>CM067081.1:162194545-163394545 GCA_034008185.1 Gorsachius magnificus | reverse complement strand
TATGTTAATTTGTTTTTATTCTTTTATTGCTATTTAAGTATTCGTCCCCACTGTACAGTACTGCGATCTACAGTGTGGGAGATCTAGAAAGTAAATGTTCTTCACTGTGTGCACCTTCTCTGTGCCCCCTGAAGAGCTCTGTTGTGCAGTGTCAAATACCTGAAGACATTGGAAGGATGCTTTGAAATTCAACATGTTCTTGGCTTTGTTGTGGTTTTAGTCTGGTACATCTCCTTTTTGTTGTCCTGAACTATACGGCTTCTCAATAGTTGCATACTGTTGAGGTCAGTATAGTCAACGTTTTCAGTAAGCAGCTTGGACATACGATTTTGCTGTATGACTGCTTCTGCTTTTCCAGGCTTCCTCTTCTTCCTGCTCCGAAAGGAATGGCCACAGGGATGTGGGAGGGGGCATCTTACTGTGTTTGTGTTAGTCTCTCAACTTCAACTTTTTCCTGCATACGCAGAAATTTAAGGGTTGTTATTCAGTCCCAGTCATTTTATTAATGGCCATTCCAGTGCCTCAGGTCCTAGAATTGCATTTCTGAAGACATAACAAGCACTTTTAACGTATTGGGATAAATACTATTGTTACAGAGGCAAAGGCATTTTTAATTATATATAGAAATCTTAAGGATGATTTTTAGGTATTTTATTATGAATCCCAGTTATGGATACAGGATTTATATATATTATATATAATACATAAATATAGTTATGGTATGTGGAGGGAGTCTATGAAAGCAGCTTTTATTACATTGTGACATAAAATAACAGTGAACAAATGTGAATGGGATTGGGTGTGTTAAAAATGGCTGACACAAAGTCAATTTGTTCAAGAGTGATTATGTGGTATTTATTAAAACCCCAGGTCAGGTGAATAGTCTCTTCTTCCCTGTTCCCCGCTCCGGGTGCACCTTATCTTCTTACAGAATAAATCTTTTTTCAGTCTAGATTTTATCTGTGCATTTCACTTTTTCACCTAATACTAGTTTTTTAAAAAATATCCACCAGTGTCCTATCCATTTCCCATTGTTTCTGACATGCCTTGTTTTGTTTGGTTGAACTACAGTTTAATTTAAGCTATTTTGCTGACTATTGGAAATCCATCTGGTAAAATGTTAATAAAGTACATTTATAACTCCTATCCCTTTACTTTGCAATGTATAACAAACTTTGTGAATGTCTGTTGGGAAACAATGTGAACAAAGTGGATATGTCAGCTTACAATTCATGAGCAGCTATTAATTCTATATTGTTGAAGCATTATTGATTAATATGTTTCCTTGCATTTCATGGTTTTGTCACTGAAAATAAACATGCATAATTATATATGTAAAATGGGATACTTGATTTTTGTCTCTGACCCTGGGGTTATGTTTGTGCTGTTTAAAATGCAACTAGCTCTCATCTGTGGCGTGGAACCTTTACCTGAGACTAATTAGAAATTTAAATTATAAAGAAGTTAGCAGGAGGACAGTTTAAAAGTCATACAAGAATGGATTCACTTGAATTTTGTTCCTTACAAGAGCCACCCAATTCAGCTACATGACATCCTGTTGGGAATTCTTCAGATTATTTTTTAAATTAATTTTCTAAAGTGATTTGTCTTTCCCTGAGACCATCTGTGTAACCTAAACCAACCCCAGTTACTGAGAGCGGCTTTCAATAAGTAAATACAATTGTGTTTTGTAGACTCCAATTTGTCATTTTGGGCCCCAGATTTGAGAGGAATATTAGAACAGTGTAACTGATGATGTCATTACATCAGACATGGATAATGGCTTTTAAAAGTTGCATTAAACTAATGTGAAAAGTACTATGAATTAAATATATTTACTGATTAAGAAGATAATCTTCCATCATCCAAGATGGCCACCCCACATAATACTGTTGGGAAACTGTCAGTGGGCTTTGGGGAAACAAGGTAGATGTTTCACCTTAAAAGAATAAGAACCAGTAAAGAGACATGTGTGTGCGCATGCATGCATGTATGTGTTTATTATATACCCTTTTAACTGTTTGATTAAGGAAAAACAAAATTGCAGCAGTAGATAACTACTTGAAGCATTGTGTCAAGTGTTCCTTTATGGCTTTTTGTTGGAGTTACGATTGCTAGTGCCTAAAACCAGCATTTCTGGCAACCAATTTCTCAGCCTTCTTCATTTATGATTCTTATTAATAGGAGTAGCAGAGCCAACATCTACTCTTTGCACCAAAGAAACAAGAGGGTATATAATACATAGGGTTACTAAGACTGGTTATTCTTTTTTTCCATGCTTGCATTGTTCTTGTTCTGTAGGAAGTGTTGCACAGTACCGATCAAGGGTAAGGGGAACACAGCAATCTTGTAAATGCAATACGTAAAATGTCTGTCAGTAGTGTTTTGAGTATTATACAAGTATGCTACCACACACTATCAAAGCATGTATTGCAGCCCTGTGAAATTTTGTTTGTGCAAACTGTGATCTTGATAAACTGCTGACTTTATTGCATTATCATTTTCATTTTTATCTTGGTAAGAGATGACAAATACATTTGGTACCTTGTCAAATAAATTCTCATGACAGCTTTGCAAGGCTGGAATAATTACTTCAATTCTGTGGGAGTTACTGCATTGGAAAAAATAACTGTTATAACTTATAACTAAGTGATAAGTCTGACATTGAAGCACTTAGTGACTGAAATATGCTCAAAAATGTATTAAAATATAATTTCCACAGCTGCTTAGACTGTGCTTGAAATCTGTAGTTTTGTATATGGAAGACTAAAAAAGTAATATGGGCCTTATAATTATGCATACAAACACAGTATAACCACCCTTCCCACACACACCTTGTTCTCAGAACATATTTTTACATCACTCCCCGTAATTTAAGATCGACTTTGCTATTATATAACGCCTTGGTGCATCATGTATGACTGGTGGTGTGATGCTTCATGGATTGTCTGTTCTACAACGCCCCAACGTTTTTTCTGTTGTGTTACTGTAGAAACTGTTAATAATAAAATTGTCTGCACTGTGTCAGTGTGCCACATGTAATCTTCAGAATTTTGATCTTTACTACCCTGGAATTAATTTTTATTTTGCACTGTATTTTTTGTTGTTGCTTCTTTTTTCCCTTAATTTTTCACTTTTACATACTGAAATGTTCTTTTATGAAAAGCAGGTGGCATTGCAAGTAATAGCTTTGTTATCACCATGTGATGAACTGAACCATGGCGTTATATAATACCAAAACCTTTTTTCTTTTTTTCTTTTTTTAATAGTATCATATATGAATAGAGAAGTGCATTTTGGAACTTCCTTCAAAATACCAACATTGACCTTTTAGTTTTTCATGTGGTACAATACATGTGCATGTTGGCATGCGTATGTGTGTGGTTATATAAAATGATGTAACAGGTAACGCTTTCTGTTCAGTTTGAGTTTTAGAGATTTCTTTGCCAGCGTTGTGGTTTAATGCCAGCCAGCAGCTAAGCACCACACAGCCGCTTGCTCCCTGCCCCTCCTCCCATTCAGTGGGATGGGGGAGAGAATCAGAATAGTAAAAGTGAGAACACTTATGGGTTGAGATAGAACAGTTTAATAATTGAAATAAAATAATATGATTATAATAATAATAAATTGTAATGAAAAGGAAAATAACAAAAAGAGAGAGAAATGAAACCCAAGACAGACAAGTGATGCAAATGAAAAGCAATTACTCACCACCAACTGACTGATGCCCAGCCTGTCCCTGAGCAGCAGCCGGGCCCCTGCCAACTCCCCTCAGCCTTACATGCTGAGCATGACATCATATGGTGTGGAATATCCCTTTGGCCAGTTTGCGTCAGCTGTCCTGGCTCTGCCCCTTCACAGCTTCTTGTGCATCTCCAGCCTTCCTGTTGGCAGGCCAGTATGAGAAGCTGAAAAGTCCTTGACTGCTTAGCAACAACTAAAACATGGGTGTGTTATCAACATTATCCTTATCCTAAATCCAAAACACAGCACTATGCCAGCTACTAGAAAGAAAATTAACCCTATCCCAGCTGAAACCAGGATACGCAGTTTTCTTCAGTAGTTTGCTATTGACGTATGTATTCTGTGATGTTCTGACTGCTTCTTTCTGTGTTAAACTTCACAATTGTAGTTATGGTGGAAGATACCTCATTTTCTCAACGTCATATCTACCGTATGTGCTCTGGCCTTTAAATTCAGTCTCCTTCCTTGTATTTGTTTTCCTCATGGAATTGGAATAGCTTTTTTTCTTCTCCCCCCGCCCCTTTTTTTCTTTCTCTTTTTAAAATTACAAATGACAAAATCAACCTAATTTGCAGCAGTGCTGATCTGAAAAAGTTGCTGGATAGTAAAGCTAAGGTGATACTCTTTCTCCCACTACAGTGTATTTTGTGTGGAATGGTGTGAAATGGTCTCAGCATGTGGAAAAACAGAGCGTAGCAAATAAGATGTTTTATGCAAAACATTTTAATTGCAAATGGAAGTTTACCAACTAGATGAAGAATAAACGTGACTTAAAATTAGGAAGTCAGGAAAAGATGAAGTTCTGTATTTTTCTTGCTTTCTTCCTGATTTTTTTTTTTTTTGCTCATGTTTATCTTTGAAACGGTGGCATTTCAGAGTAGGATTTGTTAGGTTTAATGTTTAAATTTTTTTCATGGCATTGTTTTGTATTAAGTTAAAATTGTTACACCACTGGCTGCTGTGTGAAAGCAGAGAAAGATTTAAACTAAGGCAGCTCAGATACTGTTGTGGTTAACTGGATGGTTCAGTCCGTGATGTTACGCTTCCAGGTTGTACAAAGTTACCTTATCAGCTATGGATAAAACAGGTCCAAATTGGCAGTGTGAATGTCAGTATTTTGGAAGATTTCCACTTACTCAGAGTTTAAAAGCATATATGTTAACATGTGTGAGCTGTTAAGAAGGCTAGAAAAGGGAGTTCAGCACTTTACATTGAGTTTTAAAATAAATTGTAACTTTTTTGTGTTTGATTACTAGAAACTACCCAGATGCTGTTGTACACAATCAGATTTAAGTGCCACTTTTTGTCTGTTTGAAGACTGGTGCTCTGGTTCTGACAAATAATGAAGTGGTGGTTTGGGGGGTTGTGGGTTTGTTTGCTTTCGGTTTTTTTGTAACTGTGGTCTTCAAACAGATAGAGATCCCTTCATATTACTGTGGTTATTTTGTTTCTGTTCCAACTTACTTTATATTCTAAGGTGACTGAATCTTCTGTTATTCAGACTTGCTAGGCAATGTATGAACTAAAGCATCAGGCATGTGTTTTGGGTTCTCATTAAATGCTTTTAATGATTTTGCTAGTGTGACTGTACTGATGAAAAGGTGTTACAATGGCATCATCTTGCTCTTCTGCAGAGATCAGCTGAAGCAGGTTCAGGTGCTTGGCTTCCTGTGTTTGGAGAAAGCTGAAAACTGTTGGCAGACTACAATACCTTGACTTTGCTTTTCTGTGTTAGCAGTTTCTGCCCAAACACTTGCTGACATCTAATACTAGGAGCTGAAAGACTTGTTCTCTTATTTCAATGTTTGACATAAATGTGAAGGTTGTTGATACATGACTGAAGATCTAATGTCAGGCTTCCTTTTGCCTTTATCAGGGCTGCAAGCCTTCTTAAGCCAGTTTCTGATTTTGCTCAGAGCAGCATGTCTGAATCTCCTCTTCTGATGCATGACATGGCAGTCTCCTCCTCAGATTCCCATTCCCTTCTATTTATAGAAGCAATAGCAGTTGTTTCCCTCTAACCTTCCCTCAAACATAGCTGTGTTGTAAACCGGAGTTTTCACAAGTCCTTGTAGCAAAAAAAAATTCCCTGAGAGAATTCCTGAGTAAAATAATCACGATACTCCAAAGGGTTGTTTTTATTTTCTTGATGAGTTGGGCATGGGATTTGCTGAAAAAAATTTATTACTTGCTTTTGGCAGGGATGATTCCAAATGGTTCTATTTGTAGGTGTTAACCATTTAGGTGATAAGCGACAACACTCTTACACCACACCCCCCTAGGTAGGAAACACAATGTCCAGCATTTTCAGTGTTTCAAGTTTCCTCTAAAATTTTCCTCTACCCCTAAATTTCATTTGAGGGAGATGCATGGTCAGTGAACTAGGGGAATCTAGTTGGGAAGGCTGGGGATTTGGGACTTCAGAGTGTGCTGTGTGTGGTGTACACCCTCTTCTTGGAGTAGCCGGAATGTTTGCCCTGGAACCAGGACTGGGGGATGTACCACCAAGCACCAATAAAAAGCCTGCCCTGCAAATCTGCAACTTCTAGTGTGGGTTGTAGAAAGAACCTGGCTACTTATGGATGGTTCCTGTTGAGGAGATTGTTCCCAGGGTTGTTAAGTACAAAACCTTGAATGATGTGGCTAACTACAAAAAGGTCTTTCCTACTGAGAAGTGCAGGTGTATGAGACCTTGTCAGCTGATTGGATTTATCATTTAATAGTTGCCTGTTTAACTAACTCAAGATTTTGGCCTTTCAGACACACCAAAATAAAAAATGCATGCAGTGACACTCGTTGACTTGGAAATTCAAAGAACTTTCTTGGCTGGCACAGTTAAGTAGAGCTTCAAAACAGTTAGCTCATACAGAATATTTTTCTAATGATTTAGATTTCCTTGCAGAGGAAGAATTGAAAGGAAATTACTTCAGACTAATGTATTTTACAGTGGGAAGAAATTAATAGCTTAGTGTTATTTTTTTCTTTCTCTAGTTCCTTATTAATCTCCCCCTCCACTTTTCAATCTGCTTTCTCCTGCCAGAGTGCGACATAGTTCAAAATACATGTCGTTGACTGGGAAGATTATCAAATTGGAATGAAATTCCTCCTGACTTTATGCTAATCGAGTAATCATTGATTGTTTGAATGTGCCTTTTATCTTGAGCTTCAAGTGGGTAAATCAGCTCTTCATACTAAGAAAAGTGAAGCTGGAAAGTCTTTGAAATAGAAATCACTCAACAGAAGAATTCCATGGTTAATAAAATCTGAAAGATGTTTATGTACAGCAAAGATAGAGTCCCTATAGAGGTCTCTTCTATCACCTGTGAACATAAGTAGTTAGATATTTCTTACTGAAATTGTGTATCATTTAGGTTATTAGCAGAATTTCATCAGTGGGAGCATCAGAACTTAAGAAGAAATCAGGTTGTAATAATGCATAATGAAGAAATCAGTCATGTCAGGCACTCCAAACTCAGTGACTGAAAACTTGGACACTGCTTTTGTTTGCATTTAGTAATCATACGATACCTCTTTTCCCTCTCTTCGAAGCCTTGCCCATATGAGAATTGTCTTTAGGACCTCCTTAAAGGCTTAGTTTTACCCAAATGAAAGGTATTGAGCAGATAATCTCAATGCTTAGGCTTTTTGCATCTGTCCCCGTCAGACTACACAGAAAAATCTCTAATCTGCCTAGGAATTATCATGTTGTCATTTGTATAGGCCATGTCGGGCTGGTAACTCTTACGCTTTTTCCCATGTTAAGCGTTCAGAGATTTTGAGAATTACGTTGCTTTTCTAACCCTTTGTGTGTCCTAAGGAACCTGGTTTACTCTAATCCATAAATCAGTAGTAGTTCAGTCCAACAATAAATGATCATCTCTTCTACAAAACGAAAAAAACCCTAATTTTTGCAGCAAGTTTAAGGAACTAGTAATGGACATAGTTAAAGATTTTTTTTCTAGAAAGTATATTTAAAAACACACAAATATATAGGACCTCCCCCAGTATTTTTTCTATCACCTGAAGGAAAATGGTGGTGGTCCTTCCAGTGTGAACAGCCAAGGGAAAGTAGTTGATCCAGAAGATACATTTTGCTTGATGGTCCTCTAGGGTTTTTTATAACGCCTTCACAACAGCTTAAAAGATCCCTTTATTCTCTCTAAAAAGATGGTTACAAATGGCTTCGTATGTAGAATAGCAGAATACTAAAACTTGTGATAATGGATAAAAATACAGTAATGAAATTACTTTTAAAAGCTGGATACAATTGGAGTTTTCTGACGGCTTTTGATTACAAGTTCTATAAGCATAGAGGTTCCAGTGTAAATTTTTCTTTTCCTTATTGGGAAGTCAATTTCTTTATAGGCACATAGGCCGAGCTGTCTCAGGATAAGTAATATATAGTCCTGGTAGCTGTTCTGTCAAAAGGTTGTACTACTGTAGAAGAAAGCACAGATTACAACCAGATTAAAATACTGAGTTATAATTGCAAGATACTCTATAACACTGAATTGTTATTTATTTACCTGTAAAACAACAATATGCTACTGGTCATCAGGGTTTTTTTACTCCTTACAAAGCTAAAACTACTTTAATATTTAATACCGCAATACAGTCATTTGGTTATTGTCTGTTTTTCCAGTCCTGGGAAACTTGCCTGAAATTTCTTCCTCCTCCTCATTTCATCAGTTCCTTTCTAATAAGTGCATCAATTCTGAGACCTCTCCTTCTCAATGTTCAGTTCGTATCCCTTTTCCGCCTGTGTTCCCTGGATTTGCTTTTGCAAAATGAAGGAGTTTTGTCTTTCAGAGCGGGAAGGTCACAGGAAGTGATTCGGGAGGTGTCATTGATCTTACACTGGATGAAGAGGAGGATGGCTCTTCTCAAGGTAGGTGAAAAAGATTTTACTAGGTGCAGGGGTAATTGAGCTACAAGTATTACTTCATCCCTTGAATGACAGAAAAGAATAAACTTGTATTTCTGCTTAGTGTATTTTATTCCTTGGTGTTTCAGTTAAACAGGACTGTTATTAAAGAATTCTGATAGGTGTTAAATAAAAGGAATTCTACTTACTGTAAAATAGTCTTTAAGATTTTTACCTTTCCCTTAATTTAAGCATTGTTGCTGCCTATGCTTAAATTGTTAGACTTGAGGAATAATTTGAGATGTTTGAATTCTTTATTATATTTTGGAAAGTTCTACATTTATTTAATTTTTCTGTTTACTGATTAATTTAAAACTTTTAATTCTACAGTTGGTATTCAGGTGTTAGATTATTACAGCTTCTAATCTTTTAACTAAAAAACTGTGCAAGAGTTTGGATACTAAGTGCAGATCTGTTCTTTGCTTTGGGACTGCATGCCAAGATTAGAGTAAGTCTAGTTGTGCTCTTACATCCTTTGGCAGTGTGGATGCACTTCATCTTTTAAAATAATACTTTTTTTTTTTAATAAGTCTTGCATGACTGTAGGCAGGTCTAATCATAAATAGCATTGGATTAGCAAAGAATTAATGTGTTTCAGAGAAATAATAAGAGTCTGTACTTAAGTCTTATGTATTGTGCTGTCATCTTAACTGAAAAATTTATATTTCTACTATTGGAGATAAAATCTTAGTTCTGCATCGTCTCTAAATGTATGCCCCAGCGCTGCCTTCTAAAGTCGAGCCACCAAGAATTTTGATTCCTTTAGATAACCTCAGTGGCTATCTCTCTAGCTAGTGCATTCAAGTTCCACACGTACGTTACTAATATTTTGACTTGCTCTGTATTTGTATAACACAAATGTAGAAAATCGTACTGGGATGATGATACAGGGAGAAATGTAATGTTACCACCAAAAGGAGTTCATGTGGTACACAAGTATTAGAGAAGCATTATGCGATTCAGATAGCTGGCAGTCTGGTTCTTTTATCAGCAGAGGAAATATGGTGGACACTGAATTGAGTATGAGCCAACAGTGTGTTCTCATTTAAATTTAAGTTAGCATTCCCCCCACATAGACACTAGTGTGGCCACACCTGAAATACGACGTCCAGTTTTGGCTCCCCCTTCTTTGAGTTCAGAAGAGTTGTGGTAGCACTGGAGAGGGCCCAATAGATAGTGTCAGGATGTTGGGGGCCTACAGTACATGGCCTGTGAGAAGAGATCGACAGACCACGGTATCTTTGGCAAAGAGCAAACTGAGAGACAATGTAATAGGAGCCTACAACTACTTGGAGGATAGTTACAAAGATGATGGAGCACAACTCCTCTCGGCAGTGCCAGATGATGATATCAAAGGGCAGTGGTTCTGAACTACAAGTTCAGGAGGTTCAGGTTGAGCTTGAGGGGAAAAGAAATCACAGTAGGAAGGTAATGCAGCACGGAGGGATGGTAGAAACTCCGCTCTTGAATGTTCTCAAAATTCAGCTCGGCAAAGCTGCAGCTCAGGTGATTTTGCATTGGTGACAGTCCAGCTTCAACAAGAAGTTGGACTACATGGCCAGCAGAGGTCCTTTCCAGCCAGGATTTTGATGATTCTGTGAATTGCTTAAGTGAGTGTCAGAATAGCATAGGGAATCAAGTTTTCACCACTGTCATCTCTTCTGAGAGTTAGTTCTCAGAAAGATAAAAAAGATGATTGCACTTGGACTATAGAACTCTGTCAGGTATGGTTAAGCTACCTAGTCCTATTTAGTATTCTGTAAAAGACACCAACAGATCTAAATGGATTTATGGTATGTTTTAAAGTAGCATGCCACAGTATTGTAATGTATTTCAGCTAAACTTTTCTTATCAAAAGTAACATTTTTCAGAGTTCTTTTATCCATGATCACATAAAGTGTACGTTCACATCACAGTTACCATAAAAGATCAACACCGTGGTTGCATGTACAACTGTTAAGAATGCTCCCCTAAGTACTTTCAGGCTGGGTTAGCTCCTGTGTGTCTCTTCACTGCAAAGCAGAAGCCAGACACTCTCTGATAGTCTTGAGCCTTGCAGATTAGTTTACGTTTAGAGTTTATGTGGTAAGTCAGTATTTTTCCTATAAGTTGTATGGGCTAAAACCCTAATTAAAGTTTGAGTTTCACCATGCAGCGAAAACACATCTGTAGGATTTTGAGCAAGTTTCTTGGGAAATAACTCGTGTTCTGGTAATAACATTCACGTTAAACAAAGAGGAAAAGTACACTTCTGACAGCTTTAACATGATCATAAGCACATATATACCTTAGGCCAAATATTTTTTCCAATGAACTTTGTTTACAGCAAATGTGGTGGAAGTTTTATTTTGTTCTTGATGACTTCAGGATATAAAGTACCTCCAGCATTATGGTGTTTACTGCAGTATGCTGGAATATCAGTTCAGTACGAATTCAAATAGAAGAGGAACACCTACATAGTGTTCCCAAGAACACTGAGATCCTGATTATTTTGTTTAAAGCACTGTCACCCGCATACGAAGTAAACCTAATTCTGTTATTTATAAAAGGTATTTAAATAGATGTTAATGTCTGGAGAGAGATGTCTGTTGTGTGCTTCCCTTTAAATCCTTCCTGGTACAGCTAGGAAACAAAAGTAATGCTATTTTGGTAGTATACAATTACAATGTATGTCCTTGTTGGTTGAAATTACTAAAGATTTGGGTTGAGATTAAATTTTAACATTGTGGTAGATTTTAAACTTGTTCATGTAATCTACTATCCATTCTTTCCTTTTTCCAATGATGTTTCCATTTGGATCAATAATTAAAATTAGTATCTGTAGTACTGTATACCAAAGTATGTATATAAGGTAAATTAGACTTTAGGTTAAGAACTATAGAATTTTTAGGTGATTTTTTTTTTTTTTTTTGGTGAGGTTATAAAACTTGAAATCAGAGTTTCTGTATTGGGTCATGGAAGAGCAGATCTGCATAGACTGTCATCAAGCAAAGTTTTCAGTCATGGTAGACAGACAAAACTCTGTGCATTATTTTTATGGGCTAATGTGCATTATTTTTACGGGCTAATCATGGTTTTGAGGGTGGGGAATTTTGGTTTGGCTGCTTTTTGGGGCAGGTTGTTTGGGGGTTTTTTATAGTGACTAGGGCCTCTAATCATGTGCTTGAGCCACTGGGTTTGGACACCGTGCTCCTACAAAACAGGGTAGCTGTCCTTCAACAGCTATTGGTTTGGCTTTTTGAAACCCCACTACTCTATTAACACGGAAACTTCCAGCCCCTTTTTTACATACAGTTTGCATTCAGATAGTGTTTCGTGTAGGGGAAAAAAAAAAGTATTACCATCACACTGTGGAAACACTAAACTAAATGTAATGCACACCCGAAGTATGCAAAAATTATTAACAAAAATGTGGTGTAACATTTGAGAAACCGAACAACTAATAGATTTAGCTAATACCTATTCCTAGTCTAAAGTGGATTCATGATCTAAGAAAGAAACACAGGTGTACTCTCAAAAGCAGCCATGTTCCACTTTTTTTTGCATTTACCTTTTTGTAGGAAAAAAATATTAAATACATACAGAATAAATTTTTATTTTATAAACTGCTTTATCTGATTAACAAATCTGTAGCTTTTTGGATAATTTTTTGTCTTATTTTTGAACATGTGTATGGTGTGTTTGCTGTTCTGTAATCCCATGATGCCACTTCTGAATTACTATGCTGACTAAAACCCCTTCCTGCTATAACTGCAGTGCTGTAGGAGTTTTTCTGGCGTGGAAATTAGCCCTTCTTTTTCATTTTGCATATTAGGTGTGGAGTTTTGCTTACACCTCCAGTAGTAATGATTTCCACTTTACGCTCATTTCCATAAACCAGATTGTCCTGTCTCCATCAGTTCCACATTTTTAAAGAATATGATGCTCTGTTCATTTAAGCATTGAACTGTTCCTGTATTACTTTAGTTTACTATGCGCCCAGTTGTCCTCTTTGCTGTGCTGATTTTTTACTTACATAGCGAAAATAGCCTTTGCTATTTGTTTCCATTTATTTAGTGAAGACTAGTTCGTTATCTTCCATCATTTCCCATGGCTGGTCCAGTCCTGACCTAGGTTCCAGCAACTGGAATCTCCAGAGGGCTCTTGATTTGTCGGGGACAAATGAGTTTGCTTCTGTGTGACATTTAAAAACAAAAGCAACACCAAAAAAGCCCTCACATTTGTCCAGACTGTTATTTTTACTTGAACTACATTTTCACAGCAGTAGTGTGTCGGAGTTTTTACTAGTCGGATCCTGAGTGCTTCTTCTCTAGGTCATGACTAAGAATTGCACTTGCATCACTTAAATTATCCAATGGCAGCTGAAATGTGCATCAGTCTGTAAATATTCAAAGTTAAACAGGCATATGCATCTCTGTTGGAATCTCTTCAGAGTCACATAATTTGTTGGACACTGGGAAATCTCGTATGCTTATGGAAACGAAAAGAAGCTTGAACTAATCACAAGACCTGTTAGTTGTTGAAAGAGCAGAAAACATCTCACCTTTTGTTTTCAGAATGAAATGCTCCTTTCATAGACTTTGAAAAAAGAAAAGAAAATTCCATTTTCATCAAATAGCTTCAGTGAAGTAGCTTGGTTATTCAGTCTACAGGAAGATGATATGGGCTGCAATTTATATTGTATTTTATTTTTGAGGTCTTGAATTGTATTTAATTTATCATTTAGCAGTTTGTGAAGGGTATTGCTGCTTCAAGCTGTTAATAGCTGGTGTTAAAGACAGCTTGGTGAGACCACCAAGATAGTCTCCAACTGCTAAAAACCGCTACATTTTGAGCTGTGCTGCCATTAACCCTGTTCGTAATGCTTTGAAATCTAGTTAGTATACTTAATTGATAGTTTCTGAATGTGTTCTTCAGTATACTGTTGATATGTTTTCTCAAGAGTAAAATACGTATAACGTATTTTTTATTTTTATGTTGTGTGCTCTTTTACTAAATTAGTGGCTGCTGCAGGTACGATTTTATTAGGGCAAATATTTTTTAAATGAGTACCCTTAAAACCTCTTTTATCTTGTGTTTTTTAGTTTTTGGTGGTGCCTTATCTGCTCACTACTACTCTAATCTAGCTGAAATACCCAGGCAAAAGCTTCTCAATTCTTTTTTTATTCAACTTGTGCACAGGCTTGATTACATACAGACTTGCACTTGAATTAATATTTTATGTTGCCACAAATAAGCTAAAGCAGGAAAAAATACTGCTGTAGTAAACTACAGGTACAGACATTATTTGTCACTTCTCACAAGTCAGTAAGTAATGTTGAGGAGGGTGTCAATGTCAAAAATAAATTGTCTTTTGAAAGTTTTCTATAAATAATAAAGCGATTCACCCCTTTTAAGAAAATAGCATGAAAATTCAAAACAGCAACAAACAGGGCTGACTAACAGATTGAACAAAGGAAAGAGTCAGCAAATGACAAAAGGATGTAAGCATGAAAGGTAGATGAGATTTATTTAGGAGCCTCTATCAGTTTTTTGAAACAAATCGAATACAGCAGTGTTTAGGCCTTTTTAAGGTTTTAGGCTATTCTTGTTTAATAGAAACTTTTAAAGACTTCGGCATTAATTCAGGTTTCCAAATTACGCTGAAACACATAGGCTTCATGATGCTAGAATGAAACGTTACGGAGTACATCGGGGGGAAGATTGTGATGATGAAGGTGAGAGGAATTGAATGAAGGTGAGAGGAATTGAATGAATGTTCTACAGGTTTGTTTACAGAATTAAAAGATCAAAGAAATGTCATGCTAGGAAATATTCTTTGCTAATCTGTGAATGATGGGGAAAAAAGATTTTAAAACTCTGTGGTGTTCTAATTTGTTTGCTATTTTTTGTTTGTTTTAAAGCAGATGGCAAGAAGCAGAACCAGACACCCGTTACAGGATTGAGCCTATCCACCCAGCCTTTGGCTCGACCCTTGCAGCCTTTGCAGCCCTTGCAGCCAAACCCTGGGCAGCAGACAGGTGTGCCAACAAGTGGCCCTTCCCAGACCACCATACATGTATTACCTACAGGTAATTTCATTTTACATCATTATGTGGATGCAGTGACTGCTTTTGTTTCTTAAACTAGACTCTTGTGTGTTCTACACTGTGCTCACCTTTTCAGGTGAATGTTCAGAATGTTTGAGTCGCTTTTTAATCTTCCATTCTAGTTAGTTTCACATAATTTTTTTTTTTTTTTTTTTAAACTGATGGAAGTGAAAGGGAAAGATAGTCCTGTTGGTTTGGAAAGAGTTCAGGATCAAATTAATTCTGTGGAGAGGAAGAAATCCTGTTAAGGATGATCATGGAAATTATTAAATATACTGTTGTTTGTAAAATTGAAGGAAAAGAAACGTGTAGCAGTTGCATTATTTAAGTAATGGGGGAAAAAACATTAGCAACATCCCTCCTAGTTCTGTCCATCTGCACTTGACAATTAATCGTTTTGGCAGAGTGAATGGTAAGGCTGACATTGAAGTTCCATCCCTAGTTAAATGTTATTTTGTCTGCAGTGTGATTCCCCTGCCCCTCCTTTTCTTTCTGACATAAAGAAATGTAGATACTCTTTTTTTTTTTTCTTTATTTTACTCTCTTTTTCTATAGATGATTGTTGAAGATTAGTTGGCATTGGAATTTTCTTATGACTGATCTGTTCTACAGACTCTTTGGTGGTGCGTTTTATATTCTCCACAGCTGTGCTTACATTCAGGACCTTTTTTGGGGGTTAGGGGAGAGGAATATTATGCTTATCTTTCTGTTTGGAATTTCTATATATATTGGCATTATTATTTCAGGTGAAAATTACTGTTTGTTTAGGCTGTTTTCTCTTTTTTTTTACACTATCAAAAGCAGATAGAATTTCACAGAGACAGTTTTTATTTTGCATGGCTCAGATGAGCCAGTTCTCCAAAGGAGGTGTGTACTCTGGACTAGGCATATCAGCTTAATGTCATGGAATTCCATTCTAGGTTGTGGTCTGTCTTATCTTTTTCCAGCTCCGACAACAGTGAATGTAACTCATCGGCCAGTGACTCAAACTGCTGCAAAACTTCCTATACCAAGAGCCCCTGCTAACCATCAGGTGGTCTATACCACTCTTCCTGCATCACCAGCACAGAATCCTGTAAGAGGAGCTGTCATGCCAAGCCCTGGTTTAAGGCCAGTCAACCCACAGACTGGAGGTAGGGGATGCTTTCTTCCATGCACATTGTAGCACGACACAGCTTGATACGTTCTACCTGCTGGATGTGGGGTTTGTTTTTCTGTTTAGGGCTTGTTGTTTATTTCTTTTACTATACTAGTCCCAATTATAGAGGTTAGGGGTTTTTTTCCAGCTTCCAGACTTGAGAAAATCTCAGGCTATTAAGAAATCATTCCCTGTGCAGCTATGTGAATGAGGAAAAACTGGATGTAGGTAATCTCAGGCACTAGCTCTGACAATTAGACATCTCTGGATGACATGCCCAGTATTTTACAAGGCAGTGGAAGGTAATGTGATGAGCACCACTATTTGTAGAAGGATAGTTAGAGATCCCTTTGGTATTATGGAGTAAGATTAAAACATGTAAGTATGTAGTAAATCATGTTCAATTTCCTGTCTAAAAGTTGCATTTATATCATGCATCCTAATGTAACAGTCTCTGATGTCCTGTGCCCAGCAATTTTTTCTTATTTTCTCTAGGCCTGGACAGATGAAATTTCTCACCAAATATATTTGGTGAGATATTGATATGTGACTGAGTTTCCTCCTGACTAGAGATGTCAGCAAGTTCATCTTGACTTTGCAAACATGTAACTGGTATCTTTCCATAGCAGTAAACTCATTTTTCTGAAATGAGTAGTAGATGTCAAAAATAAAGACCTTAAGTGATAGTTTATATTTTGTTATGAAGTGATGGATCTTAACTGCCTTTTTTTATCTCCTCACAACTTCTACCTCAACCCACACTTAGTTTTCTTCATCATTACCCTTAGCTACAAGTTAGATGTGTGTGATCTACCTAAGTTTTGAGTACTTAACCATGCATTCACTTACGTTAATTATTTTTAATAGTATTTTCTTCTTCTATACCAAAATATAAAATACGTTTTTGTCAGAATCTACCACTTCTTAGAGTTCTTATGACTGAATGCACATTACTAGTATTAATATCTACAGAATACCTTTTAGTGTTTGACATGCAAGATAATTGATGTGTTGTTGAAGAACATAGAATAGGTAATACGCTATTTTAAGGTCTTTTCTAGGAGAACTCAATGAAACAGGGAATGCATATGTTTTTCGGGCAAGGTCATCGAACAACAGATCTGTGTAATGTGCTTCTGACCTGATGGTCCAGTGATACAATGAATCCTACAGCTGTCTACTTACAAATTCTCAGAAATGAAGGCAGGTTTCCACCAAAATAATGAAGATTCAGCTGAATAACCTAATCTAAGAGCATTCTTTCAGCAGAAGGTTGGGCCAGATCGTCTCCAGAGGTCCCTTCAAACCTGGACTTCCTTGTGATTCTGTTAGAGGCAGTTCTGTTACTCTGGCTCAAAAAGTATGTCTGCATATTACTCAGTACTATTGTCTGAGCCACAGACGTAAGAAAATGATGGTAATCATAGAATGTTTTGGCTTGGAAGGAACCCCTAGAGGTCATCTAGCCCAACCCCCCCTGCAGTGAGCAGAGACACCGCTAACTAGATCAGGTTCTTCTACAGCATCGTGTATTCCCTATACCTCAGTACAAGGCAGCCAGATGATTAGCCTGAGTAGATAGAAGACCAGTTTAGTCAGGATACAGATTATTTCAAGGCTTCACATTTGCATATCGGGTAGAGAGGTTTCATGTGATGTTAACAAAATAGCAGTCATGTTTCTTTATCCCTTTTAGCTGTCATGAGTTTTCATCTTTTAGGCCATTCTACATTTTTCACCATCTTTGCTATACAGCTTTCAGAAATGCTGCTACTGATATGTATTGGTTTATATTATCATTGAAACAGTCTTTAGTGTCAGTAGCAGATGCTTCAGGAGTAAGGTCTGCACTGTCTCTTCAAAAGATTAACTGTAAGAACTGATCCAAAGTGCTTTGCGAATTGTAGTTTTGTACTTCTACCTCAACTAAGTAGCATGCCTACCTAAAAATAACACTAAATTTGTACCTTGTTGAGGCATTTCTGTCCATCTTTCTTCAGATTATTGTAGTTTCCTGAGACAGAATCATAGTCATGCTAAAACAGCATATCTGATTGGATTTTCATAGATGAGAAATAGCCCGTTCAGGTGACTGTTTATCCTATGGGAGTTTTCACAGCTTCATTAGCTTCTTAGATAGATGTGCCAATAGGAGAAAGATGTGAAGCAGCTACCTAGAGCTCAGCACTTCGTTATAAAAGCATTAAGATTTAGCACTCTGAGTTCCCTGCCTCAGACTCGCAGTTTACGTAGACTTCTGACGCTCATCACTTATGATCATAGCTTGATGACTATTTATATAGAGAAGAAATTACTGTCCAATAGCTGCTCTGCAACCTTCTCTTCTCGAGTATTAGAATGCTTCAATCTCATACAAGTGTGGAAATAGGGAGTGGTAGAGATTGCCCCAAATCTTGTCTTTCTGGGCAGAAATAGAGGGACACCCTAGGCAACCCCTAACTATGAGCAAAAGCTTTCAGCACACAGAACATATATGTTCCAAGAGTAAATAGACAAAATGTTACTTAAGAGAGTGAGATGTAGTATAAAATGAATGAAAACTTGATAGTTTGCAAGAGTTCTGGATATTATCTACAAGGCTATAAGATTACCCAGTTTATTCCTGCCAGTCAGGTCAGTTTGCTGTGGGAATGAATGAAATGGTAATGCCTGTGAGTAACATCCATGGTGGTGCCTGTTCTGTGAGGGAGGACAAGCTTCGTGGACAGTGACTCATTGTCTTGGTTTAACCCCAGCTGGCAACTAAGCCCCACACAGCCACTTGCTTACTCCCTCCCAGTGGGCTGGGGGAGAGAATCCAAAGAGTAAAAGTGAGAAAACTCGTAGGCTGAGATAATGCCAGTTTATTAGGGAAAGCAAAATCCACACACGCAAGCAAAGCAAAATAAGGAATTCATTCGCTACTTCCCACCGGCAGGCAGGTGTTCAGCCATCTCCAGGACAGCAGGGCTCCATCATGCATAATGGTTACTTGGGAAGACAAAATGCCGTAACTCCAAACGTTCCCCCTTCCTCCTTCTTCTTCCCCCAGCTTTATAAGCTGAGCATGATATCATACGGTATGGGATATCCCTTTGGGCGGTAGGGGTCGGCTGACCAGGCTGTGTCCCCTCCCAGCTTCTTGTGCCCCCCCAGCCTACTCGCTGGTGGGGTGGGGTAAGACGCAGAAGAGGTCTTGAACCTGTGTAAGCACTGCTCAGAAGTAATGAGAGCATCCCTGTGTTATCAACCCTGTTTCCAGCACAAATCCAAACCATAGCCCCATATGAGCTACTGTGAATTAACTCTGTCCCAGCCACAACCAGCACACTTACATTTTTTGGTTTTGGTGCCATCCACAGCACAGCCGTCTGGCTCTTGAATACTGAATGGATATCATTCTGCTACAGCAGCTTTTGTCTTTTCCTTTCTGAATCTGAGTGATGTAATTTCTTTTCATACTTAAGTTTCCTGTATCTCCCACACTTCCCCACCCATTTCTTTCATGCTACAAATTACTAAAACATCATTCTGTCCCCTCTGCAGACATAAGCACTTGCTCTCTTTCACTTCTGCGGCTTCAGGGGATGGGACATGGTTTTGTTGTTGTGCAGTACTTCATCAGTCTGCTGGCAGTTTGAGAGTGTCAGTTTGAAATTTGTGTCATCCAGCTGAACCAATGAGTTGGTCTTCCAGTGTTCCGCTTAGCTGATTTTAAGTATTGAATAGTCAAAAGTATTCACTGTGCTTCTTACAGGTATGACAGTACGAATGCCTCAAACAACTGCATATGTTGTGAACAATGGACTAACTCTTGGATCTGGAGCACCTCAGCTTACG
Source organism: Gorsachius magnificus (assembly GCA_034008185.1). Classification (NCBI taxonomy): domain Eukaryota; kingdom Metazoa; phylum Chordata; class Aves; order Pelecaniformes; family Ardeidae; genus Gorsachius; species Gorsachius magnificus. The sequence goes on along the minus strand of CM067081.1, from coordinate 163,374,810 downwards.
GTGCATCATCGACCACCACAAGTGCATGCTGTGAGTAGTCCTTTTGGCATGACTTAAGGCAATTTACAGGCTTGTCTCTGCATTAATGTCTTTCAGATTGCTCCTTAGTGTCAACTGCAGAATAGTGAAATGCTTGTAGACACTTTGCAGCCAGTTCACGTGCATAGCAGCACCCTATCACCCACAGCAACTTCTGCCAAGAATGGTAAAAGTTATACAGTCTGTTAGCTTACCTCAGAGTTCTCCAGATCACCAGTAGCACATATTGAAGAATGGTGCATGAATTGTCTGCAGGTGACTTGTGGAGTCCAGGGTACAGAAGAACTGCCACTAAAAAGTTTAGTCATGGTTTGGCCGCGAATTGGATGACGAGTTTCTCAGTACAGCTGTTTGCAAAACTGAGGTAGGAGAACAAGGTACAGATAAGATCTTCAAGGTTGCCAACTCCCAAATTTCAGAGGGTTTTTTTAATCACTGTTGGGGGTCATTACTTCTGCATCACCTCAAACCCCTTTTCGTAAGTATTTGAGAATTTACTCTGACTGATTTCACGCAGTTTTGTTGTTCAGACTGAACCAAATACATTGCCCACACGCTCACTTTTGGGCAGTCACATCACTTGTGATGTCCTGAACTGGTAAATGTATTGCCAACAAGGTGGCTCACCATTCTTTCCATCTAGACACCGTTCAACTTCATGCATTCTCCAGTGATAAATAACAAGAATAAATCAAGCCAATATCACACATAATGCTTCAGATGGCAAAAACTACCCCAGATTCCAACCTGAAAGGCCCCTGGCTTGAAGAATAACAAAATTTTGTACTCACTGTAACCACATTCCTGAATTCATTTTAACTAATATAAATGAGACACCTAGGACTGTTTCTGTGGTATAAAAAAAATGAGTGGAAAGCTACGTTTGTGCCCTTATTTTAAAATTTTCTGGAAATTGAGGCTGAACTTTTGTGATCAATTTAAGCTGATAAAATCCATGTGGTACTGTTACACATTCTTCCTTTTGTGACTGAAAAACTGCCTGTTGAAAAGATGAGTTGTCAGCTTAATCCGCTGCCTGGGGTGTTTTGGGTAATGTGGGAACAGCAGCTCAAATGCAGATGGAGCTCGAAGTCATTGTGAACCTGCCTGCTCGGTCTTGGTAAAGGGCACAGTGTTCAGCCCGTCACCTCTTGGGTGGGAAGCAAAGAGGAGATGGGGAAATAACAGTGACAATGAATATATATGCTGCTAGGGATTTACATGTGAATAATAAGAACCTGTGGTCCCACCCCTTCTCAACCTTTGCTGCTGCTCTCTTGCCTGCGTGCTCTCTGCACACAGGGCTTAGAGGCCCAATGTTTGGGTGACTGCAGGCTCATTTGCTTCCATTTGCCTGGGGAGTGATGAATTAAAGCCGCCTTGTTCTGCTGCTGTAGACTCTGACCTTCCCCTTATTGCTCTTACATTGCTTAGGAGCCACCGCGCCCTGTGCATCCCGCCCCGCTCCCGGAGGCGCCACAGCCACCCCGTCTGCCCCCTGAAGCTGCCAACACTTCTCTGCCTCAAAAGCCACAGCTGAAGCTGGCGCGGGTACAGAGCCAAAATGGTATTGTGCTGTCGTGGAGCGTCATGGAGGTGGACCGGAGCTGTGCCACTGTGGACAGTTACCATCTCTACGCCTACCACGAGGACCCGAGTGCCACTATGCCCTCCCAGTGGAAGAAGATTGGGGAAGTGAAGGCCCTCCCGCTACCCATGGCATGCACTCTTACACAGTTTGTGTCTGGCAGCAAATACTACTTTGCGGTCCGGGCTAAGGACATCTATGGACGTTTTGGACCCTTCTGTGACCCCCAGTCCACAGATGTGATCTCCTCCCAGAGCAGTTAAACTAGAGATCTTTGGAGCCTTTAAACCTGTCCTACTACCAAGAATTACCCCAGTTTTGGGGGGTTGATCCCATGCATGAAATTCACTTTTAAATCCACTCTCTTGCAGGATTATTTTAGACAGTTGTGTGATACACTACATGCATTCAGAACCAAAAGAAAAATAAAGTCTCACCTGCAGCAAGAGAGCCTGTTTTTTCTGGATAGCTCAAGTCATGGGCCATTTGAAAATTTTGGTTTCCCTTCCATGACAGCTGTTCCACCTAGATACCCGCCCACCCTTTATCCGAGGGCACCCTGGATGCCTGGGGTTCTGCTTCAGGGTAGGAACAAAATAATAAATTACAGTTTGTCTGAAGCAAAACATACACATCTGTAATGCCTATCGAGGCGCTGTCGTGAGGGCAAGAACAGATTTTGCCTCCTGCCCCCCACCGCTCTGTGAGCAGGCTCTGATACGAAGGGTGATTCAAGGTCTCACTTTTGTACTGGAAGATTGAGTGGTCTGGTCTTATTTTTGCAAACTGTGATGTGCTCTCTGAGGGGAAGGAAGGGAACTTGAGTCTGGCAAGGGAACCAAGACGTGTGTAAACTTGGAGGTGGTGGGAAAAACAAAAAATAAATCGCCCCCTTACCTCCTACCTCTCCTAAATAAGAACGCTCCTATGCCTTCACCATCCTCCCCCACTCACGCTGGGAGCGTTCCCAGGTCAGATCTGGAACTGGATTGTGGAGTGTGCATTCACACCTCTCTAGCTGAGATAATTTCTCTGCCTCTCCCTTCATACATCCAGCCCTATTTTTTAGATTTATTTTGTGCCTTAAAGAATAATTTCAGAAATAAATGTAGCCAGATACCTTGTGGTGTTCTTTTATTTGCTTGGAGCTATTTTTCCCTTTACCCTTCTAGCCTTTCGTTACTGCTTCTCATTTTCCTGGCCTGCAGTAATTATTATTTCTGTAACGACCAGGAAGTGTAACATCTGCTGACGCTGGATTCGTTTTTACCTGCAGTATCATTCAACCCTTTCCTCGCTGTAATTCTTGAGTAGTTGTTTTTGTCCTGTCGGGAATATTAGAGCATACAGACTGTATTTTCCACCAGAGCCTTTCCCTGTTCTTTTGGGAGAGCTGTATGCTGCCCTTCAGCCAAAGAAGAAACCTCTGTGGTGTGGCACCATGAAAGCTTCTCGCGGTTTGCACTCGGTGTGGATGCTCAGTTAGTACAAGAAGATCGGAAGTTGGCTTCCCAGTCCTCTCTGTTGCCTGCCTGCCCCTGCAGAAAGCTAATGCGCCCAAAGCTGTTTAGAAACAATTTTAGACACTGGCCTAACACTTGTGAGCAATTGCAAATGTTAATAGACGCTTTCATGATGCTTCTGAGCTGAGAAAAGAAATTGGTGCATCTGCCCTGCTGTGGTTGGCATGTTAAACTTGCTTTTTGCAGAAACAAATTGTTACACACCGGGACAAGAAAGCGTAAGATTTTTATTTTACTTTCCAGAACAAGGACAGCACTCTTGTTCCTGCCCAGCAGAACCAAATGGTGGATTTGGAAGGCAGAGAGTCTTTTTTTCAGTCCACTTTGCCATGTAGCAAAGCTGTAGAAGAAAGCATTTTCTAAATTTTGGTGCGCTCTGTCTTAAAACCAACATTTTTAAATATAAAGCAAGGTTGGAAAAGGGCAGGAAAAAATAAATCCCAAAACATGGCTGGTGAAATATGCGATGAGATTATGGGTTCTGTAGTTGTGTTCCCTTCGAGAGCTTTCATCAGTGAAAGAAACTGCATTGTAGACTTTTGTCTCTGCTGTTTTACTGCCCTCCTCCTTGTCGCTGGGACTGTCGCGTTGTCAGGTGAGTAACGAATGTTTTCTGTATGGGAACTTGCTTTTAAAGTACAGCAGTTTCATTGATTTGGGCGAGCAAAGATCCTGTCGAAATCCAAGTATGGGAGAAGGCTCATGCTGCATCTCATGTAGGAACGATGTGCAGCCTGGCCTTTGAGTAACAGGTGTCCCTGAGTTACTGGTGCCAATAATCAATAATGCCTTGAATTTTTCTATGTTTCATTAAATGTTTTGTCTGCCTGTTTCAAGGAATAATTACTTCATAATGCATTTGGTCTATGTACGGAAAGTTGGGTCCTTACAAAGCCAGTTCTGTATTAGATTTTAGGGCAGTTCATTCCAGCTGCTGGCTGTCGAGTCCCCCTGGGGCAATTCTTTTTAATGCGTCTTTGAGGTGGTACCAAAGGGCCATTGGCCGCGTCAGTACAATGAGGTTTTATAGTTTGAAAGTTAAAATAAATACTAGAATACAACCTAGAACTCACGCTGCTTATATAATTGTGATTCCAGCCCAAACTATACATGAGCTTTTCTATAGTTTGTGCTTGCATTTAGGTCACGATTGTTCTTAGGCTTAGTCTTGCTTGGGACAGGTGGGGGATGAGAGTCCTGCGTCAGTCTGCTTGCCTCCCATGGAGGTATCGTCAGGGATGTGCTGGGGGGTTGCGCTGGGAGGTTGCGTGGGCTGTGTCTTTAGAGAAGGACGACTCATCTTTATTTACTAAAGAAAGATGCAGTTCTCAACCAAATGGATTGCAAAACCTGGCTTCTGTTAACAGACCCATTTCTGCGATGTACAGCAGAGTGCAGGTCATTTTTTTTTTTCCTGCGAGTAGATCGAATAAGCCCGCAACCGCTTGTTGACTGCAGCCGTGGCAGCTGTGGGGCGAAAGCTGACTGCTCTGCTGTTTCTCCCAGCAGAGCTGCTGAAAGCCCAATTGCAGGATCTTAAGCAAGCAGTGGTGGTAAAGTACACGATAAAGCATGGCTTGACTTCCAGGTGCCCGGCTTAGTTTGGAGACCTTAAAGGTGGCCGGTTCTTAAATCCCTGGCACATAGAGCAAGCCATGCAATTTCTGCAAAATCATTTTCGTGGTGGAGCAGATATCTGCAGCGTGTATTCACCCCGTGCACTAGCAGAGTGTTGCTTAATTTCCTTAACTCACAGCGCTTTTCCCTGTGCCGTGGGGCGGCTGGTTAGTTCTATTATCCTTTTACCTCCTGTAAACAATAAAACTATTGAGGAATTAAATTTCTGCTAGCAACAAACATTCAGAAATAATTTACTTTGATAGGCTTTATTTGACCGTATTATCAAAACATCCAGGAACATTCAGTGCAGGTCTGTTAGCACTGGGCTCTTCGTAACAGTGTTAATTGCCGGAGGCTTCCGATAATCCACTTTTAGATACGTTAAAAATCTCTGTGTGGCTTCTAAATGGAAAGGTTAGGTTTAGTTTCTTCTCTGCACTTCTTGCAAGTTTTTCCACCTTATTTTCAGTACCCTGGTATGGCATTGTTCCTGACGTAGCGTTTTGCTGCTGGCACTGGGCGCCTGACGTTTCAGCGGTACCCACCTTGGGTCTGGTTCCCCCTGTTTTAGCAAACACAGCACTGACCCTACAGCTGTGCCTTCCATCCTTGTTCACTTTCCAGATTGTTTTAGGCTTGGTTTGTTTTCCCTGTGTTGACTCAAGGGCATCTGGATTTGGGTTAGCTCCGTTTCTGGCTGGGGAGGAGCCCTGCCGTGGCAGCACTGGTGGCAGAACGCTGTTCCCTTCCACCACTTCCCCCTAGCCACAGCTTCACCGGCCTTCTTTGTATTTTAGCATATGTCTAAAAAAGCTTTATCGTATTCAAGTAACGAAAGGCTAGGAAGTGGGCAGGCTGTGGTACGTATAGCGTCGGTACTGTATCTGCAGCGGCAGCTCCAGCAAACGGGGGGGTGCAGAGGCAGGTTCCCCTTGGCCTGTATTCATTTCTGCGCTCTGGCCAGCTTCCCGAGGAGTCCTGGACTTGGCTCCTTTGAATTATTTGTGCTACCGTTGGTCATGTTCGATCGCTGAGCACAAGCACCAAGACACTCGCCCATCCCAAGGGTTTTAGCACAAGGCTGGAAATGCCCACAGTGTCTTCCCTGTAAAAATAAGGGGTCTCACCCTGCTTCCCTTGCAAACAATGGCAAAACCCCTCGTGCCTTCAGTGGGAGCACGACTGGGCCCAACAGTAGGATCCGAGCACCGTTTTGTACTGTAACAAAAATAGTGACTTCAACCCTTCCTTTATGCTGTTTGTCTTAAATGTCCAATAAATGAGAATCTGTAATGTGCATAGGGACGGGTCAAGTCTGTCCCTGCTCCCCAAACAGCCATTCCCCAGCATTAGAGTATCGCCTATGCTGTACAAAATCAAGCTGTGATTCTGCCTTCTTATAAACTCTTCAGTATTTTTCATTTAGTCAAAAATATCTATCCAGATTTTTTAAATAGAAGCCTGATATATTAAATATATATTTTTTTAATTTGTTGGTTTGGGTAGGGGTGGGCATTGTATGAAAACACTGGAGGGAGAGGAGTTCAAATGACACTGAGCCAGCCCTGCCACCACAACCTGTGTCCCCTTCCAACCACCTTCTGAGGGGAGAAAGAAAAAAATAAGGGTAGCTAAGAGAAAGCGAATGAATGAATTTTTCCTTCTCATCCCTTCTGAGTTAAATGCTGTTCAAATGCATCTTTATTTCTCATTGTCATTATGCAGGCTGAGCGTTCTTTTTTCATTCATACACACATATATATGTATTTGAAGTGCTGTCTTAATTTAATGGGGTATAGCTGTAAATAAGACAACTGGGTAGTAGCTGTTTGGGGAGTCCTGTTCAGCTTTAGGAATTTTATTGGCTATTGGGAGTCAAACGTGCAAAATCCTTTGTTAGGAAACTCGGAATCTGATTTCTTGTTTTGTTTTGCAGCTGGACTTGTAAATACAAAAAAAAATAAAAAAGTAGGACTGATTTAATGTCCAATTTAAACTGGGCAGTTGCAAGCTCTCCCCGTTTTTTGTATGTACTGTAGCTTAGCGTGTGTGTCTGTGTTAACTGTAGTGGGGTTTTGTCTGACAAGCCTGAAATTTATACTTTGAAATAAACTACTGGGTTTTTAACATTTGGAGTCATCTGTGCTTAGTTCCAGGCATCTCAGGGTGACTCTTCCAGAAGAGAGCCCCACCTGTGCCCCTGCCCACTAGCAGCACTGCTGGGGGAGGAGGGGGCGCACTGCTGGCTCCTGGGCTTGGCAGGCTGGTGGCCACCTCGCTCGGTAACTGTGGCCACCAAGGGTTTGGCTCTAGGTCATTCCCAGAAAGGCAACTGCATGACACTGCCTGCCCAGCCTTCCCACAGGAACAACCCCAAAAACCCCAAAAACTTCCAGAAAGTTGCCTTCCAGGTGCTTTTTGCAAAGCAAAGAGGGGGTACGTATCTGGGACAGGCATCCAGTAACTTGCATCCCAAAGTTGCCCCAGAGGGGGACAGGAATGGAAACCAGGTTGCTGGTGCGACCCTCCTGTCCCTCCAAGGGGCTGGGTTTGACCTCTGGAATAAAATGGTCATGCTTCTAGCAAGAGGCTGACAAGTGGTTTTTCACAGAGCCCTTAAGCATTAGAGCCTTGAGCCCCCAGCAGTGGGCTCAGGCCACCCCCACCCACCCCCCCCAGGGCTGTGCTTTGCAAGCTGGGGTCAGCTGCTGCACGCAGAAGTCACCGCATCAGTAATGAAAAAAGGGTGATTTAGTGCAGGGCTCTAAAAAGTCTCAGCCCCCCCCTCCCCAATTCCTTTTCAAGGGTAGAAGCCGGGTAAAACAGCATGAAACGTGTTGGGCAGCTTGGCTGAGCCAAGAGGGCAGGATGGTGAACGCTGCCTCCTGGGCCCAACTCTAGTGCCAGAGTGTAGGGAACGCAAATTGAGCGCTTCAAACTTGGAGCTACTGACGTGCCTACCCTGCATTAGTGCTGAGCCCGTACTTCAAGGGTGTATGAATAATTTGTGATGGTAATAATTAGTTTTGCTGGCCCTAATTAAACTTGCTTCAAGTCGCTGACCGAAAGATGATGGACTCTTGCGAAGCGATGCCTGAACATGCTCCCACTTGCAAGTCCAGAGGAGCTTCTCACACTGCCTATTTATAGAGCAGAGCGTATACATACTGTGCATAGTCTAGGCCCTTGGTTTTATCATAAAATACAGTGTAACCGCGCTGCTGCGGCGCTGTTGTGATGGGGAAGCGAGAAACGACCCTCCCCAGCACTCACGCTGGTTTGCTGCAGGGTAGCTTTGCCATACGCTCAGGGCTCTGGCTGGGAAGGTGTGCTACAACCTCAGCGCAGATTGTACAGATGGCAAAGCGCGCCTCTGCCACCCACCTGTGCTGCTGCTGCATAACATTAAAAAAAAAAAAAACCACCAAACAAACCAACCACCAAAAAAACCTAGGAAGGGGCTGAGGAGAAGTAATGCAGCGCAGCACCAGGACAGTGACGGAGAAATGAAGTCGGTTTCTCCCTGGGGATCCAGACAGCCGCTGGTCAGACCTTGCAGGGGTGGCTCCTGGGAGAGCTGAGGCCAAGCAGGGCCCAACCCCCCATGCCTCCACGCTGAACGAGGAGGGGTGGATCGTTCCTGGAGTTTGGAAAAGGGGGATGGTAAAGGAAGCAACAGCTTGCATTAGATGTGGTCATGGTGGTGTTCTTGCTGGGAGGCTTCATTTCCTCTGCAGGCATATGCTAGTGACTGAACAGCGCATTTCTTTTTATGATTGCAAAGGAGGGGTTTCACCTCTCAATCATGCCCCCCCGCCCCAAAAAAAAAGTAAGTCCCTGAAAACCTTACATTTAAGAGGCAGAAGCCACAGACTCGGAAAAACCTGCAAAGAGGAGTGACAAGGAGCTTTTGCCATAAAGACTCTGCTTATCAATTACACACCTTCCCCTTCCCCAAGGGAACAAGATGATGAAAGACACTTTTTATTTTCAGCAGCTGCCCGAGAATTAAGCTGTCCGATCTCTCTTGCCCCACTCAGAGCCTGCTCTCCTCCCGTCCCTGACATTGCCGTACAGGGGAGAGGAGCTGGATCCAGCTGCTGTGGTTAGAGGTGGCAGCTGGGAAAGGGAGCAGCCGGGCAGCATAGTGAGAGGAATGCAGTGACCTTTAACAGCACAACCATCAAAGGCAAAAAAAAAATTAAAAAAATAAAAATAAAAAATAGCCCCAGTCTCCTGGATTAGAGTCATGAGGCTCATAAGGTCCCATTGATGTAAATATTTACTCAGTGAAAAGGGCTTTTAAAAGCAGAGCTCTGTTTTCCCACAACCCCGGGTGGGTTTGAGGACAAAGCAGCTCCCGCCTGAGGGTAGGAGGCTGGGGGTGGGGGAGAGGCAGCGCTCCCCTTCCCCTTCGTATTTAGCAAGGGGCCTGTCATGCCCTGCAGGGCGGAGCATCCAGGTGTGCCCCAATCAAGAACACCATCCATCATAGTAATCAACTGCCAATTTCCTTTTAAACAATGCTCTTACACGGGTGTTTTCATAGAAAATTGGGTGAAAAGGCAGTAAATAAAACCTGCAATGTCGCTGTGTTGCCTAGGACTGACGGCCACCTAGCACACGGCCATCCTCCGGCCCCTCTCTGCTGCCCGTCTCGAAGACGCAGCTGACGCTTGGTTCTCTGCTTGCTGTCATCTCAGTTCCCTGTACCCCCCTTCACCCCCCAGCTCCCTTCCTTCCTTTACACATGCTCCTTAACGCCCGTTACTGCCCCTTCAATTCAGTTCAGGCTGCGGCAGGGGCTCTGTAGCTGCCAGTCTCCAGCACAGGGCTATAACAGAGGACTCTCAAGGCAGCCATCAGCTACAAACACCTGAGAGCTACACAAAAAAAAAACCACACCAAAAGCCCTTAGTTAATCTTTGGTGCTGATCCAAAAAGCATGAAGATTGCTGCCCTGTAAGGCTGGAGCTGCAATCAGAGCCTCCCCACGAGGTCACACAGCTGACAAACCAGGCAGAGGGCGAGACCCCTGTGGAAGAGGGCATGGGGGGCTGGGACCAACCCCACCAGGGCAAGGGCTGACACAGGGGCTGATGTCCCTGGGGGTCCCAGCTGCAGGCAAGCAAGACACCTTCACCGATAGAGAACCTCAGAGTAAAGGGAGGGGGTGCTGGATTTAAAACCCATGTAGCTAGGGGTGCTGTCTCCCCCCTGCCTCTGGCAGAAGGCACCTGCGCAGCACGGCTATCGCTTTTGGCTCAAGAGAGGCACCAAGCAAACATCACATTCATCCTCCTCCAGCACAGGCAGAGCAGCAGCTGGCACATCCACCAGTGCAGACTTACGGAGCGGCTGGCTACCATGGCTGAGTAATTTTCCTGCTTTACCCAACAGAGAACTCTATTGCAGGGCAGAAAAGCAGCTCTGGGGTGAGTACTGCGGCGGTTGCAGTCATTTTACACAGTGCTCCCCTTCCCCTGTATCCCACCCACTCCTCCTACCCCTGCATGGGAACAGACGTCCTCTCCAGCCTCTCACACTCACCTCCTGCTCCAGCAAAGACTGAAGTGATTTGTTTGCACAGATTTTCATCCTCAGCAGAACTTTTGCTGTAACCTATGGCCTCCCTCTCCCCTTAAGGGAGATCAGCCCTACTGTGACAGCCAAACATTTCAGGTAGAACCTCACCCATGCTGCAGTAACTCACTCCCTTCCCCATCACACAAGCTAAACTCCAGGGGCCCAACCCAAACCTCACACCACTCACCCTTCACTTTTGGAACACAGGGCAGTTGCTCTGCAGGTTAGCTTGGACCACCAAGGCCATGAGGCAAGGGCTGTTTATTTTCTTTCACTTAATTACATGTGTAACATCTAGCACAAAACAGGCCAGTGACTCAACTCCTCAGTGCAAATACAGGTAACCGAGAGGAACATGCACAGCCCTGGCCCTCACAGCCACCTTACTGTCACGTTCCACCTCCAGAGCTGAGGAAGCGAGCAAAGGGCTCACTGAACAACTGCCCGGGCCGATCAGTCAGAGATCTATCACATGGACACATGCAGACACAGTCCTTTCCCCTGCTGCTACACCGCAGCCTGTGGGGCAGGGGTGGTACTTCCAAAAGCATTGGGCTGCTTTCAGAGATCTCCAGGCACAGGTCCTCCTTACCTTTCCGAAGCGAGACAAAGGATATCTTGCAAAACCCATGCCCTTGCGTGCCTGTTGTCTACTGATCGGCCATAGAGAACAGCGCCTTGGCTCTTTGCAAGTGACAGTCTTGCAAGTGACATTCCTGGATGAGCAGCAGTTTGCAGCACATCTCGTAGCCACTGCTCAGACAAAAGGCAGACATCAAGCCCGAACTGAGATAAGGCCACCATGGCCCAGAGCAGCCACCTGGCTGGGCCCAGCCCCAGAGGCAGGTCCCATGTTGCTACAAGAGGCAGATCACTCATTGATGGCATTGCAGTTCACTACCACTCTGGGAACAGCTGCGATGATGGCTCAGATCAATCAATCCTAGTCAGAGGAAGGGCCACCCGAATAGCCAGAAGAGAGGACACACATTGGGCTGCAGAGAGGCAGCCAATGTCAATACAAAGTACCTGGCAGGCAGGACAGGGGAAGGCAGGCAAGGCACAGGGATGTGGACATCCAGGTCAATTTATTACACACAGGAATTAAAATCTCAATTTAAAAAAAAAAAAAAAATCCCATTTGGGAATATTGATGCTGGTTTTATAGGATCGGCCTCATGGTGACGAAATGGAAGTTGTATGATTCTGGCAGGCCCTGGTGTCGTGTGTGGTTGAACCGTCTCCAGGTGAAGACAGGGAGACCACCCTGCACTGGGGGGCCATTGATTGCAGCGGCTGTGAACGCTGAAGCCAGGCGGAAGTCTGACACCTGTAATAAAGGACAGGAGTTCAGGGCAAAACCGCGGCGTGGTGTTTGACGTGCACCCATCCCGCAGAGCGGGAACAGCTCCGGGAGATTTGATGACATTAAAGAAAGTGGGCAAGGGGAAATGCCTGCCCAATGCAGCATTCCTCCCTGCACACAGGCATCTTCAGCCACAGAGCAGCCAGCGCCGAAGGGCAGTAGCAAAGCCCAAGCCCACGCTGCCCTCTGGCCCTTGCACTTACCCAGGGTGACAGAGGCAGCACATCTGCCCTCAGGACAATCCTCCCCGGGTTTAGGCGTCTCCAAAAGAGCTGGAGTTGCAGCAGGCAGCCTAGAGGGTCGACCTAAGCTCTGCTGCGTGTTGGGCTGTCCCCTCGGGCACTCTCAGGGTAATTTAGGAAAGGACAGAGTCTGTTGTGTTTACAACAGACTGGCATTAGCTTCACTGCCAGGTTTTGCTTCTGCTCTGGGCTATTTCTCTCAATGCCTCTCTTAGGTCCCCTGTCCTCCCCCAGCCCAGCCCATTCCCAGCTGGTCTGGGCTTGTGCAAGCTGCACGGACACACAGCACCAGCAATGCCAAAACAGCCTCCACAGGGTCCATCCTTGCAGCCAAACTCACAATCCAGAAATGCAGCAGGCTGGTCCCCACAAAATAAAGCACACCAGGGCTGGGCAGCTGCTTACTCAGGTTTTGCCCCCCACAGTGAAAACACCGTACAAGATGCCTAGAAATACTGCTGCTTTCTCCAGGACAGTAGGTCTAAGGATTTTCCCACATCCCCCCAGAAAGCCAAGTGATCTTTACCAAATTTCACTCAAAGCAAGTTGACAGAGAGGTGGAGCCCTCGAGTAGGGTGACTCACTAGAAAGCCAGACTTTTGAAAAGGTGAAGCTTAAATAAGGCTGAAAACACATTCCTATGGGCTCTGGGGAGGCACCCACACAGTCCCCATGAACAGGAGGCCGAGGCTGTGCAACAGTCACCTCCCCTGAGTGATGTGAAGGCTCATTCAGCCTTCTCTTAGGTTCCTCCTGCTGCAAGGCTTTGGGGTTTAAGCCCTAAAGACCACAAGTTCCCATGGACGTCATTCTTTTGCACACCTCCCCCATATCCTCTGCCCTCTGGAGATAGGACTGCACAGAATGACCATCTTGGGATCTGCCCAAGCACTGGGAAAGCATGAAAAGAGGGAACAGACAGGCCTGGCCGTGCCTGCCCTAGTGCAGGGAAACATGCTACAGGTCCAATAGGAGCACAAACAGGCTGCAGCAAACATTCAGCAGATATTGAAATTGAGGTAATTTACCTTGGAGTCATAGCAGCCTGCAGGCACTGGGAAAGAAGGATTCAGGTCTTCCCGGCAGCAAATGGTGTTGCAAGGATTGCGTTCAGCATAAGGATCACGCTGGTAATCTGGGGAGAAATGTGGCAGGAGGGAAGGAAGGAAGGAAGAAAAGAAAACAAATTAGTCGCCTCACAAAAAGCCTCTACTACTGATGCAAAGTGCCCAAGCCACTAAAAGCTGGATAAGCGCGCTGGCAGAAACACAGGTCTATCACATTGCTCTCGCACCTCCCCAGATTCCAGCTGGAAGTCAGAGCTTGAGACAGGACATTAAGTAGACAAGCTCCTAATCCAAGTCCATACAGCTATTTCTGCTTCCAGGGGCACCACTGCCAACCTCTAACCACAAACATCTGCAACTCCACATGACGAAAGCTTGCAGGAACTTTGTCAGGAGAAAAAAGCAGAAGAGAAAGGGAAGGCGGGGAAGGGAAGGCAAAGTGCAGCAGTGAGAGCCTTTGTTTTCCTGTTCTGGATTACAATAAGCAGCAAAGAGCAAAGTCTTTGAACACCCATTGTAGTAGCTGCAGGTTAGGAGGGGAAGGTGGACAAGCCTCAACGTCTGTGAGCATGCTGCTACTCACAGCCCAAACAGCAGCAATACCCCACCCTGGGAGAGGCCTTCCCAAATACCAAGCCTGGTAATCAGCGTGCTCCCTATAATTGGGAATAAAAATACAGCATCTAAAGCTATCTGTACGTAGAGATGAGCTTAGCAAGAAGTTAATTAAGCTGTTTTTAATCCAGTTAAGGAGAACCCTGTCAGGGAAAAGAGCAGAGCACTACCTACCAAAGATCATTCTGCCTTAATAGGGGGACAAAAAGTAAAAAAAGCCAAACTGATGTGAAGTTTTAAATCCTCTGGCCTGATCTGACCTAACTCTTGCTTAGGATTGAAGGCTTTCAAGATTGACAGGCTGTAGATGTATTGGATAACAGCAGTCCAGAGTCTCTTGGAGCATTGGAAACTCTCTGGAAAGGTCAAACAGCAAGCTTGAGGGCCCTTGTTCCAGCAGGAACCGAGTATTTTTTCTTTTAGAGTAATTTTAGCCTGGTTTCCTACCTCAACAGTAACCTTATGTTATCTTTTTGCTTTATGTGTACTCTGCACCTAAAGTAATACAGCTCTGATCTGTATGCGAGGCTGCAGCTTCCCACTATAATCCAAGAAATAAAAGTAACACTGCTTTATTAAGATGAGCTCCACAGTTGGTAAACATGTGTCTTACTGTTGTATCTCATGATGTACTTCATGCTTTCCAAGTTGGTCACCTTGCCCTGGTCTCGACGGAAGATTTTTGCTCTTGGAGCAAGCTCATAAGAGAAATCCATGCCATACTTCTCAACATATGCCGCATACCCACTGAGATTGTAAATCTTTTCATGGAAAGGGATATTGTATGAAGGCCAGTAACCTGCCAGAGACAAAACCCAATCTATTAATCACTTAGAAAAGCTGAACACTCTCATTTATATCAAAAAAGAAAAATAAACCATTTTCCATGCTGCATTGCCTTAACAGCATGTCGAGGAATAACAAGTCAAACTGGTTTGAACACAAGAAAATAAGGCAATAGTCACTGACACAACCAGGGTTGACTCCCAGTCTAACACCACTGGAGGCTGTACCCAGGCAACCCGCCCCCAGACTTCCACCCTGAGGACTCAACCTGCAAAACAGCCGAGATCAGAGTTGCGGGAGTTTGAGGTGAACACGCAGAGCAGCCATAGTCCTCCTACAGACGTTTCCCCGCTCAACCTCAGAGGAGTGCAAGATCATTTATGCCCACCAAACTTCCCAAGCAAGAGGCTCGAAACCACTCCCTTTCACCACCCCCGCTTCCCATCTCACCAAGGCAGAGTAATACACTGTTCTGAGATGTCAGGGATGGACGGACACACACACACAGACCACAGAGCTAACAGGGGCAGGTCAGCAAAGAACACACACACACACTTTGTGCAGTGGTGGTTGGAAAGCTGTGGTTGCACACAGCGGTAAGGAGAGATGGGCAATAGCTGCATGTCGGCCAGTACCTGTCTTCAAGGGTTAAGAAGTGATTGATCAACAGAGCAGAGCCCTGCCCTAACTTTTCCAATGGCAAGTGTGAATCCTGCAGTTCTGTTAACTCCAAAGAGCAGGCTTACCAGCCCGAACTCCAGAGAGACTTTTAGGTAGGCAACATACAACTGCCTGAAACAAGACTAGTCTAGAAAGCAGAAAAGCTTGTGAAGAGCCAGGAAACCACCCAGGTCAGGGACTTGGGTACAGCAAGTCCTGGAAGAAACCAGAATAGATACCTATACCTTAACGTTCAATTGTTTTTAATTTTTTTTTGCAAGACAGGCACCAAGGAGTGTTCAGGAAGAGAATATATAACATGAGCTAGTCCCAAGAGCAGCACATTTCCAGGTTCTCTCCAAATCACTGGCGTTCCTGTTGTCAGTGGAGAATGTTACTTCTCAAATCCCACACAAGAGAATTTGGCTTAGAGATTTACTGTCTAGACACTGGTAAACGCAGCACTCCAGGTATTAACTTCAGCCCAGCACAACACAAGAAGCCTGGCTGTAAGATGCTCAGGAGAATCAACTGGGACTCACTGGGAATGATACACAAAGATACAAACCAAGCTTCCTCAAGGACAGACACACAGACAACATAAGCACTGGAACACTGCCCGAGCGGAGGCCTTACCAGCCTGGGTCCTGCCTAGCATGCAGCAAAGACGGGAATACCCCATCTGCTGGCATTTGATTACATGACCTAGAGCCTACCTGAAGGAAACCGGTTGTGTGTACATGTTGTGTTGCAATACGGGTGTCCACCAGAAATGAGCACACTTGCCAGCCTCTAATGACACAGGCCGGAGGATACAGGTACATCAGCTTCCAAACCAGTAGGGTTTAGCTGTGATTCAAAAAGGTGCTATTGTCTCACATGAACGCAGTGCATAGAGATGACCCCTTCTCCCACCTGGAAAAGCTTTTTGTTTAAACTGCTAAACCAGAAGCAGCTATTTGAAGTTCTCCTCCAGCAAGAGACTTCCCTAAGCCAGTAACTACTATAGGAGCTATTACCTTTCCGGAGAACATTTGTTTGATCAGAATACTCCACAAGGGTTGGGATCTGCTCAACAATGTACAGTGCACCTTCATCAAGGCTCTTCTGCAACTTGACCTTCTTCAGGTCCAGCACCATGTACTGATTGTTGTAGGTCCCTAGGTATGAGATCAAAGAGCATTACGTGTCCTGCCTGGGGAAGGAAAAGGGTACAAGGGGGAGAGGGAACATATCCCTTTTTCTAAGATTCATATGTAAGTGTACTTACCAGAGTTGCATTTCGAGAAGGTTTCTGCCCAAGTTTTGCCACCATCTGCCATCATGTTAGCAATACGGACCCTCTGCCAAGCTAACAGGGATTCAGGCACCACTTGCTTAATGAGGGTTTGGTTGAACACACTGTTGGTAGTCTGCAACATTACCAAGCCGCTGCCTAGTATGTAAAAGTCATCCAGGGACACCAAAAAGCCTTAAACAGCAATAATACAAAATTTGTTATCTTTGTGAACCTTTGATGTACTCACAGACAAAACAGAGAGGCAAGCCACGAGGATATGAATGAGTCAACGTGTGTATGTTTGAAATCAATCTGTACAAATATTAAAGATGAGGTGGCAACACCTGCACAGGCTTTAAGCCCACCTGTCAGCATAATTTCTCATTTGTCATGCTTTCAACACACAGCCTAATTTTTGTCTAAAGCATTTGCTTTGCGTTTGCATCCCAAGCTTGGAAGTTCCTCCTTCATATGTCAAGCTATGTCTTCTTCTGATGCTGAGGATTGCATACTGTAAAAGCCTACCGAGTGTTTGTTTCTAACATAGACATTCCTTTTACAAATACAACAAAGAAAACCAAAACAGGAGTACAAACTCCACAAAGAGATTTTCATCAACCAGTTTCAGTTTTAGATGTTTATTCTGAAAAGACAACAGGTATTCCTTTAAATTAATCCCTTCTGGACTAAATCAAGCCGAGCAGAAAAGTCTTCCTTCTAGCTTACTCTTTTCCAGTCTAACTATTCTTAAAAGCATCTCCAAGAAGTGGGAACCTCTTAAACCGTATCCTGTATATGAGAGGAATCATAGAATCATAGAATCACCTCGGTTGGAAAAGACCTTTAAGATCATCGAGTCCAACCGTTAACCTAGCACTGCCATCCCACCACTAAACCATGTCCCTAAGCACCTCATCTATCCTTCTTTTAAAGACCTCCAGGGATGAGGACTCCACCACCTCCCTGGGCAGCCCATTCCAGAGCCTGACAACCCTCTCGGTGGAGAAGTTTTTCCTAATGTCTAGCCTAAACCTGCCCTGGCACAGCTTCAAGCCATTCCCCCTCGTCCTATCATCTGTTACCAGGGAGAAGAGGCCGACCCCCACCTCACTACAGCCTCCTTTCAGGTAGTTGTAGAGGGCAATCAGGTCTCCCCTCAGCCTCCTCTTCTCCAGACTAAACAACCCCAGTTCCCTCAGCCGCTCCTCGTATGACTTGTGTTCCAGACCCCTCACCAGCTTGGTTGCTCTCCTCTGGACATGTTCGAGCAATGCAAAATCTTTCTTGGAGTGAGGGGCCCAAAACTGAACACAGTGTTCGAGGTGCGGCCTCACCAGCACCGAGTACAGGGGCACGATCACTTCCCTACTCCTGCTGGCCACACTATTCCTGATACAAGCCAGGATGCCATTGGCCTTCTTGGCCACCTGGGCACACTGCTGGCTCATATTCAGCCGGCTGTCAATCAGTACCCCCAGGTCTTTTTCCACCAGGCAGCTTTCCAGCCACTCTTCCCCAAGCCTGTAGCGCTGCATGGGGTTGTTGTGACCAAAGTGCAGGACCCGGCACTTGGCCTTGTTGAACCTCATACAATTGGCCTCGGCCCATCGATCCAGCCTGTCCAGGTCCCTCTGCACAGCCCTCCTCCCCTCCAGCAGATCAACACTCCCACCCAGTTTGGTGTCATCTGCAAATTTACTGAGGGCACACTCAATCCCCTCATCAAGGTCATTGATAAAGATATTAAACAAGACTGGCCCTAGAACTGAGCCCTGGGGGACACCGCTTGTGACCGGCCACCAACTGGATTTAGCTCCATTCACCACGACTCTCTGGGCTCGGCCACCCAGCCAGTTTTTAACCCAGCAAAGAGTACATCCATCAAGGAAGTTTTACCTACTCCTCTTTCTGACACGTTGGCATTGCTTTTTTTATGCCTATCAGCCCTGAAAACTCAACACAGTGATAGATGTCTGGGCAGGATTCCCTTCCAGGTTACATGCCAACAGAAGTACTAGGTGCAGTTGCAGATCCCATGCCAGGAGGCGGCATACAGAGCTGCAAAGGTCAGCTATAGTGCCATGGATAGCATAGTGACCACTTACAAACCAGAAATAACTTGACTTTGAGATTCCCCAGCAGATGCAGGGCTGCCAGGGTGGGGAAGAAAGGTTGTTAACTGAGCTCCTGACGGGGAAGTCATCTAGAACCTGGTCTCTTGCTAATGAGTTTTTAATGGCATCACTCTTCAAAGAGTATAAAATGCTAAAATGCTGCACAACAGTGTAATAGTTTAATTCCACTGTGAAATCTTCCACAGCAAGCTTTATTAACGCATTCTGCAAACAAACAAAGGTCAGCAACCTATGACAGCCAGAAAGACAACTCAGCTCTGCCTCCTATTCCTGGGCTTTCTTCATAAGGCAGACCTCCTTCAAGCATAAGTAATGTTTAAGAGCTCCATTTCAGCATGATTTCTTTAAAGTCTCAAGTTCTCAGATCAGAACAAATCCAGGAAAACATACTTTGTGGGTCACCCGTTCTCTAAAAATATGTCGGTATAGAATGGGCAGAGCACCCTGGCAGCTTGTGGTTCCTAGTATTTTATTCTTGGAGACAGAAAAGGAGTGTCAATAAATTATGTGCATCAACAGCAGAGTTCTCTCTCAAGTAAGGGCAAGAAAAGAAACACTCTAAACCTGTCTCTGCCAGTTTATTTTATACAAAGACGTGGGATACTCCAGCAATAAACTGTTGTGCAACAAGTTGAGTGCTTGCCCAGAGACAAGAAGTGAAATTGTTAAACAATTGTGATTAGAATCAAATGCCAATTCCCATGTGAGTGCCAATGCCAAGTGCCCCACTTCAAAATAAACCAAATAATAGTTTTTTCTTCTTTTTCAATCAACAGCTGAGATAAAACAGAAAAACTCAACTCAAAGCAAGTGTCAACACAAGGAATGATGCTAAATTAACTGAAGTTTGAACTCTGTACTTCAAATAAATCGCAAATCTCAGCTAAGCTGAAAACAAGGGGATTTCCTTCTGGGCCTTAACATTTACCAAGTTTTATCCTGCAATGTTTTATAATACAGCATGCCCTCCATGATACACCATGACGAGGCTAATTATTCCGAGACAACATAGACCATTTTGACTTAAGGCATAGGCACCCCTGAAACAAAGGGAAGTTAAAACACATACAGCAGGTTTACCCAGGGCAAAGACATCCACAAAAATAGAACTTGGGTGAAGCCTAGAGTTATCAGCAGATATTTGATGTCCTCTTGTGTCATTCTTGTCTTTTTAAGTATTATGAGAATCTGTTGCAATTGAAAATGCCTTTTATGTCAACTGTTATCTCACTGTATGGTTCACCTGTTTTTTCTGTAAACTTATCTCCCATTTTTATCAGCAACTCTCAATCAATTTTTTTTTCTTTTTCTTCCTCCCCTCTCAACCCCACTCCCACCCCATTCCCTCCAATGAACCTGACTCTTCCTACATAGAAACAAGCAAAACCACTTCTGATTCCATCTTCTGGGTCTGAGCCATTTAGATTGAGTTTCCCACCACCACTGGAGAATTGAAGTTTCCAGAGTCTGCAGTTTCATTCATCATGACCATATTAATCAGCCAAGCAAAGCAAAATATTTTTTGAAAACTGAGCCACAGTGTTCTCCAGAGAGTTAGCACACCAAAGAGTATGCGGGGGGGAACGCGTTCCTGGCAGCTATTGTTCCTAAAGAGGTAGGCTGCTGCTTTCTGAACCAGATGACAGCAGCTTTTTTTAGTGTTTTAAAAGGTCGTTGTGCTCATTCAAGTACAGAAAGGGTCAGTACTACAGGCTGGAAGTCAGAGGCATGAGGTCTAGCCATCACCTCACAAAGATGAGAGTAGCTCTGGCTGAGATGCTCCATGCTCTGGGTTATAAACACACTTGACAATGGGAACATAGAGGTCTTCTCTGGATTAGCTTTCTTAATCCCATCAGCAGTTGCTTCTCCTGCCAAGTCTGAACTCCTGCCAGCTGCCTTCCTTCCACTTGCAGACCTCTCCTAGGCACAAAGAAATAGCACATCCCACACTATAGCTCTGGCCGTTCATCTCCAAAGTGCATCAGACACTTTCCTCTGCTTCCCTCCAGGTTTTAGACAGATGTTGGAGGGAGCAGGGAAACAAGAAATGGTGTGGCAATACCTCAAGAGCAAGCTGATCCCCTGAACACACGAGCTACCGCCCTTTCCATGCTTTGTTCCTCCTAGCTCCTGCTCAGGCTGTGGGGAAGGATAATGCTGTGCTTTCTGATCCTGCACTAACAGCAGATTAGTTCAAAGCAAGGGACATGTTACTTCTCTCTCCTGCCATCCATCCAAGACAACTTGTGCCATCTTGTTCCCATGTCATAGCCTGTCTCAGCCAAGCAAGATCCCAAGAGCAGACCAGAGGAGCAAAGGTGGCAGTAAAGTTGTTCTCAACTGTTTTGCTTAAATAGCTAAAATCAGAGTAGCATACTTAACAAGACTGTGGCTCAGCCCAGAGAAAGTAGGTCACTACCAAAACCAAAGTACTTGGGTCCAAATGGTAGATTTCCTTTCTTAAATGGGGTTCAAAACCAACTGTTCAAGAAGAGGTCCATCCAAATGGACAGAAATCTTAAGAGCTGCTGTCCAAGGAAAACTGCAAGTTTCATCAGTTAAACTGGGCTCACTTCTTTGAATGCCTCCATGGGGCAGTGTAGAGCAGTGACTGCAGGGAGGGGGGGGCCTTTCTCTCTCATCTTTTACTAGAACTGTCCTGCAAAACTCAGCACCTACTTAGTCTCTTGTCATTGAATTTCCTACCTCCCCACATCAGCATCGCTTCACTCACCATTTGTGAGCAACTGTAATGTGTCTGTACAGTTTAAGTTCTCTCTGCTGCACATAGATTCACCAACCACTAAGGACTTACATCCAGAACTTGAACAAGACACTGAAGTCAGGGGTGTCCAAGCATTCAGCTCAGACATTCTCCCTTTCCAGAGGTTCACAGAGCAGCTCTGCACAGATGCTTTCAACAGGAGAAAGCTAAGACTGTGAGCAGAGTTCAAATGAGGATTAGGATTAGTATGGAAACAAGCAGCAAGTGGCTAAATCATTCTGCAAAAGCAGAGATTGCTACTACCGTTCATTTCCACTTGACTGTGCCTCTGCTGTTGCTCTGAAAGGGACAAAGCAGCAAAGAGAGGACATGCTGTAACAGTGGACATTTGAGCATTTGGCAGGAATGTGAGGAACTGCTGGGGAAGCCAGGATGAATTCTGCAATTTCTGCCTGTCCTCCGAGCTACTCAGTCACAGCAGAAGCAAGGAAGCACGAGGCCCTCTAGCTGTATCATAATGTACACGCTGGCATGCATCATGGCCAGTGATTAATCTTAGATCCTTTGAGTCACAACAAATATTAATTTTTGCAGTGTAGTAGCCTGTCTTTTGAAATTCAGTAAATAAACAATCTGGACAATTTTATTCTGTGACTCCAGGAGAAAATCGGGGAGTTGGCACACTCCTGACGAGAAGTCAAATGACTCCTTGAGGCTTTTCTGACAAGCTTTTAGACAGCAGAAGTTTTACTTCATGTCCAGTCTACTGGATGACAGAAATCTTTTAATTACGCAGTTAGGTGTCACTGAAGGCCTAGAAGGACACCTGTCTTTTAATGCTCTTTATTTCCTCCAAAAGTCAATACTTCTATGTACATTAGGATCGTGTTACTATTCAGGAGAGCTTACTAGCTTGGCCTTTCTTACTGGTTCTTAGCATCTATAAGGACGGAGAGTAAGAGTGGAAACTTGCATGCAGGGAGAAGTTACAGTTGTCAATCTGAACCATGGCCAGGGCCTGCAGATTCCTTGGTCAGATGCCCTGAAAATACAAGGCTACATCTCATCACAACATGAAGCACAAGAATTTGGCAGTTCCCTCCTTCCTGCATGATGTCCCTAGGTGATTACCAGGCCAGTCCTTTCCCCTGGAAAACTGCAAGTTTGTGAACTACACGCACAGCCAATGCAATTTGCTGTAGTCAATGGATCATGCCTATCTAGTGCTTATGATAGTATCCTGTAATTAGGTGGCCAGTGAGTATGCTTTGCATACCACAGGTGTCTCAAACTTCACTGTAGAAACTATGTTTTGTAACAGTTATAACTCAGATTTTGTTGGTAGAAGTACACCATACCACATCACTGTGTCAGAGTCTATCCGGCACAAGCAAGCTTTTAAAAATGGGGCATCTCTGCAGACCTCAACACTCTCAGGGAAGCACACTGGGATTTTGTATGCTAGTGAACAGACCCTGACCATTTCAGCATAGCAGCAGCTGATTTTCAGGTATCCTCCCATACAGTGGCCTTTATCAGCCTCATCAAAACAGAAGACTTGTATCTCACTTTATACAAAGAATCCACAAAAGGATCCCAGAAACATCACCATAGACACCCACTAAAAATAAAATAATAAATGCTCTTCATGGATGATCCTGATTCCCAGTTTGAATCTGCAGCATGCAACAGTTGTGAAACCGAGCCACATTCTCCTGACAGTACTACCCTCAACAGCATTTCTGCTGAGAGATGAGATCCAGAATAGCCTTCTGTGCATTCAGCTGATAAACAGAGCTCAGACAGAAGCCTTGGCTTTCTACCAGGTTACACGGGCTTGGCAAAATTCCTTGCAACAAGCAAGTAAAATACCTCCAAGGGAATCGGAGATAAACCCAAGCTCTTGAAAGGCATTTGCTAGAATACCCCTCTACGCCTTCCTCAAAGCAAAAATCTCAGTTGTCAGAAAATGCTGCATTCCTGAGGGTCACTGCAGAGGGTCATAACCCCACAGGAGAAAGAAAAAAAAATTTAAAAAAAAATATGCTTTCAACATGAAACGAATGTGACTACTTTTCAAAACAGTTTCCCAGTCACAGTCTCAGGAGTCCCTGCGATGAAGGACCCTTGCCTTTATAGTAAGGCAAGCACAGTAATTCAACAAAGCGTGTTTTGAAATCATCAACCAACAAAATTTCAGCAACATCAGAGTCTCCTACGGCACACACTTCACTTTAAAAAGTTGATGAAGATTCTTGAGTGTTTGGGCATTTCTGAATTTGAAATTCCACCTTTAAAAACTGATGCAATGCTTACTCCTAGAGTCTTAGATTTGCTTTGGTTTTTCATGTTCGCATTTATTGGTGCTACTCTAGCAAGAGTACATATTTTACCACTGAAACATTAACTGCTGGCAATTTCTAACATTCTTCCAGGAAATTTGAGAATATTATATGCTGCCTAATCTTCCTGAGGGAGATTTTAAATATTTTGGCTGATTGTATTACTAACACATGAAATAAGCATAAAAAAATACTCCCCTCAGCAACAGCTTATAGAGAAGCTGGGGGGGGGGGGGGAAGAGAGGCAGGGAACCACAACCAAAACACACAACCCCATAACTGAAGGTTTGCTAACCCAACACCAAAGAAGTCAATACAACTTCAAATGGCTAGTGCTTGATACTCTCCAATAATCCCATTACAGCACGAATCATGCCACAGTGGTAAACAGAAGTGTTCAAAACTGTTAGTCACAAACACACAAGTGCTATAGGCAAGGTGAGAAGTTCAACAGTTGAGATGACTGCAAACTACACGAGCAGAATTCAAAGCAGCATGTTTGTGCCACAAATAGAATGTTTAACTAGTGCTATTCAGAGCACTGAAGGTGATTAACCAACAGCAAAAGACAATAACAACAACATCATGTTCAAGCCAGAAAACTGAAGATGACATTTTGTCCTCTCAGTGGCTAAAAGTTTTAAGGTAGATTGAAACAAGTGCTTGTTTAGGTATCATCCTTTTTATAGACAGGACATCTGCAAGACAGTAAGATGGTCCATGCAGTCTTGGATATCTACATTCTTTTGGGTTTCTTGACTTTACCTGGGTAACTGCTGAATGAGACACGGCTGGTTCTGGTGTCTGGATCAACTATATTGAAGTTCCAATGCTTATATATTCTCAGTGTGGCTGCATATGTAAACCAGCTGGAATGGGCAAAATATATATTCTCATATCCAGGTAGAACCTGGAAAACAGAAGCAGAAAGATGAGTAATTTCAGACCCTACCATACTCTGCATGTTTTGTACTTGATAGAAACTGGGAGAACAACTTGTTTTAAGTAGTTTGATTAATTGCATTGCTCAAGAAGGAGCAGATTCTTGTGCTTTTAACTGTGTGCTTAACAATGAATTTCTGAAACCTGTGGAAATAGTTCTTGCCCATGTGTTGTTTTCAAATAATTAGTTATTTTTCAAAAAGAAACAGCTTCAGGTTTTCTGGGACACCTGCATCACATGGTATGTTTTGTTTC
Organism: Gorsachius magnificus; assembly: GCA_034008185.1. Lineage (NCBI taxonomy): Eukaryota > Metazoa > Chordata > Aves > Pelecaniformes > Ardeidae > Gorsachius > Gorsachius magnificus. Next base: position 163,350,037 of record CM067081.1, on the reverse strand, counting down.
CCTGGTTTCCTTTTGAATACTTGTATTTACTTTCAGATCAGCTCTCTGCAAGCATAGAATCATAGAATCATTTAGGTTGGAAAAGACCTTTAAGATCAAGTGCAACCATTAACCTAGCACCACTAAGTCCACAACTAAACCCTGTCCCTAAGCACCTCGTCTGCCCGGCTTTTAAATACCTCCAGGGATGGGGACCCAACCACTTCCCTGAGCAACCCATTCCAACGCTTGACAACCCTTTCAGTGAAGAAATTTTTCCTATTATCCAACCTAAACCTCCCCTGGCGCAACTTGAGGCCATTTCCTCTCATTCTATCATTCATTATTTGGGAGAAGAGACTGACAGCCACCTCGCTACAACATTCTTTCAGGTAGCTGTAGAGCACAATAGGCATATCCAACATTAACTAAGAGCACGCTGTTTCTGTGAAAATCCTTCTGGGTGACTTTAAAGTATGGAAGCAAATGCAAGTAAATTCATTTTGAAAAGATAAATATATACTGATGGTACATCTTTTCAAGTATTTCCCTGGTTCTAAGATTTGTTGTCAGCTCAGAAACCTCTTGCTATAAGCAAAAGCTTGAATGAATGCTTCTCCGTTTAAGGTGAATATTGTTGCTCTGGGATACATGGAGTCTCCATATGCTGACTAGACCCTCAATAATTTTAACTGAAAAATTGAATTGCCACCATGATATATCAGACACTTATCTTAAAAGCATTTTTCCTGTCATTACTCCCATTGGAAAGCCATTCCAGAGTATCACCATTAACACTTAGAAAACATCAGCCACTTGCACCCATTTGTTCTTGTGCTAGCACTGTCCTGCAGTTTTTAGTAATCCTTTTCCCTTCCTCCCTGCTTATACGCCCAGTGTGTTTATAGACATTCACAATACCCCCTTTCAGACTTCACTTGGCTAGGTGAAACAAGTTACCCTCTTCCCATCTCCTCTCCATGGTAGTTCCCCATTCCCTAGTAATTCTAGTAGCTTTTCATTGTTGGTCTCTGTGGTTTTGGTTTGGTTTTTTCCCTGCCCTTGAACACAAGTGAACAAAACTGGACCCAGAATCCTATGGAGGCACAAATGACAACTGCATAAAAGCACCTTGATTGACAGGAGTCTCTTTATGCACATGCAACATGAACAGTAAAGACTCCAGAAACGCAGACTCACAACACCGCAAATCAACCCAGTCACTGGAGATTAAGTTCTTGGTGCTCACCTTAATGAGAGCAGAGCAGTGACCCATATCCCACTGGTATTTCCCATGGCCTCCTGGCTCCACATTGCATTGTCCACTCCGTGCAGAATACTCAAAGAGTGCAGGAATGAGGTCCAACAGGTCTCCAACTGCATTCAGAAATTGGACATCAAAGATGCTCAGTGGCTAAGGAAAGGGAAAAAGAGAGACCACAAAAAGCACTTTCAGACAGAGAAGCATCAAGACAGTCTCAGCTGTTAGAATTTTTCTTTTGCTCTCAAAGGAAGCTCTTATATGGTCTATAAAATACCTGCTCACAAGGCCCAGAAGCTGAAACTCAATGTCAAATTAGGTACATAGGTATCTTTAAGGGTCTGACCGTTGTAGTGGCATTACCAATGCTAACATTTCTGAGGAAAAAAGGAGATGCTACCAGTATATTATGAAACTTTTGTGTGTCTTTGCAAACAGCATACCAATCCATCTGCTGTAACTGTTACACTGGGGTAATAGTAAGATTTCAAATTTTTTTGTTTATCTAGATGCCTTTGAAGGGCTTTACATTAACAAACCCTCTTTGGAGTTTTTGGATTTTTATCAAGACTGTGTTTAAGCCATCCTCAGGACTGAGGAGGAGGAAACAAATGAGAGAAGCAAGATATGTTAACAATACTAATCAAGTATGGAACTAGCTGAAGAGAGGAAGCCAGTCAAAGGGTGCTCTGCTATATGCTACGTGCTTGCAAAAAACCCCTTACGGTTAGAGCTAGCCAGGGTTGACTACACACAGCTCATTGTGCAACATGCTCTTCGGAACCTTCTCTTAATTTGCCTCTTCAAAAATAAGAACTTAACAGTGGTCTAACCTCAACCTTCAAAGACCGTTTTCTAAATCTTTCCTGTTCTTGCTTGCACCATGCCTTTAGTTAAGGCAAGGCTTAAGGAAAAAAAGTCAGAACACACATCACTGTAGGGCTATGAATAGGGACATAACCATATAGCAAAGAAACACATTGCTTGCAATATAAATCACTGTTATTAAACCATATAGCTGACCTTTCTACAAACCCCAATAGAGAGGACACAACAACATGGAAAAAATAAACAGCACCAGATCCATTTACTTATTATTCAGAAGGCTAAATTCTGTATTTTCCATCTGCTGTTTTGGCAACAGGAAAACCAAAAATTGTGTAAACTCTAGTCATGTATCCCAGGGGAAGGAATTAAACCTCCCCACAATGCTTACCAAGATCAGTGAGAGAAATAAGCCATTCTCACAGCTAAAACCATGCATCGCCGAAGGCCATAACAGCAGGTATAGTTTGAGGAACAAATCCAAAGCAAGCTTTCCTATATGTTGCATTGCTGTACCTCATCACATTTTTGCTGTAAGGACCCGAACAGGGAGCAACAAAGGCCACAACTGATAAACATCAAGAGATGTATCTTCGGATAGTTTTAAGCAACTCAGTGGTATGAATAATTTACAAACAAGTCCCAACAACTGCTATCTCATTGGAATCCATATAGAGAGACTTGGCACTGTTTCAGCACAAGTTTTCCCCATCCAGCTGCGCTTAAAGATCTGCAAGCCCACAATGAGGAAAAGCTGTTTTCCAATGTCCAATTCACACAGGTATTACTGTACAGTACCACTAGGAGGGGAGCAGACAGGCTTGTCAACCAGCCCTGAGACATTTTAATCGTATTTGCCATCCTCTTGGCAAGTACATAGTCTCCTCCATAAAACCTGCCTTCATTGTAACATCTACAGGCAGCTACACTGATACTGCTGCAGCATCACTTGCAATTGCCTGTGTATTTTAAAAAGGTTTAATATTTCTGTGCTATCTTACAGTCATTTCAAGGAAAAAAAAAAAATTAAAAAAAAAAATAAAAATCAGTAACTACTAGGAAGTCCATTCAAGCTAGAAGAAAGGTGCCAAGCAAGGACGCTATCAGAACTATGCACACAGAAAGCTGGCCAGAGAGCAGGAGGAAAGACCCACTCAAGCAAAGAAGCAAAGGTTATGTAAATTCCTAGAGCTCCACTGGGTGAGATTAGGCTGCCAGCTCCCAAAGCCAGCCAAAATATCAGAGAAGAAAAAGAGGAACTAGGTTGTTAAGTACCCATCAGGGTTCTATTTTCATTCCCCTTTTGAAGGACAATAAAATTTTATTCCAGTTTATTTCCAAGAACTCATTGCTCTGCTTGGATAAACCTGGCTTTGTGTTTAAGATTGTCTGCTGCTCAGTGACATCACACAAGCACAACAGCACAGAGCATCTCTGGAATCTCAGTAAAACAATCCATTCGAACAAGATTTGGGCGTCTACAAGACAGGTCAAATCTGGGAATTTCAGGAGCGGTCTGAGATATCTGCCACAAGGCAGAAAGCCCCAGTTCGGGAATCACTACAGCCAATTTCCAGGATATATGGAGAAGTCTTCTCTGGGAGGAGTTAAACAGTGCCCTCCAGCAAGAATTAGACAAAAAAAAAAGTGTGCATGATAACAATTGCATTATATATGGCATACGACAATCTTCTGTAATCACCTTCTCCCATCTCACACAGCAACATCAGGAAAACCTCCTTGCATGCATGGTTCACATCCCAAAGAAGAGTGAATTAGCTAAATTTATAAGCGGAGAGGTGGTACATCCACAACAACAGAAAGTCCTTTTGCTAGAATGTGTGGGTCCTCCGCTACAGTACTGGCCTGAATAGCCAAATTAAAAAATACATATATCAAATTGAGTTTGACTTAAATTAACTATAAGGAGAAATAAACTTAGAAAGGGGAGCAGACAGAAGAGAACCAACCTTAAAGGCTTGCCTACATGTGATATTAAAACAGACGTTATTCTGTAACAATTTGTTTTCCAGTAACTTCCCCATGCGTGAGCATTCTCAATACAAAATAAGGAAGTACAAATAGAGAACTGTCCTGGAATCATTGTACTACTTAAAACTCTGACACCTCCTTATTCAAGAGTAATTTCCCTGTGTAGACAAGCCCAAGATTAATCACAGCGTTGGTACAGCATTAGGCAGATGAAAAGACTTAATGTTCTTTGGAGTGCCCCTCCTTCAGAAATTGTCTTGACAAAAGGGTTGGGTTTGTTTACTGCACTCTGCCCATGTACAAGCATTCATTGCCGGCGGAAGGGAACGTGACAATTCTGAAACCCATCTTCTTTCTCTTCCCCATGTCTCTGATCTTTTGGGAGAGGAAAAAGAAAGACTTCCCAGCCTTTCTTCTGCAGTGTTTAGCCTTCTTTTAAGCTTAGGACATTGGGGGGAAAATTGTCCTCCATACATAAAAAGTAATTACAGAGCAATCAGTTGTTTTTAGAAGTATACATAGTTTTTCCCAATAGCAGTTAGAACATGAGGCAACAAAATACAGCCTATCACATGTTGGGTTTTGGTTAATTTTGGGTTTTGTTTTTTTTTTCCAGGGGGGTGGGGTACATAAAGAAGGAAAATAAAAACACCACACAACCCACCCACAAGATATGCTCAATATTTCTCATGTTCATTACCACCATGAATGCAAACTACTGCACCACCAGAGATCAAAAGATAAATTTGTTCCTGATTATAATAATCCTAAAACAACACACATATAGAAAGGATTGTTTTTTTAATGAAACAAAAGCAGTATCTACTAAAGGAACAAGGGAAGAAGAGACTCTCAAAGCACTACGGAAAACATGCAATAGGAATGAGATTTGCTGTTAAAAACATGCAGAATTTGATGGGGGGTCTTTCAGTAACAAGTCTAATTATTTTTTAAGGTTAGGAATGAGTAATGGAAATAGTAAATACTTGTTACTGCAGTTGTTGCCCAAAGAAAGATCAAAACAACACTGGATGAATTGAACTGAAGTATAATATTTAGAAATAAGAAAAAAAATAATCTATAAGGTGAATTTATTTGCCAAACATTCTTCTTACTAACAATCTAAGGGATTAAATAAAAGAATCTTTTTAACATTTTTATAATATGTACTGCAAGAGAAAAGTTGAAAACAGCCTCTTTGGAGGGCAGATGTTCTTTAATCACAATGAATAAGGAAGATACGGTTGGTCTTCTCAGGTTTGGGTTTTTTTTTGTTAGTTTTGTTTGTTAGCTTAGTTTTTGGGGGGTTTTGGTTTGGGGGGGTGTGTGTTTTGGTTTGGTTTTTTTTTTTAAATGCCAACAGTTTACAGAAGCTGGGTTGATTCTCAGATAAGTGGATGTGTCACAGCTGGAATACTCGTCAGTAACATTGCATTTGCCCCTGTTCTTATTGTCTGTGTAAGCACAAAGCAACAATCTTCAAGCTCTTCATTTCCTGAAAAGGATCCTAACAGCAGTAAATATGTACACAAATAGCACCGTTATAGTCTAATCTCCTGAAAGTATTCAAAAAGTATCATGGTACCCAACAAAGTGAACTGCATGAACTTTTACAGAGCTGACAGGTATCATGTTGATGCCAAGGAAAACCAAACACGTAGGTGAAAAAGCAGCTGTTCAAACTGTACTCAGAGGTAAGAGACTGATGTTAACTTACTGGCTCCGGCAAACAGAGAAACCTGCAGCACCATCTCAAGTGATAAATACACACATGGGGAAAATTTTTGCTTTTAATAAAAAGGCATGGATCCCAACATAGGTGATAATGCCAAAAGCTAAAATTGTGAATGGCATAGCAAGGAATCAAAATAAATCCCACCATCTGCTCCTGGCACATTTGTCAAAAGAACTATATATATCCACTGCATATAATTCAAAAACAGAGGGGACATATTTCAGACTGAACCACATATTTGAACTTTCACTAAATGCACCATTTTTACATAGTCACACTGATGAGATATCTGAAAAGAAGATTAAGAATGACTCTGTCACTTCAGAGGTCAGTGCTTTTTAGTATGAAATATATAGTTAAATAAGTATCAGGGAATACACATTGCAGATAGGATATGACTATTATAATTAGCTCAGGCACAAACTAACACTTCCCTCTCCCCCCATCTGAATCTAAAGGATTCTGAAGCAGCCAAAAAAAAACAACTGTGAGCTTTGCAGGGCTCTTCAGATACAAGTGTTATGGAAGGGAATTAAAGTCAAGGTTTCTTAGTATCTTCCCTATAACTCAGGCCCATGAAGATGGATCTTTCCATTATTGTGAACAGTCTTTTCTTTTAGTTTGAGCCAATTCCTCGTTCATGAAAACCACAGAGCAAGTTCTACACAGAAAGACACGTGCATTTTATTAGTCCCAACCATTTATTATTTAGCACTCCCAACTTCTCTAAATTCTTGATATGGTTAAACCAAGACAAAAGGGGTCAACTACAGTTACTTAAGTCCTCCCTCTCACATTGAGAAACCTATTAGGCATTAGGCTTGTAAGTAATTACAACAGCTCTACTGGAGTTAAAGGAGCTCTGCTATTGCACACAAGCTGATGATCCAGAACACAATTCTAATTTAATTAAAAAAAAAAACAAAACCCACACAACAAAAACACACCACCCATACCCCATTTGGCCTGCCACAGTACTGACCATGTATTTTGTAATGGGAGACTTAAGAGAAGACAGGAAAGGAGAAGACATTTAGCAACATAAAAAATACTCCAAAACAAAAGAGAGAGGCTTCTAAGATTTGAAATCTGATGCTTGGAACTAAGAATGAAAGCTTTAATACACTCCCTACATGCTGATTCATGCTATTGCAGCTACTCTTTATACCTAGAGGGTCATTTGCTCAGTAACAATTGTAAAGTGATGACAGCAAGCACTTTAGAAGTGTCTGTCCTTCCAACATTCACACGTGGATACAAAAGCCACCCCCAATCTAATCAGCAACGTGAGCACCCAGGGTTCCAAGTCCAGTGCAAAGGTTCTGTGGTAACATGACCCGAGCGCTCAGTCACATTATCTACACTGAACAACCACTCTGAAGTTTTTCTGGAATGGCATGCAGAATAAGTACTTGCCAATAATTATTCTTTTTTTTTTTTTTTTTTTTTTAAATATCAGATTCCCTTCTCCCATCTTTGTTCTCTGACATCCCATCCCCAGCTACTGAAAAAGAGATGCAGTAATCTTACTGTTTGTTTCTGTAGTTTAGCCCACTCGAGGGCTCCCATGTACAGACCATCCAACTGTGCAATAACATAGCCAGCATGCCTCCAAAAGGGGTCATCCTTATTATTTCTGATTTGTTGTCTTGTCCATTGATCTTGTTTCCTGCAGAGGAACAAACAGGTTGGGGTTTTCTTGGTTTTGTTTTAGAGTATATTTGATAATGCAGGGAAGGGACAAATGTATTATGACCCAGATGATCCAATCTTCTTAGTGTTTTGAGGCAAATTGTGCTTTGGAAATCCCAGACATATGTTACATCCTCTGGGTGTAAATGTTCAGATCCATGCAACATACCCTACCAGCCTTTAGTATCAAAGAAAGAGTGGGACTCCACCTCTGTGGGGGACTCTGCTACCTCAGATCTAGCAACCCCTTACAGTCAGTAAAGGGAAACAGGCATTCAATAGGTCAAATGAACCATTTCCTTTCAAACACCTTTTTAAGGATAAAACAGACTGACCTTTGAAGAGCCTATTTCTCTCCCCTATGTACAAGTGCAATGAAGGCATGCTGCTGTTGATGCTCAAACACTGCCTAAGAACCATTGCTATCCTCTGAGGAAAAGGTGGGAGGCCAAACATGACCATCCCATGTGCCAAATCCAACCAAGAGCCAAATAACCCACGTTTAGAGCATGAGGCAACACACGGTGAACAGACCATTGGGCAAGAGCAGCCAACATCATAAGGATCTCTCAGAGTTCCCTCCTTTGCTGTGCATAAAGGGCCACAGAAGAACCACAGTTGTTAGATTAAGTCAGGACCAGATTCTGGCCTCTTCCATCCTCCTGTGTCTATCTATCCAGGGGTGAGGGTGGAGAAGAGAGAGAACGAACCTAGCAAGGAAGTACATTTTCCAGCAGTGTATGGGTGACAAAACCTGCCATATTTAGCTTTCTGGAAGCAACAAGATACAAGAAGTATGTCAGAGGAAAGGGGGATATGATCAGAGCAGTCAGGGCTAAAGACTTTCAGGACAATGCAGCAGTCCATATTGCAAGACTGCTATTATGTAAAGCAGCAATATGGGAGTCCAGGATACTGGCAATAGAAAAACGATACAAGGCCACCTAGTATTTCCCCCATCCTCCAACAATGCATCTTGGGGTTAGAGCTGCTATGCTGAGTCATTCTGGAAAAAAAACCAACACACTGATACGCAGCTAGACCATTTTTCTCACCAGGAGGACAGCAATGTTGAAGAATGATAGCAAGGGAGCACTAAGATTTTTTTTTTCCTCTTCTTTTTGGATAAGCTAAATCAAATCAACTGTATATATGTGCACCAATAACAGAGTTAAACAGATATATAACCCCTTGTGGAAAGCACAAGACAAGGGGAAGATGGAAAAAATAGTCCCCAGCAATGACCGAAGTTTCACAGAAGTATCTGTAATGGAAGAAAACATAAGTCTAAGGAGATTTAAATAAGCAGTAATCCCAGCTGAGTTTCCCAGTACCTGGCCTGGTTCTTCTCCCACTTGTAGGTTCCCACCAGTGTAGCTGCATTATTTGAGCAGAATTAATTTTGATTTATATAGCTGAAGAGAAAAGTGAATCGGGACTTTTGCGATTAGAACAGAATTTACGTCACTTGTAGAATAAACAAAATGCTAAACTAACAGAGGAAGGAAAGGATATACTGCTAAAGAGATTAAGGTGCCAAGAGACCACACTGTTCAGCGTAACATTCAAAATACCAGCTTTTCAGAAAAGAATTTTGACTAGAATGACATTCAGAATGCATTGGCATTATCCACACCCCTTTGTAGCAATGGTTGTAAACACTTATTTGAAAGAATAAATTAGGGAAGGGCATATGCCCTTCTTCATGTGCATTTAGAATTTTTTTTTCATACTAACGGCATTGAATCAGATGGAAAGGAAGCATATATCTTCTTTAGCCCATTACAAAGAGAATAAAAAAAAAGTCAAAAATTCTGTCACCCTCCAACCCCAAGTCTTGAGTAATTTCTTTTCTAATAACTAAATACATACGCCATAAAATTCTGAACTCCACTTCGAACGGTGGGATTCTTAATTAACTGCGGATACATATTTGCAGCATGGTCATACATGTGCCTGAAAGAACAAGAATAGCTGAAGTTACTTGTTTGCATCTTCCCTTCCTTTTCCTTACCCACCCATTGGCCAATGAGCATTGATAGGCAAGCACCACAGCCCACAAAGTAAGCTTTTCCTAATCACAATAATTACTTCATATCTTTAATGCACAACAAACAGCAAAGGTAACACAAATGGGTTGTTGAAAATTAACTTAAAAGAAATGACCTTGCCAATACCTGCTCAAATTGCTGTACAATGGAAAGAGAAGCAAGAATGAGATTGAACTACTTCATGGCAAAACTTCACATTCAGGGAATATTTGTAGGCCAGAAGCATCTTGGAAGTCTTCGCACATTAATTTAAATCTCAACAACAACAGTTTACTGGAGAGCTATTCTATTTGGAAGCCAAGAAAACAGAGGTGAGGAGAATATAATTTGCTTATTCAGTTGAGAGAATTTCAGCCTGAAATCTAGCAGGTTTTACTTACCATTAACCATGTTCCTTCCTTACCAATTAACCTAAATCTATTTTAAAGTATGTAGACATTGATCCTACATGTTCCCACAGAAATTCCCACTCGTACCAGCCACCCCTAAATTATTGTGATTATTTTGTTGTTGTTGAATTCAGTTAACTGTTTTATCCCCATTAACTAATAGAAACAAAAGTTTTAGGGCTTTTTTTGGTTGGCTGATTGGCTGGTTTTTGTTTGGTTTGTTAAAGTGAAGCACTTTACACTTCAAGATGAAATGAACTGCTAAAAATTGCTCAGGAGCCCAAAAGTTAAAAATCACCCTTTCGTTTTAGGTCAAATGTAATTGTCTGATTCAAGCCACAACAGAACTTCTGGATTTTCACATTCTGTTCATTTTTTTCGCCTACTGACATTTCATAATTTGTGTCAAACTTAACCAACATTTTTTTCAGCCACTAAATAAAAAAAGAAAAAAAAAAAAAAAGGAGGATGAGAGAAGAATATTTAGTTTTAGGTGGAAATCAGCAGAAAATTAGCTCACTGAGGTCTGGAGTTGGTAGAACTATATCAATCATCAGTAAAATTAGCTCCTACCAAGTGCTGAAAGAAAGAAAACAGAACTAAGAAACAGATACCAGCCTCAAGGAAACTAGATGCCAGCAGGGCAGAATTCTCTGTATTAAAACTCATTGAGGGCAACTTTGTCCGAGAGGCATGCAGAAAGGAGATCTTCCCAGTTTCCCTCAGAGCATTATTTGAGAATACAGCCAGCGATGACTGAATGGTTTGCTAATGATTAGACAATCTTCCATTGATCTTCTCCCCTCTCTTTCTGTCCCCTGCCTCATTCTCAGCTGTTTTAAGTACTTGATTGCATGGCCCTGCTGCCTTATCTCAGCTCTGGTACCGTTCTGACTACCAAATCTAACTGTTGGCATACATTCAGGAAAAACACTAACCCAGCAAAAAAAGGGAATATATTTTTCTGGCAGTTTGTAGTTTGAATTGGGTTGTTATGTAGACAGATAAACCACAGAGGTGGAGCAAGAAGGTGGCTCTCTACTGTGTTAATAAATGAACTGATGCATGAAAAGGCCTGATCAGCGTCATGGCAGACACAAGTTGGGAGTTTAGATCTGTGGAGGGAGGTGCTGGAGCAAGAAAGGGGAGTATTCAGAAGCTTCACACAATTAAAACTTCCATGAAACTGCAGCTATAGTATCAATTTTAGTTCTAGAGTTTCCTGTCTCCCATTTAACACAAGACTACATGCCATGATCATAACCTACTTCTTGAAGAGGACAAGGAAGGTGAAGAGACAGATCAATATTCTCCACCCCTGCAGTCACAGAGAATTTGGTAAATAAAAATCTGAAGTAACTTTAGGAAGGAAATTATAGCATAACATATTCCATACTACAAGTCAGAGCTCTCATGGCACTAGAGAAGAGGAGCAAATAGCACAAGACAGTCCATCTGGCGGGTGGTCTTCTAGGGAGGAGAACCAGATGAGGAGGAAAAAACCAGACAGGATTCTACTCTAATCACTGCCTAGGTCAGGACAGATGATCAGGCTTCCAGGTTCAACCATCACCTCTACTCTCTTCATTTTGCACTCAAAGGTTATGCAACATGAGGCAGATTTTACACTAGCAGTTTAAGCTGTGATGACTGATGTAGAGACTGGGTTAGTTCAGAATCAGGGGACTGAAAACAGCTTCTTTAATGGCCTTCCTTCTTGTATATGCTAACAGAAGACATACAATTCCAGGAATTATTTTTTCTTTAAGTGCCCAAGGTTATTGAGAATTTTTCCCCTAGTTACCCTGTTGGGGTTTTTCTGGTTGTGTTTTCTTTCGGTTTTTTGTTTGGGGTTTTTTTTTGGTTGTTTTTTTTTTCTTTAACAAAGCTTATATGTGTGTGGCTTGCATGTTTTGTAAGGATATTATCCTTCGAAGTAAATTGGATCATTACAGTAAGGTAAGGCTTTGCAACTGTATCCAAGGCCAAATGCAAGGTAATTACAAAACTGGGACAAGAATTCAGTCTAAAAACAGTGAAGCAGAGCCCTGCTCCTTCAAATTAGAGAGGAAGATCACAGGACTCAGGTCAGCTGAGGTTATATCAGAAAAAAAGAATACAATTAATGTTGCTTCAAATTTAAATACTGCTGTCAGGCACCTGGCATGCCCCAATTGGAACCAATTATAAGTATGTGCTTAACATCACAGATTTGGATATATTCTGCCATTCCCCTAGTATAGAATCATAGAATGCTTTGGGTTGGAAGGGACCCCTAGAGGTCATCTAGTCCAACCCTAGTAAAGTGAGGCCTCATTAAAGCTTCTGTTTGTAATGAGGGAAAAGAATTCATACCCAAGAAAACCACAGCAAACATCTTTGGCTAGATGATAGGACTGGGCCTCATGGAGAGGCAAGAGACTGGAGATAAAAACAAGTATCTGATCTCCAGATGCTAGAATTAGATTTATTCCACACCTAACTATGTGTTTTCAAAATAGACAGCTTCTATCTGAATCAGGTGCCGACTCTAGGAAGATAAATCATGCTCTAGAAAAGTCCTGTGTTTCTACCCTCACTGGTAAGCAGGTCTGACTAACTTAGTTATTAGTTTTTCTACCACAGACCTGTATAGCTAGAGCTGAGATTAATTCTTCCCCAGCAGTCTGAGATAAAGTCCCAGCATTTTTTGGTTTTGGGTGTTTTTTTTGGTTGGTTGGTTTTTAAATCTGGTTGTCTTACATTCTGCTTGGGTTCCTACTAAGGACAATGTGTATGCTTTTAGGAGAGATATTCTGTCACTCTTGCTTACATCATGAGGTCTAGCCACGTCTAGAAAACCCCCTTCTTGCCCTAAGTGTAATGCAAGAACTAAGCTAGCCAAGAATTCCTGGAGCTCTGCAAATTGCAGGCACTGTCAAGCTGGAGCTCTTGTTCACCAGACAGCTTCTGCAGGAACCTGTACTCCAACTTGGGATAAGGCTTGCAATGTATCCTTCCCAATAACACATCACATCAGAGCTCTTCCTGGTAGGACTTCAGAGTTTCTGCAAAGAACCACCTTGGGTCATTTCTGCTTCATGAAGTCATTGCCATAAACAGATGCAAGACAGCTGGAGACCTTGGAGTTGTTCAGGCTACAGGTAGCAATGTGCTAGAGGGCACTTCAATTAGCAGGCATACCTGATGTATTCACACTGGCTTGCTGTGCCGAGGTGGTGCTTCTACAGGCAAGTGACACAAGCGTCTTCACAGCAGTAGCTAAGTGGCTGTTGATGCAAATAAAGCCTTCACCACAGCCAAACACATCGTTACACTCTTCCTTCTTGTTACCAAGTTTTTAAAAAGGAAGGTTGAGCTATGTGCAGGCACTGATGTCTGCAAAAGCAGAATGAGTGTGTTTGGAGACACCTTCTCATAAAAGGAGTCACAATGGTGCTAGGGAGCTTCCCTGAAGACAGGCTGAATGGGCCAGGCAGTCTGGTGGGAACAGTTACAGATTGAGAAACACTGTTTCCCAATATTACTTCAGAAGACTTGTGTAACTGTGAACATCTGCCTGCATGTTCATTAGGATTCTGTGAATCTCTAGACAAGGTAAAGAAGAAGTGGAGCTCTGAGAGCAATCTTAACATCTTCAAACTTAGTGAGTTCTCACTACTCCTGTGGGGTTCAGGAAATGGCAAACACTGCATAAGAGGATTCATTAGTTGTAGTTTGCTGAATGAAAAAAAAAAATAATCATGAAAGTCATACAGCTAAAACCCGAAGTAATAGGTTCCCCATCTTCTCAAGGGTCAGGGGAGTACATCACTAATTCATCTCTGCTTCTTAGTTGGAGCATTTTCAATAGGTATTCTTAGCTTCAAAGAGAAGCCCTCTTAATCCAAAATAGCTTTACAAGACCTGACAGAAAAGGCTTATATTCATAACCCCCCGTGAGAAATATGCTTCTACTGCAGGTATGGACATACAATGAGGCAAAGACATAGTCAAACCCCAAATTCAGATGGCATGTATAGTATTTGATAGCCATTTTAATGATGGTAAGTACTTCCAAGTTTTGCACTGTCAGAGAATTTCTCAGTGGATTTCCTCAGAAAAGAAAGGCTTTGGCTACTTCTGGTTTTGCATCTTAACCCACTCTCACACCCAAACTCCTTCCAAACAGTTGAGCTTCCCACTTTGCTTAAAAGTCTCAAACCCTACTTTTCCACATTGATACAAATCTTCAGCTTCACTTCCACAGACTTTAAGATCTCTGTTCATTACTATTTCTGCTATATCCACTTCTCTACACTACAGTAACAACAGATAGGGCTCGGAAGCGGGCTCCGTAAGCACCTGACCCAGAGAAGGCAAAAGCCTTGAGCAGAGTAACTTTTGAGTACCTTCACTTCTGTGAATATTCACTTAACACCTGTGGAAAAAACCAAAGGGGAAAAACTCCCTCCCCCAAACCTAGGCATAGACCAGGACGTCAGATAAAAGTCCATGCAGACACTGTTTCACATTCAAATCATGTTTAAAGGAATGGGCATATACTTAAGTTTGTTTAAAAGACAGACAGGAAGACACATAAATCTATTGTGGAGGCAGAAGGGGAACAAGGTGTAGGTTGTTGCTGCTGGAACATTACTTGCCATCTAACTGGGCTTAGCATGGATCCAGTCCTCTATGTAGTATGACAAAGCTTAAGCTTAACCACTTAGAGATGAGTACACCAAGGTACAGCTTAGTGAAAAAAAAATAAACTGTTGAACAATACCAAATTTTAACAATATTCTAAATGTAATGCTAGCTTCCCCCAGATCCACATGCAGTTTACATAAACTTACAGAATAGCACATAGTAGTAACCTCTCATGCCAAATAATCCAAAACCATACATCCGGATCTCTCAGGTACTTCATTTCCTTTCCTGCCCCAAGTACAGGTTGTGCACTCAGAATGCTACAATTCCTTTACTCCTTGCTCCAGAAGGATTTTGTTATTGACAAAGATTACTTTATTGAATTTCCTTTACACTCTCCATAGGCCTCGCTGCCTCTCCAGCAAAGTCTACTAGAAAGTCACATTAACATATCCTATGATCAGAGGACTACCCAAAATCTTAACTGATCTTAAAATGCCTTACTAATTAAATTAATGTCATCTTGTCCAGCAACCGTATCTGACAATTGTTCGACAGACAACCTTCCCTTACTAGCCTGTTCAATACAGACCTATGGGTGTTTATTTTAGTGTTCTGGAAGCAAAGCTGGTGAAGCCAAATTCATGTCACTGCATCCATCACAAGCATCTGCCAACTAATCCCCAGCCATGCATCAGAATTTGGGAATTTTTCTTTTCCTATGACTAAGTTGGTAGAGGAAAAGATGGAGCTGGTTCAGCAACGTCACGTGCCATGTTCTTAGCTATATCACCAGCTATATCCTACCAGTTAGTATGTCATAGTGCTATTCTACTTTCCAAGGAAGTCCAAGTCAAGGAAATAATAGGGTTTGGTTTTGTGGTTGTTTATGGTTTTGGTTGGTTGTTTGGGTTTGGTTTTTTTTTGTTCTGGGCTGTTTTGGTTTTTTGTTTGGTTGGTTTTAGAAAAAACTGCTCTGGATTCATAACAAGTACAAAATTCTGTCAGTTTTCATAGATCTGGATTGCAGGAGAGATTCAGACTCTCATCTTCTCTTCAGAGGGCTTTCATGAGTACACTGATCCTTCTAGACACACACCAGTCTGCCTTCAGCCCTATCAGTATATCAGCATTTTTTTTAAAATTTGTCCAAGAGAGACTAAACTTCCCATGCTGTGAAGATTCCACATCTGCTCCCTAGCAGATTCTTGACAGTGTTTGATGAAAAAGGTCCTCAGGGAAGCCCTGCTAGCAACATCTCTCCCTGCCTGATCTGCTCTCAGTTGTTGTTGGTCAGTCGCCTAACTATAGGCTGGGGGAGATAAAAAGGGGTAGCAGAAAGAATAGTTATTATTTACAACATAGGGCTTACACAATTCCTTACAGATACACTATTCTGTGATCACATTACTTAATAATATAGATACAGTACTCATCTATCTCACCAAGGCGTTAGGAGAGCCTGCAGGATGAGAAGGGGAAGGCACATCTTGATCCAATAACGAAGACGCTATACTTCATACCTGCTACTAATTAAAAGAACAGCACACAACTGCAAAATGTACAGTTAGTTTAAATGGATGGGAATTAAGGGAAAGGAAAAAACAAAACAAAAAACTCACAAGCATACAGAAATCCACTGGAAGTGTCATAAGTCGAGTTGCTTCCTGAGGTACTTACGGAGCTGTGAGATAGCCTTCCAAGAAGCCAGCTGCATACATGATATCTTCATTGCTTAAGGTCTGACTGCCATAACCTGCTCTGATCTCCAGAACTCCCCAACCTGTTGTCTGTATAGTATTGTTGTAGAAACCATAGGCATCTCCACTCCTGTCCAGTATATTCTTGACCTGAAGTGTTTTTTCAGCTCTATTCCAGTACACAGTTGCATAGCGGATTTCTATGGTGGAGAAGAAAGGGGGCAAGGGAAACAGACATGAGTAGGTATTTCCTATCCAATACTGAAATGTCAAGACAATATTTTGGCAATTTAAAAAAGTTAATTTGATAGCTTTCCATCAGGTTTAGTTCTACTACTGTGAGCAACACTAATGTTAACATACTGAAAAGTAGCATCAGAACTAACTGGAGTTTTACCAAGACAAAAGCTTACAGCTAAATATGCTCACGTTACTTTTCTGGAAGTTATCTACAGCTCTTTCAGTATAGAGCTCCAACACAACTGAGTCTTGACATAAAATTCAGAAAAGTATTTCCTTACCTGGCCAAGAAGAAAATCTATACAAATCTTATTGAAAGTAACTTTAGAAGACAGCATGCCTTAGCAACTGCAAAGGATTATAAACTACTGTTGACTTTGTTTTCCACCTAGAGATTCAAAAGGCTAAAAAAGTTCTCTAAACTGTCTTTCTGGGCAACTAATCCTGGAGGTGGCATGACCAAACAAGAGCACTAGAACTCAGTGGATCACAGACTTAAAGACAAAAGCACCACAGGTATGCATTTCTTTATGAGGCATATAATCCATATCATCCAGCCGCAATAGAATCAATCCCAAGTGTGAAATGAATGGGAAGGAAGGGCACTAGACTGCTCAGAGTTCTGCCTGGACTCCTGCTTAAAGAAGCGTTCTTCAGTAGTCAGGTTTTTAATCCTGCTGAGCTGAAGAACAAAGAGCAAGATAAACTGCTTTCAGAAAAAAACCACAACAACCTACAACTCTAATTCAATATTCCCTAAGATGGGACCTGATGACATCAAATTGCTATTCATGACTGATCAGATCACTACTACAGTATTGGAAGTCAAAGGAGTTAAAAAATCGTGAGTCAATTCCCAGAATTATCTAAAAAGTTTTAAGGGATAACATCAGAAACACTTAACAACTACTGAGAAACCAGCAACATTTTTATTCCCCTGACCCTTCTCCAGTGTGTGACAACTAGTCCTGCCACTTTACCACAAGAAATTATGATTTGGTTACTACTCCTCACAACAATTCAATTTGTGCATCATGCCCATAACAGCTGCAAAATAGAGAGCTAGATCTAATTCTGGATGATCTCTCACAAAATACTTAGTATGCATGCTATGATAATGGCACTATAAGAAAAGCAGTAATGCCAGCACAATACCTAATGCTCTACAAAAAGCTACAAGTAAAATGTTTGTGATTAAGCAGCTAGTTTGATTTCGAATTAAGTGCACTCGCTTCATTCAGTACTCTAAAGCACAACATAAAGAAGTTATTTTGATGAAAAGCCATGACATATTTGAAAAAAAAAAACCAAAAACAAAAACCATTTTCCAAGAACCAAACTCTTTCTTCAACTAATCACTTTTTGACATAGCAGTTACTCAGTTGCTTTAAGCCAGTTTTCATCCATTTTACCAGACTGTTGAATAATCCGTGTCATTTAATAGCTGGAAAGCTGTTCTCTCCTTGTGTTCCAGCAAGAATAGCCAAAACTGTTTCTTACTGAGAATCACAGAATGGCTGAGGTTGGAGGGGACCTCTGGAGGTCATCTTGTCCAACCCCCTTGCGCAAGCAGGATCACCTAGAGCAAGTTGCCCAGGACCACGTCCAGACAGCTTTTAAGTATCTCCAAGGATAGAGATTTTTACAAACTCTCTGGGCAACCGGTATCAGTGCTTGCTCATCCTCATAGTAAAAAAATAAAGTGTCTCTTGATGCTCAAAGAGAACCTCCTGTGTTTCAATTTGTACCCATTGCCTCTGGTCCTATCACTGGGCACCAATGAAGAGAACCTGGCTCCATCTTCTTCACACCTTCCCTTCATGAATTTTTACACATTGATGAGATCCCCCTTGCACCTTCCCTTTTCCAGGTGGAGCAGTCCCAGCTCTCTCAGCCATTCCTCATGTATGTAAGAGATACTCCAGTCCCTTAATCACCTTTGTAGTCCTTTGCCACACTCCCTCAAGTAGCTCCAGATCTCTCTTGTACTGGGGAGCCCAGAACTGGACCCAGCACTCCAGGCATATCCTTACCAATGCCGAGCAGAGGGGAAGGATCACCTCCCTCAGCCTGATGGCAACACTCCTCCTCATGCAGCTCAGGAGACAGTTATCCTTTTTTGCCACAAGGGCACATTGGTGGCTCATGTTCAACTTGGCATCCACCATGACCTCCATGCCCTTTTCTGCAAAGCTGCTTTCGAAATGGTCAGCCCCCAGCATATATTGCTATGTGGGATTATTCCTCCCCAAGTGCAGGACTTGGCATGTCCCTCTGTTGAACTGCATGCCCATTTCTCCAGCCTATTAAGGTCTCTCTGAATGGCAGCACGACGATGTATGAGCCACTCCTCCCAGTTTTGTATCATCAGCAAACTTGCTGAGGGTACAGTCTGCCCCACCACCCAGATTATTAAGGAAGATGCTGAACAGTATCGACCACTGGCATACACCACTAGTTACCAGCCTCCAGCTAGACTTTGTACCACTAAGCACTATGCCAGTCTTCATGATGTACTGCAGACACTTCTCATGCGAACAGGAAAAGCAAGAACAGAATTTTAATAGGGAAGGAACTGGTTTCCCCTCCGCCCCCCATTCTATGAATAGAAGTTTTTACATGAATCTCTGTTTAGAGATGAAGTCATTTCAGGGACTTGGAACACAGTGTTTAAAAACATGTTTTTCATCTGCCAGGTACTGAAGCTATTTAAAGGACTGATACAGGACAGACTTTGGATAACTCTTCAAGCAGCTACAATCTTACTTCTGTGTTGTCTGCTTTACTATCTTCTAGTAATACATGGCATAATTGCTACTTTAGCTTAAGGGTAAACATGTGAATCACTCAGAATGAAAATCTGTGAGCAGGCTGATGAGGGTCATCACTGAAAAGAGCCAAAGGCCATCTTACAAAGCTAAACATACACAAAGAGGTCAGGGAAAGGGAGGTCCTGTGAAGAAGTGATGCAAGGGGTCAGTGCAGAACAGAACTAACCTGTCCGGCAGCAAAGGGGAAGGCCGATTCCAACTGAGCAGCCCACTTCAGGGCAGAGGTGAGGCAGGCCATGTGCCCAGTGCACAACAACAGCTGAGGAATGGGTAAAAAGAGCAAGAACAACAGAGGGGAAGAGACGATCTTCCCATCTCTTCAGTAGGCTGTGGAGAGGCGGCGAGTAGTCAAGAGGAACCAGGGCAGCTCGGTATTGTTATTAGTGCCTGCAGACTAATCAGGTATGTCAAAGAAACTTTCCTCTGCCTATAGCAAAATAGCCTTTGCTTTCTTTTTATCAAAGGAAGCTGATGCCGGTGCCAGGCAGACTGATCTGACACAGGTATTCTAACACAGCAGGCTGTGTTTCTTTGTTTTATGCTCTGCCAGAGCATGAGCATGCAGAGCTATTTTCAAAAGTCAGAACAAACTTTAAAATTACCCTTGGAGTTTGCCCTGCCCTGACTTCACTATGTGACAGACTTAAACTGAAGAAAACCAGGACTAGAAGATGATGGGAGAGAAGGGAAAACATTGTTACAGGATAATTTGCAAACAAATCTAGAGGCCTTTAGAGGAACAGCATTGAGGTAGCTATCATAGATGTAGCTTAACAATGATGCTGGAAAAGACCATCCCCCATTACTGATGTCCCCCCTGCCCCTCTAACTCATTCATTCATCGTCCCATTTCACCTCATTAATTTTTGTGTCAGTTTCTGCAAATCTAATTGCCCTGGTCTAAAGTGTCAGAACACCTACATATGAAATGGCTATGTTTATTTCAAGGAACATTTATATCATGTGTAATTGTCATAATTTAGAAGATAAGTCTCTATCTTGCTACAGATGGAGTTAAAATTACAAGCATATAAATCCGTACACTTAAAACATACTTACACTACAATGTAATCGAAGCATTCATCACCCCGTCTGTTACAATTTTAATCTGTGTTCATCGAAAGCTAGCAGCACTACCTTTGCCAAAAAAACCATCCAGAACTGAAGTATATCATGGAATATAGATCTACAAGGAGCAACCGCACATTTCCAAACAATCCCATAGGTGTCCTGCAACAAGGGAAACCCTCCCCTTGAATAATGCTGGCATTTTTATATTTATTTTGGGGGGTGAGGCAGGGGCCCTAGCACCTGTTATCCCAGCAGTTGTATTGGTAACTTCTTGCACGCAAATCAAATACAACATTACCATGAATCTAGAAATCGTCGTTTTACTATCAAAATTAGGCTTCCCAGTGTGTAGCTGAGAACACTGGTGAGTATTTCAGCCTATTGTCTGCTCTCAGGTCTCTGAAGAACAGAAAAGACTGTGATAATCTTGGCTGTAATATGGCTATTCCATAACAGTATTGCTTAGAATAACCTAAATAACAAGCCAAAGCACACAGTATTTACTGCAATGAATGACTCAAAATCCCTGGGGATTGGGTAGGTCAGCAGAGTCACACTTCCCCTCCATGCAACCAGGCAGAACTGCATGATGCCAGTGATGAGCAGTTCCACCACAACCACCAGTGCACCGTGTGGCGGGAGCCAGAAGCAGAGAAGTGCAAGGACAAAACAAACAAGTGTTCCTTCTCCTTTCTGCAGCCAGTAGGGACTGGGAGGAAGCTTCCCTCAAATTGCCTGCTTTTAAAGATACATCAATGCTTCTGCCAAATAAAGATCCAGAAAGAAAGACTGTAGTTAGGATAATGCTGGAATTTCTTCAACAAGTGAGAAGTATCTGCTTTTTGCCAAGATTATACCCTAAGTAATGGAAAAATGAAGATATTTCAGCTGTGGCTACGAGGTGGTGGTAGTCCCCTTGGTTTTCAGGCTGAAATGCCAAATCTGTTCCCTGCCTTTTTGGCTCAATACGGGCATTGCCAAGGTTATGTTAAAAGCGGAGCTTGTCTTTTATTTGGTGGCAGCAGGACAGTGGAAATACATACGTGTTCATGAGAATATAGAGAAAGCAGTTAAAGGAAATACTAAGTAAGAGGACTGAGGCAAGATGAACAAAAGAAGAGATCAGATGCTGAAGAGGACATGAAAGAGTAGCAGTAACTTACAATGAAAGAACAGAATGGACAGAGAAGATGAGGAAGAAAAACAAGGAGCAGTACTGCGGGATGGCCCAAGACCATCTAACACACACACACACTATTTGATAACTGCCACTAATACTTATTAAATAAATTACACCTACAAAAATAACAGCTGACATGCCTTAAGAATGCCAGTAAAATTTGTTTGGCAATATGCAACAGCTGCTTTTCCTTATGCTTTCCCAGCCGCAAGTTGTTTTTAAAACATACATTATCTAGATAGGCTATTTGACTTTCTAATTTAGAGAAATTAACAGAACTGCCTTTTCCTTGCAGATGAAAGAGCTACAAGGTTTGGGGGCGAGAACCAATATTAGTATTTTACCTTAGTCTGAGAAACAAGCTAATTCGCAGGCAATGAAGCAACTGGTTTGGTTGCATGTAACAAGCCAAGTTAAGCTACAACTGTGAGTATGTCCTAATAATAGGAAAACCGCTGGCTTCCTTAACTACGAATTTTGTCTATATTTTACATGCTTATTTTTATCTATGGCTTTTCAAATGTACTTCATAGATTCCACCTATACACTTTCCACTAAATAAGAAAGCTATCATTCCACTGTTGCACTGAAAACTAATTTTGCACAACTTAGAAACCCAAAAGACCTAGCACAAAGCTGCACATCTCCCGTTTTCAGTATACCCTCCTGTACAGCTAATGCTCAGTAGTAAAGATTATATTAGCACAGTATAGCATTTAAATGTTTCAAGTCAACCATAATAAGGAGCATCTGATGTTTCTGTTCAATTTTGTAATTTGATAGAGCTTGCCCTATCTTCCCATTAAAATTTTAGAACCATCCTCTTAACTGTTTAAAAAAAAAAAAAAGGCTGTATACCTCTAAAGTACAACTGAGATTTCAAAGTACAGTTATGAGTGGAATCCATTACAAAATGAACATTAAGTACTTCAGGATTTCTTTAGAGATTAGTTTAAATCACACAAGAACTTAACACAAAACCCAGTAATTTTCAATTAAAGGAGTAAATGCTTTCTTGTTCTGCTTGAAGATAAGCTATTCATGTTTTCTATTCTACTGCCCTTAATTCATCCTACACCCTCATACATTTCAGGTCTAAGTAATTTTTCAATCTGCCTCTAACAGGCCTGTCATTATTTGAAGCCTAATTCCCTGATTTGTGCTTACATGAGAGAGACACAATATTCAAATGTGAACTATAAATTAAGAGGTTTAGTCTTGTATGGTTTTCATGTTTACAAGAATACTTACTAGTAAAGCTTAGCTGATGCAGAAAACTTGCTAAAACAGTTATAGATCCCCAGTATAGGTCATCCACAGAGGAAACAAAAATAATAATTTCACAACTAGCCTCACTAATCCCATAATCCCTAAATTTAAGTAATTTTTACCACACAACATTTTCTAGAAACAGTTTCCAAGCAGTATGATGAAGAATCTTCAAGGTATTCAAAATGCTAAAGAACAATGAACCAATTTAAAAAGAAAATCTAGACTATTCATAGTGCTGAAGGCCAAGTTTACTCCATTAAATAGCCTAAAGGCATTTCTATTTGCTACTTAGTAGTTTTCTACTTCAATTATGATGTGAGGAATCAGTCAGGTTAATAGCTTAAACTACTTCATACCCTGAACTTCCTTCACTCCCTCTGCACCATCCACAGTTGGCCCTTCTTTCAGTCCTGCTAATAAAGTACTAAAAGTTTTTGCCAATTCAGGGAAGGTTTGAAAAGTATGTCTCCAAGATGAGGCAAGACTGTTGGCAAAGCGAGATGCTTGTAACAATCTGGACATTAGAACAACTGTTACCTTAATTTCTCCTTGTTTTGTTGCAATTAATAAATTAACTAGGAATTTCTTAGAAGATAAGCACTGAATCCAGCCCTTAAAATCTTCAGAATTCATTAAAAGCAGCAGCAGGAGCAGATATTCTCCTGCTGAGACTTGCTCCCCAACAACCCTACTATCACCATCAGAACAAATGGTATCCAGAATTCTCTTAATGAGCATTCTGTTCGAAATAGCTGCTGTCGCTAACTTTTACTGGATCCTCCAGAGGCAGCTTCACTGTTGCATACTCCACACTTGCTCAGCATCTCTTAAATTCCCTCCTTTAGTGACTCCTTTCCCCATCCTTCCAGTTGCTAGTAAACCCATTCCATACTTCGAAATGAAAAAAAAAAAAAAAAAATTCCTATGTTCACACCTGACTGGCATGTCTTTTTCTAGGACATAGTTGGCTACCACAGCGTGTGTCCACAGGGGCAATGTTTCTCAAACATACCAAGCAGAAACTCAATTTTTAAGTGGGAAGCTCAGATTCTATGGAAAACTGTAAAGCTCACCAAAATATACCGTTACAGCATTTGCCAAATTCCGCTTGCATCCAAATCTGTCTCTGAAGTTGCAACAAGAACAAAGCTCTAAAATCAGGAGACAGAAAAGCTGTAGCAGTCAACAGAGGAAAATCAAAAGTGTTACAAAAGTTCCAGTTATTGAATTACCCTAATTGGAGCCTTACAACTTTGACTGAAAAAGTGTATTATTTGAATACGTGATGAAGAACAACCATGAGCACAAAATTAGTGTGAAGTGGTGTTTGTACCACAGGATGCAACCTCAATTTTTAAGTTAATCAGATACTGGTAAATTACTTACTCTAATGGCAACACAAGTTTACCTACTCAGAAAAGATCAGACCATGCACAGGTACAAGTTCCGAGGCACAGACGATGACCTGTACCCACCAGCTTGCACTAAAACCTGTTAAAGATGCAAGTCGCGGCACGCTGCAGGCCACACGACCAAAACCAAGTGTCCATCCTAAATGAGGCCCGTCCATACATACTACATTAAAACCCAGCACCGCTCAAGGCAGCTTCCCTTCTGTTAAATCCTTAGTTTGGTTCCCCGCGCCCATTCCGGGAAGGGGAAGGATCTTTGGAAGGCATGCAGGGACGAAGTGCCAGCACTTAACACCCACGAGGCTCCCGGGCCGCGCCTGCCCCAGCCGGCGGCCCATGAGGTGCACCCGGAGCAAGCCCAAGAGGCAGCCGGGCCCCTCCCCGGCCTGCAGGGTCCCTCCGGGGAGGGTAAAGGGGCTGAACTGCCGGAACGGCCCCGGCACTGCCGGGGGACGAGGCCCCTCGCCGCCTCGCACCCGTTTCCAAGGCGGCACGGCGAGTCTTGCCCCCCGGAGCCAGGCGGGGAGGAGGCGCAGCTGCCCACGGCGAGGCGCGGAGCCCGGCGGGTACCCCGGGGCGGGCCCGGGCAAGCCGCGCTGCCTTCTCGGGAGCCGCGGCAGAACCCCGAGCCGACGGGACAGCCCCCGCCAGCCGCCTGCCACTCCCGGGGCTGGGGGCAGCCCCTCTGTCTCCTTCCTTCCCTCCCTCCCTCCCTTCCTTCTCACCCGCCCCGGCGAGGTCCCCCTGCCACCCCCACCACCCCCAGGGCTCGCCTCACCTGCTCGGCCCCCCGTCGCCGCCCACAGGAGGACGAGCCCCCAGCAGCACACGCCGCCGCCGAGCCGGGCCATACTGCTGCTCCTCCGGGCACCGGGAGGCGGCGGGACTTTAAGAAGTCCCTCGGTCGGGCAGGTCTCGCTGCTGCCCCCGCCTCCTCCGGCCCCGCCCCGGGCCGGGCGGGGGTACCCGCCGGGACGGCGCCCCCCCCCCCCGCACCAGCCGCCGTCTCCCCTCCAGGCCGGGCCCCCCGGCCCGCGTCCCCCGCGGGCGGCGCCGAGGCGGCTTTTGGGCCCGGGCCCGCCGGCGGCCCCGCCAGCCCAGCCTGCCGGCTGCCCGGCATGGCGGCGGTGGGGGCAGAAGGCGCTGGGGAAGGCGTTAAGTCAGGCTGCGCGGCAAGCCCAGGGCCCTGGAGTCTTTTTGACCCCAGCGCTTGTTTGGAGCCCCCAAGGCCTGGCCAGGATGTGGGGTTCACTCGCAGCTGAGGTGAGGCCTCGCCACTACGCTGACTGGCCTCGTATGGCAGTGAGGAGGGAGCCCCAGGCTGGTGCCTGCGGGGCCACTGGGCTTGCCAAGGGTGATGAACCAAAAAGGGGCGAAGGTTTGTCAGGAAAGGACCCCAATAAAGCAACAGGAGTTAGGCGGTGTCTGGTCAAACTATGCGCTTTACATCAAGAGGAAGAGCAGCTTTTGGCTCTGCGGAGAAGAACAACCACCGCACATGTCCCAGCAGAAAAGCTGCGGGATGGTCCTTTTCTTAGGCTTTACAGATGGGGACAACTTCCCGTGGGGGTCTTCCTCTGCCCCTGTGATTCAGATCATTTAGAGATGCTGCCTTTTCTTCGCCCCCAGTGTTGGATGTTCTACCGTTGTCCTAAAACAGCCATTATTAGGACTTTGTGTTTCGGTAATTGTTTAAGATAGTTCAAATTTGATACGGGTGCCTGTAATAGCCTCATACAACAAGGTCACATGCCAACCAGTTCAGGCCAAATAGCAAGACTTGGCCTCAAGCCGGGGGTAAGAGCACTATAACACTACTGCCAGCTGCAGGGATCCTTCCATACCCGTCACTGTTTTGTGCCGGGCTACTTTTCACTAAGAGAGAAGAATAAAACACAGTGCTGTTACTTTTTTTTTTTTTTTTGCCTCTCCAGTGAAAAATAACTCAAGTATCTAATCATGAATGGAGGCTGTGTTTGCTTTGGAAGAATATTTTCCAAAGGTTTTTCCAAATGAGAAATTCAGTTCTGTCACGTGCTGCTCTCTGTTTTGGTAAAGTAATATAGAAAATTACATTTTCCATAGAATTCCCTGTGTAGGATTACCACAAGAAAAAAAAAAAGTATTTAAAACAAGATTCTCAGTGTACAAGTGATGGACATGGCCAGGAATTGGACGCACATGCAAACTAGAATAGAGAGCGCACATGTACAATGCTGAAAGGGGGGGGGGAGTGCGGATGCATGACAAAAATGAGATGGAAACAAGGGGGGAGTGTGAATATGACCAAAGCTACAAAGCTGTCCATGTGCATTTGGAAAGATTCACTTCCACATGCTGCCAGCCCAGGGATTCAATTTTTTTGGTGTGAGTTAAGTTCAAATGAATAGTGATGGTGCAGCTGAAATCCTTTCCACTTGAAGAATAAAATTATATCTCACACAAGGTTTTTAATATAACATTTCACTGCTTAAAAACAACAGGAGAGATGAATGACTGCACTTACTTTCAGTGACAGATTTCTGATGGTAGAGGGCTCTTCAATCTAACATTTGATAATGAGGTGCAATGGTAAGACATTGAAGCTAAGCCAGATTCAAACCAGAAACCAGAAGCAAATTTTTAGAAAGTCAAAATTGATTTTATCATGATGTATGGGTGACAGATATGTGCAAGGACAGAACCATGTAGAAAAGAAACCTACCAGAACAGGGGTCCATCAACTCATTGCTAAGGTAACTATTTATTGTTGAAGCATTTAATGAAATTTATGATCTGAAGAATGCAGGAAAGAGAAGGGCTACTGAAAACACTGGTTAAATTAATTGTCTCAAGCAGTGTCAGCAGGCATTTGGTCTAAAATTATTTGTATCTCAGAGGTGTCAAGGATGGAATTCATACCCCTCCTCTTCAAAAATAGACTTAGGTCACTTCAGAGATCAGAGGAACTCTGCTTAAGATAGTAGTAGTAGTAGTAGTGGGCTTCTTCAGGCTTGAAGAGTCCAGTGCTTGTCACTGCGTTACAGCTTGTGCTTGCTGAGCGTGTCGGATCCAAAATAGTCCAGCGGTGCCGAGCAGCACAGCAGTTGCATCCAAAAATGCAGACACAGAGGTGAAGCTTGATGATCAGCACCACGGGGCAGGAAATAGCAGACTTTTTTACTGTACTGGTAGTCTTTTTAATACATACCAGTTTTAGGATACCAGACATTATTTTTTTCTATCCTTATCCCAATGACCGCTTCCATTAGGACAGAGACTGAAGAAGTAATGATACCGTATTAGTGCCAGTTCAAAAGAGTGGTTACACATAACCTGAAAGCTGTGGCTCTTGGTTACATGCTGTCTGCTATTTCTGTCAATACTGTGTTCCTGGGTATAGGAATTTGCATTCATGAGGCAAGTGTATAAGCCCTACATCACCTCCTGATTTAATTTTTCCAGGAATCTTTGCACTTTCAATCTGTCTGTTTACACCTAGGTTGTTCTTTGTGTGTATGTTCTTACAAAGCCAGTTTAGGTTGAAAAGAAAAAACCCAGACAACTGGGTTGCTCTTTTTTAACATTTTTAAGTTTTTTTACTTGGACAAAAGTGCTGTTCAAAACCATAAAAGAATGATTTTGCACTGAGTTTTGTGGTTTGAATACTGACTGCTATGTGACAATGGTGAAAGAAGTAGCTCTGCTTTGAAAGCCACCAATGCACAAGAGGCCTTTGCAAAAATTTCGCTCACTGGTTGTTATTTCTTCATGCAAATGCTGATTTTCTTTTACATGCATCACCTGTGCTTTGGTTGATTTTTAAAGCTGTTTATAAATGCCATGGTGTCAGTTAATGAGCAAGTCATTTTGGTAAAACCTGAGTTCTGCCTCGTTGTGAAACTTCATCCAAAAGTTGAATTGAAAGTTTCTGAGGTTTAAGAAATTCAGATAAGTTTGTTTTCTTCATTTCTGTTGCACTTCTGGTTTGGGGACAGAAGCAGAAGTGGAGAAAAGATATGAAAGTGTCTGTTTTTGCAAGATTTCCAGTTTCATTTTGCAGGCCAAAGAGATTTAGATAAGCTTTAGAAATGATACAACTTCTGGAGTAATCTCCCAAGATAAATAACAGCAGTGTTGTCTCTTGAACAAAGTCAACTTGATTAAACAAAACATGTAAGACACGGGGGAAAACAACAGAAGGAGCAAAATGGCAACATATCCAGGATTTACATAGGATATATTTAATGTTATTTTCAAATATATAACAGCAGATCTTTCTTCAAATAAAATTAAAAATTAAATACAACATTTAAAAATCATGACAAATTAAGGTTTTGCTGTGAATATTTTCGGAAGTGGATTATTGAACAGGCTATCACATTTAAAAAACCAACCAAAACAAACAAAAAAAACCCCAAACCCTATTTTCCAGACTCAAGTGCAGATATTTTCATTTGCATGTGTCCTACTGAAGTCATCTGACAATTTCAACATTACAGTGCAGAGAGATTCGATTTACTGATAGCAGGTCAGATGGTAAAAAGGATGCTTGAAAAGGTATTTTCTTTCTCCTGTATCTGAGAGTATAAGCCTCCAGCTTCACTTGAAGTACTTCAGAGAGTTGCTGCTGCTTTTTAAGTCACACTAGACATCGAGTTTTAAAGATGGGAAGCAGAATTCTCTGTGCGAGCCAGTTGCAGGTATTCCAGGGTACCTGATCGGTAGCTAGCTACCCGTGAAAGCTCCCGTGTCTTGAACCCTTTGTTTTCCCTTTTCTGAAGAATATTTGTTATCATCTTTGCTAAGTCATCTTGTAACCGCTGCTGATTCTCCCTGAAAGTGATAGGTTGGAAAAAAAACACAGCAATTCACGTGTTTTTAGTGATCCTCAGATCCCCAGTGGTTTTTAAACAGTTCTATCCTATCTTCATGACATTCACACACTACTGATAGAAAGTGTGGGCAGAACAAAACTGAGGTTCTGGATTTAGGAATAGAATTCAGGATTTACATGCATTTTTTCCAGATAGTACAGTTCACTGTCTCTGCACAGGAGGTCTGTAGCTATGTCATTATTGACCTTAAAATATCAGCATCATTTGCATGAAAAGGAAGACATGAATTTAATTATCTCCAAATCAAAATCAATTCTAGCTCTCAACACCATTACTGGTGCCAGCACTTCCACTGTTCAACTTCAGATGGCCTTCAGTAATGGAGTTGCCACCTCTTCAGAAATTTCTGCAGTGTGTCTGGCTTTTGCTGGACTACCCCACATATGACAATTTTAAGGGGCAATTATATGAGCCACAGCCTCTATGAGGAAGCAAAAACAAAAACACTGTAATCCAGGTCAAGAGGTACTTTCAATAGTTGAATTCCAGAAGAATTGCCAATTTGATAATTCTGGTAGTCTCAACTGATCGCATTTATTTAGAAAAGGAGTTCTGAGTTTACAAAAGAGTAATTTCCTGCTCAGCCCAGAGGCAAACATTTGTACATTATACGATTGCTTCTGGACACTTTCAAGACTCAGCTGGACAGGGTGCTGGGTCATCTTGTTTACACTATGCTCTTGCCTGGAAAGGTTGGGCCAGATGATCCTTAAGGTCCCTTCCAACCTGGTATTCTGTGATTCTATGAAGTTGTATGGAAACACTGTTGTTTCAAAGCAGATGGCGGCAAATGCCCACTTAGTAAACAGCGACTGTACACAAGAGTTCGGAGCAGAAAGTGAGGAACTTCCACATTTAGTGAGTTTGAAGGAAATAATGCAGTACTCATATGCAAAATACACACAAAATAAATGCAACCAGTTATCCTGCCTTCAATTTTGCATAGTTTCTCAAAAACAACACTTCCACTATTACTATATTTTATTCAATACTAGTGCAAAATGATAGCTCAGTTCTGGCAGATCAACCTCATATTTTTTTCTTGGTAACTTCTCTCTTATGTATTAGAAAGTAAGCTTTTGTTCAATTTTTAAAGACTTTATGCCTGTGCAGTACTACATTAACTTTGTCCATCTCTTCTAGCAGAATACTGCTCAAAATCCTCAAGTTTTATTCCTCCTACAAATTCCCCCTCAAGAGCTCATGGGCATAACATGGTATTACAGAGAGCTGCACGTTCAGTTGCAATTACCCTCTCACTGTACTGTCACACACGGGTGCCATTAGGACTAAAGTTTTGGGAATGTTTATGTTTTTCATTTTTCTGTCCATCTCCTGCACTTACCACACCAGCAACTTGTGCTGTAAGTCTTACTTCCCTTCCAAGGAAATGAACCTGTTAAGCACTTATATATACAAATAACCTTCAGCACATGCATAGTCCCGTGTCATGAATGTTTATACATGCTTATATGCATATACACTGTTAAACCTCTAACTACTGAAGCCAAGTTGGGTGGTATAAAAAACCCACAAGTGCCAGGGAGGAACAGTGAGGGCTAAAGTGCAAAGACTGGGGATTTTTCATCTCTTTTCACATATAAAGACTATCTTACACAGAAGGAGGTGTTGGGAGACTGTATTTCTTGTCCTCAGTACCCGTCAACCAGTAGGTAATCTCTGTTCCTCTGCCCTAAATTTGTACAACAAAGAAGAGAAAACACAATTTAGGGATTAGAATGCAATTTCCTGTAGTTAATTTACTTAAATAATACTGTATTGTGCATTGCTGTGTTTGCCTTTGCTTGGTTTCAGTAACTGATGCTCACAGCAAAGGATTAAAAATCAGATGTGAGAAGGAGAATAATGGGGGAGATGCAGCTGCACGCCCACTCCCTTGTTCCATGGTCTGAAACACATGCCATGGGAGAGGTGAGCTGCGCTGCCTGCCGTCAGCTCCCAAGCACATACATCCACCAAGTGTAATGGACTGAGATAAATGGGTTAGTAGATAGGCAGTCAGATATCAGAGCATGAGCAAATTAACAATAGATTCAGCTTCCCTTCCATCAGATTAATTCACGCCACAATTTTCTGTTACAAGTGGTATGTTTCATTAATTCTCCACATCTTTACATTGCTTTAATTTATGACTTAGGCAGCTCTTCATTGCTGGCCTTGTCTTTATAGAAGTGTCTTCAACCACGAGAGACTGTGATACCAATTGATCTGTAACCCATGTTCCCCAGCTGTTAATTAAGTTGTGGGGTACTCCCAGCTGTATAATACTTTTATAGTATCCCTCTTCTCTGTGTTCACACATGTGCATGGTAAAGGTTACCTTCAGGTACGTTTCTCCTCTCACTTCATACTGGAAACGGCAGTCTGTTCTTTTCAGGATGTTAATAGTGGAACCATTTACATGAATCCTTAAAGCTAAAAAATAAAGACACAGTGAAAGCTTTTTCTGGAAGTGTACCACATAATCATATTAAGTATGTGTGAAAACTGGTGCTGCAGCAGAATTTCCTCCAATTATTATCAACATAAATTCTGAGAGTCAAATTAAATGAGAATCAATTACCACTGCATGAAAACTCTGACTCCACTAGGTAGCATTGTATCTAAGGAGGAATAGCTGGTACAGCCACTGATCTGAAACACAGGTGACTGTGGTACCTGTAGCATTTAGATGCCAAAAGAGAAAAGAATAATTGGGAGTGTCCTATACAGAGAACAGTCATGTGAAGACACCGGGCAGAAGGAAGATGAACTGGCTCTTGGCACAGTTCCCTAATGGTGAAGTTGAAGACATAATTGCTTCAACTTAAAATATACAGTCAGCATATTTACACAACAGTGCCGTAATACAATTCTAGGTCGAACTAAAATCTACCATTCATAGAGTAAAATTAAATCACAGGCACATAACTATTATATCTTCCAGAGGAACTCAGCCAGCGAACCAGCCTACGTACTCCCCATTACCAGCACTGAAGCATGAACAAGGAACAATTCTTCGTTGCCCAGCAGGACAGTGAAACAACTGGTAATCAAAACAAACAGGGCACCTTAATCTTTAAAATTTCTGCCAGCTGATAACAAGCTGTTCTCAGCTGAAAACGAACACTTCAGTCATGGACTAACCAGTGGCCTTTGGTCCTGCTACACTGACAGCTAAAATTAAATCCTTACGCAAGCCTGTGGATTCCATCCGTGAAGCTGTGTTCACTGTATCTCCAAACAAACAGTAACGAGGCATTTTTATTCCAACCACACCAGCCGCACATGGACCTAGAAATGGGATGCAGAGAATGAAAACAAGGTGGATCAAGGCACTACTTGTTTGGAAGGTGTCTCACTGTTGCAGAGCAGTGCAGTACCTGCTGGAGCTCTGCGTTCCCCACCAATGACAATACCCTATACCTCACTTCCCAAAGTATCTGGTGGTCTCCCCTTCCACTCCAAACCAAGCCTAGCTCTGTTTGTCTTGCCTAATCCAGTAAGAAAGAGCATAAAAAGGACATGGTTGTACAGTGTTAATTGTATTTAAACACAATTTTTGTGCAGAAAACCAATACAGTTCCTAACTATCAGTTTTGGAAGAAAGAAAAGAAAATAAGCTTCATCATGGAGGGGTGTGTAGTGGTGCCTCGAAGGGCTTCCCAGTGCCTCAGTGGCTTTCACTGATATGTTCCTTCCCTGTCAGCTGGTATTCAGGTGGTTGTTGAAACAAACAAAAATGAAAAGAGAAAATTTCCCACAGTACTTGGCAACTATCTGCTTGAGCTATCTGCAGTTCCCCGTTGAGAAAAAAATATTTTTATGGATTAATTAAAACATGAATTCCCACATAGGCTTGTCAGAACTTTTGCCTCCCAGAGCATAAAATACAGGTCTGCATTTTGCAGCTAGACAAATATATCTGACTGTGGCTGATCTCCACTTTGGTCAGTAAGGAGCAATCTGCAACGGCTTATTTGATACAACTGGCTTAATCATACCAGGAACAATGGCAGTTGCTCTTCCTAGCTATTGGCTTAAGCTATGAATGAATGGGTATGGGCTATTTCACTACGGGGGAGCAAACCAGTGGCTTAATTACTTCTGTTGCCCTTCCTCCAGGTACATTGTTTTCAACCTGATTCTTCATGAGGAGACCAGTTGCATATAATGCACTACCAGGTCTTCTATGGATGTCTATTCTGTTCAAAAACATTGTCATTGTTGATCTAGCACTACTGTGTACCAGAGTGAATTCCAATGCGAATCCAAACAGGCAGACCCGGCAGATGTCTCAGTTCAAAAGTCCCCATGAAGCTGAGGATGTCCAGAGCCATCATGGAGATGTCTACTGCATGCCGGTTGCCATTCCTCTTTGGTAAACCACTCACCACCATGTAAGCATCACCAATGGTCTCCACCTGTGGAAACAAAATTAGAACTCACTAACTGCAGACAGAGCAAAATACATCTTTAGTTAAAAGCAGAAAGGTTTTCTCAGATCCTCTTGTTCATGATTAAACATTATTTCTTCTCTGGACAGCAGGATTGATTAGTTTAAGGTAGCTGACATCTTTTTGGTATATGAGTGTTTATAACTGCACCCAGCATTCCAGTTAATGAATCTGTGACTACCTAGTATAGAAAATCTAGTATAAGCAGTCACTCTGAAAGCATACTGAAATGAGGTAATCTTGACCTGTTTTTCTCTCTTTTATCTTTGCTTAGAAAGCAGATTCCCAAATCCACCACATCATCCACTTTGATTTGTGTGTCCCCTGGTATTTCACTGAGCAAAAGTGCGGAGCTAATCACCTTGTAAACATCATGATGGTCAAGAATGTGGTCAAAGTTCTTGTAGATATCATTCAGCATATCTACCACCTCCATAGGGGTGCTGTATTTGCAGAGTGTGGTGAAGCCGACAATGTCACTGAAGTAGATAGTGACTTCTTCAAATAGCTCTGGCTCTACCAGGCCAGTCTCCTTCAAAGACTTTACTACTGGCCTGTGGAAATACAGAAAGCAGGAAGACAGATGAGTAGTCTGTGTTTAATATTAAAGGTATTTATTTTTTCATGCAACCCAACCACATCATTGCTTTCTGTGTAGGGAACATCAAATAGTTTGCTAAAAACTGCCACTGTAATCACATTTTAGATGCCCATAATGCCTTTCAGCCAGGGACCTCAAAGCACTTACTAATGTTAATTAACACACTACAGCCTTACAAAATCCAGGTGTGTTAATAGCCATGAGGAAACTGAAGCACAAGAAACTGATCTTCTTGGCTAAGGTCAGAAATAGGGATATTGAGTCAAATTTAAACCTGAAATTCTGAAATTTCTGACACGTAGACCTACATTCTACCCACACAATAGGTAAGAACAGACATATTTTTCTATTTCCCCAGTGCAGAAATAATTTAATCTTGATAATTACATCACCTCATCCTGATTTCAGATGAGATATCATAATCTGATGATTTTATGGAACACAAATTCAATACCATGACAGTCAATATTTATTCAGAGTGACCTTAATTTCCTTGCATTTCTAAATCCAGGAAAATATCTTGTTCTTAGTGGAGATATTAGAAAAGAATAACTGAAACACACCCAGAAAATTGTAGGTGTTGCACCATGCTGTGTTCCATCTACAATGAGGCAATAATAGAGTGGTAGGAACAACAAAGAGTGGAAGGAAACATGATTTCTTTGTTTCACAGTCTACACAGACAGATCATTTCAAACTTTCCCCAAAACTGGGTTGAACAGACACTACTTTTTTTTTTTTTTTAAGATGAGTCATAAAATCAATACCCTGGCTACTGAAATACCCTTGAAACTAGTAGTAACAGGATAGTTTTACTATTCCAAATGTATGCAATACCAAAATTACTGGTATTACCAATATTATAATATCAATAATGCTTGTCCTATACCATACACTGAAGCATCCATCTAGCCCAGTCTGGCCCAGTCTGGCCCAGCCCACCTCAGCCCCTCTGTTGCATTGCTAAACCCCAGTGTGAAGTTGGACTGCACTCCTGCTCTCCAGCTGCAGACACTCCTTCTGCCTAGCAAGGTGCTGGAGCAGAACAGAGGTCTGTGATGTGGGATCACTGTAGATTTATGTGTTCCCAGGAAGGCAGTGAAAAGGAGGGTTGTGCTGGAAAGAGAGATCCTGTGCATGAAGAGAGGTTGAGGAAGATAACAGGTCCCAGTATCATCCTGGCATGAAACTCCACCATAGGGTGGAGACCTCAGGGGACAGCTGCTTCTTCTCTCCTCCCTAGCAGGATCAGATCGGAGGAGAAGGAAACAGAAGATTAATATTAATCCCAACCCCCACTCTCCAAGAATCAGGTGATAGATGTAAATACGATGCCAGTGAAAATCCTGGCCAGTTACCTTGGAAGTAACATGAAATTAAGCCTGTCTGCTCTGTCTCGCTCTGCTTTGTATAGCTCTGTCCTTTCCTCCACCAGGTGCTCCAGGTTCCGGGAATAGAGCTGTAGACGCCGGATCAGGGTATCCATGTAGCTTTCATTGGACTGGCCATGGTAGTTACTGTAAATAACAGAAATACACAGGAGCCAACAAGAAATGTTGATGGAAACACATTGCTGAGAGAGGCAAAAAAGAGGCCAAACAGGAACAACAGAAAACTTCTCCAGTGTTTGACTTCCATACAGTTGGAATGCAAAGTGCCTCAAGTGCATCATTCTTTTTCTTGCTCCGAGTGCTTATGTATATGAATAGAAGTCTGTGATCCACGCTTGTCACTTGGAGCTGATAATTCTTAAATCACCTAGCCCTGGTAATATTGTCAGCTCCAGGTTACCTTGGGTAATCCATGAACATTCATTTGTAAAAAGTAACTGACAAGCTCATATCCTGA
Source organism: Gorsachius magnificus (assembly GCA_034008185.1). Classification (NCBI taxonomy): domain Eukaryota; kingdom Metazoa; phylum Chordata; class Aves; order Pelecaniformes; family Ardeidae; genus Gorsachius; species Gorsachius magnificus. The sequence continues at coordinate 163,313,992 of CM067081.1, read as the reverse complement.
GAGAAAGCTAAAGATAGTAGGCAGAAAATATAACGTTTAGATGGGGACTTCAGCCAAAAGGATTAAGACAATTTGGGGGTGCCTGTGTAGAAGACAGAATGATTCAATGGAACAATTAGCAGCCCCTGGACTCATTTTGCTCACAAGATCCTGCAGACTCCAGCCTACTAACTCCTGGAAGCAGAAGTATGGCAACAGGAGCCACTCATAACCCCTGTTTGGCTGGGCAGCCTGCACTCATCAAAGCAGTCTGAAAGTCAATGGGGCCAGGCTGACTTGAAGAGTCAGGTTAGTATTGTACCCAACTGGACTTGAAAACCACTCTTACTTTAAACAAATCTTTATGTCAGGGATGCACCATCTTAAACCTGCCATGAGGAGAACACAGTGTTGCATGTGGCAAGAGGCAACCTCTTTGCTTTTGTAGGGTAGAGGCTTAGGAGCTGAGCCAGGACATCTTCCTATTCAGCTGCAGTAAGATTTTTTTGATTAATACATTCAGTTATGCATAGTGCAGTTGTCCTTCTCCCCATGTAAAGTGCAAAATGATGCGAGTGCTGTTGCGGTTGTTGATAAGGAGAGCTTTAAAAACTGGGGAGCAGTTTCCCAAGAGAATTGATTAACAGCTCCCTGTTTGGACATCAAACTAATTAATTCAGACCAAACTCCGTAGGAACAATGCAGCATTGGCCAGGTGAAATGTCTGTATAACCCCACAGGGTTTATCCAGCTATGGCCCTTACTATCCCACAACTTTATACCAACAAAACCCTGTAATTAATACTTCTGGTGAGTTACAACTCAACACTTCTAATCAGCTTAATTTGGGACCATCCAAACTCATTTATGGCACAACCCAGATCATCCAAACTTTCTAATCATCCTCCAAACATTTATGTGCATTCATCTCCCGAAACTTAGGCGACATGAGTCACTATCCAACCCTTCACTAGAGACAGGGGGTGAATTACTTGAATGGTTTAGATCTCTAATTATGAAGCTTGCTACTTTCACAATGTACCAATTTGAGGTATGGTGATGGTCTTACCCTCACTTAGCTAATACATGCATAGATGCTCATGTACATACATGTACGTATACATATGCACATGCTCGCCTACTTTTCTGCCAAAGAATAAAGGAGGACCTAAGCAAAGACACTTAGTTTTTCTACTGACTGAATCATAATCACATCAGCTTACGTCCTTAAAAATATGAGCTTTTGAATGCTTAGAAGGAGCTTTGGAGCATCTTAAAAAATAGAGCCCCTGCTGCTCACCTGAATATTTTAGCCAGAGTACTCTCAATTTTCTTAAAGTCAGGCCTCTTTTCTGGATCTTCCTCCCAGCAGCTCTTCACTAGTGTATACACCTTCAAACAAAAATTTAAGGAAAGTCCATCTGAGTAATGGATATAGAAGGATAGTGGTGCTAAACAGCATGAGTTCATTAGGGAATTTCCGGTTACTCTTGACTGGCAACATACTAAAATCTGTGACTAACTGTTTTGCATCTGTGGTTAGGACACTCATTGCAGGCATCTTAAACTTAACTCTGTGGTGACTAGAATTTGCAAGACATAAATGAAAGGCAAATAAATGCAACCAGTCTTGCAGCTGGTGCCAGATACAGTTGCTGACATGGAGGTAAATGCTGTGGTAATTGTATTTCCAATATCCTGAGTTTGGGATTTTTCTGAAATTGGTGATTCAGCCAAAAATTCACATATTCATTGCTGAATATGTAAATGTCTACAATACAGACTTTTTCACCTGAGCAAGAAGCCTTAGGGGCTATAAAATCACTGGAGAGAGGTACATTTGAGGTGTGATTCATCCTATCCTAAAGATATCTAAAATAGTTCAGAAGAGTGGCACCGTATAAGCATCCATTTCTTTCCAGTGAGTCATATTTCATTTCACTGGTAACAAGTATAGAATACCATTTTTTCCCATGAGGTTAGGGCATTTGGCATAGAATGTGCATAGCTTTCATCCTCCCATGATCATGAGCTCTAGTTTGGCCAGGACTTCCACCCTACACCCAGAAAATGGCTTAGTTAATTATTAGCTTACTTCCATCTCTCTTTCTCCTACTGTTTCCAAGGACAGGTCTGGTCGGAAAGGCTTCACTCCTTTGCCACTCTCAACTCTGTAAAGTTTCTCTAACACGAAAAAGATGCAAAGTTTTAAATAAAAAAATATAAGAAGGACATTCCTTGTGGATAGCGTCCTATGATATTATGAGTTACTGTACAAAGAGAAGCCTTGAAGACAGTTCCCTCATTTTGATGTGAATCTCAACTTTGGAGCTTTTCTAAACATATGGCACAAGATCAAAACAGGCTGGCTTGAAGGCCCCTGAAAGCAAAATGAATAGGAATGTACATGAGTATTTATTGGTCACGGTAGACATGGTTATGGCATCTTCCCAAATGAACGTTAGGCATTATTAGTGTGCCTCTCAGCATGAAGTATAGCTATAGTAAAAAACAATGTGAAAAGCCCATTGCAACTTCATCAAAAGCGTGGAGACATACGACTCTCATCAGAGCAGTTCAAATCATCCTGCAGATGCTCAGCTTCCTTAAAAGTAGGCTATTAATGTGTATGATTTAAAAACATTGCATTTGTTAGCTCATTTGTGCTCTTATTAATGAAATCCATTCCATGGAAGTTATCTGGATTCTGAACATATCAGAATGCTGACTGCATTTGCATAACTCGATTAAAGCACAGTAAGTGAGAGCTAAAGCAAATCTCTCTGTCCTTCTCCAGACCTCAAGAGTTCCAGAGGGAGGGAGTTAAAAAAGAGAAGCAATTTTTTACCTCTGGGGGAGAAAAAGAGAAACTGAAAGGGATCCGTGAACAAGTGTGATACACATTTATTAATAATGTCTGATTATGTTTGGGAGACAATTTTAGTGAAGGAACCATATCATGAGATGAGGAAGGATTTTAATCGTGATGGTATGTGCAAGTCTAGAACAACTAAGGATGCCTAAGCATGCCCAGTGTGCATGATCGCCCTAAAAAGATGCAGTAGCTTCCAGCTTTGTGATACAGAAATTACAGATTATGAAATTGCTGGATGGAGGCTAGGTACAGGGTTTTTAAACAACTCTTTTAAAAGCTGAGCACAGTCCTTGCTGCTGCCAATGAAGTCCTGGAGAAGCGGTTATATCAGTTGTCCTGAAATATCAATATCATGTCTTCTAACTTGCAGAGATTAGCTTCTGATAGCCTAGCCATTGAAAGACTTTCTGCAGGAGACTTAAAACCAAATTAATTTAACATGCAACAGGGACATTTCTTTGCCCGTTACCATTGACTCTAATTTGGCATTCTTTTCCTACTTTTTATCTTAGATATTTATAAATTAATGGTCACCCCAAGTTTGAGCTACTCTCTTTCAAAGTTAGATGATGCCACAAACAAAATTCAAAGGTCTTTGAATAAATATGGTCTGCCCTCTTGCTGCCTTATCTTAGCTAATGAATGAATCCAGACATTTAACTGAGGAGCCACTTCAGCAATGCATAATAACAATTATTCCCGTCTGTTACATGAAATTTGATGAACTTCTGAAGCTAGGTTGAACACATTTACTCAAATTGCATAATTGAAATTCAAGAATACTACCAGAAGCCATTAGATCAGCAATATATATCTTAAGACATCTACTAATGCTTTTAAGGAAAAAGCTTTGGGGAGAAAACAATCTCCTCACTGAATGGAAATCTTAAAATTTCAAATTAAGTTTACAAAGCAGATTTTTTTTGGAAGTCACACTGAATCCAGTCTTACCAAACAGGCTTAGGGCCCAGTTATTGCTGTCTTACTAAGCACGCTGATACGTGTGACCACCTCCAGCAACAGCACCTAGAAGTGCTAAAAATTCTTTCAGTTGGATGGATTAAGCTTAATGCTATTTGAAAGGAACAGTCTTTCTAAAATGACAAAATGCAGTGTTAAGAAAGAGGTCAAAATTAAAACAAGGAACTAGATTGTGACTATGACAGCCAGCATCAAACACAGAGCAGTGAGGATGCCACCGCATCTCAGAAGACCCCAGAAACATGGATTTGCTTCGCAAGTCAAAATGAGCAAGGAAGAGCATTGCTCTTTCATTTCTTCATCTGTTTTGGTGATGTTTGTAAAACCCTTGTCTTCATGAGGATTGTGCCTGCCTCTTCCCAAAGAAAAAAGGAATAGAAAGACTTTTATTTTTTCTACTTTATCTCTAGTATGGAGTCCTGAAGGGTGTGCTTGAAGAAGAACAGGCATTTTAGGTCTACATTTTTATTAAAGAGTTGTTGATGTGAAATACTCTGTTTCCCCGAACATGAACATAGATTTGTGATAATGTAGGATGACGAACGTGCCCCAGAAGTTATTCTCAAATGTAACTCAGGAAAAGAGCTATTAGGCTGTCCAGCTGCTGCTCTAGATGTTTTAACAAATGTGAGGTGGATCTGTCAGAATGACTCAGAGGTAAAGGCAATGTCTAAACTTGTTGTTGGTAACTGTCACTAGGAAAATCCCAAACCCACACATGCTTTTATGTCAGTTCTAATATATAATAATGCCTGGATTCTGGGAACTGTGATTGACCGGGCTGTTAGCCGCTGAAAAACAATGTCACAAAATGCATGAAATGAGGTTTAATGGATGTAGTACAGGAGGAGATGCTTTGTCTGACAGAAGTTAAATGACTAAAGTTAGTTTTGACAGGCTTGAATAAAGTCTGAACTGCCAGTTTTTAAATGCCAACTGTTCTTGTGTCATGCTGCTGAGTTTTATTGTTCCGTGTTGACATTGCTGATTGATGATGCCTAATACGGGTGAATTATCATATGTTGTGCACAACTCATAACAGAAAAACCTTTGTGGCCTTTAAATGTTACAGTAAACCTGGACAGCATTGTATAATGTTAACTTCTATAATGCTGCGGCCAAGGTGATGAGGGAGGAGAAAGGGCAAGGAAACTCAGTGTAAACTTCATTTACAGAAAGAATAATTTGCTGCCACAGTGAGATCCTCCAAACAGGCTCTTCATTCATCACACAGTGAAAAAAGCAGCAGTTCAAGCAGCTATCAGAGACAGTGCCTTTCACAAAATGTGATGAATGGGCCAGTTACATCTACACCATCCCAGAAGGCTGCAATGGAGGAGAAATTTGTGGATTTACCTTTATTGTCCCGGCAGTGCCCGGTGTAGAAGGTCTCCCTGCGTAGGATGATTTCTTGAGCAATGATCCCATAGCTGTACACATCACCCTTCTGAGATACATCAGCATGACGGAGATGTTCAGGAGCTGTCCACAGGTCTGAGAATCCAGATGACAAAGGGGGATGAGGTAAAGGAGGAAGGGAGAAAAGTCATTGAAAAAGAGTGATCTTTCTCAGAGTATCCATTGGCTATAGTGGTATTTCCTTTTACTCTTTCCATATCAAAGCCAGAACCCACTGGTACTGTTTATTTCCTACTTTAGCATTTTTCTCGAGAAGCTGACATCAATACAGGTTAGATAAATCTCTGATGCAGTAATTTTCAGTTGCCTGGGATTTGCTGACCCTACTATTTTCTACTGTAGATACAGACCCTCACACCTCTGTAAAACTTATGGTTGTTGGCAATGAACTTGCTTTTCTTTCCTACCTTTATGGGCTTAGAAATATTTCTTAGAAATAACCTATGCATCTGTATAAGACCAAGGAATGCCAGTGCTACACACACAAAAAAAAAGCTGAGCCATAAATTATTGAGCTAGTTGCATGGAGTTTGTTATACAAGATGTCAGATGAGAAGACTGTAATATTTCCCAGTGGCCTTGATATCATGATTCTATTGAAATAATTCTCAAGTGCTTTTGAGCCTGACATAATACTACCTGCTCATAACCACTTTCTTTCTGCAGAAATTATTAATCTGTATTTCTAGTGCAACAAGCACCATTGTACCTCAAAACCAGAGTGCTGCCGTGGTATGACAGTTTGTTATGACATGCTGGTCATGTATCATAACAGTGACCTGAACACAGTGACCCTGAAGGCAGTGTTATGGTATCAGGCTGCAACATCCAGCCGCAATAGATCTGTATATCTCTTGTGAAACAGTAAATTTTCTTCAAGGAAAGAAATCTAGTAGCCAGAAATTTTGAGGCTGCTTGTCAAAGCATTTATCTTATGAGAAATGAAAGAAGATAAATATATTATAATGTAATATTTCTTGCATCTCAGCCACATGTGAAATCTCTTGTTTTCTGAACTATAAATTGAAAATTCATCTTTCCTTCTCACCTACACTGCCTAATTTTTTTCTTTACCTGCTAATAATTCTCTTTCATTGTGTTATTTAAGACAGTGTTTTCAGATATCATTTGGTGATGGCTGCTACATGAAACAAAATCATATTGTATGTTTTGTGTTGTGTACAAGATGTAATTGGGCCCTACTGGTTTATCAATATAAGAAAATTCCATTGGACTGAACACCATGAAGGAGAGTCCAACTGGGTACTGTTTTTACCTTTCCTTGGAGGCAGAATTGAATTACAGCCAAAATCAGTGATCTTCACAACCATGCGATTGTCTACTACGCAGTTTGTGGATTTGAGTCGACCATGGACCTCAGTTCTGCTTGAGTGCAGGTAAGACATCCCCTGTGGTTGATAATGAAAGAGGAAGAAAGCAAGACTACGCGTGAGACACTCAGCTGTTACCAGACTCAACAAGAATGTGAATTATTAGTGTAATATCTGTCCAAGTAATTAAATAGCCTTCATCAGCAATGAATATGCATAAATCACAATTCTCGGTCATGGAGGGAAATGAATATTATTTTACAGAAGAGACTTTCCAAGATGACAGAAGCAGTTAATGTTAAGGAGTGAGGAGATAGATCATTAGAAGGATTGTGTCATGGAAGACCATCCTTCCTCTTGGTTAACAAAAATCCGACATAACATCTTGGGTTTTGATAAAATTAGAGCACAATTAAGCAATCGGGAAAATCTATTTCCTCCCACAGAAGTTTTTATTTCACTTGCAATAAATGGGTTTTTTTAGTAAATTTAGTACAGATTTGTTGGATCGTCACAGAAAAAAATGCTTCCAACTATATGTTCATCTAATGGACACCATAAGTGTGAGAGGAAGTGCTTTTTATGCCTGTATTGTCTTTGAAGATTAGCGTACACCAGAAATTTCATTCAGAAACATTGCAGCAGATCCTCTTCTACAAAGCAGAGGGCTAAACAGGGGTCAATGCGGAGTGTTAGATGATGCACTAAGGCTTATATAAGGCAGGGGACCGGATCAGACAGTCATAAAAGTCTCCTCTGACCTGACTGATTATGGTTTTTTCTGTACAAGTCAATACATATCAGCTATCCATGAGCTAAACTTGCAAGTGGGCACCATGAGGACAGGCCAATGCAGTTTCAGCTATATCTCCTGAGGTTCAGACTCAACTCACAACACACACAGGTGTACAAAGGTGAGTAGTTTGTCCCTTTTTACTCACCACCTATGAATTTATCTCATTTAGTCCAAGACACTCTGATACGGTGCAATACATGAGAAGGGGCCAGCACTGAGACATAGCAGGAAAAGAACATTAGTAAGTGGGCGCAAACTGAAGAAGGGAGGCGGTATGCAGATATGCACCCTCTTGCTATTATTTATTCTGTTCCATATCTCTCTTCTGAACTACTTAAGCTTACACCTACTTATAGCCTACTGTTGGTTGTTTTTCTTCCTATAGTCATGTTTTCTGTAGCTTAGTATATGAAGCTCTATCTATATTCTGTGGAAGCCAGAACAGGTATGTCTTATCTGTTTAGTTTCTTCTCGGAATGGTCTTCCACTTAGACTCCTACATGTATAGCTCATCCTTTTGTATGATAACTGGTAGACAGACTTTATAATCAGGGTTACATAGCTCGTGTGGTCATGGATACACTGTACAATATGCTGGGCTTTCTCTCCTTTGGTACCTGTATTTGGGAACGGACCAGCAAATGCTACAAGAGATCACTGAGACATGAGCTGAGTTCTGGGCACAGTAGATGTATGTCTGAGACACAAGCAGCCTGCGAGAGATGCAGTCCCTGGAGAATGTTGTTGGACTGGTTATCCTGGACCTATCTAGACCATGCCAAAATTTACAGAGACTGTGTGCATGTTATATCCAAGGAACATATTTCTTGATTAAGCAGCTTTTATCATGCAGCCCTGATGACACTATCCAGGATGTTTTGCCTGCTTTTGGTCCTATTTCCTCCAGCTGTGCCTTCTTCCAGCACCTGCTTTCATCAGCCAGGAAATATGCCCACTGCTACAGCAGAATTCCTAATCAGTTGCAGCATCAAATGGCAGGCAAAGGTAATTTTTATTTCCTTATACCAGGGCTTTCTTGTTAGCAATTTCTGGAAGCAGAAGTCTTATAGATGTGCCTGATAAAATCTTTCTCTTCCCTTCCAACTATCCTATGCACCTACCTGAAAACACAGAATCTATTAAGAACCCACAATGTGATTTTTGAATTTTATAATGACTTTCAGTGCAGTATTCCTAAATCCTTGAGGCATTCTTGTAATCTCTTCTCTGAAGCTTTAGTTCTGACTGAGAACCCTTTCCTGACACAGTGCAAGAATATTACAATCCTTTGCACAATATCCTGCAGCAACCCTTTATTTAATAAATAGTGTTGCAACGACAGCATATGCACTAAAAACTGCAAGGCTTGATTACTGCAATTCCTTCTTAGCAGACACTTCGTCAGAGCAATTTGGTCACATGAAACCAAATCCATGTAGGTACAGGTGGTGCCATCAGACCTAGAGACAGCAAAGATGGAAAAGGGGGGAGGGGGTAAATGGAGCAGATTTAGGGCTTTCCCTTTGCCTACCCCACCTCCTCTAGTGGACTAGGGAATGCTCTAGGTATAGTCACTGCTGGGCTGGCTGTACCAGGGAATAGAAATTATACAACCTCTTCTGTTCAGAAACACTTGTGCAGCAGGTTCTGTGCCAGATGAAGAGCAGATTAAGTACAAGGACTGTTTGGGCAAGAGTAAAAGCAGAGTGTAGGAAAGTGATGGTGTGGAGAGGGAGGAACATATCAAAAGGAAGGCAAAGGAACCGCAGGAGCGGGATTTTAACGTCCTGGAGAGCTGGGGCTGGGCTTGAAAAGGGCAGATGCTGGGATGACAGGAACTGGAGCTGAAGGGCTATGAAGTGACTTATGTAAAGTGAGAAGCCATTCAAGTAAAAATAGACAGCGTGCCTGGAGGTTGGGAAGTTGTGGTTTGGGAAAAGCAATACAAGAAGTTCATGGAAATGTTTAGGTCCCAGGGGCTCCACCACCACAGCATTAGGTCAAGGAATAGGAAAGGCTGGCAGGTCATCCAAATGATGGTAAGTATCCTGATATTCCTGGGTACATACAAGATTTCAGGAAGATTTTGTGAACCACCTCTACTAACATGACTAACAATGCTCAGGAGTCATTCCACAGAACAGATGCGGTGCACTGCCCATTCTCAGACTCCCATGTCCCATTCCCATTCCCAACGTTGCAGTGAACGACTAGTTGGGAAGTCCTGGTCCCAGTGTAGCCACTGGGCATTTGCTTGCTCCCTTCAGAAGGATTTCTCTCTCCTTCTCGTAAACAGAGCCAGTACTAATCCCTATTTTCTTAGGAAATACCTGAAGGTGAACTGCAAAGGGTTAAAAATACCATGGTTTTTTACGTGCTATAAGGAGGAAGGGAAATTCCACTGCTGCTTTTTAAAATGAAACCTACTGCTGAACATTAACTGAACTTGAAAGTCATTAACAAGGCCAACAAACTGTGACAATTTGGATTAAGGGGGCTTTATTAGAGAGCAAGATTTTCAATATCTCTTTAAAACAGACACAGTGGAGTCATTCATCGTGGAGACCAAATCTGAACTGATGCACATAGGGAAACGGGAGGACTGTCCAACTGCAAACCAGTAGTAGGAAGAGGAGAGCAGTTGAGCATTAGCTAAAAGGCAGAAGTAATTCTCTACATTACCTGCAGAGGTGTAATGAATTATTATACCTACGAATTATAAGGGTTCCTTATTATAAGGGTTCCTTAACTCCCAGCTAAACAGATACAAATCTCTAATGTAGAATCGGATTTCCTTTACCATTCATACTGAGTCTTCCTACAACAAGGACCTAAAATGTAAGGATCTGTTGAAAGCTAGTGAAAACCAGTCTTGGTTTCTGTACAGGATTCATTTCTTCCCTCTCAAACTGCCTGAAACAGATAACTCTAGTTTCTGTTTCTCACTCTAATGAGTGAGAAAATCAGGTTTAAAAAAGGGAAAAAAATCAGTTTTTCTTTATATGCCTTACCCAAGGCCACAGAGCAGTGTGTTTTGCAGGTCTTGCTTGGTCTCTTGCACAGAGCCTACTAACCAGAGCCACTGGTCAACAGATCTTGCAACCCTCTGATCTTTGGGTCACATTTCTTTGGGGCATACTGCATTTGTTTCTTTACAAATAGCCCAAAGCCAGCTCTGGCTCCCATTTTTCCCTTCAGTTTGAGAGCCACTGGCTCCTCCTGCCTCATACACCTGTCCCCAGAAGAGAAAGAGTGGAAAGGCATACATCCTCTAGCAAGGAAAGGAAAAGACCCGGAGAGCTGCCCTTCTCCAGAGGATCTTTTTTGCAAGACAGGACAGGTTGATTTACACTGCGCTATCAGCAGCCCGCTTACCTTGGCGATATCGTACATGACAGAGATTTTAAATTCCCAGTCCATGAATGTGCCGTCAGGGTAGGAGATTTTATCATTTAAAACATCCTGTGAAGAGAAGAAAAGAGTGGTTCTAAACTGCATCGGGGAAAAAGGAGAAGATGAGATATAAGTATCTAAATCACACAGCCTCTCAACTAGCGACTGAAAGAGGTATTCCTTCATTTTTTATAGGGAGTACATGCACTAGAGCAGGAATTGACTCAGAAAAGAGGGAATATGATATATTTTTTAGGTTTACACAGAGCTAGAAAATTGAGGACTCCGGAACATAGGGGTTTGTGTAATTAAATATAAACAGTGAATTTGCTTTTAAAGCTGAGTCTTTAATAAAGCAAAATAGCTGAGATGGAAACATGCAAGGTGTGCAAGAGGAAGGGAAAGGAATTTCTCTGGTTTGTACTCACAGTCCATTTCCTACCAATTTACTCATGGCCTTCTAAGTTCAAAGTAGACTGTTCCTTTATCTTAAAGTGCCAGCCATTTACAGTTCTTCCAGCTACTATGATTTCTGTTGCTAAAAGTAAACCTACATCAGTATGCCAGTTTACAAGAAAAGAACTAGAGAGAGAGCTGTTATTTTGCTGCCTTGCTGTGAGTTTGTTCCAGAGACCACTGCTACTGATTAGAGTCTTTGTATGAACTCAGAAGCAGAGACAATGTGTGCCTGCAGAAGAGCTGGTGCCACCATTACTTCATGATTAACACTGAAATAATCTTGGTAGTAATAAACCGTAAGTCTTTCCATAACTCTTGCCAGACATCAATTTACCATTTCTTTTTATAAACAGAAATGAGGGGTTGTTGTCCCTTACAGCACAGGATTTGCCATATTCCAGCCTCAAACTGTTTGTACCTTATTAATATGGAATATAGTCTTTTCTCTATCCTTGAACACTCTGTGGACACTGTGGGGTCCACAAGGGCATCAGCAGAGGCAACAGCTACAGCTTGGAAAACAAAGAAAAAGTTATATCCTATGTGCTCCCAATAGGGAACACAATAGAAATACTGGCTGTTGCTGTTGCCTGGGCAGAGCTCTGCCTGTACTTATCATAGAATCATAGAATCCTTTGGGTTGGAAGGGACCTTTAGAGGTCATCTAGTCCAACCCTCCTGCAGTGAACAGGGACACCTTTAACCAGATTAGGTTGCTCAGAGCCTCTGTCCAATCTGGCCTTGAATGTTTCCATGCTTATCCTTGCTTGCCCGTGGCATCCTCTGGCTGCTGCAAACCATCAGACTGAGAGAATTGAGCAAGGGAGAGGGAATTTGGAGTCAGAAACCTGCCACCACTTGCTCAGTCCATGCCTGCTGCATGAAGGCCAGAGACATAGAGATGGGGATTTTTTTTCTTCTCACTTTGATAATTTGGGAGTGGAAGGAGACCTGCAAAATTTTTTACCCGCAGAGAGCCTCTTTCGCAGTACTCAATCACCCCAAAGATCATGGTGTCTATCTTCACAGTGCCATAGAACTTGGTCAGGTTGTAATAATCAATCTGTAGGAGCTAGAGCAGAAACATTGCATCTATTTTTAAAAGCAATCATTGTTAGTACAGAAACACAGGTCAAGGATATTCGTGTGACGTGGCTTTTTATCTCAGGCCCTGATAAGATGTAGGACTTCCCTTTAAACTGGTGTGTACTAGGGCATTGAGTGAAGTACTTGAAGTCATTTGTCTTCCCCTTGGATTAGGGGGTAAGGGTGGCTGCTGTTGGATACTGCAAGTTATTTCCAGAGCCCACTATTGCCAGAGTCTCCATTATTGCCTCTCTACTCAAACCTCCCAGTTGACCAGAATAGCCATTATGAGTGACAGAATGTTGTGAATCAGTCAGTAAATGAGCAAGTAATAAAATGTAATGATGCTGCATGATATTATGGACTTTGTCCATTTATATAGACAACTGTAGTTAACTTTGGGGTATTTTTAGAGCTTATTGAATTCACAGTATAGCTGTGTTGTAAAAAAAGGAAAACTATTTATTCAAAAAAGATGCCGTACTGCAGCCAAATTCATCTCTCATGTTGGAAGAGTCTGTATGCACAAGTCAGCAGAGACTTACTTATATTTAAAGAGCTGCACTTGACATTCAATAATAAAATTTAACTACAACATTCCGCTACTAATGAATTAACATGATATGAGCAAAAAGAGTGCATTGCCTTTTAGCATCAGCTATAAAAATGTATTTAGCAAGGCCATGTGACAGAGCATGAATTACTTAATTCATCCTCAGCTTCGCTGGCAAACAATTCAGACTCTGAACTGGTAATGAGAATATACACACAAAGAGAAAGTTCATCAAGCAATATCCTTTGAGGAACTCATTACCCATCCACCTCACAAACATGCACAAACATATGGCTGTTGGAGCTGACAGCGGAAAGCAATGACTTCACTCATAGGCTCCGTCTCACCCTGCAGTGTCCAGTTGCTACATGTGACATTTACCTTGTTCAGTTCTATTTTTTGCTTCTCTGAGAAATTACCATCATTGTTTTTGAGATCCTTCAGGATCACCACCTGAAGGAAAAATAACAGTGGGGAAAAAAATAATAGGTTTAGCACAACAGCAATTCATCCTTCTTTTCCAAGAAATATCCATACAAAGAAATACTTCAGAAATACCTGCCTACTGCTTCACTGTTGGAGTTTCAGTTAATCAGCTAATAAGTTATAGAGTTGTATTTCCTTCAAAAGATTTACCAGATAGATAGGAACCATTAGAACTGCCAATGATGCAAATTTTAACTCAACATGAATGTATCTCAGTCAGGCAGATAGCTCTACGGAGTGTACAAGAATTGCCATGTAAATGGTCTGTCCTTCATTAATGTGTTAATCTCCTCCCTACCAAAATGTATCAGATTCCTGGTCCCTCTGTTTCTGCTTCTACCATTCTGCACTAGACTAGGGGTTCATGGAGTCTAATATTTTGTCTCCTGTCAATAAGCAAAATGCAAAGCACCTGATAGGGAGTAAATTACTTATTCCTTCCATAAGATCAAACCGTTTTGCAAGGTCAGGAGAGTTGGAATTGTCTCTGGAGAGGAACAACCTCCTCCCAGAAAGAGCCCTCCTAAGCCGAGGAACAAGTGTGGACGCTGCAGTCAGGTTACCTTCTTGTCATATTTGCCTTGGCGCAGTCTCTGGATGGTGTCACGTCTCTTATCTTCATCGATCTGAGAACAAAGAAGAGTAATTAACTTGCAGTTATCACCTACTCCCCACTTGGCAGGTCCAGAGTGATAAGTAATGTCAGTGTGTGCTGTGTGTGCCGCACAGAGAAGCATAAGCCTCTCTCCAGGGAGTGCCACTACATGCCACAGAAACTGTGGGACATCCATGCCGCTCCCACGGTTGCCGGGGCCTCCGCCTGCTGCTTTCATGCTCTTGGGCGTTACAGAGGCAATAACAAAGCACAGGGAAATAATTTGTAACAGTGGTGGTGTAGAAGAAACTGGAAATCAATACCCGGTCCATTCCCCCACCACAAAATGAGCTTCACTGTTGGGAAACAGGTATGTTCTATTAGGGAGCAATAGATGGGGAATAATCTCTTTTTCCTTCAATAGAGCAGGTGAGTGTTAAAAAAAAATTCAAAAAGAAATCATTTTAACAGATCCTAGTTCTACTAGAGCCAAAGCCTTGCAGTGTAGTTGGAGCATGCCAACAGCCCAGCGTCGATCGTCTTTAGAAGACAGAATCCAAGACCCAGCTTCAGGCCGATGCTTCTCTTACCTTCAAACTAACTTGACTTGTCTCACTGGTCTCCAGAGGCAAGATTTCCTCAGGCGGTATATGGGACCATTTCTTCCACCGACGCTCATTATCTCTCCTGTACTTCCTGCAAAACAAGCGAACTCATTCAGAATATCCTCCCAGTGAACTGAAACCTGCAATAGGAGTTTAGGACAGGCAAGCTTCCAGTGTCAGGATGACACAAGGATGGAGTGTCAGGTGGGCAAGGCTTGAGCATAAGCCCTGTGGCTCTCATACAGTTTTCCACTTTGAGGCTGCTCTAATTCCTCTAGCTTTGGGAAAGCCTAAATGCTCATTCAATTCCATAGACATAGCAGAAGAACAGAACAGATTTAGCAGAACAACTGCTAGGCAATTGCCAGAGTCTCAGGGGAGGTCAGAACAATTTAAAGCACAAAGGGCCGTCTGGATTTTATGTAGTCTTCTCCATGTTATTGAATGCACTCTAAATGGAGGTCGCACAAACAAACGCAGGCAAAAGGAAGTCCTGGCATCAATGCTGGATGGTCAGAACTGGTGTGAACACAATGCCAGGAGAGGAGGTAACAATGGTGTTGAGATGAGATGCCTTTTTGTGTATGTCCCTGTATTCTGCACATTTTGTAAAAATGAGGGAAGAGCCCTCAGAAAAGGATGAAGGAAACCTCTGTCTCCCTTGCAGAGCTTCAGAACAGACACTGTCTTCTCAGAAAAAAGCTGCAAGAAGACCAGCACTCATCAAACTACCCGCTTACCTGTGCAAGTCCTTCTTTTACTAAAAAAAACACTGGAGAGGCTGCAGGGGAATCCCAGCACCCTGATGACTGCTGGCAAATGCTCCAAATGGGATAACCCATGATACTGACTAGTAACACAAATATTCCCTTTTCCAACGTATTTTAACTCACACGTGTGTGAGAAAAGGGAGACCAATAATTGTGATAAGAACTGGTTTTCTCAGTTCAATCTCGTAAGCTGTGTTATATCACCAGGGTGCACTGCAATTCAGACTGATATCATCTGATGATTAAGTACATATCAAACCAAATGAAAATCTACTAGATCTAATATTTAGTTATGTGTTTTCCAGGATTTTGCCTTTTTACTTAGCAATCAGAACCACACAGGGAGGTGAGGGATAGTTCAAGTGTCCTAGAAACTTGGGAGATAAAGAAGGAATAATAAGGCACTTTGTTCATTTTCATAGCTGAATCTCTCTTCTCCTTTGCCTGTTAGGAGACAATCTGGTAGCAATTGTAGTTGAGAAGTTTGCTATTATTTCAACACTAAAAGGGCAAACTTTATTACAAAAAATCCTCAGGAATCTCTTCTATATTTCATGCTTGGGAATATTACAGTGATATGTATGCAATAATAATCTAATCATCTAAACAAAATCTTTAGATTTTATGCATCTGCAAATATGGAAGAGTACAGAACTTTTTACAACAAGCTCAAACTCTCTCCAGACAAATTTTTATCAATTTTCATAGCCATTAAAAACTTTACCTGTTTAAATGTTAGTGCTTAGATGTGGCAATGATTAGCTCTTCCATTTCTCAAATACAACTGGATGTGTAAGAGTTGTATACCTTCACCTTTGATTTTTCCCTCATGAAAAGCTTTAGTTAGAAAGGCAGATTGATCCACTCAAAGTAAGAGGGCCTGGGTAGTATCTGTTTCTCATCAAGTTTTCTTAAGACCTGATCTTCTCGCTTTTTCTGAAGTTCTCTGATATATAGCAAAGAGGGATGCTGAGCTACTGAAAACAGATACACAGGTAAGACAATTTTTTTTAAATATGAAAAAACCCCATATATTTTGGAAATGGAGTGGCATTTCTTCCAGCAAAAGGAGACATCATTGATTTCTATTTATCTTTTTTCCATCGTGCTAGAGCTGAACTGTTATACTTATGAAATTCTAGCTGTTAGAAAAGTCAGTATGTGAGGAGTTGGACTGAATGGGAGGGAACTGAAAGACAGGATGAATCCATGCAATGAAAACACCAAGACCTCGTGGTGTTTTGATTCCTACAGTGACTCAAGACAAATACCTCCTTCTAGATTGAACTTTTATGTCATCAGTAGGTTAAAGAAACATAAGTGAACCCCAAGTAAGCTAAAGATGAGCAGTAGGTGGAAAAAGTCTGAAGACTGGTCTGAGACATATGTTTCTGTGTATGCATAGGAATCAGAGCTTTTTAGCAGATGCAAAAACTCTTAGCCTTGCTGCATCTTCTCCCTTGATTATTAACCTGACATAACAACGCTATGCATGCAAACACTGCTTGGCTATTCTAAAGAGTTCACGATAAGGGCAACCACCCAGGTATGTAAGGTAAGGTAATGAATGGCTCTTTAAGGAGAGATCAAAGGCACTGCCCTAGGAGGAAAACTGCTCAAGGGCAAACAGAGGGCCAAAGGAGTTGGTACCTTAGAATCAGCAAAGAGATGATCAGAACCAGAATCACAATTCCCGTGAGTGTAAAGACAGCGATGGTCAAGATGTGTGGGCCTGCAGAAAAGACAAATTGAAAAATAAACAACTTGACAGAGGACACTGAAAAACAATATTGTATTTAAGAAATTACCCTCACCCACACATGTGCAAGTCACAGTAGCTGAGCAGCGATATTCTTTGGTCACATCCAATTTGAGAGGCTTCGGTAAAGTGCAGCACTGCTTAGAGATGACATGTGCCTACCTCTTTCAGTGTGGGATCAAGTATGACCTGGAACAGCACGGTCTTGCATCCCCACCTGAGACATGGGTCCTCTGTAGGGACCCCTAGGTGGGAGGTGAATTTAACAGCACTAAATCTCACATCAGCTCAGCAGAGTTTCCAGGTGTTGCCTCTTTAAAAACAAGCTAGGATAGTTCAGGAATAAAGCTGACTTTTCTTAGTAACCACATTTCTCCTTTCAATAACTTCTTAAAAGTGGATGGTGAAGGCAAACATTGGGTACAACTCTCTGTGGGACGGGGACGTAGATGGGGTAAGCAGATGATCATTTGAAATCAGAGTCACTGGCAGGCAGGAAACATTGTTTTCCCCCAGCATACCCAGGGCTTAATGCAAAACTGGCTCTTCATTGACTTCTTTGGATAAGGCTTTCTTTGAACTGTGTAACAAAGGTTTGATCCCTACAGCTTTTATCACTAAACACAACACTCAGTGATGACTTTCTGATTCAGGCTTTATAACGTACATCTTTTCCTTTCCAGTCCTGCTGGGTACCCAGCCAGTGAGAAAGACATGCTGCTTTGATGGTGAATTTCCTGCAACTACTCATACCTTTGTCACTCAGACTCTTTACTGATATAATTTGCTTCAGGATGGGATACACCTGAAGACCATAGCTTCCACCCAGAATTTCAGCTGGTACAGAGTACAGCCACTTGTGGATTCAAAAGGCATTTCTCACAAGAACTTGTTATCCAAGAAGAGGTCAAGATGAAAATCAGGGTACTGATTTTAACATACACAAACTTTTCAACATTTCACACCTGGGTTCTCCCCTTATTGGCCTAGTTGTTTAAAGTGATTCTGTAGTTGTTGTAGACAGAGCTTTGGAGACTGTGGACTAATTTCTGAACACGTCTGTAGACACTGTGTTGGGATGACAGTGGTACTGAGTGGACTCTTCAATAGGAAATTGGTATGCTATAGAGGGAAATTAATCTGATGCAGCACAAAGGTGCCAGATTAGTGTCCTTGGAAGCTGCCAGGTGCCAAACAATTTGAAAATCAGGCTGTTCAGGCATCTGAGGACTTAGACCCAAAATCACAGACCACATGAGGGTCCTAGCCCTGAGCAGGCAGGTGGAACTGGTGAGACTGGGAACTGATTTTTTAAGATGGTAATTTTGATTTGAATGCAAACTGAAGCCTGTCTTGGAGCTCAGGGGTACTGGGAAGGAAAGTTGTGGCCATCAACATCCTTTGAAGAGCAACAGGCTATTAGTGCAGAGCTTCGTCTGGTGGCCATACATCTAGAGTACACCTACTCTACTGAGCAAGTCTCACAGGCAAAGAAGGTGGAGGATAATCTAGTTTCACAGATTGCCATATTGATGGTGGATGGTAAAAGAGCCAAGCTACTCAGCCTTATTGAGGCTAAGGCACTTCTGCATGTGTCCAGAAACAGAAATAAAGGCACACAGGAAAATGATAAAGTGTAAAAATTAATTAATAAATAAATAGAAAGCAACAAGACACACTAGCTGCCTCCAGAATCAAACATCAGCTGGGCAGGGATTTTGAACATACCAATCTAAGTGACTGCATCTGACATAGAATTCAGTTTAGGAACTCTGAATTTTGGACCCAACTTTCTGGCTTTGATTCTTCTTCTGTGTATCACATCTCCCCACCTTCTTTCTGTGTGTTCATCCCAGCATCAGTCTTGGGGGCTGCTAGTAACTTAATAGGAGTCTGATTCTCTCCATTGAAAATTCCCAGTACTACAGTTTCCCTCCACCAAGGAAGGCCATTAAGTTACCACTATAAAACGACATATCCATAAGAATGTGCAAAGCCATCTCCTATGAATTCTCTAAAATTTAAGCTTTGTGAATAGTGGCTTGCAGTTTATCAATCAGCAGGCTGAAGTTGCCCATGGAAGCGCTGTGGGACCACAATTTCTTGTTCCTGAGGCTCTGCTACCACCTCCTGGCTCTTAGCATTACAACACACGAAGGGAGAAAGCCAAACAAATTAACTGTTTTCAGGTCTTCTGGAACCAGAAACGTTTGTGTATTGAAGGCTGAGGTTATCCATATTTAGAGTGAGGGCTCAAACTTTCTGAATAATGGCAAAGTGTTCATGAAGCCCCTTTTTTTTAAGGGATGCCAGGAGGAAGGAGGTGAGCAGAACTGGGTCAGCTGTTCTCAATTACATCTTGGGGAGGAGCAGGGCTCTGGTTGCTCTGTGTGTTCACATCCCTGGAGGAAAAAAACTATTTCTGGTTGGAAAGTTTTGACTGGCTTTGGCCATACTTAAACTTACTTAAACTTCGGCCACAAAAACTTGCCCTTTCAGGGAATATATTTGTTTAGAATCATGCTGAAGGAAGGTTTATTTTTTAAAAAATGTGAAACCAAAATAATCAAGTGAATGTTGAGCCACTAGTTTGTAGACGCTGGCTTTCTGCAATTCCCAAACATTTTTCTTTTGCCCTTGTACAGTAGCTTCAAACAAGGATGTAGTCAGGGGAATGTTTTAAAGATACAGAGATCCTCTGACAACACAGCATGTTGTGGGGAGCAAGGGGTTAATGAGAATGGGTCTGGAACAACACTTGAGAAGGCTGGGGCCAAGCAGCAAGCCCTAATTTGAAGCCATCTGATTTACTTTACTGAGGAATAAAAGTGTTTGAATCCATGTACCACCTTATAGCAGACAGACTTTTAGTTATCAGAAGGCGTTTGTTCCTCCAGTTATTGGTTTGCATTGTAATATTCCCTAGTGGAGGTAAGCAGTACAGCAAACTAATGGAGGCCTTTAGCAGAGACCTTTAGGAGCAGCACCTTTGGACACTCACTGATGGGAATGACTCAGGTGAAAACTAACCCACCGTGCACTAACCCTTGCAACCACCACCACTGCAGTAATTTTTATCCTGTATATCATACCCTGAAGAATGTAACTTTCCGTTGCCAGTCACTGTGTGGCAGCAGTTTACATGGGGAAGCAATCCCAGTCTGCTCAGGCTGACAAGACTGTACTCTGCTATGCTGAATTACAAGGGGATTCAACTGTTCTATCCAGGAGTTCAAAAGAAAAGGAGGTGGTGATTTCTGGGATTTCAGATTTCAAGTCTGAGTGGAGATAAAGCAATAACCTAGTTTCCCATTGCCTTTCTGCAAGGAACCAGCTCTTCTAAGAGACCCCTCCAGAGAAGCACCCTGAATCTGCACAGTGCTGCATCCTCGCCCCAGCTCCCTACAACAAGGATAAAGAGGCAAGCAGAAGCCACCATGCTACAGTGGCGATACAGAAATGCAGAGTCAGATAACTCATCATAACCTTATCTCTGCTGCCTTTCCTGAACAGTCTTTCAAACAATTCACACCACCGCCGCTGCCATCTTCCAGTGAAGGTTTTATGTTCAGGGATGACCTCTTCCAAATCACACCATGGTATTCCCCACAGTCACTGGTACAGTATGGAGTCTACAAAAGACTTAGTAGTGCCAGAAATGCAGGTTTAGAATTGGGCTGGATACAGAGAACATGGGGGTTGGGGCAGGGGAAGGAAAGATGCTGTCCTGCCCCCAGCTCCTGGCGTCACTGGCTGGGGACAGTATGAAGGTTGCATGCTGGATTGCACAGCAGGTGGATCTTAGAACTGTATGACTTGTCTTCGAAGAAAAGGTAGGTTTAATGGGTGTCTCACCAGTGCCTGGAGTGTCACTGGGCAGCTTGTAGTTCTTCCAGACAAAATCCGGCCTGGTCGTCATCACGTGTGTCTCATTCTTGTGAGTGTTGAAATACAAAAGAGGTCTGAACTATGGGTGTAGGAGGGAAGAAATGCAGTCAGAAGCTGTGGGCTCCCTCTTTTATCCCTTGCTTCAAACTACCCTTAATAAATGTATTGCCCGAACTCAAAGTAATTCTTGCTCTTTCTGCTATAGTGGTATGTTCCTCAGCTCAGCCATATGTTTGGCTGCCATATTTTTCCTCATTCCTCCCCTCTCTCTGAAAAGTAATGTATCAGTCCCACAAAATACCAGCTGTACTTCACTTACTGAATCACCAGATTACATCAATTCTGTCAATCTCCAGCACGCCTCTCATGACCCCCTCCTGGCATGCACAGCATGCCTTGGCACACCACCACTTCTGCTGCAGTTATTTTCATCATTCTTATGTAATAGTACAGGGCATTTTGTTTCTCCTTTCATACATAGGGTCAAACAGTTGATCCCTGGACATACGTACATCATTTGCAGTCTGTGACATGTACAGCAGGGTCAAATTGGTATCGATGTCTCCAAATTCATCTAGAGTCACAGGACCCAGTACACCTGCAGGCACAAGGGGTTAGTCAGAGGGCTTGCATTCTCAGAAACACAAATATGTGGCAGGAAAGATGAGATAAATAAAAGGATTTCTGATGCTCAGGATATTTTTCTTCTTTGTGTACATACTAGAATACATATCAGCTTAGCATGGCACTACTTCTCCTTTAATAGCATGCTACATTTTCTCTACAAAATCCAATAAAAGATGTTGAACTGACTGGACCAAAGAGTAAAATCTCCCTCTAGCTATAGAAAAATATATTTCTCAGGTTTCTTCAGCACACCAAGAATGTCAGCATAACCTCCCTTGAAGGGGCCATTTTAGAAGTGAGATGGGAAATTGCCTTTTTCCACCTGCAGTTTGAATCTATCAGCAAGAAAGGAAATATAGGGATGCTTTCATTCCCCTTACTCTTTTGAGAGCTACCTGCTTGGCTCTAATAATATTATTTTAACCAGATTCTTTTTCCCCGTTAACCTCCTGCCTCTGTATGTCAGCAAATGTGCAGATTGAGAAATTGCTTATATAGCACATTCCAAGAATTTTAAGGTGGAACTTCCTAAGTCCCTGAGTGTGACTTGACTTTGCTCTCATGAAGTCAGTCATTTCAACAAGAGCACAAACTTAGCCAACACCCACCACTCCTGAAAAGTCTCACCTTCATTTTTTCCCTTCTTTTTTCAGGAGAATCTTTCTGATCTTTTGCTGCTGTTGCTGATGACATTTTATTTTTCCTGAAGTTCAGTATCATCTTTATTTTAGTTCAGGAATTACCTTCTTCCTTTTCACCTCGAAAACTGATACTAAGTTTTTCATGGTGCACCTTCTTAATATCAAAATTATTGTATGACCTCCCTACTCTGCCAGCCTCCAGCACAAGAAAGAATGAAGGTGGTTCAACACCTTTCACTTTTAGGATTTTTTTTTCAACTAAACCTATAACTAATGTGGAGCATTACAGTGCAGAAAAAAACTTTGTGCCACTTATCTTTCAAATTTAGAGTGAAACTGAAGAGATGAGTTTACTGATATTCAAGAAAGGATGCTGTCTCCAGGAGGAATTAATAAGCTATATTTTGCTAGGTTTTGGATACCATGGTTAAAGCAAAGATAAGCCTCAAACCTGTTAGGCCATATTAGGAAAATCTGGGAAACTTCTATACACATATTTGCTGAAAGCAGCGGGACATAAACACAAAGCTTTGGGTCGTCATTTTGGTATGGATCTCTGATGTGAAATGTCAGCTGTGACTTTGCTCCCAGAGAGATAATGTTGTCACTTCTTTGTGTAAGTCTTGCCTCTGTCTTTTCCTAACGGTTGAATTCTGTGATTTTAAGCCCGTGGCCTCCAAAAGCCCACTGGTGCTAGACAACATGTGAGACAAACAAGAAAGTTGACTCAGGAGACCCAACCCATTGCCAGTTGGCTTACACTCACACTGCAGGCACCCATGCCTACGATCGCTTTGTAAACTGGGCAAAAGTTGAAACTACTTCATTAAAGCTTAGCTAAGTAGACTTCAGAGTACTTTTGAACATCAGTTGTATTTCATACGTACTGGTCTCAAGTCAAGACTATACCTTTGGGGGAAAGCTTAGAAATGCCACTGGCAGGTTGTTACCTGAATGCCAGGTTGCCTCTGGAGGAAGTATGGACTCTGAAACCCCCACCTATATGCTTCACTCTTCCAGCTCCTTTCTCATTCTCCAATAGTCTCCCTATAGAGAGTTCAGCTCTTTGTCAAAATAATGACACCAGTTTCAGGTCGTCATCCCTGTCCTCCATCTCTGCTGACTGGGAAGCTCTGTCTCTCCTCATTCCCCCATCCCTCCTTAGGCAGCAATATTCTTTAAATGTGCTTTGTACTTCATAGCAGCAGGAAAGACACAAGAGCCCAGAAAGGAGTTTGGTCCTCAAACAGTGTGTTGCTAATTGCAATGTTTCAAATGATCGTCATTTTTACTTTCTAACTCTTCTGTGTTGCATGCACTAAGGTGATTCTGCATGACTGCTGTGTAGTGCTTCTGCTAATACTGTAGATAACAACCTTGGAAAAAGTGATGGAAAAAGTGATAGAAAAAGAGAAAAGAGTGGGAATAAAACTCATTGAAGGGCTTGGACTTGGTTAGTGTAGAGGTGACTTATCCTAAGAGTGCTTAAAACCAAATTTCTTTCTGTTCACCAGTTACCAATTTAGTGAACCCTGCACAGGACTGTACTTTTTATACCTTCAAAAGTGGTATTTCGGAATTCATTGATGAAACTGACAGGTGACACTGAGCTCTGAGAGAAGATAAATTTCTTCAGAATATGTCCAAACAGCAAGACTGCATTAAAATAGCCAACAACAAAGTCATCTTCTATCTAGAACAGGAGAAAAAGAAAAACAGCAATTGGAGAGTTCATGTTTCTGCCTTAAAGCTACAGTATCTGTGGTGGTCTCCATTTGGCAAAAGCTCCAGCATGAAAGACCAGAATCTGCTGAACACTGAGTAGATGGGCAATGCCACATCGGTGTTCTCTCTTGGAAAAATAAAGGTAAACAAAATATATTTTTTGTGTATGAAGACAGGGAGGTGGTGAAAACTTCTGAGGGACCAATGTAAAGCTCTGGCATGCTGATCCTGGTGCAAAGGATTTAAGACATCCTACATTGTAGGTTCTGGGCAGGACTGCTCAGTGGGACCCAAAGCCCCTGGGTTTGGATTAGACTTTCTGTGCAGATAATCCATATGGTGCCAGCAAGTCTGGGCTTCCATATGGCCACAGCTTGGGGGCAAGGAGCTGTGCCAGAATTTCCAGCAGCCTGCCGTAGAGCTGGCACCCAAAAAGCGTTGAGCCCAGGCTGAGGGATCTGGAAGCCCTGTAAATCCAGCCAGAAGCTTCAGGCTTCCTGCTGGAGAGCCAGAGCTCAAAGCCACAAATCCTGGGAGAAACTCAACATCTAGAGTCTGGTTCCTGGGCGAACAGCAGGACTATCAGTTTCACTGAGCAGATACGGGGTTTGCACAGTTTCTGCTTTTCAGGAAATTAAAAAAATACTTATTCTACGAAAAAAAAAAGTTCCTGGTTTTGAAGTTTAACTGGAAAGCCCCTGGACAGAAACAGCAAAGGTTGCCACTGCTTATACATATCTGCACACAAAAATAAGTCGACAATTACTAGTTGTGAACTTTCAATGCTCACATCTCAATTACACCTATAGATCTTCCCTCAGTAGTGCCTTGCAGCTACATGTAAGACTGTCAGTCACTCAGAATTGGAGTCAGAAGGCCATGTACCTATAAGTCTCCCTCACGCCCCATGAACATGACACTTGCAGACCAAATTAAAAGCTTGAGTTGAACTTCACAAAGCAGGAATATGAGAGCCTGCATGTTTGCCCTATGATATATTTTTACATCATTACAGCAGGACAAAATGTCATCCTGCAATAATGTAAGTAAGTATCAACACAGAAGTATGATGGGGGATGATTACAGCTGCATTTTTAGTTTTCATTTCCTGGTGGATGAACATGAATTAACTGAATGAGATAATCAGATATAAAAAAAGCGTGGTTACCAGTAAGGCGTCCTCGGTCTTTGTAGCATTCAAGCTGTAGTTAGCTAGTGGCAGGGTCAGGACAAGTACATTCTGCATGTAATGGGCTGAGTTGTTGTTCCTGAAGTATGTGTTGCTGCAAAGCAAAGCACAAGAACCCCACGAACAATCAGCCACAGGGGCAGTGGTAACCATGACAGAATCACTGTTGCCTCCCCAGCGGCACTGTTCTTTAACCGGTTAAAACAGTACTTCTAAAAATAAAATTTAATCGTGGACAAAACTCTTTATGTTGTTCATTCCCTGATGCCAGCTTCTGTGCTCAACTACGTTAAAAGGTAATATCAAAGAGAACTGGCAATCTGAAACTCAGAGGTTGCAGTGAATTATTGTTTAACTGGTTTCTGTCCCGTTTATTTCCTCTTCTTTCAAACAGGAGTTTATATCTACTAAAACGGAGTCTCTTCTTGGAATCCACAGTACTGCAGTCTGTAGTTTGTTCATGTTATTGTGCATGTTTCTGACCTTTTCTGCATTCTTTTGCATGTTCCTCTAATTCTGATATTTCCTGCTAGAATTGATCACAGCAGGGTTTGCACTGAAAGCATTTAACAGGAGGGCATGAAACAACCAGAGAGGTGCAGAGAGCAGCTTACTGATTTATTTGTTTAAACCAGTGAGCTAGGAAAATCAGAGGAAACTATGTGAACTTGAAAACTATGCTAAAACAAGCAGAAAAGATTGTAGCTTTCAGGTATCTTTGGTTTCATCAGCCTGACAGGCCATCTGGAAGTGCTTCACAGACTGGCAACCACTGGATTCACAAGTTACAGAGGAATTTAGCACTAGGTATTAGTGTCAAGTGGCAGCATCTGTCACTGCTATAGCTAAATTGATTAAAAAAATTGTATGAGCCTTCTCTCATTATTCGTGTTTGATCATCCTTTTATTGTTTCAGTCAGTACTGTATGAAGAATTTGCGGAGTCCACAGGGTCTGCTCCACAGCCACCAGATGGGATCCTGACACCAGAGTCCCTGCCTTCCCCTGAACCTTCTGACTTTTACATTGCACTTTTCACCCTGAAGAATTTCAAAGTGCTTTTCATTCAGGCTTGGACTGAACTAGCCAGGTGAAAAGGAAACCTCATTAGACTCCACCAGACTGGATAATCCTACAGCATCCCACCTTCCCCAAGGGAGGCTTAAACACTGTGTTTGCATCCTGGCTGCCAGAGGGCTCAGAGCTGAAGAAAATTTAAATCCATCATTTTGAGGGACTTGACTCCTGGAGAAGTATGGGACCTTGCCTACTGTCTTCTACAGTTTGTGTTTGAATCTAACGCGTGTGTCTGTATTTTGTTTCTGTTTTAAGAAGAAGAGCATGATTTGAGATATTCAGCAAAATCAGGGGTATGTAGCAAATTTAAGGAGGGCAGGATATAAAATGGGCTGAGGCAGCTGGGTATATCAGAAGGATGCATATCACAGCAGAGAAGCCCCTAATTGCCCTCACCAATTGTGAGGCAACAATCATACAGGCAACACCAGTAAACAAAAGCACTCACATACGTAGTCGTAGAATCGTAGAATGTTTTGGGTTGGAAGGGACCTTTAAAGTCCCCACTGTGCATTTGCAAAGAAAAAGAAATTGTGGCCAGTTGCCTCAGAAAAAGCAACTGGGGATTCCTAGTGCCTGGATAAAGTGGTGGAAAGTCTAAAGCTCTTAGAGGCACTTCTGAAAAATATATATGGTGAACTTGAAAGTGTACAGGACAGAGAAGATCCTGTTAGAACTTGAACCACAGGCTCCAGTTTAGACCCAAAGGTTAAATGACTGAAGTCATTAAACCAAAGTGACTCAGCCTTGCCCTGTCAAGGTCAGCTTTAGATGAGAGGGCTGGGAATTCCCACAGGCCCTGGAAGTTCATGGATTCTTTTTATATATCAACAGTGAAATAAGAAAGATCAAGACATGGGCGTATACATTTTGTCTTGTGATCATCCATACCATTAAGCTGCCAGCACAGTTCTGGCCATGATTTTGGTCTAGGACAACTGTCTTTCTCCCAGACTGTGACTGGCTACAGTGACCGGAGTAATACCCAAAAAGCAGTTTGGGCATCTACACTTAGACATACAGATGTGAGCTGTGCTGCATCACTTAGGCTTAGGGCCAGAGATAGCTCTGGGTCCTTGTATACAGACAAAGTTTTTGAGGCTACCATTGATAAGGCCAGTTTATGTCAGTCCTCATCTATCAAGATTTTGTAATTAGTAATATAAAGATGAAATCAACAACAGAAAACTTAGGTTGTAAACTAAGACATGTCTCTGAAAAGTTAGTTAGATTTAGGTAGTTACAAAGGTGTTGAAGAGATGGTTATAAAGTGGAAGAGACAATGGTACCACTCTTTTAAATAATTTTAAAATGGAATAAACAGAGCCTAGAAAAATATACTTGTAAGCCACATTTACATAACTGTCTGGTTGGGCAGAGTGTATGAAAAATGTACAATATCTGCTATGAACAGCTCATGACCATTCTAACTTTGGACTCTGTGGTTCTCTCATGGCTTCCTGCACTGAGGAGTCCACAGGATGACGTTAACCCTACCTGCTCTGTCACTGCCTTAGAAAAATGTTATGTGAACTAAAGGGGATTATGCAGAGGATGTGCTACAAATTAAACACTAAGCGTCTTAGATAAATGGCAAGACATGAGGAAAGATGGCAATGGAAAACATTTTGTGAGAGCATTTCTTCAACAAAACATTCCCACTCACACTACTTCCATTATCTCTATCCCTCAGCAAACTGCAAAGAAAGGAGGAAAAGCAAAGGTGATACTTTACTTGAAGAGATCTATCAGGATGATAACAATGTCCTTATCCACGTCCCCCGTCCCTAGGTCTGCGCTGATGTCCGCTGGAGAGCCACACATGATGATCACTACAGATTGGGCAAAAATGGAGACAGACTGATGAAACCTACAGACAAGAAGATGACATTTGCCTGCTCCCCCATGCTTTAGTAGCAGGCAGTGGAGCAATGCTGGGCTAAGGCACCTTACTTGTGCCCTGCTGGGACCCAAGCACAGAGCTACCGCCTCTCTACAGCAAGACCGGGATATCTGAGGGAAGGTGGTAAAAGGCGCCTCAACGCCTGCTCCATTTTCTGTCTGATTGAACAAGAGTGCTACCATTACCTCACTCAAATAAGCATCAGCAGGTTTGATGCAATACGGGCTATTGAATATGAACATTTCTAACTTAAATGACGTTCAAGTAATACTTCCATTGGCTTACTTATTACTCTTGCTGATGCCAGGTGCTTAGTCTTAGGAGAAGATGAGGTATTTACTCATCCATTTTTCCAGTTTAGATGGATCACTCCAGAAGTGCCCCTTTGATGGCACAAATGACACCCATATATGTACCAGGGCTGCAAACACAGGAATGGTAGAGAGCTAAGCATTCTTGTATTATCTAAGACCCTTCTTAGGAAGAGTTGTGATTCCTGGATTTCTGAATCTTTCACAAAACAGAGCTTGGGCCTAGATGGGATAATTCACCCCAAAAGCTCTCTGGAACCAGGATGTTCCCCCATATTTTATGGGGATGGAGAGAGGAATCTAGGAACTTTGTGCCATTTTATGTTTGCCTCCATGCGAAACAGTATACCTGCATTGCTTCACCATTTCTGTGGAAAGACTATCCCTAAAATGTAACTAAGGGGTAACTATGCCTCACATGTAACTAAGGGGTGGGTCTGATTTCCTGAGAAAAGCAACTTACCTGCAGGGAGAGTGCACCCTCAGCCCACCCTTACCATTGCTTTTTCTGTCTGGATCTTTCACAGTTTTTTTAAGCTGCTCTGGAGTCCTTAAAATCTCCTTGAACCTCAGTGTTTCAGAGAAGTGTGTGATTCCAGCTTCTAGCGCATTCATGTACCTGACACAAGGGAGCACAGATATTGTCAGAAAATTGCCAACTCCTCACATTCTCCTAAATGAACCAAAACTGTTTACAGCACACAGGAGTGTTTGTAAGGCAGTATAGAACATTTTTTTTCTGCAGCAACAGAAGAGAGAAAATCAATACAGGGCATGAAAGACTTGGAAGTGTTTGGAAAGTCACCCAGAGGTATTTGAGCCTGGTTGTACAAAGGTTGAGTTTGGAGAATACAAGGGTGTAATAAGACATTAATAATTAAGAAAAGAAATCAGGGATATGGGGAATTTACAGTACGTGAGACTAACTGGGAGGCAGAGCCAGGAAGCTTTGCTGTTTTCAGACATCAGTGCTAATCTTAGAAGACACACGTGGAGGTTCAAAGGAGTAAATGGGAACTGCAGAAAGAACGGAGATAAAAACCACGCATGTACCCCGACTGTGAGAGAAGCAAAGGAAGGAAAGTAACAGCAAAAAACCCCTATACTGAGCCAGTTAAAACTTGAAGGGGAAAAATGAGGACAGCGGAAAAAAAAACCAAGTGAGTAAAAGCTAGCAAAAAGATTAAGCAAAACCAGCCAACTCCTAAATCCTATTCTTGCCTCAACATGTTGTGTCTGAGAAGAGACATTCTGTCTGAAATAAAGTTAATGCAGAGGGAAGACCAAAAGAAATCTCTTTGTTTTCAAACCGCTTAACTTTTGATCTATCAACAGTTCAAAAACCTTCAAGCTGACAGTTTCTATTAAACAGAATGAGATGCATTTTTACAACTATATTAGGATGAAAAATGGGCAGAGATACAAAATTAATTTTATAATTAATTCAACAATAGAGAAAAGGAGCTTGAACAATTCTGAAGTCATAAAGAAGGTTGAGAATTGAAGTATTAATAAAGACAAGGTGAGAAACACTTGGGAAATAACTTACATGCCTTGACTTCCCTGAAAGGTATGAAACCTACAGGTTTAAAGGGATTTAGCTAATGTGTGTGTAGTGCATTGGCAATTATAGCAGCAAACATGGAGAAACAGGGATTGTAGTACAAGATAGCCAAAGTGTGCTGATGTTTCAAAGCATCAAAGAGATGTAATCATAGCAATTACCTCATGTGATCAAGTTGCTATCTACTAAAAAAGAAGGAGGAAACAATAAAAGTCCCTAAATATCTACAAAACAGTGACTTGGAGATCAGTTTTTAGGCCCCTTAATTCAGAAA
Organism: Gorsachius magnificus; assembly: GCA_034008185.1. Lineage (NCBI taxonomy): Eukaryota > Metazoa > Chordata > Aves > Pelecaniformes > Ardeidae > Gorsachius > Gorsachius magnificus. The sequence goes on along the minus strand of CM067081.1, from coordinate 163,283,707 downwards.
AAAAACCACAAAACTGTATACAAAGTATTCCGTAAGTACATGCTTATATCATTCTGAAGCCATCAGAGTCATAAATGTTGCTTAAAATTCCTCAAGATCCTCAGGTTATGAATTAGAAAGATAAATAATAGCTATTTCCATGAATCCTTGGCTGCCTTTGAGCTACATTTATACAAGTAGTAGTAGAAATGAGATTTTTTTTTTAATTAATCAGCACTTTATGTCCCAAAATTGGAAAAAAAATTTCAAAGGAGCATAGAAATGCTCACATGAGCTGAAAATTTAATGAGTCAATAATAGAAGAGTAATGATAAAGATCAGTATATTAAAGAGTCTATTTGACTAAAAAACAACCTTTGTTTTTAGGTAAGGAGAAAACCCAGCAGTCTTGAGAATCAATCACAGGCTGATGTTTCAGGTCACAAAGTGAAAACTGTCTCCTTTGCTCCAAACTGGTGAGAGAGTATCTTAAACTCTGCAATCATTGGGGGCCATTTTGTTCAAAGAAAGATACAGTTTGAACTTTGGAAATGTTTTGGAGTAACAATAGTGCCCAGAGATTGAAGCCATTAATGTGGAGAAACGTTACAAGAGCTTGAGAAGACCCCTGACCTGAAAAGGCATCTATGGAGAGCGCAGTGGAAGAGCTTCTCATGTCACAGTATTTACATCAAGGATGCAGTAAACAGGTGTTTCCAGCAGGGACAACATGTGGGCTCTGCAGTCCACAAGAAAAGCTAAGATTTGAGAATACTTAAAGGTAGACTGAGTGAAACATTCAGATATGCAGTACAGCTAAAGGGTATAATTCTTCTTTTCCTTCTCTCATTCCTTGGTAGCCATAAAGCACCTCCCAAAACATAGGACTCAAAGGACAGCTTGTCCTCCATGTCTGACAATGGAGATGGAGTTTATCAACAGCTAGATCAGAGAGGGATCCATATCTTACCAGAAGCATGCCTCCGAGTTTTCATTCCTCTTGTAAATGTAGGTGGATTCCCAGGCTGTGGTTTTGAATGGCAGCTGAGATTCTTTCCAAAAATAATAGAAGAATTCATTCACTTTCCTGGCTGGGGTCAGAAGGCGGGTTAGGTTTACTTTGTAGTCACAGGACAGTCCAAAACTCCCTACAGAGATCAGAGGCGGGCTCAGGATTGTTTCAACTCTGAAGGGAGAGACAAGAGGACAAGTCTGAATGGATCGCTGTCACACCAAGGCGGCTACCACGTGATTTCCATCCTCAGCTCCCTCTCCTCTTGTGCCCTACATTAGTTTCATAGCAACTTGAACCTGAAATAGAAGGCTCCTCAAGAACACAAGCAGATTTAAAGTCAGTATTGACACTGAAAAGCTCTGTTGAACTGGTCCAGGCAGCTCACTGCCCCTAGTTCCCCATGCCCTTTTGGGTACCGTACCCCATTTCAGTCCCAAGGCTCAAGAACTCATCCAGTTCTGCTCCCCGGCTGCCATTAACATGGGATGGATTTGATCTCTTTATTGGGGCAGTACTGGAGGGTGACAGCTTTTTGCTACGAAAAAGCTTTACTCTTACACCTCAAAGGAAAATTCTTTTAGTTTCACTATGGCATATTTTAGGAGCTGTACAACAGCAGCAGTCAGGGAGAAAAACTAAGGCAACCCTCTGCTGGCAGGGAATTTGTAAAGCAAAAATAATTTTTATCCACAGAGACAATAAGTTTTTAAGGATAAAAGTATTTTCCTAGATGCTGCAATCTTACCAGACTAGACTTAAAATATTTTAGTTCTTGTATGGTGAGTGCTTTTTTATGACAGGGAATTTAGCCTCAAAAAAACATGGCCATTAGAGTTGTTGGCATTACTGTGACAAAACTTTATTTTCAGGTAAAGCCCACCTACCAAATTACAGGGTTTATCCTTGTTGTAACAGAAACAGACACAGATGATTTAATAAGTAATGCCAGGGAGAGTATTTCACTAATGAAATGGACATTTTTCTAACTGACAGAACAGGATAGGATAGGATAGGATAGGATAGGATAAGATAGGATAGAATAGAATAGAATAGAATAGAATAGAATAGAATAGAATAGAATAGAATAAATAGGAATAGAATATTTCAGTTGGAAGGGACCTAGAATGATCATCTAGTCCAACTGCCTGACCAATTTAGGTCTGACAAAAAGCTAAAGCATTGTCCAAATGCCTCTTAAACACTGACAGGCTTGGGGCATGAAACACCTCTCTAGCAAGCCTGTTCCAGTGTTTGACCACCCTCTCAGTAAAGAAATGCTTCCTAATGTCCAGACTAAACCTCCCCTGGTACAGCTTTGAACCATTCCCATGCATCCTATTACAGGATACCAGGGAGAAGAGCTCAGCACCTCTCTCTCCACCTCCTCAGGAAGCTGCAGAGAGCAATGAGGTCGCCCCTCAGCCTCCTTTTCTCCAAACTAGACAAGGCCAAAGTCCTCAGCTGCTTCTCACAGGACATGCCTTCCAGCCCTGTCACCAGCTTTGTGTCCTCTGGACACATTCAAGGACCTTCACATCCTTCTGAAATTGTGAGGCCCAGAACTGCACAAAGTACTCCAGGTGAGGCCACACCAGCACTGAATACAGTGGGATAATCACCTCTTTTGACCTGCTGGTTATGCTGTGTTTGATGCACCCCAGGATGCAGTTTGCCCTCTGGGCTGCCAGGGCACACTGCTGACTTTGTTGAGCCTCCTGTCAGCCAGCACCCCCAGATCCCTTTCTGCAGGGCTGCTCTCCAGCCACTCCTCTCCCAATTTATACTTGCGCCTGGCATTACTCCATCCTAGGTGCAGAATCCAGCACTTGGAATTGTTAAATTTCATCCCATTAATTGTTGCCCAGTTATCCTCCTAGAAGCTATGCTAAAGCACATGGGGGCCAGGGAGGTGATTTAGACACCAATGGCTTCACCAAGGGCAAATCCTGCCTGACCAACCTAGTGGCTTTCTATCATGGAGTGACTGCATCAATGGACAAGGGAAAACCAACAGATGTCATCTATTGGACTTCTGTAAAGCTTTCAGCACAGTCCCCTACAACATTCTTCCCTCTAAATTGGGGAGATATGGATTTGAGGGGTGAACCATTCAGTGGATAAGGAATTGGTTGAATGGTCGCATCCAGAGGGTAGTGGTCAATGGCTCGATGTCCAAATGGAGACGGTGACAAGTGGTGTCCCTCAGGGGTCTGTACTGGGACAAGTGCTGTTTAAAATTTTCATCAGTGACATAGACAGTGAGATTGAGTGCACCGTCAGCAAGTTTGCAAATGACACCAAGCTGAGTGGTGCAGCTGACACACCAGAAGGACGGGATGTCATCCAAGAAGACCCGGACAAGCTGGACAGGTGAGCCTGTGTGACCCTCATGAGGTTCAACAAGGCCAAGTGCAAGGTCCTGCACCTGGGCTGGGGCAACCCCCGATATCAGTACAGGCTGGGGGATGAAGGGATTGAGAGCAGCCCTGCCGAGAGGGACTTGGGCGTGCTGGTGGATGAAAAGCTGGACATGAGCCAGCAATGTGTTCTCACAGCCCAGAAGGCCAACCGTACCCTGGGCTGCATCAGGAGAAGCGTGGCCAGCAGGTCGAGGGAGGTGATTCTGCCCCTCTATTCCGCTCTGGTGAGACCTCACCTGGAGTACTGCATCCAGCTCTGGAGCCCTCAGCACAAGAAGGACATGGAACTGTTGGAGCAGGTCCAGAGGAGAGCTACAAAAATGATCCGAGGGCTGGAGCACCTCTCCTATGAGGGCAGGCTGAGAGAGTTGGGCTTGTTAAGCCTGTAGAAGAGAAGGCTGTGGGGAGACCTGATTGTGGCCTTTCAGTACCTAAAGGGGACCTATAGGAAAGATGGGGACAATCTTTTTAGCAAGGCCTGCCATGACAGGACAAGGGGTAATGGTTTTAAATTAAGACAGGGTGGATTTAGACTGGATATAAGGAAGACATTTTTTACAATGAGGGTGGTGAGATACTGGAAGGGGTTGCCCAGGGGGGTAGTGGAGGCCCCATCCCTGGGAACATTCCAGGCCAGGTTGGACGGGGCTCTGAGCAACCTGATCTGGTTAAAGGTGTCCCTGCTCACTGCAGGGAGGTTGGACTAGATGCCCTCTAAAGGTCCCTTCCAACCCAAAGCATTCTATGATTTCCTGAACTAGAGATGGTGAAGAAGTTGGAGGCAGACAGTCGGGCTAATCCCAAACCACGCCTGTTACTTCCACTGTTCTGTCACAACATCCCAGCAGCTGCTGTGCTTATAGATCTCTTGCAGATAACACTCGGTGTTGCTTAGTGTCCATTTGGCAAGCCAAAGATGAAACCCGGAGGGCGGCAGCTGGGTGTAGGCAGCAGCCAGGCTGCCGCAGGCCCCACTGCCCACGGAGCACCGTCCCCACTGTGCCCTTCCCACACTTAAAGTGCTGTAAAGTGAGGTGCTTGTTTTGATTTGCCCAGCTATTGCTCTATGGGCAAAAGCCAGCTGCCTGTTTTGTTAGTGCTCTTTGTTGCTTTGCATAAACTTCCGCTATTCATACTTTTTACTGGTTTAACTGTGTCAGAGTCCGAGGAAAAGACTTTGGCATCATTCTGGGCAGCTCCACGTCCAGCAGGTAGAAAAGCAAACATAAAGTTAGGAGGCAAATTAATAAAATGGGGTATATTGCATAATATTTCACCAAGGTCCTATACATATTTAAGACTTACTCTTTTGAGTCTATAAATCAGTCACATGCCTTCACCTGTAACATTGTATTCACTTCTGGTCATGCCCCTCAAAGAAAATTATAGAGCTAAAAGCACATAAAGCTTGAGGTAGAAGTGTCCCAATCTTCCCAGTATCTCTCACCGAAACCAAAAGACTACCAAACTTTAAAAAGGGAAGTGATTCACATGGGTAACAATATGGATTTGTACATCATGACTGATGGGGGGGTTTTAACTGATTTATGCAAGTCTGCAGATTCAGCTTACACTTTTCCTAATATCTGAGAATGAACATCTTAATGTATAATATAATAGAATTATGCAGGTTCATGTATAATACCATAGCAGAAAGATTCATTCTTCAGGAATGCTTCCTCAGGCGGAAGAGTTAGGATGAAACTGGCTGCTCCCTATCTAAACGCCCCTTACTGAAGATGGTTGGGGTTTTGGGATCTTCTCTTGACACATGTAACTCAGGCCCCTCTCAGTGACTGAACACCCACCCAGAAGGACACCTGTTGCTGCAGTACTGAGATTTCTACATGCTTCAAGCTAACATCTCTTTCCTGCTGCAGTTGCTGAAGAGTTAAATCTTTTGAGCCCTTCATCAATCAGTCAACTGACTGCCAGCAATTAGAAAAGTTTCCCTGCTATCAATGGGATTTCATCAATGGGCTTTGGAAGAGGATTTTCTTCTCCAAACATAGTGGCTATGCATAAGAGTCCTAACTGCCTTGACTGATGTATCCCAAACACCAGTGTCTCTGCTGGCTTGCTGTGCACAAAACAACTTCATTCAGTAGTTGATATCTTTAACATCACAGTATTAGGGGGAAGAGGTAGTACTTACGAGACCATTTGGTAGGTGGCATAAGTGCAAATGGGTCCTATGACGACACAGCCAAGTGCGCCAGTATTCTGCAAGGGATCAGAAAGGGTCAGTAGTGAGGACAGTGCAGAGGACTGGCAGAGAGAGAAGGATGGAAGAAAATTTTGGGATTTGAGAAGGAGTCAGAATTTACCCAGCAAAAGCAAGAACAGAGAGGCAAAGGAGCTACAGAAGGGTTAAAAGAACAAACCTAGAGTGAAGGAGGGAGGAAGCACAGAGAGCTAAGAAAAGGCAGAGGGCAGAACAGTGCCTGTGAGCATGACCTTCGTTAAGAGACATACAAGTTAGAATTTAAATGTTGCGATTGTTCAATTGTTACAACTGCACAGATGAAATTACACCCCCCAGCAATGCTTGCATTTGCAGAAGACAGAGGGATTGGAATTACAAGATACTGTGTATTAGAAAAACAATTAGTTATGTGCATATGAAGCTTGTATGAAAAAAAAAATCCTTTTATGACCACCAAATGAGGCCTGACCAGTAGCTTTGTATGTCCTGAGGGACTTCTTAACAAAGACTATATGGTGTGCTCATACACTGGTAGATTTGAGAATTCACATTCACAAGGTTTCACTCAGACATGACAGTTACTAGACATGAGAAAATCCACTGAAACACAGCTTCTTGTAAGGCACCAATTCTAACTGAAGCTTTTGAGGAGCCACTGAGGGCACTGGGGCTGTTTAGCCTGGAGAAAAGAAGGCTGAGGGGAGACCTTATCGCCCTCTACAACCACCTGAAAGGAGGTTGTAGGAAGGTGGGTGTTGGTCTCTTTTCCTAAGTAACAAGCGATAGGGCAAGAGGAAATGGCTTCAAGTTGCTCTAGGAAAGGTTTAGATTAGATATTAGGAAAAATTTTTTCACTGCAAGTATTATCAGGTACTGGAACAGGCTGCCCAAGGAAGTGGTCGAGTCACCATCCCTGGAGGTATTTAGAGACATGGTTTCGTGGTGGATGGGCATGGTTGGACTTGATGATCTTAAAGGTCTTTTCCAACCAAATGATTCTATGATTTTATGATTTTTCGCCATACAAGGGTATTGACCTAGTTTTTCCCATGTGACTTCTGTGATTTCTAGTGAGAAGTGAGCACTTCATCTTTGCCCTCTGGGCATAGTTCCATATGCATTTCTTTGGTATTAATGCCAGCCTAATAATCCCTCTGTCCACGTGTTCCCACCCTCGCACAGTGGTCTCCTTTGTGTATTTCTGTAAACTGATGGTGAACAAGACCAGGGTCTGATCCAGTTGGAAATGGACCTTTTTTGCTCTGCTTGAGTCTTTGGGTTTGGGGTGGGGGGGTTTTCAGTTGTTTGGTTGGGGGTTTTTTAATAGATTGCTTTGGTGGTTTTGGCCACACAAAGAGCTGTGCAGATATAAAAAAGAGGACAACTTAAGCATAGGAAAAGGAGCCTGAAGTGGAAGGCTGCTTTAGCCGGCACTGCCACCAAACGTCTAATGATAGCCTCCGGGAAGCATTCATAGAATCTCTCACCAGTATTTGCCTGCTTGTTTTCACAAAACCTACAGGAACATCTTCTCTTTGAAAACTTCACTTTCCTATCAAATTTGTTTGGAACTGAACAACAGGATCAAAAGTTAATAAGGAAAGACACAGACACACATGCACACAGACATGCAGAAAGAAAAAAGTCTTGTCTTCTTAGGAAATCAACTTAAAGAAGCCTGTTACTCACATAAATGTCCTTGATGAGCTGTACACCTTCACAGGTGCTGGTACGACAGCCTTGTGAGACATAGAGTGGTGAGGCAAAGTTGTGGAAGGTGGCATTGACTGTAACATTTTCTCCTGTAATGCAAATGTAAAAGTAAACAGCATCATGAGTTGCTGATGACCACTATTATGTTGTATCTCTTTGCTTCTCACACAGGTCTGAGCAGTCTTATGAAAGGATGTCTCCCACCAAAAAGCTTCTAGAAAGTCCACCTACCACCTAATCCCCACTACTTAGGACAAGACTGTAAAATTTGCTCTGGTGTGGACTGCTGACTTCTGCTGCTCAGTGTTAGTACTTTCAGTATGAAATACTTTTAGCATTGGCCACCATTAGAGACATTTTTAAGGCTCTGTAGGATGTAACTGAGAGACCACTTTCCAATAAAATTGGAAAAAATCTCTTCAACTAGAGGGCAGAAAGGGAATAGGTATCATTTCTTTGGAACCGTTTTTTTCCCATGATATTCTAGAGAGTGACAGGAGATTGGTGATATTGAAAGGAGAGGTAAGATACCAAAATAAATAAAAACATCATCTATAGTGACTCTAAATGAAGGAAAAACTTACAGACTGCAGATTCTTCACACTTCAAGTCATAATGTGATCAACAGATGGGATCAAGAGGAAAATTATTTTCGGAAAGTAGAGGCTAATCCAGTCAGGAGAGGAAGCAAGGGCATCCCAGTTACTGCACTAGATGGATCACTGGTCTTGTCTGATCCAGTTCAGCAATTCCCATGTTCCCAATCCCAACTGAACAGCTCCAGAAAAGCATGCAGGTCTGCCCAGACACCATGAAAGCCAATATGGTTCTACCCATCTGTAGAGCACTTCTGGTTTTACAGAGGGAGGTCATTATTTCTGTAAGATCTACATAAGATGAACGGACAGGCAAGGAGCCTGTCTGAGGAGCAGTTTGCCGAAGCTCAGATGAGTAGAAAGCTGTGGCATGAAGTCTGACAAGAAACCACAGCAGGAGAGGGATAACCAACACCCATTGCCTTACCTGTCATCTGGAATTCATTTTGTACCCTTTTCAAGGCTTGATTCACAGCTAATTTCAAATGATCAGTAGTTGATGGGAAGTCCGAGTAATTCATGAGCATCACATTGATCATATACTTGTTGTTGCTACACTCATTTGAACTAACTTGCTGCAGCAGCTGGAGTGAGAAAAACAAAGGCCAAAGAGAGAGACCCAACATCCGTCGCTTCATTGTTGCTCAGTTTAGACCCATCGTATGTGCTCTCTCTTTTCTTTTTCTCTTCCAACCCTCTTTCTTTCAGACACTCCCCATTGGTTTTGTTCCTGGATAGGATGAAAGAGATCTCCACAGTGCAGATTCGAAGACAGGCTGTACGATCCTTCTCTCCGGCACTTCCCTATCCCCTTCCCTGCCTTCACATCTGCCCACCCCTCCGGTGTACGAGGTGGCACTTCTGTTTGTGAAAAACTAGCAACAGCAAAACTCAGGAAAGGAGAGAGGCTAAAGGTTGCTGTGAATGTTTGCTCATGGAAAGGCTGAAGCTATAAAACTGAAGCATTACCTGAAACCTTGCCTGATAAGGGCACTCTTCATCACAGGGGTAATCTGAGAGAAGGAAGGGGAGGGGTCAAATGGACTGTAAAGATGACTCTTTAAAATAGAAATAAAATACAAGGTCTGCTAAAGCCTAGAGGAAAACAGATGGTTACTTCATGTTTGCATTGCCCTACATCTCTGGTTACGTTGCCACACCATCTCTGCTGGCTGGGCTCGTAAATCAAGGGTATATTTTCATCTGTGATAAGTTACCAATTTCATTCCTTTAGCTTTTACCATCAAAGTACTTTTTGTGTTGGCAAAAATGTCTGACTTGCAGTCCTCCAGACCAAAGCCTTTGTTTCTACTTACAGAGTAGTCTCAGCACCAAGCTCGTCTGCTCACATTCACCCAGCATTGCTCCCCAAAGCACGCCAGGTCTGCCCCCAGACACATTGCTTCCAGGCAACACAGGTCTTGTCGCCCATTCCCACCTTGTCAGATGGCTCCTCACATGGGGCCCCAACATATTCATATTTTATGTGATGCAACGTCTTGCATAAGGTAAGGATTAGCAAAGCTGAAGACCACATCTCAGACCTGTGGAACCAAAGCTAAATTGTAAATGGCATTGTGTAAAGGCACACACTAAAGAAAACTGTGGTAGTATTCCCAGGTAGGGCTCTTGGGCTTTCCTGAATATTTTTCTTGAGAATGGTCTCAGGGAAGGTAGGTAGAATGAAGGGAAGACAAAAAAAAAACCACCCAGAAGCCGTATGGATAAGTCTGGGCACAAAGGAGAACTGCAAGATAAAAGGAATCAACAGGCAAATTGAAATAAAGTACTGAGTGCAATTGGTCTGAATTTGGGGTGTTTGTGTACACCTACAGCCGCTTCTGGTTTTCTGCTGAAACCTGGACTGAGGCTGTCAGATAATAAATCAGTTTACTTTTATTACCTTCCTAAAATAATTTTAAGACAAACAAGGAAAATAATCATTGACAGTGTAAGTAACAGTGCTTTTGGTATAAAACAGAACTGCGATTCCATGGTTTCTTTCAAAGCCTGTATTTAAAAGGTTTTGAAGACACTTCAAATATATTTGCACAATTTTTTTACATTATTTTAATACCGAATTATTATTACTTGAATCCTTATACCCAAAAACAAAGGCCATTTGTCAGCATTTAAGAGCAGACCTTGAACACCTCAGCATATTTAATCTAGCATTTGTAATTAGTAATACAGTAATTCCAAATTAGAAGTTTGTCATGTAAACCTCTGGACTAGTGTGGCTGGCTAGAGCCACGGACTGAGAATGGAATAGAGCTTTTCATGCTGAGATCATCTGCTCATCACTGCCTCATTTTATAGGTATTTACAAAGTCCTTGAAACTTAGCCTGTATAAGCCAGTCAGAGATTTGTCATTAACATCAGCAGGGCAAGATTTGCATTTTTATACTCTTAGCCTATCTGAGAGAAACAGTTAGCCAGCGTGGATAACACAAGTAGAACTGATTATTTTACATCGCTGGTCACACAGGGAGTATGTAACGGTGCTGAGGTCCCCCTGGTTTTGTATCTATTCATGTATTTATTTGGTTTTCATAGCAGCTTAAAAATGTCCATTAAAAACAAAAGGTAAAAATCAACTATAGACTTAGCACAGCATTTCTTTTTACTCTCTCCCTTGCCCCACGCCTCATGGTGCCACAGGGAATCCTCAGCCAGAACGTGTTATACATGAGTTGTTGACTGCTCAGCTTTTTGATTGCCTGGCGTGTGTAATCTCCCAGTGTCGAGTCCCATGATGGCAGCACACCTTGAGCATCGGGTGACATGGAGCAGGAGGAAGCGCAGCAGGAGGCGGCAGCTTTGGGGAAGCAAGCGCTCCCTGGAACCGGGTGAACACCACGCTTTCTCTTGTACCTCGGGGCTTTGCACATCAGACACAGCCGCCTTGCAGACTGATCAGTAACATCTGCTTCCTGGCGTAAAAGAGACAAAGAAAAGCTGTGGTGTCGTACTATAAACATGAGCGTTACTGATACCATAGAAGATTGTGAGGGTGGAGAGAAGAAAAAGTAGATGAGTGAGTCATATGTGTAAAGCACAAAATGTGATGGGCCTGCCACAAGCAAAAACTTCTGTATATTTGTGTTTGTTGCTGCCTGTGCCTGAGGGATCTTTAGACCCCCGGGAAATAGAAGAGGTGAGATATGAATGCCAGTCCGTTCATAGAGTCCTGGCTGCAGAATGAAGCTAAGCTCTCAGGGATCCCAGCCAACTTCATCTAATTCTTTCATAATGTCTGATCTAGCAGTCTATAAAACAAAGGGGTTGCCAGTGGCATAAACCATTCAGATACCTAAAAAAACCTTCTATATCTCTTCAGGGCACTGCCCCCACTATCTCTAGTAACGTTTTTGCAACCATGAGCCAGCTGTCACCCTTCAAAATTAGTCAGGGAGGGATACAGTTCAGAAACACAGAAGTCAAATTATGTGTAAGAGGAAAGAAAAAAAAAAGCTTTCTGACTCCCACAAGCAACTGCATCTTTAATTAGAAATACCATCTTACAACCGAACTACAAGTAATGGGAGCATCCTGAAGGCAATGTAGATGATTCTGCCTTCCCCCAAAAGAATGTGATGACATGGAGAAGCAGAGCAAGAGACTCAAATACCAGGAATATCCTGCCTAAGGTAACCTCTCCTGACATCCCCAGAATAAGCCACAAAATTTATCCCCAAAACATCTTTAAAGCTCATCTTCTAGAACTACTTACTCTCTCTTAAGGGTCAAGGTTTAATCACCTTCTGAGGAATAAGGTGCTAAGAAACTGCATCTGACGTCCCCAGTGCATTTTTTCTATCTGTGGCTTCTAGGCATCAGCTACTGTTATAATCTTGTCAGAAAAGTAAAAAAGATCCCAGCATTAAATACCTTCACTATGTGCAAGTATCTATCCAAAAAGTCAGTTCTTAGGCGTTCATCAGTTTGAGTACCTCATCTTTGTAATTCTAGCGTTATTAACAGCTGATGGAGGTCTCCCCTTGAATCCTTGAATCCAAACCCTGTAGTTTATCACTTATTCTGCCTTCAGAGGTACAGGGACGATTAAGATTCAGATAGGCAGGCCCCATATTTATTTGTCTGAAGACAAAATTCAGTCCCTCACCAGCAACAATAATACCTGTGCATATATTGCATAGCTACGAAACACCATAACAGGTCTTTGTGGTTGGTTCTTACAATCTGTGTTAGATTAGAAATACCAGCTCGAATTAACCGGAGAAATGTGTCATTGGTTTTAGTGAAAAGTGATTTTTAGTGCCTGATTCTACAGCACTATTTGTTTGTTCTGCCCTCTGTTTTATTGGATAATAAACAACCAGATATTATAGGGTGTATTTGAAACAGAAAATCAGCACTGACTTCCTGATCTAAAACTACTCTGAGAGGTTCTCTCAGTCTTCTGGAATATTCAGAGACACTCAGACAGAGAAAAAGAAACCAGAAGAGCACAAAAACCTAAAGAGTTGTTCCTCTCAGTCTCTCAGCCTATGTAAGATTCTGCTCCACAGAACATTTTCCAGTCTTTCTTTAATGGTCCATGTGACAGGGATTTCCTCATTTCAATGGCTTCTTTTTTGTACAGAATCTGAGAGTTCTGAAAAATGGGAATGATAGGCCAACCCGGGCATCACGGAGTCCCTTTGCCTATCCAGCTCATACTGTAAAAGTGCAACCATATTCAGAACGAGGCACTGTGTATCTTCAATACCTTTGCCACATTCATTGTTAGGATCTTTTCAATGGCATGTAGCCTAATTATTTTTTTTCTTAGTTACAAATAATTTTTTCCACTTGACCACTCAGAGGGGAGAAAACAGAGAGAACACATGGAGTGAAAATTTCAGAAAGCTCAGAAGAGCCAAAGAGTTACGTGAAAGTATCAGCTGCCCCCAGTCAGTCAAACTACAGCTGTGGAAGTTGGCACCAGTAATCCTAGTAAGTCTGAAAACAATGTAGACATAATATCAGCTCATCTTCAATTTCTTTGGTACCAAAGACAACCAGTGTAGCATTTTTCCAGCAACTATTTTGTAAAGAAATGTGCATTGTGATGCAATTGCAGAATAAAATTATTTTGCAGAACAAAATATTTTGACAGTGTCCTTTAAAATGGATTTTTTTTCTACATATTTGCTACAATTATTTATTTTCTCAGTGTCACTTAATTATCATTGTTACGGTCAACTTATGAGTTTCACAATTGCACATTTTTTATTTTCTCCAGAGCTGGGAACTTTGATACCACACAAGAATCTGAGGTTCCATTAAAATAAAAGAGATGCTGCAAGTCTCTAGCATTGCAGAATTGGGAAATGTGAAGAAAGGACATGGAAAAAAAAAATCTGAAAAGATATGTAAATAAAAAGAACAGCAGATGCATTTATGTATTTAATTCTCACTTAAAAAACCAAATTTCCTTGGTTTCAGTGGCCATGTCTATGTTTTCAAATAAATGAGATTGTCAATATTTCCATAAAATACAGAATTTTTAATATTAAATTTGCACAAGACATTACGTATTGTAGTAGTTGATCATATTTAGCTAACAGGATAAATGTAGAAAAACTTCAAACAATGTTGTTTTCAAGTTCTGCCCACTAAGCCTGATTCCAAATTATTTTGTCTGAGGCTTTAACAGCTTCTACCCCGTCTTTAAAAAGATTTAGAAAATCACATTGAAGAAAAATAAAATAGAAATGTTTCAGTTTCCTTTTTTCCCCAGTTTTGCTAGAGGTTGGAATCACAAAAGTGATTCCAGACAGAAAAGGAAACATTGCAGTACAGTAATGTCTGTGTTTATTTAATGTCAGTAACTTACAGTTCACTGTATAGGATAAAGATGTCTTCTTTAACTTTCAATATTACAGAGAAAACCAAGGACATCAAATAATTTTTTCTGTCTTTTAAATGATTTTTACAATATTTCTACTATCCAGATTTAGAAGGCAATAATGTCAATGATGACAAACATAGCTGTGTAGCATGCATATATAGCAGCTGTATACATGTGTATAGTATATGTATAGCAGCTGCATAGCTGCTATGTTGACTTTTCAGAACTGATTTTTTTTTTCTCATTTACCACACAGGAACATAAAGAAAGACTTTACAGACATTATTCTTTGGGACTGAAACTATCTACTGATAAACAACAAGCCTGTAAAACAGCATGTGTGGATCACGTGTTGCATGATCCTGATAGTACAGCATGATCCTGATCCAGTACAGATCCCAATAAAGTAGAAGTCCTCATTATATGGTCATTCCCATGACAGTTATCAAGAGTTTAGGTCTGTTCTTGGAGTTCATAGTTGCTGCCATAGATAAGAGTGGAATTACATTGCAGAGCACTGATTGTTCTCATCCGAACTTACCAATATAGTAAGAGGAAATCTACACAGATAAGAAAAGTTGTAACTGGAATTGCACCACACTGCCAGCAGCTTGGGTGGTGGCCCCATCGTCCCATTGATCTATGTTGCCACATACCAGAAGATGAAGCTAAATATGTGATGTATCATAAATACCTAGCTCAATTAAGAAAGTCTTCTTCCTTTTAACCCTCTCCCACACATGCACACTTTGAAGTGAATATTATTTGTCCCCATAACTTGTATAGTACCAGAATAAATAGTAAGAAGTCTTTCCTCTTAACTGCTGATTTCATACTCCTTCTCTAAAGGAGTTTGTTTCCAGAGCAACAGGACATATTTTTCTTTTCAGCGTAAGAGTTAGCCTCTGTTCCAGACTCAGCAGGATACAGCTCTGGCAAGTGATGAATGTAAGCTCTCCATAATGTGCAAACATCTGTTCTGGTTTTCCTTACAAAGGTAAATGGCTCAAGAGTGTAATAATTTATATCTTGGACACATACTTCAGTTTCCTTAAACTCTTTTTATTAAACATTGTACTATGTGATGGGATGGAGTTAAGAGATCTTCAAGCTAAGTGCATGCTTGATCCTGTAAATCCATATGGCAGTGGAATACTGTGCAGATATATCAGCACACATCCTGGACCAGTACAAACTGCATTCTCTGGGATGCAGCATGTGCAATGATGCAGCTTTCTGGCTTAGGTAAGTTTGTGTGGATCCAACTAAACATGAATTGCATTTTCAGTTCTGACACTGACTTGTGCTGGATCAGTGGGTTTTCTCGCCTCCCCTCCCTTGGTTCTACATACATCAACTTCCAAAAACTTGCCTAAATGTGATGCTGAAATCCAATACAAGGACAGCTTTTAAGTTACTTTTATTAACATGATTGAATCTTGATGACAGGTTGGGTGCTGGAAGTATCAGGAAAATTCTGAAGGTACAGTTCCCACAAACTCACACAATCACAGACATGAACACCAGTGAAAACTAAAGAAAGAGGCTCCCCTACCAAAATAAAGATAAAAATTATGAATTTTCATTTCACCTTTTGGAGGTGTTTAATTGACATGACTGTTGTTTGCTTTCTTGAGGTGGGCGATGGAGACCTGACAAGAGCGTTAAACACAGGCATGATCTGTCGCCTCTGCAGGCTGGTCTTTACTGTCAACTTACATATTTCATCTTCTCTCATCATGGGTGGTCTATCCAGGGCAGATTAAGGGCTCAGATGTTGCTGACTCCACAAAAAGGAAGCAGATATTCTTCAAGTTCCTTGCTTTTAAAGGAGTAATTTCCCATTTGCTCATCTCAGAGGATTGCCTTTGTAGCTTTAGCAGGGGAGCAATTCATTGTTCTAACTTTTGCATATCATTTAAAAGGAACATGGTAACGCACATTAAAAAATTTACCCATTCAGCTGAACATGGACTGTTGCTGAGGCAAAGGTCACTTCCTAACCTCTTGTTTTGGTTATATGAAGATTTTTTCCCACTTCTTGCTTTTCCTTTCTCTCCCTTTTTTCTTTCCTTCCCCTCCTTCCTCTCCTTTTCTTAGACCTCACTTTCCACACTCAGATTTTTTATTTAAATGCTCATTACGCTCTCTGATGCTTATCTTGGTGTTTAGTCACAGGTGCATGATTTCCCTTTTGCTGCTATCAGTGTATGTCAATTCCCTCTCTCCCAGCAACTCTGTGTGGGAATAAACACGATCATTAATCATTTTACAGCTCACAGCCTCCAAGATAATGCCGCTGGCTAATAGAATGGTGATGGTAGGCACTGCAGCAATTTTCCAGCATTATTAATAGAGTAGATGAATTTCTTGACTTATCTTTAATTTATGAAGTCTCATCTTGGCATTTCTTACGAGGAAAAGATAACATCTCTACCTGCTTTGGTCTGCATCTTAATAATAATTTCTACACCAGACACGCTAAAAATATTTTGGTCAATTTGATGCTGGTGAGAACACAGGATTAAATTACATGTCCTCCTACACAATTGACTTTAGTGAACATTAGATATGAATGAAAACTCCTACTGCTCTGAATGAGTTTTAGACCATTTCTGTATGCAAAGAGTTCACACCAATTGCCATAATGCCAAATTCTAGCATTTTGCCCCCTACTTATATTGCTCACATGCTGTGTACAGGTAGCACATCTACAAATCAGGAGATAACTTCATTTTTATGCTGTGTTCAATCCATGGCCCACCTGTTGAGTTGTGCAATTTATAATTAGCAACCCTTCTACGGTTTTGATTGATTACAATCATAACCAAACTCACCACCTTGTCCTTTAATATTGCTTAGACCTCACCTATGAGGGAATGTTCTGACAGGTAGAGTCACAGCTTTGCCTTCTGAGACCATGCCAGAAGAACTCCATTTGAGTCATGCTGAAGCAGCTAAGAAGGATCTTTGCTATTAAATGTAACCTATAGTTCTGCTTGATGTATAGCGTCTCCAGTTTTGTAATTGGAAGCCAGACCATTATGTCCAGTTAGAACAAATTTTTACTTTCTCATCTTGCAGGCGAGTTGAAGCTCAGCTGAAGCTAACCCGTATGGAACATGTTATCTTTTTGGAGGCAATGAAATGACACATAATGAGGTGTGTGTGTACAGGCAGTGCTTATGGGACTTGCCTCCAAAACATAGTGTCCTGTTTTCGGCTGGGATGGAGTTGATTTTCTTCCTAGTGGCTGGTATAGTGCTATGTTTTGGATTTAGGATGAGAAGAATGCTGACAATACTGATGTTTCAGTTGTTGCTAAGTAGTGCTTAGACTAGTCAAGGACTTTTTCAGCTTCCCATGCTCTGCCAGCAAGAAGCTGGGAGGGGGCACAGCCAGGACGTTGTCATGCTCAGCATCTAAAGCTGGGGCGAGAAGAAGTAAGGGGGGGACATTTGGATCGATGGCATTTGTCTTCCCAAGTAACCATTACACTCGATGAGGTCCTGCTTTCCTGGGGGTGGCGGAACACCTGCCCATGGGAAGTAGCGAAATAATTCCTTGTTTTGCTTTGCCTGCGTGCACAGCTTTTGCTTTACCTATTAAACTGTCATTATCTCAACTCATGAGTTTTCTCACTTTTACTCTTCCAATTCTCTCCCCCATCCCACCGAGTGAGCAGCTGTGTGGGGCTTAGTTGCCAGCTGGGGTTAAGCCATGACACATAGTTAAGGTAACAAGATGTCTTCCCCTGACAGGCAGAGAGCTGGCAGCAGAGAAACATGTCGTACTTCTGAGCACTCCCCACTCTGCATGATTACAAAACTTTTGGTCAAGAAAATCCCCCCCTGCAATGCAGATAAATCCTGGAATCCCACTGGTGCCATGAAAAACACTGTCTACGAATAAAAAGGAACTGGTTTGGCTGCTATTACTTTTTATCTCAGTTGACACTGTCCTTGTGCCCACAGGTATCCCCCGGCACTGCACATCTCTTAGCTCTCACACATTCCCCAGCTTTCGACCCACCACGTAAGAATTGGAATGGCAGTGTTAGGTTGGCAGTTGGACTTGATGATCTTAAAGGTCTTTTCCAACCTAAATGATTCTATGATTCTATTCTATGATTCTATGAATTCAGGAAGCCACTGGGAAATGGGAGAAACCAGTGGAGCAGCTGAGAGCTTGCTTCCATTTGAGTCGATATTTTATCTGTATTTAGTATGTTGATTCTTAGAACAGCAGGATCTTGTGAAAGAATTTATATAAAAAATGGAAGAAAGCAATGTAGTAAAATTATAGTTTCAGTTACTTTTTATAAAATAAGAATCTTGCCTAGCTGTACTGTCTGCTTGCTTGCATTTCAGACAAAAAATATAACAGCTTCATCAGTGACACCTTCTGCTCCTTCTGTTTCTTCTCCTTTACCCAGTTTACCTTGGCATTTCATAGAATCATAGAAGCATTTAGGTTGGAAAAGTCCTTTAAGATCACAGAGTCCAAACGTTAAGCTAGCACTGCCAAGTCCACCACTAAACACCACATCTACCTGTCTTTTAAATACCTCCAGGGATGGGGGCTTGACCACTTCCCTGGGCAGCCTGTTTCAGTGCTTCACAACCCTTTCAGTGAAGAAATTTTTCCTAATATCCAATCTAAATTTTTTTTCTGGTAGATCATAGAAAATCCTAGGCAACTGATAAGAGAATAGAAATCTGTATTACATGGATAAGTCTCTATATATAATCTTGACAACATAAAAACCCACTTAAAATCAAATCTCTGAAAAGGCAAGTAATTTCAGAATTATTTATGGAAAATTAATTTTCTCCTGACATAAATAATACCTTACTTAATAGAGAAGAGCTATAAAAGGAGACCAAATCACTGGCACACATTCCTTATCACTTTGACCGACTAACTCAAGATCAATTTCTTGCAGAGAAATTCCCTGTGGGAGAGCGGATTATTTGCTTGCCTTCTTTATGGCGTGTGGTATGAAAGCACATTCATAAGCAAGGGACACCGCCATGGTGCTGTTGTGTTCCTGTGGTTCTGCTGAGTAACCTCTTGGGGACAGTTGCAAGCCGTGTGTATCATTCCTGGACCAAGCCATCTTGAAGTGGTTGGGAGAAGGTGAATGTGGAACCCGTGCTCTGAAGAAGCAGCACACAGTTCTTCACTGTTGGACTATGTTACAGGTGATTGCAGTGTGACAGGATATATTTATTCATATAAAAAAACCCTCTTTTTTTCCTGATGGAGTGCAAAAAAATTTTCTTCTCGAGGAAGGAAAAATGGTAGAACTACAGATACCTCATTAGTCCTGTCCACGGACATGTATTTTTTGGCTAGTTGAGCTGTCAGCAGTGTAATGCATTGCTCCTCTGCACTGGAATTGCTAATGGTGCAAATCAGGCAATGTAAAAATGAAAGTTTGGGGAGTTCCACCTCATAGTGTTCCCGCATAACTAGGAGAGATCTGTTTTATTCGCAGCAAGCTGCAATGTCAGAGATGCCACAGGAAACAAGCTGTGCTTGAAAATTACCCGGAGTTTGCCAGAGAGATCAGCTACTGGATGCAGTTAAAATGTACGCAACCCACATGCCTAACATTTTATATTATGCTCTCCCTCTTTACAATTACAGAAATACAGGTGGAGCAGCTATGTTGACCAGAAAAGCATAAACCCCTGCAGGATTCCCTCCCCATAGGGCTGTCAGAGGAGAGCCATCAAGCCGCCAAGGTCAAGGGGAGAAGCTCTCTGGATCACCCTGCAGACTGGGGGGGGGGCTGCTGACTGCAAGCATATGAGACTCATTATGGCAGGCCAGGGAAGAGCTTTTTGGGATTGCTCAAGACTTATTATGGGGTGTTCAGGCGAAGGACCAAAGGTGGGGAAAGGAAGAGATCGGGCGGGGGGGGGGGGGGGGGGGGTGTCGGGGGGAGCGGGGGAGGAACCAGTATGGACTGGGACACGGCAAGGGGATAAAAGGGGCTGGTGGCGTGCAAACCGGTTGCCTGTCAGTTCACTTCTCTGGCCGTGCCCTGCACCTGATCAGCGCGGTGTCTCTCGCCTTCATCTTAAACTCCATTTCCAACTGTTTTCCTGGCTGAGGGGACTCTCTGTTCTGCACGTGTGTGTGTGTGTGTGTGTGTGTGTGTATGGAGGTTTAAGAGCCAGCAGCTGGAATTAGAGCACAAGTCATAGGGGCCAATGTGTCCGGGGTGCCAGCAACCGCAGAGACTGACTGCCGGGCAGACCCCCCCCCATCCCGTGCTCGCTACGCAGACCGACGCCCGCCGCAGCAGAGGCGGAACCCTGGGGGGCGGCGCCAGTCGCCAGCCGGCCCCTGTTCGCCGCCGCGCTCGGCTCTGCCCCGCCGCCTTCCGCCGTCCCGCGGTTACCCTGGCAACGGCGCCGTCGGCGGAGCGAGGAGCCCGGGCCCGGCGGCAGGATGGTGAGCGGCGGCGGGGCGGGGGGCGCGGGGTGGGAGCGGCGCTTCCCTCCACCTCGAGGGGGGGCAAGCCCCGCCGAGGCCCCGCTCTGACCGGGTCCCGCTCTGCTTTCTGCCCAGATGCTCTCCCGGGCCAAGCCGGCCGTGGGGGGCACCCCGCCGCCGGGAGACAGGCGGAGGAAGAAAGGGAAGAAGGTGCCGCAGCTGGAAGAGCTCCTGGCTCTGAGAGACTTCACCGGCGCGATCGCCTTGCTGGAGGTAACGGCCGCGGCGGGGGCGGAGACACCGGCCCTTGGGCGCCGCCGCCACCCCGGTTCTCCCGCTCCCCTCGGGATAGCGGTGCGTCATTGCCAGGCCTGTGCCCGACGTGGCTGGAGGCGAGGAGACCCTTTCCCCTGCCTTGTGTCCCCCTCGCCTCCTTCCACACCCCTTACGCCTTGTGGCGGCAGCTTTTTCCCTCGCTTCGCAGAAATAGGTTTGGCATGCGAGGGCTGTCTGCTGCTTCCCTCGGAAATGTGGGAGCAGCTTCACCCCAGTAGCATCCGCAGCTGCCAAACCATCCGTGGTATAAGATGGCCTAGGATTACTTGCATTACCTGTGGGGCTTTATAAACTGTGTGGCAGCTGACGAAATTCTTACATTCTTTCTTCTCAACAAAGTTTAAACGGCACGTGGGTGAGCAGGAGGAGGATGCTGACCTTTGGATCGGATACTCTGCCTTTCATTTGGGTGACTACAAGAGAGCACTGGAGGTAAGGTGGGGAAATCCTGCTCCCCAAGGTTGGAAACCAGGATGATGTGATAAAGGGATGACAACAGGAGGAAGATGTTCTGTAATAGGGAACAGTTCTGCCAGCCTTAATAGGTACAAATATATGGTAATAAGACAGATGTTGTGGAAAGAAGTTTGGAATGAAAAAAAAAAAGGTATTTGCCTATGAAAATAGACTTTTTTTAATCTTATCTACTGTCTGATTTAATCACAGAATCATAGAATGCTTTGGGTTGTAAGGGACCTTTAGAGGGCATCTAGTCCAACCTCCCTGCAGTGAACAGGAACACCTTTAACCAGATCAGGTTGCTCAGAGCCCCGTCCAACCTGGTCTTGAGTGTTTCTAGGGACGGGGCCTCCACCACCTCCCTAGGCAACCCATTCCGGTGTTTCACCGCCCTCACTGTAAAAAATGTCTTCCTTATATCCAGTCTAAACCTACCCTGTTTTAGTTTAAAACCATTACCCCTTGTCCTGTCATGGCAGACCTTGCTAAAAAGATTGTCCCCATCTTTCCTATAGGCCCCCTTTAGGTACTGAAAGGCCGCATTCAGGTCTCCCCGCAGCCTTCTCTTCTCCAGGCTAAACAACCCCAACTCTCTCAGCCTGCCCTCATAGGAGAGGTGCTCCAGCCCTCGGATCATTTTTGTAGCCCTCCTCTGGACCCGCTCCAGCAGTTCCATGTCCTTCTTGTGTTGAGGGCTCCAGAGCTGGACGCAGTGCTCCAGGTGAAGGCTCACCAGAGCAGATTAGAGCAGAAAAATCACCTCCCTAATAATAATACTGTGCTCAGTAGCCCAATTTGCCCTTTTAAATGTCATAGATCATGTCTTAAATTTTCCATTCCCTTTTTGCAGCTAGCTGTCCACAGTTTTGTTTGTCACGTTTAGTTATGTCTTTGTCTTCATTGTGCAGCTTACCTGTCATATGCATGCTTTTTAAATTCTTTCTTTAGAGGTTGATGCCCCTGGCCATGTAACTCACTTTATTGTTCTTTGTGTTTTCTTGTATTAGGTAATTCAATTAAATGAGACATTCTTGTTCTCCAAAACCTTCACGTCTCTAAAAGACATGTTGATTATTTAAATACACATAGATTTTTTTAATATCTGCACCATATAGTGCTGTTGTGTCTCTTCTAGTATGTGAGTCCATGTGCAGTTCTTTTTCTTGTGTCCATTTATGTCTCCAGTGAAACTCAATTTGTTGCCAGTGTCCCTGGGATCCCTTTAACTTCGCAGTTGTTCTAAGAAGTTATTTCTCTGTTGAAGTCCTAACAAATTTTTGTTGCCTGCCTTGCTCTGTACCTCCGAGGGCTTGGAATCAGTGTGCACACCAGAACAGGGAGTATTGTGGAGAGTGGTGCAGTGATACCCACAAGGCTACATATAAGCTTGTGAAGATTTGGAAACAACTTAGTCTGCCTGAGTAGTGTTTGTCTCATTGCTGTATTCCTACCAATGCGAATTGCTGGGTCCATACAATGCTTTATTGCACCATTTAAGACTTACTGGTTTTCGTCAGTGTCAGCTGGGGGAGATCTCCATCACAATGCACTGTGAAGTATAGCTGTGCTCTGAGAAAATTTTTCTTGGTCTTTTAACTTCCTGGAAGAAATATTAAAAACAGATGATAATTTGAAGTATTAACAACAGAAAATAACCATGGAGAACTAGATGATAGAACAACGGTGATATTTTCCCTCTTAGATAAAATCAGGTGTTTATCTATAGTAATACATGGTCACGTGCACAAGATTCGTATGTGAGGCAGAAATAGAATCTCTAAAGCTTACAAGTGAGTTCACAAGGCACTTTCCTCTTGTCTTAAAAAATTGAAGAGGAAATATCCATTGGAGACATTAGAAGTGCTCAGTGAATCAAATTGACAGTATACACAGTATAGAATGTAGAATAGTAGTATAGAACATAGTGGCAACTTAATATTCATGTTGAGACTTGTCAAATTTAAAGATTATGAATGTAGCAAACAGTTGCTTTACTTAATTTATATCTAGATGTTAGGTCTTAATTGGGAGTGAAAGTTTAAAAAAAGAAAAATGGTTAAAAAAACTTGACATTTCTTTGAAATAAATTCTGCTATTTCGAATAGCCAGTAGCTGCTTTTATATCCCGAGTAGATTTTAAATGTTTCCTTCAATGAAAGAGTAATAGCTTTTTTTATTTTTTTTTTAAAGGTTTTGTATGTGGTGTTTGATTCACCACTAGGTGATGCTGTTGATTCAGGCTTTTAAAAACTGCAACATAGTCCTCTTTTTCCTGTTGTTCTGCCCAAGTAGGGACAATAGAAGGTTTGTATGCATGGTTTGTGGTTGGTTTGTTTGTATGTTTGTTTTAAGTGAGAGATCACAGGGCCTATCTTTTCAGATTTAAGACTGATTTTTGGCACAGTGATGAGTCCTGATAACTTTGTAATTTTGTGGTGGCACGTGGGAAATGAGCCTGTGCATCTCAACCTAGTTTCTTTTGGGACAGAGCACTGTGCATGTAACTCCCGAGCTTTTAGTAATCAAGGGAAAGAGTGCTGACTGTGGAGTCAGCAATAACTGAATTGCCTTTCAGTTATCAGCTTCAAGGTTGAACTGTAATGCTGTATCTTCTCTCCTATGTTACAGAGGCATTGCTGCTGTATTCTCAAGGACAAATTCCTTGATTATCTATACTCTCTAGATCTTGGAGCACTCTTCAGGGTGTGCCGAGAGCACTGTAAATAAAATACTGTGGGTAGAAGATTCTCCAGAATTCTCCAGAGTGACATTACACGCAATCTAAATGATTCACACTCTGAAGTGCCTGCAAGTGACAACGCTTAGTCTGTGTCACTATATTCCCAGTCTATGATTTGTATTCCATGTACCTGATGAGGCTCTTCAGAAATTCTGCTGCTCAATAATCCTTTTATTTATAATGATGCTTTCATAGTGAGCCAGGTATGCTGGTTGCATGGCAGCTTTTGGAGAGGCTTGGGTATTGGGGTGAGGTGGCTATCATCCACTACTGGGAAAAGCAGATTAAAAATGAAAAACATGCAGACCTCTGGCTCCAAGAATATCTTCAGAGAGAATGACAGCAAAATATCTGGCACACTTGCATGAGAGAATCCACATTCACACACAACAGTCAGGTATTCTCTAGGTAGAGCTCTAACCTCAGCTTCACTAGGGTCACACTTTCCCTTTCTTAGTAGGTAGATGCCTTTCTCAAAGGATGTACCACCGACACTGGTCTGGTGGGATCATCCCTACTGCTGTACATCAATTTACAAATGGTATTGCACTGGACTTCACTCTTCCAGCAGTCATGGTGGCAGTCCCTCCCTGGGGACTGTCTAGCTCCCTTCGCTCACAAACTGATTTTTACTGACAGTGGGTGGTTAGTGTCTTACTGGCATCACATGGCAACCAGAACTGCCCTAGTGGATGGCAGCATCTAATTCATTTTCTGGAGTCTTCCACCTCTGCTATCCCTCATGGGGGAAAAAGTCAGCTATCCTTCTGCCATGACATGTTCATATCACTAAACTTAAACCATTCGTGAAAAAATTCCCAACATCACTCAAGGACCAGAATCCGAGCATCAGTCCAATGATTCTGTTTCTGAGCTGCGTGATCTTATAAATTGAAGCAGCCAGGACCTAAGAAAGGGAGGGTTGTAAGACATATCTGAGGTATTGACAATTTCAAAGAGGAATTGGCAAGGGCAGGGGTGCTGCTAGGTTGGGTTTGAGAACAGGATTCACATTTGTACTCTGCACCCTCTGACTGGGCTTGGGCACACAGGATGCTGGCATGGTACAGCTGTCAGACATGGTAATGCCATTTTGGCTCATAAGCTGCACATGTGAGAGCCTTCAATGTATTGTCTCTGTCAAAATCTCACAAATTACAGCCAGGGATTCAAACAGTCTCTCCTATCTGCCACCTCCCTCCTAGCAAAGAATCAGGAGCCATTCCACCTCTTCATTGGATGGGGCCTCCTGCCTGCCCTGACTTGGCTCAAGATAATTTCAGTCAAACAGTGAATCATGAAAGGAATAGAGGTATACTAGGGCAATAGCTCATCCATGAGCAATATCTGGTCTTGCTCGAGTAATTCTGTGGGAAGTGTGAGAATACAGGTACACTCAAGTCCCTGACAGCTGAAGCTAGAAAGTAAAAGATGGATTTTTGGCTCTGGAAAGTTCTCTAGACTTCTCTGTCATGGCTGTAGCCAAATTACAGTATCTCCACACCTCCTTTGAGCACTTGTGGGGCAGCCCTATAAGTTGGCCTGTTTATTGGCTCTTCAAGGTCTGTGTTTATTGGCTTGGAGAATCCAGACAAGAAATAAAGGCACTGAGCAGAATCCTGCTGGTCTCAGCATTGTCAGTAGGTGTCCATAGTTGTAGGCAGTCAACCTGGCAGCCTGCTTTTGAGGAAAAGTGCGTGTGTCTCATGATAGGGGCGAGAGGTGGAGGAAGGTGAAATAGCAAGAAGTTGTTATGCTCCTAGTTGGCAAAAATGTGCCACAGGCTGACTGTTGGGAAAGCTTTTGGAGTATTTCGTTTGGTAGGTTTTGTTGTTGTTTTGGCAAAGAGGGGGGAAAGCTCTTGTGAAGTAGTCTTTGAGAGATTGATGTTGAATGCCTTTCAGTGAGGAAAGGGGCAACAGCACATAGTCTGGGCTCATGGCCCAGAACTACAGGGTAAGGGAGCACTAATAGTCCTCATTTTTATTTACTGTGTTTCCATAGATTCACCGTTGGTACTGCTAGAGCACTCTTTATTTATTGCTTGCTTTGAATGGCCAAGGCAGAACATGGCTTGTGTTTATGCATTTTGTCTTTTCTAATTAATCTGCCTGAAGCCATAGCTGAAAGAGACCTTTGGGTGCATTTAATCTGAACGGATTTTGAAAGATTCCAGATGGTCCCAATAAACAGCAGTGACCTGTCTCTCAGAGCTCCATGGCTGGCCTACTTCAAGATTGAACTGGCCTCAGTAGGAAAGGTTGGCCTCTATGTAAATGGGTTATTTTTTTCTTTTTGTTTAATTTTTATTTTTATTAATTTTTATTTATTTATTTTAAATCTTCTTGAAGGACAGCTAGTCCCTGAAGTACTAGCAAGGCTGAGCTGGCTTTTAAGGGCATACCTTACCAATATCTTCTCTATTTGGGAGTGCAGTTTACTTTTACTTGGCAACAGAAAAAAAAAATTCTTTATGCTTGCAAGCTATAGACGTCTTTGCTGTAAGCACGTTTCTGGTATTGGGATTCACTGTCCTTTGGGCATGGCTTATTTTATCTAGTGCTATATCTGCATCTGTGCCTTTCTGATTAGGAAGTATGTGGATGGCATTCATTCTTTCAGCAGGTCTTGTGAGAACCTTGTGTGACCCTGCCTGCTTTGCCTAGTGCTGCCTGTTGGATGTGGCTGGATGGAAAGCAGGAGCACCAGCAGGAGGCACTTCACTGGGCTGGTCCTTCCTAGTAATTTAACAGAAACCTGACAGGAAAAACAATGGCATGGAGAGGTCTCCCTGCCTTTGTTTTTAGTACCTATTGTGACACAGCAAAGATGTTTATCTTCAGGAATATCACTGTTTGGTAGCTGCAAAGTTTTTCTTCATTAAAGAAGTAAATTGAAAGATTGATCTGTTAAGTTTTTACCGTTTCACAAATAACAGGAAATGAAGCAGTTTATGTGACAGCATTAAGGGATATGTAATGAATGTGGATGTGTAAGAAATATCAGAATATGATATCTAGTGGTTTTCTATAGCTATTGGCTCAGTCTTAAAATGGGAAATGGTGAAGGTAGGCACAGTTTAGTAATATTTACTATTATTATAACTTTATCTATTAGGAAATCTTGAATTTGCCCAATATTTGGCTTGTATTTGATGCAGTGGTCTCCAAACAATTTTGATCATGCCACCCCTATCAGTGAAAAATTTTTGAGCATGCTCCCCAATATATATACCTATATATATTTGTAAATTATATATATGTACTACTATACTAATATGTAATTATAAAACAAAAGTAGAAATTTTAAAAGTATGGGATAAAGATGAAATAAACACCATTTAAAAAATATTTTAGTTATTTATGGTACAAAAAAAATTTTCTTCCTGCACCCAATGGTATTGTCTTGCACAACCACTGGGATGTGCACACCCCACTTTGGAGACCGCTGTTTTAATCTATACTAAGATACTATCTACAGGTTTATAAAAGCATGTTTAATACTTGCTCCAGTAAGTATTCACAAAGAGATTTCCCTGGTGTCTGTGGCTCCCAGGCTTTAACTGGAGGAGAAGCTAGAAAAGCATCAGCAAAGACAGGAAAAGTTGGTTATGTGGATGCCTTTATAACTTAGATATTATTATTTATACTTATATAAGATAAATATATATTTACAATATATAAATACATAATAAATATATAAAAGTTATTTATAATATAACTTCAGTATTGGCAGGATTCATGTTCCTAGAGTGAAGATTTGTAATGCTACTTGTCTCTGTTGCCTGTTCTATTGCTGTAAACAAAAAAGTTAGGGATGTATCGTTTCATTGCAAGAACTGCAGTGAATTTGAGAATAAGTCATTTGAGTTCAATAATTTAACGATACATTGTAAAATGGTAGAAGAAAGAATGATATTTAATACAAGTCTGTGCTATTACACATTTTTTAAAAATCAGCCCTGTCTTCTGTTACAGGAATATGAGGCCTTAACCAAACAACCAGCTTGCAATCCAGATGTTTGGGTGAACCTTGCCTGTACATACTTCTTTCTAGGGATGTATACACAAGCTGAACAAGCAGCCTTGAAAGGTGAGGTGTATGTCTCTGATCGAAAGGACTACTTGTTGATTTGAGCAGTTAAAGTGATTTCCAGGGGAAGTATTCAGTGCTTTTTTTTTTTTTTTCCATAGGAATAAAGGATAATTTGAGCGAAGTTTTTTGGTTTGGGGTTTTTGTTGGTTTGTTTTGTTTTTTCATTTAACAGGACAGTTACAATGCAGTTTGCTTCCTAAAAGTACCTTGGGCAGGTGGAGCAGCTGGAACTGAAAGAAGCATCTGGGAAATAATTTCTCATTAATTTCTAAATACAAAACCCAGCATATGCTGACCAGCAACAAAAAATTACTTTTCTTTTGACTGATTCCATGTCTCTGAGCCAGTGCAGATGAAGCTAATTAGGCTAGTGAAATTACCAAAAAACAAGCATCTGAGAGAGTTCAGCATTCTCCCTGATGTGGGCAAGAACTCTGTTTACATAGTGTAAAGAAGTGACTTAGTAGGTGGTCTTGTTGCCTTGTAAGTCAGATATTAGGTATCTGCTTCTTCAAGGCATGGAGTTCACTGCAGTCACATTGTTACAGTTCTACTTTAATCTGAACATGCATGGGATCATTTAAAGAGGAATGGAAATTAGATTCCAAGGCAATTTTTACTGCCTGAAAATGTTTCTGCAGTTTTATTCTGTTACCCATCACATTCTATTTATCTTAGTGATTTATATTGTTTCCCATAACCATAGTGTATCAGTGCTTTCTAAGTAGAATTAATAGTAGTGATGTTCTCAGTCAGCTTCTGATTCTTGCCTTTTTAGGATAAAACTTATTGAAGGATGGGTTTTCTCCTTTCTTTCTTTAGTCTTTTAGTCTTAGGCTGAAAATAGGGTAGGGAGAGAATAATAGTGTACTTTCTTCTACTGTGGAGGGGTGCCTTCAAAAAAACCAGGTTTGTGGTATTTTTTAGAAATAATTAGATTCTCATATCCTTTTAAAATCCTCTGAGCTGGAATCCCACAACTGGAAATCTTTTGTTTCCAACTGTAAAAAGTTTCATGCAGAGATTTGTGATCTGTATTGTTCAAGAGGTGCGTAAATTTCTAGTATTCAGGGATAATAACTTAATCTTTAATGTACCACAAATTTGAGCTTTGGAGATTACAATCTAGGACTTGAACTGGCATCTAAAAATAATTGGGCAATAGAGCCTGAGGTGTCTCTTTGACCTAAACCATGGAGGAAGCAAGCAGCTGCATCCTGTACCAGCTGGAGTCATTGTCATCAGCTTCACATTATATGAATTACAGTAATCCATTCTAGAGATGACAGGTACACAGCTGGGCATGCACCTTTATTAACTGTGAGCTGGAAGTGAGGGAAGGTTAATTTTTTCGTGCCTGTTCAGATTAGTTTGTAGTATAGCACGGTGAGTGGCAGGGTGGGGGGTGTGGTTAGTGGTACTCTAATGCTGGAGGAAAGGGCAGGAAGATTAAGAAAGGAGTGCAAGACATAGGGAGTGTAGCTGAGGGAGGGAACAGAGAGTAACTGAGTGCTCACGCTAGTAATATCAGTTCCTGATTTTATGTAATTGTTTAAGAAGGGCAGCATGCTGGTTTTTATAGTGAGGTGCTAAACCTTTCTTGTGAGTACTGTAATACTGATGATTTCTGGCTACTTAAGCTTGGTGGGGAAGCAGTCACAGCTGAAGATTTGTAGCACTGTTCCTTTCTCTACTGAAGGCTTTCAAGTATTGTGTATTCCCCTTTCCACTCCCACCACTTCAGTCTTTCTTAAATTGAGGTTGAACCATTTTATTTTCGCTCAGGACAGATCCTCTTTTAGGTTTTTTTAACATTTTAGGATTGCATCAGTGATTGCTGTTTGCAATATATTATTGACAGCTGAGCCATAAAATCTTGTGATCTCTTCCATGGTTTTGCAAGTTCCTGAAGAAGCAAAACATTTCATTGGATATAGACACAACAGGTGAAGTCTCTAGAACAACACCATTTATCCAATACTGACTTGAATACTACTGAAAAAATGATAGAGTGAGTTAGTGTTGGGCTGCTTACCGTTGCCATTTGGGGATTATTTTGCCTGAATTCTTGCATGCTGCTTGCTGTTTATTGCTGCAGTTGTGCTAGACCCCTGAAAGTAGCATAGTGCTAAAACAAAAGAGGAAGAAATAATTTATTTTCGGCTATAATTCTAAATTTCTACAATGATGGAATCTCTGTGTGAAAGGGAACATAAATGTCAGCTAGCTTTCTGGAACAGATTTTCCGCACAAACATGTAAATAGAAATCAAATAGAAGTTCCTTCTTGCCATGTACTGTTGCTGTTGCCTAAGAAAAATACTGTTGTTAACTGTCTGGGAGAAAATATGCAGGATACTTAAAAATTAGGAAATTAACATTAAAAGCCATGAGCTAATTACTGCATTTCATACAAGATATGTAGTCCACAATCTCTTGTGGAGCAAGGTTTTATGTTTATTTTATAATAGATGTGAAGTGTTCTCTCAGCTTGTCGTTACTTAATTAAAACTTCATGGTACATTCTCTCAGGAAAGAATAAATCTGTATATCAAAAGTCATATAAACCAGAATTACTGCAAATATAACCTAAGAAGTAGAGCAAAAAGGCAATAAAGAAAAATCCTTCTTTGAAGGTTTTTCATTACAGTTGTACTTTATCTCCTCTAGGCTTTCTTCCAAATTCCTTTCAGATATTTCTGGCTTCTCCTTTTTCCCTGCTGTCCCCTTACATTACAGTTACTGATGTTCCTGGATATGAGGTGAAGGCAGAGTTACTTCAAGTCAGCTACTGTTGTTTCATAGTCATTCTGTAGTGAAGCTGCCAATTGAAGCTTTGTGTACTCCTTTTGCATATGTGCTCTCATACATTAGCTGAACATATGTTTTCCATGCTGTGTGTTAGCCCATCTAGTCTTGGGAGAATGAGGCTGAAAATCTTCATCTGGGTTTAATAAATAATAATAATAATAAATTACTATTTTTTAATTATAAAACCAAATACTCTTATGTTGCATTCCCAGTTCCTGTGCCTTGCAAAGGACAAGGACCAGAAACATCCTGGCACACTTGCACGGTGATCCTGGCAACTGATCCCAGTGTTTAGAAGCTTGCATAGTGCTCTCGGAAGCTGCTGGCTAGCACTGCATTAAGAAAAACACAAAAACTAACAGCGTTCTTTTAAACCACAAAATGTGCACATAAGTGGGGCTGCAGTTAAATCTGTTATGAAAAACAGTCTTTTTAGGATAAACAAAATTTTACAATTAAATTTAAGATTCATGCACAGACATCGTTGTGTTGCTGAACCAGTCATTAAAGTTCTTTTTCTCTTCTTTTTCCTTTTTTTCTCCCTTCTAATTTTTGATGCACAACGCTTTATAATTACTTCATCACAACTCTGCAATGTGTCAGATCTGAGTGTGGTTTAACTGAACAGAGATACTTCTCA
The DNA here is from genome assembly GCA_034008185.1 of Gorsachius magnificus. NCBI lineage: Eukaryota > Metazoa > Chordata > Aves > Pelecaniformes > Ardeidae > Gorsachius > Gorsachius magnificus. The sequence goes on along the minus strand of CM067081.1, from coordinate 163,252,393 downwards.
TTTCACAGCCAATACTGGAAGGAGCAATATCGTACAAAAGCAGAACAGACATGGGTTAGTAAGAACAATGACGTTTTCCAAACCAGTTTTGCTTGTGCACATACTAATGTTTACCAGGTGTCAGATAGTTGTCACCAGTGAAAATGTGCAGTTACAAACAGGCATGGAAAAGCTGCTGGGTTTTCTTTTTCTTTAGTTTGCACATTCAAGTACATGCAAAATTATCTGCTTTCTGCTTGTACTGTATTTCTTGAGAACAGTAGTTTATTTTCATTGCACTTCAGCTGAGGTTTTGAACCAGCAGAGTTTGATATATATCAACTTTCAAAGTACATAAGTGAAAATATCAACTTATAAATATTTAAACTTTAAAAACTACTAACCCTATTTTCTTTTTTGCTTTTTGAAGTACAGTGGAAACTACAGAAGAGAAATAATTGATAGTTTTTTTGCTTCAGTGATCTTTAACTTACTGTGCTTAGGCGTGGCTGAAATGAAATGTGTATATACTGCAAGTAACTGAACGTAGCTGGACTGGCTCTTAAGTATTTTGGGAATGGGAAAGTTTCAATGAATGTCCTCTGTAAAATTAATTCAAGAAAATTCTGAACAGTTGAGCTATTCAAGTGTGTGTAAGTGTGAACCTCACTGTTGGACCATGTTTTTTCCAAACATTTTTCCCATACCCTTGCATTTTCTCTTCACCAGTGAGACTGTGGTTCTGAGGCACAGAGGGCTACATTCAGCTACTGTATTCAGGTGAGCAGGGCATTGTTTCTCAGGAACAGGAGAATAAGATTTCCTCCAGTCATATTTTCTATGCTGTCAGGCTGCAACCTTTTCAGCACTGTTTCATTCCTACCAGCTCCTGCTACGTATGTTTAAGATGTGTTCTACATCTGTTAATGTGTGAAGTGCTGCTATAGTGTATGCATTATGTCTGCTAGATGGGATTTATTGATGCTGGATGCATGACCAGTATCGCCTTGCACTCTTACAAGAGGGCACAAATGCTAGATTGTCACAGAATCACAGAATGGCAAGAGTTGGAAGGGACCTCGGGAGATCATCCAGTCCAACCCTCCTGCTAAAGCAGGTTCACCAGAGCAGGTTGCACAGGACATTGTCCAGGCGGGCTTTGAATATCTCCAGAGGAGGAGACTCCACAACCCCCCTGGGCAGCCTGTTCCAGTGCTCTGTCACCCTCAAAGTCCATGACTGTATTTCATCATCTTCTTACTGCCTGTGGCAGTAATATGAAACTCACCAAGAATCTGAGCTGCCATTTCTAGTGAGATTAACTTTTTGTTTAATAATTAGTAAAGATAACAGTCTTCACTCTTACTGTAGCTGTTATGTTTTTACAAATACTTCACTAGGTGTCTGTTCAGTGTCAGCACAGAAAAATACACAGAATGCTTTTAAGATCAATGTCAGCTATGACTTTAGCGCTTGGAACATCAGCGCTGATCATGACAAAAATTCTAGCATAGGAGTATCAGTGTGTTTCCTAGCTGGAAAGAGATATATCCTGTCCAGCTACCTCAGTGATGTCTTCAGCACAAGGCCAGTACTAGACCTGGAGCAGGGTCCAGTTTGTTGCCATGCAGCATTGTTACCATGTTTGCTATGATCCCTAGATTGCTTAGTATAGATTTAAAAAAAAAAAAATGTACAGTTGTCTTCTTGAAAAAGTAGGACAGGAAAAGAAGATTGTGCTTCCTTGTGGCATTAATAGATCAGTAACAATGAAATTTGATAGCAGCAGAGAGTAATAAAAGAACAAGCCTAATGTCCCTTAAAAATCATTATCTCCGATAAGGCAGTTGTATCACTTCCTGCTCCAGTGATTGACAACAGCTTTATCCAATATTCATAACCAAATTATTTCTGGAAACTAATCTGACCTTGTCTATATGTATCCTTGTCTTCCTCAAAAAACGCCTTTGGCTCTGGGAGAAAAGAAACTGCTGATATTGAATGTTTCCATGGTTCTGCTTACTATATGGACAGGACTGTGTTTCTGTGGGGGTTGCCCCTCTCCTTCTCTGGCTGACATTAAGTAAAAGTGTCTTATTCTGAAGACCATTAAATGGATAATATTATGTAATATCTTATGAAGCAGGACATTTTTTCTTCCTCCATATATCCATGCACACCATCAGAACTCAGGTTTCATCTTTTACCTGGTTTTAGGTGTAAAATAACATGGACTAACCCTCCAGCTTTTACCAAGAAGTAAATAATAATTTTGATGTCAGATCAGATGCCAGGTTTGCAAGGGCAGCACCGCAGTCACTGGCTGACCAGTGAAACAAGAATTCTTTGGTTTAGATTCTTGAGGGAGTATTGCTTGCAAGTCACAATTTTCACAGTGAAATTAATGCTAAAACCCACTCAAAAAAAAAAGAAACAAAACCTACTCAAAAAAGGAACATTGGTGTCTCTACCCATAGTACTGTGATTATACAACATGTTATTTTCAGTGTAAATCCCACAATCTGTCCTGCTCGTATTTTTGGAGTCTTTGATGACCAAATGTTTTGAATTGTGAAGGGTGGTTGTGGTTGCTTTAAGTTTCACACAAAAGCACACATGGGGTCCATGTGCAACCCTTCTAAACTTTGATACTTAAACCTATCAATTAATGCTGGGGCACATGTGGAATTACCACAGTATCATTGCTGACATTTTGAAGAACATGCATTTAAATTAAGGTACTCGAACTTTGTAACTCAATGCATGAAATAATTTCTAGAATGTACTGTTGTGTCAGTTATACTACTACTGCTGCTTATACAATATCGATTGTAGATCAGAAAAACTTTCTGCTCTTCAATGATTAGGCTAATGAGAATTCCCATGTTTATCCTAGATTGAAGACCATTTAGCTTCTTAACAACTTGATGCTCTGTTAGCAATACCTTGCAACCTGTCCTGGTTTTGTGAGAACTCTCATACTGCTCTTGCCTTTTGGGACTCTCCATTCTAGCAATTCTTTAAAGATACAATTCACTGTCCTCTTATTCTAGGAACGTGATTAAATAACACAGCTTGGGAAGGAGAGAAGGAGAGAAATAATTGCTATGACTATCAAAAGTAGGTAGACAGCCTTACACTGCCAACCTGATGAGAATGGCCTGGGTTTTGGCATTTTTCACTGTGTTACAAAGTTTTCTTACTATGTGGAGAGAGAGTAAGAAGCCTGGAAATCTCTCCCTAAATTGCTTTTTAAAAATAAAAAATAAAAATCGTAACTTTTTACTAGAAAATTCTGTCTTGGAGGGGGGGGAGGGAAGAGGTTTTGGTGGTTTGAGCCCTCTTTCATGGTTTAGGATGTCAAAAGAATTATAGCCTTGTGTTACAGGCCATTGCTTTGCTAACTCTGCACTTTTGTGGCCTCATAAACACAGTAATTCTGCTTTTTGTAAAGATTCCATGTACATCCTTTCTGTGGAACATAGGTTTGCCAGCTGGTTGGTCTGAGCAAGAATGAGTGTGCTCGTTAACTGAGTAGGCTAAATAAAATACAGGAAACAAGGGAAGGCTTTTTGAAAGATTGCTTGCAAAAGAAATTAATAGCTCTGTTGGACGAGGACCTTTGTCACTCTCAATGAGCACAAGGCTCTCTCTAGTGACTTAGAGCTCTACAGTTAACAATTTGTGTCATATGGAGTGAGTTAAATGGAATTCCTAATCCTGCTAGAGCAAGACATTTCATGAACTTTAGTGGCTCTAGAAAGGAGATGTCTCCCTTAAATCTTTCGCCATATCTCAGTTTGAATCTTATCTGCTCTGACTGCAGGATTCTTTCATGTGCCTTTTGTTCCTAAGGTCAGAAGAAATATTAAAACTTAAGTATAATGTAATGTACATACATAACAAAATGGTAGCAGCAATAGGTTTTGCAATATAATGGAAGTTGACAAGATTCCTAGAATTATGAATCACAACTTACTTTGAATATGACATTTCGTAGAATGAGCCTTGATTATGAGTTTCTCTGTTGCTGCTTTTTATTTTGTAAAAGATGCTGTGCTGTGTGTCACTTGTGCAAAACCAGAAAACTCTCCAGAAGGCCCTGCAGGCAAATGATAGTGCAATTCATAAAAGTTTTAAAGCTCATGGAAGGGAGAGGCCAATGAAAAATTACTTTCAACAGGGATTTCAAAAGAGATGGGCAAGGAATGAAGACAGGAAGCAGGAAGGCCTTTCAACCACTTTAAAATTGGTAGAACCTGCCCTGGGGCATGACCTCAAAAGAACTGTACTTGGGCTAGTTAATGAGAGAATATGGCACACGTATGTCTGTTGAGAAAGGGAGTTAAAAATAAAATAGAGACACCCTGAGTTGTTCTTTGCAGCGATACTTACTGAATTTTCCTTACAGCACCTAAGAGTCGTCTCCAGAACCGTTTACTCTTTCACCTGGCACATAAGGTATGAAGTTTTTTCTTCACTCATGCTTTGTTTGTTTTCTTTTCAGTTGGGTAATGTGTAATTTATGCTGGCAACCTGGCAGAATAATTAAAATGTCTGTGGTGGCAGGAGAACAAACGTTTTCCACGACCACCCTACTGTATTAAAATGTGGAAGAGAAAGTAAGTGTGAAAACATGATCTCAGAATAGATGCCCTCAGCGTGTATCTAAGCAAAGTCTTACCAGCTCACTTCATGTAAGTCATACAACAGGAACCTGATGGTATTTTTGATCATAAGGAACCTGGGACTTGAATAGAATCAGAAATATATAAGCCACACTTTTTCTTTGAAGTGTACCAAGTTTTCCTTACTTGCAGCTGTCTTATACTTAGCAATTTGAGCAAAATGGTCTATGTGCTACTACTGATCCTCCTAAGTCATTCAGTATCCAAGAAGTAATATTGTTTATAGCATGAAATCTACTTTAATTTCAACAATTAAATGCTTATTTCACTTACCACACATAGCTATCTTCCCTTACATTTGGGGTTGTACCATCCTGTGTTATACTTGACAAGTATTGTGCTACTGAAGAGACTGAGTTTTGGGTGAAAGAAAGTATAAATCCTGAATGTTAGTTTTGGTGTCAACTTCTCTTTACTTAAATCTCTGTTAAGTTTAAGAGAGAGATCTTAAAACATTTTTGTAGTGGCACTGGCACTTATGATGTCTGTGATAAAGAGAAGTTGCATAATTCCTAGTTCATGTAGTTAGTCTTTGGTAATAAAGGGGTTTGCAAAACTATGAAGCCCATTGCCTTTAGTTCTGTTAAGCAACTTCTCTTGCCTTTGTACTAGAGTATCATTTTGTGACGGGCTCAAAGAAGGAGGAAAAAGATTTGAAGAAAACTGAGCGGATAAAAGAAAAATTAATACATAAATTAGAAAGTTGTGTGTAAGAGAAATTCATAATTACTGTTGAATCAGCAGAACCAGCAAAGGGGAACACTGGAATAAGTGATTAGAGTCAACTGATTAGGTGAATAGCCTCAACTTCACTATTGTAATATAAATACAACGGGTATGTTTAACTCTGTTCCTTGTTTTTATCCTTGTGTGTGTTATGTGCTACACAAAAAATAAATCATTTAGTTAAAGAAACTGGAATTTTAAGGGGCTGATGAAAGAGGATTTGTTAGTGCTGTAAAGAAGTCTTGTGAAAATTAGTGCTTGTGTGTTGGCAAGTATTGCATTTCTCTGCTCTCCATGAGAAATAAGATTTGGATCTACAAACAGCAAAATTTCTGCTGGGTCAAATAATAACAATCACATCTTGCGTTGCAAAATTCTGTTTGTGAAATAATTAATTCATCTCTTCCCCTCTTATCCATCAAGGCATGTGACATGTAATTATGTCTAAATTACACCTTAAAGAAAAATGTGTACTTAAGTTTTAGCCTCACATTTATTTATCTAGCTTCAACCGGTCTGCCTCTTTAATGTTTGGCTTTCTCCATTGGTCAAATTAACTTTAAAGTAACAGAGTTTTTCCAGATGTTTAATATGAATCACCTGCTGTTTGCCAGCAAGGACAAAACTAATCCAGCTAATTAAAACGTTTTTCTCGCTGAACGCTTCTGAGAATGTGTCACACTCTTTTTAGTTCAGTGATGAGAAGAAACTGATGAGTTCTCACCAGAATCTGCAAGACATTACAGAAGATCAGCTTAGCTTGGCATCTATCCACTACATGCGGTCCCACTACCAAGAAGCTATTGATATCTACAAACGCATTCTTCTTGATAATCGGTGGGCATCTCTACTCTAAACTTTATTGCAGTGTCACTTGATACTGTTGGTATTTGAATTCCATTTAGTTGCTTAGCTTTTGAAAGTAGGAATTTTCCCCAATTACTATGTCCCTTTCCCACTGTAAAACGTGCACAATTTGCAGCCCCCTCAATTTTGTTCATTGCAAATCATTATTGAAAAATGCATGCTTAAAAAGAAGTCTGGTGTCTGTTGCTTTCTTTTAGTGATATTTTCTTGTAATTCATTCTGAGATCCTTTTTTATTTTGCTACTTATTTATTCTGAAATTATACACGGTTATGTACCTGCTTTGTCTTTTTTTTTTTTTTTCCCCCCCTCTGATGGCCAGTCTGGTGACCCTTGCTTGTGATTATTGACTTCTCCTTCACCTCTTAGCCTTCCTAAGAGGAGTTCAGTTCTTAATTTTTATGTAGAGAGTTCCTTGCATTCCTTTAAGTCTGAAATTCTTTCCATTTCTATTTATTCTGCTATGATACTCATTGATGTTTTGGGGGTTTTTTTATCATTTTCTGCAAGTTCTTAGTTCAGAATTTAACAAGGAACAAATTGAATTCTTAAGTGGCTGGAAGTATCGTTTAATAAAATAGAAACTGCTGTCCCAGCATATATAGCTATCTTTTGACAGTATCTCCTCTTGAATATTTCAGAGAAAGCTGAGAGTCCATCATAATGGATATAAGTATGTCATGTAATGCTTGGGGAAAAAAAATTACCTTCCAAATCCTGTAGAAGCAATCACTCAAAACTAAATGAGTAACCTTCCTAACAATTATCCTTTTACTTACTGTCACGAGAAATGTTTGTCTTATTTCTGTGCCTAGTTCTTCTGGCTGGATAGCTTGTAATGGCAAGGATTTTTTGAAATAACTGTACTTGGTATAAGATAATAAGATCCATTAAAATATTTTCAAGGTTTTATGTGCATATTAAATGTCTTTGCATGTATTGTGTAGAAAATCCTATTCTGCCAGGCCAAGTACAGTGCTCATGTTCTGTGCATTTGCTTAGTGTGAAGTTGCCACCATTTCCCAGATTTGCAAACCAACAATTTTGTAGGTAATTCTTTAAAGCTGCAGTAGCTGCCATTGAAAAAGCTAATGTGAATCTGGATCTGGATCTGTGCAATCTTACCTAGCAAACTAGAGCTCTAAAGATATCTAATAAGCATTTCTCAGAAAACCCAGTTTTGATGTGCTTGTAAAAGATGTATAGACGTGAGAGCTTTATCATTGATTTTAATGTTCTGTAGTATAAATACCTGGTGGGATGTAAATTTTCTCTTTAATCCTCTTTCCTGCAGGGAGTACCTGGCTCTGAATGTATATGTGGCCCTGTGCTATTACAAACTGGATTACTATGATGTATCACAGGAAGTGCTAGCTGTTTATCTTCAGCAGGTTCCTGACAGTACCATTGCTCTCAACCTTAAGGCTTGTAACCATTTCCGACTTTACAATGGGAAGGCTGCTGAGGTATCTATTGGACGGCCCTTCAGCTCACCTTTATTTTAGTTCAAGATTCCATACAGGTTTCTTTTCCTTGTTAAACTGTCTTAATCAGTAATGTTGATAATGGCCTTTATCTTGTCATTGTGTCCTTCTCTTAGGAATGTCACACATTTCAGTTTCCGTGGTATTAAGCCATCTGTCCACATGTGTGCACAGTGGTCTTACATTTTTCTCAGTCCACTTTTGACCTTGTGTCTATATGTATTATCCAACTACTGAAATCATCACATAGAAGTGGGAAAGCGAAAATCTTCTAGTGACCCAGCACTGCTGGCGGTGCCTTTCTACCAGCTTCAGGGCTCATATGAAGCTCTATTTATGCTTGTGTGCTCTTTTTGTTTTCATGTTAAAATTTTGGAATGTATGTAATTCCAGGCAGAGCTCAAGAACCTGACGGACAGTGCCTCATCATCTTTTGAGTTTGGCAAGGAGCTCATTAAGCACAATCTGGCGAGTAATGTATTTCTCTGTTTTAATATGAACTTCACTCACTTGTAGAGCTTTTCTTGATGATTCATAAAATAGAATATTTTGTGAATTGCAGGCCCCATTGAATCTCTGCTGCCATATAAGTCCCATTCCAGAAATCCTACCTGCAAAACCAATGTGCCATCAAGTGTGGCTTTTTTCCCGGAATTTTTCCCTGTCAGTTTGAGACTGTGTCAAGAAAATAATAATGCTGTTGCTTTCACCCTGGAAGGCATATTAAAATAATTTATGTCCTGTAAGAACACCTTTGTAAGCTATTTTGTGGAGCCCAGTCAGTATGGACACTGTAGAAACAAGTCAGAATGCATGATCCTGAACTCTTCTTTAGTATGACAACAATGTGAGTAGAATTAAGATGGTCTTTATCCAAAAAGTACTTAAGGAGTTCATAGGGAAAAAGATGCTGATAAAAGCCAAAATACTTGTGTGTTCTGCAGTAAAAGAGTCACTAATAACCTATTAATTTTCCCTGCAATGATATTATTACTTTGCTGAACAACTGGTAAGAGTAGATTGCTCTTATTTAATGATGGGCAGTTGCTTACTTTGTTGTTTTTCAAGAGCAGTCACAACAAGCTGACAGTTTTTTCCCCAAGAGTTAAAACTGCTTTCAAACTTGACTTTTCTAAGTTAACATTCTTTATTTTGAATATTGGTCTTTTGCCAGCGGTTTATTGAATAAGTATGTTGTATTTTGTTGGAGGAACTGTCTTGTGAAACTGAAGTATAAAGAATTGACTGCTCCTGATCATTTTAGGATCTTGTGGCATTCTAAATAAATGTAGAGTTGTTAGCCTAATTTTTTTCATATGAATACATCACAAGCAAATTCTAATTCTGTACATGTTTCCTCACTCTTGTCTCAGACGATATTATTCTTTAAAATCTTTGATATATAATATATCACTGCTTTGAGCTGCTAAAAGCTGAAGTTAATATTTGCTGATGGATTAAATACTTTATATTCTTCAGAATAAAGATTGTCTCACATTGTAATTCTATAGTCGTATTAAAGCAGGGATTATGCTAATGCCTGTACCACTGACCTTTTCCTACTGTTAATACAGAAATTTAAAGATTAATTTCCTTAAATTAAGAGATCATAGATAAGATTTTGATATGCAGTTATCAATATGCTGCTTTTCTCTGCAGGTGGTGTTCCGAGGAGGAGAAGGGGCTTTGCAGGTCCTGCCTCCTCTGGTTGATGTTATTCCTGAGGCAAGACTGAATCTTGTGATTTACTATCTCCGGCAAGGTAAATACACCTTCCTCTGTCTCTCTCATAGCTTCAGGGATGACATTCGTTCATCTGATCTCAACTGACTATTCCATGAAATGCTTTTTTTTTTCCTTTGCAATAAAATGTAATTTATTTCATTTTCTCTTCCTCTGGAAAATAGTGATCTAAGAGTTCCCATGGCTTGCAGAGAAGGGCTTTAATTGTGTGCAGTTAAATAAATCTACAGCAGCAGAGTATTGGAAGTTCTTGGCTTGCAGGAGATGGCTTTGGGGATGATGGTGTTTATATGTTTACAGTGAGAGGACCTCTCCTCTGCCTGAATATATGAGAATGGTAGGTGTATGTCCTGTGAGGGCAAGGACAACTATTTCTCTAAATATAGCACAAACAGAATATGAGCCAAAGTGGCTGTGAAAAAAAGCTGCAGTTTGTGAACAAGGCATTTCATTCCAAATCTACTTTACAACTCTTAAAGAATGCAGGTAGGTAGCCAGAATTGGTTGGAAAGGATTTTCTACTTGTTTCTTTCCTTAGTTGGCCGACTCCTTTGAATTTTATCTGAGTTTAGTTTCAGAGCCATTCCTATTCTCCCACTGTGTTCCTTTATTCAACAGTGGGTTGACTGGACGAGTGATGAGTAGGTGTTAACTGTAGTCACCTAATATAAGGTGATGTGCTTAAGGTGTGGATTGCTTTTCCATCCACTGCTTTCTTATAAGCCTTGTATTTTGTCACCTTTTAAAGGTAACAAAATAAGTTTAGATGACCAGAGCATCCGAACACAGAAAAATGTCCTTTTTTACTTTTTAAATAAATAAAGTCCATGCCTGCGATTTTTTTTTTTCCAAAAAGTTGAAAAATTACCAGGAAAAAAAGGAGATATATTCTGCTGGCAGAAGCAAGTCACACCAACTTTATATTCTTTGCATCCCAATAAGATCTTCAGAGAATCTGAGCATACATAAACATAGTACATAGAAAAAGCTCTGTGAGCTTTTTATAGTGTGATTGACTGGAGTTTCAGATACTGATTCTGAGTAACATCTTTATTATTTGTAATCAACAAGTTTGGTGAGATTTAATCTTTGTAGTGGGAATAAGTTCTCTTTCATGCTCAGTTGTATCCAGGACTGCTTCTTATGTCTGCATGTGCAATTGAAACACTGCCTCATTGTTTCAGTTCAGTTCAACTCAGACTGTGACAAATTTTAGAATATCCCACTACTGATGAGTATTAGCAATTACAGAAATTCTTATTGTGGCTAATACTGTGCAATAAAATGTCATTAATCTGACTTTGCTAATCTACAGACATCAATAGTCTTCACAAAATACAGCAATTCTATCCCTGTCTTGTTTTATTTGATACTAGAGAATACAATAAGGTTATTTAAATTTCATATGAGGTTATGTAAATTTCATCATGGTTGTAAATTAGGTATATATTCTCAAGTAAATTCAAATGATCACAACTGTATATTATTAAAAGTACATTATCACCTGCCTTATATTGTATAAATTTATAGAGTTCTAGGTAAATAACAGAATCACATTATTAGTGAGAAGGGACCTCTGGAGATCTCTAGCACAACTTTTATTCAAGGCAGGTCCAATTAGATCAGGTTGTTTAGAACCTTGTCCAGACAAACATCTAGTCAGAACTTCCTCTGTTCTACCTTGTGTCCACTGCCTTTCATCTCACCCTGTGGAATCTGCCTCCATCTTCTCTGTACCCTCTCATTAATTAGTTGTAGATCTCCCTTGAGCCTTCTCGGACAGTTAAGCAAATGCAGTTTTCTCAATCTCTCCTCAGCCCCCTACCATCCTTGGGAGCCCTTGGGTGCACTCACTCCAGTATTTCAGTATCTGTCTTGATCAAGGGATCCCAAAACTAGACATAGTACTCCAGGAGCAATCTCTCAAGTGCCAAATAGAGAAGAATCCCTTCCCTTGCCCTGATGGCTACATTCTTGCTAATACAATCCAGCGTGCAGTTGGCCTCCTTTGCTGCAAGGGTGCACTGCCTGTCAGGACCCCCAGGCTGCCTTTTAGCTAGTCAGCCCCCTGCCTGTCTTTTTGCTTAGGATTGTTTCAAACCAAGCAAGATGCAGGACTTGCATTTTGCCTCTATTGAACTTCATTAAAGTTCTTTCAGCCCATTTTTTTTCAGCCTGTTGAGCTTCTTCTCAGTAGCTGGAAGCTTTCTCCCCAATCTTTTATCATTTGCAAACTTGCTGAGAGTACTCTCTCTTATCATCTGGGTTGTTAATGTAGGACATTCAGCACTATCAATCCTTGGGGGATTTGATTAGTAATGAGCCACCAGATGACTTTGTACAACTGATCACTGTCCTTTGGTAGTCCAGCCAGTTTTCCATCCCCTTACCATCTTACTTAGCTAGTCCTATCTCTCAAGTTTGGCTATGACAAAGGTATAAGAGACCATGTCAAAGACCTTGCTAAATTCAAGGTATACAGCACCCACTACTATCCCCTTATGCATACAACCAGTCATCCATTGGGTTAGTCAGTACACTTTGGCATTGGTAAATCTATGCCTGCAGTTCCCAGCCACCTTTCTGTCCAGTATAATTATTGCCAATATCACTATAGGTAATATTGGTATTATTACCGATTATCTTGCCCAATAATATTGTTAATATATGTTTCAAATTAAGTTCTGCTTGCACAGAAGCAAAATACATCTTCTGCATCACTTAAAAATCAGTCTTGTTTACTCATTTGCTGTCAACCTTGCAGTAATTTTCATTAGTTAGGTTCTGTTCTTCACTGTGGTATGCAAATGACTTGCATGACTGACAGACAAAGCCAAGGGGAATTAGGATTAAAACCTCTTTCCTGGTTAGGCTAAGTTTCCATTTTAGACTCTGGCTAGTGTAGCAGCATTAGTTAAGAATGTGAGAAATCTTTACTTCTAATGACTACAGCTGTCTCTCCAAAACTTACAAGGTCTCAAATAAAGGTAGGCTTGTGTTAAGACATGCTCTGAACTGGAGTGACTGAAGCACAAACACGTATCCCGTTTTTTTCAACTCTTTAAGGTAGTGACTTTTAGCAGGGTTTGGAGCCAGGTATCCAGTTGTAATCTGCTCCGGTGAGATTTGCTAGAGGCTTCTGTTGAAGCCTGAAGAGCATAGTTCTGTGTTGATGGTCTATGCTGATGAAAATAAGGACTGCTGTCTTTTTTGGTTTGGGTTCGGTTTTTTGGTCATTAGTGAGCTGAGCTAACCAAAAATAACAAAAAACCTATTTCTATTTAAAAAAAAAAGTTACGACTTTTGGCTAGTCTAGTACCTTGTGCTGGCTTGCTACATGACTGCTCAAGGGAATGGGTAGGAAAGCAGAGGATTGGATGGAAGCCTGGCAGCTCCAATGTGTATTGCCTAAGTTACCCTGGAGTACTGTCCCCATGATGTATGGATGGTAGGTACTAGCAAAAAAAAAATTTTGTTTGATAAGGCTTGTTCTTATGGGCAGCTGGTATAATGTTGTATTAACAAATTTTGCTAGTAAAAAGGATATCTAGGTTGGTTTATGAAGCTGACCATAGTGCAAACATATTTTTGTGATTTAGGTAAAGTTTAAGATCTTTTCAGTTTACTTATTTCTTGGGTGGGAAGGAATTTGTTTGTTGAATTCAAACTTCACATTTAAAATTCTATACTAGTAGTTCTTTTTGCTTGTTAGAATTAGGATCAGGTAAGAGCTGCTGCACAGATTTTGAAATATTGATAAGGAAAAGATGAAGTTTCCCTTCAGAATCATGTTACCCTATCCTCCTTGAGCAGTAAATAAATATGAGAACAGAAAAGACAGGAAGAAGATTTATTATCTTGACCTTGTACTGTTTGTTGAGAAGGCAGCCACTGGATTATGAACAAGGAGGCCAAGTCATCTCTACTAGGAAAATTGTAGTAGTAAAGAAGCTATTACTCACTCCATGTTTGTTATTTGAGTTCTAGAAAACCATCACCATTGTGATATAAATTCACAATGATTTATAGTTACCTTTCTCCTCCTGTCTAAATGCTTTATTTCTTAGTGTTTGACTATTGGGGAATGTTGTAGAGGAAGAGTGACTTGTTCTAATACAGTGTGCTATGGCTTGTCATGCATTCTTATGTCTGGTATTTCAGATGATGTACAGGAGGCTTATAACCTGATTAAGGACCTGGAACCTACAGCTCCACAGGTAATTGGAAACTGATGTCATGGTCCATAAAGATGGAGGATATAAATTGTCGTAAAATCTGCCACATACAAAACTAGTATCCTGAGGACAGCTTGCCCCATTCCCACTTTTAAAACTTTTGTGTTCTCCATCTTTTTATCAACAATAGACTTAATGTGCACGCATAAAGTATTACATATGAGCATATATGAGTACTTAGCATGTTTATTGCCTTGCCACCTGGGGTCAATAAGAATACACCTCTGTTGTGTGCAGACTTGATTCTAGTGAGCTGACCATTAGTGCATAGATAAAAGCCCTCTTCCAACTACAGCTACTCATCACTTCTGCCCTGGTGATGGTTACCATCCTGCAGATCTACTATCTCAGATGCTCATGTGGTTTTTCCTGAAGCCATTTCGATAAAAATGAGCTAGATTAGATTAAACAGTCTAAATAATAGTTCTTTTCTAATTCCGTCTCACTTTGGCTGCAATGAGTGAAAACTGCAGTGTCCTTTGGCTGCTACTGTAATTTTCTTTTGTGGCTGTTCCAACATCTTTAGTCTCTGATTTATTCCTCTTTGCAGTTTATTTTCCAAAGGTCACATAGCTGGGCATGAAAGGGACCTTTCATGAGTCTGTGAGGATTAGATGGAGGGAGGGAAAAGGAAAACCTTGAGAACACAGATCTGGTGATTCTGTGCTGAGGAGCGTCTTCTGATGTTGCTTTTCACTTCTCCTTGCATTTTTCAGTATAGCAAGACTTACTTGAGCAGTCTTCTGCAGCTATTTGTCCTTTAGCCTCTGTTTTCCCCATATACGTGCCTAATACAAATAACATCATATCATTCTTCATCACATTTTGAAATGAGAATCTTTGTTCTTTTTTTCCGTTTTCTCACTCACACTTGGAAGGAACACCCCGCTAAGGCTTGCAAAACTACTTGTATATCCTCATTCAGTTCTCAGATTTCTTCTTTGTCATGATGTCTATAGGATAATAATTTGGCATCTGTAAGAGAGTTGGTGTGCTAAAATGGTTGCTTAGCATGCTGGCTGGTACTCTCAGATTGTTTCCTGCACTCCATTGTTGATCTGTGTATGTCTCTCCCTTTTTCCATGTTTGTATCTGTGACAGGACTGTCCAGGTTTATCAGGAGTACCTGCTAAAACAGGTTTATAGCTATAATTTTAATTATAAGATTTGTGTAAGACAAATGTTACATACTGAGAAAATCTTGCTCAGAGAAGAATTAAACTACAGTTGTATCTCACAGCAGAGATTACAGGGTACTCTACTTGTGTTCCTAATTTCAGAAGAGTAACATGGCCACAGAGCACAAACCTCTTGACATTTTTGCCCTGATGAGAAATGCTATGCATTTCGGAGCAAGGATGGTAGTGGTTAGGGTTAACTGATGTGCATACTTGAAGTGGGATCTGTGCATTAATATAACAATATTGCACTTGATTATTGGTCATATGATGGTGAAGAGCACATGATAGTATGTTATGGTGTTCCTTGTGGTGCATAGTCTTTGAGCATAAGACTTATCAGAAAATTCACCACCCCTTTGCACCCCACATATTTAGCAGAAGTGACTAGCTAGAAAGTAGAATGGATTTTGGGGGGATAACTTTGTACTACTGTGCTAAAGAAAATAATGTGCATGTAGACTCTTACATCTCTCCTAAAATCTTCACGTTGTCTTCTCTGATCCTTTTTACTTTTTTTTTTTTTCAGGAGTACATCCTCAAAGGAGTGGTAAATGCAGCACTGGGACAAGAAATGGGCTCGGTGAGTGAAGCCCATGAGGTTCTCCAGCTTCTCCAACAGTAGAATGTGAACAGATCTGTAGGGACCGGAATGGAGTGAAAGAGGCAGTCACTTCTCATTTAGATTGCAGGACCTCTGAGTCTCTTTATCTTCTTCTGTACAGTACTCAGTCCAGAATGAATGAGATGCAAATCTCTCTTGCTAGTCCTGACAATAAATAAAGCTGAATTTGGCTTCTCTGTCCTGCTTCCAAAAAAACCTGTTTGCTTTCTACAGTGTTCTTATGTATCTAGGCACATACAGTAGCACATTTACTTTTCCTGGTTTTACTTCAGCCCTGGTTTGCCTCTTAGTTGCTCCCCATCTGTTCCTCAGAATGTATTTTCACTTTCTAATGTAGCATCAACTCTGGAACTTACATTGGATTTATTTTTTTTTTCCCTCTCCCAGAGAGATCATCTGAAAATTGCTCAGCAGTTCTTCCAGTTGGTGGGTGAATCAGCCAGCGAATGTGGTGCGTTTTAAATGTTTTTTCTCAATTATATAGTCCTTCTTACAATATCCAAATACATACCATCATATCTTTGTCTAACTGCTGATTGGTAGCATGACTATTGCTAGGCATTTTGTTGCTATAATATGAGTAACAGAAAGTCTAATTTATAATCCAAAACAAATTTGCAAGTTTAAATTAGAAGGCTCAACTGATTCCAAACCTTACTATATGAATTTGGCTGGAAAAGAGGCTATACTGCAAACTGTTAGTCTTCACTGATAGATGCTGTGGCACCTTGCCTTTGACTAATAATCCCCATTATAGAAACAAAAGGCAGCAGCCTAATTAGATGAAGTGTGTGCTGAAACCTCACAGGTACAGACACTCACAGGTACAAATCTAGGACTGCTAATGAAAGCCTATTGAGTACATAGAGTCCTAGCAGAGTGTGCCCTGGAACCAAGCGTGGTAAAAACATAGAGGAATTTGGCTACAGAGAAAAACGGAGGCTCTGGGACTAACTCCTTGGTTGAACTGGAAAACACATGATAAAACCCAACCAAAAAAATCAACATATTTTCAATATTTACTTTTACTTATTCAATAATAGACCAAAACAAGGCGTTGTCTTCCCTTCCCCCTGCCAAAGTAAAACCAAAAATGCAAAATCAAAAAAAGCCAGTAGTTGGAACAAATTCAGCCAAAATGGGGCTTCCCAGTTTCCTTTGTAGGCATTGTCAGCAGGACTATTTCTTTAGGTGGGTTACTTATGCATGTTTATGGTACAAACAGCTCGCAGTCCTCAGAGATAGAATGCTGTCTCTTGTGTCCATGGTGACTAAAGAGAAGGAGCTCAAGAGACAACACGGCAGCACTGATGAAACTTTCAGAAATACTCTTGAGCTACTCTGTTCCCCTTGCAGCCCTTGTACTGTTGAGATGGTGCAGCAGAGAACTTCACGCTGGAAGGCTGGAACTGGTTCCATAGCTTAGGCTTCCCTAACATTCCTTTTGTGTCAAGGCTATCCCTTTGGAGTTGGCATCTCTGCTAACAGAAAGAAGCAATATGAACTGTAGTAGCAGAGGACTCAGCAGGCACATAGCTGACTGGGTTTATGATGTCGGTAAAGTCACAAGGTGACTCATACAATTGTGGTAGACCTCTTAATGCCTGTAAACAGTCATGCAGGTGTGATGAGTGACAGTAGCACACGTGGATAAAAGTAATACAGAGATAGTCTGAGAAAAGATTTCCTGAAAAGATGCATAGTGAATATATAGCCCCGAAACAAAATTGAAATTTTTAGGAAGCTAAAATTCTTAATTTTACTGTGAAATATTTTTAAACCCATAGATGAAACAGAATAGAGAGGCTGAGACTTGAGGTACAGTTGCAGGGGGGAGGGGCAGGGAACAGAAATGTAGTCTGATTAGGAAGGTGGGTTAACTGAAAAAAAAAGAGTCTATGGCAAGGACTGGTTCCAACTAAAGGTAAATGGAAACATTAGTACTGCAAGCATCTTACATTCTTGTGTCCATGTAAAAACTGCTCTGTCATCTTTTTAAAAACTTGTGGGAGAAAGTTGACATACAGAAGAGCACACAGTTCAAGGTAATTCCTCCTTCAAAGGTGAAACAGTGTGAGGGGTTTTTTGTATCCTCAAATGAAGGACAGGTGGAGGTCAACAAACTGTAGACATGAAATAGAAGAGGCAAACAGAATTCAATTTAGATAGGACATAACAAAAATCAAACACATGAAGACCAAATATGTAAGTGTTTTTATACAATTATGAGATATTTTACAAGAAGATGAATAAAGTGAAACACCTGGTTTTAGAAGAGGAGGCTATAAACCTAAAATAATTTTTTAAATGATAGGAGGAAGGTAACATGTAGGATATTGTTCCTATGTAATTTACAGTGGGCTATTATGAAATAGATTATGCCAGTGGAGAAATGGTTCTAAACATTATAGAAACCTTTTCTCAAAATAAAGTAAATATCTGTTCTTTATCAATGAGTAACATAAAATTGTTTTAAATTACATGCTCCGATAGGAGACTCATCATATTGAGGCTAAATTATTCACCAGCCAGCCTGGATGGGAACAGTGACTGGCATATTAAGGAGGTTAGAGATCTTATCTAGATAGATAATTAAATAATAGCTGGAGCCTTCTATTCTGCCCATATTGACCTAGTAAATGCAATGACATGGCATGATACAGAGAATGAATTTTTAAATGCTAAGTTTTCATCTTTCTCAGAGAACACACAAGTGAACAGGTGACTCTAGAACAATATGGAGATTACACAGAACCTGAAATTTTATGATGAAAATCCCATTCTGTTACAGTGATCTGAGTATAATCAAATTCAAAATCCATGTGTTAGCAAATACCTCAAAAAATTTCCACAGTACTAATTTCAAGAAGGGAAGCTACATAATAATCTTTCCCATTTCTAACAGAAAATTTTCAGTGAAGTAGCAGTGAAAAGGATGAAATGCACCTGATATAAACACTTGAAAGAACCTTTTGTTTCTTTAAAGAAAGAGCTCATATTCATAATTAATGAGCTACAGGAGACAAATAATGACATGACTAGGTTTGCCAATGGTACAAAATTACCCATAGTAGGAAAGCTTCCACAATGATGAAAGCT
Organism: Gorsachius magnificus; assembly: GCA_034008185.1. Taxonomy (NCBI): domain Eukaryota; kingdom Metazoa; phylum Chordata; class Aves; order Pelecaniformes; family Ardeidae; genus Gorsachius; species Gorsachius magnificus. The sequence goes on along the minus strand of CM067081.1, from coordinate 163,233,770 downwards.
GTGGAAGAATATATGAGGCTGGGTAATAATATGCAAATTAAATTTAGCTTTGATAAATGCAAAGTAGTACAAGGGGGAAAAAAAGGTTAAAGTATATTTGCAAAATTATCAGAAAAGTTGATGAGAATCTTAGGAATTGATGAGGAAAGAGAGGACAAAACAAAAATACTGTATCATTGTATACAGATGTGGTTCCCTTTTTTGAATACTGTCTGCAATTCTGGTTCTTACATTTTAAAAAAATAGGGTACAATAGGTACAAAAGGGTACAATAAAGACAGCAAGGATGATCAGAGAAAGGGGATAGCTTCTTGAATGAGGAGAGATTAAATAAAGGAGGATACATGGCCTGGAAAATGATGACTGAGTTTGTTTATGTTTGTGATACAAACATCACAGATGACAAGAAGAGGAATAGAGGAGAATTAGTTACTGTACCATACAAAAAATCCAAGGAGCATTAACATAAATCATCATGTAAGACAATTAAAAAAACCATCATGATTTACTTTTTTATATAACACAACTAATTTGATACAGAATCTTGTGAGAACCATAAGGTATAAAGAAATTTGTAGAAGAAAAGTCCATTAGCTGTTTAACACAAATTTTTCAGTGATGTTTAGGAAGTGCAGACTGTTGGAAGTTGGGAGAAACTTCAAAGGAAGTAGCATTACATACCACAGCATGTATTATACGTGATATCAGAATATATTCTTTCTATAGCTGTATATTCTTGCTTCTGAACCAGATAGACTTTAGACCCAATATGATAATTTTTATGTTCTTGTGTAACTTAGCATATTAGCCACTATGTGGTATATTTGTGGTCATTTTTGGTCTGCTGCCTTTGTTTTGCTGGATTTAGAATGGAAAACAGAATTCTTGCTGTTTATATACTTGGGCTTTTCCTAAGTAGCCAGCCGTGCTATTCAAGCATGTAAGTCATGCTTCAGCACTTCCCACTGTGCCAGTCCTTGCAAGGAGCTAGTACCACTCCATTGTCTGTTTAAGATCTTTATCAAGTTACTTAGCTGCTTTGCAGATTTATAAAATAAAAGTAGGTTGCGCTCGCTAGAGTGAGGAAATCCTATGCTGTGTCTTTGCTCGCAACTGGGCCTACAAAGCTCCTGATTTTAATGTGGATTGTGAAAAATTAATGGATTCAAATGAAGATGTGGAATATTTTTTCAAAACAAGGTCCTATCTTTCTGTCTTGCTCTTGTTAACTGTAGAAATCCCATAACTGCATTAAGAAAAAAACAGCAACAGACAGGGTAGGAAGAATACAGTGTCATGTATTTGTAAAGTCATTTGGAGTCACCAATTAAGCACTTTGCTATTTTTAATTAGATCTCTGACTTGGAGGTTCAAGGAACACAGAGCAAACAGAGTTAATGTGAAAGTCCTTTCCAACACATGTACACACTTCACCTCGTAGGGACACACAAAACAAAAAAACAGGAAGCACTTACAGTGTAGGAGTCAATATTCACCCTGTAGCAGAAATAAAGAACACCTAGAACAGCAGCTTGGTTTCTGGGGTTTTTTTAAGCTTAATAAAAATTCTTAATCTGGCATTACAAAGGAGGATATAACTAGATTTTTTTAGAGTTAATTCTCAGGCTATTCTCCCAGGGTCTGAATGGGGTGGAAAATTAAACAGATCAGGTTTCTGAGATAAGATAAGGAGGAAATGGGACAAGCAGAATGTTAGTGAAAGTAAATTAACTTGCATTTCCCTTAAATGCAACTTTTGTGGTGCTTAACATGAGTCTTGCAAACTACCCTAAAAACACTGTAAGGATAATGGAGACAGGCAACCCTTTTATTTTCTGTAGTCCTCTTTTAGGACCAAGCCAGGCATGTCTAGTGTTGGGTGGGAGGAATGAAACATTTCTTCTAAACTTCGTGCAGTCTTTTCTTTGAGGTATTCTTAGGTCACCCTAAGTAATTTTTCAAAATGAGAACTTTTTCCTCTTCCTGCATGAGTCACATGGGATGAATTACAACTGTAAAACTCTAGTTTTCTTGTCACTAGTGGCATTCATTGCTGAGTTGTATGAGATTTACAGATGTTTTACTTGTCCGTTTTTTTAATGAAATCTTTCACTAAAAGTATATGGTGGGCAGTATGCTGGGGTAACAAAATTTTCTGCCAAAATGTGGACATAAGAATAAATACTGAAACTTAGAAACTCTCCAATCATATATGGGAAAAGTGTGGTTCTAATATTTTGCTACTGTGATTAATTTTTCCTGAAAATGTATTGTCAGTTTTAAGTCTTCTTTGCATGTTTATTTGCATTTTTTTTAATTTTGTTTAAAATAAATTGCTGTGAGTTTATGAACTTCAAAAATTGAATGTGAGAGAAAAGGAGCACTTTTGAGGTATCTGTATTCTCAGTATAACAAAAAAAAAGCGCAGAGGAACACTGAGGAAAATTCTGTTATTGTACTGTCAAGGCATATATGTGTCATGATAAGTATGTCTGCATGTAAAAGAGGACAGATAAATATACAGGCCAGTTTGTGCTCCCAAGTGAACAGTTCATAAATAATCAAATAATTTTCTTAAGTTGGAGAACTGAATTATGTCGTTCAGACATAGATAAGGTTGGATTGTCTCTCTATGGAAATGACAGGACATCAAGCTCAGTATGTCCTAATGCTAAAAGATAAAAAAATGACAATATTCTGCTTTCCTTTCAAATATATTTTGAGATCTTATATAGTACTTTCCAGGAATAATTACTTTCCTACCTTATTTAAAGGAGAGTGTACAATTTTCCAGTGGAATGCTACATTTTGTGCTGTGAGATGGAGTTAAAATATTGGTCTTCAGATACGTGAAATTTCTTATACAGAAAAGATATTTTAATTTTCTAGTGTGGATGGAGTGATGGTAACTAACCTACAGGAGCAGATTACTTCAGGGCTGTTGGTAGCCTTAGGAACTTATCTCCTGTCACCTCATCAAACTGCACAGAGCAACATGCTCTCTGATGCCATGGAAAACCGAAATCAGGACTAATGATCATTTGATGTAGTGAAAGAGTAGTGATTTGACATCACTTGGGTTTATGCCTTCCCAGCTTGCTACTTGGCTTCGTCCACTGCTGACCAATTTCTGCTGGTTGGAGCTAACAAAAATTAGTCCTAGTGAGCATACTTCAGAATCTCTAAAAAAGCTTTGGAATAGTTTTTGAGTAACACAGCTAGCAATTTCAGAGTAGATGACAGCATAGTATGATGGCAGCAAAGTTTATGATGACATAGATGGCAGCAAAGTTTACTGACAGTCATATGCCTTATGGCTTTACCACTTGTGAGCAATGTGGTAATCCCAAGTGCATGAAAATTAATTTTAATATTGTATTTCATCACTGAGTATTTTTCCTCTGTGTGTGTTAATTTTTTAATATATAACAATAATTTCAGTGTCTCAAGCCTTACTCTTTTACTGGAACTAAGATTAAAATATGTAGAGCTTCTTTGCCCAGGATAACTGAAAAGCATGATTTTAAAGAAAAAAGGCTATTGAGGTTAGAATAACAAACTCAGGCTTTGTATCAAGTGTAATTTCCTAAGACTAAGAATAATTCACGGTACAATTACGCTACATTGTGTCATGGAAAAGGCCTGTTACTTAAACAATTTGGCTCTGTAGAATTTGCTGTTGAGTACAGTCTTGCAGTAGTTATTCTATGCTGTAGAGAAAGTTGACAAGATGATCTAGTAGTTTTTCTAACCTCTAGTATGGTCCTTTGCCTTGAAAAGGCAAGTTACACTCCTTTTAGAAGTTAGATGGTTTCATAGTTGCCAGCAGCCTTGACAGTGATTTCCATTACCATGTGATTTTTAAGTTCTGTAAATCTGCATTTCTCTTTTGAATTTTAGATACCATTCCAGGGAGACAGTGCATGTCCTCCTGCTTCTTTCTTCTTAGACAGTTCGGTAATGTCCTGATTTACCTCAACTCAGTCAAGGTTAGTATTATTACTTAGATTTGGTAGTACTCTAATGCATGGAATTACTACTTATGGAATTAGACTGTACTGTGTGAGACACTATATAAACATGAAGAGATACAGAAACACAACAGTAACAATGAAACACAGGAACAGCAGCAGAACATTGGTCCATACAGCAAATGGATCAAAATGTAAGGAAGCTCTTTAGATAGCATTGTGCAGCATGGGGGGGGGGGGGGGGGGGGGGGGCTCTTATCACACTTGCAATTTAACCATTATCAGGCTGTCTGGTGGCATCACAGAAGACAAGGAAGATAATTAAAGGAAGGCAATGAAAAAAATTGTGGATATTTATGGAGTGGGCAGCACGGAGAAAAAAAAATTTTTTTTTTTAAGACTTATCAGAAGACTGATGGAGATTATTGTCACTGGTTAATAATTGGGGATAACATTTTAATGAACAAGAGTGTGTAAGGAAGATAGGGCATGAAGGACCCTGAAAGTACTAAAGCTTATATCTTATAAGGAAAGCAGTCATGGAAGGGCTAAGATAGGGCAGTATTACCAAAGCAGTAAGCTAGGAATATTATTCTTGCAGAAGTAATCTGAGTGGGACCCTGCAGGCAGTGTTGCATTTTTCAAAGAGAAGGAGATTGCAGTTACTATAATGCAGCATTATCAGATCTCCAGTATTCAATGGATAAAATGGATATAGCTTACAGATATTCAGTTATAAATCAGATGTGAGGAAAAACAGGCTGGAGCATGATTATAGGGTTAAGTGATTGCAGTCTTGTTCTACATTCTTGTCTACATTCTAGAGTCTTGTTCTACTGATTTGAAACTAGAGTTGTAAGAACGCTGTATTTGGTAGGAAGAAGAACAAGAATCTAAAAAGAAATGGTTAGGGAGATGCATGAGATGAAGACAACTAAAATGTTCTAAGGAGGGTGAGACCTAAAGAAAAACACATGGCTGTAATGGTGCCAAAAGCAGCTGATAAGAATGATGAAGGTGCAGTGTTTTTAAACTTTGTCTGGAAGAGGTCACTGAAGAAATCCCAGGTAGCCATAGCCATCAGAATGGCTCCACTGAGTGGAATGAAGAGACACCCCACCACCACCCCCCCAAATTGGAGTGTGTGTGTAATTGGAGAAAAGGAGAGCTGGAAACTAACAGTGAGATTTGCTTTGCCTAACTTGAGCCATCTAAAAGACTGACCTCTAGTTATAACTGATCATCTGGTCTCAGTCCATAGTCAACTGGGGCAAGATGGTAATTTCTGGAGTAAAATTAATCCTATGTATTTCTTACACTTAGAATGGAATGAGTCACCCCATAGAAATACCTGGCTTTTTCCATTTACTTAAAAAAGTTCTTAAACAACTAGTTCTAACCTGAAAAGCTTAAAGTTAAATGCGATTACTCACCACCTCCAAGGCATGTGGGAAAGCTTATGTCCTGGTTTCAGCTGGGATAGACTTAACTTTCTTTCTACTAGCTGGTATAGTGCTGTGTTTTGGATTTAGAATGAGAATAATGTTGATAACACAGGGATGTTTTAGTTACTGCTGAGCAGTGCTTAGAGTCAAGGCCTTTTCCTGCTTCTCACACCGCCCCACCAGGGAGTAGGCTGGGAGTGCACGAGAATTTGGGAGGGGACACGGCTGGGACAGCTGACCCCAACTGACCAAAGGGATATTCCATACCATATGATGTCAAGCTCAGTATATAAACTAGGGGAAAAGCTGGCCAGGGGTCCACTGCTTGGGAACTGGCTGGGCATCGATCAGCAGGTGGTGAGCAACTGTGTTGTGTATCACTTGTTTTGTATATTCTTCTATCATTATTTTCCCTTTCTTTTCCGTCCTATTAAATTCTCTTTATCTGAACTTTTTTTTTTTTTTTTAATTCTCTTGCCCATCCCACTTAGGGGGATTGAGCAAATGGCTGTATGGTGTTTAGCTGCCTGCCAGGTTAAACCACAATAGCTTAGAAATGAGAGAGAGAAGGGGAGTATCTGGGGAGGCAAATAGAGTAATTATTACTGGAATGTAAGGCATGGCTAGTGTTTGTAAAGGAAAGAGTCAGAAGCAAGCAAGACACTAGACAGAAATCAAGAGGGTGAAAGTGAGCAATAGGATGATCAGAGGATAGGTCAGAGTCATGAGGCAAGAGAAGTGCTACAGGGAGGGGATTAAGTGAGACAGTTCTGCACCTGTAAGGGTATAAAGGAAAGTGTTGTAGAAAGGGTTGGAAAGACCATACGAAGGGAAAAGGAAGAGCACAGAATACTCAGTGTTATTTTATCTCCCATGCAGAGGGAAATATAGGTGAGGAATAGGTACAATGTTTAAAAACTGTCAGGAAGGAAGCAGAAATAATGACAGATACAGGTACGCAAGTCTTCAATCCTGCTATATTTATCAACTAGAAGAAAGAGCGTTCTTACCTTGTCAGATTTGGGAGAAAAGATTTTATTATATGTGCACAGGGGAGGGGAAGGGTTATTTTGCTGCTTGTTTGGATGTTTTTTTTTAAAAACTTAGCTATTTTGCTGAAAGTATGTAGAACTACAGTTGCACATTATAACATATATATGGGGATCTCAGCTTGCAAGCTGGACTTCTCCATGTATACATGACTTTGGCATCAGTAACCATATATCTGTTCTGATTCGACCCATATTTAGGCAAAGATAATAATTTTTAAAAAATATTCCCTCAGTTTTCACAGTTGTAATGTGGCTGCATTTATAAGGACAATACAAAATATTATGCTAAGTAAAGAATATTCAGTATTAAAAAAGACTGATGCATTTCATTGCACACTGGTATACTCTTATTTGAAATACTGGGCACTCCCCCTGAACCGCGGAGAGAAAGGTGATTCAGAGAATAATTAGAAATTGAAATATGGTCTTAAGTTATTTAGAAGATAGATATTATTTGCTATAGACAGAAGTTAAGAAAATAAAATGATACAAAATTGGGATTAGGATAAAGAAGGTAGATTTGAAACCTCCATTTCTATTAGGAGAGGCTGAAAACAAGATTCAGCTTGCTGGAATTGCAGCAAATTCACCATGTCTTTTCTAAGAAAATGCATTTTGTCCCTCTCAAAACAGAGTTTATGGAACTCATTGTCATAGTTCAAGGTAGGGTTGAGTTTGCAAGTTTGGAAGGTTTTATAGATTGTATCTAGCAAGTTGCAAAATGGTCAAGCTTAAGTAAAATATGTATTTGTTAAATTCTTGAAGGGAATCATAAGTACTGGTACTTTGAGACATAATGTAGTTGATAAATAACAAGGGACAAAGTTTTCTGCCTACCACCACTTTCTTTGCATGGTACTTCTGAAGTAATTGGTACTCATCATTTTCTAGCTGAAACTAGCCACTTCTCAGATTTACTTAGGTCATTCCCCTCCTCTTCAGGTCAGAGGGATGCAAATAATTCTTCCTGTACCATTTTACAGGCAAGGTTTAGGCGGCTTTATGGTCACCTTTGTGTTTCATTCACAGGAACCAACTTCAGTAGAATCTCTGCAGCTCTTTAAGCGGAGCTGTGCACTCTGAAGATTGTTTGCATTATATTCTCTCAGGAAACACTACCTTCATCCATGATTGATTAGAACTGCTTTAGGCATGAGAATGTCTCGAAGGACACCTTATTATAAATGTATTGCTGGCTGCCCTGAGGGTGACATTGTAACACTGAGGATGAACTGAGAAGACAAGCTAATTCGGGCTCAGCTGAGTTCTGGCCACAACGAATGCTTCATTGTTCAACTGGGTATCTGAGCATCAAATTGAAACGGACATCACTCCGAGCACAGTTAGTTTTATGAAAAAATTGAAGGCCACTAGAAAGACTGCAAAAGAGTGAAGTCCAGTGGTTTAAAAAAGAAAAAGAAACCCATCTAGCTGCTGTGAATGTGTTGCACTATCAGCAGCACTAGTTCATTTTTACTGGTTTTGGTTTTGCAGCAGGTCTGGTGTCTAGCACTAATACAGCCAGGGTAGAATGACACAGTTTTTGAGTTTGGTTGCTGACAGAGTTTCTGTTCCATTTTAATGCAAAAATACAATGGAGGGTGTTTGAATAGAAGGAACTATTCACGCAGTAAAACTAGCATCTTGCTCACCAGCTTTGCTTAACCTGGGACTTGTGCTGATTCACACAAAACTATCATCGAAGAAGAATACAGCAAAGTGTTGTAATTCTCATATGGTGAAACCAGTTATTTCACCCTAGGGGTACTGAACTGTTTTCACAAAATGAGTTTGAGATTCAACCTATTGGTTCAGCCTCATGCTTTCACATAGCTTGCTATATTTGCCAGCTCTTTTGGACCCTAACATAGACTGTTTGGGTGAATCCTAGACATCTGGTAAATGGTGGCCATCCCCTGCCCTCTTCTCCAAGGCACTGGCTTGATGTACTGGGTGGACTGGGTCAGCACCCTTATTTGACTATGTGTGACAGGGAAGGGAAGAGGTTCCTCAAGTGTCCTTACATAATTAAAGAAAATAGAGAGCACTAGGAAAGGGGTTTGTCGCTTGCTTCCCATATATTTTGTACAGTCCCAGTTGAGCTTTTTTACCTCCTCCTCTTTAACAAGGGAGCAAAACAAAAGTTTGGTCTTCTTACACAAGTTGTGTTTCTTTCATAGATGTTCTCTTCTGCATGCCTTGCTGTTATGCACACAGGAAAGGTTTTCTTGCACCTTGCTTTTTTTCCCCTGCTCTTTCACAAGCACTGCACCTCTGCTCAGCAGGGATCCTCAATCCCATTCACACTTGTAGATGTGGTATTGTGTTCCACCTTCCCTCCACCAGGTCTACCAGTGCAGCAGTGAGGGACAATGCTGAGTGTATAATACACTCAGCTGACTTTTAGTCATCTGAGTTATACTTCAATGTGGGCATCTGACCATGATCAAATCTAAGATATTTGGGTCAAATCCAAACATCAGGCTAATCTGTACCTAGAGTCATATTTCCTGCTTTGGCCCATGCAGCATTTCAGAAAAGACACAGCTAGATTAACCTGATCCGTCATTAGCCAGGTATGTTCAGTCTAATATTATGGGAGAAAAAAACTTAATGTTACACTTCAGAGAAGGATGCCTGTAAGCAAGGCTTGAGCTTGAGGAAGTCCTATTACATGGTGTGCTGCCAGGTTACAGCCTGGTACTGCAGCTCCACCTCCATCATGTGATCCAGTGTGTCAGACTAGCATCTGTCACATAACCAGATCCACAGGATCTCTTGTTGAACCTTGAGAAGTCTTGGAAAAACAAACTGTTCATCTCAAGCCATTAGGGAGTCAACTGCCTATTTACCACCCTAGTGGTGAAATAAGTGCTTGGGAGGTGAAAGAGACCATGGCAGCTCAGCATGTCTTCACATGCCCAAAGTGAAAATTACACACATAAAAGCTGCCACTGCAATTTTGAGCTTGGAACATTCTCCAGGTCTCTCATGGTTAATACTGTGGAATGTTCCAGCTGTGTTTGTAGTCACGAATGTAGGATGGAAAGCCAGTCCATAATTTTCTACCCACTGTTTATAAAAGCCGTATGTTCATAATGTGGGTTTTTCTTTTTCCTTCACGTTGTCTAGATATAGTCTGACTCAGACTGAGAGGGTGGGGGGAATATTTTTAATGTTATTATACCATGGGAGGAGGGTTTTTTTGTTTTATTTATTTGGGTTTTGTCTGTATGGCTTATTTTCCAGAGTTACTTCTACAATGATGACACTTTTAACTTCAACTACGCCCAAGCCAAAGCTGCCATGGGCAATTTTAGTGAGGCTGAAGAGGTATGTGTTTACTTACTTTAAAAAACAACAATGGAAACATTTCCCACATACTCCCCTCTTTTCTTCCTTTTCTCTCTCCAGATCTTCATGTTGGTTGAAAGTAAGCAGGTTGTGGAACATCATCTTCCCCTTCTTAGAGGAACTGAAACTCTCAGTGAACATTATTCAGAAAAGATTATCTTGCTAATCTTGTAACGTGAGGTATATGAGGAGTCATGCTGGTTGTGATGCATCACAAGAGTGCTTGTAGCTATCTCTAATTGATCAAAGAATGCCCTCTTAATCAGATTTCCTATGCTTTGTCCCAGATCTTGGGCAGTCTCACTGTTCAGACAAATCAGGGCATGCTGAGTAAAAGACACTGAATAGTTAAGATCTTCTAGGTGTCCCTAGAAATCCGTGTTTTAATAAATAAATAAATAATTGTTTCCTCTGGGAGATGTGGGAGGAAAAGAGGAAGTGCTCACTATCTTATTCAGCAGCATCCAGATGCAGCTGGAAGAGATTAACTTCTACACACAGCAGTTTCTGTGTCTATGTGCTGTAGAAACTTAATTACAACTAAAATATGCAGAAACAAATAGCTATTATGGAGATGGAAGCAACATTTTCCACAAGACCAGGAAGAAGACAAGCCAGGAAAAAAAACCCAAAAAACAAAAAACCAACCATGTAATCTAAAGTGAATCATATAGGTTTGGTTGGTTTGGGTTTTGTTTGTTTGTTTGTTTTTCCTGTCTAAATTTTTAACTCTTCAGGTTTCTTGACAACAGAGCCCCCTGGTTTGTTTTTTTTTTCTTTTCTTTTTTTCCTTCCCCTGCTCTCCCCCCCACCCCCAACACCCAGCCCCTTAATTTCTGTGACCTGAAACTGCATCTCTCTTTAAAAAAAAATATCCAAGACAAGTCAGGCAAAATGGATATGTATTTCAATTCACCTACCTTAATTTAGTCAGCTTAGTGAAAACACAGGTGAGTATCTTAAAACTATGCTAGCAGGCTAAGCTGATAAAAATGATAATACTATAAGTAAGTTTTAGCTGCAGCTAGGCAGCAAAGGAACACAAAGGTGTAAACTGCTGTTAATCCACATTTTTCCTCATATGTTCCTACAAATGATAAACTTGCATTATGTAGCTGATGCGTTTAAATAACAGGATTATGTAACTAAATTGATGAGTATTGTTTGATCTTTGCCTGTGATGACACTTTCATATAAAGATCACTCTTCCCCAGTGTCTTATAAACTTCTAAAATATCTCCACATATAGCACTTATTAACTTATTAAAAAGCTTACCTCCCTGGACATAATGAAATAAAACCAATGATAAAGTGCTAGTTACACTGATAATACTGCTTTTTTTTTTTCTTCCCCACCCCCAAAATTAGGGCATCAGCAATGTTTAACCAATAAAAATGTCAGTAATTTGTAGAACTTGCTGTTCCAGTACATACATCTGCTCCTATAAAGGTATTTTGAGTTTTGCCAGTAGCATCCTAGCATAGTTACAAAGAGAGGCAAAAAGAGCTTTTTTTTTTTTCTGTGAGTAATGCCAGAGAACATTTTAAAATGTATAACTTCCCCTCCATTTATCCCTTTAGATGTAGAATGTAATAAACCTGTATTTGTGCAGTAAGTTACAAAAGATGAACGTTTTGCCTCGGAACCGTACTGAAACCAAAATTATTAGAAAAGGCTTATTGCTGACCTGGAATGATCTCTGACATGTATGGGGAGGAAAGCTTCATATATATGTGAAACTTCTGGTATTTCAAGAAGATGCTAATGTAATTGCTTGCACTGCTTTCTAAACAAACACTTTCCAAACAGCTTTTCCCACAGGCCTAGTGTTCCTTTGTGCTGTTTGTGTTGCATGGCCGCCCACTGGCACTTGTTCAGCGCAGGCCGCACCCTCTGCACAGCTTGGTGTTTTGCAGCTGCAGAAGTCCCTTGATAAGCATGGCGCTGTTTGAATCCTCCACCTACCTGACACAGAGAGATGCCCCTGCGCTGCACTTGCATACCCCGACTCTTCTCATGAAGCAGTTGTTCATGTGGCTTAAGCTTTAGCTGCATGTTGAAATGAGGCAGGTCTACCTTCTGTTTGTTTAAAACTACATGCATGTGTAATCTTTTATTTTCCTTCTTCCTGCAGGTGTTCCTTTTGATCCAGAGTGAGAAGATAAAGAATGATTTTGTTTACCTTAGCTGGCTAGCTCGCTGCTGTGAGTCACTTTACCTCAACGTTGCAGAATACAGATCCTCCTCTATTGCATCAGTCTTGGCATTCCACTTTCTTAATTGAATTTAATGTTGTAGGTGGATTCAGGACTGTGAAAGTGAAAAGCTGATTGCACTGCTTATAGTGTGGGTGGTTATTGCACCTTTCATGCATCTGGCTTTAGCAAGCAATTACTGCTTTAGTGCAGCACTGTTATAGTTCCATCAATGCAGCTTTGTCCTAACCAGTGAACCTTTTTCTTCTCAATTGTCTATTCGATTGCCTAAGTGAAGATTTTCTGTCTGAAAAGACTGAGTTACAACTCTAAAATGTTCAGGGTAAAACATAAAATAGAAGCATCCATACTGGGTCAGGCCCAAGTGTCTGTCTAATTCCAAGAGCAGTCAATGTCAGCTGTCTAGGGAAGAGAAGAATCAGGCAGGCATACGTGGTATTTTTCTTCCTACTGTGTTATGCTCCATGTTGTTCAAATTCCTGTACCACATCCAAAGTAGTATAGAGGTGGGTTTTTCTGATGACTCAAACCTGAGACTCCCTAGGCTAATTTGTTTTCCTTATAGTGCCTCAATACAAAAATGTTCTCTTATCATACAATTTTCAGTAGTCATAGTTGGAATGTAAATACATTTGGTTTGGGACATTATGCCATATCGCATACAACATCTCTAATATGATCTTTCCAGACAGGCATATCACACCTATGGATGCCTATCTATAACTCCTTTCTAAGACATGCCAGTTTATTTCCTTTTTCATTAAGCTGCAGTACCTGGCTGCATTTGAGTCTTTTATATATGAATGTTTTATGTGATTTTTTTTTTTTTTTTTGATGAGAGAACTCCCGTTCCAAAGGGAAATCATGGTTGTTCAGTAGACAGTATTCATCCCTTTGATTCTGTGCTATAGTAGTTCTTTGACATACTTCTGGGGATGCAGAACTCTTGGAAGGTGCTACTTACCGTACAAGAAGTAGAATCAACACTGTGTTATCAATTAAAATTTTCTAGCTCTTTCATACGAGTTGCTATTTATTCTTGAGTGTGCCTTTTGCCATTCTGAATTCCTGCTGAAGTTTCAGTAGAGCTGCTGTCTTCGTCTGTGTCTGTCTTTAAAATTTTGATTTTTCATTCCCAAACAGCTGCTAGAATTCTTTGCAGAAACAACTGTTCAGTGATGAGTATAGTTATCTCTTTGTGTCAAGTATGTAAATTACTATTAGATCCTTCTGGATAAAAGCTGCTATAGAAATTACAAAGAATTATAATACATTCATGTCAGAGTATGATTAGGTATTGAGTCGTAAACAATTCAATGCTGAAATATTTCCAAAGGGCAAAAAGTACCAGAGATGGATCTTTTTCGATGCTAGACAGTATTTTTTTGTTTAATATTATTGTACTATTTATACCAAATTCCATTTCTCTAGATAGATGGGTTGGTATTTGGAAATTAAGACCTGGCTGTTTGCCACGGTGTATGGTATCTGGAGCTGATGAAAGAAAAATCTGACTTGATGTCTTGCTGCCTCCTAAATGAGAAGTGTCTATAAATTCTGTGATTTGGTGTTACATGTTTATTGTTGATATTGCCACCCATTCTACCTGCAACATATGTATTGGCACAGTGGGCACAGATATAATAAGCTAAACAATTCCTCTCTTGAAAGAGGACAAGAGTGATCCATGTGTGAACAGAACAAGACTTGAAAAAGAAAGGAGTACTTAATTTCATTTTCTTTTCTCCCAGTACTTGAATGAGTCTGGAATTACTGATATCAACCTCCGATTCAGCAGAATGGCTTCTCATCTCCAGAAAATCAAAGTTTGGAATCCTTTGTGTTCAAACACCCTAGTAGAATTTCCACTAGCTGAGATGGAAGATTCAGATTCTTATAACTTTAATTGTGTATAGCAGTGATGTTTAAAGTTAAAAGGCCAATAAAAAAAATTCTAGTCACATGGGCAAATTTAAAACCAGCACCAAATTTCAGCAATTTGGAAATATTTTTTCTAGTAGATGCATAATGATAAGTTTTGTTATATTTGCAGGGGCTTTGCTTACCCCCCACCCCCTTTGGCTTGCTATGATTCATGGGGATTGAATGTTTAGATCGAGGTGGGCACCTATTAATTTTTTTCTATAAGAACACAGAATCCCAGATCTCACCATCTAAATGGATTGCCGCAGTTCATTGTCCTTCTCTAAATTCTTTCCATTCTATTTCTTAATCACATCTGAAATCATGAGACTTGTGCTTATTGCTGTATCTGTGAAATATAAATGGAGATGTAAACGCCATAATTATTCCTCTTGACGTTGGTATTCTCTGATGAATTGCTGTTATCGCTAGTAAGGCAGAAGGACAAGTTTCCCTTTCCAACTTGATGCTCACCGGCTGAGGCATGCATTTACATTAAGCAAAGAAATTTAGGAACATTTATTCCACCTGCCATTGAGTATTCTGTGTGGTGTATTCTTTTCACAATCCCAGTTTTTTGTTGTTATTGCAGATATTATGAATAAGAAACCACAGCTGGCCTGGAAGCTCTATCTGAAGATGGAGACCTCAGGGGAGTCCTTCAACCTTTTGCAGCTCATTGCAAATGATTGCTACAAAGTGAGTCTTCTCTTTAGAACTTGGTGTATGGCATGTTAATTCAGTGATTGTACCAACAGCCTTTTTTTTTATACTTTCCATCATTATCATTAGTGAACTTTATTTTATAACAGCAGGATGTTTAATAATGGAGATGAGTTGACAAGGATTAGTCTTTATTTAACTTACAGGCCTTCTTGGTAGACAACCCACAGATTAAAACAATGGTAAATTACTGCATGCTTGAGCTATCAATAATGGTAACAGTTTCTTCTCATGCTAGGGATTCATTGTTGATAGAAATTACAAGAAACTTTTAAGAAAAATATCTAGCATAGATTCAGCAAGGAGCCTTGTGCTGCTTTTTTTTTCTGGGACAGTGTTATTTTTTCCTTAAAGCAACGGGAGACACTCCTTTGTTAATCATAAGGAAATGGAAAGAGAATTCCCACAACTAATATTCTACTGCCCAAGTGGGGCAAAGAGACACGGTGTGTGTGTACTCATTAGGAATAAAACTCAGAAAAAAATTGTGAACTTAACTGCCTACAGTGGGATCCCTGCTAACACATAATAGTTCTTCTGTTGAGCCTTTTCTAGAGGGGACTTTTAAAGAGGTGAGGTTAGACTAAGCTGCCTAACATTTTTAAAAGTCAATCTAGACATGACAATGCCCAGTTCAGTAGGGATGCTCTGGGCATTTTAGAACAAGTTAAAATATATGCTACCTTACTTGTACTAAGCTTCTAGATTGTGTTTACTAGTTCCAATGCTCCATGTTAATACACTGCTGGCACACCTCCAAATTTTACTTTATACAAAGCTATGTTAATAGTGAAGAGATCTTGGGAAGCCAATTACAATTCTGCCTAAATTCCTAACACCTAATTCTTCAGATGGTGTCTATACATAGTGAGACTTAGCTCTGATTCAAGTTTTTTTGCTGTTCTGCAAAGCATGGAAAGAAAACATGAGAGCATCATCCACAGGATGGATGTAGAGGCATATAAAGAAAACTTGTCTGAGAGGATTTTAAATGGCATTATAGGAGAAAGTAAAATTAGTTGTCCTATGCAGAGTACTGCTGTGCAAGATTTCAGTAGACAATAATAGAATACTGTATCCTGCATCCTCTCTCCATCTACACAGATGATTGCACTGTGTTGGGACCTGGAGGAATAGCAGCTCAGTGACAGGCAAAAGGGATGTGCTTTGGAATAGTGTCATGGTGAGACACAGGGCATCCACTTGTCAGAATGTATTGGCCAGAGCCAGAAGGTAGACTGAAGTTATTTGGGGAGCAACTGTTTTAGATTTAATTTAAATTAAATACAGAATATAAAGACAGATTGTAATTTTGTGATTGTGCAAATATAGTAGTTCACTGTTTTAAGAAGGCAGATGTGAGAAGAGCAGAACACAGATAATAGATGTAAAGGCTCATGGAGCCGGTTCAGTGGAGCCTAATGCAAGTGAATACACAAGAGCTAGCAGCTAATCGCAGAGGCTTTTTAGAGATACAGTGACCAAACTTGCCATCATACCTCTATGACAGCAAACTGAGTCCTATTGGAAAACCTCCCAGTGATTCTCAGTTCAGCCAAGCTCTCCAAAGAGCAGCAATATCTGCATACTGTCTGTAACATTCTTTTTTGCTGTTTTCCTTCACCTGAAAAAGTAACGTGTTCTCAAAATCCTAACAAACACATAACTGAAAGTCAGAAAATCTGCCTTGTGATTTCAGAAGCATTCTTCTAAAACTGAGTCAATGATCTCTTGCACATCTTTTAAGTATTCAATCCGCCATCTCATCTTAAAAGTCTTGCTAAAGCAAGTGGCATCACTGGTGTTTCCCGTAGCTGCAATTTGTGGAAGCAAGTTGGCAATCAAACCTCATGTAAAATCTCTCTCCAGACCATTTTAATTCTCACTTAAATCAGTTGATTACTTTGCTTAAATTCTTCTCGAAACCTTACTGTAGTCTAGAGGAGAAGCAGCTCCACATTTTGGATTTATCTAGAGCTCTTAAAAACTGCACTTACAGGACTAAATTTTTCAGCCTAATTATGTGTCTACATACCACCATAAATGACTGCTCCAAAGACCAAGGAATTTGAAGTCAAAAATTATTACTATAGCATTATAACATCTTTCTACACTACCAGCTGTTTGTACCTCTTCTACTAAATGGCAAGACCCATGTTGTTTGAGTTTATGTAGCATTTTCCAGTTCACAGAATCACAGAACGGCAAGGGTTGGAAGGGACATCTGGAGATCATCTAGTCCAACCCCCTGCTAAAGCAGGTTCACCTAGAGCAGGTTGCACAGGACATCGTCCAAGTGGGCTTTGAATATCTCCAGAGAAGGAGACTCGACAACCCCTCTGGGCAGCCTGTTCCAGTGCTCTGTCACCCTCAAAGTAAAGAAGTTCTTCCTCATATTCAACTGAAACCTCTTATGCTTCAGTTTGTGCCCATTGCCCCTTGTCCTGTTGCTGGGCACCACTGAGAAGAGTCTGGCTCCATCCTCATGACATCCACCCTTGAGAATTTTGTATGTGTTGATGATGAGTTGTTTCTGAAACATTATATATATTGGAGGTCCATAGACAGCACCATGGTTGTAATTTAAGACTGTAACTTCACTCAACCGATTGCTGCTATCTGCTTAGTGGAACTAGATTAGATTCCAGTTTGGAGAGATCAGTATTCAATTTTTTCTTTTTAGCTGACACATCTGATGCTGTTTATACTCTCTATCTTTATTCCCAATCATTTAAACACTTTCCCATCACCTGTGGATAAAATCACCATTTATGTGAAGAACAGGGAATTATTACTTGTTCTGTAGTACCTGTGTTTCTCTGACTAAAGTTTTCAAATGTAACTCCCACAGCTTGTCCTTTTTTTTCAGCAGATGCAGGTTTCCAGCCACCAAAGGATGGGAGGTTGTGTTCAGTCTACCTTCTGTGCTCTGTCATGGGAAGATGCTAGCCACAAACAACACTGCTATTCAGGCTTGCCCAAGTGAAGAACACTCACAGTCATAGACAAGGTCCACATGAGCTATACTGACTTCAAAAGCTGCAGTTAATGTGGTCACTCCTTTGGCATTGGCTGTTGCCAACCAACTTGCTTCTTGTTCCTATTTACAAGTAGAGAACATAAGGCAGAAAAGATAGGGTACACGGTGGATTTTCCTATGCTCAGGAAAATTTTGGATTATAGAGTCACTGAATCTTATTTTGTACTGTACTATAACAGTAAAGAAAAAAATTTAGCTCTAAGTTAAACCCAAAAGACATCCAAGTACCTCTCTGTGACCATCTCTAGATGAGGAAAAGTGGTTCCATTTTCAAATGTTCGGACTAGTTTGAAGTTGATATTCTATCAAGGACTTTGGTATAGCCAGTACGACACTAGATAAGGCACCTCATAAAAAAGAAGTTCTGTAAGCTAGTGTTATCTCCATATGATCAACAACAGTGCTGATCACTGCCAACTCAAAAAGTTCACAGTGCAGTTTGTCTATAATACATTCAAAGACATAGACCAGTAATGTAATACTACCTGTTTCCCTATGTAGAACTGAAATGTGCCTCTTCTGTGTCACTTGATGCCTGCAGAAAAACAGGAAAATGCACATTGCTCCTATGACTTACTGCTGATTTCAGAAAACTGAGCTCAAAGTTTTTAATCCCCTTCTGAAAGATGGTCATATAGTCAGGAATAATGTTTCCCTTTCCATGCAGATGCGTCAGTTTTACTATTCCGCCAAAGCATTTGATGTTCTGGAGAGACTGGACAGTAATCCTGAATACTGGGAAGGGAAGAGAGGTGCTTGTGTGGGTGTCTTTCAAATGATCTTAGCTGGCCGAGAAGCAAAGTGAGTATTCTGTGTTGTATCTGAATTTATTTTGCTCTTTTCCTATTTCCAGCTAGCTGTAAGCCAAAGTCATAATCTTAGCTTTAGAGCTACGTATCCTCTTCCAATTCTTTATTGACTTTTCAGAGAATAGACAGTCTGGTCAGTGGTTCCATATACAGTGTACAATTTGAAGTGTATCTTCCACACCAACAGTTATAGAATATATGGTGGAGAATAACTCACCTGAAAATGCTATGAACTGTAGGAAACCAAAATACATTAGTCATTATACTAGGAAGAGCTAAATTATAAATGTAGGATGTTCATGAACTGAGGGAAAAGCACCTCATTTCATGTTGATGGTGTAAGAATGGAAAACTGTCCCATGACATTTTAAGGTTTATAGAACATAACTAAGGAAACATTTACTCAGTGCTATAGGAATTACATGATTTCTTTAAACAGTGAGTAGATGAGACTCTGTTTTCACTAAAATTTTTCTGAAGACACTGTCCATGTTGGACAAATATACTTACTTGATGAAAGCTTAAAGGAAATAATTTGTGTTACTGATAATTTTGCTTTCGGCCCATTTCACCGGATGGGAGAATGAGAGAGAGTAGTGAGGCTGTATTTAAGAACTGTTCCCTCATGAATAGTCTGCTGTGATGCCAGATGGCTGTTCTCCCCTGGCCAAAGTTACTGTTTCGTACATGACTGGTACGTGTGTATCTTGGCTTCTACACTTCCCTTCTATTCCCTTCTCTGCTGGAATAATCTCATTAACTACTGCACCCTTCAAGTGTCCTTCTAGCAATGACTGCAGTAGATGCAGTACAATACACGTAGCTTTCCTGTCTTTCAATACGCCTGTAAGTTCTTGCAGTAAAGTAGTGGCAAACTGCAGCTTCATACTGGTTTATCCTATTGGTAATGTTCGTTTCCATGTTATTTGTATTTACGTGTAAGGTGCTTTGGCAGCATTAAGCTAGATGTTGCCATACTGAAGACTAGCAAGTAGCATTAAATAAGAAAAAAAATGTTTGTTTTGTTCTCGGGAACTATTTTGCAAGAGTAAGGATTTACATATAAATACACATATGCGTAGGCATTAAACTCCAAACCAATTACATTTTGCTGACTTTTTTTTTTTTTACTTTTAATTTCTCTCCTTGTTGCGATTGTATACAAGACTTTTTTTTTTTTTTTTTGGTCCCCTGGGATATAATCTACCATGCATTTTTACCTATTCCTGCTCTGCAGATGAATGGACCTCTCTGTCTAGTAATTGTATTTTGCAAAATAGCTTGAATGTGGGTAGTTGTTTCTTGTATCAGTTGGGTCTCACCCTCATTTAAATCTTTGCTTTTCACCTTTGTAGAGAGACTCTACGGGAAGTACTGCATCTTCTGAAGAGCACTGGTAATTCTCAAGTAGAATACATTGTCCGCATCATGAAAAAGTGGGCCAAGGAGAACAGAGTTCCTGTTTAAGTCAGTGCTGCAAAATGAACCGGGTCAGTTACTATTGTGTGCATGGCTGTAAGATGTGGGTCTTGGTTTCTCCTGTGCATTCTGGGTACCTCCTTCCTTGCACGACTTTAGACTATCAAGCAGGTTGACCCAGCTGAGCAACAGCATAGTGCAGTGAGATTGCAAAACATTTAGCAATTCTTTTTTTTCATTAAAGCTTTGTTGGTACTTTTTCTGTTGCACCACTCCCTCTTCCTCATTCAAAGTTTCTCATTTTTTTAGTAGTAATTCCAACTGTCAACAAGTCAAAGCGCTTTCTCAGATATTCCCCAATTTTTTCAACACAAGTTACTGGAGTGCTTTGTGGGTTTTTTTTTTTCAGCAAGTCTCCTGGCCTCTGGAGAAGAATAATTTATTAAGTGTCTGAGATAAATCTACTTCAGTAAGAGGTAGAATGTGGCAAGTAGAGAGGATGATGGTGACAACCAAAAGCCAGTACTAGGGTATCAGATAATACATAAAAGACTTCTATACCTGTCTGGGGTGAAATACAAACCATATTCTGAGCACTGTCCTTTTCTGGGTAAATCTCAATAACTTCTACCTTCATCTCTTATTTTTGTCTATAAGGATTGTTTTCTCTCTTACCATTAATTCTGAAGATGAGGGTTAATCAACCCAAAACGCCAAGCTCCAAAGTGGCCTATTTGCTTTCTAGGTAGCAAAGCATGACAGTACCATCTTTTCCAAAGCATGGAGATTTGACCAACTCTGTTGTTCAATCTTGCTTTGAGGCCTGACACTCAAAACATTTATTCATGTTAATGTAATTCATGTGAGTAATCCATTTCATTTAGCAATCTGATGGATAAAAGAACTGGATATTTTGAATAATTTTCTTCAGCATTTACCACCCTAGTTAGCAATATATTTACTATACTTCTGAATTTATTATACTCTCCTGTTTTCTAAGGAGAACAGTTCAGGGAATACATAATTCTAAAAGAAGGCAACAGTTGTAACATAGTATTATAAGTATTACAAGTTTTGCAGTGAAAAACATTTGTATATTATTTGTAAAAGGAAAATTTGAAATTTGTAAATTTTTAAAATACTTAAGTATTTTTTTATCTTTTGGGGGGAAAATCAGAATACTGTATTCTCTACTGCCTGTGCTTTGATTAAAGCTCTTAATTGAATCTACAGTTGAATGTCTTGTTGGTCTGTGTCACTTCATACTGAAGAAGTTGAAATAGTATATTCATTTTGCTGTGGAAGAGGGCAGATTTGTAACTGGTCATTAAATGTACGTTCAGTAATCAGCCAAAGGCAAGCCAACAGCCTTGGTCCTGATTTTATGGTGGTTTGATGCTGAAAATGAGGCTGGGTGTATACGGAACGTATACACCTTTCTGCATATAGCATATCAGTATTTTTACTGCTTTAAGCAAAAACTGGGTATCATCTTGGAATAGAAGTACATTGATAGTTGTGGCTACTTGCATTTACATGTATTGATATCTAGAAAACTGAGCCATCGTATTAGCAACAATATAGGGCCTTTCAGCAGGGACAACTTACACTGATTGAAAAGAGGTGTGAAAGGAGCAGTATTTTTACTGAAAGCAGTTAGAAAACACCTTTCACTTGTAAAAGGCATTTTTGTCTTCCCTCCCACTTTAACTTGGAAATAGATCAGGAATACAATTATGAGTCTTGGTACAAAGCTTAAAAAAAATCATGTTGGTGGCTTTGTAGCAGATGTTAAACAGATCTAATTACTCCCTTTATTGAAGCTGAACCTACAGGAGAGCTGAAGAGCATCCAAATCCATTGCAGACCATTTTACATGTTGGTTGAATCTTCTGAAGTAAGTGTGATCGTATGGCAGCGTAAGGGCTTGGGGACTGATTTTAAATTCTCTGTCCATGGCCAGTGAAGAAGTTTTTGAAAACCTCACCTTTATTCTCTATAGTCACAAAGTCATATTTGATATGCTAAATAATGTGGGGTTTAGCACAGTGCATTTTATTGACTGGTAATAAAGCTTTTGTCATTTAAGACATAAAGAACAGGGAAATGCAGGTCTTTGCCTTGAGCAGTGATGAAATAGAAGATATATTGCATATTGTCCTAGCATTTAGGGTGTTGGTAATGGAACAGATATATAGGTGCTATTAAAATGCAGAACAAGAAAAGTGCTGAAATAGTGGTGTTTTATTTTACCTTAGAAATACATTCTAAGAACATCTTCCATTGTTTAATCTGAGATCATATTCAAAGTACAGAGGTGTGAATACGAGTTGCCTTAGCTGATACAGAATGGGAAGTTAATAAGTAATTTCTAAAGCTGTTTCTCTGATAGAGTTAACAAAATTTTATCCCTGCCCATTTCCGTATTTCCCTGAACTGTAGAAATTTAAGGGGTCAAGGTACTCTAAATAGGACAGCTTGGAGTGAAGGTAGATGTGGGGAAAAACAACAACATAAGTGACCTACACAGAACAAGCAGGCAGTGAAGAATGCATGTGCAGAGTCAGGGAAACAGGTAAGTTTATTGGGTCAGGAGTAAATGAATATAAAATTGTTTAATTGGAAAAGGCAGAAAATTTTTAATGATGAAAATAAGCTATAGAGAATGCACAGAAGGTACTGTGCGAGCAAACATATCATTAATAGTGACCAGTAAAGAAAGCCAAACCCAAAACAGCATGTAACTGCTTTTAGTTGGGCACTGACCCATTCCTGACAGATAAAGAAGATGACCTTTAATTAAACTTGGTAATACCTGAACAATTTATGCCAATAACCCCTAAGTGAATTACACTGCAGGGGAGGACATTTGTCTTGTCTGTTGCTGCAAGTAAGTTCCAGGATAACATCCGCTTTGGCTAGCATCTGAACTGATCCAAAATAGCAGCAACCCTCTTGGATTAATTCTGGAATCCAGCAAGTAAGTGCAGTAACAGCTGGAGCCAAGTAATGTGTTCACTGTAAAGGAAAAGTCACGTAGTGTTCCAACTCTGTGCAGTGTAGCAGGCATTTAGGTTTACGGGGGTCCCTGAGCTTTAAGATCACTCATTGATCTTCATAAGAAAGTTGTCTAAGGTTGAATAAGGAACTTAGCCATTAGCTAGTAATACGCAAAATAAACAATTACATGTATAGCTGTTGCTATCTGTAGCTTCATGAGATGGGAGCTATACATACCTTCAGGAGCAGATTGGGGGTTTCCCCATTGGTTTACTCTTTAACCAAATTTTCCCTGTATAATCTCCAGAAGTAATTTCCAGTCACTCTTCTTTGAGTTTCATTTTCAGACTTCCCTCTGCCCATTTCATCTATTCATATGATCACTGATTAAGCAGATAATTGCATGGAAGTGTCACCAGTAACCATTAAAATCAAGTTGTTAACCGACTACTAGATAATCTGGCCTGACCCTACATATTGCAAGATGGTAGATTTCATCTGCTCACCTTTTTATTGAATCCAGTAACTTGGATTTCCGTAAAAATATTTGCCAGAAAAACTTAAGAGTCTTAATTTGAAGGTGGATAATGAAAAATCCATAGTTTTACTTTGCAATTTATCCAAATTGTTAAATCGCCTTTACTCTTTTGGAAGTTGTACCTTAATTCTAAGTTCCGCTTGTTTGGCCTTGTTTTCTAATATTTGATCTTCCAGTGTTCATCTTTGCTGTTAGTCATTGGAGCCTAGCAGTCTTTGTTTTGGGTTGGTTTTTTTGGTGGCGGGGTTTTTTTCATCTTTAGGTATGCATAAACTGCAAGCAAGTCACCTCTGTCTGTATTGAAGACAGCATCCCTTGCAAGGATATTTTCCAAGCTGGGAAAATGGCGATCAGTTTGTCAACAGATTTTTTTTTAAAAACTGTGGCCATGAAGCAGCGGGCATAATTTCTCACTGTATGTGACACTGGAATATGCTCCTCCATACTGCTGCTGACTGTTCTTCTACATATGTACTCAAAGACTGCATTCACCCTTTTTGCCATATTATCACAGGGGGAGCTTGCATTAAATTGCTTCTCCGCTGTGACATGACATCTAGTTTTTTTCCAGGACCGGTACTTTCCAGAATACAGTCCACCCTTTGGAAGAGGCAGCCTACCTTCAGCTCTACAAAAAATATATTTTGTTTGCATGGGCTCAAGTTTTCTGTCTTATGCAGATTGCTCTGTGTGACTCTTATTCTCACTGATTATTAGTCTGTTTCTCCGCAGCCTTTTATTAGTGCTGTTTCACATGTATAGCTGGATCATCAAGGGATATGTTGGATCCTCCATCCTTCCAGGACCCTAACTAAAGTAAGCCCCCAAAACATTCTATTAATGATGACTGATGGCTACTTGCCATCATTTGTTATTCTCAACTTACTTAACATGTACCTTATGGATACTGTATTACACTTTTAAATTAGGTATATGCCATTAGAAATGTATGTATTGTGTTTGTATAACTGCAATATTGCTATATTCAGCTAAACTTGTACAAGATCCGTGTCATGGGAGCTAATACTTCCCATTCATTCTTTATCAGATGAACCTTACAGCATCCCAGTGAGACTGATGGAGTCCAGTTGTTCAAGGCTGCATGCAGAATTTGAAACAACTTTTTTTTTTTGCCCTGTAATCACATTTAGAAGCCACACACCAAAAGCTTACTTTTGGCTTTGTAGAGTTTAAACTTTCATTTAGAAGAAATAAAGCGGACATTTCACATCTCTGGGCAAGGGACAGTTCCTAAATTCCTTACAGGTCTTGATTAATAAATGAATTACACTAGCATCTATTTATAGACTGAGAAATAAAAATCTGTATTTGTTAAGAGCTGTGACTTTTGAGAAGACACAGTGTACTCTTCAAATAAAAAGAGAATTTCTGCTTCAATCCATACTCACACATTCTCTTGTGCTTAATTGCTCCACATTATAGTATTCTTAGTAATTCTTTAAGAGAATTTAAAATAATGAATGCAGTAAAATAAGTAATGGCCTTTAAAATGTTTTTACAAGTAGATCTTCAAGAACCTGGGACTTAGGTTATTTTGACAGGAAATATGCTATGGGATAGTTTGTAGCAGTTCTCAGATACAGCTAAATCTAACTAAAGAGTGGGATACTACCTGTGTTGTTGCCTCTGCACTGCACTTTTCATGGACCTAGGAATTGCATTGCTTTTTTGGAGTCCTCAAACCCCATTTTAAGCTGGCCCTTAACTAGGGAAGAGTGATGAGCCTCAGACTCCACTGTCTGTTCCAGCATCACTGTAAGCAACCTCCATGTGGTCAGTTCTGTGAAAAACCACACATGAGTACAGCATCATGTAATATACAATAACACATTTTAAGAATACATGTAATAATGTTGAGATGGTTTATGTCACATGGAAAAGAACGATGCTTCAATTCGAACATTGCACATTGTAGCACCTATAATTTTCTTTGACCATTTTGTCCTTCTTAAGCGTGATGGGATCATTATGCCCGCCTACTCTAAAGCTACTGGTAATCTTTTTCCTGCCTCACGTCAGTGGGTGAGGCCATTATATGGGTAGCCATTCTGCGACAAAACACAATGCCTTGCTTTACAGAGCTGGTGAATCAATTAATATCACATGAATTAAATTTATCTCTTGAATATCAATCTATGTGACTGTGTCTAAGAAAACTTTAGAAAAATTAAATTACAAAGACCCCTAAACCAGGTCTTAAACTGCCTGGAATGTTCCCAATACTGATGGCTATCACTATATTGGTATTCTACAAGTTTAATCTTACTTTTACTTATTCATGATGCCTCATGTGCTGAACTTAGTCATCACTGACAAACTGGGAAGTTATTTATTTATATAAACCAATGGTGTTTTTCCCCATGATTTAAAGGCAGAAGAGCTATTTTTAGGTCACAGCAAAGTAATTTCTGAGGCAAGCTTTACAAGACTTCCCACTCAGTTTAGCTAGTTATTCCCAAACAGATTCTATGGCTGTGTCCACTTCTCATTTCTTCACGTTCTCCTTCCCTACCAAGTGTTTTCCATCTCTCCCCTGACATGACTGGCCTTATAGGACTACCACGAAGTACTGCCCAAGTACTGCTGGTTTCCACTTACCTCTTCCTCCCCTTGCCCCACCTCTGAGCATTACTTGCTTCGCTCTGCTTCACGGGCATTCTAGGCAAGATTTATTCAAATAAATATACTAAGTCCCATGTATGACTAGAAATCAGTACAACACTAAGAAATAACTCGGTCTCTTGAAACAGTGAGGAAGTATTCAGATAAGTACTCAATATAAGTTAAATCTGACTGCACAGTTACTTATCAATGTAAGGGGAAATTCTTTTAAGGCCAGGAAAATGACATTTGAAATGCAGCTGTCTTACAGAAAATGTAGCTTGTTTTCACATGCGTTTCTGGTACGCAGCATCCGCTCTATTCTTAAAATCATCACTGCTATTGCTGCTATTCTACACTTCTTTCAAAATGCTCAAAAATCTTTACATTTCATATGTCTTCTCAAAATACAACTTGAGGTGGTAAAAAAAGTTTAATAGAATTCTATTTGTCTATTTAAATTATTCATGTACAGAAAATCGTTTTTCATAAGTAATTTTTCAGATGCTATTTTTAATGCTGTGGCAACTCAAAAGCAGCTTTGTGTTGAATCTGCAAGCTCGGTATGTAGTTAATTCTCGGTGATGAATATATGCTTTGCTTTTTGAAGGCAATTTGGCTTGGAAATAAAATGGAAGTATGAAAATGTTGAACTGCACATGCAAAGTATGCTTTGGACTATTCTTATCATAAGTTTGTATGAATGTTAAAAATGTAGTAATTTGTTTATGCAATCACCCTCACCTGTCTGTGATAATGTAGAATTTTTATAAGTAAAGGCAGTTTCCAAAGTGCTGAGAGATGTTGAAAAAAATGGCTAGGAAATCAGAGTTTTTGTAAAACCAGTCTGAAAGTCAATAGAGGAACTAGAGAGAAAATAAAGAAAATTTCTCCAAGGTAAAATTCCTCCAAGGTCACAGCCAAATACTATGTTATATGTCTTTATGACTCCCAGAAGGTTGCTTTGCAATCTACATATGTATCCTTTGTAATTCTCCTTTTTGGGAGGGTGAATATTGCTTGACAGTTGTTTCCTGAACAATAACTATACTAATTTTTAATATATTATGGTATTTAATGAATGAAATATATTTATGATAATTATTAACATATTTGTATTTCACTAAAACCCAGAAAATATCACAGTGGCCAGTGAGCAGGGGTAGTCTGGCCTGCAGTCTGCCTGGCTCCGTTTTCATGGGCACTGAGAGAGTGTTTGTCTTGTACTAAGTCAGCACTCACAAGAGGAACCCTCAGCAAGAGCTAATCTATGGCACATTAGCTTTTGTATTGCGGAGAATTACTTCCAGACCCTTTTACTTCATTAAACAGCATTACTACTACTGCTTTTTAGTGCAGAAAGTGCCATTCAAGCTGAGAATTCCCTGTTACAGGTGGGTGGGGTAGCTACTTGAAATTGTGACTCATATATTCTTGTGTGGTTTTAATTACTACTGGAAGAATAAAACAAGCAGAGATAAGACAATAACCTGACTCCAGTGTTTCAGACAGGCTGGTAATCTTCGGCTGCCTCCAGGGGTGCTGGCCTGATGGAACAGGCTTTTCATCGGAGATAAGCATCCCTTACTGCAAGTATCTCTAAAGAAATGGTGCAAATGAGGAAAAAAGTCAGGGACAACTCCCCAGAGCACATAATCCCTCTCAATCTCTATAAGCATCTAGGTGGTTTTACACTGTCAGATGGGCAGGTGTGAATCATAAAGGAGCTACCATTAAGGAAATCCATTCTTTCCAAAGGCAGCTCCTCTTCTATTTTAAACTCAGCTTAAATACGGTTTAAGTGACATTGTTAGACACAATCAACATGTGACAGGCAGATGCTCCTCGGTTTAAGTTTCTTCACCAGTTCATTGAATTCCACTCCCTTTCTAGATATTTGTATTTTTAATGAAAAAAAGCTTTTTTTGTATGTGTGTTACTGGGTACTCCTCTACAAAATATCTTCTGTTTATTTCTGACGTATCCCTTCTTTCTATTCTTTGTAACTCCAAGAAAAATCCAGGATTTTAGCTGAAAGGTTATTTTACGTTTGGTAATTCAGTGGGTTTAATTTTCTTATGACCACTTGGAAGGTATACATTTTTTTGCCTCTGTTTCTTCCTCCTCCTTAGAAAAGTAAAGGGTACACCTGCAAGGAGGAATTTCCTAGTGATTTTAGACCTCAAACTAATCTTCACTGCTTGGCAGAGAAAACCTCTGAGATGCTGACATTCCCAAATTAACTTCAGTTAGGATACGGAGGCCACACACCACTTCACCTAGAATCATTACCACTGGAGAAGTTTACAGCTTGTTTGTCAGCCTCAGCTGAGTTCACCCTTAACATTAGGAAAGCTTGGAAATGAAAGTCACATGTTTGTTCTGGCAAGAAATCTTGACACTGGAAGCAGAAACAATGATTAACAATTAAGTAAAAAATAAGATGTAACTAGAAATGTGTTCTTATCTTGTTAGTTAGAATTGACTTCACTACCGTTATCCGAGGGAACAAATTACCAGCATTCTGCTTGGTAAATGCACCCACTTAAGAGCTGATGTTTAATGTCTTAATATCTCACCTCCTCTCCAGGATCAAAAGCTGTTCCCAACACCAGCTTCTTGGAGCAGTTTGGTCTTCCTTGGCCAAGATGCAGTTCTTTCCATTTCTCTCATCCCTTTTTCTTCCTAACCTGTTATTCCATGTAAATGCAGCATATGAAGCTTTCCATTTTCTCTGATGTTCCTCTAAGTTAAGGATCTTACTCTATTTATTAGCGTAAAGAACGTTACAATATTCTGTAGATCATAAAAATCACCAGTCATACAGAAGTCGTGTCAGTTTTGAAGTTCGCATTGAGAAATTGCAGGTGAACAGCACAGACAATAGGCAACACCCCCACCCTTGGTTGAGGAACTCACGCTGCCATGACACAAGTGGTCCTGCAAATCCCTTTACTTTTCTAACATGAAGGCTTGTCCTGGTTTCTAGCTTATTTTTAACATGAGATAAAAGCCAACGTTTTGTTTGTGTGAACTACCTCCTAGATACCTAGTACAACACGGTATTGGAACAATATGGTATTCCTCATTTCAGGAAGTGAACAAAAGATGCACCTGAATCCACTTCTAAAGGTAAAAAGTGTTTCCAGTTACAAGAGCAGTAACTACCTTTTGCATAAAAATTGTTGCTACTCTTAAAACTTCCTATTGTCATTGAAACCTTGAGCTTCTTATCACATTTGTTCAAAGCTTTTCTTGAAGTGCTGGAAAGGAGTCCAGTGTCTTGGAGCCTCAAACTTTAATTCTCCAAGAAGTAAAGTTTGACCAGTTCAGTATACCAACCCATGGGATATAGTTCAGAGTCATGAATCCTCTGCCTTGAAATTGTGGTAAATGAGTATTACTGCCCTGGTAAAGCATATCCTAATGACTCGAAGCTAATGCACCCTTTCTAGTCCCAACACCTGGCATTTCTCTATCTGCCTACTGTCCTTCCAAACCACTGTTTGCTTCACTATTGAATAGAGTACTTTGGACTTTTTAAGGATGTGGCAGAACAGCTGGTAACAACTCTAAGCACAGGTGCCTGAGCAGAGAAAGCTACCAGTATGTTCTCTAGGGAACAGTATTTTTAGTTGAAAGAATAATTAAAAAAAAAAATATGAGGGGGAAGGATCCCCTAGATAAAAGAAGTTAGTTTTCCAAAAGGTTTGCAGGCCATTGGTGCTTGGTTTTGGAAACAGAAGGGGGGGGTTATTCCTTGATTCTAGATCAGGAAGCAACTTAGTAAGGAGGGAAGACAAGTTCAAAAAAAGCACACTTTATTCAGAGAGCCTCATTAAATAGAAAACCAGCAACGCCAGCCACATTGTTGGTGCAGTGGATTCTTGTGATGCAGCAGCAGTTCTAGTAAGAGCTACACAAACACCATCGGAAGGACCATGAGGATCAACAAGATGCCTGGTTGAACCACAAGAAACCAAGATACCAAGAGGATATAGTGAGGACGCAACCCATGGAAAATGAGGATATTCTCACAAAAAAAACAACACTCAAACCTGGTAGAAGTATCTCTTGGAGACTTTTGTGTAGCTGAGATCTGACTGGCACAGGCATGATCGGGCTACCAATATAGCTCCTACCTCACCGTAGGTCCCGGTGCTAACCTTAAGCAAAGCAGAAGACAAACTGCCATCCCGCACCACCTAAGCTTGAGTGGGGAAACGTATTATCAATATAAGCAGAACGTGTTTTCCCCCACATTTCCATTGTAGGGCAACAGCCTCACAGCTCACAGAAGTAAAGTATTGAGCCTTTTGAAACTGAAAGCAAGCTCCCTGGAGATAGACACAACTGACCATAAGGATAGCTCTGCCTTCTGATGGGCCCCTGGTCCTGCTGATGTGGGGCATCCAGCCCAGAGGAAGCCATACGGGCGGAACAGCAGCTTCCATTATGTCCAGAAGAGCAGCTAGCACCAGCCTGTAACGAAAGAGGGTACAGCTCCGACTCTAACACAACAAACACTAACAGCCCAAAAGGAAGGGTTTGTCTCCCAGACAGAGAAACCATCCCAAAGCAGAGCAGGAGGATCACACCTGCGCCTGGGCAGAGGCTTCCGGTGGCTTACCGGGCCGTCTCCATCATTTTCTGTATTTGAAACAAAGTCAGGTCAAGAAACCTCCACTCGCTGATGTGGCTGTAACATCCACAGTTCTGAGCTCCCACTTTGTATCATCTGCTCATACTGGCTTTCACCAATGAAATAAAAAGCAGCTTCAAATTCACCTCAAAATTACTCTTTTTCTCCAGTTACTACACTTTTTTAAAACTCTTAATGTGCTTCTTTCGAGAGACACTTTAATAATTGTGTCCTTCAGGTAATGTACAAAAGGAAGGAGTCTGTATTCTATGTTGGACTATTTTAGCATGGTCATATCCTGAAAGAAAGCAAAATAATTGGAAAAAATATCTAATTACTTTTTTTAATTTTTTTTTTTTATTTTGTGCCCCTCTGACAAGTGCAGCATGTTCTACTATGTACAAAAATACCTGAGACAGAGCTTAACACCAAAGAACAAAACAGGTAGCAGAACAGAAAAACAGTGATGAAAAAAACCCAAATCTAACGCCTCCTGAAACTGTTTGATATGGCACAAGCCTGGAACTCTTCTGGGGTATTCAAAGCTAAATTCCTGGAGAACTTAAGATCTAGTGGATTTGGTTTGCTTCTTGGGAGTCTTCCCTGAGTGCTTCCAGTATCTTAGACCAAAGGTAATGGTAACATATTCCAGTAACTGCTATGCTTGGATCCACTGCCAAGTTTCTTTCTGATTTAGTTTAGATACTGAGATCCAGAGCAAGCTGTCTTTGGTAACTTCACTTTAAATTCAAAGATCCAGAACTACTGTTTGTCTAGTTGCATAAACAAACGTTGAGCCTCATAAAAAAAGATGTGTGCTCCAAGATGCTCAGAGGTTAAATTACATATAAATATGAGGGTTTATTTGTCTACTTAAACTCCCAGAAGAGGGAGAGGAAGAGGGGGTATATAAACAAACCAGAAAATATCTATGAAAACCTTGGATGCGAAAGGCTGCTTCTGCTATCAAAGTCTGCCATCTCATAACTGAGAATAAATGGCTACCTGAAACTATTTCCAAGAACTACTTCTGTTTATTTCCCTGTAACTCTATCATGGGTCACATGACTTATTCCTATCCAGCTTATTTTTTTCCCCCTACTTAAAAAGCATGTTAAAAATCTGACCAGGATGTGCTTTCCAGGTGTATCTACACTGCAACCAAGATCATTTAAAGCACTGAATTCAGATACTGGAAAAACTGATTTTCTTGTGGAGTACCTGTCCTACATTCATTACTTTGGAATATGTATCTTAGGGGACTGAAAGACAGAACTGAGTTTTAGGTGGGATACTTACAATGGACAGCTTTATCTTCACCCCTTTCCAAGGATATCTCCAAGTATTACCTGCAAACATAAATTGTTGTATTCCTGCTATTATTTCAATGTCTAGTCTCCCATCTCATAATTGAAAACAAGCATTGAGCAGGGGCGCAGAAGAGCCCGTGATTTCCACGTATGACTTTTGTTTGCTGGGCAATAAGTTGCTCTTTTGCTGAGGAAAGCCCCCTTCCTACCATCACAAGGTGTAATGACACAGGCTACATAGAAACTTTGATGAGAACTAGAATCTTCCTGGCAGGATCTGCAGGTCTGGAGCTTAGTGTACTCTCTCAGTGTGAATCCAGAAATACACGGCCTATTATGCACATCAGCAGATAGCTGTATGCAATTCTCAACAAGAGAACAAGTGGGATTTCCAAATAACTTTATTATGATGCCAAAAGTAAAAACGTATTTGAGGAATACCTCTACCAAGCTTGCTAGTCATACTAGAATCTGCAAGGTTTTAAGATAAAACAAGTCCCTTGGACTACAAAGCTCAGCAAAGTTTTTTGAGCTTCAAAAGGAGACCACCTACGTTTCTCCAATCAGGTCATTCCTTCTATTGAATTCCTGCTGCAAGCAGAATGTCCTCCATTCCCTGTTAGTGAAATTGTAACCTTCAATAATACCATTCTAGCATCATGGATCTTCTCTGAAATCTAGATGACAGTAAGCAGTCAAGTCAAAAGACTTCATATGCAATGAGAGGAAAACATCAAGCACTGCGATGGATGCACTTTGGAAAGCGGAGTAATGTGCTGCACAGAACGGCCTGCTATAATTATCCAAAATAATATACATATGTAAATTATGTTTGCTTTGCATAACATGAGTGCATTTTTAAAAAAGAGAACAAAACCCCTCCTACCTAGTATTTCTGAGGCTAAAAAAGGGCAAAAACTGGCAACGCCTTTTGCTCTGCTCCAATGAAGCCGGAGCATACAAGGCACACCAAGATGTTCACAGCTTCCTGAGACTTAGCAAGTGCCTTGGTGGCACACCTCCATCTGGAAATACCAGCTATCAGTCTGTCAGTGTAGGTGGTGACAGACTGAAACACTTGCACTGTTTGCAGGCAGCTCTTGCTCACGAAGGAAGCCTCGCTGCTGCTCATACCCTGCCTTCCTCACATTGTCCCCCGTCTAGAGGGCAACTCTTCCTCACCAATCCACAACCAGAGCTGGTACCCTACAGCCCAGGCATGGCCGCAGAACAAGCTACCTTTCTTCAGGGGAGAGCCAGGCTACCAGAGCAGCGCCTGCTGTTCTGCAGGAGCAGGCTGGGCTCAACCCTTTCCAGAGCCATTTTGTCAAACCCCGATCTTCTCAGCTCATCCAGCAGCGCTTCATACGGTGCGTGTCAATGCCACTGAGAGGAGACGCATTCATACCCTTGCCCTTGCAGCCTGGAAACGATCGGTCTCCCCCGCAACTGAACTCTCGACCATGTTTAGGATTTAGGGTTTTTTTTTTTCCAGTGACTGACCAACAACTGCTGAATTCAAGAGGCCACACAGGACCTTTCCCTAAGCAGGCCCGCGGGCGGGCAGCCATCCCACGCTGCCCCGAGAGGACGACCTAACACCCCCGGGGGGCCCCGAGGGCGCCCCGGCCGCCCCCGGCGGCCGCCGGGGGGGGGAGGCGGCGGCGGCCGCCATTGCCCCGCCGCGCCGTGCCCAGCGGGCGGGGGCGCCCCCGCGGGGCTCGGGGCGGCCGGGAGGGTCGGCGAGAGGCGGGGGCCGGGCCCTTTAAGGCGGCGACGGCAGGCGGCGTGCACATCGCCAAGGCAACGGGGGGCGGGCGCCGGTAGCCGGGGCCGGCGGCCGCGCTAGGGGAAACGCGCGGCGGGGCGCGGCGCCGTCGCCGCGCGGCCTGCGGGCCTGCTTCTATTTATGTGGGGGGGCGCCAAGATGGCGGGGGCGGAGGCGGCGAGGAGGCGTAGGGGGCAGCTCCGACCGGGCGGGGGGGGGGGGGGAGGGGAGCCGGTGGGAGGGAGCGCGGAGAGCGGTGTCACCGAACGCGTGAGGCGGGGGCCGGCGAACGGCGGGCGGGCGGGGGGGTGGTGGTGGTGGTGGTGGTGGTGGCGGCGGCGGAGGATGGCGGAGCCGCGCCGGGTGCCGTTCATTAGCCTGTCACCCGTGAGGCGCCGCGAGGGCGAGAGCCCGGCGCTGGAGCGGGAGCCGGGGGGCCGCGAGCCGGAGCCGCCGCCGGCGGGCCGCGAGGCGCCGTTGTTGGCGCCGCCGGAGCCCCGCCCGCCGAGCCGAGACCGGCCGGCCCGAGCAGCCGCCGCCGCAGCGGGAGCCCCCCCGGCCCGAGCCGCCGCCGCTGCCGCCGCCGCAGCTACCGCCGCCGCCGCGCCAGAGCAGCCGGCAGGAGCCGCCGCCGCCGCAGGAGGCGCTCCCGCTCCGCCAGACGGTCCGCCTGGAGGTGGTGCTGAAGGACCCCACCGAGGAGGGCTGCGTGGAGTTCAGCTACCCGGAGCTGCTGCTGTGCGGGGACTCGCGGGTACGGGACCTCCCCTTCCCCTTCCCCCTTCCCTCCCGCTGGGCCGGGCCCCGCCGCCCTTCCTCCTCCCCGCCCGGGGCCAGGCGGGCAGCTGCCCGCGTCTCCGGCCTTGCCGATAACGTTATCGGTCGCCCCGTCCTGCTCGGGGGTGGTCCCGGCCAAGCGGGGCGGCGCCTCGGAGGGAAGTCCGGCGGCCTTGCCGTCGCTTCGGGCTCCTCCTGGGGCTGAGGTTGCGCCTGTGCCCGTGGGGGGAAGGGGAGGCTTCGCGCTTGCCGCCCCTAGGCTGGCCGAGGGCTCCCCGGTGGCCTTTCCGGGAGCTCCTGGCGCTCGCTGCGAGCAGGGGTGGGGAGCGCCGGTGTCCTGCGCCCCGCTTAGCCCGGCTCTCCTCCCCTCGGCTTGCCTGCCCGGGGAGCGGTGGTGTTGCGTTCTCCCTTCCTGGGAGCTTTTTCTGGCAGCTGAACGAAACTGTTACCATGCCGGTCTGTCTTCCGGATTGTCTGTAGGCTGTGTGCAGGTAAATGAAGAGTTATTAATTAGCTCGGCTCTGCTACGAGCCTTGAGAAGCAGTGAAGTGAGCATTAGCAGACTTGGAGACTTGGAGTTTCTGCAGTCTTGGAGAGGGCAGGGATGATTGAGAGTTAATGTCGTTGAAACTGTAACCTCGCCTCTAACTGTTCAGAACTTCATTCATTTAAAAAAAAGTACGTTCCCTTTTCCTGTTCCTCCCAACCAGAAAATACTTGGTACTCGAACTGCTTTGGTTTTTAAGGAGAAAAGCTTGTACTGACAACTTTTAGGAAGGAGGCAGCATTAGCCAATCAACAGGACCCAGTGTTCAAGTGGGAAGGAGAGGCGCATGTCCTTAAGCTGGTGACGCTTAAGCGTTGAGGATACCGGTGAAGTTGCACTTAGTTTAAACAGTTGTGGCACCTCTTAATTCTGGTATACAGACAATTTCAGAGAAAGTCTGCATCT
The DNA here is from genome assembly GCA_034008185.1 of Gorsachius magnificus. Lineage (NCBI taxonomy): Eukaryota > Metazoa > Chordata > Aves > Pelecaniformes > Ardeidae > Gorsachius > Gorsachius magnificus. Next base: position 163,198,208 of record CM067081.1, on the reverse strand, counting down.
TCTTGGAAAGGGCAGAAGGTAAGGAAATAACTACTACTGAGAAGGTTGTGATGGCTCTGGCGATAAAAGCAAACTTCAAATACCAGTACTGATGTCACCGTTGGGTTTTTACATCCAGCACAAACTCAGGAATGATTAAAACCTCTGTTCTGTGAACCAAAGTGTTCATAGCTGCTGCTGATGCCATAACTATACTTAACAGCCTGCTCACTTTTATGTTCTGTAGTAGGAGGGATGTAGAACTGGATTGTGTTCAAATGTGGAAGACAGAAAAATCAAATTACTCTGATTTTAATCCCTCTTGCAATCTTCTCATGCAAGTTAAAGGTTCCTTCTGTTCATCCTGTCCTACAGCTATTGTGGGCAAACAGTGCCAGTTATGACTTCTCTGAATTGTTGTAGCAATCGTCTGCTGCTCTGTGAAGTGCTATCTTTCTGAGCAGTTCCTGTGTGAAGGTGAAAATTGTGTTGGTGTTTAGAAGTGGTTCAGTACGTGGAGGTTGACTTTTGCCCTTGGCAGTTCCCAGTTCCATAGCTGCCTTTTTCTGTGGGTTTGTAATATGTTAATTACATAATTGGGGAGAAATGACTTTCTGTAGTTCTGATGGAAATTCCATGTCTTGGGGGGGGCGAGGCGAACATTGATTTAGGGGATTTTTGTTACAGTTGGGATCAGAGACTGCTTTTAAGGTAGAAATAGTGATAGAAATGCTTTATATGCTTTATAAGGAATTGTGTATGTTTTTCAGCTCTCTGTAGAGTCCAGATTGAAATGAATGGATCATAATGGCCTGTCTATTGCTGAATCGTGTGGAACAATCAGCTGATTATGTAAAACAGTGTCATAAATTGTGATCCTTTTAAAGTGGTTCTGGACTTTTATTCTTGTTTAAAAGCTGATGTGTACTTGGCCTGTCAGTTTAACTTCTTGCTATATGGGAGAAGCTGGAAAAGCTACTCTGATGTGGTAGGGAGGACTTAAAATCTTGTGTTAATCAGCATGAAAACAGAGGGGAAATGTATTTTATCCAGCAATAAAATTACTGCATGCTGGTTCTTCCATAGTTAAAGAAATACAAGAGGAGAATTTGCTCTGCATAGTGCAGGAGGCTTAGGATGACAGAAGTCTGTCTTTTACCCTGGTCATTCTCAGACCAGCAAATAATATAACCTGTTCTGAGTCCTAAAATAGAGAAGAAGAAAAAAAAAAGTGAAAGGAAAACCAATCCTGCTTGTGGACTAGAATAGCTATGGTGATTTATGACAGTTAATGCAGCAGAGGAAACTGCCTTAAAATGAAGCTTGACCAAGAAATACCTGCCCTCTACCGCTTTTCTGCAGAATCTAGGAGATTTGCTCTTTCCAAGTAGGTAGTAACTAGTTGGCAGTTAATCCTGTGGTTTGAAGTGGAGTTTGAGATTTCCAAATTTGTTGGTTTAGTAATGATTCAGTTTAAAATGAACAGTTCATATAAACTTAGCAATGCAAACTGGTTTTGTAGGGTGAAGATTGAGTGGGTTTTCTGAAAGTTTTGCTCAACTTCCGTATAACTATTTCCATTAAATTTCAACATCACAAAATTAGGAGCTTGTCTTTCTGTCTTGTAGTGTTGCTTGGAACTGGAGCAACCAAGAAGGGTTCTCTAGAGGCAGGCTGTTCTGGGAAGGCAAACACTGGCACACAGGAATAACCTAAAACATTGCTTTAATAGGTCTCTTAATGGAATGGTAGAGAAGCCCAAAACTTATTTGACAGGATGAGTGCAACTTCTTTTTTTTTTTTTTTTTTTTTAATTCCAAATCTGGGTTCCTAGACTGAAACAGAAGCTAGTGGAAATATTTATGTTAGAAACTCGTGCTGTCCTTGTCTTGCTTGTGAAGTTTTTGGATGTGAGTAGTAAGTTAGCGTGGTTCAAGGGTTGGTTTGCCTCTTAAAAACTGGCAGAAGTTAAAGTGTGCTCCCTTTTCAGTTGGTGCAATTGAAGCTTGGCGCATAAAACTTAAAGCAGGTGAGCCAGAAGCCCAATCTGGCTTCTGTCAAGCAGGCTGTAAAGGTGCTGAAGTAATAATGTCTTAAAGTTACTGCAAAGTCAGAGCGCCGTCCATCAGAGCCCTTGGAAACAGTCAAAACTAAACTTGCTTGAATTTGAGATTCCAATAGTGCTTAACTAATCAATGTGGTAGTCAGCTGCAGCTTTGAGAGTTTGGTGGTGAGAGGCAAGTTAACACTTAAGTACTACATTTTGCTTGACCTTTGGCCTCAGCCATGTCTCATTTCACAATTAAAAAAGCCCCATTTGCCTAGCAGAAGATGTGGAGTAGGTATTCCCAGCTAAAAGTAGAGAAAATGGTGTAGCGTGAATTCAGCAGTATTTTACATTTAATTATGCCTGCAGGAAACATGTATGTAACTTATGTTTCAGGATTAACTGTAAAGTCTGTTACTTTTTCTCTAAGTACTCAGTTTAGAAAATGTAAGATAATTGTGGTGTTTGCAGTTTTGCTTAGCTTACCTTCCACATTACATTGGTCTTGATACTATTGAGCTAGTTTGTCATTATTTGGTCACCATTTAGCCAATATATTGGCTTTTCATACTGTGGAGGAAGGATCTTGCTTTTCTGAACTTAGTGTTTCTTTTTGCTCTTAGTCTACCATAAATCTTTGTTTATTCGTGGATGAGTGGTCCATGCGCAGTAAATTTAGCGGCCATCTCTGAAGTTCTGTAAAATGGAACTCCATTCCACCATATTTTAGATTCCTAGTGCTCTCCTCCCCCTTCCTACAATTACTGTATTTTATGTGAACTCTAATTTGAAGAAGGCAGCCCTGTTTTTCTGCCATACCTTATTAAAAAAAAAAAGCACTATGTATATCCTTGATTACTGTTCATTGACTTTGTGTCAGTGAAAACCTCTTTCTCAGAAAAAGGGGAGGGAGGTACTTCCTGCTTTTTTGTACAGCTGGACTATTAAATCTCTATTGCCCTTGTGGCTGCCATAGTGGCAATCTTGTAGAATTCATGGTATGATTACTGAAATTATCTGAAGAAAAAAACAACAATGCAAGAGTTAAAGGAGTTGTATTAGTTACGTTGTAACTTACTGAGCTTTTTACTCTTCTGGCTGCTTCCCTACTGATTAGCGTACCAGGTACATCTCGTGTATTGTATCTGGAAGGATCACAGCACCAGTAAGAGGCACCAGTGGAAGCAGAAGTGAAAGGGAGTTGTATTTGGAGTGAGTTCTTTCTCTTTGAACCTCAGATGGCCATAGTTCTTGCTTACGCTTTCAGTTGAGGCTGTAGTGGAATGCTTGGGGAAAATACAAATCTCAGTATTTCTCTTAACTTTTCTGTTTGTGTTATCATTAGAAGAAAGGTAACTGAATGATAATTGAACGGGTCAAACTAATTTTTAGAGAATAAAGTAAGTATTTGGGCTCTCTTAGTATGAATTTTGACTACTTAGTCATCAGAGCATTGTTTATTGACATTTAATAGGTTTTTACATGCACTTTGTGTTTCTTCTGGAATGAATATTTAACTTCTGCATTTTTCAGAAGAAATCGGTTCACTCGGAAGATCCATTTAATGATGAACAACGTGAGCGGCATGAAGTAGAAATGCTAGCCAAGAAGTTCGAGGCAAAATACGTGAGTTACTGTACCTGTATGAAAATATACAAATATTTAATGGTGATAACTTATGATGCTGTAGAGATGCTAACATCAGGTTTTTTCCCTGAATAGGGTTGCTAATGTAGTGTCAAATGACTTCTGTACATTTCGGAGCTGAGTCATTATATTTCATTTAAGCAGCTTGAAGCTGCTACAGGCTTATTAGACAAGTCTGCTAAATAGATTTGTCTGTAGGATGTTATAGCTTGTGAAGCTATTCTTGGAAAAGCTTCCCATATAAATACAACTGAGTAATAGATGCAGGTCGATATTCCTGATAAATACCGTGCCGGAGGAAAGAATTTTTATGTAATGCTGCTGTGCACTATTGAACAGCTCTTCTGTTTGGGCTAAATACTGATGAATCTTGATGAATTTCTGACTAGTTTGTAATGCTTCTGTAGGAAATTATTGCTGAATAATAAGTCATTGCTTGATGAGTTTATCTTGTAGCTGCCAGCTGCCGAAAGATACTCTGCTGACTCCTGAAAGTGTAGCGTGAATGACTTGAACAACACTAGGTAGTAACATAAAGAGGCTTTCACTAATAAACAAAGGTAGAAATCAGAAAATGTTGGCTAAAACCACACCCAAACAGGTCTTTAAGAATTCATATGGGAAGGGTTGGGTGATTAATTCTGAGTTGGCAATCAAAACTCATCATCATGCTTGGGCATGTTGATATTCTGGATTACTAATAGAGCACCTCAATAATAAAGAGGGGAAACAAGAGCAGTCATTTGTATCTTTTGCTGTTAATATACATATTAAAATCTTTATTGTCTGATTTATTCAGATTTTTTTTTTTCTGGTAAAGGCAGATTTTGCAGAGTTCCCAGTCTATGCATTCTGTAGAAGTAATTACTATTTCGGGGCATGTTAGCTGTCATACATAACAAAAGAAACCCTTAAACTGAAAAGAATAATTTTCCATCTTTTGGAGGGATCAGCAGAACCCAATATACCCAGTGAATTGAGAAGGCAGTACCAGAATACTGTTTGCTTTTCATTTGAATGATAAATTATTTTTTGAATGTGAGAGAAAAATGTTTCAACTGTACTTTTCTAGAAAATTCATTTCCATAATACAAGTTCAGGATTTTATAATGTCCTGAAACAAGTTGCCTAACTACAGCAGATGAAAGTAACTGTAGAGCATGTAAAGGAATATATGTAGGAGGGAGTGGTAGTGGAAGCAATCTAATTTTACATATATGTTTATGCATACATCAAAGCCAAACATACATTTATGGACAAAACATGGTGTTATAGACTTAGGAAAACTTGAGTTCAGTGCTCAGTAGTCATAAAAAGGGGCAAATAGATACTTTAACTATTAGAAAGCAGTAGGTAACAAAACCCGTCATTTTACAACAGTTTAAATTCATGGTGCACTTGTATCAATTACTATTTGCACTTCTCATTTCTTGCCTTTCTCTCTTTCTCTGCCATACCCTCAGCTCCACAAAATTCCTGGAAGGGGAACATCTTCTATATAAAGAATAAGTTATTAGTTTAGGGCCACTAAGCATGGAGGGTGGCAAGGGATTAATAGTTCTTGTGTTAGATACTCCGTGTCCTTTCTTTCTTCCAATACGAGAACCATCAGTCTCTGCTTACCATCCTTGCTCAGAGGAATTGCATCCCTGTACACTGGCCCAGTACAATTGCTCATGTACTGACAACATCCAGCCATCTTCTGATTCTTGCAGTGAGATGTTTGCTCCTTAGCTTAAACTAGAACAGGGATCCCCTGAAGTAGATACCCGTGTTCTTCTGTTTAACAGTACTTTAGTGTAAAAGCGATCACTTTAATGAGAAAGTAGTAGAGGGTTTTTTCAGATTTGCAAGAAGCACTGTATCCTCCTTAAACTAATTAGGTATTACTTACCTATACCCATTTAAAATGGAGTAAAATAATCTAATAGTAGCACGTGTGGCAGTACTTCTTAAAAATCTGATGTGTGAAGAGCAGTCTTCCTTGAAGACTTTTTACTTGTTTTCAGATAAATTCCTGTACTCATAATTAAATCAGTACAGTATTGGATATATCTTACAGATACCAAGAAAAAGCCTATGAATAAATATAATTTTGTAAAAGAAGATCCATAAAGTTAATGTACAATTTGTTTACTTGATTATTCAGAACTTGTGCAGCAATTGCAAAAGTTTTAAACACGGCATAAAAATCTGTTCCATATGGTTCCCATTTTCATTTTTTTTGATTACTGTTATTTTCTAGACAAAATCAAACACCCTGCATTGTAAAAACATGGTATTGAATCTTAGACAATATTGTACATAATGTAAGAATTTTTATTTGATCAAACCAAAGGTCTGTCTAATGGGTGGTAGCATAGTTCCCTGACACTAGTGGAATGTCATACTTGAAAGTGTAACAGTCAGTGTGCATTGATATTACTTCATTGTGCCTGTCTAGCAATCTGTGACTTAATTTCTCCCAAAGCCACAAGTCTGTGTGCTTAACTACCCTTCGTGTAGCTTTCTGCCATGAATTTGCCAGATCATTTTGAGTTCACTGAATTTCAGTGTTCCATGGCACTGAGTACCATGGTGATTATGTCTTATGAAAACGTACTTTGTGTTTAACTTGATGAGTTCACTGGGTGCTCCATAGCTTCTGTATTGTAAGAAATAGTGAAATATTTCCTGTTCTTCTGCATGCTGCATATGATTCTGATGCTATCATCTAAATTCAGTCCTCTCATTCCCCAGCTGAAGTGTCTTAATATTCTGTTATTGCACAGAAGCAGTGTTTTTACCTTTAAACATCCTTGTTGGCTTACTGTTCCCTTTTTTTGTTCTAATTTCTTTTTTTAAATTAAAGGATAGGATGCCCTGATTTATCAGTGATATAATGATGACTTCTGGTTTTGTTCTGTTTCTTATTTTCATAAGTCCCAATTCTTTTCTTTTTTGACCACTCTTGATTGTTGGGCAAATGTCATAGAGTTGTGTGTAATAACTACAGTGCTTCCTGAGCAGCGTAACACCTTGGGAGCACACTGTATTTCATCTTGTTTGGGTTATACTTCCTCTGTGTGGGTTACCTTTTTTTTTTTTTTAAGGTTTTTTTTTATTGTCAGTAATTTCTGTCATGTCACATCTCTTCTCCCTTCCCCCCCCCCCCAACTGTTAGCCCTCTCTGTTGCTTCTAAAGAGGAATGAATACATGTTCCTTGGTGATTTCACTGATTACTTTCTTTGCCAAAATGAAATATTTATTCCCACCCTTTCTTTCCTAGCCTTAAACCAGACATTAATTTGACTGGACCATCCCTCTTATCCCATGATAGTTTCTTGTCTTTAAAGATCTTTGGACCATTTTAAAGCATTTGAAGTACTGCTTCCTTCTACCAAAATTCTTTCCTGCTCTGGAATATATATTCTTGTGCCTGCTGGTTCTATTCTTTGTAACTTCTATTAACTTGGCCAATACAGAGATCAGGTTCACTGGTTAATAGACTGTGCTGTGGCCCTTGGAAGGTTCTTCCAAAATTTGGCGTTGTGTTTGCCACCTTCTAGTCCTGTTGGACAAATGTTGTTTAAACATTAGGTTACATGCTACAATTAATTTATTGAATTCATATTTGAGTTTTCTGAATATGTGTGTGAGTACTATTTGCAGCCTCAGGAACTAGACATCTTAATTTGCTTTGGTATCATGACTGCTTATGTTCTGGGACGGAATTCTTTTGAGAAAGGTGGAAAGCTTCAGTGGTAAAACTTCCCTGAACCTGCTGCACAGTAAACACTGATGCAGCTAATCCCTTCAGTTGTTCTGCTGTGGTCTTGCATCCTTAACACCTTGATCATATGGACTTTCAATACAGTTCCTTAAACATAACTGGGTAGAACCAGGCCTGAAGAAAATTCTCTAGCTATACATACAACGGTTCAGATATTTGCATATGTCTGAATACAGGTTACTATTCTAATCCTGCTTTTATTCATTCACCTCTTATGAGACTTTTTTGTTACTAACTTTGTTCCATATCTGCACTATTTTTTTATGAATAACAGGCAGTCAGAATGAATTGAGAATTTTAAAAAAATTTTTTAATGCCCATACACTGAAATCATAGAATTGTAGAATAGCCATTGCTGCAAAAGAATTTTGGACTCTCAAACAAGGATGTTTATGGTTACTTGGGCTTAGCAAGAAATGTGGTACAGAGGTGGATTGCGTTACACATTGGTGAGATCAGTAGAGGTAAAGTATAGTTAATATAGCATTCTTCAGACAGCCTGCTGGAGCCTCAGAATCATGAGAATCACATAAGCTTTTGCACTGGAGTTTAGACAGAATTCTGAAGTGCTACCTTTATTTTTCTAAGATTTTTTTCTTCTCTCATCCAAACTATTTTTTTAAAAAGAAAAAAAAATTACTGCACATTTTGGGAACATGCAGTTATTCCAATGTTTTAACAGATGACTGTAAGGGATAATAGGACTGATGGGAAAAGTTAGGAATACATAGCTTGGAAATCTGAGGCTTGAATATAGTTTGGAAACGGGAATTAAAAATGGAACTCAGTTTTGAGGTTTTTCTCCTAGACCTATTGCATTTATTTAATTATACTTGAGAGATTCCTCTTTGCTTGCAAGAGCACATGCTTTACTTAGTTAGAAACTTGAATTCTTGCAAAATATTGTTAAAAAAGAGGTGTTCAGATGTTTACATTTCTCATAAAAGAGCAAGGATGAAACCTCCTTTGAACAGTGTCTGCATACTCATTAGTAGCAAGTGGGTTGTGATATTTGGCTGTCAAAACTGAAGAGACTCATACTTATTCTAAACATGCTTAGAACTGTAGAGTACAGGCAGAGAAGCTTCGGGAGCAAGTCTTGAATTCATGGGAGATCAGTGGTTACCATTTAAGTGAAGGTGATGCCTTTTGGAGAATTTAATCTTTTAAGGCTTTTTTTTTTTAATTTACAATTTTGGCAATATATGGGAGTCAGAAAATTATGCCTTTTATCCAAAGCAGATTCTCATTTGTATAACTATAAGTTTAGATGCCCTGAATGTTTGAGCTGGGTTTGAGATTTTACTTGAATTGATTTAACAATAAAACTTTCACATGAGAAAAGTACTTACAGGTTAAAATGAAATTTACTGTCTCCTGGAGGTAAGTGAGCCCACAGTCTGTCTGTCATGCAGCTTCTGGCTTTAAGTTACTCAAATAACCATTTCATGTCCAGTCCTATCAACTGAGGAGATGGCTTTTGTGTTTCAAAGGATTTTTATCTTAATATGTTTTTCTTTAATTATGTCCTATGAATGGTGTAACTTCTTGAAAACTCATAGGCACCATATATGCAAGCACCAGATCAATATTTTTGTCTTTTGACTTAGGCTTCGCTTTTCTGTAGAGAAGCAATCAGTCTTGTGTGGGGAAACACTTCACTGAGTGCTAGGCTATCAGTATTTTATTTTGTTATGACTCTGTTACATACTGGAAAACTTAGCATGTTCTAAATTATCCCAGTCCTATAACTAACTGTCCTATCATTATGTTTTAAAGACAGAGAACAGTGAAGCATCTCTAAATAGGAGATGTTAGGAAGATCTCAGTCATGCAGAAACCAGGTGGCTAGTGAATACCTTTTAGGGATGATTCTGGTGAGGCTATAGTAAAGCATATTTGCCAGAACTCCTTCCTATGTGAAGTTTTTATTGGTCATCTAGACCATCCTGAAGGAAGCATCCAAGAAAGCAAAACTGCTAATTCCCTGAATGACCATCCATCCAATGCCTTATGTTTTGTAGACTTTAGTACGTTGCTTCCCTGTTTCCCAAATAATGTAATGCTTGCTTTCTTTGCAGGGTGGAAAGCCCCACAAACATCGGAAGGATCGCCTGCAGGATCTAATTGATATAGGTTATGGTTATGATGAAACGGACCCTTTCATTGATAATTCTGAAGCGGTAAGTAAGCCTCATCAAAGCAGCAAGAGGAAATAGGACAATGCTTTATTTTTTTGACAAAAAAGAAAGGTAAGGGAAAATACTTTGTGCCCATGTATAACTGGTATGGAATCCAACAAGTGATTGTAGTCTCATTCAGATATCATTATGCACTGCAAAAATTAAAAAAGCTATTGCTATACCACATAATTTTCCAGCTTCAGAAATTAAATTACTTTTATTTGTGCCCTTCATTTACTGTGGACTGAAATTACACTGTGTCTGTTTAGCTTCTTGTCCTGGCTATCTGGATTATTAGTGAATTACTGGTGTCAGATTTCCTGCATTAGATCAGGAAGCTATTCTGCTCTTAAAAACTATTAAGGCTAGGATGGTTATTCTAAACATTCACTGCGTATGTCTGAAAAATTTGAGATAAAACAGCTTAGTTAAACAGCAGGATATTACAGCTTATTTTGTCTGAATAGTTTTCAGGAATGAAAACACATCTCGAGGTAAAAGAAAAAGGTATTAGGTGCAGGCAATATCAGGGATGTCAGGAGGTTTATAAGGAGGCATTTGTAGATATCTTAGAGGTGATATATGAAATTAGGAAAATGAGGAAAAAGCTTGGAAGAGAGAGTGGATCATATTAAATCTTGGAGACCACCTATAATTCTCCTTTATTAGATCTCAGGAAGAACTAGGTGTGTACTGTTTAATCAAATAAAAACGAACAAAAACACCCAACAAAAACCACCTGACGCTTTAGCCAGCCTTCAGTTTTCTCCACTATTGAGTGACACTGGACAAAGCAGCAACGATCTGCTGCTCTGCAGAGGAAGGAGCTAAAAGTCTGAGTGGGCAAGGAAAGATGATGAAAAGGAGTTGTGAGAAAGCACAGAAGTGAAGTGTATTGCTTAACATACATCATGTCGAGCCTCCATTTGAATGTGGTGGTAGATCTAGGAAATTATAAAACTTTGTAAAGAGCTTCTGTGAACACTTGGGTGTGAGGTTTCTAGCATATGGATGTTGCAGTGAATATCGTTCTTAAGAACTGTGTGAAATGCACACAAGGTGTGCTGCAGAACTGATACCTTCTTGAGCAGAAGTAGTACAGCTGTTAACCACAGTAGACAGCAGGCTGAGCTCATCTGTGTGTGGTGTTAGCTTTTGAAGTAGGTCTGCAGGCATGTGAAAAGTGAGTTTGCTGTAGATGCTTATTGTAGCTTGTATTAATTTGCCCTTTTTCTTGGTCTAGATTAAAATTTTAGTTGAACTTGCCAATATTAAACTGTCATATTGTTTTCCCTCAACTTTTGGTTGTGCTGCTGGAACAATATTGGGGTCTAAGCCTTGGTGTGTCTCCTTTCCAAAGGTCAGGTTCTGATACTCAGCTCAGTAAGAACAGATGTGCTTCACTCCTGCTGAGAAACAACTTGAGCCTATAGCCTTATCTGGTTTCTTGCTGTTGCTTAAGTTAACCATCCCCAGTTTTGAAATTTTATGATACAGGACACAAGCTGTATCTTGTTTTTTTCTGGATTTATTGTGACCTATCACAGATCTGATGTGTGATTTGGATAACTTTCAGGACTTGTAGTAGGGTCTCACTATCAAAGATGTACGTGAGTCTAGCAGAGTTGAACACTCACTGGTATATTAGTACTTTTCATACTGTGCCTCCTTCCAGTGCTATTCTTGTTACCAGCAGCAGATCCATTAGATTTGCAGGAGCATTTACTTCTGATATCTCTTGCTAGACTCTTTGCAGGAACGTACAAAAGGCAGTTGTTAGAGGACCAGATGGTTGCATCATGTGGTAGCTGTGGAAGCTACTGGGGAGAATGGTGTATTCTCTAAAGATTGCTCTCCTGAACAAATCATTATGCCTTGTGTCTGCATTACAAATACAGACTAGTGAGAGGCCATCTCTGTTTCACTTTTATCCCCATTTCTATATAGAAAAGAAGAAAAAAAAAAATGCACTGTGTGCCAGCTGCAGTCTAAGTTGCTGTTGCAGAGTAGTGTAGGAGTTAAGTTTAACAAAACCTCTCACTCCATCTCAGATGCAAATGGCAAGTGTTCAGAAAAAAAATCTACATGTCTGGTTTGCTCATCTTATGTGTGGCCAGCTATTAAATCACCATGTACCCTGACAAAAGTCAGAGCCAGGCCCAGCCTGGACTGACTTACTTTTGGAAGATATACTTTCTTAAACATAAAAAGCTGTAATATCCTGGGCACAAGCACTTGAAAAATGAGTATGAGTGCTTCTTGAATTGCTGTGGGATTGGTGTCCTGTTGTCTCCCTCTGTATCCCAGAAAAAAATAATTGAAAGCTTCCTTAGAATTTTAGTCCTTTTTTTATCACAGGTGTGAAAGACATACTGAGCTCTTTGGCACCAAAGCAGATTTATTCCATAGCTTTAGAGATACTTTCCTTCTAAAACGAGATTTTGAGGTAATGCCATGAAATATTATTCAAGAAATCAAAGCATTAAAAATACAAACCTGTTTTTAGCAGGCATTGTAATTGAGTTAAGGAATTCTGCTTCCTTTGGATCCATTTCCAATTGAGCAATTTTGTACATGTAACATAGATGCATATATAACAAATAGCATATGTAACACAGCATTTGGGTCCAACAAGGATCCAGGAAGGCAACTGTTCTGCTTGTTTTCTTGAAGGCAGGGATCGGGATCAAGTGCAGGGGATCTGCGAATAGCATGATTCTCAGGTAATGGAATTTAATGGGGCTGGAGTACAGACAGGTACAGGACATGCTTTTCTGGAGGAAGGTTCTTAGAAAGTGCTGATAGAAGGGAGCTCCTCCTGAGCAAAAAGATTTTTTTTGTCAGACTCCTCAAAGGGCATTGGTACCTGCCCTGATGAAGCAGGGTAAATTTTGGTCTGCTAGTAGGCTAGATTGCTCTTGTTTATCTTCTGTGAAAATTAAAACCATGCGTGAGATTCTTACGGGTTTGCTTTCATTGCTTACTCTGGAAAAAAATCAGTACTTTCCTACAGTGTAATAAGGACTTTAGCAGCATGGCTGTGTTAAGACCATCAAAGTCCTTGTGGCTACTGAACACAAAAGTAAAGGCTTTTCCGTTCAGTGTACTCAGACCTGAAGCCAACTAAAGAATATTGGAGAGGGGTTCTTGAGTATGTATTACCCTAAGTGACACAGTCAATTCCTACCTCCCATCTTCCTTCAGACTTGTCTCCTCTTAGAAGTATAAGTACATAGTTACAGGTAGCTGTTTGCTTTGGATGTATCTGGTATATATGCTTTTCAGTTTTTTACTTTGCTGTGCTCCTTGGAAAATTTTTAGCTGGTCCTGTTTGGAAGAAGTGGCTCTTCCTCTCTGAATGCAATTGCAGGCAAGTGGGAATTCTGTGCTTCAGTCTATACAGTGGATGTTTCTGGGTTGAGCGTTTTGACTGTAGTCAGTGGGTTGTGAACTCTTCATTCAGAAAATGTAAATCAAGACCATCTTGCTATTGTTTCTAACTGCTGTTTAGTCTGATGGCAAGTCCTAATCTTTGCTTATCTTAATGGACCTCTGTGGTAGTAATACATATAATGTTCATAACCTGGAAAGAAAGCTGTCTCTTCTTAGTTTTTCCACTGCTCTGATGTTGAAAATAGGTTTTGCTATAGTGTAAGCTGCCCAGAATTACATTCTTTGTGGAATGGTATTCCTGTAGATTTCTGCTTCCTCTCTATTCTTCCTGCATGCATACATAGGCATACATGTGCATATCAGCCTGGTTTGGCTGGGCCACTTGCTGTTGGGATGACCTCTAAATATTCAGTTGGTTGAATACCTTCCTGACAATGTAAGCTTTATATAGAGATTCCAGGGGAATACAGTGCTCTCTGAGCTTTTGGCTATGTAATACAGAACAAGGATCTGAAGTAATGTATGGTGCTTAGTGAAAAAGTATGCAATTTTCTCTTGCTCAGAGGTAATGAGACTTGCACATCCAAAACAAAGACCAGCTAGCACCTTCCCCCGTGTTGGATAGATGAATGCAGAGGAAGAGCCAACCACTTAGCAATCTGTAAGCAGTGCAAGCTGTCTTTTGAAGCAGTGATACCAGGTAGCCACACTGACAGGAACTGAAGCAAAACATGAATGCCATGAGCGATGGGAACCATGCAGTTCAGTACTTCGGACACCCAGTACTGACATGCTGTATGTCAATATTTAACCCAGTCTACTATATTCATGGCTCCACAGCAGCCTTCTAAACATTGGTGTAAGAGGCCTGTGCTGCTGGGTAGAGAAAACTAGCCTACCAATGGTTTCTCATACATGGAAAGTTTCTCCAAAACAGGTACTTCAAAAGGAAAAACTTATTTTTCTTTAGCTACATCTTGCCTCCACAGCTCAGACCGTCTTAAAAGACAGCCTTTCAAGGATTTTATGTTGATTCTAGTAATTCTGATCATATCAGTAAGAGAGCTGCTCTCTTTCTATCTGGGTTCCCTAGAATACTTTCCATAATTTAAGGGCTTAGTCTTTGCAAAAATTCTGTGTCATGATACGCAGTTTTCATGTGTTTTCAGGATAAATTTGGTTTACTTCATCTTCTAATCTCCAGGTTTATTAAAAGTGTGATAGATCTGATGGATTGCCAGTAAGAGCATCTTGCTCAAGACTTGAATGTCTGAGATGCTTTTTCCCAGTGACAATGGTACCTATTTGGGGAATGGCAGAGCTCAATGTGCTGGTGGTAATTTTTACCTTTTTTGTGGGGTTCTGGGCCAGATGTTGTTTTAGGCCAACTTGATGTTGTGCTCTCATCCTTTCTACTCCAAGGAGCTTGTTTTGTGCATAGCTATAGAGAGCAGTGTTGTTGCTTGAGAAAGAGAAATGTCTCTTAAAAAAACAAAACAGAAAAACCTATCAACCCGCCAATGTTATAGGCGTACACAGAAAAATGCTACATAGGATCCATTATTAAACATACTTTCACGTTGGATTGCGAAATAAATTTAACATTGCTGCATTTTTATGTGGAAAAAGCTGCCTTTGTAGGCCTCTATCACAAACCTCATCCACACTGAATAAGTGAGGGTGCGTTAAAGCTTTATTTTTTTAAGAGATTCACTTACTAGCGGTTTCATTGGCTATGGATTTGTGTGTTTATATTACTGGTCTGTCTTCCTTGTTCATTGTCACTTTGCCCAGTCTTGGAAGTAGTGTGGTTGGGGAATAGTGCTCACTTAGCTGAATGTACCATGTCACCTTTAATAAAAGATGTGTTGCATGCTTCCCAGGTGTCTTCAGGGTAGATCTGCCAGTTGCACCTGACATGTCATATGCATTCTACTGAATACAAGGGCAAATTTCAATCAGGAGAGTCTTTCTTTGCTTTTTATCCCTCCTCACACCAAGATAAAGGTGTAAAGTGGAGTATCAAACAAATAAAGCAAATACTGTTCTGCTTAATGCAAAACAGACATGTTTAAACTATATACCCAGCAGTCCTTTAGTACGAGAACCATTATGGCTAGAGGCACAAAGGTTGTTGAATTTGCAGAACAAGTCTGATGTTTGTTAAAGCAACAGTAACATTGTCTTGCTGCTTCTGCAAAATATCATATCCTTTTTTAGGAAGGAATAAATAAAGTACTTTCTAAAATAATTTTTTTAATCCTGTGTTCTGGCCTAGGTTTCAACCAGGTAGTTTAGGACTGTTCATGTATTTAATGACCTCAGTGGGACAGCTGGGAAACTGAAAACTCAGCGTTTGCATAGCTGCTTGAAAAAAACCTGAGACTTATCTGGCCTTTGTAGTACCATTGTTTATATTTGTGTACATAAAAAATGTAGGAGTAACAAATAGTTCAGAAATAATAAGTGTAGCAACTTCTTGCTTTTTGCTAAATTTAATTTTTTAAGAGCACAAAATCACATTTCAAATACTCTGAGCTACTAGAGGGGTAGATCATGGCCTAGGATCAAGTATTCTTCATGAGTAGATGAATATATTTAAGCAGCACAAGGAACGTAAGCATTTTCAAAAAATATACAAACAATATGATTGTTAATGTAATATAAAGGGGGGTTTAATATGCTAAAATAACAGATCTTTGATAAGAGCATCTGTCTGAAGTGTATGTATATATGGTAAGTCTGCTCTTCATGGTATATAAATGGAAAAGGAAAGCATACCTTTTTTTCTACAGGATAATTCTGTACCATGAAACCTGGAGAGGTTAAGTAATATATTGCATATTTATTTGTAATAAAACCACTGAACTATATTTTCAGTGTGGGTCAGAGCTCCATCTCAAAAAGAATTGAGTTGAACAGATAAAGGTGGTCACATATTTTATAACTTAGAGTGAAATATTTTCAAGGCGATAAGAATGTCGTCTCGTTGCACTGAAGGTCACTTAAGCAATAGCCTGACTCTGGTGACTGGTGGAAGGGTATAAAAGATGGTAGTTGTGGTGAGAACAAAACAGGGATGGAGATATATATATATATATATACACACACACACACTTCTCTCAAGGTGCTTTGGTAGGTTGATGGATTACAATATCCTGACTACTAAACCAGGATTCTCCTAGGAGACTATCTTATCCTAGTCTAGACTACCCTGAGCCAGGTATTATATTTTTATTTAATAGTCTGTTATGTTTTTTTCTGCTGTCCTTTGCCAGCTGTCCTTTGTTCCAGGATTAAAAAAAAAAAAACCAAAAAACCAAAACAAAACAAAAAACCAACCCAAAACCCAACAACATGCCTATGCATTGTGGAAGAGTAACCTTCTTTACCATAGGAAAGCTCTTTCTGCTTGTTTGTTGATGTTGTCTTTGATTAGAAGAGCAATGTATTGTTCTCCCTTGACCTTGTTCAGGATTTCATTGTATATTCTATTATGCTATTTTTCAAAAGATAGCTTTGTTTCTTTGTTTGAAAACTTATCCTTAAAGGATAGTAAAGCCAAAGACTGCATTTCAGTTCTTTGTATCTTTAAGAAGCATAGAGGTCAATCAACTATATTTGAAGTATCTTGAAGTATGTAGTGAACTGTATGGATATTCAGTCCATTTGACTGCAGCAACCATATTCAACATAACTTCAGGAGCTTGACTTTATTCAGAGAGCTAATGATGATCAAAAAATAAACAGCTCCCCCCACCCCCAGCTGGTTAGAGACATCTCAAGAATAAATTGAACAATGAACAAAAATGATCCCACCTTATCTTTTATGTAAATAATACCAGTTTCACAACAAATAATGTACAAGCTACATTTCTTAAAACATTTGGACATGTTTGCAGCAAATCTCACTTCCAGAACTTAATACAGACATGTTAAAATGCCTTTTCACATGTATACTTGTCTGATTTTTGTCCTTTTTCTTTTATAGCATAGGTTGTTCTTTGGAAAGGAGCTGAATGAGGAGGATAATGTTCAAAATAGCTGAGGATCATGATCAAAATATCTGAACACAAGAATAGACAATATATTAATATAAGATACTGCTATGTACTGTGGGTCTGGATTTCAGAACTACATTGGTATAAGCCATAAAATTTCACTGTTCTTGGTATAATAATGAAGTTGAAACTGGTTAACTTTTTTTTAAAAAAACCAAAAACTAAATTATCGTTCACACCTAAACATTTAATTAGATTAATGGCACTAGAAGTGTAGTAATGTAGCTCAAAGACAATAGTTAAAAATAACTTACATACTGATCTGCTTTTAGATGATCAGACAATGTATCAGTCGTATTTTGTCATCTGCAGAATGATTCCATAATCTTTCATGGGACAAATCTACAATCACAGGAGTCAGTTGTATTTAAAGTCCTGTCTATAGGTCTGAGAATTACAATTTTCAATCTTGGAATGTGTAAGGAAGAGCAGAACACTGTAAAGGGCTTAAATGGTTTTCCTTAATAGGATTGTTTCTGCAATTTCATATGCAGAAAAAGCTAGTGCAAAGCAAAAGTCTTGAAACCCAGTTCATTGTTTAGAAGTTGCAAGAGCCATGTTCTCTTTAACTGAGAGTCCTGAAGAAACTTTAAAATGAAGTTTAATCTAGCTGTTGCCAATGTCTTATACAATCATATTCAAATTTTCTGTTCAATTAGGGCCCTAGAAAAAAGTAAGCTTATCTCAAAGGAGGGGGTACTAGGTACATTGTGGTCTGCAGGCCCCAGTTTTGGGTAAGATGAAAATAAAATGAAATGTTGAGTTCTAAGTTATACCTTCTTCAATAGGCTGAGGACAAATTGATTTTTTTGGTAGGGGAAAGCAAACTCTCAAAGGTTAAAGATGACTGAATGTCAAAAAGGTCTTTGAAATTCTGACTAAATTTCATAGTCCTCAGCAGAAGCTGTTGAAACCTCAGTTGGTAAATTACACATCCACATCCTGCTGACCTTGTGTGCCGGCCACCTGTTGCGGGATAGCTTGTTCATCTGCATATTGAACAAATTCTGCCTTTCTTGTTGCCTTGTTCCTATGGATCTGTGCCACTTAGCATGTTGATCATTCTGATAATCTGCTGTGATTCATGGCTTCTTCACTTGTGGACCGTCTTTAATTCCTACTTTTTCTCATGTGTTCTCCAGGGCTTCCATTACTGTTCTGCAGCCAAGTCTTTACTGTGTTTCCCTTTACTTGGTCTTCACTTTTTATGATAATGGTCCCAGCTTTGATTGTGTGCTTTCTCCTTCAAACTTGGCAACTACTGTATTCTGTTTTGAGCCCATACTGCCCCAACCTCACCAATTCATTTCACACCCTGTCAGCTCAAAAGGGAAATGCCTGCTCTGTCTGTTAAGCACTGTGGATAATAATTTATTTTCTTTCCCTTTCATCTTCCTTGTACATAATGAAGCTGGTTCTGAGAGCTGTGGAAAAACATCAGATTTCTCTGAAATTCTTACCCAGCCTCCACTCTCAAGTTTACTTTGTACCTCCTGCTTTGCATGATCATCCTGGTCTCTTAAGATGAATGACAAGTCCACAGCTAAGCCACTTTGCTTTCATTTTGTCCAATTAATAGATTCTCCTGCTTTCTTCTGCTAGTCTTTCATATGATCTTAGGGTATTTCATAGATCCTGTCACCACTTTTCCTTTCCCTTTCTGTCTTTCTGTACTGCTCGTTAAGCCTTCCATTCCAGGAAGATAAAAGGTATGAGAAAACGCATGGAAATTTCTAACTGCTTATTCAGATCAAATCCACATGGGTCTCCAGTTCAGACTCTTTCACCAGCTTCCTTGTAGAAGTATACATTCACTGTTTTTTCTCTTCTGGATAATTATTCTTCCTGTCTTAATGCTTTTGGTAGCCCAGAATTTTTGGTTCTTAGGCCATTTTATCTTGGCTATATTTTGCATGGCATGCAGGGGAAAACGAAATAAGCTGGTAGTTGACACTCTACTTGGCACTGTGTGTGTTCCATTTACCTAGGTGATCTCAAGTCTTCAGTTAATGTTGTGGCATCTAAAACTGCCTACTAATTTATTCAGCCTGTTGAATTCCATCTTAACAGACGTGCAGTGGAAGGCGTGCTGGTTCAAACTTCAAAATAACAAACACGTTGTTTCCTTCTCAAGTATCTTACTTAATTCTTAATCATTTGGCTGTGCTACTAAACATTTATTGCTTGCAGCTGTAACTCAAAATCAACTTCTTTCTCTGCCAGAGTGCATACCTCCGAGGTGTGTCAAAATCCTACCCTTTCTTTCAGAAGGACAGAAATTGATTCTTAGTCATTGGACTGTTGTGTCTTTCTGGTACATTTGTAATACTTTCTAGTTCCTGTAAATGCTTCCTTCTTACCTTTGTTGACAGGTGTATGTCTTGGGCATCCTGGTTTTATGCTTCCAGACAGACTATAGATTCCAGAATTTTATTTGTTGCTTATTAAGTCCACCATCTTACAATGTCAGTATTTGAAAGCTAAGATGCTTAGTTTGAATTTGGAGTAGATCAGGACAACATTGTCGTTCTGCATAGCGATAAGGCTATTGTCAGGGCAACCCTCCCTCAGTTCTCTTGCAAACACTTCCATGGCTTGCTTTGCTGAAACTTATGCATAGAGGGAGAATGAATCTATTCATCCTCCCAGCCTTTTTGAGAGTTTCCTATTAACAAGATATTTCCTAGAGTTTTAACATTTTTCTGGTCATATCTGGGGGACAATGTCATTCTGAGGAGGCTGCTGGTCATGAAATAGCAGAATTAATATTGTCTTGTACTATACTTAATATTGACCACTTTTCCTATGTCTCTGGATTTCAATATTTTTGAGATACAGCTTTGTAATTCTAGCTTGGAAATTCCTTCATAAATAGAAAGTGCTTTTCAAATTAAAGTATGTGTAAGAGTTTGAAACCTTTTGTGGTTTTAAAACTGTCTGAACAGAGTGAGAATATATCTGAGTTTCAATGAAACAAGTCCTAGCGTTGTGCTACTTGTATAAGAGGCAATGTCATATTCAACACCTAAAATTGTAAATAAGCTAACGGATACTGTGGCTAAGTTTGTCATGTCTGGGATAGCATTTTTAACAAAAGAAAATTTCAGAGAACTTTAAGAGAAGTAGGGTTTTAAGCAGGGCACTGTGGTTAGAGTTGGTACTAAATGTAGCACGTGTGGAAACTTTTGAACATGTCAAGTGCACTGCAGAGATTAGTATTAGTGAAATCTGTGGCAGCTGTAATGAAACAAAGCATATAATCTGAAAAAGTTTTTTATGCTTGATTTACAAAACAATCTCAACTATCTTCAGTCCTATTTCCTGGATATAACATCCAATTCTGATACTGATTAGGCTTCTTCCACTGCAATGTAGAGATTGTTCAGACTGTCATCTTTTTTGAAAATATGGAAGAACTAGGTTCTGTAAATGACTGTAGCTATTGCTTACAGATAACTTAAAGGGCCTGTGATAAGTGTATGACTAACAGAAGGTAATTTGAACTGCACGTTGTCTCAAAATTGAAGGGTACTCAATGGAAGTGTGAAAATTAAAATTTAAAATCAATAGAGGCAGGTTTTTGGGTTGTGTGATTGGTTTTTTGTTTGTTATTTAGTTTTGTGTGTGTTTGGGTTTTGTGGTGGGGGTTTTTTGGGTGTGGGTTTTTTTGTTTTTGGTTTTTTGTTTTTGTTTTTTTAGGTTTTTTTTACAAAATTTGGTTTCAACCAGTGATGTTGCTGATATGCCTTGTAAGGCTGTCATAGATGAAAACATAATTCACTGTGTCTCCCTTGCAAAAACAACCTGTGAAATCCTGGACAGAAACAACCAGTGAACAATCAAGTGAAGTTGCTTGTAGGCAGGTGGTATGTCATAGTTCATATAGTTTATGTATCTTGAGATCTAATATCTAGCATAATGTAACATGCTCTGAGACAGAATATTGGGGGGAAAAAAAGGTTAAAACTTTTTGGGCCTTTTTTTTTTCCCCTTGGGGCAGGGGTGGGGGGAATGCCTCTGTGTGTTTGTCCTCATTTCCTTCAGAAAGCAGTACTTTAATGCTGCAATCCTGTCTTTTCTTAAAAAAAAAAGCATTGTTTTGAAAGTAAAGGTTTTATTCTGTGATATTAATGTTCTGTGCCTTGGTCAGTGAGTTTTCAATGGCATTATTGTCCTGTTTCTATTCTAGCAAGCTGTGCTGTATACTTGTATTTAATTTTTCATGTATAGGTACTGGTAAATGAACTACATATTTATTTTATTAAGAAATGCTGATAAACTAATCTTCTTTTTCCTGCCCAGTATGATGAATTGGTTCCTGCATCCCTGACAACCAAATATGGAGGGTTTTATATCAACACTGGTACACTGCAGTTCCGCCAGGCATCTGACTCGGAGGATGAAGACTTTGCAGAAGACAAAAAGCATAGGCCACCTAAAGTGAGTGATCTTAATTGTGCTTCTTATACAGAATTTATAGCTAGGTAGACCCTGGGAAATACTTGATATGCTTAGAATGGCTCAGATAAAGAGGCTGAAATCAGAATGATGCACAGTACTGTTTTATTGCATTTTCTGCTTTGCAGCTCACATACTAGTATTTGGGAAATAACTTACCATGTCCACATGCTGTCCAGTCTTATAAGACTAACCATCAGTTTAGGCAAGCTAACAAGTTGTGTTGATCCATCTTGAAGTGGTGGATGATTCTGTAATTTTATAGTTCTATTATAAAATTCCAATTTTTTTTGCACAAAGCTTGCATGATTTGAAACTGTTCCTAATACTCAGAATAACACTTAAAACAATATCTGTTAAAATAAACACAGCGCATAAGAATAGCTATATTAAAATGTATATATACAGTCTTTCCCAAACAGTGTGCTGTTCTATGTACTTTAACAGGTTATGATCAATGCAAACATAATTGCTTGCATGTGACATTCACAAGTTCCTTGCCATTTCAAGAACTTCCTGCTTTCTGTTGTCCTTTCCTGGTCTATTATTCTTTAAATTTAAACATAATTTTTAAGGTTCTTTCACTGGATCTGACTGGGATGGAGTTAACTTTCTTCTTAGCAGCCCTCATGGTGCTATGATTTGGATGTGTGACTAAAACAGTGTTTTTAACACACCAAAAGTTTTGTGTGTTGTTGAATGTTTGCACAGGGTGAAGGCTTTCTTTTTTTCCTACCCTGCACCAGCAGGTAAGCTAGGGATCTGCAAGAACTTTGGAGGGGAAACAGCTGATCTGAATTGGTCAGAAAGATATTCCATACTATGTAACTTCATACTGAGCAGTGAAACTGTGGTAGCATAAGAAAGTGGGGGGATTCAGTGTTCCAAGGTGGCTATTGCTCATACTGGCTGGGCATCAGTCTGTGTGTGCCTTAAGTATTTTTATTATTGAAAACCCTGAATTCAGTAACTTTTAAAAAGTAATGATTGAGGCTTGTCAGTAACTGTAATTGTTGCTAGGAATCCAGTGGTACTGTTTGCCTTTATGTACTGACTTATTTTTCCAATTCAGAGCCAGGATGGTGTAAGGAAAACCAGGTGTTTCATCCTGTAGAAGTCCTTTAGGGTGGAAGAATCATTGTCCTTTATTTGATCTCTTTTCTAGATAGCAAAGTTAAAAGAAAGTGAAGATCGTGGAATGAAGAAGCGCAAGCGGAAAGATGAAGGGACAGAAAAGGAGAAGAAGCCTCGGAAAATGAAAGTTCCTAAGCAGTTGGGGTAGGTTTCTTTCTTTAGATGAACCCTTGAATTGTATATGATATTTGGTTTCAAGATTGTGTGCCATAGCAAGATTATCATAGCTGTTTAGAATATTGTGGTTTTGAACTATAATTAATAGCTAATAGATTTTGATTTTGTAATTTCTGTGGGTTTTTTGCATAAATAAGGCCTACAAGCTAATTTTTTTGTCCCCCAAAATGTTTAACAAGGAATAATAAAACAAATTACAGAAAAGAAATTTTGGCTCTAAATAACATTATCCATCATTGTTCTAACCAAAGGCTTATATACCACTAAGAATTACATCTTCTAATGAAAAATAATTTTCTTCTTTTCCTTTGGTTTCTAATGTGGAGAACTATAAACATAGCTTAATTATTCTACATGTTTCTTTCTAACTTTGTGTGTGCTTTCCTGAGTTCTGAGGCAGGCATGGAAGGATAAAGGTAGTGGACTTTTTAATTGGCTTCTAGAAAACTGTGAAAGTTGTCTTATTATGAATATTCAAGTTTGCATTCAAAATTTATCAATAGTATTCATCAAAATGATGAATTGGCAGAAAACAGTTTAAGTAGCGTATAGATGTTGAGCCTGTATGTTCAAAATTCTTAACAATTAAGAGAATTTTTTTAACGTACACAGTGTGCCTAAACTGAAAGCAACCTGCCAACATTCAGGAGTCTGAGAAGCAAGTTTAAGTATTTTAGTAGTGTGGATCAGCCATGAGTTTAACAACTGTGCCAACTTCTCCATAATTAAATTGAGAAGTCAAAAGTAAATAACCTTTGCCTTAATGTGCACAAAACTTAAAAAACCAAATCAGTTGGAGAGCGTGAAATCACATGACCAGCAATGGTTTATGGTAGTTGATAGAATAGTCTGAAGATGGGAGCACAAAGTTCTTCCCCCTGATAATTTTTTAATT
Source organism: Gorsachius magnificus (assembly GCA_034008185.1). NCBI lineage: Eukaryota > Metazoa > Chordata > Aves > Pelecaniformes > Ardeidae > Gorsachius > Gorsachius magnificus. Next base: position 163,174,461 of record CM067081.1, on the reverse strand, counting down.
GTGCTAAACTCCCAGATTTTTGTTAAAGATTACTAAGGCCTCAAAAGTCATATGCATTCTAATGAAAGCTTTCTTTCCTCTACAGAGTAATGGCCTTAAATTCACACAAGTCTGAAAAGAAGAAAAAGAAGTTGTATAAAGACTCACTCTCTCTGGCTGCCATGATCCGTAAATTTCAAAAGGAGAAGGAAGCCATGAGGAAGAAGGAATCTAGTCCAAAACCTCCAGTGACTGTTGCAACCTCTACCCCTAATAAAATTCCTTCCTCCTCTCTCAGTGCAGGAAACGATATCTCTGACTTGAATCTTAGGATCAATGATCCTGTCCTCTCCATTTTTGGTAGCACAAATGAACGTGAGCTCCTGCAAGAAGCTGAAAGTGCCCTGGAGATGCTAGGAGACATTGACTTTGACAAGTTGCTTGATGGCACTTCTGATGGCAGCCCGGTATCTGAGCTGTCAGGAGAAAATGGAAATGTCACTCAGGCAACCTACACCTCTCAGGTCATGACACCCAAGCAGGTGCCTGCCCTCCCAGAAGGTCTACCTATGCTACTTGAAAAGCGCATTGGAGACCTTCGAACAGTAAGTATGAATTCACTGGTAAGGGATTGCATTCAGGAACCTAAGAGAAAGACGAAGAATAACTCAGGCCTAAGTTGTCACCCTTGAATTGCTGGCTGAAACTGTAAAAAATGTAGAATTGATCTTAATGTCAATCTTAGTGGCTGTATTTATACTCAGATGAAAGTGAGCAGAGGTGATGCAGGTCAATTGTTAAAGCAGTGTTTGTTTCATAGTGGAGACAAGGTGTTCTAAATCTTATGTGTACAATAACTTGTACTGTTTGTTTGGGTTTTTTCCATAATGGAAATATCAGTGTTACTTTAACTTGACTTATTAGTTGATGAAATAGATGGATGTTTTCTTACTTTGGAGGAGGAAACCTGAAATATGACTGCAGTTTACAAATCAATGTCTTGAATTTTGGCTTTGTAACATAAATCCTAACTTGACAGTTTAAAAAAAAAAAAAGCAACAAAAAACCCACAACCACAAAACCGAGTATTTTCTTTTGGAAGGCTAGAATGGAGTCCAAACTCATCAAAAATATTAATGAAAAGTATTAAATTCACAGGTTACCAACATCCCAGTAGCTTATGAAAGGGATCAGAGTTATTAAGGTATTATAAGCTCCTTGTTTCAGTTTTGGATGTTGTCTTAAGTTGAGAATAAATTTGTTGTTGATACAGATTCCGATATTAAAGCTTTTCCTTACTAAATAGCTTTTCCTTACTCAGAATAAAGTGCAGCTTTTCCTTACTCAGAATAAAGTGCAGCTTTTCCTTACTCAGAATAAAGTGCAGCTTTTCCTTACTCAGAATAAAGTGCAGCTTTTCCTTACTCAGAGTAAGTTTTGAAAAAGCAGTTCAAGTTACTACCTTTTTGGAAAACAAAATAGTTTAAACAGTAGCAGAGCTTGCTTTGCTACAGGTTAGAGTAATGATAAAACATAATGTTTATCTTGCCTCTATGTAAATGTCCTATAGTGTTCTTAGTTACTTCTAAACGTACCAAGCTAAGTACAGCCAAGGGGTTAATATTTACTTAAGTGACAGATGATTTTGTCTACCTTTGAATATTCAGGTTAATTTTGCAGTGAATCAACAATAAGCTTCTAGCAAAACTGCAGAAGAACTGGATTAGGCCCAAAGTCAGGAAGTGTTAGTGACCTCCCCCAAATTCATGCTGCTTCACTGTGTAACGAGCCCCACCCAGCTGGAAGAAAGCATTAATTCAATGGCTCATGGAAAACCTAGCTCTTCTATCTTCTGCTTTGGATAATGGCTTCTAGAAGTTTGGGCCTGGCTGAGCAGAGCAAGTCTACCCATACACTTGGGGAAAAACTAGACTGTGTGTTGACTTAAAGATGGCAACTTCCTTACTTTCTGCAAATTGCGATCAACTGACACCTTATCAGTGGGGGAAAACATCTTCTAAAAAGCAGGAAAAAAGAAATGAGTCTTGTTAAATACCTACCAGGCTCACAGCTTTAGTGCTCTTCAGTGCAAAAAAAGCTAAGAAGTTTATAAAGCTGTAGGAAAAAGCCTATGTTCCATGAATGGAGTATGATACATCTAGATTAAAAAAAAAAAAATTTAGAAGGCCACTGACTAAATAAATGAAAAACTTCCTGACTTCCTTTTGTAGATTAATGTCTTCTAGTTTCCTAAGTGGGCAATTCTGAACTACCATGACAGAAGACAATATTGTACACAAGCAGGAAAGTAATAAAATGGCTCTTTTCTGTTGTGAAGGTACCTGTCAAGATAACATGTCTGGGGTGTGTGTGTGGGAACCCAAAACCACAGTTCAGTGATAGCGCTGCAGGTTTTGAATCTACCAATGTTGCTCTCTTCAAAAGCCAGCCACACTGTCCAGTGTGATAGTTCAATGCTGAAAACACCTTTTAAGGTCTACCTGGGACCAAAATGTCAAAGCATATCTTCTACTTTTATATAAACCAGAAGATGATGATAATCCCTGTGTTAATTATGCTTAAAGATACTGGATTTAAGAGTTTCAAACTTGCCTCTTTGGTGTCCTGTCACTTGTAAACATCTATAACCTTTCTAATTTTTTTAGCAGGACAAATACTTCAGTGCTCTTAAACAGGTAGTACCATGCCCTCAGCAGCTGAACTTACAGTGAAAGTAGTGAGCAGAATACAGTCCTTACAGGAACTTAAACTCTGGTATTAGTGTTCATGACTGAAGCAGTAAAGCATTCAGACAATGGGCTACCTTATGGTTTCTGATAAAGTATCAGATTCCTATTTTCCTGTGCAGTGTAGAGCTCAAAATTCCAGAAAATATTTTTCTTTCCAACTTAAATGGGTAAGTTACAAAGAGCAAGAAGAGCAAGTATTTCATAGTAGTAAAGGATTTTTTATTAAGTTAACACTTGCATTTATTTGTAGTTTTTAGCCATGTTGTCATGAGTCACTAAAAATTTTTTTAAAGGCAGAATTAGACATTTTAAATTTATTTGGATATTCAACCTCGTGGCATGTTGGCTACCTCTAATGTTTGTCAGTCACTGTAATGATACCACACTTGCCTACTTATCTGCATGCATATCCTATTCCAGCTCCTTTAGATATTCACTGTCTGGTCCCAGTACTAGAATATAAGATGACAATAAGTGAGGGGTTTTTTCTCTTGACTTCTATAAATCTGCACAGTGGATGGACACTAGAGAGAAGATGTTACTGATTTTTGTAGAATGGTGCAGGTAATTGGCTTTCTCCTACAAGCTGTCATTGTGAAAATAAGAATCTAGGTGATAAGAACAAAGATAAATTCTGCATGGGAGTTCCTGCGAGATCAGTAAAAACTAATACTAAAAGGATGTACGTATAGGAATAAGGCTGTCTTCCCTACCCCCACCCCCCCGACATGCTCAGGAAGAGACCAGACAAAAAGAGATTGGTGCAAAGCACCAGAAAAGAGGGATGAGGTATTCCTCTAGCACACATAATCCCTTTGCAGAAATTGCAGTGAAGGACTGAGATGGATCTAAGAAGGCTGAGAAGTTGTAACTGGGTGAGGCATGTGACAGAGGCAGAAAAGGAGCCTTTCACAAACTGAGAGTAGAAATGTGCTGATGCTCTTGCCTGCTTGACTTGTCAAGCAATGCTCCTCTTTTTAAAGCAGACAGTGGTAGTGGAATGTTGCTGGTGGTGAGATAATAAAATGTCTCTTCAATAACCACGAAGAAAATGGTAAAGATGAATGTGTTAATATCAGTGATCCAGGCAGATTCTAAATAGAATGATTGGTTGCCCTAGAGCAAGGTGTTTTTATTTGAGTATAATAATAACAATCCTCACCTTTTTTCTAAACAGCTGAGTATAGTTTGGTTTTGTTTATTTATTTTTTTCCAAGTAATGCTCTTCTCTGGAAAATAAGAATGTGATACTTCTTTAAAAGTAAAGATACAAAGGTTGTTGGGATAAAATGTGCTACGAACTTTTGGATACTCTTTATTGCTGTATTTTCAGGCCGCCAAGATGTTTGATGAAGAAGGCAGGAAGAAGTTTTTCACGCAAGACATGAATAATATTCTGCTGGAGTAAGTGCTTATCTGTACAACCTTCCCTTTTTGGAAAGGGGGTGAAAGGAAAAGTACAGAAGAGGAAATATTATTGAGGTTGTTCCAACAAAGCCCTTAAAAGTCAATGAAGGTAGATCAGTCTAAGCTAGTTATTAGCTAAAGAGATTTATATACGAATACAATTCCTGTCATGACTATCTGTCTGTCTTTATCCAGTGTAAAGTGTTTTGTAGTGCCCTGTGTCCTTGACTTCATGTGTAAAATTCAACAAAACTCCCATTATTTCTTCTGTCTGCTACTTTCATAACACACAAAAAAAACCCCTTCAGCATTCATGAAGGAAAATGCCAGCTCTTTTTAGTCTGTAATCCTTCAACTAAGCATTTAATATAGAAGGTTCTATGTTCATATTTTAAGAAACAAAAAGTAATCTCTAGAAGACTGTAGCAGTCAAAATTGTATCAAGATTGATGTGCAATGGTGGGTGTAAATGAAATTTGAATGACAGTGTTCAACATTGCTGGAGAAGTATGTATATGAATGGTTTCTTGCCATTGACTAAGACTTCGTCCTCTTGTAAAAAAGTTTATCTGAAAATGTCCCTGCTGCTATTTTTAGCATGCATAGCTAGAATATGTTATGCATACAAAGCTTTCTTAGGTTTTTGTTCAGTTGTCATCTTCATCTTAGATTGCCTCACTGGCTGCCTGTCTTGTTTGTTTGTCCAGTATTGAGCTACAGTTACAGGAGATAAATCCTGCCATCCGCAATGGAGTGTACTCTCACCTTGAGGCTTTTGTGCCGTGCAATAAGGACACACTGATAAAGCGTCTGAAGAAGCTACACCTCAATGTCCAGGTAATGACAGGGAGATAAGCTCCAGCATGAGTCAATTATGTAATAGTGCTGAGGACAGAATGCAGGAGAGTAGAGCAACAGCCACACAGTCTCCAATAAAGCAAAAGATTTTTGGATCAGTTGCTAGAGCAGCTTAAAAGCTTTGTTCTGTGTATCTGCTATTGTCACTACTTTAAAAACAAATATTTTAAGTATTTCAGACCCTTTGAGAATTAAGTGCTTTTATCTTGAAAGCTGAATACAGGGTACATACCAAAGTAGCAGAACTAGACAGCCACAGTAATCATGGTTATGAGAGGCTAATAAAAAATTACTGTTGCATTCACTTCTGTGTTAAGAAAAAAGAAGGGCTAGATGGATAATAGATGACCCAGCCTGTACTGTTCGTGCAAATTTGCTTTTGTGGCTAGGTCTTACAATACTTTGTCATTTGCCGCTGCTTTTCACTTAAAGAATATGTTTTCATATTGAATAAATAAGTTATCTGTGATCTGAAGTATCCTGGCCCAATTCTTTAGATGAAATGCAGGACTAAATCTTGCAGAGGATCTGAGGATCATGAATGCAGAGATCTCAGAACTTGCTAAGGCAGCAGATTCATATGCTATTTCTAAGCAGTAAGACATAGTAGCACATAGTATTCTAGTTCTTCTCAATAAGCAGTTACTAAGAATGTAAAGTCAGAAAACGTAGAAAGAATTTTAAAAATGTAGGCAAGTATATAGTCTATTACTTAAACGTTTGAAGTTCTTAATAATTGAAGACAATTCTAATACATAGTCCTTACCATTGAGGTACGTAAATTACATATAGTAATCTAATACTTAGATAATATAATGCATATATTTTGTTCATTACCAAGGATGTTTCTGTACCACAGAGTTTTTGGAGACTTAATTAATTGGATACTTATTTGTAACATCGGCAAGTCATCTTGTTTTTTTCCTCAGGTTTCCTTTCCTTCCCTATTTTGATTAAAAAGCATTATTTAATGTCACGGTGTTTTGGGATATTCATGGTATGTTTCCTTGTGGCTATCTTTGATTGTTTCTGGTCTCAAGACTTACATGAATTATATGAGAAATTTCAAAGAGATGCATTTCTATAATGCTGTTGCATCTAACAGGATCCAAGTACCATGTAGGAAATGGCTGTTGCAGTCAATAGTTAGAACTGGGAATGCTGCCTCAGGAGTGAGCGGGAAATATTTTCTGTGGAACTATTAGAAACGCTCTTTACATTGCGTCTAATAGGACTGCTTTGCTGTTTCTCTTTTCACAGGATGACCGCTTGAGAGAACCACTGCAAAAGCTGAAACTGGCTGTCAGTAACGTCATGCCTGAACAGTTATGCAAGTATCAAGAGGACTGTCAGGCCCGCAATCAAGCCAAGAATGCCAAGTAGGTATTTCTGGAGTCTGTGTGTGCCCATTCTAGAATCCAGCTGGAAGTCTGTCTCCATGTTGTTCATTCCCTGAGCTCAGCAAAGTACTCGGCTCCAGGTTACAGGTGTCTGTAAGTTTTGAATTGTACAAAGTATTTAGTTTTGTGTAAGTGATGTTATCACTTGACTCTAGAAAAAAGTGCATTAACTGAATGAAATAGGTCTGGAGAGAAAGAATTTCTAAACTGTGAGAAGGATACTGGAGATTCTCAAAATGCTGGATTAATGGAGGAGGATGGTGTGTTCAGGTCCTTAAATATTTTGTCCGTGTTTTTTGTAATTGTTTCCCTCATAGTTAATTCATTTTAGACATGGAAAAGCATTAATAGATTAGTAAGCATCCTGCCACTTTCTAGTAGAGGCACTACATGAAGCTTATAGCCAGCATCCTTGATAGCATCCATACAGTTTGTCCTTTTCACTTGTCTCTGAGAATCACGAAGCAGTGGAGAGAGAAAGATGAACAGTGTGCCCTTTCAGGAAGTGTATAACGAGACTCTGAACACAGCTCCTTTTTTTTCCTAACACCTAAAATGACATTTCTTTCTTATGGAAACATTTTGCTTGTGTTATATATCTATAAAGAGAACAATTGTTCTAACCATAGGTTGCAAGCGGAAGATGAACGAGAAAAAAATGGATCTGAGGAAGATGATGATGAGAAACCTGGAAAGAGGGTTGTGGGACCCAGAAAGAAGTTTCATTGGGATGACACAGTGAGGTGAGACAAAACTAACTTTTCTACTAAGAATTTTCACTGACTTCATAAAGGGATCTCCAAGGGAATGTTATTTATTGAATAGTATCATGTAATAATCATTCTCAGGAGTACACCTCAGAAGTTTTGGAGAGTGGGGCTAAATAGGCAAGCTAGAATGCTGCAATGGTAAAACACCCTTTTCTTTAACTTGAAAGGCAAGATCATCATATGTCCAACCCTTTCTTCACTGCTTGTTTATCTGCTTTATCCAAATACATAAGAATTTTCCTGGTCCTAGGACTTTGAGCTTCTTTAAGCAAAAAACAGAGGTGTAAGCAGAGTTGCGCATGCTTTCCACCATTGTAGGAATAGGTCATCAAACACTCTCACCCAATGAGCAGTGAAGATTTATGCCACAATAGAGCAGACCAGCAAAATCAGCGATGCTGGTTTGGCAAGCATGACTCTTAGCCCCTCCCATCCCCTCTGAACACAAATTCTGTGTTATGTCTCAAGAGCAACACAGATTCTTGTCTGAAATGATTAATTCTCAATGTTCTGTTTCCTAGAATAGATTTTACTGGAAACAGATTACTATTATTTAAATAATCTAGATAGACTTTTAAGCAAGCAGATCCTTCTGAATTAGTAACTTCCCCTTAAATATCTAAGCTAATTTTAGCACAAGTATACGTATTTTTAAAAGGGGCTGATGAATGTGATGAGTCTTTAGTATGTTGAGTCTTTTTAGTATGTTAAGACCACAGGGAACCAAGCTTCATGGAATATATACAATCAGTATAGCTTGGACTGACCTGGAGGGAGCTGTACTTAAAGAAGAGATATTTAAATCTGCTGGTGGTTTTTTTCTTTCAAGGGGCTCTGACAGGTCAATGTTACTTAACTGTGTGCATTTTTATATTTTTAAGGACAGTAAAAGACAGCATCCCTGTCAGAAGGAATCTTCTGTTGAAAAATTTAGTGTAGAATGGATTTCACTTGCTTTCAGACATTCTCCATCTTATGAGACGGAGGTCACTGAGTAAAGTGAGAGATGTTTCAGCTATGAGGAAACCACAAAGAAAATGTAAAACCAATTACAAAATTATAGTAAGGATGAAAAGAAATGAGCTATATAGTCTGTTGGAAATAGAGAAGTGACAGTGGCAGATCATACCAGGTGTAGTAGCACACTTGTGAAGTGACAAACTTCAAAAAAAACACGACTGGCACTGAGCTCTTCTTACAACTGGCAATGGACAGCAGCTGTATAGCATCAGTGCTTCCATTTCTCAGCCTTTTCTGCTGCGCTTTTGAAAAGATTGTTGCTTTCAGTGTATTTATTGTGTTTCTTTCTGCAGGTCTCTGTTGTGTAACCTTGTCAAGATCAAGCTGGGATGCTATGAGCTAGAGCCAAATAGAAGTCAGTCTGCTGAAGATTACCTCAAAACCTTTATGGAAACAGAAGTGAAACCACTTTGGCCTAAAGGCTGGATGCAGGCAAGGTAAGATACCAGCTTTATATATCTATTCATTCCGGTGTCAACTATTTCTTGGATCTTATTTATTGCTATACATTTGATTCAAGCATGTACTACTAATACTGGTTTATGTTAAAAATGCCTATACTGACTATGTATTTCATAAGGAATTCTTACTAATCAGAGTAGGTCTATGGTACCAGAACTTTATGGGTTCAGCCTAGAGGAAAAATTTGTTGCTCTTTCAAAGTTAACTGTATTTTATGTTCCTCGTAGCTTAGTAGAGAAGCATGAGGTAAGGTGTCAATCAACTTTATATTGCACCTTGTTCATTTGTCCATGTGTATCACAGCTTTGTCACATTAATTTTTCTGTGTGTAGCTTCCATACTCTTCCCCAGGGGATTGCTTTATTAATATTCTGGATTTAGAGAAATACTTCGTGTCCTAAACGATCCCAAAGCTTTTTCAAGTAATGTAGTTCACTCTCTTGTAACTGGGTTGCATATTAATTCCATGTGTGTCTGAAAAAAGCCTGCAACCTAAGTATGCGTGTGGTCAAAAAAGAAGTGTAAGGAACAGGGAGTCTGTTTCCTTTAATTCCAAGAGTTTCATCATCTTTGAGTGGTCATGCAAGTAAGCTTGCAGCACATTTATTTTGTACAGGTCCAACGGCACGTGTGACTTGAAATCATGATCAGAGAGAGACAATCTCATCAACTTTTACATCTAAATTTATGTATGTAATGGAGGGATTGTTTTCAAAGTGTGTTATTTCTTTGGAACATATACTGCATTGTCCTTTCTTTGTACCGTATCTCTGACTTCTGTTCCTGTAGCAGTTAAGCTTTTGTCTTGAACCTTTAAGGCTGATACTACAAATTACTGGGGCCTGGGATAAATTTTGGTTTTTCATTCCCAAATGAAAAAAGATTTAAGGAATGGACAAAGCACCAGGAAGGAGGTGGGGAGGGAAATATTCTGGAGAAGCTGGGTAGGTCAGAAAGTGGCACACTGAACTTGTAATGAGGAATGTTCCTTTTGTTCCATGATGTTCTTCATAGGTGTTCCCTAGTCTCTGATGCGGAGCAATGTAATACAGATTTGGAGGGTAGTATGGTGAAGAAAATGTGAAAATGGAGCTGAAAGTGGAATCTGAGAAGGAAGGCATTGGAACTGTAGCGAGAGGATGTCAATGTTTTCTTATGAGATTACATGAGATTTGCGCATATTTGAGTTTTTCATAACTACTGCAGCTCTACAGGATGTGTTACCAGTGGTGAAAAGCTCTTGTTTAGACAGCTGTTCGTGATGTGGTCAGTGTGATGGCAGTGGTGTAAGAAAATCTTGTCTGTTCTAGTTTGCCTACCTGGAAACAGGGAAGGGGACATAGTTTTCATTAATTGTCTACTTATAGCTGCATTTGGGTAGCAAGCTGTAGGTTAGGGGTTAGGTACAGGTCAGGAATTGCTTTCATTTCCCACTTGTCAGCTCAGTAGTTGATAACGTGGAAATAAAAGCATGTGAAGTGTTGAGATTTGTCATACCAACTCTTGCTATCCATTGATTCTGTAGTAAAATGTATGTGTAAATCTAAGTGTAATTGAAGTCACAGAAATGCTACACAATGGCCTATACAAAATACTGGAGAAAATTAGAAGCTTGGCTACTGTATTCTGACTCTTTTCCTCTGTGCTTTAAAAAAAAAACAACAAACAAACCACAATAGACTAACCACAAAACCCAAACCAATGATCAATGTGTGGACACATACTGTTAAGAGTTTACAATAATCTTCATTTACTGAAGTATTTTGAATGTAAACTTGAAAAATATATATATATATATATTTTTTTTTTTATGGCTGCCTGGAACTGCATCATGATAGCAGTACAGACAAGCTACCTACTAGCTGCTTTGGGGACAGATAATCAAAGGATTCTTCTGAAAATTCAAGGATACTTGTATATTTTGTCATATGCCAATTGTCCTTGTAGAATCACCTTGTGTTTCTTTTCTCGCCATTCTTTTTAGGATGCTTTTTAAAGAAAGCCGAAGTGTTCACAATCACCTCACTTCTGCTCCGTGAGTATAATATTCACAACTTGCTAGTATCTTTAGGTTGTTTGTAGCATCTTTTCCCATCTTCATGCTAGGGGAGGAAAGGGAGATATTTTGGGATTTGTTTGAAGAGACTTACAATGTTGTTACTCTTTTGTAATGCTTTAATTTAGACATATAACTGTAATGTTCTTGTAGCATATTTTAACTCGGGTTATGAAGTGGCTAGATAACTCAAGTGGATATTCATTCTTAATGAATTAAGATCAATTAATGCCTTTTACTCAGAGTATTTCAAAGCACTATACACTACTGAAATTTTGCTGTGCAGCATATTAAATTGAACTCGGAGACTGCAGTACTTCCTGCTCACTTCTTTTCCTCGTAAATATCTCTGTAACCGCAGAAGGCTGTGTATCTTAGCAGAATTTTACCTTCTTGATTTTCAGACAAGGCTGCATCCCTCTTGAATTGCCTGTATTCAGCCAGAATTCAAATAAACAATTACGACTTTGGATAACACCTAAATTGCAATCTTTGTGATAAATATGATTAACATAGGATATCTTTCTACATAATAGCAAAACTGAGTCATGGTCCACCTCCAGTAAGGTCTTTTTTAACCAGGCATTTACCTAGTTGCTTAGCAAAAGAGAATGAATGACCTATAAAGTGTAAATCTGTTGATCCTCTTGAAGAAATAGAAATGAGAAAAGGAGGTGTGAAATGCTTAACTTCAATGTTAAACTGATGACTAATAATCCTTAGTGCTTGTCCTTGCTTGCATAACTGTAGTTGGTGCTATGGTGTTCACTTAAACTGCAAAAGAACCTGGAAGTTTGTTAAATGGCTTCTTGCAACAAACAGAAGTTAGATACAACTGCTTCACAGGTGATAAGCACCAAAACACTTTTTTGGGGGGAAAAAATAGCAACTTTTTTTATGTGGTTTGAAATATAAATGAGAACACAAAGTATACTCTTCAGTGACAAACATCAATGTAAAGTGAAATTATATAACTATTACAGGTGATTTCAGTTTAGACAAAGCTCTGCTAAGTAGGCAAACTCTTATTATAGAATTATTATTTTCTTCTTACTATACTCTTATTGTTCAGCTTATAAGAGGTTGAAATGACTTGGCACTTTGAAGTTTCTCTAAATCAAAAGAGTTAAAAAGACCTCTCCTGATATATATCAGGTTATATCAGCAGTTCAGTGAATTTTGCATCTAATTTACTTAGAGATACATGAAAAAAAATGGATTAAAAGTGTGCTTGTTCTCTTCCCCCCCAATGTTTTAACCCATTTTCTGTTTCAAGGATGTTTTATTATTAAAGCTGGACTTCAGCAGTCATTCTTCTAGTTTATTGGGATATAATCAGGGTAACAGAACTAAAAGGTCTTACCTTTCTTTTGTCTTCTGATGCACATGTATCTCCTCTGGTTTAGGGCGAAGAAGAAGGTGATTCTGGCCCCTAAACCCAAAGTGAAGGTAAATGCCTATTTAGATATCTGAATTTTATGACCATCTGATACAACCTGTTTCCTGCCTCTGATCCAGAAAAATTCTGGCAGAAGGGTTCCATCAGGAAATATTGTAAGAGCTTATTGACTTGGTGGTGTATTACTTTACAGTAGTATAAAAGACTTCTGTATAGCTTTGTAACTTGAAGCTATATTAGTTGTGTGGTTTTTTTAAATTGACAATGAAGAGGTACTAGTTCCAGTAAAATTTTACATTTTTAAAGTGTGCTTTGTTTGTTTCAGCTTGTGTTAAATTTGGCAACACTGGAAAAATGTGTCGTTGGGAGGATAATGTAGTAAGTTGACAGAGGTTCTCATTAGACATGACTAGGTGTTGTCTTAGTTCAGTAGCAATTTTACCTAGCAATCAGATTAGCTACCCTGGTTTTCACAGCATTGATTATTCTTAACTGTGTGGGGCACTTCCAGTTACATGGAGCAACAGCACTAGGCTTTTAAATACAAATATTGAATTAGCACACGGGACTTCAACACCTAGATATCAGTTATCTTAATATAAAAATTTCAACAGTAGATCTTCAGTTCATCTGAATTTACAGAATAATAGTACTACACTAAAGACTTTAATAGCCTTTTTGGAGTAGATTAAACCTATCTTCTCTCTTCATTCTCAGGACTCCAGTCCAAAGAAAGAACAGAAAACCTGTATGTCTTCAGTCAATTCAAGTTGCGCTACTGTACTGAGTTCCAGCACACCTGTCTGTACCCCAGCCAGCTCTAGCTGCACACCAGCTCCAGAGACGATCTGCTTGGACGACTCACTGGATGAAGACCTCTCTTTCCACCCACCCTCACTGGACTCTATTTCTGATGCTCTGGCAGTTATCAATAATGGTGCCAAGGGATCGCCTCTTGGGTCCACCATAGACACACCAACATCCAGACCTCGCCCTGGGCTGAGGGAAGAGAAACTAGCAAGCATTATGAGTAAGTTGCCACTGGCAACTTCAAAGAAAGTAGAGCCCACTCAAACACCCCATTCATCAAGTCTTATTGCTGGTCACACAGGGCCAGTACCAAAGAAACCCCAGGACCTAGTTCACACTGGTATCTCTTCAGGCCTTATTGCTGGATCTTCAATTCAAAATCCTAAGGTTTCCTTAGAGCCTTTGCCAGCCAAACTACTTCAGCAAGGACTACAGAGGTCAAGCCAGATCCAAGCTGCTTCCTCCTCTTCTCAGACTCACGTTTCTTCCTCTAAGACCCAAGCAGCTATTTCTTCCACCTCTCAAAGAACCAAGGATGCTAATATCTTGGTATCATCTTCTGAGGCTCAAGGTGGTTCTTCCTCAACATCGCAAGTGACAAAGGTGCACCAGCATTCAGCTGTACAGCAGAAATACGTATCTCCTTTACAAGCAACTATTAGTAAATCACAGACCAATCCAGTGGTGAAATTGAGTAGTAATCCCAAACTGTCTTGCTCATCGCCAGTCATCAAGGCTCAAGATAAGTCTGTAGTGTATCGCCTACCTTTGTCTAATCCTTCATCTGGAAGTGGCTCTCAAGTGTCTCACCCACTGGTTTCTCGGACAACATCCAGCACCTCTACCTCTAGTAACTATTTAGCCAAGGCTATGGTGTCACAAGTTTCTTCCCAGGGTTTCAAGCCTCCCTTCTCCATGGCTGCCTCTCCCAAACCTGCTGCCTCTCCCAAGCCCACTGCATCTAAGCCCTCTGTGACACCCAAGCCCAATGCATCGCCTAAATTTTCATCCAAGTCCACCTCATCCCCCAGGCCTGCAACAACACCCAGTTCTTCCAGTTCAAGTGCACTAGTTTCCCAGAGTAGTCACTCCAGCAACAACCCCCTTCATAAACAGACCAGTGGTGTAAATATCAGCAGGCAGTCTCCCACAATGAATTTGCTGCCCTCTAATCGCACCTCAGGCCTTCAGCCTGCAAAGAACCCTCAGGCATCTTCAAAATTGCCCAACTCTTCTCCTTCTGGAACTGTTGGTAAAAATAACTTGGGTGGAGTTGGAATGAATGTACCTGCCAGCAGAGGCAGTAACCTTAACTCAAGTGGAGCTAGTAGGACTAGTCTGTCTGGGGGAGCAGGAAGTGGAACACAGGGTGCTACTAAACAGTTGTCAACTCCACACAGACCATCTTCTGCCTCAGGGTCTCCAGTTGTAGCAGCCAGTGTGCAGGTACGAGTTTACATTTAAACCTTACATGAACATTTCCATATATATACACTAAGCATAAATGCCAGTAGTGATGAAACTGTTTTGCACTAGTGAATAGCTATTTCCAGCTAATGCGAAATGCAAGGATCAGTGTGGAACGGATCCTCACTGTAAAATGTTGGTTGGTCTATACTGTGGAACAGAATTCACTTTTGTTTGGTTTTGGGTTTTTTTATGAGCACTAGAAAAGGTAGGTTTTCTGTGGCCATATTTTCAGGGGATGTGGTATTTTCTTGTGTTATTGGATTTGTGTGTTCTTGCATATTTACTTATTTGTAATGATGGGTGGTCGTATGAAATGGTGTCTTGGTACACTTGTTGCCAAGTTTCATGATGAGCTTGCAAAACTAGAGTTCCGTTGCTCATGGTTGGAGTATAATGCAAGACTTGTGTTTAAAATTAACACTTGCAAGGGCTTTTCTTTAGTATTTGTGATTAAATATGTATTTTATTTTGTAGGATCTAGTCAAACTGAACGAGACACCTCATTAATATATAAGTATCCTAGAAATTGTCTAAGAGAGCGCTTATGCAGAACTTTATCACTGGAGATAAAACAAGTCATACAAAACACAACAACAGTATTTTCAGAGTATTTAAAACCCATGCAAACCTATTATTTACCCAGAAGACAACCTGCTTTCCCAAGTTGTGCGTTCTTCCTGGGAATGATTTAATTACTGAGACAGTTTGAGGTTTTCCTCTATTGTTATTGCGCACTCTGTCCTGAAGTCTTCACTACTTAAGTAAAGAAAAGCAATATTGCTTTAAATCAGAGTGTTGGTGTACAGCAAATGAAAGCTTTGTATTTTTTTTGAACAATGTACATAGATATTGCATGGTAGTGATGTATACTCAGGTTTTAGCAATGGTTTATAATCTTTTAGCTTGCTATCAAATTTTTATTCATGTAGCTGACTAACAGGAGGAAGATGGTTTTTACAAGACATTTCTATGGTCTTTCATCCTACCGTACCTTAAGTCTGTTACAGTAAACAAGAAATGTCTGGCAGGCTCTGACACAGCCTCCTCATTATCTTAGGTACTTTGTATGAAAAAACCACAACCCATAGGCTGTGTAAGGGCCACTGGGGTACCACATAGGGCCTAGAGAAGAGCTGAGCTGAGCCAGATACAGTGCAGTTTGGGTACTCTGGAAGATGCCTGAAGGAGACAAAAAAAGGCTACAGTGAACAGACTGGGAACAGAGTTGCTTCTTCCTGGTGCAATCATCAGAATCCAGTGGATACAATTGCTGTGATGTAGAAGAAAATGTGAAATGTGTGCAGTAGTGCTTAAAAATGACGGACAAGGGAAATAAGTAGTATTGTGTTGGATGGTGAGATGAATTCTGGCAAACCTTCCTGTAGTTAAAGGCAAGTAATATGTTTTACAAACACTGATCACCTGGGGAATGAAATCCGTTTTGGCAGACCGTGGTGTTGAAGAGGACTGGAGGGGGTGTGGTGGATTATCAGGTAACATGAGTGCATAGCATACTGTAATAGAGCAAAATAAGGTGTATTGGTATATAGAAGGGGGGGAAATCAGCTAGAGGTACTGCACAGCATATGGTATCACTAAAATAATTATTGTGACTTTACATGTGGGTTTTTTAACACTTCAAAAGTTACTTCAATCTAGAAATGGTTCAGAAGAGTGGTGCAAGGAAGATAAACCATGGAATAAGGCTGTTGCTACTGTGCAGACCGAGACTTAGTCAGTGGAGTATGTTCAAGAGATTAGAATCAATTTACTTCCTAGTCCAAGTACACTGATGGGGAAGAGATTTGTGATAAGAGGGCTTTATTTAGCCTTAAAGATCTAATGGCTGGCTGCTGAACATAACTAATTCCAGACTAGTTGTTAGGTACAATGTACTAAGGAGTTATTTACCCCTCTTAAAACTTTGCATAAGACTGAATCTCCTTTCCATTAAGGGTTTAGGGATTTAATTCCTATCTGAGATATTATTAATTAGTCAGAAGATGAGGATGGTACCAGAGTTGCTCATTACAATATCCTGGCCTGCTTACATTGAAGATAAGACTAGACGATTTCATGTGATGATAAAGATCTTCCTAACTAGGAAGAGTTTCCAAGAAGTGTTTCCCTTCTTTCCCCTTTGGATTGACAGTTATTTACCAGAATATAAGCTTACACCTGCTGTACCTCCACAGAAATTTTACTCTTGAATAATCTATTAAGTTGCATTTTAAGAACACAAAGTCAAAGTGTGATTTCCTTTAAAAGCTTTACTTACCATTAGTGCTCTTGAGCAGAACCTAGCTTAGACTTCTAAGGATCTTAGTGACTCAGATTTACATGACCAGGATGAGCCCTTTTATGAAGTGCTATCATAGGTGAGATAAATAGAAACATCTGAACTGCAATTCTTTTAGGGCATTCTCTGTAGCTCTTCGCATCACTGGAGTTGTCTCCTCCTTTTTGAGAGAGTAGGCAAGGTTTTGGCAGAGCACATTACAGAGCTTCTTTCTGGGTTTAGGCATTTTACAAATCCACGATTGCAAGAATACTGTATGGCTTTTGTTTTGTTGCACAGTAAAGATAACATAGAATGGTTGTAATTTTTTGTACATAGGCTTATTGTGAAATTAGTACTTTTAAAGGCAAAAGAGAATAATCGTGCATGATGGTTTTCATCCTCTTTTTTTTTTCTACTTGTGGGATGGATTATGTCTCAGAAGCTGTCATGCCTAAGATGACCAGTACAAACACTTGCTACAAACATCATATCTGTAGTTGTTTACACTTACAGGGTTATGGGTTTAAAATTGTGTGTTTTCTTGTAAGAAGCAGCTAATCTTTCTATAGCTGCTTTTATCTGAATACCTTAAGACCAAAACTGGTGACAAAAACTTCATCCCTGCTCGGAGTTTTCATCACTTTGCTGTTTCTGTAAGTTGATATTCCAGAACTCAAGGAGACTTCATTTTCATTTTAAGCTCATGTGTTCATTAAAATGATTCTAAGCTTTGGGTTTAGTAAAGGCTTATTTGTATAAATGCACGGGTTTGAACTCCTGTTCAGTCTGAGTCTTTAACTCAAATATCTAAAATATCAAGCTTGAGTCAGATTCAAAATACTTTCTATACTAATGGTTCTGTAGTAGACCATTAAAGAATTGAACATTAGCATATAAAATAACTATATGCGTGGTGAAGGAAAAATTGTTAAACAAGAATGAGCTGTTGAATGTTAGGTGAATTAATGTGATTTGGGAGCTGTTGTAGCTATACTGTTCTGGCCAATCCTGCATTTTCACTTTTAAACTACAGTGACTTAACTTCATTGTGACATATGTAGAGTGGAGAGATTATTTTCCTTTGCCTTTTGCTTTGACATGTGGATACACACCTATGCATGCATATGTATGTCTGCATCTTGGTACCTGACTTTTCTCAAAGTGTGGGGGTTCTTATGTATGAATCTTAATTTTCAAAAAATTATTGCTTCTAACCAACCTCTTTAGAAATAAAGTTAGTGTTCTGTTAAGACCCAGATTTGGAGAGGAGAGAGTAATACTGTGCTTCTAAAGAACTTCAGATCTACATCTGATAATTTTGTAATATTAGTCAAATAGATGTTGCATTAGATTCTGACTGTAGACCCAGTGCATAATTAGAAAGGAGACAGAGGAAATTACCTGCAAGGCTGATGAGAAAAACATGAGATGAACCATACTGTCATGTCTGAATCTGAGATATAATGAATCTGAGATATAATTATACTTGCTTAGCAGATGAACAGTGGGAAGACCTCCTAGGTGGATAAGTGGATATTTATTAATAGTTTAATACACTTTTTAATAGTGCCACACTTAACAGAAAATACTTGATTCTTACCTCCTTCAAGAAAACAACTCAGAGCTTTAAAATCTTTCAATACTCCTTTTCTTTGTACAGTCAACAGCAGGAGCGTCATTACTGGCTAACGCCTCACCTCTGACTCTCATGGCATCACCCCTGTCTGTAACCAGTCAGAACGTGACATCTGCACCATTAACTCCTTTTGGGATGCTGGGTGGCCTTGTTCCTGTGACCGTGCCCTTCCAGTTTCCCTTGGAGCTGCTTGGCTTTGGGACGGACACAGCTGGAGTGACAACCACCTCGGGATCTACCTCAGCGGCTTTCCACCACAGCCTAACTCAGAGTGAGTGGAATAAGTTATCCCACTGTGCTATAAGGAAAGATGCATCCTGAAAACAGAAATTAAGAAGGGAAGCAATAAAGTTCTGAGACTCAAATTTGGTTCATGAAAATCCCTACAGGAGGGTAAACATGATTTCTTTGCTGGTACAACTTCGATTATGTAATTATCCAAATGTTATGAATCACCTTTGATAAGCTTAACTTCATTGTTACGTTCACAGTATATACTTAGTTTTGAACATTCACAGTATATACTTAGTTTTGAACATGCTTTTTTTAGGTTAGCTTTTAATCCCATGTCTTTAGAAGGGAATATAGCCTAAAAGTCTCCAAATGTCACAACACAAATAAGAGA
Source organism: Gorsachius magnificus (assembly GCA_034008185.1). Classification (NCBI taxonomy): domain Eukaryota; kingdom Metazoa; phylum Chordata; class Aves; order Pelecaniformes; family Ardeidae; genus Gorsachius; species Gorsachius magnificus. The sequence goes on along the minus strand of CM067081.1, from coordinate 163,155,538 downwards.
CTTAATATGGTGATTCCTCAAAATATCTTTAGGTGAGTAATTTCTAATATCAAACGGTTCTCTTGTGAGGAAGTATCAACCAATGTGGCATTTATTTTTTCCAATTGCTTAAAAAGAAATTCTTCAGGGTTTTAACCTATATAAATTTTTAGTTTTTCTGCTGAAGGAAATGATATGAAGAGTTGCATCCCAATAGAGAGGCATGATCCTTGCTCTGACTTTTGATTAACCATACCTGAATAGGTCCGTTTCTCTTGACTTATTCCAGCCATCAGAATGCTATCAGGTATTTATTTTTTGTTGAGATAAATCTTCAGAAATCTGTACAAATTATCATGCTACTACAGTTGCACTAAAAACAAAGACTTTGTTTCACAAAGGCTGCCTCAGTCCTTAAGACATCTTTGTTGCTCTCCTTTTTTTCCCCCCAGACTTACTGAAGGGTTTACAGCCAGGTGCTCAGCACGCAGCAACGCTGTCTCACTCACCTCTGCCTGCTCACTTGCAGCAAGCTTACACAGGTAAAGACATCATATTTTTCCTATTACTTATTTTTAACTTAAAAGTCACATTTCTGCCCTAGACTGAAATAAAATGTATACCAGAACTGAAATTGGTTTAGAAAAAACACAACGTAGGGGACAAGCTTTGGTAGCAGCAGACAGTACACATTGTATGGTAGCAGTATTTTTGGAACCTGAACAGTTTTCTTGTCTTCAATGTCAAGAACAAAAAAAAGTTCAAAAATTTCATTAATTCTTAGCAGTTCTAGAAACCGAAGTGTACAAATTCAACTAGTGGGGGTAAAGGGAATACTGCTTACGAGACACTAACATGATTGTTTACTGGCTGCTAAAATCTGTATTGGTGAGATTGTTTTTTCCATTCAACTTGAATTTCTCCTTTGGAGGAGAAACTGACCTTCCAGCTAGAAGCTTCTTCATGTTTCTTGTAAGAGTGTATACATGCATTAACAGTGTGATGGTTTCCTAATGGAAGATCTGCCTTCTCTGGAAATTTTATCCTTGATTGAGAAGAGAAGCATGAAGTAGAACATCTCCTTTTTCTGTTTGTAAGGCTTAGAGCTGAAACACTATCACAAAGCTTTGGAAGGTGCAGTTCAGAGTGTACTCCTTTCTTTGCCACCTGTAGAGTGTTTTGGGGTTTTTTTGCCAGGAGAAGGAACAGGAAGGGTGGCAGTGGTTTGGTGGTGGGGGTTCTTCATCCTGTTCTCAGCACCAAAAAACTGGGCAGTGTTGCTCAAAGAGGCTGTGATAACAAATCAATTGGCTGTATTTGGTACAATCTTAATTTTTTGTCACAGTGAGTGCCATGGGTTGAATACTAAAAATGCAAAGGCTTCTAAAGAAAGGATTGATTTTAAATGTTTTTCAGTATTCCAAGCTGCAACTTAATCTTTCGATAGATGGTATCTTTTGGTATGAAGCCTGTATCTCAGGTTCCAACAGTGTTATTTCTAATAAATGAACCACAGAGACGATGCAAAGTCTTCCATCCTATAAAGACAATGTACTTTTTGGTGATGCTAAAGCTGAACATGTCAAATTCCTGTCTCTCTTGCTGTAAGTTATAAAAATAAAAGTTCACTCATGGTTTTATTTTTCACTTTTTCCTGTCTTTAAACTACAGATGGAGGCCAAAGTAAAGGGGACACTAAGTTACAGCGGAAAAACCAGTGACTTCTGGACAAGCAAGGGAGCTGAAGCAGTTCTGGTTGGCTGACAGAATCTGCCCAGTTGGGAAAGTGCTTATTGTCACAGGGCTGCTGTTTCTGTCGATGTTTACATATTCTGATCCCAAGCACTGTGGTGAGAGGAAGAAGAAAAAGAAAACAATACTTGATCAAAGAGAGAAGGAAAAGGAGGACTGGTCCTCCTGGTCATGCAGACTGGTCATAGTTTGATCTTGCCTAAAGAAACAAGCTTTTTTATCTGCTCTGATTGGCTTTTAAGAGAAATTGATCGTCAAACCCACAGCAGCACAAACATTTTTTTTTTTTCTGGGTGATGTCCAATGAAGAGTTGAAAGTGTGAGAGGAGCTAGAATAGGTTTCTCCATCCATTGTGTAAGGTGGAATCATCCACTTCATTAGTGCCCAAAGTGCCCAGTATAAGATTGTGTAGGTCCCGAGTGTACTATGTGGTTGTGGACCAAAGGTTATGTAGAGGTGGCGCTGGGATACTTTGCATTATAACTAAACCCTTACACAAAGGCAGTTTCTGATATGGGCATTTTTCCAGCTTTACAAGGCTGTTTGGCTTTAGGGAGCCTACAGACGTATGCAGTCTCATTAGAGTTGTCTTCAAAAACAGATCTCCTGGAACATTGAGATGGGAGAGACAGACTACTGGGAAATCCCTTGCTCCTTGTTTGATTCTTTTTTTTTTTTTAATATAAAGATTCTTATTTAAGGGAGGAAGGGGATGGAAATTTTTCCATTTACATGAAAAGGAAACACATTGGTCAGACTAGCATTTCTTTTCCACATCTTTTTTTTTAAAGGCACACTGATTTTTCATTCCTTCCATTTGTTAAACTTTTCTTTGCCTTGTGCTTATCTGCTACTGAAATTAAGTAACGTTCTATTCATGTCTCTTTTTTTTATAAAACACAACCACTTCTTTACTCATTCTAGATCTTCCCATCTTTCATCTAACTCCTCCCAAAAGCCATGCATTATACTGATTTGTTAGTTAAAGAAAGCTGATGTGACCTATTCCAGAGCCAGGTTAATACTGCTTCAGGCATTAGCCAAAGAGGAGTCGTTCAAAAAGCGACCAGAGGTGCCTTCTCTTCTGGCGGCTGAATGGGTTTTCTCCAGCATTTCCAGCCCCTGCTGGCCTGGGGAGTTCCTGACCTGAACTCTTCCTTACATGGTAGCACAAGACTGCAAAGCTGGCTTTTTTTTTGGTTATTTTTTGGATAGCAATATATTGACTGGTTAATTTGTAAGGTTAGGAAGTATCCAGCACACGTTGCACTTTCAGCACTAGGACAGAACTTTGCTGTTGAGTCCCTTGCGCTGTCAGATAAAAGATGAGAATGGCAGAAACTGAGATACATCATAGGGGAAAGGAGCAAATAAAATAGTATGACGCCCTTCTCCTTCAACCCCAAAACATTCCTTTGATCGGAGATGCTGAAATTCTTAGTAGCTAATCTTTCCAGTAGTTTGATTTGAGATTGAACCAGTAACTGCTGGTTATCTCACACCTTCCAGAGAGACTTTGACCCATGGATAATAAATCTTCAGTGGTTTTTTGCTAGATTAACTTATAGCTTTCAGGTTTCTTTTACATGTGATTTATTTTTCTTAGACCAGACAACAATTTCTTTTCTATTTAGAGCTCATTTTAATTTTATATAAATATATATACGTGAATTTAAAATAATATATATTGTGTACTTAGTATAAAAATGTTGGGTTGAGCTCAGCAATAAATGTTTTTGCACAACACTTCTGTGAAAGACAGATTGAATTAAAATAAGACGCATTAGTTCGTTAATTTCACTCCACAGCATCTGCCAATTAAATGCTTTTTAGCTAGTGCTCATGTTTTGTATGTGGTGTGTTGATTAGATAAGCTTGCATCATCAAGGTTATTTAGAGTTGAAACACGCAGCTACATAGACTCTGGCATTCTTAATACTGTGCAAATTGTGTCAAAATACCATAAACTATTTAGAATGCAAGCTTCATCTGATTTTTTTTTTTCCCTCTTCTCTCCAGGAAGGGCTTAAGGAAGACAACTTTTGTTTTTTGAGGCCTAAGAGTTCTGGCAGGATGCTAATTCTCTGAACTGTGTCAAACCTGATAATTCTTAACAATGCATGTAGCTAAGGGAGTTGGAGCAGTGAGCCATCAGGCAGCAATATATTTAAAAGACCCTGTCCTAAGAGAGTTCTACCTCTTCTGTGTTTTCCTCATCAAGGCATCTCATTCAAATTGCCATCTTTTGTCTTCATACTTAATGAAATTTTAGATTGGGAGACTTGGAGCCCTTTATAACTACAGCACAAATTTCCTTTCAACATTCCTCTCTTCCTGGAAGTATGCCTCACCTTCAGTTGAGGTGTATCCTCCCTAAATCTTAAGGGAGGGTAGGAGTAGTCCTGTCTGTGTGGCCTATTGAGCTTCTCAGTCTTGGGAAACAACTAATACTTACTGTGGAAATAGGTAGTGGGATGTGGAAATAGGTAGTAGGATGATGAGAATAAAAATACATGTTTGTGAAGCCAGTTCAGACAGCCCCCCAGAGGGTAACTGTGCTCAGTCATTACACTCTGAGCTGCTTTGGAATCAGCAACATAGCGATGAAAGGGTCTATGTTCCCTATTCTTCCTGGTTAAACCTAGCAAGGCCAAATCAAAGGAAATAATAGGGTGGCTCCCAGAGACCTTTGCAGGTAGCATAAACAGGATGGGGAAGTGAAAGATTTCTGCAACGTCCAAATGCAAAATTAAGTTAATGTTTTACTATTTTCTGCACAGCAGCTCTTCTAAAGATGTTTTCCCCCAAGTTTTTACTCCTTTCTAAGGGCCTTTGTTCATAAATAAACTGTAGTTGTACATACTAAATAACCCTCAGTATTCACAAGCAATAAGAAAGCCAAGTAGAGCTGTCTTTTTCCAGACAGCAGGGCTGAACTTGGTTTGGGGACTGTGTATGAGCTAACATGTCAAGCTCACTGAAAGCCCCAAACAAATGCAAGCAATAATTTCAAACGCAGGTTTTAGATGTTTAAAACCGTCTGGGTAATATTTTCCGCTACATGATCCAAAGTCCCAAAAGTCGTGGTAGCTATTTTAAATCCTTTCAAGATACTTGCAAAGAAAGAAAGCAGGCTAGATGAAAAACAGGCTGCAAAGTTTCCTGATACCTTGGACTATTGACTGCAGTGTTCTCCCACTCCAAGATGCAAATGGCCTAAATCACTTTGTCCAGCCTTCTCTGTTGATTTGAGATACATGACTGATACCGATCAACTAAGTCACAAGTGTGGATGCTGTGGGTTTCACATCTGTTTTCTGCTAATCAGAAGTAACTTTTAATTACCTGGGTTCTGCTTCTTGTTTGAATCCGATCAAAGTTGTCTGATGCACAGATTTGGGGGTGGGACAGGTGCCAAGAACCTGTTTCCTTCCCGCAGTCCCATCACCTGACCCTTCCTCCACACTCCTTCTCCACTTGGTGCAAGACCCTTGAGGACATGAAAACAGAGAAATCCTGCAACTCTCCCAAGCTGCCATCAGTTGTGTGAACCATTAACCCTCTGGGAGTCATCTTGGACTCCGACTAACTTTTATCACATTTGCTGCTACATTCGTAAAATGAACTTTTGGCTGTATTTATTAGCAAATTTTAATCTAGTTTACAGTTTGTTTGGTTTTCTTTTGAGTAGTTTTTGCCCACAGATGGATTAGAAGCGTTGGGGTGTTTGGGTTGGGTTTTTTTTTTTTTTCTGGAGTGAATTGGTGAAGGCACAGTGGTGCCTCTTCTGCTTTTGTTTTGGACATTTTCTGAAGATGGCATTGCAGGGAAAACCTGCAGCCAAGCCAAGCTGTGGAAGGCTTCCTCCCACACCTAACTTTCATCTTTCGCTGAATTGGGGGGAAATCATTAAAGGGACACTTGCTTTTTGTTTGGGTTTGTTTTATTTTTTTTTTCCACAAAATGAACCAGAAGATGAAAGCAGTAGGTAAATGGCTAATTAATTAACACTTTATGCAATTTTAATTTTATAGAAATTAAAAAAAGGTTGGTAGATTTTGATTGGTCCTAGCTCTGGTGAAATGGCTGTTACCCTCCATGACTTACTTGATTCAGGCCTTTGTCCTTTGTTTAAGTGCCTTTTTTATTTTATTTTATTTCCCTACCCTCTTTAAACTGTTCTCAGAGATCCTGAAGTGCTGGAAGGCATTTTGGAGGAAAATCTTAAGCTTGCCAAGATGGCTTTATGCTGTTATACTATTTTTTCCCTTTTGTAAAGAAAAAAAAAAGTGTGTAACGTGTGTAACTTCATAGCTGCTGTACCATGGTGTTCGTTCTGTGTGCTTGTGCATTCTTTCTCTCACACTCACACATGTACGCACACACACATATACAGCAATATCAGTATTCCTGAGGAACGTGTTCATCCTTCTGCATTCTGCTGGCTCCGTTAAAACACTTTAAAGGTGAACGTTGGTGCAAAGATGGCAGTACAATAAAAGCGTGTACGTGTGTGTGAGTGTGCAAAAGTGTGCATGAGAGAAAGGAAGTGGCCAATGGGAATGAAACTTCTTGCATTTTTCTCTGAAGGTTTTAAATTTGGATCTTTGTTAGATCACGAGTAAAACATTGTGGGCCCTGTCTGGCAACCTTATTAAATACTGGACCACTTCACACAATTACTGAATCTGAGACAAAGATGTGTGGCTGACAACACCAAGAGGGAGGGCGGGGGGAGAAAGTTAAAATAGCAACCTGCAACAAGCCTGAGTTGAGATGAATTGCAAGGAAACGCGTGCACAGCTGGTCACGTCTGCTTGACACCAGTTATTGCAAGGATTCTCACATTTATCAAAGTGTCACTTTGTAAGAAGGAATTTGGTAAAACCTAGAAGAGTGCAGCTGCTAATTGAAGTTAAACCTGGCTATGATTCACATACTGCCTAAATCATTCACCATGAAGTACTTTTCTAGTTGTACTTCTTCTCAACTTACTGAGATTTCATTAATGATTTGTTCTCTTACAATAATGTAAGTTCATGTGTTGTTAGCTGCAAGTGAACCCTGATAATAGTGTCTGTGCTTGTTTCCTTGTTCTCTGACAAAATTAGCAATCTGCAATAGCTCATCTAGTGATTTTTAACAATTCTGTGCTGAGGATCTATCCGACTTATGATTGCTGAAAACATGCATGCTGAACTTAAGGTAACAGATGTACGCCACACTAGACAGTGCTAGTTCTGTGCTGTGTTTCCCCGGGGAAGATCTAATTTTGAGTTGCAATATGAAATGGAATGGAGAGTCCTTCGTAAGTGGAGAACCCATCTAGAGAGCAGAAAATACAACGTGTTCCTGTGGCAGAGAATAGCCCAACTGCTATTTCAGTTCTTAGCTTGTCTTCACATGTTTGAGTGAACCTGTTTTATGTAAACTAGGCCATAGGTGGATTTCTTCTACCAATCTAACGGTGCCAGTCAAAGATAGGACTATTGCTGGTAGCTTAGCCAGTTGTGATAGTGAAGGTGCTTCTTAATCTGCTGTAGGTGCATTAGTGAAGTTAGTTCAGTGGAGTTTGCCACATCCACCTGTGGCAGTAAACTGAGCTAACCTGACTCTTCTGTTTCTTTTCAATTTATTTTGGGTACATGTGCTTTTTATCCTAGGGTGATCTGTGAGATGGGGAATCTACAGCTGGTCATGATGGTTGACTGTTCTGGTCTTTTTTAACAAATGCAGCTGTTGTGAAAATCTTTGTCTACTGCTTAAGAAATCACTGCCAAAATAAGCAGCCAGAAGTATGCTTACTGGGCCACTGGAAAGATAACTGTTGTGTAGGGGAATGCTTTGTTTGTGGAAACTTCTGGTGTGGCTTCATCATCCTTTTTCTATGACTCGGTGATCCCTTGCTGCTGTAATAGCCTTTTGGGGCCATAGAAAGCCCTGCTGCTGCTATGAGTTATGCTGAGAGATCAGCATGGCCTGGAACTGGCCCAAAACTGGGGAAGTACAAAGATTCCCTACAGCTGTTTTTGCACACTCCTCATAAATAAAACTGTGCTAATCTTGTCAGTAGTCAAGGATATAGGTCTGTATTTTGTAGCCATTTTTGACAGCTATAATTCTACAGAGCAACTCTGGAGAAAAAAAAATACATGTTTTGTATCTAGGAGTGAATTTCAGTCTTTTCCTTGCCATCATCTGCTTAAGTAATAACCATTAACTAGTTTTTCTTTATGGTGAAGTAATCCAAAGCAAGCAGTGTACACTATGTTTGATTCCTGTCATGCTCAATACTAAGGGGTTTGGTTTGTTTGTATTGCCCAGCAATGTATGCAGATGCATTTTATTGACATTTAGTTATGTTTGTTACTGTTTAGTACCAAGAGAAAAAGGGAGGGAATCAACCAAAACCAGTCAGGAGATGCCACCATCGCAGGCCAAACCAAGTAGCTGCAGAGGCAGCCAGAGCTTCTTTGAGACTTCCCAGATTTCACCAGAGGAGTGGGGCATGGGGGAAGAAACTTTCTTTTGTTCTCAGCTTTTTCCAGATAAGGCCTTAGTTTGATTAGTAGTCACTAATATCAACTATGCAGATAAGTATTTACGTGTTTCAGTGTTACATGCATTCCTTCCCCAGCTACCCTTCTTAACACATGTTGAAGTTTTACCCAAAGAAAATGGAATATTTTTTTGAATGTCTGTACTGCAGAAGTCTTTTGCTAACGTGAAGAAAGAAATTTGTATTTTAAAAAAGAAACCCTTTCACTGGTGCAACACCTAGTGTCAAGTGTCATGAAGTTGCTTTGAGAGGGAAGCTAAAATCACCTCTTGTGACAGGTTTTAGTTTGAGAGGTTTTTTTTAGGATATTCAGCTCTCAAAATTGGTTTAAGAAGCCGCAGCAATGTTTTGTAACGTACAGGTTAGATCTGGGGAGAAACCATGAGACATCCCAGGTTTCCTTCCAGTATCAGAAGTGAATGAAATAAATTTATCAATTAAATTAAGTTGCTTCTAAACACGGGGAGTTACTTGCTACACGGTAGCTGGATCTTTAAATAAAAGCTAAATTGCAGTCCCCAGGTATTTCTCGCTGATCTTTTAGTCTTGTTGTATGTAACTACAAATAACAGTTTAGCTCAGAGGTGAGAACTGTAGTGTGTGTTTCATTGACGGTGATTCCATCATGTAGCAATTAGTACCATGTCCTTGCATAGTTCTCAAGATCCATACTGGAAATAGATGGAGAAATTTTATTTTTGGACTACTGTTTAAAAAATTACAAAACTACTACTTTTTACCCTCAAAAGTCTACTGAGCAGCATTATATTTTAGCAGTTAAACTAGTACCCTTGTTACGTGATTTGTCTCTTGTAGTCTTCTTTTACTGAGGGTTAGAAGCATTTCATGAGTAATCCTTAAAATGTTGGCATTCTCTAGTTTAAAGTCAGGTGCTTATGATAAAAGGGCATCTGTGGCGATAACTTCTGATGATACAAAAGCACTGTGTTCGGAATATTTCATTGGGGAAAAAAAAAAAGAGGTGTGGGTGCAAGTCCCTTTAGTTCTGCCTGTTGAGGCTTGGTCAAGAACAGAGCGTCCAAATACCTGCCTGCACAGCTGGTGGTAGTGGGGATCATCCCCTCGACAGAGGTTTGGCCTCGGTATTCTTTGTTTGGTGTCACTTTTAGGGTGTGTGTATATATATTTTAGCAAGTTTGGATATAGCCAGCTTAACTCTACCTGGCTTGCTGTGATCCCCAAGACAATGAAAGGCTGAGAAACAGACAAAGTGGTTTCCTGCCTTTCACTAGGTAGCTCGGAGCAAACAGACAGGCAAGTGTTTTATTATAAACCAATGTTAAATCAGTTAGAATTCTTTGCATTCCTCGGTTTCAAACAAAGGAATGTGCAGTTACTACAAGATGGCAAACCTGTTTGAGTTGGTGATGCCTGTGATGCTTTACTCAGTCCAGCATGAATTTGTACAAGGTCATCTTCTTCCTTTTAATACTTGTGTATTTCAGATCACCGGGCTTAGTGATAGAGAGGGGATCCCAAGAGCCGTGTGCTTACTCCAGAGATACTCCCCTGTGAAATGCTCCCCTCTTGTGACAGCAAAGCTGAACAACCAAATGCAGCTACATTTGGGTGGTTAGCACCACTTTCATTTGGATTTTTAGGGAGGTGTGTTCCAGTAACTTCAAGGGATACTGTGTTTTAAATGTGTGATTTCTTTCCTTATAAAACTGGACCTGAACGCAAGTTTTGAGTTGTTGGGTTGGTTTTTTTTTTTGTAATAATCTCAGGACCTGAAAGATTGTAGCATTTAGTGTGTCTTAAAAATGATGTACTGTACCAGCCATGGATTTTGTAAATACACCTGTCTCCCTTTTTTTTGTATTTTAATTTTTTAAAAGTGTGTAAGGCTCTTTGTCAGAGGAACTGGTGCCTGCTTAATTTCCATCCTGAACTCAAGCAGGAAAAGGAAGAAGCTGCTGCCACAAAAGCCCGCATCAGTTCCAAATGTGGATATTGTTCTGGTCAGTTTAATGGCTGTTAGTCTCTTGTTAGTTGGGAAGCTGGTTTGTTCCCTTGCACATTGCCAGTTGTGGCTAGCAGAGCTGGATCAGGGAGACTAATTTTAACCCTCTTCTGTGCAAGTACTTGGATGTTTTCACTCCTTCCAGATACTCAGGTTTGCTATTCCTGAGAAGTCTGATGTTTTCAGAGGTCAGGACTATTTGCCCTCTGCAAGAATAGCTGGAGAGCATTTCTCATTTTACCAGTGCTTTGGTCCAAACACAGTAACGGGGTTTGTATCCTGCAAACCTTGCAGATAAGGCCACCTCCACCTGTTCTGAGAGGGACTTGCCCTTTTATTTTCTGCTTTCCTGAAAGGAGTGCAAAGATTTTTTTGGCAGCAGACTTTGCTCTGGGACCCAACCTTGCCGGCAGACCCCTGTTCTGCAGTAGGAGCCTTACTCAATTCAGCATAGCTGTTCCCTGTCCCTAACTGCGACAGGCTTTTTTTCATGAGTGTATTTTTCTTTTTTTTTATGTGTCGTGTCCGTGCTGTGTTAAATAAAGAGGAATGTACATATCAGCCCTGTCTCTGCGATTCTAACACAAAAAAATAAAGATGTAAAAAGGTTCCACTTCGGGGGTTGTCGCTTGGGGCTTTTTGTTGGGTTTTTCATTGTTGTTTTGGGGGAGGGGGGGCTGTTCCCTTTCTTCAGTCAGGACGACCACAACGGCAAGGGAAATGCTGCGAGCAAGGAGCAGCGTTGTAAAGCTATCGGAGGATTAGTGTAAGAAGGGAATTCTTCCCTGCTCGGGTGCGCTATTTCGAGCCAAAGCCTGCCGCCCTGGCCTAAGCTACCAGCCGAGCCGAAGGGAACCGCCTTCCGCGCCCCAGCTCCTAGGCCGGGCCGCCGCCCGCCCCCGCCACCCCCCCCCCGCGCGCTCCCAGTGGGCCACGCGGCGGGCGCCTTCCGGCCCGCGAGCTGCGCGCGGGGAGGCTCTGCCCAGTCAGCAGCCTTCAGCGCGCTATAAAAGGCGGAGGGGGCAGGGCAGGAGGGAAGTACCGACGCACAAACGCTTCTCCTGCGGCAGCCCCAGTGGCCTAATGGATAAGGCATTGGCCTCCTAAGCCAGGGATTGTGGGTTCGAGTCCCATCTGGGGTGGGCGGTTTTTTTTTTCCTTTTCCTACCCTAACCGGCTGAGGCTTGGACGGCCGCAACCTACGGGAGCTCCGCAACGTTCAAACGGCGCCAGCTTCCCGCGCCGCGGGCCCGCGTCTCCTGGGGATTTCTCAGCGTCCCCCGTGGGTTCTAACGCGCTGTAGATCATTTTAAGACCGGAGAACTCAGAAACGGGCGTGGGCTGCTGGGTGAGGGGCCAGCTCGGCGTCCCGCAGCGGGATGAGCTCCTCGGGTGCCCCCCGGTGACGCCGCTCTGGTCCGGTCCCTTCAGCCGGCGCGAAGGGCCCGCGCGCGCCGCGCACCCCAAGGGCCAAGCGCCAAGCGGGGGCGGGGCGCGCGCACGGGCCTCGCGCGTCCTCGCCTCGACGCTCGACCTTCGGCACTTGACCTCCGCTGGTTGCGGGGGGGGGGGGCTGGTAGGCGAAGGCGATCGTTCGACTCGGCGCTCGATAGCCCGCGGCTGGCGCAGCCGCACCCCCCCCCCTGCGCCCCCCGGGCCGTAAGGCGCGAGGGTGAAGCCCCGCGCGCGCCGCCCGTTTCCTTATTGGCGGCCGCAGGGAGGCGGTGGCGGAAGATGGCGGCGCTGGGGTCTCCGCTGCGGACCTTGCGCGGGCTCCTGCGGGAGCTCCGACACGCCAGCGGCCGGGCAGGCCGCCCCTACCGCGATACGCCCGCCTACCGGCACGTCGTCGCGGCTTTCCGCGCACACCGGGTACGCGCCGGATCCCCCACACACCCCGGGAGGCGAGGCGGCCCGGCCCGGCCCTGCCCTGCCCTGCCCGAGGCCGCGCAGCCCAGCGCGGGAGCCCGCGGCCTCGGCGGGAGGTCAAGTGTGCGGGGCTTGTTCCCTCTTCTCGGCAGGTCACCAGCGAGAAGCTGTGCCGGGCCCAGCAGGAGCTGCATTTCCAGGCTGCCACCTACCTCTGCCTGCTCCGCAGCGTGCGGGAGCACACGGCCCTTCACCAGGAGTACCACGGCAGAGGGGAGCGCTCGCCTGAGGAGGTCGCCGGCCTGGTGGGCTTCAGGTTGCCTCAGCAGCCGGGAGGGAAGGGTTAAGATGATGGTGTGATGTTCCCTATTTATTCCTGAATAAACATCCTAGGCTATGGAAATGGCGTGGGTTTTCTACTTTGTGTTTACTGTCGATTTTACGTTGTAGGTACGGTGTAAAAGAGCCGTAACCAGGAATCCTTCTCTCAGTTTGTCACGCGTCCCTGACACACCGCTTCAGCCTGGACGCATGACTGGCGTGACTGGCAGCCTCCACGGAATGAGAGGAGGGTTGGTTGTAGTGGAAAAATATGACAGCCTTCACTGCTAAACTGTTTTCTCTGAGGGATTGCAAGGGTTGTTGGCTCCCCCCTCAAAATCTGTAGGTAAGAGAATTTGTCTGTTTACTGTAGGGTTTTCCAGCCATGTTCTGTGGGGGGGGAATTTTCCGCTCTCCCAAGAGCGAAGGCCATTTCTTTAGAATGTTAGTGGATTCTGGTGAGCTCTGCAGTAGGACAAACCTCTTTCATCTGGAAGATTTTTTTCTTTTTTTCCACATGGTGGTGCGCTAGTGAATACTACTTAATGAATTACCTGTTTTTCAGTGTCTCTGAGCGGTCGACTCTGTGACTGAAGTTAACTAATTACTGCCAGATACACTAAATACACAAATCTGGCTGTCATTTTCTTGCTTGTCTTGCAATCCGGAAAAGCAAGTTTCTTTCTGTAAGAAAAGAAATACTGGCTTGAATTGTTGCTGCCCTCTTCTCAGAAGAGGGTTGAATTATATGCAAGATGTGTAAGAAGTCTGTAATAAGGATGACTTATAATGGCTAAAAATACAAGGCTTGTTTACAGGTGGGAGGAGCTATAACAAGCAAGGAGCAAGGATAACAAAAGAGTGCTTTGTTTTTTATTACTACCAGGGAAAACAAGTATTCTGTCAGAAAAGGGCTACTAAAATGATCCAAGGGCTGGAGCACCTCTCTTACGAGGACAGGCCTGAGAGAGTTGGGGCTGTTGAGCCTCGAGAAGAGAAGGCTGCGGGGAGCCCTTACTGTGGCCTGTCAGTACTTAAAGGGGGCCCATAGGAAAGATGGAGACAATCTTTTTAGTAGGGCCAGCTGTGACAGGACAAGGGGCAATGGTTTTAAACTAAACCAGGGTGGGTTTAGACTGGATATAAGGAAGAAATTCTTTACAATGAGGGTGGTGAAACACTGGAATGGGTTGCCCAGAGAGGTGGTGGAGGCCCCACCCCTGGAAGCACTCAAGGCCAGGTTGGACGGGGCTCTGAGCAACCTGATCTGGTTAAAGGTGTCCCTGCTCACTGCGGGGGGGTTGGGCTAGATGCCCTCTAAAGGTCGCTTCCAACCCAAAGCATTCTATGATTCTATGAAAAGCTTCACAAATAGAATTACTTCATCTAAATCTATGTATTCTTCTTCCCCTGTATTTAAAACTCGGGGATGGTCTAATCCCCAAAGCGTAGTGGGTAGGCACAATAGATCCTCAAAACTGGGGAGATTTGGGCTACTTAGGTCTAAGGTAAGGACATGAGAACTACAAGTTTTAAGGTTGTGTAGATCAAAGATCCAGTTTGCAGTGCTTGCAGCATCTCACCAGTTAAACGGGTGGTTTTTTGGAAAAGTGTTGGTATCGCAGATGGGAAAGTACCATCGATCTGTTTGCAGCTCGGAAGGTGAAAGCCATGGGAAGTCGCCGCACCCTGAGAATGGCCGTGGCATATTTGTTGTTCTGAGTTACTTCACGCGGCTGCTGCGTCCTGCAATTTACTTTCCAGGTGGACGAGAGGTTTGCTCCTTCCAAAGCCTGTAGTATATTGCTCTGGAAGAAAAACAAATGGCTCGCTGCTGAAACCGGTTCTGGAAGAAAAGCTGAAGTTTGGCCAGAGATAGATGCTCTTTAAAGAGTACCTAGAGCTGAAGGTTGTACAATGTGGGTTCAAATAATAGCTAAAATTTCTCAATTTCCCCTAAACGTACCAAGGTGCTAAGTAGAGAAAATTTTAACCAGTATCTGTGTCTCTTCCAGTTACCCACCCTTCAATCCAAAGTAATGCAATGACAAACAAAAGTAAATTTATATGTTAATAGAACAAAGCCGGGATGTGTTCTGAGGAGCACGGGGGAGGGAATCTGTGCCTTAACGTGTGATAGGAGACTCCCGTCCGAGCATCGCGTCCTCTCTGCAAGTCCTCGTGACATTCCGAAAATCGGGGGTGGGTTTGTTAAGGGCTTTTTATCTTGCCTTTTCTCGCTGCTATTAAGCCAACCTTGAAAGCTGAACGCGACCCTGGTTGTGGAGGATTAGAATTGATCCCTGTGCCGGGCACTGGCGGCTTTGGGGCACTAGGTGGCAACACGGTGGTTAAGAAAGGCGTTTGTCACAAAATGCCGGGGTTGGGGTAGACAGAAACCGTGCGAACGCCCTTTCTGGGACTGGCCCTTGGTACTCTGCGGCTTGAGCTCGCTCCAGCACGGAACGGCAGCCTCCGGCTGTAAGGGAGGTTCTCTGGAAAGAGGGAATTACGGTCGCCTTCCTCACCCACGCAACCGTAACTGCGCTTGACAGCTTGAGAGAGGGACGGCGCCATTAAAGCCGTGCCGAATGCCAGTCAAATAAGGGGAACTGTCTTTCAGAAGCAGTGTTCCGTCAGCGCTAGCTCACGCCCGCGCCTACACCTAGCCCGGACGCATGCGCGCGCCCACGTGTTTAGTAACTCGCTCCTGTCACTGGGTGGGCGTCCCGGCGGAGACGGGCCCGTCCCGGGGATGCGTCAGCGGGGCCAGGCTGCCAGAGGCGCCCGTTACGCAGCCCAGGATTCCATCCTGCTCGGCAGTAACTTCAGCCCAGCCACGTGCTTGGGCACGTTAGAACCAATCGTCATGAAACTGTTCCGGTTGGGTTTCCCCTCGAGAGGGGCAAGATCCCGGGACGCGCGCCCGCCGGACCGGGCGCTGCCCAGCTTCCGCTTCCCGGGCGCCCCGGGCCCCGGGCCCCCCGCTGAGCCGGGGTCCGCCCCGGGGCCCCCCGGGCCAAGGCCCGCCGCGCGGCGCGGGGAGCGGCGCCGCCCCGCGCGGCGCGCGGGTTTCCGTTACCGCTGGCGCGCGCGCGTGGCAGGCGTGAGAGGAAGCGGGAGGAGCGGAGGGGGGAGGGGGGCGGCGGTGGCGGCACCGAGGCCGGCGCGAGGCAGGTTTCCCGCTCCGCCTTCCACCGGGAGCGCGGGCAGAGGCAGCGCCCGCTTCCCCGCCCGGGCCCGCCAGTGACGCGAGGGGGAGGGCTGAGCGCCGCGCCGGGCCTCGGGCCTTGTAGGCCGCTGTCGGCGTGACTTGGCCAGGCCGGGCCGGCCTCCGCGCGCTCTCAAGATGTCGGCGCAGGCCCAGATGCGCGCCATGCTGGACCAGCTCATGGGCACGTCCCGGGACGGTAAGTGCCCCCCGGCCGGGGGGGGGAGGGGGGGGGGGCGGAGCTGCCGAAGCCCCCGAGGTCACGGCGGGACCGGGCGGCCGGCCGGCCGTTCACGGTGATTGGCAGGCCCGCCCCCCCCCCCCCCCTGCGGGGCGGGGCCTGCCGAGGCCGTAGGTCAGCGGGGGGGTGGGGGCCTTCGGCGCTGCCGCTCCCGGGGCTCGGGGGAGCCGGGCGCCGCCTCCTCCCGCGGAGCTGCTGGCGCCAGCCGTTGTCCGGGCGGCGGGAGGCCGTGCTGCCGTTTCAGCTAACGTTTAAGATCCGCTCCCCGCCGTGCCCGAGGCTCGCAGCGGAACTGCGCCGCTAAAGGCGCGCCCGCGGAGCCATCCCGCGTCGCTCACCTCTGAGGGAGACGGCGGTTTGCTAGGTGCAGATCACCGGGGGGGGGGAGGGGGAACAAACCAAAAAAATCCCCCCAAAACCACAGCCGCTTCAGTAGAGCAGGGGTTTTGTGTGTGTGTGTGTTTTTATAGTTTTGTCTAAAGTCTGACCCAAACCATCATTTCAGTCAGCAGGTGGGTATGGCTGTTGCTTTCTGAGAGAGCGTAGTTAACCCAAGCGGATGAACTCTTTTAAAAGCAAACAAGTCCCGAACAGCTAACTAAAAGCTTAACATCTAGAGGCAGTAATCCCAAGAGGGAGATACTAGATGTACAGTCAGGTTTCAGATCGCTCTGCGGTCACATAGTGAACTGAAGATTATCACTGTGTAAAGCTTCTTAGAATTTTTCTCAGGCTGCATGGTGATCAACGTGAAGGTTTGAACTGGCAGTCACCCATAAATCTGGATAGCTTGGGGGCCGCTAGAAGAGAGCGGTTCCTGTTATGCTGTGTAGTATTTTATTTATAAACAAGAGAATACTGCACCCGAGGGTAGACAGCAATTAGAGATTATTTAAATGTTCTGCATGTTGTACTCACTCTTGCAGATGTGTTGCGTGTTTGTTGATGCTTCTTGCTAAATTATTGGTTACCTGTTTTCCCATGCACCGACTAGGATGTATGAACTGGGATGTACCTTGTGTGTGCCGGTCAATCTGTTGGTACTGGGGTAACGTGATCTGACAGCTTTCTTCAATGTAATCTAGAATGTTAAATAAATGTAACTAGTTTCACATACCCAGTATATCATGAATGCTTATAGTTGTTTTAAACGAGGGCATGATTATCTCATTGGAAAATTATTGTTCTGTGGAGATTGCCTTCCAGAGCAAGGCTGGTTAGTGAGTAGTCATCATGCAGGATCTGATTTAGGGTGTTTTTGTCTTGCCCTAGAAGATAATCGAATACTTCCTGTTGTGGCTGTGTGTGCCTAAGCACTTGGAAAAGTAACACTGTGCTCATGAAGCACAAGTCTTCCCATTGTTGGCACCTAGATGGCTGTCTCAGAGCTACCTAATATTTTCTATTGGGTGGTGGGAGAAGAGTGTGATTTACCTGTGGCAGCTGCTTAAAAATGCTAAGTGACTAAGATCTAAACCAGGAAAAGCAATTTCAGAGTAGATTTCCTTTAGCTTTGTGATAAAGAAGTTATTTTATCAACAATGGTATTCCGCCCTCCCACCCACCCTGTAATTCCCCAACCACATAAGCTGAACTGTTCAGAAACTGACTGGCTAGAGAGGAAGCATTTAAATGAAATTGGCAGGATGGTGAAGGATAAGGAGAAAAGGCTGTTTGCAAAACCGGTTTCCATTATTGGATTAAGTGGGGGATTGAGGATCTCAGTGTAACACCATTCTAGTTTTTAAAAAATAAAAAATCCAGTGGAGCATTATTTAAACCGAAGTGTGCACAGGGATTGAAAATCATACTTTTCTGTGGGGCTGGTACTTACTAAATTCAAGGCCAGGCTCAAGGTCACTGAAGTACTGCTAACCTTGAGAGTAGTGAGGTTTGGGGTCATTTGGTTTTGTATGTTCCTATTGCCTTTGACAAATATTCTATTTCTAGTAATATGCAAATTGCAGCTTTTCATTAGGATGTAGCATTTTTTTCATTTCTTGGTAGATCATAGCTCTCATTTCACCAGTTGTCCCCATTGCCTTTGATTTTGTTCTGCCTGGCAACACAATAGAGTTTAAAATGTTTCTAAAAATATAATCTTTCTTAGGCAATGTTTGTGTTTCATGTTGTTGAAAATGACCAAAGTGCTTTTTAATTTCCTGATTAACAGAATTTTATACTGTACACAGTTTGGGATGGTTTTTTTTGTTTGTTTTGTGTGGGTTGTGTGGGTTTTGTTTGGGTTTTTTTAGTGATTTATTTTGGAGAAATCTAGAATGTGCAAGTTTAAAATTCTTACCTATATTGGAAAAGGCAGATCAAACATTTGATCTCTTCAGTGGGAATAGAACAAATTCAGAGGTAAATTCGAAGCCAGTGGTGGTGCCTGAATTATGTAGTCTGTATCACTTTTTCAAATCTTTGTAGAGAACAGGAACATACTCTGAAAATGGTTTTGAAAATTCTGCAATGAGATGTTCAAACATGGTTCTAGGAGATGAGCTGTAGGCTGTAATTTGTGGAAGCTTGTGCACACGCATAACTGGTGTCCCTGGGGCTGGAACAGAGAAGCTCAGAGGACGTAGTTATTAAATGTTTTTATGGATTTGCTGTTAAGCTCTGAGAACACCTAGAAAGCACAGTTCTGTATTGGTCAAATTGATTCAGAAAATACCTACCGAGCTGTAAGAATATTTATGAAAAATAAACTGTGTTAGTAAGAAGCTTTCTCATTTCAAACGGGGTTGCCCAACGTGTGGCTGTCTAGAACTAGGTGTGCGGCTCCTGGCCTGCCCCTTGCTGCATCCTTTCCCAGAGGGCCCTATGCTTGCGGGCGGGGAGAGCTTGCTTTGGCAATCCGCTTCCTCCCTTGTCTGAATTTCAGCAGCAGGATAGATGCACTTGAAGACCAGGTGCTAATCTTAAGTATTTACATACGAATGTTTTCTTCATATTGTTTTTTTACTGGGAGCAGTTAAACTAAAGGACTTTTTATTCCATATGTCAATAGTTCAAAGATTAGTTCAAATTGAATTTATTTTTGATGACCAGAGCTGTGGGAACTTGTCACTCAGAAGTATTAGAAATAAGCTGATAGAAAAGTGTAATTTTTTTTTTATACTAATTTTCAACTGTAAAATTGATTAAATGGGGTTTTTTCGTAGTATGCTTAGGTAAACCTTGGTTTTGCCATCTTTATTCTCTAGAGAATAGGAGTGATCCGTACAAATAGGATCATAACTTTTGAATAAATCAAGTAATTTACAAATCAAGTGAAACATTAACAGTTGATACTAGTACCCTATTATTCACACACACACACACACACGCGTGAATATAGCTGAAATGAGCAAAGATTGCCAGGTTTTCTTTAAAAGATCTGATTGTAAAGATCTCATTTTATCTTAAATCAACTTATCTTGCTCAACTGGTCCATTTTCTGCCAGGTCAGTTACCTGCTCTGCCATGCTGCATGAGTGCTGCCATGCTGCTTTCTGTCAGTTACCTGCTCTGCCATGCTGCATGAGTGCTAGAGTCAGTGTGAGGAATTGGTTAGAAGCAGAGGGTGGAGCGGGATCATTCCAGTAGTGCAGATACACAGCAGATCCAAATGGCCCTGGAACAACACAACATCTTGAAACTGCTAAGACTTGACCGTTGCAAAGAAATGTGGTGGTGGTTTGGATTTTTTTTTTAATAATTGCCACTACATCAAATTTAGGTTATAGTCTAGAGATACGAAAAACTATCAAAGTTAATTAGATTCTTCTTAAGAGATAGGTAAGTTTGCATGCTTCTGAGACTTACACATGGTCATGAAAATGTTCTCCCAAGTATCCTAACAAACACTATACTGTGTGACTAGCAGAAAAATCTTTGGAGCTTTTAAATATGCAGAACCCTTATGTATGAAGTGCCGATCAGCACCTCTTTTACTTTACCTGCTAGTTTTTTGAGCTGAACGTTCATGTTTGGAGTCTTTAACTTCAGCTGTTACTAGCAAAGCACTTTTCTTGTTCTAGATCATCTTCTGGCATTGAAACTTAAAATACCCTTTTTACATCTGTTCACATCTTAGTAAGTTTTTCTGTTTTATGCTAGCAACTTCACTTATCCTTCGTAGCGGTTACTAATGTATGACCTTTCTGTCCTCCTTGTTTGGGAGGAGTTGAAGTGACACCCCTGTGCTTATCTTAGTCATCCTGTGTTTGGTGACACCCTTTATGTGGTGACAGAGGTATATTCTAGAACTTCTAACTTATTTTTTAATTTTTTTGTTTCCATACAGGATTGTTTAAGAGTTCCCTGTGTACTTAAGGGTGGTGGGTTGAGGTTGGTATTTTCAGGGTACATAGATTTTG
The DNA here is from genome assembly GCA_034008185.1 of Gorsachius magnificus. Taxonomy (NCBI): domain Eukaryota; kingdom Metazoa; phylum Chordata; class Aves; order Pelecaniformes; family Ardeidae; genus Gorsachius; species Gorsachius magnificus. The sequence continues at coordinate 163,135,257 of CM067081.1, read as the reverse complement.
TTTTCCAATTTGCTTTACACTTGTAGGTGGAAGGTAGTATGTGTTTTTGAAGTCAGTTTTCAATGTGTTGTCCGTTACTGGAGGACTGATAGCCATTTGGGTAGCTTCAGGCTGAGAACCAGGTTAGGGAGCCAAGAGCCTCCTCTGAGAGCTCTTCTTTCAAATACAGATGAGCAGCAAAGTAAAGGCAGAAAAAAGTATCTTCTATACACAGATTTCTGCAAAATCTACCCAAAATGTTGAATCGGTATCAGCTCAGAAATCTGAAAGTAGTAGCAACACATAAGCTTCATGAAAAGATTCTTTATTTGTCAGTCAGGAGAGATCAGAAGGCTTTAAGAGCAGCAATCATCTTTAGTGAATTGTGTGTATCTGCTGGCTTTGTTATAAAGTTCTGGTACTTTAACCCTTAAAAAACCCTTAAAAAAGAGATGAGAAGGCTTTAAGAGCAGCAATCATCTTTAGTGAATTGTGTGTATCTGCTGGCTTTGTTATAAAGTTCTGGTACTTTAACCCTTAAAAATGAGGGGAACAATGAACGACTCGAGGAATTTTTCTACTCTGGATTTGGGACACTCTATGAAATTGAATTTATGGAGAAGTAGATGGGCATATTAATATCTCATAGAAAATCATTCCTATACTAGATCCACATGTAATGCATTAGCTAAAAAATAGTTCCATTATATTTTGTATTCACAAGTATTTATTCAGTCATGGTGTAAACCAGAAGCAGTTCCGCTTAGAAGTTTATTATTCTAAAGGTGTTATGGTAAAGATGCATCCAGTGTTAGTGACAAGAATATCAGAATTAGCTGCCTGTTCAGTGTATAGCAGGAACAGGATCTTCTGTGACTGCATAAGCCTCAATTAAATAATGATCTTGAATACCTGTTATACAGGGCTTGCTTTGCTGATGAAATTTGATACACAGTCTTTAACCTGATATTCCACCCAGTTAGTAGCTCTTTGTGAATAAAGTTTTCAGAGTCCTTTGCCAAGGTGTTGGGAGTCATGCTTCAAAAATTCGGGTGGAAAGCTAGCAGCTTTTGGTTGATGTAGCTTAATGCAGGAAGTCAGTGGCATGGAAATGCACATTATTGTCTTTGCATGGACTGCACCATTAGTCTGCAGTTGGAGGTTACAGTTGTATTATAAAGGGTAATTCTCATCAATGCACTGGGATTGTTGTTAGTAGTGTATTAGGATATATCAGAACAGCAAGAGATGATGGATCAGATAAATCATTGTTATAAGCATGTTATAATACTAAGCATTGTTGATGCGTTAGTGTTCATTCTGCTGGTTTGTGATTAAAATACACTGAAGAGGAATGGCATTGTGGAGGCTTGTTAATAGGCTAGACTTGGGAGTTCGAAGTGAACTGTGTAGTACAAGCGCACGTTGTAATCTTAACCACTGGATGTTCCTTAATCAGCAGTATGCATTGGTCTTGAACATTGATCTTACTTTTGCAGTCAGCGTGTTGAATACAAGCTAGAAAACTTCCTTTAGAAAGTTTACATTACTGCTGTCATCTCTTTCATATTTGTGCCCCTAGTGTGCAGTTTCCTTAAGCTTATGAAGGATATGAGATGTGCAAGTGTAGAAATTGCCTTGATATTTGGCTTTTTTTCTTGAATGGTTTCAATTCTGTTTCAAAGTTCTTCATTCATCTGGAAAGTAAGCTCTTAAAGAAATGTGGTTTGGGCCAGGTACTTTAAGTAAAACTAAAGCTGCTGCTTCTTGAAAAAAATGTAATTTATTTTTTCTGTATCTGCATATAAATTTTATCAATTGTATGATTTTTTTTTTTTCTAATGGAGAAAAATCGGAAACACAGGAATGGCTTATAGTAATAGATGTTGACTCTTGTAATGCCCTGGGAAATTACTTTGATTTCTTTAATGAGCATGAGTCCTAAAGATCAAGTAGTTGAATACTCAGCTATTCTTCAGAGGTAGGGTTAAATTAGTTGCTATTCTGAGCTAATTTAATTATTTACCTATTAAAATAGAACTTGTAATAAGGTCTGAAATATCAGTGACAGTGTTTCCTTTATAAATGTTTAAGGATGCTTCTAAAATTTAGATGCCTGCAGCTACTTGGTACCTAGCTGTATTATTTTCTTCTTACAGAATATATAAAACCTTTTTTTAAATACTCATAAACATTACTTATCAATCACTTGATTGCTTGACCATACAAAGAGTGTATCAACCTAAATACAGTTTGACAAAGAGAAGTAGCGTCTTGGTTATCTGACGTACCACTGAAGTCCTTGGCTTGAGAACACATCTATTCATGTTGTTTTAATTCTTGGAAGTCATCTGCAAAAGTCTCTTTTGCTATAGGCTGATGTAGTGGATCTGTAGATACAATTATGCCCTCCCTGCTCAGTAACCCATGTAGATAGCAGGTCATCACCTACTCAAGATGATTCATCTGTAGGTCAGCAGCGGAATGTGTCTTCTGTCTTTTGCTAACAGGTCTGCATAATTTAGGGGTATTTGAGCTCACAAAATTAATGAAGAAATAAAAGCATTTTCTTCTGAGGCTATCAGACTCTGGAATGAGCTGACAGAGGGACACAAAATTCAGTCATTGTTGGGACATGGTATATGACACCTCTTCTTTTTAGTAAACCTTTCCTTCTGAAACAGCATAGATTAAAAATAAACGCAAATGTATGAAATTGCTTTTCATAGGAAGGAAAAGTTGAATATCTGAATGTTCCGTGTATGGGAGCCATTCTGAAGGTCTCTTAAATACTAGACCAAAGGCACACTGCAGAAGGAATAAATGTTTAAAATGTAAATGTGGAACATGTTCTTGAAGCTGTCATTGATCAATTTCTGCTACTTTTTTTTTTTCTCTCTCCCTATGTTGTCTTATCTCAGTTTGGTAATTGTGATTATCATGCTATCCACTTAGCTGAAAAAAGACTGTATTGCAGCTGTAGCATCAGTTCCTAGCTGTGGTAGAGGTATGAAAAAAGCTATGTCTAGACTTTGAGGTAACATCTGTGAAAATACTACTTGCCAACTTTACCTAAGGAACCATGAGTCTTTAAGCAATTTTCTGGTCTTGATAACTCCTTGACTCCTGATAGGTTAGTGCTACTAGGCCATCAGCTGTCTTTTTTTAAAATACTCTTTTGGATTTTGTTCATTTGTCTTTATATAGAAGAATCTTTACAGTCAACATGTATTTCTAGATGCTGTGTTAAAATTGTTGGCAGAGTCTATTATTCTATACAAACTGAACAATCTGGCCCCTTGTTTTATTTATAAAGGTTCAATGTATCTTTGCCTGCCTACATCAATCTGCAAGGGAGTGTCAGAAAGGCCCCGCATTCGCCGAGCCGTGAGTTATCAATAACTTTTCAGATGTGTTAATGAATGTGGAACAAACGCAGTTATGTGTTTAAAAAAAATATGGATCCACCTCCTAAAAAGCAAAAAAAAAAAAAAAAAAAAAAAAAAAGCAAAACTCTTAAACTCTTCACTGCGGTAGCAGGCATGATTATGAAGGGCTTGTTCTAAATTTTTAGTAGCGTAAGTATAGCTAAGCAGTAAGGTCTCCCTCTAGAAAACCTATTGCTGAACTGCTTTGAAGCTGGCTTTAGCCTGTGGGTTACAGGTTTTAACTGTTGTACCCCACAGGCAAATTAAGCATGTGGTGGTTTTGGAAACTTTTGTTTGCTTAATAATCTGAAATGTGGCCCATCTGAAAATGTTATGTATTAGCATCCTATGTATAGAACTGATATATAAAAATCTGATTGCATAATAGTATGAAAGGCTTGACTAATAAGATACAGTGGTTTTTTTATTCCCCTCTGTTGTAGTTACCTCAGTAATGAATTTGGCTTCTTGAATTGTTTAATAGATTAAACATTCTCAGTGTTTCAGGTCATGAAGCCGTAAAAAACTATAATTGCAAAATGTATCTACATTCTTAAATATTTGATGAAATGGAAAAGGCTGCTATCCGAACTCATTGTATGTCTCTTTCCCCTCCGCGCCCCGCCCCCCCCCCCCCCAGCAGCCCTCCTTGCTTCAGTAATTCACCAGTAGGTTTTCAATGATTAGAGATTTTAATGATTTGTTACGGTTTAAAAAACTAATAAATAGTTACATCCTGAGAGAGATTAGTGTTTTATCATGCCTGTGTCTTAACAAGAGAGCTGTAGCAGTGGTCTCTCTTCTGAATCTCAAATAGTGACAATTACGTTATGACTCAAAGGAAAATATAGTCCCGCCCTCATCCCCAAAACACCAGCTGGTTACTTTGTTCTGAAGACTTCAGGTCTTGCTCCAAGGTGGGATTATTTAAACTTGCAGTTGGACCTGAGTGTGTGGGCAGGTTGATGCTTCTGCTGATGCAGGAACTACAACCTGCCATGATGAAGATACAATTAAGCCCAACAAACAGCATGTAGAAAAGAAAAAAAAAAACAACCCAAACTTATGATATGAAGATATGCAAACATTTGTAAAATAATTTTGCATATAGGCTATTTCCATATGTTTGACTGACTTTTTTTCAGGTTTGTAAGCATTTAAAACCATTCTTCTGCCAACTCTTTATGCTACTCCCATCAGAAGTAAGAGGGTGCATTGCATCCAAGAGCAAAATCATAAAATGAGTATCAGGTGGGATTCAGTGAAGACTCAATGTGTATCATTTTGTGTTTATGAGGCTGCTTTTATATGCTAATTGTTGCATACAAATACATCACTATTTCATGCAAAATCTGAATAGAACGTTATATAGCTCATTTAACAAATACTGTTGTAGCAAAGTGTTTTTAAGCTAATGCTGTCTTTCTGGTTTCAAGTACTTTTCACGCTGCATTTTTGAAGGGGAAGTGTGAGAGGATTTTAAAATAGCATTATAGAGCATTAAAACATGTATTTGTGGGTTTTGGTGTTATTTGGCAAAGAAGCACACAGTGGTTTAAGTTATAGCTTCCATAGGCCTTCACTCTGTGTCAGGGCAGTGTTAACGCTTTGCATGTAACCTGCAGAACATGTCTAGCTTCCCCAGGTTTCTCACCTGGAATGTGTTGATTTCTATATTGCAGGTGACACGACCCGTCAGCGAATCAAATTCAGTGATGACAGAGTGTGCAAGAGCCACCTTCTCAACTGCTGCCCTCATGATGTGCTCTCTGGAACTGTATGTAGCTAAATCTTGTGTTTTATTTAGATAAGAATGGAGAAATTGAGTTATATTTATTCTGAGTAATTTCTCTTAACTTCATGGTTTTCAGCAAGTATCTATCTAGTGCTTTCTGGTAGTTCAGAGGAACTTTTATAAACTAATTTGTAGGTTATGAAGTTATTTTCTAGAAGTCTCCTGTTCTATATGCTAATCATTAGTCAAAAATTCATAATTGTTTGCTATAACACAAAAAATCTAAAATACATAAGGATACTTACATTAATTGTGCTATAGCAAAGTGGTTTTAAGCTGGTACTGTTGCAACTAGTAGAAAAAAGGAAATATGCATAATCTGTGAAGTTACTGCCTTAAAACTTATGTTACAGGGTGAAATTATCCTACAAATATTTGTATAGGGAAGAGGTGATCTTTCAACTGTTTGCACTAAAATATTTCCAAAGAAAGTGAAATTAATTTCATTTCTAGAAGCTGAGATATATTGAACATGATAGTGACACTCAGTGTACAGCATCCAGTTACTGTGCCATTTTCGCAAGTTATAAGGCAATTTGAAAAGCTCCACTTACAACATATTAATAAATTCACTTTTTTGACTTGGATTTTTGTGTGCTTTATAGTAGAGGTTCCTCTGCCTAGGCATAGTAAACAAGGGGCTTTGACACATGCTGGTAGCCTTGTCAATATGCCCATGCTTTACCTTGTGGTGCCTGATTAAGGTAGCTTATTCTTTGTGAAAGGCAGGTAAGTTATGTTGCATTGATTATTTAACCTAATATTCCATGGTGTTAGAAGAATTCTGTGGTGTTAGAAGAATTAACAGTAGAGAGATGTAGTGTGATGATACGCAGTGTCTTGTGTGCCTACCATTCTTAAAGCTGCACTTTGGTAGCATTCCTTATTCATGCTGGCACTTTTTTTTACCCTGTGGCAAAGGGGAAAATAAGTACTGGAAAAACCTGTCTTAAAGATTATTTGAAGCATTATTGGTTCTCTGCTGTATCATTCCAAATGGCTAACTTGACTGGAGCCTTTAATGAAATACAGAATGAAATTCAGTTACAAAATCAGAAACTGAAATACATAGACTTGGTAACTGGTTTACCTGTCACCTGGCCTCTAATATGCTTTCCAAGTAGCTGTGATTTTTATATTAACCATAACATTTTTGGTTGATCAAAGGGCTTCAAACATGCATGCACACATTTGTTTTACTAATTTTGGCACTTGTACTGACAGATCAATAGTTACAGTCTATCCTTCCCTCTTAAGAGTCCCTGCAAAAGTAGGTGTAACTGTAATTGCTAAGAATCATAGGAAGAAGAGGCAAAATCAGTAGAACTATAGAACTTAATATTTGTCTTAATAAAAAAGGCAGTGGAATAGGAAAGACCCACTTGTTGAGCTTCTTCATAAGTCTTGTGGAGTCTTAAATTTTTTTTTTCCTACCTTTAAAGACACTCTTTCCCTTTTGTGTAGAAAAGTTCTGTCATATCACAAAAATCAGGTGTCTTGAAGTCAATGTGGTATGTTTGGCATATACTGAAGATAATTCGCACTAAAGATAATGCATCTCGCACGTATTTCCTTACCTTCAAGTCATTCTTTTTTTATAAGTGATAACAATGCTTTGTGTATCAGTGCCTATATAGTTTTATTTTGAACTGTTCTGTGCATTACTGTCCAAACAAAATGGGGGGGGAAAAGGGAGAAGAATGTGTTCCTCTTCACCCATCTGTTATGTTGTCCAGTGTTTTGGTTGTGTGATGAGCAAAATAGCTCATGGTTGGGGCAAGATATGGGACGTAACAGTATGCTTTAAAAACATACAAAGTCATTGGTTTGAATCCACAAGAAGAAACTGCTAAAATAGAAATTTGACAGCTCTTCATTGTGGTATAATTTCTATAAGCAAAGATTTCTGGAATGGTTGTCTTTAGCAAGTAAGAAATGTTTATCTTTAGAACTATAAAAGTCATAGGTATCATGCAAGAATGCCTCCTGTGCAGACCAAGCACAGGTTGGGCCTGTTTACCCAGTTCATTAGTCCTCACTGAAGGTTCTCACCTATCTCATACTGGATTCTGCTGCTCTTGGGAGTACTAAACTAAACTACTTATTCAGTGAATATCAATCTTTACTTCCTCATAATGCAGTTAGTCATCAGACAACAAAATGTATTTCATGATGTAATTCTGGGTCCAGAAAAATAGTGGCTAGCTTAATCCTTTTATTGGGAATAGTAGAAAGGGACTCGTAAGAGACAGGCTTTATCTGACCCATGTGATGTTCTGCTATTTACCTAGTCGTGGGTCTGAAGAAATGAACCTTCTGTCTTAATAGCACAGTTTTTAAAAGGGCAAAAAGCATGTAGTGTGACTAAACAGTTTATCGTTGATTTGGAGAATTACTGTGTAGTTTTCTCCAGAGTATTAATAGGAAAATCTTGATGCATCTTCACATTCAAGATCAAGGTAACAAAGATTGAGTGACCTTTTGTTTTGATGGGGGTTTTTTTGGCTTGTGTGGGTTTTTGGTTTTTTTGGTTTTTTGTTTTTTAATTCAAATCCAGAATCCTACGCTTCTGAAAGAATTAAGTTCTTTGGGGATATTTTATTAGGTTAAATCTCTTCATTGACTAGATTATTAATAAAATACTGGACATTAATTGCCTTTTTTTTGTGTTACAAGGTAATCTGTGCAATTTTTGTGAACTGCACATTACTGTTCCTGTCTGCAAAATGCAGACTTCTATGCTATTCTAATCCACCCACTCTTTCAAAAGCACTCAAGGAGGACATTCAGAGATAACACAAGACAAACGAAACGACTCATATTAGTAGGCTTTGTTCATTTAGTGTGTTCTTTTCCTTAATGGCCGAATACCCAAAACTCTGCCAAGGAATTGATTTCTCTTGACAATAAAATCCTGTTCCCCAGGCTGCAGTATGTATTGGTGAAAGTAGCGCATGCATAATTTTCTTAGAAGATTGGATACTTTCTCTTTGTTGTCCAGATTTCTACATGTATTATCTCTTCTCTTGTTAGCTGAACTGTGTGCTTATTTTTAAGAATACTGTATGAAGTCTTTTGTTATTTCTAGACTTCTCCTGCGGTAGGTATTTTCCTCAAGTTTCTTTGAGATTTATCGTTTGGTTAACATTAGAAATATTTCAGGAAAAAAGCATCCATACAAATCAATAAAGTTTTGAGTTTTACTAGAAAATTTCCATTGTCTAGACTGGCAACAATGCACAGCTTCCTGCTTTTTTGAGCTTTCTTTTGCACTTCTCTGTCTCTTCCTTCCTCAGAGTAGTTTACATTTAAAGGAACAGTAAAGTTATCTTTAAAGAAACCCTAAATATTTGACTTAGCAGTGTAAAGCCTTAAGAATTAGTTGTATTTTGAAATTTAATTCTCTCTTCTGGCTGCTGTTGCCAACAGAACAGTTCGTTCTGTATCAGTTACTCTCTTCCAGTTTTCTGGGTAGACTTGTCTGTTAATAAGCTTCAATTGTTACCTGCTTAGATCAGGAGATTTCCGTTATATTCCTATTTTATTTCATGTAGTGACATGGTTTTGTGCTACTAGGCTTCTGGTTTTGTAGACTTGAAAATTCTAAGTCACATGGTCAGAGGTGTCTTGGTGCCTGTAGGAGATGATTTTGTGTCACTTCAGTGAGAGGCAGGGAGAGTGTGGGTTTAAATTTTTTTGTGTGTGGTCTGCTTCTAAGGGCAATGGGAATAATGGGCTACATGGAAGACTCAGGTAGAATAGTGAGTCCCAACAGCAAAAATGTAAACAAAGGTAAAATTATAGCATCCTCTTTCAGTTTTTTTATATTACAATTCTGAACCTGTTGTGCTCTGTGATTATCTTTTTATTTGAAATGTGCTTTGAAGTTTACGTGAGGCACATGGTAAACTAATTGGTAAGATCACAGAAATGACTTTGTATTCAAAGTTGTAGAACAGTGTTCAGAAACTGCTTTTGACAATGCCTCTCACAAAACCTCTTTATTTTTAACTGACTTTTTTTCATGTTTTGGTGCTCTGCTTTTTCATAATGATCACTTAGGCACTGGTTCACATGCATAAGTCAGTGGTTTAAAGAGTTTACTCATTCATTTCAAGTTGAGAATTTTATAAGAGATTAGTAAGACTTTGTAAACCCTGGCTACCAGGACACAGTGAACAATTTACTGCTTAAAGTTAGCAATTTTTATTTAAAATTTTTTGTCTTAAAGGGTTAGCACTCTTCAGCTTTTTTTGTCCTTAATAGTTGCTGATGATCAGGCTTGTGGGGTTTTGGTTTTTTTAAATTATGAGTCTTGAGTTATTTTTCATCAGCATTACAAAAATGTTTGTTCATCTATATTACGAGATTAGGACTGAAGCTACATATGTAGGAGTCTGACTCCTCTGTAGTGGTACAAACCTATTAAACATCATTCTCTGGATGTAAGTTCTGTGCTGTCTTCTGCAGCTCTTACAGGATGTGTAAGCATGTGTTTTCTCTCTCTTTGTATGTTTCTGAATGAATAGCTGAGTACTAATGAAAATGACAAGGTGGGAAGATTTAAAGCAAATACCTTTAATAAGGCTAAAAGAGGTAATGTCCTGAATATTTATAGTAACATGCTAGCTATCTTTGAAGAGCCCAAGCAGTTCAACGCTTCGGCAGCAATCTAGGTTTCTTATTAGCTTGGTTGTGCATCCCTGTTGAAAAAAAATTCACAAATACTGTATGTGGTCTTGCAAACCATGGTTGAGAAACTTCTTCCTATTCAGTGGATAAACTTCGTATTTATATTTATGTGTATTTGTTGACGGACTTTCCTTCTTGCATTTTATTTATACAGACATCACAATATGCTCTGTCAGTTCAGTCTTGTAGTTAAGCATATCTTTAGGTGCTCGTAAATTTATTGCACTCAGCTCTTCAGGACTCTTGCTGACTAAAACCATATTGATCGAGAGCTTGGTTTAGCACTATAGTTTAATATGTGATTTACTTTAAGCTTATTAGGGGTGGAATTTAGCTCCAGATTTAGACATCTAAATTTAGGTTTCTGCTGAGGAGCTAGATGTCGAAGCTTGCACTGGAGTCAGAAGGGATCTAGGCAGTGGAACCATGAGAAAGATTCAGTTCACATGACACTAGGTATCCCTCTCAAGGTGGGCAGAATCCATTTAGACTCACTGACTGTGCTATCTAGATCTCCTTTTTCTGTGGAAGAGAAGTTGGATAGTTCACACATCTGCAGATAGGTGTTAGTAAGGTGTTTTTGATTTCTTTGCCAGTAGTCCCTTGGCTCAGTGGAACTATTTCCATGCCTACAACTTAGGTGTGCCAGTGAGATTATTTGCTGTGGTGCTACAAAAAGCAGGCATTCTGCTGGAGGGTATCAGCTTTTCAGTTCAGGACTGATTTGATTATGTGAACTGCTTCAACTTTGCAAATCAAATTAAATTAGGCTTGCATAAGCTACCTCAATTTGTAGCCTTCAGCCCAGTGGTGATGAATTGTAAAGTGCTCTGTTGTCCCAGCAAGTGATCACGTCAGTCTCTTAGAACATATTCTTAATTTCTTTGACCAGCGCCAGGAAGGTGAACTGATTGTACCATGTTCCATTTTAATGGGTTTAATTTATCTAGGTGAAGGGCTTTTTTGTTACTCTCTATGTGGTTATCTAACTTAATGTTTATATATTATGTAGTCAGGCTTTAAGTCCAAATACTATGCAAACACTGAAATACTTAAAAATAAGAAAGACTGTTTCTAGCTTTGTCTTTCAGTGAAGATCTATTCTAAGGACTTGAAGTCTTCAGAAGTGAGAATATGGTTAAAGGGAGAAATGTCTTTAAAGTAGTATGATACTTCTGAGGATATGTGGAATTTTCAATGGTTGCTAAGGACTTTAATGATTTAATTTCTGCCTCTTTTTAGCTCAGCATTTCTTTCCTGCAAGTGAAGTCCTAAAAATGTTAACCCCATTAGTGAAGTCAGAGGACTTAGATCGTGCATTATTATCTCATCATAAAGGCTTCCCTTCTGAACGTTTGTTGCCTACAAGAAAGGATGGGCTTCATCACAAGTCTCGAAATCTGTCAGAAACAAAATTGTTAGTGCAGATGAAAAGTGAGTTCCATAATAAGGAAGATCTCAGCAAAGAGTCAATCTACAGCTTCTTTTTATCAGTAGCAAGGGTGTTCTCATACAGACCCCAGTAGTTGCATTGACAATTTGATAAAGGGAGAGATCTGGTTCCTCCAATATAAATTTTTCAGTCATGTCACATCTTCCTAAGCAAGCAAACAAAAAAACCTTCTTTTGCTGAATGTGAACTGCTTTGGTATGGGTATCTTTATAGCTAGAAAGAATTCTCTACATAAAACACTGCCCAGAGTATCTTCTTTCAAAACCTATCAAAGATGCATGCTGTTTTTAGAAGCATTGATTGTGTGTGCTACTATGACACACTTGGCTTGACATCAGCCTTCTGTGTTTTAAGTAGCTTTGGCATTTCTGTGCTTTTTGCACGCCATATAGGGTACATTCAATAATTAATCTCTGATGTTAAAGGAATATGTAGTAGTTGTAAAAGTGCCAAAATGGGAATTTTGCTGTAGGTAGCTCAAGATCTGAAAAGAAAGTTGTCTTCATTTCATGATCCAGAAACAGCATCACATCAGAGTTCAGTCTCTGGTTCGGTTGTGCACCCAGAGTAGCTGACCCTAACACTTACTTTACAGACAGGCTCTTCAGATTCTCTATTGGCAAAGTCCTCAGCCAGATCTTCCTTGTCTATTCATACTTAACTTGTGTGATGAGATATTTTTTTTTTTTTTTTGTGTGGGGAGTGGGGGTCAAGTGTTTATCCGATTTGATTGAAGCAGAGCTATGCATCATTGTTAATGTATGTGTAATCCATGTGCTGGTATTAATACCAAAGGCATTCTATCCATTTTGTGGATGGCATGACAAAAATGATAACTAAATCATTTCAGTATGAGGTTGTTTGCGATGAAAAAAACCTCAGCTCTGGTGGCTTTAATTGCCCATCTAACACTGAAAAAATAAAAAAAGTATATTGTTAGCAAGTTGTTAGTAGAAGGCACTAGTTTCTTAAGCAGAGCTCAGCAATAGCAAAAGGACTCCTCATATCCTGCTTTGTATGTGGTTGCCTAGACTATTTTCTAGACTAATCTTCAGCAATAGTTTTCACTTGTAAGAAAGATTGACCAAATATGTAGGGATTTTCTGCTTTTAATCTTCAGTAAAAGTGCGGTAACTGCAAAAAGCCTCAAGGCATGGCTTCACATATTCAATAAACTTTAGTTATGTCTAGCCTGGGGACTTGGATGTTCTCACCTTTCTTTATTTGCTTTACTCATCAGGACTGCTCTGTAAATCACTTTAAGTAGTGTAAGTCTGTTTGAAAGTCAGTGTATTGACAGTGAAAAACAGATTATGCGCGTTCTTTTTAAGCCTTCATTAGTAGCCCAATGTCTGAACATTACTCTCCCTCATAGCCATCTTCTGTTTTAAATGTGATTGATCTTCAAATGGCTGACTACCAAAGCTTGTTCTTTGCTTCTGGGGGAGGGCATGTCTTGGCACCAGATCGCAAGGTGGACACGTGGAAAACGAAAATAATATGTCTTACTGTATCTTCTGTCCATTTCCATCTGCTGTCCATCTACTTTGCAGCTAGCCATATGAGCCAAATTATAATATGAGCTGCTCTGTGCTTATTAAGGTCCTCCGCAATGTTGATCCAGCATAGACTTTTGACAGTAGTGAATCATCCCCATGATGAATTGTCTGCCTAATGTTGCATAACTCACACCAGCAGAAGTGCTTTTTAGCCTGGTTTTGTGTATAATATGCAAACTGGTTTAATAGTTTTACATGGGGTTTTTTTTTTTAGCCTCTACATTGGGATTTGCTAATAGAACTTTTAAGAAAGACATTTACTAGTAATATTTCTGTGAAGGTGCTTTCAAAGGATTAGCCAAGACTAGTGCAGTCTGTGTTAAGGAGCAGTTCCAACGACGATATAATTTCTTTAGCAGCAAAGCTAATGAAAAAGAATCCTTTTCTCTTGTACCTGCTTGTTCTTGCTCCCTGTCTGTTATGCCACGTGAGTATTTATAAGGCTGAACATTGTTGGATCAAAGAGGGGGAGGGGAGCCAAAATTTCCTGTCTTCTGATTGAGACTTCTTAACAAAAATATATCTTCCATAAATCCTCCCTTTCATCCCCCAAAATTGCCACTAATGTTACTGAAGTTATTCAAGAGTTCTGAAGTGGCATCTTGATACTGTAAGAGAAGCTAGTTGATTAAGTCCACTATTCTGTTGCCCCCTACATATTGTCAGCACATCTGTTTGTGTGGCTGCCTGACAAGTTGGGCAAAGGTACAATGCTGAAAAATTGCCTCTGTTTTTGGTTTGCTAAGATACGTTTTACCTGGTCAGTACCCAGATTGTGTTCAACTGCACAGGCAGATGTGCCAGCATGGGATGGCACAGCGCAGTGATAAAGGGAGGACAAAACATTTTTCAGTAGTAATGCTAGCTTGGGGCAATTACCATCCTTTCAGGCTATGGATTTACAATTCCCAGTAAGAAGAAATCAGAAAATGTACTGTCTTGAGCAGGGCAAATCTAACCCAAATAAAGGGAAAAGAAGTGTAAAGCACGTGTGAAGTGAACAGTGCGTCATGGTAGTGTCATGTGAATTCTGGTTTTTTTTTAGAGTGTGGTGGAAGTTTATTTCATCCATTTATTCAAAGTATATGTAGATTGCATATTAAAATAGCATTTTTTTTATGCTATGGTAGATATGTTTCAGGTTTGTTGTCATTGTAGTCAGATCTATTAAAGTGTGTTACTAGCCTTATCTATGCATTTAGAACTGGAGTGCTTCACTTCAAACAGGATTGAGCTGGAGTTTCACAGTTTAAGCTTAAATACCTTATCAGTACAAGTGATGAATCAGCATAAAGACAAGCTTTTCACAATTGTAGGAGAATTTTTAAGTGTCTAATTTTCAGATAGTTTTAAAATGTTCTTTCATATTGCTTCCCCAGTACTGAAGTAGTTTCCTGAAAGAATGCTGCAGTTCAAATAATGCAGCATCTAATGACTTGGAAATAAGCATGTGTAATACAGTGTTCCGCTTCAAGGTCTTTGTGGATTTGCATCAGTTAACAAAATTGCTGAGGTCCCGTGTAGTTGCAGAAGGAAAAGCTAATCTTTTTCTGTAGCATTGCAATCAGATGGTCTCTATTGCAATCAAATATTTTCCGGAAAACAGATTTATGGTGGCTGAAGGGCATTTAAATAACTACAGTTTATCAAAAATGTTCAAGTTCAAAATTCTGTATTTTAACAATGTGTTTACTGTCTCTAACATTTGAAATAAACCAACTTCTGTAAAAATTACTTGAATGGATTTGTTAGAACATCTAACCGATGATTTGAGAAGTTGAAAGCAATTGACGTTTGGGTTTTTTTACTAGTGGGGCTTGAATTGCTACTTAAATACAAGTATGTTTTGTATTTAAAAAAAGCACTCATTTGGCTCAGATACCAAGTGACTTGCAGCAGTTTGAGTTAACACTCATCTTTTACTTACAAATCTCACAACATAATTTATTAATTATTTTAGCTTTGGTTCTAAAACTGTTACTGAACTACAACAGTAACAGCTTTTTCCATCAGAGTTCAAGTTTCATTATGTGCTTTCAATATTAAGAAAGGATACATTTTTCTTAATATTAGGTGAGCAGCACCAAGAGCAGACTTAACTGAAACTGTGCTGGTTTAAAGTGACGCAAATAATATACATGAAATAACATATCAGCCTATGCTTTTGCAGAGAGGGTGCCTTGGTTTTGTTAAATTTTGTTTCCATTACAAATTGTTTTTTGGGTGGTTGTTTGGTTTGGGTTTTTGTTTTGGTTTTGGTTTTTTTTTGTTGTTGGTTTGGGGTTGGTTTTTGTCACGTGCACATTGCTCTGTCCTGATCACCAAATAAACTTTCAGGGAACAGATTGAATTAGAATTCCTCATGCTATGTGGTATGCAAATTTCAATTTAAAAACCATATTTGTTACCTAATAAGATTCTGGGCACTCAGTGGCATTGTACACAAGATTAGTGATGCAGTCTACTTACTGTTACAAGTTCATGTTTCCTTCCTGCTTATTCTAGAATGGCTTTATATTACAAATAAAATATCTATACTTATTCTTCCCTGATTCTTGAACATAGTCCAACACTCAGCTGGGATGTTTTGCTGGGATTTGGGTTTTGGCTATCTTACTTGAAGATCTTAAAGAATGGTTTTTAAGCAGCACTTACAGTGATATTGTGGTTGTAGCTATTTCAGGTGATGAATGTAGCTGGAGCACATATCATCATAGAGTGTGCAGACAGTTCAGATCAAACATTTGACCATTTAATTGCTGGTTATTTGCAGGGAACTTGGTTCTCCTAAGCTGTTTTAATTCAATATAAGATGTCCCACTTCAGTCACTTTTTTGAACTTTCAGTAGAAACAACATTTTTGCAGGACATCAATGATACTCTGTAATGCAAGCAGCCATTGTGATAAGATAAGCTGTTAATTCTGTTTGCTTTTATTATTTCCTGATTTGTGCATGTTTGTTAAATACCTGGTATTGATGGCTTTATTAAACTGTCCTTTCATTCCCACAGGGGAGATGATTTGCTTCAGAATATTTCACTGTTAAAGAAAATCATCCTAATTTGTAACGCTTCTGAAAATCTATATCACTTTGCTTCTGTCTCCTTTCAGAGAATGGACCTTGGAGAATGTCTGAAGGTGCATGACCTGGCATTAAGGGCAGACTACGAAATAGCATCCAAAGATCAAGATTTCTTCTTTGAGCTTGATGTATGTATTTTGTCTTAGTGGTGGAAAGAAAGCATAATTTGTGTACATAGGTGGATAAACTGAGCAACAGAAGTTAAGTTTTGGTATTGTCATGGTTTAACCCCAGCTGGCAACTAAGCACCACACAGCTGCTTGATTGTTCACACACACACACACACACACAGAGGTTTAACCCCAGCTTCCCATCAGCGGGCAGGTGTTCAGCCTGGAGCAGGGCCATCACTCCGAACGTCCTCCCCCTTCCTCCTTCTTCCCCCAGCTTATATGCTGAGCATGACATCATATGGCCTGGAATACTCCTTTGGCCAGTTTGGGTCAGCTGTCCTGGCTGTATCCCCTCCCAGCTTCTTGTGCACCTGGCAGAGCATGGGAAGCCGAAAAAGTTCTTGACTAGTCTAAGCACTACTTAGTAACAGCTAAAACAGTTTGTTATCAACTAAAATCAGTGAGTTATCAACATTCTTCTCATACTAAATCCAAAACATAGTACTATGCCAGCTACTGGGAAGAAAACTGTCTCAGCTGAAACTGGTACACACAGAAGGCAGATTTTTGGAAAGTAATTTTATAGGAAGGGTCAGAGAAACCCTTGCACAGTTACATAAAGATGCATGCCTCTCATATGCGAGTATTTAATTTGTGTTGTTAGTCATCTCTAGGTTAACAGCCTTCTACAGAACGAATTATCATAAACTTGGATGCTGTCTTAGTGTTACCAAAGAGCCAGCAAATGTTAAGGCTGTCTATGCTTTGAAGAGAGTCTTAAATTCTAATGCTTACTGAAGAAACAAATTTTGTATTCGGGATAATAATCATATGCTGTGTTTCAGTACACCATAGTTTTGAGTTATACAGTTTTGAACTCCCAACTAGGAAGTTAGTCTTCACTAGGACAAAAAGGTTTGGGGTTTTTTGTTGTTGTTTGGAGGGATGGTGTTAATATGCTTAATAGCTTAAAACCCTATTGAAAAAAGTTACAGTATTGCATGTATTGGCTGGGTGAGGTGAACCTGAATATCCTTCAAAGAATTTTAATGCATGTTAGAAATGCTCGCTTATTCAGAGAAGACTTAAGGCAGATTCACTTCCAAATTTTGCAACTAACATGTAGACTACGTTTTTTAAAAGTCATATATTAATACATGTGATTAGTCACCAAAAAGTGCTAGATTATTGTTTTACAAAGGCTTCACTAATAAAAACTTATAAAAGTTAAGTCTTAATAAACCTGGAAAATACTAAGGGTAATGAAATATTCATGTTCTTGACAGCACAGATCACTGTTTTTGTTGCTGTTTTAGGCAATGGACCACCTGCAGTCATTTATTGCAGACTGTGACAGGAGAACGGAAGTGGCTAAGAAAAGGCTAGCAGAAACCCAAGAAGAGATCAGTGCTGAAGTTGCAGCTAAAGTAAGCATGTAAAACTAATTACTGAAGTCTCTTTGAAGGTCCGTTTTTTCTAAGGAGCCAACTTAAGGCTTTGTCAAGCTATCCAATCTGATAATTTGTACTGAGGAGGGGAAAAAAGATGACGTTTTCTCTATGCTTCCCAAAACTGCCTTTAAAGCATGGAGAGGAGAATACAGGGAAGAGACCTCTCCGATATTTTTGAGCTCAGGAAACTTGGCTCTCTGTCATACCATGCCATACAAGTGTTAGCGATTCCTACACTTTTTGATCAAAACTTAGAGTAAACAAAGTTGATGTGCTTTTCTCTAGATCTTCTAACTGAAAAAACATAATTTTTCTGTGTATGTATGCACATACTAGGAGGCATGGTTGTATGAATATTAATTTTGCAAGTCTGTGTGGTATCGACAACAGTGTGAATTACTTGAAGTTTCTTTACAAAATCCTGCTCTGGAGTTGGTACATAGACTTGATAACTCAGCCATTCTCTGTGTGCTTTTACATGAGGGAACACCTGTTTCGCTTCTACTTGCAAAAGTTATCTCTGCATATTTCTCTTAATTCTGTCCTACTGATTTTGCATATAGTAACTCAGTAGTAGATCAGATAGTTTTAATTATGAAAAGCAATTTCCTGTTTTGAGCCTTTCCTTGTCTTTCAAGGCTGAAAGAGTTCATGAATTGAATGAAGAAATTGGGAAACTGCTGGCCAAAGTAGAACAGCTTGGAGCTGATGGGAATGTGGAAGAATCTCAAAAAGTAATGGACGAAGTGGAGAAGGCTCGGGTAAAGAAGAGAGAAGCAGAAGTAAGTTGATTATATAAGGCTTGGGGGATGGAGAGGGCAGGGTCCAATATTAAATTGGTTGGCATCTGTGTAAAGCAAGGCGTCTTATCTGCTGTCACTTCCTCAACTAATTGCTTCATATAAAACTAAAGAATTTGCTTTGCTGCATCCTTTACAGTTAAAGTTTCTACCTTTAAATACAATCCTATACTATTAAAACTGTACTCGCTTCCATGGATGATGTATTTATCTTGGTTTAGCTGTATTGGCCAGCTGTATCTGTGGACAGTACAGTTGTGTCTGTGTTTGTCAGGCTGACTTAACTTGTTGGGTCTCACAGCTCTTGCTCTGGCCACCCTGTTGTGCCTCATGGTGTCCTAACGTGGCTTGTACTGGAAAACTTCAGTGAAGTGAACTGTTGTCTTCGCTGAAAGATAATTAGTCAATGGCTTGTGTATCAGGCAAGTCAAGATGGTTCTTGTTGTAATGTTCAGGTGGCAGAACTCACCAAGAGCTTTTCCATATCATATTTCACCAAGATATTTAAATTTATAGAAACAAGCATCTGCAGTTGTTCTAATGGTACCAGAGCAGTTGCTGGCAGTCTTGCTTGTCTGTCATCTGAGTGTCTGTAGATAAATTTCCCTCAGATAACTTGTTTAATTAGTGTCTAAACTGCAGGTAGGTTTCTCAGGAAACTACTACTATTTTTAAATGGGGTTCAGAATTAAAACTGGTGTAATATTTTCATAATATGTTAAGATAGTAATTGTAGTGTTAATGTGTATTAATTGTTGCATATGAAAAAGTTGTTCATCCTTCTTAGTAGTATGATCTTAAGTAAAGGTAATAATCACCCCACTTTGCTTAATTTGCAAAACCAGTTTTTGATGTCCTGCTTTTAAATATGTCCAATCTTCAAAATAAGGAGCCTGCCTCAGATCTTGAGACATTTGATGTATTACAGTGTGAATTAAGTAAAGGGTGTGCTGGTGCACATTGAATTCAGTTATCAATTTGTAGTATATCTTTGGTAAAGTGCTATCTTTGTATTTCTGTGCATTGAGAAGTAACAGTTAGCATATTGTTTTTTTCTAGGAAGTATACAGAAATTCTATGCCTGCCTCCAGCTTTCAGCAGCAGAAGCTACGGGTTTGTGAAGTGTGCTCAGCTTATCTTGGTCTTCATGACAATGACCGACGACTTGCTGACCACTTTGGAGGAAAACTACATTTAGGATTTATTGAAATAAGAGAGAAGCTTGAGGAACTCAGGGTAAATCATTCTTACATTTTTGTCTGTGTATATGTGTGTGCTCCTACTTAATTATTTGCCAGGCAACCTTAATGGAATATTTCTTTCTGGGTGTGTGAATTTTTTTCATTTTACTTTAAAATTTGGGATTTCATTAGTCTATAAAATACTAAACCTTCTAACTTAATATCAGTTATCTGCATAATTTGATAAGATGACCTCTTTTTGCACTGAGGCATATTAAAACACCTGTTAAAAAAAGTAATGCATTTTGGGAACAAAGAGTGCAATTCCACTTGTAAAATGGAGAACTGTATTTTGAACGACAGTGATGTTGAAACATATTTAGCAGTCACAAGAGGTAGCCAAATGAACTTTACTTTTAGCCAGTTGATTAGCTAAAAGTAATAATGAGACTCTTGAAAATACAAGAACATGTAGTGGGCCTGAGTGAGTGATATCTTACTTAATTAGGATAAAATGTTAATAGGGCTGGTGCTGGAATGCTCATTTTTGGTACCCATACGTAAGGAGGATGATAACACATGGCAAAGTTTTCCAAAAAAGATCTGCAGAAATGCTTGGAGCTCAAACAGCCTGCTCTGTGGTGAAAGACTAAAATTCAATTTGTTTATTTTATCTGGACAAAGATTAGGAGGTGACTTTCATTCTGTAGATAAAGAAGATTTCTTTTTTAAGTCATTTTTGAAGGCTTATAAGCTTAACTGACAATAGATGAAATAAGTAAGTTCTGAGAACTCAAGGTTGTAGCTGTCCAAAGTCAGAATACAAAAAGATGTATATCCTGAAGTCAGGCTGGCTATTAAAATAATTGTTACGAAGAGGTTGCATGTTCTCTATAGCTTAAAGATTTGAATTCCCTTTGGAATATTATCCTAAATAACACTGTCTTGACCAGAAACCATGTGCTGGAAGAAAGACTTACTGGAATTATATTCTAGACTTTTGGTATTCAAGAGGATGGATTTGCACACTGATGCCATTTATGATCTTAATATGCGAATTATGGAGTTCAAGGCTCAATTAAGCGTTTAGCTGTAGAAATCACTAAAGACAACAGCTAAAAGAGTTGAAACCCTAAAAGCAGATAATGCTGCTACTGAGTTTGGGTAAATTGGCTTGGTTTATATTTCATAATATTCCACCTGTCTTGCATGAATACTGTGACTTAACCTTTGGAAAGCCAAACTCTTTCCATTAACTGTATTGGCAATTTAGGCTCCTAAATATAGCTGCTGTAACTTAAATCTTAGATACCTAGAATAGATGATGTGTGCTTCCTCTCATCCCTCTGTGAAATTATGCAGAGAGTCACTTGAACAAGAAACCTTGGTTGTAGTTAAATTACTGATACTGTACAAGGAAGTCTAGATATAATTTGACATAGAGAGTTGAAATAACTGATTATTTCCATCATTCGGAAAAAAAAAATGCATGGATAACTATTTCACATTCCCAAAGCATCAATAAAATAATCTTTTTAAGTACTTCGCTAACAAAAAAAGAAAACAATAACTATCCCCTCCTTCCTCAGAGCTCTCCTCAGAGATCTAATCAAGATGCTGCTGGGGCAATTCCACATCTCAGAAGAAGGTCTTTACAAAGAGTTGAATTTCTTGCATCATGTCCAGAAGGTGGCAAGACTTGGGTTTGGCCAGATCTCCAGTTGTGAGTTCCACATCTGAGGGCCCTCTACTGAGCGTGCCTTGTCCCCAGTAGTAGTGAGTTCAATCTGGGGGCTATCAGCTGAAGCATCATCTCTAATTATGTGTCTCATGTTCACAATACAGAAACAAGTAGCCTCAAAACTAGGTATCAGCCCAACGAAGTCCTTTTAAGGCTAAGGATTTCTTTACATAACAGCGTAGCTGAAGGAGTTAATAAAACAATTAACTCTCCTAATTCTGATTCCTTTCTACCTTTCCCCAGTGGATAAAATATGATAGGATTGGCATGGAAGCTCTCACATTAAAGGCATGACTTACTGCTCTGAGTTCCCCTTTGTGGAAAACTTAATATAATTCTATATATTTCAGGTCTTCGTGTAACACCCATCTATTTGCTGCAGCTCTTCTGCAATAACTTCTGTTTCTTGGAGAAAAAAAAATATATATATGCTGAGGAAGAGAGAGGGAATAATATACACAAGGGAAAGGGAATATACATGAGAGAAAGAACTGAATTTTAACTGTCTAGGTTATTTTTATAGCACCTTCATCTGAGAAATTTTGAAATGTAGCTTAATGAATATATTCCTTTGCTTTTAGAGGATTGTGGCTGATAAACAGGAGAAACGAAATCAAGAGCGTCTGAAACGTAGAGAGGAGAGGGAAAGAGAAGAAAGGGAGAAACTAAGGAGGTAGGGATCTATTTTAATTGCATATACATGATGACCTATTTACGCTTAATGGGAAAACTATGATGTTTATGATTTTTAAATTGCAGAATCACAACAGTCTGCTTTCCTTAGAAACTTAGAAGGATGGAGAGTGAATTTCATGTCTAACTCTTAAAACCTGAATTGTTTTCATAGAAAGCCTGTTTAAAAACTACAGATAGAAGTGTCTCTACATACTTGAACAAATGGCCTTTAAATGAGATAATTTTCAGGTGTGTACCTTGTTTGAGACCTGACAGATGTCAGCTTACACACATGTGAGTTTCTAACATGTTAGATGTTAGATATTTTCTTTATAGATGTTAGAAGTTTTCATTATTGGAAGTAGTTGAACATATGACCAAGGAAAGTAATTCCCTCTTCTATGAAATAGTTGCTTCCAAGACTTGTGGGGCTACAGTGGAATAGAATCTGAACTGCGTTTCTCTTGACATGTCTGCTTCAGAGGTTAACAATGTAAATTTTGAAGTCTCTTGCAGTCTGATAATACATACCTGACAAGAAGTAAGGGAGTACTGACTTGAACTGTAAGATTTTGATCTGGGAGGAGTGGAAATAAAAAAGTAGATTAGATACTCTTTTGGGTTTGTAGTGTGGTGGGATCAAAAATAAATAAAAACCCAACAAACACAAAACAGTTGTTAGAGGGATATGTTTCCTGGTAAATATGTTACAAAGACATTGACGTCAAATAAAAGGCCTTTAAATAATTGCTAGTAAAATAAGAAATACAATAACAGGTCAACTAGTTCGGTTTATTATTATTAAATTGTACTTTACTTGATAATAAGATTCTGTAAGAAAAACTGAGGTACTATTTTCCATTTATTTCAGGTCCAGATCCCACAGCAAGCATACCAAAAGGTATATAAATCTGAAGACAAGGAATACCATCAGTGAAGCCAGCCTTTCAAAAGCTGGAACATTTTAAGTTTGTCTAGCACTATTAGTTTAAGATGTCCGTCAGACAAAGCATTCAGTTACATAGTCATCTCTCTGTGTGTTTACACAGTATTTATTGCCATGCTTCTGAGTTTATACATGTTTGTCTGGTTTGTCGTTACTACAAGGCAACCTTTTGTCCCAAATAATGCTTAGAACACAGGGAGAACTGCTCTTTCTTCAAAACAAAAGCTTGTGGTTAATACCTTTTGGTGAAAACCCATGTTTTTAAAATCCTGAGAACCAGGTTAACTCTCAACAGATGACCCATCAGATGACCCAATATGAGTTTTCTTCCTAACCTACACAGCTGAAGGTCACCAGTGAGGTATTATTGCAAAGCGATTTTTAAAAAAAAAAAAAGAAGAAATTGTATGGTGTGTAGAACCTTCCAGACTAGTTTTATTGTAGTAGCTATGGGGAAGGATATAGTCCTGGTTTCTCAGAACACGATAATAGATAGGTTCTGGCAGATGATCCCTATCACTGCATCATGAAGTTCTATAACTTTGCCTGATAAAGACAAGATTTTTAAATTTTTAAAAGTAGATTTTTTTCCATATTTTTAATTCCTTTCAGAAGCCTGAATTGGCTATGCTGTAGCCATACATATGGTCATTAATTAACTGTAAAATTGTCTGCATTACTCACAAAGGGGTTTGTAGGATTTCTAGTGTTGTTTTCCCCTCCCTTTTTGCCTGTGATAGGACAATGTGGTAGCTCTGAACACTGCAGACCATTCTCTGTACAGATTCGCTTATGTGTAGAGTGCGTAATATTCAGAGTACACTGATAGGGTAGCTGGGTGAATGCAGTGTCTGGTTTAAGTCCTTTCTGTTCCTAGATCTAGGTCCCGAGATCGCCGTAGGCATCGGTCTCGCTCAGCCTCCCGGGAACGAAAGAGAAGAACTCGCTCCAAATCCCGTGAGAAACGCCATCGTCACAGGTCTCGTTCTAACAGCCGCAGCCGGAGTCGCAGCCATCATAGAAGCAGGCATAGTTCCAGGGAGAGAAGCCGAGAACGCAGCTCCAAAAAGAGGTAAATGTTGGCCTAGAAATAAATGGTTTTTCCTAGATGCATGATGAGAAGCTTTGCACTACGTTAAGTTTACATTTAACATCTGTCAATTTAAACACATTTTGAGACTGTCTCAGATTTCACTTACACCTTTAGCATATTTATGATTTGACATACAGTAGTGATTATTTTTTTTTAATAAAAATAATACGGTTATGTATTATTTCTGTTTTGGAGGAGTGATACGAGGTATTGGTGTTATCTTGATAATACTACCAGCTTCCAGCAATGTAGAAAGTGAAACAGTTGATCTCCATTTGAACCCAGGGATATCAGCAGTCATCTTACTGTCAACCATTTGTTTTTTCCCTTGGACACTGGAGCCCATCTGTTGTGTACTGCACCAGATAAAAATGAGTTTAGATATCCCTAAAAGTAAACTTGTTGCATTGCATCTGAAGATGTTGCTTTTGCAATGAAAGTGGCTCAACCCCTCATCGAAGGATTACTGCAGAGAGCAGTCTGGGGCTGTTGCTTTTGAACGACTCAATTGCTGTCTGCTCCTGAAGATTCGCTGGCTTATTTTAGATGAGTGAGGTAAGCATAATTCAGAAGAGTGTTGGAATTGCACAACGCGGCATCTGGTAGGGAGGTCTGCTCATAATCAGGATTCCTTTCTTGTATAGGTCAGCCACCGTGGCATAGGTTTGAGTGCAGTACAGCGGATGGGGTGCCCAGTCTTAAAAACCCTGACAGACTGTTGACTTGCAAGAAGAGAAAAGATCTGTTTTTAAGTGGCCACACATGCAGGGTTTATAATTCAAATTATTTTAAGATTTAAGTCACCAAGGATGGAGAAACAAGTATCTCATGGGCTCTTTGCCCCAAAAATGAGCTTTTTTTTCTTCCTGGAGTAGGTAGGTGACTGTAGTCCCATTGTGCTCTGTAACAGAGCACAGAAGACAGAGTTGGTCCAAGTCTTTTGCTTCCTTCTCTTTGTTGCAGATGGATAAAACTTAAATTTCCAGCACTCTAGTCGAGATAATCAGTAGAGTCTGGTATTTTAAAGTTTTTCTGGGTGTTCTTTAGTGTCTTAAAATTAATGTTTTGGACTCAGCAATTTTCATCTTGATTGTTGCCTGTCATCACAGCTGTCCTAAAGAGTCTGCCTCTTCAAGACATTTACAATGACAGATTAGCAAATCTTCAAAAACCTGTAGTTTTTCAGTCTTAAAATAGACATTTTCCTTTGAGTCAACACATTTGCTAACTTGGATGAACCAATGTACAGAGCATATGCTCAAATTGCCTTTAATTCTTCACCTTTGAAGTCCAGCCTTGCAAGACTAAATTTCAGTCCTTCACAGAAAACTATATTGATCAATTGTTTGGGGTTTCTCATCATAGTTGTTCAAACTCTCCAATATGATATGTATAATGCAAATGATGCATTGCCTTCTGTATGTTGGCAGAGAAATATGTAAGAACAAGGAAATGGTGTGGACCATTGGTGCTATCCATATAACAGTAAACTTGTCAGTCTGAGCTGCCAAAGGTGAATTGAAGAAGCACAAGGTGATTTGAAGATGAAGTCAGTGTTCTTTTACAAGATGCTATCAAAGGATAAGCCCTTCAAGCTTTGTTTTGTGTGAATGAGTTAAAAAATATAATGTACTTCAGGGCAAGATTTCAGCCTTACAGTATTCAGTGATAGAAATATTTCTGCTGATGTCAGTTCCTGCCCTGAAGGAATGACACACCTGTATTGGAAGAATCCTTGGTACAAATAAGAATTTTGCATTACTGTTTTAACTTGAGAGGAAAAAAAATTGCTGTGCCATCATTAGCAGCTCATACCTCTTATTTCTCTGAGGTCAAGCAAAATTTTTGCTCTTAAAGTATGTATACTGTGTTTTGAAGAGACTAAAGAACCCTTAGAGCCATGATCTTGCTGCACTGGGACCAGGATAGCTATTGAACTTCTGCAGCCAGGCTGGATACCTCCTTTTTAGAGATGCTAGCCATTAGAGCTTCTTTCCACGTGAAGGTGGGAGAAGTCTTTCTGTTGAATACCATACCACGTTTGATGCCAGAATCTAAAATAAACCTGAACTTGCAGACTCAAATGTATTATGCTTCCTTGCCTCCTAAGAACTCTCTTTCTAGTCCAAGGAAATACTCATTGCCAAACCTTATTTTTTAATTTTTTTTTTTTGGAGGAATTTCTATAAATCCTGATACAAAATACTTTTATTCAAGCCTGTCTTCCTTAAGTTCAAAACATTCAGTTGTCCAAGGAATTCTGGCCAAGAATACTCTGGAAAATAAAGGACGCACTCCAGCAAGTAACTTCTTCAGGAAGGAGTCATAGCCTGTTGGTTTTGAACAACCAAATAAATTCAGATCTGGAGAACATGGTGCTTCTGCCAAACTCTTGGCAGAAGAGCAGAGTGTGACACCAGAAGCAACAGAAAGACAGCTGAAAGTTGCAGCAGTGGCCACTAATTTTAGGGCCTTAAGATTAAGTGTGGAGTTGTGGTTGCTATGTGGGAAGAGTTGCATCATTTTATGTTAACCTAAAGCCTTCAGTGCGATTTTTTTGGGGGGCTTGGTTAAAGTACCGTAAAATACTCATTTCAAATTTATCCATGTAAGGAGTGGACCTCAGCACTCTGTGGGCTCAACTGAACATGCGCCAAGTATCTGGCAATAGTAGCAAATATGTCTTAAGATAATGGCAACCCATCTGGTAATAACAGCAATGTCCAATGTGACTAAGGTAGTAGGAACCCTAGGTCTACCCAGGCTTGGATTACTGGCTTATCAAGAGCAGGTCTAAATAAAGTCCTGCTTTTTCTTGCTGTTAACTGTAAGTTCCAAATAACAAAAAATGCATCATCTTTCATCTCATTAGAAACAAAATATATTAATTTGTGCTTCTTGGTTTGCAATGAGACAGTGAATATTTGCAGTTAGATGTTGAGATGCATACTCAATGAGAAGATCAGTCGTGACAGCAGACCTACATGTGAGTAAATTGAGACATGGTTGTGTCAGTATGCTTGACCCTGCTTGCAGGAATTCATGTGACAAGGGCTAATGTGCTCCCATATAGACATTGTATGGACAAATCAAGTACCTGAAGTCCTCAGATGGGACTTCATTTCGCCTGGCTTTAGATGACTAGCTCAGATGTAAATCTCGTGAGTCTCATTACAGACTCATCTGACATAATTTTTTGTCTATTTTAAGACGAGACAAATCATGCCTTAAAGTGTCTGGTTCTTCTGCTGACTGTTAAGGAAATCTGGCTGACGAGCTTAGATATCTGCAGTGCAGACATTTAAAGCTGGATGAGATAGATCCCACTCTTAGAATTTAGATTATTTTTTTTTTTAAATATCCTTCAAATCCTGGTTGCCAACAGAATATTCTAGCCCTCTGCTAATTCTCTGCTATGGTAGAGAAGTACAGACTTCATCTTGGGGTTTTTTCTTTCTTTTGAGGAGAAAGCTGTGGAGGGGAGAAGCACAGGCCCATTTAGTTTTACCCCTCGGAAGGTCTGAAACTGTAGCTACATCTTTCCCTGCTTTCCTAGATCTGACTGCCTGCTCTAGGATTTTGCCAGACTGCCAAGGCTGCCCTAGGATTTTTGTCCAAGGCTACTTATGGGGTTTTTTTGTCCTCAGACCCAATGTAGGTATCCATGGATACTGTCTTGGAACAGTATCACATATGATATAACACAATTCATAGTTGGTGAACATGACAGTATGGATGCTGCCTACACGTCTGGTGACGGGGGTGGTTTCTGCTGAAGAATCCACTTGATCAGTTAGGAAGTAAGGCTTTCCGAGCATTCTCGATAATGTAAGTGTAGTAGAGGTTCTGATTCTAAAGGCTTGCCCTTGAGAAAGACTGAAATGGTGTTTTAGTTCTAAGTCTTCTGGTAGTAATACTGCTTGCTAAGGCAGTTGTCTAAACTTTCACATCACTATGCTGTGATTCATTAAAGCCAGTCTTCCTTCTTGTCAGCTGTTTAGAGGCTCACCTGAGATGGGACAGCTGGATGAATGCATCTTGCATTCCCCCAAAAATGCATTGAATGAAAAGCTAAAGCTGTGGGTGGCATCATGTCCTCTCTGTCTGGATTAATTACTAGAGTTAGCCTGAGTCAATCAGCTTGGAAGCATTGTTACTTCTGAGGGGGACTTGCAGTGCAAAATACGTGTGAAATTTAAATATTAAGTTCTTATTTGGCATGTAGCTCCTTATTTGACATGTAGTTTGTGGAATAGGAGTAATGCTGGTGGATCTCAGTGTTTGCAAATACTACGTCTTGCAAAACACTGCATTGCAGGGAAAGTAATTTTTCCAGCTGAGGAACTAAAATGAAAGGTCACTTCTTTGTAAGCTTATAAAAGGAAATTAGTGCAGGAGCATTTTGGAGCATTTTGCAGACTTCAGTTTTGAAGCTTTGAGGTGATGACAGTAACTTTCTGTATGTGGAAATGGTGCAGTCTCACTTTCCAGTACACTAGACTTTTTGACTAAGAAATTAGTGGCTAGCTTTATAGTGCGCTGTTAAGACTTTTCTGTGAAAGTACATATTAGATTCTTTTATGATTGCAGTTCATCTCAAAATGCATGTGATGTTTTTCAACAGCAGGCTTAGGTGCACTCTGTGAGGAAATACAGAGAAGGATGTCTAATCATTCCCCCCCCCAATACAGGCAGCTCATTTAATTTAAAACTACGTGGATTGTTTAACAGAACAGCTCTTTTCTGTCTCCATTTTAAAGGTTTTGGAGATGCCTATCATCAGAGTAAAATAGCTTAAAATAACACCACCCCAACACTGCAAAAATCACACAAGGGATAATTCTTCCAACAAAACCCAACTGTAGCACATAGATTTCAGATTTTTTTTTATTTGTCATGTAGTAGTCTCGCTCCAGAATCACACAAGTTAATTTCCCCCTGCTTTTAATCAAACTCCCATTTTTAAACACGTTTATGTTTGTAATTTATATGTCTGAGAGAGGCTAGACATTCTTCTCAAGCTAGAGACTACGCAGGAGAAATTTCAATTAAACTTCTGTTAATGCAAGCTTGAGGGCAGAGGTTCAAAATAGAGTGAAGCACGTTGACCTTAATCTGGGCTCTGTAATAAATGTAGATTAAATTCTGCCTCTGTCAATATTTGTCTTTTGAAATTGGAAGTAGGAAAGAGAGAAAAAGGGAATGATTCCTGATGTCTTCTCATACACTTCTATTTGTATAAATCTAAAGTTGGTTGGAAAAAGAAGAAAAATATAAAATGAAAATGCTGTTGGATAGCTGCGGATTCATGACTAACTTGAATTCTCGAATTTACTGCACTTTTCAGATCCTCAAAAGAAAGATCTTCCAGAGACAAAGAACGTTCAAGAGATCGTGATAGAACATCGCGTGATAAAGATAGAAGCTCAAGAGAGAGGTCACCGCGAGATTTCAAAGACAAGAAGCGTTCTTATGAAAGTGCTAACGGTCGATCGGAAGACCCGAGGAGCTCAGAAGAGCGTGAAGCAGGGGAGATATAACTGGCTGTATATTCACCTGATCTCTAGCTTCCTATGGAGTTGCATACTATGGTTTAGTTTACAGTTGTTCAAAGGGACACCAGTGAGCAGTTCCAGACACTGATCCAACTAGGGTAGATGTACAGTACATAAAAGTGGTTATAACCAAGTCAGAATTAAACCCCATCGATTAATGATGCCTAAAGCTGGGTCCTGGACTTCCACCAAGTTGTAAAACTTTTCTGAAAGATTTCTCTTTATTCAGGACAACAGTTTTATGTACCAAGATGCAGATCTCAATGTTTTTAATCTCCTTTCCAATACAAGTTAGTGAACAAATTACATTGTACTACTTGCCTTGGGTGCTTTTGAACCTTTATAAATTCTCCAATTCTGCTCCAGTCAAAACAGCAGCATTGAAAGGTTGTATTTTGGGGGGGGGGAGGGGTTGTTTGCTTTTTTTGTAAGAGGGTGGGTGGATGGATATTAACTTTTACTCTAAGGTTATGTTCCCAGTGATATTTTTGTTTGGGAACCTAGGAGTTGATTACAGTGGGAGCATTTAGACAGGAATGTGTGCTGGAGAAAGCGGAAATGTCTTTTTACAGTGCCTATTTAGACTTGGAAATTGAACAGCTGTTGCATTACATCTTTTTTTATTTCTACTTAAATTTTGAAATCAAAGCCAGTCCCATATCTGTACCATTTGATTGGTATGTGTTCAATATATTTGTTTTTTTCCATAAGGACTCTTTCTGCTTTTTCTTGTGGGGTGTAAATGGCACATCCTTAATTGTATTAAAAACAAACAAAAAACCAGCAACAACAAACAAAAATCAAGAATGAAAAATAAAAAAAAAATAAAAAAGGAAACCACATTGTCCAATAACTTAACGAAGATACATGGGTCTCTTAAGGTGATTACTTAGCAGTTCGGTCATTTAAAAACTAACATTTGGTTATTAAGAGTTTTTAACATGTGCATGTGCTCTAGGGAAAGCAGTCTTTCAGATTACAATCCTGGCTGTCCTACGATCTTCAAAGGCAGAAACGTGCGGAATCATAATGATGGTGGCACAACCACTAACTCCTTAATGGCTTCAGTTTCAAAAAGCGGTGTTTCGTTTAGGTGCAAGCTGCCTTAACATAGAGGAGCTGCTGTTGATTCTATGGGATTGGAAGTGCTTTGGGGCATATAAATTATTAAGGTACGCCCTACCCTCGCACAGAAGAATTTAGAGATTGGTACGTTCTCCCTGAGATAGCACCACACCACTGAGTTGCCCAACAGCGCTGCTTCAGAGCAGCGTTTGTACGGCTTTGCTGGCACTTTCAGCAGGTTCTGCAGGCTCCCCTCTGTATCTCCCTAGTCCAAGTGCCGCTGGAGGCCCACTGCTTACGGGTGTGCAATATCCCTATAAATGCACTGTGTGCATTTTTCCTCAGTGTCTTTTCTGTAGCCTCCTCAGTATGGTCAGCACACATGGGTGATAACTGGAACACAGTAGATAATTCAGCAGTATTTTGCCTGGCAGTGAAGGACCTTTACACCTCAGCAAGGACTTGAGCTCACTGTAGCACGTACTCTCCACTTTGGATTCATGTCGGTTTAAGCTCCTAAAGAAATACTGTCATAATGATGGCTAACTACTTAACACTTCTTTTACCTGCCCATTTGAAATCTGAATGTGAGTTTCCTTCATGGGAATGCTTTATGATTTCCTGCGTGGCCCAGCTGTGTGATGAATGTGGGTTCCCAGCATTCGTCCCTCTGGTGTGAGCACACTGCGCGTAAGTGCTTGTGAGCATCCATTGTCACACCTTTGTTACTGGAACTCCAGCGGCGTGACAAGGTGAATAGGCATTTCTAGATGCATCTTGCACAGCAGAATTGCCAGTGGGCGGATTGCTGACTCCTTTGGAATTCCTTTCTGGAATAAAAATACTCCAGAAATACTGAGGACCTGTGTCTCCCTGCAGCCAGCAACTAGAAATTTGGTAAAAGGGGTGGGGTGGGAATTCGTGTACTGTAACAAAACACGGCTTAGACTCCTTACTAACAAATTCTGCATAATGCACCATTGATTTTACGAATGGCTTTAAAATTTAACTTTGAAAGAGTTGAGTGGATGTGGGCCTTCCCTTATTTATAGGTGTTAGTGGGGGGGTACACTTCATAGTATCCATGTACCACCCCAACGTTAAACAGAGAGAAGGCAAGTCTTTGGTATCCTGATAAAATTACATGAATTACACATGGAAATACATGCCTCACATCTGAGGGCGAGGACTGGAGAGCAGCTAGGAAGAGAAGTGAATTACTAAGGGTACTGATGAAACACTTCTGATGGAAGAGATCCAGAACGTCTGTCAGGAAGGGAGACTGCTTTAGTTGCACCTGAGTAAGTAAGGATCTGCCACCGTTCCCTCACAACCAAGCTGCCTTAATTTCCAGGAGGGTGAAACTCAGGTATTCGTCACGTGTGTATCTCCTGCTGGGCAGCTGAAGAGTGGCGTTGACTGACAGGAATTTGCATGAAAGGGATCCGGGGGAAATAAATCTGTCCATCTCTGCTGCACCATATAAGGGAAAGAGCTTTGACACCAATGAAAGTTTGGGCTTCATTGTTTGTGGTCTTCAATTTCCCTGTCTTTGGTAAACAATTCAGTGATCGTTAAATCCGACTTTGATTGGGTTGGTCTAGAGCAGTCTAGAACCTGCTCACATACAATGGCGAGATCATTCAGCAGACCAGGTCGCCCAGCCCACTGACCCAGACCAAATACACCCAGCAGAGAGGGATGTCCCAGCTTCACATCACATGGGGGATCGCCTGTCCCCGCTGTTCTTGCCGCTTCCCACCCCGAGCCTGTTAGGCCAGCCTTTCTCCCTGCGGTTGCTTGTTCAGCCACCAATTCTTGCAAGAGGAGAGCGCTGGAGGTGGGGTGCTGGACCCAGGGGAGATCCGGGGGGGATCTGCTGCTGCTGTGCAGTAATCTGTGTGGTGATCTGTACTGCTGTTGCTTTGCTAAGAGATCTCTCGGGTCTTTGGGTCCTCGAGAGGAGTGCTGGGAGTGCTCAAGACCATTCCTATTCGAGGAAAGGACCTTCCCTCTCCTGCAGGGAGGCCTGCCGCAGTCTGGTAAGGGAACAGAGCTCCTGAGGCTCCTAAGGATGCTGTAGCTGAGCATCTCTTCGAAATTTTGCCGATGGAGTTGCAGCTCCCTGGCAATTTTTATCAGACTGCAGGTGTAAAAATTAAGCACAAATAGTAGATTATTTCATTTAAGCGTTTGAAATGCAGTAAACCTAGAAGCATTACTCCTGTATCTCTGGAAGCTCTCGCTCTGGATTAGTCAGGAGAGTGTGAAACAAAGCTGAGCTTGGTGCAGCTGTATTGCATTGCCCACTATCAGGTCTGCCCGTGAAGCTGGCAGAGGTGGCCGTTCCTGTCTGTCCTCCCCCCTTCCATCAGGTAGTGAATCTGGGATTTATCCTCCTCTTGCTACAGCGCAAACCCTAACCCTGGAGCCCTTCTCTCTGTCCAATCTACCCTGCACCAGTTTGTGCCTTTGAGGCACCCTCCATCCTGCCCTGGGGGCAGCACGAGAAAATACATGAACCAATGTGAATGGATGATTGTGATAACTTTAAAGACTCGGGGCAGGGATGATCTGTTCAGCTGAAGGGGGAACAGTAGCAAGGCAGCTAAAGGCATGGGTGTGTACACCTAAACGAACGGGTTTAGCTGTGGGAACTTCAGTGTCACAACATGGAGCGCCTGTGGTGCTGGAGGTGACTCAGATGTGTGTGCTGTCTCCTCCGGGATTGTTAAGGATTCAAGCAGATTGCAGTTGCAGTCAGCATGAAACAAAGCGTAAATGCAGAACGAGCTATGTGCCGGAGGTGCTGGCAGTGTGTAGGGTGTTGTAAGGGTCTGATAGACCCCCTGGTTGACTATTCTCCATCCTGCATTTCATGCACCACCTTCCTCAGTATGGTTGCTCTTTGTTCAGCATACACAGAATCACAGAATGGCAAGGGTTTGAAGGGACCTTGGGAGATCATCTAGTCCAACCCTCCTGCTAAAGCAGGTTCGCCCAGAGCAGGTTGCACAGGACATCGTCCAAGCGGGCTTTGAATACCTCCAGAGGAGGAGACTCCACAACCCCCCTGGGCAGCCTGTTCCAGTGCTCTGTCACCCTCAAAGGAAAGAAGTTCTTCCTCATATTCAAGTGAAACCTCTTATGTTTCAGTTTGTGCCCATTGCCCCTTGTCCTGTTGCTGGGCACCACTGAGAAGAGTCTGGCTCCATCCTTGTGACATCCACCCTTGAGGTATTGGTACATGTTGATGAGGTCCCCTCTCGGTCTTCTCTTCTTCAGGCTGAACAAGCCCAGCTCTCTCAGCCTTTCCTCATAGGGGAGATGCACCAGTCCCCTCATCATCCTTGTTGCTTTCCTCTGAACTCTCTCTAGGAGTTCCTCATCTTTCTTGAACCGGGGAGCCAAGAACTGGACACAGTACTCCAGGTGGGGTCTCACCAGGACAGAGTAGAGGGGAAGGATAACCTCCCTCAACCTGCTGGCCACACTTCTCTTAATGCACCCCAGGATACCATTGGCCTTTTCTCCTGACGCAGTGGCTTATAAAAAGCATTAATGTGATCATGCAGTCCTGTATGGTTCTTGCTCTTTGGTTTCTTGCTTTGATCACTTTTTCACTACTTGCTTCTTAATAAATTCTTGCACTGTTACTGCTCATGCAGTTCTTTAATTCCTCTTTTCACTGAGTCCTGGAGATCTGGCTTTCACTATGGTCTGCAAAACTGGGAAGCAGTGGACTGCTGGGCAGAGGTTGTATCAGCAGCTGGGAATTCGGGGCAAGAGAGGAAGAAACGTTTGTTTCTACCACAGGCTCCCCTCCTTAACCCTGCTTTCCCATCGGCGGGCACATAACAGGCAGTCAGCAGGCAATTAGAAAATCCTCTCGTGACTTGCATCTCCTGGCTCTGGCTTTTCACCTCCTGTTGCTGGGGTAACTGCACTCCCGAACCGCTTCCCCAGGCCCCCGGGAGTGCTGCGCAGAGCACCACAGGCAGGTGGTGTCCTAGGAAATGCACCAGTGGGGAGTGGGGATTAGCCAGCCACAAAGCAGTGCTGGCCACGGGCAAGGTCAAAAAGGGCCGGATGGATAGCAGGAGCCCTTTCCCAGGCTGAAATGATCTGACGAACGCTGACTGTACTAAGGTATTGATGGTGATGCTCAGTTAGGAGCAGAAAGGTTAGAAATTGTTCCTGGTGCTGGCTCAGAAGCACTGCAAGCTTTCGCAGCACCAACTGTCAGGCACTGCCCCATCAAAGGCCTGCTTGGGCCTCTGCGTGTCCATCACTAGAAGGCGATAACTGGGCTGGGGACTTTGGATGGAACTACTGTAACTTATGAAGTGCTGCTGTCTTCCTAAGCTCAAACTGGTTTGCAACAGAGCAACTGGAGTAAAGAACTGCTGGTTCCCAACAGGCAAGGGCAACCGCTGCCTTGATGGAGGGTGGGACCATAATCCAGGTGTCAGCTCCAATGTTTCACAGCCATTGTTTTCCTTGTCCTAAAATTCTGCCTCTGCTCATAACCCTGTGCAAAGCTGCGCTGGTGGCCTGTGCTGAAGGGAATTTTCAGTGTGGTGTCAGGATCAGCCTGCTCTGCCGGATGGCAATGGTTAGTGGCTGCCGGGTGTCCTTGGGGGACAGCCTGGGAAGGCTGGATGGTGACCAGCAGCACCGGCATCACCAGCAGCACGTCCCTGAGTTGTTGGCTCCCACATGGTTGTGCAGGGGCGAGGTGAGGCGCCATGTTGCTGCCTGCGAGAGAGTCACTGCAGCAGTGCTTCCTCCCGGGGAAATGCTTCCTCCTGGAAAAATGCTTCCAGGGACATTGGAAGCAGAAGCCTGGGCTCTCCAATGCGAGTGTACAAAGTATTCTTGCAGTACAATGGGGCTGCTATTTCTGTTGTCCACTGAGTAAGCAAACGATTCAGTCTAGGATGCTGCTGGCTCACACCAGGAAAAAAATACACTCCTGTGTGCCTTAGGCTTGTTTGATATTGACCACGAGCAATGTGACCAGTATAACTGTAAGTGACTCGTTCGGGGATGATGTGGCGCTGTTTAATACAGCAGTACACTAGAGGTCATGAAAAGGACAAGCCAAGGACAGAGTGATAAACAAGCCAGCAAAGGGGAATGTAGAGCCGATAAGAAGAGGCTCCAGCAGCTGAAGAGACCAATAGAAACTTGCGTGGCCAGCGCGTGGACAGGACCAAGTAAACCAATTAGAATCTAATTAGGTATTCGTGTTAGCCTTGTGTAGCGTGTACTGTCTGCCTAGAAGCTATATATATATTATCTCCTGTGTTACCACAATAAAGCGATTCCACTTGCACACTTACTCTGGAGTCCATGCCTTCATTCCCTCAAACGGTGACCCCAACATGATCGGAGGAGCAACGCTGCACGAGCATCCGGAGGGAACCCAACCGAACAAGGCAAGCCTGCAGCAGGATTGTGGCTTCGAAGCGGCAATTTTGATCCCAGGACATCACCTGACAGGAAAGGTGAGCAGTTGGGCATTTAAGATGGGAGCCAATATTTCGGCAGAAGAAGAAGCGGTTTTAAAAATGCTAACACAGTTATTGGTAAAAAGGGGAGTGAAATATGCTTCTTTTAAGATAAAGTTATTACTGAAGTTAATGCAAAAGCAAGGCGTTCCCGCAGAGATTTCTGCGGCATTTGGTGTAAAAACCTGGGAGAAAGCTGGGGAAACAGTATGGGAGGCAGCATCCAGAGGGGACGCTAGCACTGCGGAGGTGATGACTACATGGCGCCTAGTAACTGAGACTTTAAAAGCATGGCATGCAGAAAAGAAAGTAGAGCATGCCGCCACTCAGGCGGTAATAGCTGCAGAGTGGTCAGAACCAGAGCCAGGAAAGCCACCAGAACAGGGCAATTTGATAGACCTGAGTAACGATCAAAAGGGAGCCTGTGAGCCTCTGCCGTTAAGCCCTCCTCCGTGGACCCGCTCTGCACCCGTCCTGTCTTTCCACGATAATGCTTCCCTGGGAGATTGTGTATTTGACCCACAAGAGCGATGGGACCAGGAGCGTCAAGAAGCATTGAAAGAAGGGCACCCCTTGGGGATGGTTTTTCCCGTGCAAGTACGACCTAACGGTTCAAATGAGTATTCCCCATTTCAATGGGACTTGATGAAAGAATTAAGAAAGACGGTTACTACATATGGACCATCGCACCCTATACTCAATTGTTGTTAGAAAATGTTATGACTGGTCAGCTTTTGGTGCCGTATGATTGTCGACAGATAGCCACGATGGTTTTAATACCCACGCAAAAATTGCTGTGGGAGCAAAAATGGAAAGAGAGCTGTGAAGCGGCTGCCTTGGCTAGTTTAGAAAGACAACCTGGTGACCTGCTTCATGCAGTTGGACTGCCCCACCTAATGGGGACGGATCAATTTACAGATCCAAGATTGCAAGCCAGATCAATGATGCCATCTTGCGACAGTCTGCAGCATTGGCCCTCCAGGCCATGCTAAAATTACCTGAGTTTGGGAGGATTGAGCCATCATTTACCAACATTAAACAACAAATCAGCGAGCCTTGTATGCAGTTTATTGATAGGCTGCGAGATGTTTTAGATAAACAAGTTGATAATCGGGAAGCGAAGGAGGCTCTGATACTAAAATTGGCGGTGGAAAATGCAAACACAGACTGTAAAAAGCTATTACAATCATTGCCTGTTAATACCACGTTGGTGCAAATGATAGAAGCGTGTAATCGTGTCAGGTCCATAGACCATCACACTGCAGCATTGGCCGGTGCTTTTGCTGCAGCACTTCAGGTGGGGGGCTGAAGATGTTACTGTTGCCAAGCCACGGGAAATTTTGCTGCTGAATGTCCTCAGCAAAGAATGGGTGAGGGACATAGTGCTTCCCACCCCTCTGGCGCGTGCCCAAGCTGCGGTAAGGGGTGGCACTGGGCCAGCCAGTGCCGGTCGAGGTTTAACGCAGGAGGCCTACCCCTACAGCCACAACAGGGAAACGGGAAGCAGAGCGCAGGGCGGGGCCGCACAATGACACAAATGCCCTGGCCCACCAACATGGGTGGGCCGACCTCGCGGAACTCACCCCGAGTGATGATGACCACCGAGCCTCAACCACAGCCAAACATTGCTCCAGTGACCCCATCACCTATGCCACCGTGGGCTCCCTCACTGCCAAAACCCAAGGAAGCGCCGGATTGGATATCTCCACGATAATGGATTACACCCTTTGGGACACTCGGGTTCATAAAATACTACTGAATGTAAAGGGGCCAATAGGGAAAGGATATAGCGCTCTAGTACCACTTTTTCTGGTCTTTTTGTAATGCCCGGAGTGATTGATGCTGACTATGAGGGGGTCATACAGGCCATGGTATGGACACCCTCTCCACCCATGCTTGTACCAAAAGGAGCGAGAATCACGCAGCTAATATTATTTAAAGCCATGGTTCCAAAGGCAGAAGAGTGCGATTGGCATGACGCAGGTTTTGGGTCAACGGGGTCCCGGAAATCTTTTGGGCCTCGACCATTGCTGCCAAAAGACCTCCATTGACTTTAATGTTTCACCACCTTGGTGCGAAGCCATCGAGCGTGCAATTAACAGTATTAATGGATACAGGAGCAGATGTCACAGTGATTGCTCACAAGGATTGGCCACAGGGATGGCCGTTGGACTCAGTTGCACAAGGCCTTGTAGGAGTGGGAGGTATATCTAACACTTTCCAAAGCCAACACATGCTTACCATTAAGACCCATGAAGGTTCAATTTACAACGTCCGGCCATATGTTACCCTCATACCTGTCAGTCTCCTGGGGAGGGACGTGATGTGACAGGGCGAATTTACCCTGAGCTTCCCAGAGAATTTTCAGTAGCGGCCATTGATGGGCAACCGCATATAAAACTCACCTGGAGGAGTAACAACCCTGTGTGGGTGGATCAATGGCCAATCCCTGCAGAAAAGGTCGCTGCTCTCCAAGAATTGGCGGAAGAACAACTCAAATTAGGGCACATTACCCCGGCAACTAGCCCTTGGAATTCACCGGTATTTGTTATAAAAAAGAAAAGCAGAAAATGGCAGTTACTCCATGACCTGCGACAAATTAATAATGCCATAGAAGACATGGGAACCCTCCAGCCTGGATTACCTTCTCCTACAATGATTCCACAAAATTGGAATATTGTCGTAATTG
Source organism: Gorsachius magnificus (assembly GCA_034008185.1). NCBI lineage: Eukaryota > Metazoa > Chordata > Aves > Pelecaniformes > Ardeidae > Gorsachius > Gorsachius magnificus. The sequence continues at coordinate 163,096,446 of CM067081.1, read as the reverse complement.
ATTTGAAGGACTGTTTTTTTACTATTCCACTTCACCCCGATGACGCTCCTCGATTTGCCTTTTCAATCCCTAGGATTAATAGGAGCGAACCCATGGAGAGGTATCATTGGACAGTATTACCTCAAGGAATGAAAAACTCTCCCACAATCTGCCAAAAATATGTAGCCGAAGCGCTGCAACCCATCCGAAAACAATACCCAGGGGTGTACATGTGTCATTATATGGACGATATGTTATTATCCAGTCCGACAGATAATCTGACACAAGAGGTATTACCCATGTTACAACAGGAATTGCAAAAATGGGGACTACAGACAGCACCTGAAAAAATTCAAGTAACAGCACCTTGGAAATATTTAGGCTGGAAGATAACTGCAGCAGAGCATCCAACCCCAAAATATAGCCATCACAAGGGAAGTTCATACTCTGAACGATGTCCAGAAGCTCATAGGCAATATAAATTGGATCAGAACTCAATGTGGAATTGATAACCACATGCTAGCGCCCCTGTTCGAACTCTTGAAAGGGGACAATGACATCAATGCACCCCGACAGTTAACTAACAACACAAAAACAGCACTTGACAGAATAGAGGAAAAGATCTCTGCCCAGCAATGCCAGCAGCAAGCCGAAAATTTACCCTTTCAACTCTACATTTGCAACCAGAATCCACAACCCATGGCTATTATTGAGCAATGGGATCCCAACACAACAGACCCCTTGCTTCTATTGGAGTGGGTGTTTTTGCCCAGCCAATCATCAAAGACCCTTGTGACCCGCATCGAGATGTTTGCGGCCTTAATTAAGAAAGGGAGAACAAGAATCACCGAAATGGCCAGAGAGGACCCAAAAAATATTGTCATGCCTATAATCAAAAGCTATCTTGATTGGTGTCTCCAAAATAGTTTTGAGCTGCAATCTGCCCTTGCAGGTTTTGATGGCCATCTAGATATACATCTCCCATCTCACAGAATGTTCACCTTTTATAATAATGTACAAATCAAGAACAAACCCTTACTTTGCTGGCAACCAGTCCAAGGACAAATTGTATTTACCGACGGTTCAGGGAGAACGGGAAGAGCGGTGGTCACATGGGAGCAGGGGGGTCACTGGCTGCATAAAATAGAAACCATACAGGGCTCCCCCTAAATAGTAGAATTGCATGCAGTAGTCATGACGTTCAAGCAATGGGACCGGGTTCCACTGAACATTGTATGTGACTCACAGTATGTAGTAGGAATAATGCAGCGAATTGAAAGGTCCCAGATCAGACACATCCAGAATGAAGTATTGTTCTTAAAATTTAAGGAATTGATGTTTCTCGTCGAATGATGCACCCACCCATATTGTGTACTCCATGTCAGGAGCCACACGACACTACCCAGAATTTTTGCCGAAGGCAACGCTCAAGCCGATTGCCTGGCTAATGTTGCATTAAGGGTCCCAGTGCCGAACACACTGTCCCAAGCTCGCACGTCACATCAATTCTTTCACCAATCTGCAAAAGTACTGTCCAGACAATTCTCTATCCCTATAGGAGATGCAAAACTGATAGTGCAAACTTGCCCTGAATGTCAGCAGCAATCAGGGCCACTAACTACAGTGAATCCTAGAGGTCTCTCTGCACTCCAAATTTGGCAAACAGACGTCACTCACATTCCTGAGTTTGGAAGGCTGAAATATGTCCACGTATCCATAGATATGTACTCACACGCACTATGGGCCACTGCAATGACAGGCAAAATGACTCGCCATGCACAGGCGCATTTCCGCACAGCTTTCGCCGCCCTTGGCATCCCTAAGGAGATAAAAACCGATAACAGCCCAGCTTATATCAGCCAATCAACATGGAACTTTTTCCATACCTGGGGTATTACCCACAAAACAGGCATCCCACACTCGCCTACGGGACAGGCCATTGTAGAGCGGGTTCACCGCATATTGAAGGACCTATTAGCAAAACAAAAAAAGGGGGAGGCACAGGAAACCCCGCAAAATAGACTAACTAAAGCCATCTACGTAATAAACTATTTGACATTACCGTTTCAATTCGATGATGTACCACCAATCATTAAACATTTTAAATCAATGAGTTCTGGGCTGACACCCATCCCTGCAGAAAAAGCAATGGTCATGATGCGAAACTGGAACACCAGGGGGTGGGAAGGACCACACCCATTAATAACTTGGGGGCGAGGGTATGCTTGTGTCTCCACAGGACAAGGACCACGATGGGTGCCCTCTCGTGGCGTGCGACCATGACTAAGATCGTCGCCCTCATCGCCCTCCTCTGTAGCATCAGCTCCTCCTGGGTCTCAATCCATCCCAGATGAAATCTCTGGGTCACCCTCGCCAACATGACTGGACAGACTCACATATGCCTGTCCTTAGCCAGCACAGAAAATCCATTCACGACCTGTCTTGTTGGAATGCTGTTGGAGGAGAAAGTTTTGATAAGCTTGGTTAACAGCACCTCGATAGGGCATTTGGTTACAGGGGCGTGGAACCTCTCAGATGCAGGAAATGTCTCCAAAGAAGCAATGAACATGTGGGATGGTTGGGTAATGCACTTACCAACAGCTGTGTTAGAACCCCAGGGATTAGATATCCTGGGAAGAGTAAATGCGCTAGCTTGCCTTAAAATTAACTATACAGGGACCAATCACACTCGCACAGTGGTTGACGTTACAGCCGGATTGCCCATCTACCGTAACGAGTCAGCATGGTGCAACTTTACCTCTGTTAATATATCAAAATCTACAAATGCACCATTGATGTTGCCAGCCAGAGTATTTCTCATTTGTGGCGACAGAGCTTGGCAAGGCATCCCCTCGCATATTGCGGGAGGACCTTGCACTTTGGGAAGGTTGACATTACTGACCCCTAATACATCTATGATCTTGAATATTAGCTGTTTTGTTTATATTAACTTTAATTCTTATAATATCGTGCTGTGTAACTGATATGATAAAGAAGAATATATGGAGTTTGGATAGCACAAAACAAAAAAGGGGGAATTAAGTATGTGCTGTATGAATTTAAGCGACAGCTCACAAATGGTGTATCAGCAATTAAAGAAGTTAGAGGAGCTGTCGAACAAGTTAACAGTAAGTTCATGAGGGTTAGATTCATGGCTAAAAGGATTAGGGGTGACCGGATGGGTGACGGAGTTAATAAGAGAAGTGTTTGTGGGTTTAATTGTATTTGTTATCTTATCAATTGTGCCATGTTTATTGCAATGCTTGCAACGGATGGTCATTCATTCAATGCATACTACTTGGCTGGTCGAAACAAAAACAAAAGGGGGAATTGTAGGTGACTCATTAGGGGATGATGTGGCGCTGTTTAATACAGCAGTACACTAGAGGTCATGAAAAGGACAAGCCAAGGACAGAGTGATAAACAAGCCAGCAAAGGGGAATGTAGAGCCGATAAGAAGAGGCTCCAGCAGCTGAAGAGACCAATAGAAACTTGCGTGGCCAGCGCGTGGACAGGACCAAGTAAACCAATTAGAATCTAGTTAGGTATTCATGTTAGCCTTGTGTAGTGTGTACTGTCTGCCTAGAAGCTATATATATATATATATATCTCCTGTGTTATCACAATAAAGCGATTCCACTTGCGCACTTACTCTGGAGTCCGTGCCTTCATTCCCTCATATAACCATGCCCTGAACTGGCTCAGACCCACTCCGTTGCATAAGCCAGAAGCACTCTGGTACGGCATATAAGGCTAACGGAGCCTCAGTGATATTCTAACCGCAAATATTAATTCACTCAGTATTAGCTTTAGCAAAGGTGAAGAAAAAAAGGCATCTTCTCTGTCATCGCCTTTCCCCAAAGCAGGATGTTGTAATGAAAGAAAAAAGAGAGGTTTTACAATGTTGAAAACTGAGAAAGTTAGAATAGGTCGGGGGGCTTTTTTGGTTTGGTTGGCAGCATGAGTCACACCCATGCTTTTATGAGACTCCTGAACGCCATGCCTGATGGACAGGCATTTGAATTCGGTGGCTGTTGTGTTCTTCCAGGGACCACTGGCTCCTGGTGCCAATTCAGACATTACAGTTCACTTGCCTTACCTCAGGATGACCTTCTGTAGGCAGGAATCCTTTCTCATCACGCGCGTGCCATTACAAGCCTTGTGGTACCTTCCGTTTAACCAGGAAGGTGACTTGAAAGTCCACCAGGGCTCCCCTGCTCCTCTCCAGCTCTAGCAGAAGTGACCACCCCAGCACCTAGAGGGTAGATAGAGCATTGCTGCTCCCAGCATGTTGCCATCTGGGCTGTACCCCCCCTTCCCCCACACAGCAAATAGAACAGCCCCTGCTCTTCCAGTGTAAAGCAACACCTCTGAGGGCTGTATCTATACCTATGCCCGCAGCTCTACAGCAAAGGAGCGCAAGCAGCCCTGCACTTCAGTCACCAATAACGCAAACAGCCTTTCCAGCAGGAAGGGTGGGTGCAAGGCGGGGGGGGGTTCTCCGGACCTTGCTAAGAAGTTTTTCTTAGAAGCTTCCCCAAATCTTCTGCAAGGTCTCTAGTCCCCTCCCTGGGCAGCCCCCGGATATCTGAAACGACCTCCCCCCCCCTTCCTCACCGCACTGAGCCTCTCTACTGCCCGTGCTCCAGGCAGGAAGGCTGCCTGGCTCAGACTTTCTAGCAAGAAAATTATTAGGTTTAAATGCCTCAATAGCTAGGTTAGCCAATTCTGCAAGACACTCCCTGTCATTTCAAATTGCCTTGGTATGTTCATAGCCCTCCTCTCGGCGTGATTTGGTCATGCTGTCACAAACCACTGGACTCCTGGATTTTATCCCAACATTGATTTCTATTTGTACAGGGATGCCTTGCAAATGCACCTTCTTCCAGGTAAGTTTCTGCTCTGTCACCACAGCGACTGAAGCTTTTCAATTTAAATTTCTCTCATCTCTTTGCCTGTGATCCTTATTCTTTCCCAAAGCTGCCCCCATTGGAAGGTCTGAGTTCACCCAATGAAGCTGGTGAACCAAATTTAAGTACAGATGTGTTTTTACAGTGTTTGGGTAATATTTTTAATCAGGGAAGCATTTGCTTGTCTCCACAAGGTCAAGTTGTGCTTGTGGGGATGCCTTTTTTTCTCCAGCAAGATGACTGGCAAAGCACTTGGATTTTATTAGCTGAGGGGACAAACCTCCTCCTCCATGAGCTCTTCCCTCTTCCCCTTTCTGAGTATTTTCCATGTGTTTGCACTGTTCTGGTTTAGGTCAGACACAAAGCCAACTCCACGGTCCTTAGCTGACATAACCTGCCACAGGCACTTGTCATACTGCTCACACTATGTCACAGATTTGTCATCTCACCCAGACCTTCCTGATGTCCCACAGGCTCTATGAAAACCATGAAGCTTGGTGTGGGGGCTTTGGGCCCGCTTTCTGGTGGTGCTCCATGGGAAATCGCTTCCTGCTACCTTAGGTATGATGTTTCCCTTCACTTTCTCTTCACAGGATCAAAGTCGACCCTAAGGATGCATACAGTATGTATAGAACCCCATATTTACTGGTTCAATAAGTAAAGAGGGTGTTTGGTTTGCCTCCCGAGTACGTGAATGTTGCTGTTTTGCAGAGGCACAGTGAGGTCCAAGGACAGACGGACAGGATTCTGCAGTGAGGCTGCTGGAAAACTGGGAATTCAGCTCAGGTATCCTCAGTCTCAAGATGCCTTCTGATCTATGCTCTATTGGGAAAGCTTCCTGCCATCCTTTGAAATCTCAAGATAAATTAAAAAAAAAAAGGGCCATGTGCTCCTAAATTACTCACGTCATACAAATCTTCAAAATTTAATGTGTCCCCTTTGTAAATGGATTTTTTTAAAAAATCCCTCTTTACTTAATCCTGAGTTTGATTTGTTTCACACACTTTGCTTTTGCTACGCCTCTCTCTCCATTGCAGGGAACACAAGAACCTTAAGTCACCGGCCAGGGTTGCCAGGCCCCCGCCAGCCCAGGGTGTCTGTGGCAATGACAAGCATGGCAGTACAGCTAGCCGTCACCATGGCAAATAGCTCTTTTAATGTGCATTAAAGCAAGTAAATAAAAAGTGGAAATTATTTTAAGCTTTTCAGAGAATTAACTTTACTTGCACTGCCTCGAAGGGATTTGAGACTATAAATATTTTTTTTACAGGTCTTGTTTTCTTATAAGACTTGACAATGCTGTGCAATATGCTTCCCCTTCTCCTCAAGCCGGGTAAAATACTGAATCAAATAAAGCAGCCTGCCCCATCCTCCCTCTCTGGCAAGAGTCCATCTTCTGGACTTTGGGATTTCAGCTCCCTTTGCCTAACAAATGGGATGGGTGAGGAAACTATAGAATCATAGAATCATAGAATCATAGAATGTTTTGGGTTGGAAGGGACCCCTAGAGGTCATCTAGTCCAACCCCCCTGCAGTGAGCAGGGACCCCACTAACTAGAATGAAGGAGATTTCTGCATTTTTAGCTCTTTACGAAATTGTTGTTTCATGGTCAAGTGAAAAGCTTCCCTTCCCACCACCCAGAGAGCCCGATTACTGCAAGTGTGATGGGTGCCTGGGTGGGAGCTTGAGCTGGTTTTGGTAAACCTCCCATACCACCAGTAACCAGTGCACTGTGACCAGTTACCACTCCTGCACGTCACATGGGCCTTTTCTATGCTGTAAATAAGAGGACGCGTCTGCTTTCTCTGTGTTTATTGCATTACACTGAAGCAAAATGGCATGTACTTATTTGCAGTTATTAGCTGATGATTTCACCACATCTAAGGAATACAAGGAAAAGCAATTAAATAGTTCAGGACTCGGTTACCACTGAAGGGAGGCTCAGGCCCTGCGACAGAACAGGATGAGGGCAGAGCCATAGAAATCGCGGGCTGAGCTGAGCCCGCCACGCTGCCCACTCAGCAGGGCAGCAACCTCCCTGGGCTGGATGCGTTTTGAGCAGCACGGGAGCTTGTGAGCTCGGTACCATTGCCCTCTCCCGGATACCTGGTGAGAACAATTTGCTGGGAGTAGCACCGTGAGATCCACGCACTGGAGATGTTCATCCCTGTCCTGAGGGACTTAGTGGTGACCACATTCAGCGTTGCCATCCCTTGTGCTGAAAGTTGCTCTGACAAACCTCTCCCCAGGTTGGGGAACTCCGCTGGCTCATGCAGGACGGGACTTTGCCCGTGTCTTTCTCAGACCAGTCTTTCCTGTACACCACTCCCCCCCATTATTTTAGTTCAAACACAAAACAACGCCTGTGCCTCTTAAATAACGACCTCTACAAAGACCCTGGAGATGCTTCACAACGGTGTCCTGCTCGTCATTCATGAGAATGGAGAGGTGGTAGCTGAGACCAAGAGCTGCTGGTGCCTCTCTGGGCTGGTGCTGCTGGAAGGAGTGAGTCTTCCTCTCAGGAACAGCAAGCATAAAGTCATCATCTTAAAATGTAGTCTTCAAGGATGGTGGCCAGAGGGATCCACCTGGAGCACTGAAGCTGCAAAGCACATCAGGATTTGTTGGTTGGCTTTGATGTATCTGCGGGTTTTATTTAACTGTAGAAACTCAGTTTGCTAAGGAAATTATTGACAGTTATATCTACAATATATAAGCCTTCTTCTTGCTTTTTTTTTTTACTTTTTCATTCTTCCAACTGTGGCTGGAGGCCCCAAAGCAGCAAATCAGTGCTGATGAGATGTTTGAAGAGCCTGGAGGTTGCACATCCTCACCAACCCGCCTCTTTGTAGACGTTGTTCAGGTGAGTGCAGATTTCATTGGTCACCTTCTCAAAGGAAGCTTTGCAGTCTCCACCAAATTTCTCCTCCATCAATTGCAAGATAATGTCACAGATAATCTAAACAAGGAGAAGGGAAGAAACAACCAGTGTGAAGCATAAGAACAAAATCCATATTTTTAGTTGGGATTCTTGAAGTGTGAAGTGGGGGGTGCAAAACCAATTCAGTAGCATATAGCACGCAGAGCTGGAAACAGGTCATGGAAAATTAGGTGCCTTATAGAATTCACAAAAAAATGCAGTCACTGTTGTTTGGGGTTTTTTTAACTATCCTGTATCTAGTTAATGTTGACTGCATCCATATACACAGTCACTTAGAGACTGCTGTACAGGACTAGTTCACTTGGTCTATCTACTGCAATCCTTCTCCTGGCAGTGGGTTGTCCCAGATGTTTAGTGGCCACAAGGAGCCCCATGTTGGGCACCTATGGAATACACATCCTAACCTTTCCTGCCTGCTAGCTATCTAGTGCTCTGTAGCAATGAGGGTTTTCTATGTCTTTACAACTGCTAGGTAAGTGGTATACTTTGAAGCATGAATTCCTTTTCTATGCAGCATGTATTATTTTGTGGCCATCCTCACCCTGAAAAAGTCTTTTCAGGCTCTCTCCAGGCAGAAATCCTCACTTATTCTCCCACTTACTGAAAACTGGGCCCACTGCTTTGGAAACCACCTTCCTGGTGCCTGAGTGACCTTTCCCAGAAGGTGCATCCTTTTGCAGTTTGTGCTGTGTAAGACAGACAAAATCGTTATAAATCCCAGGGACCTTAGGTGGACTTGGGTAAGTCCTTTGATCCTGGATTTATTATCTGTGTTTTTTTCGTGATGGCAATGCTGTTGCCATTGTTGCTCAATGACAGCTGGTTTAGTTGTCCTAGAAAAACTCAGTTCCTGTTACTAGAAAAAAATAGACATCAAGGACAGAAGTCCAGTGTTATGTGCTTTTCTGTGTCTTGTTATTAAATGACAAGCGTGGGAGCCCTGTTGCACTAAGAAAACCCGCTACAGCTCGCAGGCAGCTCTGCAGCTCCCACCTGCGCAGCCCTGCCTGCGTTGCATCTGCTGCACAGTCTTCTTCCCAACAACGCCAGGTCTCTCATTCCTGCTTGTTTCCACCATCAAGCGTCTCACCTTCCAACATCTCCACTCTCTGAAGCACATATATAGTTATATATACAAAGACTGAATTCCTCGATTCCACCCCTCCAAGGGGAAGACATCCTCCCATCACAGTTACACCCCCTTGGAAGAGGGGGTGCTGGCTCACCCTAAAGTTTTTGGGGTCAATCTTCAGCTGGGTGGCATGTTTCTTGCCGAGCGGGTTCACTATGCCAAGAAAAGCCTCGGAGTTGTCCAGGTGTTGCACCATGTCGTTAATGGCGGTGAAAACCTTCTTGCCATGGCCCCTGACCTGATCCGACTGTTTCATCTCTTCGGCGGAGTCCATGCCTTTGAAGTGTGTGAAGTAGGATTTGGTGTCTGGGTGCTCAGTAAACATCCTGTTGAGAAATGAGAGATGTCCTAATTTGTGGACCGAGGCATCAAAGACAATAGGGCTTCACATTCCAGGCCTTGTCTTACCCATTTATTGCCTTTTTTCTCTTCTCTTTATTAGAACTGACACCTCTTTCCCCTGGATTTCTTTGTTCTCCTTTGCCCTTGCCATCTGCGCACAGCCCCTGTGCCCACGGAAGCCTGTCCCCTTCCTCGCCTCTCCCCAGGGCACTTTCCTTTGCTCACTCCACATTAAAACCTACCTGTCTTGAATTTATTCTACTGCTTCTAAAGTAAACATTTCCTCAGTGTTGACTCGGTGTTAGGTAGAGATAAAATCCGCAGAGAAGTGGGAGCACGTTCACACAGGGTGAAGTAACAGCACGATATTCTTGAGAATCTTCTGGACAGCAGATATGTCCACTGTGCTCTCAGTGGGTGTTTTCATGGAGAAATCCTACTATTGGTTTTGTTAATTAACCCCTTCCTAGAGTCTATCCCAAAGCTTTCTTACTGCCTGGGATGGATTCTTCTTTGAGTACCAGGTACTGCTCATTTTATTTACTCAAAAGTCACACGATTCAATGTCACTCATAAAGGAATTGCCTTTTATAATGCATCAATTACAATGGTCTTGGTCAAGCTCTTAATAAAGCAGTTTGCTCTGTTGGGTAAACCAGTTCTCCACTTGAAATAGCAATATCAAACTCCAGATTACATTTCTCAGAGTCACAGAACAGATGAGGTTGAAGGGATCTCTGGAAGTCATCTGGTCCAAACCCCCTGATTGAGCAGGGTCATCTAGAGCCAATTGCCCAGGACCATGTCCAGAGAGTTCTTTGAATATTTCCAAGGATGAAGACTCTGCAGCCTCTCTGAGCAACCTCTGCCAGTGCTTGGTCACCCTCACAGTAAAAAAAAAGTGTTTTCTGATATTCAGAGTCTTTCAGTTTGGGCTCATTGCCTCTGATCCTGTCACTGGGCACCACTGAGAAGAGCCTGGCTCTGTCTTCTTTGAACCCTCCCTTCAAGTTTTTATACACATTGATGAGATCCCCCTGAGCCTTCTCTTCTCCAGCCTGAACAGTCCCAGCACTCTCAGCCTATCCTCATAGGAGAGATGCTCCAGTCCCTTTGTCACCTTCACAACCCTTCACTGGACTCTTCCCAGTATGTCCATGTCTCTCTTGTACTGGGCAGCCCAGAACTTCTCTAAAGGCAAGGCTGAGTCCGTAGGACACTAAGGCAAAACCTTCTATAGTAAATTAACCTGGGAAGCCAAGGGCCTGGATGCTATTAACATTTTATAGCTGCATTTGGACCCTAAGTCTCCTCAGGTTGTGTAGACTGCAGAAGGAAGGAGCCGTTCATAACATATGTTGAGGCTGATCCAAGCACAAGGTGTGATATACAAGAAAGCCAGAGGGAGCGGTAAAAGTATGATGACCAGAAATAGTAGTTGGACTGATCAGTACATATGGAGGTGATGAAAGTCCCAGCTGAGAGAGGGTACATGAAATGCAAATAGAAGAAACGTGTCTTACAGAAGAAGAGAGGAAAACAGAGTGAAAATGAAGAGACAAAAGCTCATAGGAAGGATACATTACACCAAAACAGATGGGCTCTGGACTGGAAAGGAAAAATCAGAAGAGAAATATTGAGGAGATGCAAGTTAAAAAAAATCATTAAAGGAGTTCAGAGGTAAAGGGAAAGAAGGAAATAGGCCCATGTTTTGTTCCTGTTCTCTTTTATACCATACTTTCTTTTCTTTACCTTAAATATATCACTTTTCTACTGGGGAGAGGGGTGGAGTGAAGAAATTGTTCTCGTCTATTGCTCCTTTTCCACCCCCATCCCCATTTCCTTTTACTTTTCTTTGTGTGGACCGCTCCTCTTCCCTGTTTCCCCCCTGAGGTGGGATAAACCACAGCAAACCAAAATGTTCCCAGCAAGGGCTGCATGAAAACACCTCAAGATGTGCACGCAGGTGGTAACTCCATCCTTCTTGACATCTCTCCTTGAACCCTCTGGCGTTAGCAGCAGGATGGGCTCTTTCCTTACCTGACCAGCACGGCTGTCCCGTTGTCCTCAGCATCCACATATATCTTCTCCCAGGCGCCACGGGCACTTTGCACCTCTGCTTCAGAGAACGACATGGTGGAGGAGATGGCTGCAATGCAGGACGCAGAGGGAAGGAGAAAGATGGGGAGGTCCTGGCAGGGCGGTTCTGCTCCTGTTCTCTCCTTGGGGCTCTCTAAATACTGCCCCAGGGATTTAAGAGGTCTTGAATGGACTCTTTGTCTCCATTCCCCTTCGTCACATTTCTGCAGGCTTTAGGGCTGCCTAATCACTTTTAATCAGGAAAGAAACCAACCACATGAGGAGGGAGGACTAGCACTCTCGCTGTGGCGTCAGGTGCCAGAGCAAAGATCTCACTGTCTGAGGAGAAAAGAGAAAAAAGGGGGTTTCAGTGGGGAAAAAAAAGATCCGCTCTCTTCCCCTCTCACCCCTGCCAAGGCCAGTGCTTGGCTTCTCTATCCTGAGAGTGCTGCTGTGCTGTGGGCACCATGGTGCTCTGCCGTCCCCTCTTCCCAGCACTTCTTGCTCCTTCAGTGCCATTTCCAGCTCTGGCAACTCTCTCCAGTCCTGCTTTCATGCCATGGTCACTACTTTCCCCACAGCCCTCTGATTTAGCAGGGGCTCACCCCGTGCTGCTCCCGGTCTTGGTGCTGGGCGGGTGGGAGGCATCTCCAGCCCGGAATGACACTGTTGCAGGGACGGTGAGGGCAGTGTGGGCACAGCATCCCTGGCAAGCCATGTCATTTTAATGCAGGAGGTAAATGGGTGCAGGACACCCAGGCTGGAAGCACAGGCATTTTGCTATCCTAATCCTCCTGGCTTGCAGCTGGGATCTCTGTCCTATCCCTAAGCGCTACTTGCTTGGGAGGGAGAAAAAGAGAATGGGCAGGAGAAGGGCCAGTGTGGGGCTGCAGACAGCATGTAGAGGCCCATTATTGTCACGGTCACTTGGAACAGGAGGCAAAAAAAAATCTTGGATTATCCATGCGGCGCCTGGGCTTAACCTCTGGCAGGAATGTTCTGGTTAAGTCCAGGGCACGCTCATAAAATAAGGGCTAAGGGGCTTGAGGAACTGCTGCTGCTGCTGCTGGATGCCGAGAGCAGACAAAACCTCGTATTGTTTGGGATGGTTTAGAGAAGGGAAGGAATGGGAGCGAGGGAGAAATGTGCAGCATGGCAAGCAAAACCAGCTCCCAGGGCAGAAGGAAAGTGGTGGTTGCAACCTCACAGAAACCAATCGGTCTTGGTGGGGTTGTGTCCCACCGCTGCCGAGGGATGCTTCAAATGACTTCACTGAAACTACCGCCCCTCTTCCCTCCCTCTCCCTTTTCACCACAGCAAACAAAGGGTGGTGTGACAGAAAGCTGAACAGCCTTCTGCTTTCTCATCCCCAAATCCTCAGAAAAATGTCCCAGATTTCAGGAGAGCCCCAAGAGGGCTATACATGCTCTGCTGCTGGGACCGCTGCCTCTTTGAAGGCAAATACAAACCAGGGGAACGCCGGTCAGCCGAGCCCAGCTGCCAGCACAGGGACACAGAGGAAAGAGCGAGGACGGCACCACAGGAGTTGGTGGGTCCCAGGCCTTGGGAGCCAAAACCTCCTGGGGGGAGCTTGGTGAGGAAAGCACCAAGTTTTTTGGCTGAGAGCAGAATGCACATCAGGTGCTTGTCTTGGGTGGCCTGGGAGGAAGCAAGCTCCTGAAGAAAGACCAGCACCAACTTTAGCAAAAGGGAAAGGGGCTCAAGGCAAGTCCGGAGCATGGAGGTAGAACTGTTTCTCCTTCAGGATGTGAATGTGGACTATTACTCACTTGCAACTTTCCCTCCTTTCTGTAGGTGTCATGTTCTCTTCGCAGATCCTGGTGCACACTGACTTGCTGTGGACACTCCTCAGTGGGAGAAGATGGAGTGTGGTGGCAAGCTGGGCTCTCTGGCCTGAGGGGTGGTAGCAACATTGCTCAAGGGTAAGTCTTCCCTCTTAGCTTTCTTAGTCTTTTCTTCTTCGTCTCCCTTGTTTGCCCTTTGTTTCCTGCCCCTTTGGTTTTTGTTCGCAGCAGTTCACAAGCAAACCTCAGCTCCCCTAGGGGACTTCTCTGCTCTCCCCAACCTCTTCTGGGACACTGCAGTACCAAAGGTACTCATTCCCTCGATATATTGTCATATATCTGGTTGGGAAATGTCAATCAATTTATTGCAAAGTAACAAACCAACCAACGCTTAGACACCTTTCTTCACCACCACCCCCCGCCCCCATCCTGGTCCCCCGCCCCTGTGCCCCTGGTTACACCCAGGCCCTTTGGTGAGACCATGGGCGGTGCAGGAGCTGGGGGTTGGGGCAGGGGGGTGTGTCCCTTCGCTCTTGCTGCTCCTTGTGTCCTACTCAACTGCTCCAGCATGGGCTCTTCTGCCGGTCACTGTCCCTTTGGGTGCTGTACCTGCCCTGGCCTTGTCTCTTCTTTTTCAGCATCCACTGCCCTTTCTTAAACGTGTTTCCACAGAAGCACCATAAACTCAACTTGTTGGACCAGTTTGGGGTGCAGTGGGTCAACTTTGCCTGGTGCCAAGCCAGCTGTGAGCAGCACAGGGCAGTCCCTGGCTGACAAAACAAACAGTGATACCCTCAAGCACGTCACCATGCTCTCTGTGACACGCTTTTCTGTTCTTTCCTTTCACCTTCAGGTGTTACCTTTACTGTTTTGGAAAATTATCTTCTGTTTTCCCCCTGCGCAGTTTGCCGAGCCCTTATAAGATGAACACAGTAATACCTCATAAAATGGTGACACCTCTAATAGGGTTTTATGCATCTGTACTACACTTCAGGGGTCTCTAGAGATTGAAACAAAAAAGCTCCAGAAGCCTGGGGTTTTTGCCTCAAAATGATATTGCTGTGAAAAATTTGCAGTTGAATCATAAAGCCATCACGTTGTTGCTGATGCTCAACCCCCCTGCCCCAGGGGAAGAGGATATATGCTTAGTTTGTTTCTTTTTCCTCTCCCATGGTTTGTTTTGTTCAGTATCGCAAAGGAAGTGAATGCTCTTCAGTGTTATTTCTGCTGAACGGGGAGGAATATTTTCTAGTGGGGGTGCTGGGCAGCACTGCGGAGACAGCCTCAGCCACAGACGGGATGCTCCTCAGCAGGCAGGGTTAGGCTGAAGGGTGGAGAACACTGGGAAATCCGGAGCAGGGAGCACAGCCGCGGTATTGTGGGCTGTGCGCGGCAGCCAAGCTTTTCCTGGCTCCGTCCCCAGGCAGGGAAGCAGAGGACGTGCCTCCTGCTGCGGCCCAGGGAAATGATGACGATTCTGCAAAGCGGGGTTTGTTTCCTTTTGGTTTCTGAGAAACCACGCGCTTTAGGCAGAAGGCAGCCAGCAAGCTCCGATGACAGAAGCAGATGGCACCTTCTACCTGCCAAGCCATTTAGGATCTGGCAGCAACGACTCTGCCTGCAGAGCTCATTGATGCCCCCGTTGCAGGCACTGCAAAGCTGCCCATGTTTGCTTTGCCTTGAAAGGTCGTGATCAGTTATTTAAGTTTCATGTTTAATACAAATAAATAACCCTATTTATTAAGCAACAGGGGTTAATCCCCAGCTCGGCAGACACGCCTGTTGTAGAGGATGGCTGGAAAGAGCTCGGCAGCTGTAACTGTGATTTTCCCAAACACCCCTCATACTGTCAGACTGAGGTTAGAGCCCCCATAGCAGGCATTGCCCGGTTTCTTGGACACTTACCTTGGGATGCTGACACTCAGTGCTGCATTTACAGAGATGACAAACAACT
Source organism: Gorsachius magnificus (assembly GCA_034008185.1). NCBI lineage: Eukaryota > Metazoa > Chordata > Aves > Pelecaniformes > Ardeidae > Gorsachius > Gorsachius magnificus. Next base: position 163,081,303 of record CM067081.1, on the reverse strand, counting down.
GTGTCTTCTCCGTGCTCAGTATCTGAGGTTATCAACGTTATCAGGTCATCAAAACAAGCAAAATTAGGAGCTGCAATCACAACTGTTGGTGTCAATGACTGAATGCCAAAGCCCACATAGCACATGGGTGGGAAAGACCTGGGGCAGATGCAGGCAGCTTTCCCAGCTTCCCCCAGACTGCAACTGCTCCCATTCTGAGAGCGGCAGTGGGCTGGGGGGAAGCTGTGTTGCTCTTTGCATGGGTGAAAGTACCAAGTCCAAAGGGCAAGAAAAAAGGAGTACTCAGATTCCTTCGGACTTAGCCACCCAGAATGGCCCTCACATAGATTAAAGATAGGTGCCATCTGACGCGATAGAAAAGTAGACAGGTTTCTGTTGTGAATACCTTTATTGTGTGCATCAGATTTTAGATGTGAAAACAAAGGCAACGTATTCAAAATAGTTCAGCTTTTGTACATCACAGAGCATAGTATGCGTACAGATTAATCCTCTGAGTGTTGCTTTACTGACTGACAGCATTAAGGACATGGCTAGCAGTGATTCTAATACAGTTCTTACAGCTAATAAAGGTGCCAGCACTGAATTTTCATGCAGCGTATCCAGCTAACCAAGGCTTTGCATTGGGACAGGCTAGTGTTCAGCAGGGAAACTTTACACCCGTAGTGAAGGGGAAAAAAACCAACATGAAAAACCTCCACAAAAAAACTCAACCAACAAGTGGTGTTAAAGTAGTCACCACATCCCACCACCAGACCGATGCCTAGCCAGTCTCCAAGCAATAGCCACTTGGGGAAACTCACACACACACAGAGTTTTATTGCTGAGCATGAGGTTGCAGGGTATGAAATATCCCCTTGGTCAGCTGGGGTCAGCTCTGCTGGCTGTGTCCTCTCCCAGCCCCTCGCTGCAGGGGCAGAGTGAGAAACAGTGGCATGAGCACTGTTCACATTTGTAATGTTACAATCTGGCATTCATATCTGCCCTGTTGATGAGATCAAACCACCCAATGGTTTAATAGAAACAACACTTCCACAGGTTTTGGATACAAACCCCCAGACTACATTGAGTTACTGCTTCACAGAGCACCTTTGTTAAAGAATTTTATGAGTCTCTGGGTTACTCTGGGTTTGCATTTATTCACAACTCAGAGTTGGGCCATCACCTCAGTGAGTGGCAAATGAGAATCACAAACATAACACTTTATATATCTTTCTATCATAATTGCATAAAGAGTTTCCATGGTGTTCACAATTCCTAATTTGTTTGGTCAGCTGAAAATCCATTATTTTCCACAGGTTAGCATGTTCTTATCGTTCTGTCTCAGTCCTGCTTCTCAATCACAAAGTCCATTGGCTCATCCATCAGAAGTCTTCTTTTGGCAGACACCGTGAATACAAGGCAAAACCATAAGAACTTTACCTTTAACCTATCCTCTATTTGTCTGGGCCTACTTTACTTATTCTGTGTACATCTTGGTTTAAGGTCAACTTATCTGATTGTCTTAAAGTCTTACCTTTGTCTCTCTGATTAACTCGGCTGGTGACTAGTCCAGCCATGGAGGGGGGCTATACAATGGACATAGTGAGACCATGGACTGTTGAGTTTCTGCTTGCACACCTGCATCTTGGTTGCATTCAGAAGTCAATATCTTAATATAATACCCCCAGGATGATTAATGAAACTAAGCAAAAGAAAATTAACTCCTTCCTTTATCAATCTTGACTGGGACAAGAGCTCTTTAATTACACACAATCTAAGTAAGTGATGTTCTGAAGAAAAGTCAAATACATTGAATGTCACCCCTAGAAGAGTTAAGCCTGGACTCCAGATAAAGAGACCTGGTATCAGAGGAAGAGAAGATGTAGCTGAAAGAAGACATCAGGCTAAAAGGAATAATTATGGGCTGGTATATGTGGAAGTTAGACACCAGTCCAGGAGCTTTGTATCCAACACAGGTAAAGTGTATATGATTATATTGGTAGTATGGACTATTACATTCAGAGATGCAATGGGGCTAAGCTAGAAGGGCGAGACATAAAGCAGCAGATAAACCTGCTGTCAAATACAACAGAAAGAGAGGTGTTGGGCTGAAAGAGTGGTTGGTAAGGAATGGAAGGAACTGGAGAATCAGACTAGCAAACCATTTACCTCTGCAAGCAGAAGGCTGGATGATAGGCTTTACGGTCTGTTTGCCTTCTCTGTTGCAGTAGTTACTGCCTCCCTCTAAAGCCAGGCTCTTCCTTAAGTTACTGTAGCTGCTGCTCAATGTACCGAGCATTTACACAGCTAAAAAATCTATTACAACTGTCCGGCTTTGTTTGGAAGTAACGTCAGTACATGTGGCTTTAAACTCAGTGAGCCCAAATTTAATCTCCAGCTTCAGTGTGCGTTTCCTACCCAGCCTCGTGTATGGTGTTGGCACTACACAGGACCCAATGCATTCCAGCCCTCCCTCATCTATGTACTGAGCATCCTGCTTTTCTGTACAATAGAAAGAAAAGGTTACACTTGTTTGATCTGGTTCTGTTGGATGGAAGTCATAGTGGGCAATTTCATTTATATTCACAGACTCCTCAATTCCCACCAATTTCTTGAAGAGATCTATGCAATAAATATAGCCATCAGTTTTTGAGACCCTTCGTTTATGGTGGTCATGGATAGCAGCATCAAATTCCTGAGTTACTGCTATGCCATATGTCCGAGCACTGACTCTTGAGGGAACAATGCATGGATTGACTCCAAATAAAACAGCCCCTTTTGCGATGGCCCCTTGGGCGTCCATTGGACAAAGGATATGATACTTCTGGCTAAAGGCCTGACTGATCGCATCTCTCAAGATGATGCTAGCCGCAAAGCCTCCCACAAGCAAAATGTACTGGACCTTGGCCATCTCAGGCTTTTTAAGAATTTCCCTCAAAGTACAAATTATATTTTTGATACTGTAGTCAAAAAAGCTCTTCATTTTCTCATACGTAATCATGATCATCCCATCACACCACACAGCTCCCTTTGCTTTTTCGAAGAAGTGGGACATGTCCTTCTTGCATGTTGCCACTTTGGTCAAGTTGTAGTAGCAATGCATGTAGACCGCCTCCCTGCTAGCAGAGCATTTCTGCAGACTGAAGCTGTACATCATATGTTGTAATTCGGTAGGGTGGTTCTTTACATATTCATCCCATACACCGTCATCAAATATTTCCTTGAGGAAATCAATGAAGTTTTCATCCACTCTGTTGCCTCCCCATCCACCTCCAGAAGCCTTGTGTAACTCCTTCAGGTAATGGTTTTCTTGGATCTCATGTACCGTGATATCTATTGTGCCACCTACACACACACAGACAAACACAAATGAAGTCAGCTGTTTTCTTTAAAGTACATGAGGTCCTTACTTTCCACTGAATATAATCTCACCTTCTGAACTCCTGGTCCACAAGTGCATGTTTCTGCGGCTTTTCTCATCCTCACTCCTCTGCTGTTGCCTGCACACCTCTAGGTTTCCTAAATTTATGCACTTCTGTTTACAAGCCTGGTCTCTCAAGGTTTCTACAATAATTGCTCATGAGAGCTGGATGCTCTGACTTGCTCCCTGCATAAGCTGATCTCCTTTCTGTTCATAAAAGGAGACTCACCTCCTTACATAGAGAGTTGACTCCTGCCTCTTGATATGCATGCCCTGAGTTAAGATGAACCAGTGGTGGTGAGACTGTCCAAAACTTGGGGTCCTCTTTATGCCTTTTCAGTACTTATTCACAGTCACCAGACTGTTCTGGCAGGGAATTAATGTCACACCAAAAAAACCTCACACAGGCAACTAGAGAAATTACTAAGAAGCGATCCAATAAATATTCTTAATGACTTACTCTACAGGGCCTGCTAGCTAATCTCTTTGGTCAGCTCGCCGGGCACTACGCTTGGTCCTACAGAGGAGGCTGTGAGCTCAGGCTGTACAATGGCACGTGGGTGCGCATTGGTGGCTGGCACTGGGACACAACGCAGGCTGATCTGGCATGACGGCAGGAGCTCTCGCTATGACTGTCTGGCCTGAAGTGCATGGTGGCATAAGACCCTCAGTGACGTCCGTTTGCCATGGATTAGGCCTCAAGCTGTCCTGTCCTTTCCTCCCATTTTTCTCCCTGCCCGTGGGATCTCATTAAGTGAGAAATAAAAATAGAAATAAAAACCCCATGACAAGCACAGCAGCAGAGCCCAAGCTCTGGGAATGCACTGCAGACCTTTGAAGACACTGCAAAATAGCGATGCCCTGTACCCAGCAAAGATGGTACCTGTTAAACAGGGGAAAATTTACCTCCGCAGTCAACAACAATATACTGGATCCCAGGGAAGTCTTCAAACTTCTTCTTGTCACTGCTGTCTACCATAAATCCTTCCTGTGGCAGCTGTTTGCACCAGAGAGATGCAGCCTCCGGCTCCAGGGCAATAATCAGCTTCTCAGAAATCATGTCAGAGATGAGTCCTGCCTAAAATCATAAGAGAGGGGTGTCAGTTCAAGGAAAGGTGGCAAGATCACTGCTGGACAAACGCCACCTGCTAGGAAGGCTGTTCTCACCCCAGGAGCCCACACTGGGGTGGTGGTTCTTGCACTGCTGAGCTCCATGGGGCTCATTTCTACAAGGCAGTGGGGGGAAAGGGCAGAGCAGTTGTTACTGCCAGTCTGGGACATCCTCTCCCGCACCGCCCTCACTGTGGGAGATTTCTCTCCCTGATAGACTGAAATTTGAAGTACAGGTTCTTTAAATGTTGAGGCCTTCCTCTGTCTCGATGGATAAAGAATCTCCAAAGATAATCTGAACAAGTGCGATAACCCCTGCTTTTACCTGTTTTGCCGCCAGCCGCATGAACTGCCTGGCAGCAGCACTCCATATGGCTGGGACGGTAATGACCCAGGTGATCTCCTCCTGGTCACAGATGGTTTGGAAAGAGGCTTCTTGGACGGTGTTCATGGCATGTTCCTTCAGGTAGCACAGGCTTTCAGAAAAGACAGTCAGGGTGGGAAGCATCTTTCCGTTGCTGGCTTTCAGCTCCATGCCAGAAGTGACTTTCTACAAAAAACGGTGTCAGGGTCACACAGGGCAGTCTCAGCAAGAGACCTGTCCCCTTCTCACTGAGCACTGCACAACACATGGCACAGAAGGAGGTCCTGTCTCCAAACCTGAGTAAATTCCAAGCAACGGCTTCAGTATTGTGGCAAACTGCAGCTTAATGGACACAGACCAGCTACCAAACAGCTTACCCACGACATTGGTGATTCAATAGGCAAAATACCAATGCGGATGATCAGTCAGCTGTTTCTCCTGGGCCAAATTTTGTAAAGACCATGTAGATCCTCCTGAACAGCCAGTGGGGAGAATTGTACCTTCTATGTGACACCACCATACATTTCCCAGGTGTATGTATGTATAGAGACTTCACACCTTTCTGGTTGCCCCTATACTTCTGTGTATGGCATTAACAACATATATGCTGGACAAACATGTAGACAAATAACCCTCTGGCCTGACACATAATGTGTCTCCTTGGCTTATATATCTCCCTGAGTGTATCTTGAGGCAGGTGGCTGCTCTGACACTTTTTTAGTCTCTCCCAGGAGACCAAACCTCCCTCTGTCAGTCCCTGATTGCCTGCTCTGTCTAGAAAGAGCAGGAATTGTTGCCTGTATCCAGAGAAGTTTCAGGAGACAGCCTTCACCGCACCGCACTTTTTGCTTTAGCAGCCATCAAAATGGCCCTAAATTACAAGGATTATCTACCAGATAATCAGCTCCATTAACTTGGGATCCTTTACAGCCAATGGAAAAAAACAGGCAGATCCGGGTGATGCCTGGCTTAAATAACACACAACCAGGAAAGGGGAGGTGAATCTTATTCTGCAGGTGCAGCTGCATAAGAGGAAAAGAACCTATGTTCATTTTTACTTACAATCTCATTTCTTGTCACTGTTCCTGGCTCAGTTAGGAGAGGTTGGTATAAGGAATCTGTTATGACACATCCTCCAGGCCACTTTCTGTGGAGATTCAGAAATTACTACTTGGGTGTCTGGGAACTGGTGTTCCCCTTTCTTGTCTCTGAGCCCTTCTAATGATTGCCTGAGAGGTTGTGGAATCTCCATCCTAGGAGATATTCAAAAGCTGGCTGGACAATAGTCCCAGGCAACCAGGTCTAGGTGGCCTTGCTTGAGCAGGGAGGTTGGAGCAGAGGACCTCCAGAGCTCCCTTCCAACCTCAACCGTTCTGTGATTCTGTAATGACGTTTTCCCTTAAACATTCTCTTCTTGGGTGCAGAGAAATGGGGTTGAACTAAAACCTCTCTCCAGCCCCCTCTGAAAGTGAGCGAGAACCCACCACTCCACAGGTGACACTGTGGCAGACCACATCATTCCCAGCTTTTCCCAGGGAGGGAAGTCTTCACAGAGGCCTCCCACCTATCGCCTCTCCCCACATCCAGTTCAGCACTCATTGCTTAGCACTGGGGGATGCCAAAGAGCAGACATGAGGCTTTATCTGGGGCTGGGTCTGTGTCCTGGGTTATTCCATCTTTGGGAGACCTCATGGGACCCCGGAGCACAGACAAGGAGGCCCTAAGATAGCCTAATGTTTGGCTGACTGAGCAAATACAGAAAAAGCTGTGAACAATTCTGAACTAGCACAGAGCCTCAGAGAGAAATGATAGCCACTGCATGCTTGAAGGACAGCTAGCCACCCTTAAATTGGCGTCAGCATCCCCTTTCAGGGGAGGAAGAGACCAGCTAGAGTGAGGTATATAACATGGTGATCCCGAGGCTGCCCACTGCCTTTGAATTACAGGAAGCTTCACTTGTTCCCTGGCAAGGACTGAGGGCAGCTTTTCATTAAGAACAAGTATTTGGCTTCACCAAGGCGTGCAGTCAGGTTTCATTGTCTTTAGACGATGAACAGCATCATAAAGAAAGGGCCCATGAAGCCTTTGCCTAGTTAAGAAAATAAATAATTTCTTCTTCAGTTCATCAAAATGCCCTTTGATTTATGTTCATTCATCCTCGTCAGCCAGATTTACTCAGCCATCTTCACCAACTCCTCTAAACCCCACCCCTCAAATAAATGAATAGCTCTGACTCCCACTAGCAATAACCCTTCCACCTACTGTGTTGTACAGCTTCATCTTGAAGTTCTGGAAGAAGTACCAGTTGTCAGCTTCGCTGGAGGGCAGGCTCTTGTACTTCATCACAGCATCATAGCCAAACTTCCTGAACTCCTGCTTCTGGTTGAACAAGATGCATGTGGGCGTCTTCGGGGTCTTGAGCCCGTGCTCCATTCCCCAGTACACCTGGCGGATTTGGTCTGTACCTGAAGCAAGGGAAAAACAGTACCCACTGTAGGATGTGCCAAAATCTATAGCAACAATGAAGACTGAATTGCTGGCCATGCCCAACGGCAGTGAAGAGGTTCACAGCTCGGGGAGCTACAGAGGAGTAAACAGATGAAATGGCAATAAAACCGAAACTGCTCTGGCTGGTGTTGCAGGGTAAAGTCACCCCCCTGACAATTCTATTGGCTGGATATAGATTTGATACTAGTTACAGTGCAAAGAAAGAGTGCCTTTTCCTGTAAAAAGGGCTTGTTCCTGTTAGCCGTAGCAGGGAAGCCCCTTTGTGACAGCAAGCAAGCGCCTGACTCTCGCAGTTAGCTTCGTGACCTCCTGGCAGCACAGTCCCCAGTGCTGCCACTATTTTCAGCAAACATTTTCTGCTGCTGTAAAGGCATGGACACAGCTGAGCCTTTTTTCTACAGCAGACGGGCTGAAGGACAGTGTAAGGATGCTGCTCCTACAGGAATGACTGCAGAGAGCGACAGGTATGTTGCACAGGGAGGGTGTCTGGCTAATCCTTCCAGGTTTAACCTTAGTAGGTCTGAATATTTCTACAAAGTCCCTTGGAGGATTGCAACAAGGGACTGCAAACATTTCCTGACTGTGAAATATTTCAGTAAAAGCTCTGTTTTCTACCTCCTATCCGTCACAGGGATGGTTAATTTCCTCAAATTCAGCTCAAGTTTAGCTCCAAAGGGTGAGGCAGATCTTAAATGGGTGTGAGAGGAAGAGAAATTGGGAAGAACGGTATAAACAGTGTGACAGATCCTGGACTTTGGGCACTTGGTCTCTGAGCTCATCAGTTTTGCAGGGAAAGGCTGATTTAAATGCAGATTTTTATACTGGATTGTTGAGCTTAAAGAGAAAAAAACCATGTCCTCTGTGAAAGACTGGAGATGAAGTGATTTAACTGAAAAAGAATCTATGCAAGTAAACAAATCCAAATTCTGTTTCAGCGGGAGAGGAGCGAGGAGGTGCTGGGAGAGAGGAGGCGCTGCTTGCAGCAGCCGTGCAGACTTGGATCAACATAAACTGACCGTGAAGCTTCTCGCTTAGGCTTTCTCTGATGCTGCCTTGCTGCAGGAAGGAGCTTGCTGTCTGCTCCGCCTGTATCCGAGTGGCAGGAACCCCTCAACCTGGGATTGTCTCTGCAGTAATAACTGATGTTAGAGATCCTTGTTAGGAAATAGGGCACACAGCAGTGGTAGAAATTAAAATTACCTTGAGAACATATTGCTTTGTTCTTCTCTATTAAAAAAACCCACATCCGTACATTGATTTCAGCACAACAGCCACCTGCATTTGCTGTTCCCCCTGCTCTGCAGATCTGGGTTGAGTTTGTTTTTCAGGAGTTGTCTCCGTATCCTGCCCACTTCATCCAGCCATAACGATTGCTGAAATCCTCCTTCTGTTTTTTGCAAACCCTGACCTGTGCAGTCCTCTGAACTGTGCCAGGCATCCTCTGGGAGAGTGCTAGCTCACTTGTGCCAAAACTGCATCCAGGAGTGTGCTGAGCCATCATGCACACTGGAGCCTGTATCCTGGCTCTGATCCATCTGCTCGTGTGGACGTAGCCATGGAGCCTCTGCTCATGGGGCTGTCTTTTACAAGGTACCTGTTTAGAGTATGTGATTTTTTTCCCCTTCGTTTTTTTTTTTTCCTCAGACCAATACTTGATGTCCCGTGGTAACCAGCAGTCTGTAGAGACAAGACTTCAAGTCTGGAGGCGTTATATCATAATCTGGCAGAAAGGCTGGTGCGGGTGGAAGAAGAAATGAGGTGAACCTGGTGCCCAGAAATTACAGTGTTTAGCATGGCCCCTGACACTCAGCTGTAGCTGGCATATGCCAAGACAGGCAGGACAGAAGCTTACAAATAAGCCAGACACAAGGAGGACTCTGAGTTAGTGCCAAATTTTGTCCGGGTTATACTGGGAACCGAAAGCCAATTTACAGGAGCTGTTTGATCTGCATCATATAACATGCAAATCTTACACTTACAGGGCATTTTATCTGCACTATTGGTACTGACTCATAAAATTGAACACCACCTACCTGGCAAAGAACAGCCTTGAAGTGTTTTGCTATCTAGGTTTGGGGTTTTTTCCCCCTATGGGCTAATCAGGAACTGGAGGGAAGAAATTTAGCTTGTGCATTTCTTAGGACTTCAATCCATACTTGCCTACTGACTGTAACGTGTTTTATTATTTCTTTCTTCCCCTGACAAACTGACGGACAGGAATAAAAATGTTTGGTTTGACTCTGTTGACACTCGACTACAATTTCTGGAGAGTTGCCACAGGTAATGTGATTCTTTATATTAAGAATATATATAAGGAGGGGAAAAAACATAAATGTTTCTGGGACTGTAACTGGAACAGACTCAAGCCTTGGTTATCACAGCTCTGTCCTGCAGGGCAGACCAAATTTTCATTTTCCTGTTTGACTGCATTGTCAAATGAGCTGCCTCTGAAAAAGATTTGTCTTGGAGTGCACGTCAGGGCATGTGGCATGAAAACATGCCACGTTGTGAGATGAACTTTCATTTCTGTGCAAATACTTCTCTGAATAGGAAATGGCTGCCTTAACAACAGCAGCTCTCAAGAAGAGGGCATCCAGCATAATATAGAAAGGGGCTGTGGTAAAAGCAGTTCAGAGGACACTTGTGAGTAGGTGTGCAGAGGCAGTCCTGGGTTTTCATCGTGAAAACTGCCTTCTTGTAAGCTAGGCAAGCGCTGAGGCAGGGCATAGTGGCTGGGATACTGGCAAGCAGAAAGGAAGTTGTTAATCAGGAGGAAAGAAAAAGAAATAATAGCCTAAATAATAGCATCTTGGGGATAAAATGCCAGCATAAATCATTCTCAATGTCTAAGGCCAGGAGTGAATAAACTTCAAATACAATAGCTGGATTTCCATACCCTTTCTGAACAGCTTTGTGGAGAAGAGGCTTTCCTGGTGGGATTTCCATGAAGACAGGCTGTGGTATTTTGAAGTTTCTGATCATGGCTGGAGTATCTGTGGAGTCATGAAGGGTTTGCAGATGTGCAGTCACGGATAGCCTGGTAGTGGAGGAATACTCACTCTTTCTGAAACCTTGGAGCTTTCTTCCAGAGTGGCTCTAAGTTTGAGACTTGGGCTGATGTAAGGTGAAGGTTCCCAGACACTGGACCTAGATTCAAATGATGACCAGTTACTTGTGTCCCTGAGTTGGTTTGCCTAATTACAGAAAGCTGTCGGGAAGGCTGTCTAGATCCAGATGACACTTCCCAAATTCAGGTCCTCATTCTTGGTTCGTTCCCAGGTCTGTCTGTTTAACACAGATTGTTTTCTTCCATCTCTAGGCAGAGTGATGCATTCAATCATTACAAGATGCAGGAGACCAGCAACCCTCATCCTCTATACCAGGATGGACACAGGAGCTATCAAGAGTGAGTACTGGGGTTTTCTGAATTCTTCTCGGTATTGTCCTTTCACCCACAGCCAGTCATCGTCCTCCACTACACGTAATAAATCTACCACCTACCATCTACCAAGGTTAGACAAGCTCTGAACACAGCATTTCTGGGTGCAGTAATGAAGGTAATTTCACTGACAGAGCAGGAACTCGATGGGATAAATCACAAGACCAGAATATTAAGATAAAATGGTATGGCTTGTTCTGAAAGGAGGGGGAAAGAAACATGGGACAAGAGGTCTCCTTTTTATTAGTGTAGTATGTACTTGTTCTGAGATCTGTAATACAGAAGAAGAAGACACGATCTTTAAAAACCTCTGGTGAATGATAAAAAGCAAAAAATTTCCAGCACTTTTAGGGTGTGAGTCTGCAACCTACCTAAGGTCATTGTGTGGAGAGGGCTTTTTTAAGTTGTAGTAGCATCACCTGAAGAGAAACAAATTCTCCCAAAGGAAATGGGACAATTTCACCCGCTGGAGGAATAGGAGACTGACATTACCCAGACATCTGTGGAGAAAAGAATTCAGGAGAACAGAACTCTCTGGAGGGTTTGGGATGTTTGGTAATAATGTTTTGATGTTAAAGATGGAGAAAACAACTAGAGAAAAGACAAAAGAAGATTCTAACAAGTGGAGAATACTTGTGTTCTCTTCAAGCCTTCAACCTCTGATCCTCACAACCCTACCTCGCTTTCTTCTGATGTAAATAGTTTTCTCCTTGATTTCAGCAATAAATCCTAGGTGGGGGGCTTGGGGGGAGGTTGTTAAGTTCCCCTGGGGTTCTTCCTGTGTGCTCTGGGCTTTCCCACCTCATGGCTTTTTTTCTGGAATCCAGACTATTCAGTAGGGGCAAGTCTGCTATTGTCCCAGGGTCCAAGTACGAATAAAGAGATCTCACAGAAGAAATCTTTTTCAGAGCATTTCTTGGAGGTGTCACCCAAAAAGAGCTTCAGCAGAAAGAGGAATGTAAGAAGCTGAAAGAGAAGAACAAAGAGCTAGAGGCAAAGTAAGGTATTTTTTCAGATTTCTGATGCAATGTGTGTCTCTACACTGAGAAGCCACATACTTCTTGCTTCCTCCAGTCCTTAGGGACTCTTTGTTTCTGACCAGACAGCCTAGACACCTTCTCCCCAGACTTTCAACCAACCAGTATCGCTTTGTAACTGATTTCTGGGAGATGGCTTGGATTGTTCTGGAAAGGGAAGGAGATATGCCCAGGTGACCAAGTTCATAAAAGATATCAGCCTACAATGACAGTCAAAATGCTGCTCTTTGACCAGATTCCACTGTGATCATGCAAAACTGACCTGAGAAAGCACTATTTCCCACATGTAAGCTGCTTGCCAGCTATACAGTACAGTGGAGAAATGCATCATAGAAATCATGTGATTCATGAAATAGATTCATAACATGCTGTAGAATAGTTGTGCTTATTCATTGTTTCATCTTGTCTTATCTAAGTTTTTTAATATCCTTCTTGCCCTAGAAACAGAGAGCTCTTGGCTAAAGCAATGGGCATGCACAAGAACTCTGAGAACATGAACGACCCTTCGTGTTTTTCTGCTGTGCTGCACACTTATGAGATGCTCAGGCTACGTGGCTGGGAAAAATTCAGGACCTCCACATACCCCTTTCTGACGTATGAAACTGGCAGCAGCATAATTCAGGTTTGCTCATGTCCATTTTCTCAATCTGGCTTTTATCAGATCAATATGGTGTAGCCAGCATGGCAGGCTTTGAGTATTAATATTCCCGTATCAGACAGGGTTGGGGAATAAGTTTGGGTCTCTGATTTTCCAGTCCAGCAGGGCCTGCATAATGCCGTAGAGAGCAAACTGACAGTGACCTGCTTCTTATCATAGAATCATAGAATCATAGAATCATAGAATCATAGAATCATAGAATCATAGAATCACCTCGGTTGGAAAAGACCTTTAAGATCATCGAGTCCAACCGTTAACCTAGCACTGCCATCCCACCACTAAACCATGTCCCTGAGCACCTCATCTATCCTTCTTTTAAAGACCTCAAGGGATGAGGACTCCACCACCTCCCTGGGCAGCCCATTCCAGAGCCTGACAACCCTCTCGGTGAAGAAGTTTTTCCTAATGTCTAGCCTAAACCTGCCCTGGCGCAGCTTCAAGCCATTCCCCCTCGTCCTATCATCTGTTACCAGGGAGAAGAGGCTGACCCCCACCTCATTACAGCCTCCTTTCAGGTAGTTGTAGAGGGCGATCAGGTCTCCCCTCAGCCTCCTCTTCTCCAGACTAAACAACCCCAGTTCCCTCAGCCGCTCCTCGTATGACTTGTGTTCCAGACCCCTCACCAGCTTGGTTGCTCTCCTCTGGACATGTTCCAGCAATGCAACATCTTTCTTGGAGTGAGGGGCCCAAAACTGAACACAGTATTCGAGGTGCGGCCTCACCAGCACCGAGTACAGGGGCACGATCACTCCCCTGCTCCTGCTGGCCACACTATTCCTGATACAAGCCAGGATGCCATTGGCCTTCTTGGCCACCTGGGCACACTGCTGGCTCATATTCAGCCGGCTGTCAATCAGTACCCCCAGGTCTTTTTCCACCAGGCAGCTTTCCAGCCACTCTTCCCCAAGCCTGTAGCGCTGCATGGGGTTGTTGTGACCAAAGTGCAGGACCCGGCACTTGGCCTTGTTGAACCTCATACAATTGGCCTCGGCCCATTGATCCAGCCTGTCCAGGTCCCTCTGCACAGCCCTCCTCCCCTCCAGCAGATCAACACTCCCACCCAGTTTGGTGTCATCTGCAAATTTACTGAGGGCACACTCAATCCCCTCATCCAGGTCATTGATAAAGATATTAAACAAGACTGGCCCTAGAACTGAGCCCTGGGGGACACCGCTTGTGACCGGCCGCCAACTGGATTTAGTTCCATTCACCACGACTCTCTGGGCTCGGCCATGCAGCCAGTTTTTAACCCAGCGAAGAGTACATCCATCTAGGCCATGAAATGCCAGCTTCTCCACAAGAATGCTATGGGAGACTGTGTCGAAGGCTTTGCTGAAGTCCAGGTAGACAACATCCACAGCCTTTCCCTCATCTACCAGGCGGGTCACCTGGTCATAGAAGGAAATCAGGTTGGTTAGGCAAGACCTGCCTTTCGTGAACCCATGCTGACTGGGCCTGATCCCCTGATTGTCCTCCATGTGCCTGGTGAGCACACTCAAGATAAACCGCTCCATAATCTTCCCCGGTACCGAGGTTAGGCTGACTGGTCTGTAGTTCCCTGGATCCTCCTTCCGGCCCTTCTTGAAGATAGGCATCACATTTGCCAACCTCCAGTCATCTGGGACCTCCCCTGTTCTCCAGGACTGCTGATAAATGATAGAGAGTGGCTTGGCAAGCTCCTCTGCCAGCTCCTTCAGCACTCTTGGGTGGATGCCATCCGGCCCCATAGACTTGTGGATGTCCAGGTGGCATAGCAGGTCAAAGACTGCTTCCTCCTGGATTAAGGGGGGTTCATTCCACTCTCTGTCCCCATCTTCCAGCTCAGGAGGCTGGGTACCCTGGGGATAACTTGTCGGGCCATTAAAGACCGAGGCAAAGAAGGCGTTGAGTATCTCAGCCTTTTCCTCATCCTTAGTGGCAATGTTCCCCCTTGCATCCACTAGTGGATGGAGGTTCTCCCTGGCTCTCTTTTTGCTGTTAACATATTTATAAAAACTCTTCTTATTATCCCTTCCCTATTCCCTATTCTGCCTTTCAGAAGGGCACATTCAAATCCCAGTCTCATATCTCACCAACGTTAAGCACAAGTGGGAAAACATAGTCCAGCTGCATTATGGTTAATGCTTTAAGTATTAGATGGGAGACCTCATTCTGATCTCTGACTCACTGCTCTGATGCTGGGGGGATCTGAAGGAAAATACCCAAATGGTACACCTTAAAGGATGAGACTGAGATGAGGCCACTATTAGCATTGGTTGTGATGATGAGGCCCTACAGATGCTGAAGGATGGGCTTCAACAGGCAAATGGCTTGATGAAACAGTTTATTTCCCAGGTACTGAAGATGTATTTCAATCAGTTAGTGGCCCTACAATTTAATCTAATGCAGATGTGGTTTCAGCACATGCTTTCCACACTACACCTCTTGTTCCAACGTGATTGCTGCTGTAATCAGCTGTTGCCTTTGCACTGCAGAAGCTGTTTGCTGCCTGTGAGAAAGACGTACGTCAGAGAATAAAAAACACATTAGCAGTTCTTGGCATTCCATCTCTGAATGACACTATGACCGACAGCAAAGAGGTACTTTATGTTTCTGTGTAGCTGGACCCAGGCAGTGGGAAAACATCTGCATCTGTCATTCATTTAGAACTTTGCTTCTGCTAGCGACACTGCTCAAAATAATTGGTAATGACAGTGGGGATAACTTATGAGCTGAGAGGGATGGGGATGTGGACAGCTGAGGTCCAGCAACCTTTCTGTGTCCCACAATACACAGACATACACTGTATTTCTGAATTGTCCAGGTGGCTGAGGCACATATATAAGAGCATAAAGCATTTTCCAGCTCTGCGTTGCTTTTATGGGACCTGCTTCCAAAGCTTGAAATGGGCAGCTTCTCGATTGCTGATTGACACAACCTGAGAAATGAAAATTGCCAGTGCTCGGGGACTGCACTGCTAGCTACACCACATGCTAACAGCCTGCTTTGTACTGTGCTTGGTTTATAGGGGGTGATGGAATAGATAAGGAGCCTCTTGAGATATTCCTATCACCAGAACCATTCAGACATTGTCAGCAAAATTGTCATGGTGAGTAAAGATACAGCCCAGGAACAGGGGCGGTGGTTCCATTTTCTGGCATGTCCATGCAGCTTGGTATTTTAAAAAAACGGGAGGTCTCCCTTCTGCTTGGGGTTGTTTTCCACTCATGGTCAGGGTCTTCTGGCCCATATACTCCCAAATATTCTCACAGGCACGGAGAGAGGTACGTGTAACCTTGTAAGGGAGATACAAAGCTACACCAGGAACAAGGGGGAACGGCAAGACAGGCAGGGCAGTGCCCTCACCAACAAGGGCACAGTCCCACCAGATCCCAGCAAGGTGCAAAGAGCAGGGCTGGTGGTGGTGATCAGGGTCAGCCACAGACCAGTGATCACAGGGCAAACCCACAGTGACCAGGCAGGTCAAGACCAAGCTAGGAAGTCGGTCTGTGGGTGAGGGCGAGGAAGGCTGGGCGCAGGCATCCCAACATCACAGCTCAGGCAAGCAACCAGCCACCACTGAGCTTGAATCAGCTCCCAGGCCAAGTGGTGGAGGGTCTGCAGGTGGAGATGAGGCTTCTCACAACTCCTTCTCACACCGCCAACTTTTTCTGCCAGCGTAGCTGTTTCCGCAGTCATCAAATCCAAGGTTGTATGGCCATGCTATATCAGAGCTGACCCTGAACACAAGCAGCCAAACCCCTGCAGAGACAGGGAAAAGCTTGCAGAGATTGCTGGTGTACACAGAGCACTGATACTTGCTATCTAAATGGACTATACTCTAGTGGTTTTTTTCTGGGAAATATATATGTATGTCATATATATCACATACATACGAAGCTTCCAAAGAGCAGCTTCTTCCTTCTGCATCTTCCTGGGCCTTTCCAAAAGGTCAGCCTTATCAAGCTCTTTGCAGATCTCTCTGTGAGGAAATATTGACAGTTGCTGGATGCTGGAACAGTCCAGAAGCCAGGACTTAGCAAATAAAAGAACCTTTAAAGTGACTCCGAGACCCCTGTGTGTTCCACTCGAATGGTACCATCATCTTTGACAAATTAAGTTCTTCCATGCTGAGTTCATGTGGAGCAGCTGCACAGAATGAGAGCAGGGAGGCAATGTAATATTACATCAACATAATTTTACAAAGCTTTGAAAATTGTTCTCACTTGATTTTCAGCAAACTGGAATTGACCCTACACCTGGTAGTCAAAGACAGTTCATGGTGCAGTGCTGCCAAGTTTATTGTTTGCTGCTTCTTCAGGACCCACCGGTTGAAGCTGTGTGGAACCTACAGGAAAGCTTGTTGAAATATTCAGAGCACGTGGACAAGAAAGACAGGGAGCACTGGAGAAACCCAAAATTTCTGTGGCCCGTAATGAAATCTGGGGAACAAGTCATTGGGAAAGGTGTAGTCTGGGATGAAAAGTAGCATGACTTCAGAGTCAGGCTACTCACTTACATGACCACAAGAAGATGAAACAGCTCTTGCGCAATATGCTGCTTTTCTTTCTCCCATGAAGTGTCTGCTTTTCAGAGCAAGTTAGATGCTCCTGGCTTAGGACACCTAGGATAAATCATTACTTGCAACCACGTGTTAAAAATTGAAGATAATTGCCTCAGCAGCATGCATACATTTTGTGTAACATTTGTTCCTTGCTGTCTCTAAACAGCATTTGTGTGGAAAGAGAATCTGTGCCTTACCTGCTCTTCAGGAATGCTCACAACACTGTCAGATAGTAGTGGGGGTCTCAGCCACCCTGTGGAGGCACTTGCCTCCTCACCAACACCATGCGGTAGGACCAATGCTTTGCGGGACCCCTAACAACAGTGGTATCACTGCCCTCCCCTACAACTATAGCAGGTACACAAACTGCGGGCTCATGCTTTCTGCTGATGAATAAGTAGCGAGGATGAAGATGGCCTGGGAAACAGGCATCCTTCTTGGGTAAAAATGTACTTACCCGAGAAAGAGATCGAGGCACTAAAAGACAAGGCTACGACAGACTCTCAGAAGACAGGTGTGCATAGGTATATGTACCCAGCCACAGACACAGAGGCACACTCTTATATGCCAAAAGGCCACTTGTGTCCACACAAATGCCACCTGCCTGTTAGTACTCAGCTGCGTTCCCACATCTGTACATAGCCCTTCAGCTACACACCTGCCACAGCTCTTGACCAAAGTGCTCTAAAAGCTGTATTTCACAGCGTAAGGGGGAGGCAGCGAGGCAAACGCATGTTTATGTGGTTGCATGACAAAGTATTGTGAGAATCTTGAGGTTTGCCAAATAAAAGAAAACTGGAAATCCTGCTGTGTGCCTGCCAAGTCCTTGCCTTCAGTTCTGCTTTCTGGTCCAGCAGTTTCTGTGGCTGCACAAACTCCCTGGCATTTTCTTGAGGGACCCCAGAAAGAAAGGCAAATTTCTGAGCAGCCATGTGATTTTATAGGTCTAACAGCACATATGGCAAGCTGCCATGTTCTATTTGTAACCTGCTTAGAAATTTTGTTAGCCTAATTTTTAAGACCCTGTGGCTCCTTCAGTCAATCTGGTTCTGTTCTGTGTATCAGTTTTCGCTCTGAAGCTCATTGCTTCTGCAGCTTCTCATGTATGGTCCTTTCCTTTGACTTTTTCTTTCCTTAACATCTTTTGTGCTGGCCTTAGGCTAAAACACTCAAGTTACAAAGCTATATATTCCAAAGGCTGATTTAAAAGCCTTGAGAAAGTTACAAGCACTGCTGCATCCTTTCTAGTAAGCTTCACACACACCTCCTAGTCTCTCTTAACAGCAGGAGCAAACTGTTTGCTCTGTTTGTGCAACACCTAGCAGAATCCAGCAGACTTGGGCTCTAGGCACTGCTGAAACATCTTTTCCCTGTTACATGTGCTGAGCTGATTGCAAAGGAAAAACAGTGCTGAGCTGATTGCAAAGGAAAAACAATTTCCCCCTCGCTGCAAAAGGTGTCATTTGGCCTAGAGTGCAGTAGCCCCAAAGCAGTGAATGGGCTGCCTCCTTCCTGTGCAGCTACAGGATTTTTAACTGCTCACAACAGAACAGGTACTTCATCCATTAGCAACAAAGGTCCACTGATGGCCATGAAGTGTCTCTGTGCATGAAATTTCCCCACTGCCAGGCTAAAACATCTCCTGGTGCAAAGGACAACATCTAGCCCGTGATTCAGCACAACCTCTTTTCCCCGTTCTTGATGTTTGAGGGTGAGATTTCACTGGGGGTTAACATCCAGTGCACTGGTGTGATGAGTTAGGCCACATATTTGGTGTGGGTTGCATTCCTTAAACCACTCCTACCAGCAAAGTTTCGGGATTTGAGTATCAAATGTCCCAGCTACCTCTAAGCACTTTGGAGCAATCAAAAAAACGCCATTGTTTTTGAAAGGTCTCTGGGGGCAGGGATAATGGTTGTGGCTGCTGTTGAGCTGTCCTGAGATAGCCTGAAGCCTCCGAACAAGGATGTCCCTGAAGAACAGGCTGAGCCACACAGATACATCCTGCCTTCCTCCATGTTGTACAGGATGCAATCATGAAATAACCCAGAGTTGTCTTCTTTGGCTTCATACCATCATTAAGAGACTTGAAGAAATGCTGCTGCTGAAATGTTGTTCTCCTATAGCTTCTTCCACCCTGTACTTCTTGGGGACAAACAGACTCTTCCGCAGCCTGAGAAGTGTATTGTATTTCCCAGCACCTCCTCCTCCCCTCCCTTTTTATCAGTCAACACAACCATGCAAGAGCCTCCCCCTCACTTGGTCTCATTTGCTGTTTAAACCAAGAGAAGACAGTTCTGACCTAGACTTTGTTCAAATCTCAGTGGAGACCCTGATAACCTGTCCCTGATCATAGATTCTTCATCCAGAAGAAGGGGGCAAGACTACCTGTATCTCTACACCTTACATCTCACAGAGGGTTGGCAAACAATGGGAGCCTAAGTTTGCTCATCCCCGCCAGAGACAACATCTCCTGCAAGACAAATTAATTCCCATAGCCAAGTGGGTTAGATCCTCCACCTGGTATCTGGAAGGGATTCCCCTGTGTTACACTATCATCCTACCACTGATGCAGGATTATCCCTGGAGCTGAGGCACAATGGCTTCTCTTCAGCTCTGTAGGATGCAACTAGTTGCTACCTCAGTCCTTCACACTTTGGTGGGACATCTGTCTGTCTGCTCCCACCAAAGACCAAGCCCAAGTGTTCTCCTCCCTTCTGCTCTCCCCACTGTCCGGAGAGGGAGAAAGAGCCTGCTCAGTGGAATTTAAAAATATCACTCATATCCTGGTAGAGACATTGACTTAAACGTCAGCAGCACACTCAATGCTCCACTTCTGTCACCCAACACTACAACTTGTCTAAGAAAACAGATTTTCTAGTATCCTCACTGAGGTGAGAGAGGTAAAGGTCAGACCGTACCACTGAGACACAGTACTGAAGAACAGCATAAACAGTGCAGCCAGCTGTGGCCTCTCCCCATGCTTTTGGGGTGTTCCTGAGAGGTCTCCCTTCAGGCCACTGTACAGACCTGGTTATGCACTTTACTTTACTTTGCTAGTAAACTGCAAGGCCAGCTGGGACGGGTAAATGGGAAGTATCCTGCCTTTGGCTTCTCCCGCCTCTCCTACACAAGTCTGTCACTATTTTGACTCTCAGAATCTCTGATCCTGCTCTTTAACTCCCATGCTCTGCAGCAGGAACATCCCATAGCTTCAGTGACCCTCAGCGCTTCTGGTGAACTGATCTTACACTGCATTAGCTAAGTAATTTGGAAGACACACAGGCAACATCTGAGGTCTCAGCCTTGTGCGTAGCTGGCATCTGTTGCTCCATATCCCAAAGAGCCCCAATTTCTGGAGGGTAGGATATCTTCTGTCAGAGAATAAGCATGCCAGCAGTTATAATCCACAGATACCTGCTTAGCTCTTAGCTGTGTTTTGACCTTTTCTTTCTCTGTGATGTACTTTCATTTATTTCACACATGCAGGAGGCTTTTGTGAGAGAAAGGATGGGTCAGTGAGCCAGGGGATTTGTCTCTTGTCCCTCAGGTTCTTCCTTTCTAACAGCTGCAAAGGACCAGGGGTCAAGGCTTCCAATATGTGGAGAGTGAAAGTGCAAACAGATGCTTTGGCTCTGAGCAAGTGTCCTGCCCATTGCAAGAAAGCCATGGGACCTGTATGCAGGAGGCCCAGATCTTGGAAGAAGGAGCAAGCCAGCCTCGTGATTATCCAGTGGATGCCATTTAGATCATTAGAAGTACGTGGTCAGTGCTGTTAGCAGTGCCCTTAGGGTCTCAGATATTTTTTTTTCTTGGTGTAAAAAGTCAATTTGATGATAATGAAACCTGCAGGTCCTGTAAGACAGATGTCCTCCCTTAGTTATCCCAGAGCAAATGCTTCACAGACCCAGCAGGAGCTCCAGCCCCGCACTGTGCCTTCCCCTCAGAGGGAGAAAGTCTGACCCCAGACACAGTCACCACCACAGCTAGCCAGCATCTCTGTATTTTCCCAGATCTTGCAAGAATACATAATTAATACTTGGATTGTATCACCAACTTCTCTTTAGAAGGTTTTTCAAAAAAGTGATAACCAGACTCTGGTTAAATGCATGGAGATACATCTCACATGCTCATTTTCCAGAAGGGTACCTGGGAAGGCAAATAGCAGCTATTTCACAAAAAAGTTTCCTTAGAAATTCATTATCACTCACAACAGACTCCTGTGAGAATTAAAATCACTCAAATACCAACATGGGTAATTTTGAAAGAACAACTGGGCAATTGACCTGAGGAGCAATGCTGAGACCTTTCATAGCTAAAGCTGAGATGTTTCAAGCAGTTCAGTTTTCTACAAGGGCTTGTCTCGGGATACTGAAACCAAATTCTCACAACCCAGGAGAGCAGGCTGGGAGACTGTTCACCCGTGAGCAAGAGAAGTGAACAGACTGACATTTCTTTTCTTCTCCCCTTTGCCTCCCCCATCCAAATGCACACAGACCAAAGGATCAAAACAATAAACTGAGTGAAAAACGCATAGTTCATCAGCTCTCATTATCTAATCTTTTAAAGGACTTGAAGAGCAACAACATCAACAGCATAACCTTGATGAACGTATGCTATTTTATAGTAGGGTGAGCTGTGCTTCAGAGCAAATATCTCTGGTAGGAATTATTTGGCAAATTTAACTGGCATTTGACAACTCCCATATTTACCAAGCGCTATTTATCTAGCTAGAATTGAACAGTGCAGAAAATATGCTCAATACATATGTAAAACACTGGTGCAATTCAAATTCCACATGCACGGAAACCACTACACCACAGGCTTTTATTCCTGAATGATTCCTCGATTTGGGATGGCCCCCACTGGCAAAGCAGAGGCAGTAGCAGTTTAGGAACTGAAGGGGGCTAAACCTCTTTTCAGACTGGTTTGGATTACATTCTTGATCGTATGCTCAGAGACAGCTATGTGGGGCAGGGGCCAATTTTCCTAAAAGCTTCCTAACACCCTAAACAACTTACTGCTTAATTCCTATTGTTTGCTTTCACTTCAGTTGTGAGCCGAGGCTGTGCTTTCAAGCCTGGAGTATAACCCCATGGTCAGTCATGGAGTCTAATATTAATAAAAAATAGATTTTGAGTGGGCAGATATCAACCAAAAGAAGAAATGATACCTCCAGCTGGCAAGAGAACTCATTGTATTTATCTAGAGGCAGGCAGCGCATGTGGTTAGTGTACCTCAGCATGTCTCTATTCAGGGAATTCATGGCAGACCTGTGAGATGCTTCCCACTTGGTGGGTGGCTGCCAGCAGGCGCCAGTACCTGGAAACAACTAAGAGGGCACAAACACTGTTAAGTGAAAGAGCCCCACAGCCAGGGAACTACCATAAGGTGAAAAAAGTCCCATCTGTGACTAGACTGTAGAATAAATATTCATACCCCCCCAAAAAAACCCCCAAACCGCCGTGGTTTAAATGACACAACCAATAACCAACAGGTTATCAAGACCAAATATGTTTTTTTCACAGCTTCTGAAAAATGAAATGGGTGGCAGGTATCTGTATTACGGGAGGTGTCTCCATGCAGAAATTCCTCTTCTTGGACAAACCAGTACAACAGAGATTCAGGACACAGCATTTAACTGAGGAGCACCTTACCTTCTCAGACAGTTCTTCAATTTGCCAAGCTCGTTTGGGAACCTCACTCTGTTTCCTAACATTCCTGTAGCCCTCCCACAAAGGATTTAAAATCTGGGCTAAAAGGGAAATTGCATTCAGCTCAAGAAGAGCAAAGGCTGAATGTTAACTAAAGAAATCAAAAAGGTTCCTTGTTGCAAAAATGTCAACTGAAATTGAAAGTAAAAGAATGGCACTAAAAAGCAAAACTAGCTTGCCTTTGAATAGGGATGTCAAGTAACTCACCACATAATTCTGAAAAAGATAAGATTAAGCAGTAAGAAAGCTCAGAATTTTAAAATATTTAGTGAGAGGCTCACAGTGACGGTGCCAGTGTTTGATGCCAGGAGAAAGGCATTATCACAACTGGCTGTCGGACGCACGGGAGGCTTAGGAGGAAGGGTGTGCCTGCCTCCTCTGGCTGGGCAGGACAAGTGGACATCCCAGCAGCCAACACCCAGGCTCCAAGAATTGGCCTTTCCCACTGCAACACTCGCCTCTAACCTGGACAAAAAGCAAAAAAACTACAATAGGTCTTGTTCTGGGTTACGTCCAACACAAATATAACTGGAGGGCTCTGGAAGAGAAATTAAAAGTCCAGTCCTGTGTATTTGTTAATGATTTAAACTTTTACCACAGTAAGAATATCCTGTCATTTCTGCAAATGTTTGTTTAAGACCAAGCTAAATCCCAAATGTAATCCTTTTTCTTTTTATGTTCTTATTGATATACAATGTAAGATTTACATATTTTTTTAAAGTTTGGCCTGTGGCTTGTAGCTGATAGCTGTAGGATGTGGCTCACAGTGGGAGGTGCCAGCCTGTCTGGGAGCTTCGGAAATAGTATCTCTGTGTAACAGAATTAACAGATCCTGAATGGGTTCATCGGGTAACTCTGAAGAAGGCTGAAGATACTAAGATAAAATGTTGACCCCCAAGATAAGCGCAGAAGGACCCGGCCTTGCCACTCAGTGAGTCAATTCATGACCGTATATGGAAGGCAGGCCCACAGGTCATGGAAAATGACCTCTGGGGACACCCAAAGACCACCGACTCAAATCACTGAGCATGCGTGATTGGGAGGGGAATATGTAAATATATTTTGGGAATTCATTGTCATAAGACAACCTTTTCTTGGAAAATTAATCAATATGTATGTAAAACTTTTATATAAGCTATGCAACTAACTCTGTGCGGCTTGCACATTAGGCGGAGCAGTCCCCTGTGCGTCCAGTGCTGCAATAAATAATACCTGCTTAATAGTCACCAAGACTACTGAGTCCTGATTTCGGCTTTTCACAACTTCGTTATTTTTAAAAATGAAATTTGTTCCTGCTAGGAAACATGCGTCTTAATAAATAATTAACAGAGAAACAAAAATCTCAGTTTATAGACATAAACAAGAAATACAACTCCAACAGAACTCACACTAACCAACATTTCTGGTTCTGTTGTCCGAAAAGCGGATTCGTGGCCCACTGTGCAATAAGTCAGTTGTCACACACTCAGGAGAGACATTGCTTATTTATTTCAGGTTTGCACAGTCCTGGGTGCTAGGTGGTTTCCCACAAATGAAGCGCACCTCGGTTAACACGCAGCAGCATTTTATACACTCGGAGCAGCAGTTATCAGTTATTTTGCAATCAGGTTTAATCACTTTCCTTTCTGACTGGTTCCTGAGAGCCTCCTATGCCCTTAAAGCCACAGTACCCATTCCTTGGACTGCGCATGTTCCCTGAGGCTGTTGTTGGTAGGGGGCGTTCTTTACCCAAGGGGTGGGGTTTTACCAGCTGAATTAGGACAGGTGACTCGAAGTTCAAGTCAGCTTGGTTCCCTTGGCGCTTCTCTTGTGACTTTCTTGCGTAGCTAACTCATGGTGTCATCCCGTTCCTCCTCTCAGGGCCACGTCTTGTTAACCACATACAGAGGTTGAATGTTTTACATATTTCTCCAAGATGTCTCGAATGTTCTGACCTTCAGAACATCCTGGACTGATAAATGTCCCTGAGTCATCAACTTAATAATATATACCATTAAATAATCGGACCATTCTAAATTTCTGAGTTAGCCTTCAACAGTATAACCTTCAAGTGTTAATGTCTCTATATCTTTGATCTGAACAAAAAAAAGGAATATATAGTAAGTCAGGAGATTACTATTGTAATTATTAGGATTCTACTTCAGTGTACAAAACCTGATGTAGAAAAATTACCCCTATGGCAGTTAATTCCCCCTTGAGTTTAATTAGAGAATTGTTTGATTGTTTTCATACAAAATGTTTCTGTGTCAAGGTAATGATTACAGTGATGGTATTAATGCAATCAAGGGGGAGCATACCGCCTACATACTAAATCTTTAATAGTTTAGTTATAATTAATGGAGAAGAATTAAGGTTTCTAACAGCTTAGATGGTTAGGAGCTTTCCTAACTGAAGTTGGCTAGAAAGGTTATTTGGCTTCTGAGGCATGGGGCATGTGGACTTCTGTCCTCTGAAGGGCAAGGAAACACATCTAACACTGCGGTCAGTCGCCCTGATGGACGGACTTTACCTGGACTGAGTAACGACGTAGTCTAGTCTTGCTCCATGGGAACTTATCAGATATTTTCTCTGGTTGTGTCATCCTGCTTTTAGCTGCTTCGTCTGCCTCTGTAAGACAACGGGGTAACGGTGTAAGTCAGACGCTGTGCTGCATACTACCCCAGGGTTAATATGACATCCTTCACATAATTTCCTAATTAATATTTTTTAAAGGAAATTGGTGTGAGACAGGGAAACTGTATCCTCCATTCTGACTTAGTGCCCTGGGTCTCAGCTGACAAGGGAGACGCTCAAGAAACCCACCTCTGAAAAAATAAGGGCAGGCCTGAAAGTTTCCCAGTACATTTGGACAAGGACCCCTTTGCAGGGACCCCCTGCGCCTTCCCTCCTCTCCCAGCCACGAGAAGGGAAGCAGAGGCCTGGGCCCATCCCTGAGCAAATACTGGACTTCTCGTTCACAGCTGAGAGGAGGGACTGGGAGAGACCCGTGAAAGCTGAGCTGCAGCTTGTTGTGTCTCATGAGAAGAGTAAACCAGGCGTAAACAGAGGGAATGGAAGATCCTGAGGTTTAAACTCTTCCTTCCTGCAAGAGCACGGCTTGTGCACCACTCACCCCCCCCACCTCCCCCTGCTTCGATCAGCTACTTCAACAGCTGCAGAAAGGCAAGCACAAAAACACAAAAAGGGCATGAACTTATTATTCCGTACCCTAATTTGATAGCGATGCAGTCATGTGCCACCCTTGATCCGGATCAAGTACCAGTGGACAACTAAGCAGTGACCTGGCATCACTACTGATATGTCTGTGGGCTCATGAAGGCTCAAAACGTTCCTGAGAGAAAATCTGTGCTGTGGGATCCCGAGCTCGCATGGCTGTGAGTGGCTGCCTCAGCTGCGCCCGTCTCCTCCGCATTTGTCCCTAGCCCTCGCAGGCAGCTCCCACTCTGCTCAAGTCCAAGAGCTTCCTCCTAGGACCTTCCCTGTGGATTGTGCTCAGGCCAGCAGCTCCGTAGCAATGAGGGGTGAATGTCAGGGATGCCTCAGGGTCGCTGCAGCTCAGGGCATCGCAGTGGGGAGGTGATAGAAGCGAATGACGAGGGGAACCATGCAAGTGATCCTCCCGCCAGCTGCCGGGGGAGAGACAGAGCTGTGGGCAAGGAGCAAAACTCTGTGCCTTGGCGAAGCATCTTCCAACCAGAGGAAGAAACCCCCACGCTGCAGGGCCCTGGGGGTATTGCTGTGCTGCAAAGGGCGTTTTGGGGGAGGCCCGGCAGCACCTGGAGACGGCAGCCACCGTCCTGCAGGCACAGATGCTGTGGCTGGTGAATCCGGGCAGGGCAGGAGGAACAAGCTCACCTCCACCCGAGCCTGCACAAGGACGCTTCTCCCTTTCACTGGTCCTTATTTTTTTCCTTAGCCTGATTCCTCCCCACAAAACCGTAAAAAAAGGAATCACTTCCCGGGTGAAACGTTCGGAGGGGTTTGGGTGAAGGCCACCGCGGGGGGAGACACTGAGCCAAGAGGGTTTTTTTTCCTGGAAGCGATTTGACCACCTTCCATCGTTACGATGCGGAAACTCCACGGCGGGCGGTGGGGGCGAGAAGGGCGGCCCCGCGCTCCAGGAGCAGCGCGGTCCCAGGGCTCCGCCGCCCGCAGCCGAGCTCCGTCAGCCGCCGGCCCGCGCCTTCTCCTCACGGCGGCGCCCGCCGGCCCGGTTCTGTCCTTGGGACGGGCGGCACAAAGGGTCGGGCAGATCACGGCACCCGGGCATCCCGCGAAGTAAGCGGGCCCCCCGGGGGCGACCTGTACCCGCGCAAAAATTCCTCTCACATTGGCAGTGAGGACCCGGGCGTCACCCCGGGTCGTTATTTTCCTTACTCATAAGTTTAAGGCATAACCCTCCGCTCCCCGCCCCGTTGGGAGTACCCGACGCGATAGCTCTCTAGGTCATGGCGAGCACCTTCCCCCCCCTCCCGCCGCCTCGCAGTGCGCAGGCGAACCTTCAGATTCCCTGACAGCTGTACCGGTCTCTTGCCCTTTTCGCGCCGCGTAACCGCTGCCACGGGCCGAACCGTGACGGGCCATGCCGGCACATCGTATGCAAATGAGCGGCCTGTGCGCCGCTAGGGGTTATGGGACGCCCTCCCCGCGCCCCTTGCGTCGCGCACTCGGGCGGGGCCGGGGGCGGGGGCTGCCTTAGTCCTGGAGGCGGGGCAAGGAACGGAAGCGGTATGATGTCATGTCCGGATCTCGCTCGCTGCGTCTTATCGTTGGGCGTCGCGACAAGATGGCGGACCTCTCGCTGGACGAGCTCATACGGAAGCGCGGTGTGACGGTGAAAGGGAGGTAAGCGGTCGGGAGGGTAGCGCGCCGGGCCCGGCGGCCTCCGGTGGATCTTCTGTCCTCCCCTTCTGGTCGTTCCGCTCCGGAGGCTGTGGGCCGCAGCCTGCCCCAGCGCGGCCCGGCCCTGTTCCCCGCTCTCGCCTTCCCATTGGTCTGCGGGGCCGTGCCTTTGGTGCAGATTGGTGGCGGTGGCCGTCGCTCAGGGCTGGGGCGGGCCGGGGCTGGGGCGGGGCAGGGGTCTGTCCCCCCACCTCACCCCGCTGTGCCTTGGCGCTGCCCCGTGGGCTCTAATCCCGCCAGGGCAGGCCCAGCCACCGCCTCTCCCTTTCCCTTCTCGGGCCCTTCTCGCTTTCTCCCGAGATTCCTAGCACGGCCCGGCGCTTCGCTAGTGCCTCCGACTGGCGCTTTCCCCGCTACCTCCTGCTTCTCCCCGCCGAGTGGTGCTCCCCAAGCCGGGAGCAGCTGGGCCTCGGCGCCCCCTACCCCCGAGCTCCCTCAGCGCCCGGGCTGCCCTGCATCCGGAGCCGCTGCCGACTGCGGCCCTTCGCCAGGCAGTGCCCTGGGGGTGCCCGGTTCCCCCGCAGCTCCCGGGCGCGGTGCATTGTGGGAGAGCCGTGGGAGGTGCAGTTGTGCCACCGGGAGCCGTAACTGTAGCAAAGCTGACCGGGAGCCGCGCAGGCGAAGGCTTCAGGCTGCAATGGCTTCGTCAAAATCGCTTGCCTGGCCCTTGGAAACTGTAGCCTCTGGCAGTTAATGATCCCCTGACAGGTTATTTGAAATGCTCATGGGGGAGTAGGGTGCATTAAGTATTAGCAACAAGATCAGGTTCGTTCTTTGTATGGCAGATGTCTCCAATGTAGGCTGGGCCATTTACTCTAGTGCAGCTGTTGGCGGTTCTTATTTGGCTTCTCCTTTGGTAGCTTTTCATCTTCCCTTCTGCAGTAGTCGTTTGATACTTCTGAAGATCTTGTCCGTGGATTTCTCCCCATCTGTTAGCTAAGTGTGCTCCTTTTTTTTGTTTTGTTGGTTTTTATAATGTAATGGTCATTGGGGAATCTTAGGTTTTAACTCTGAACATCTACACTTGCATGTCTAGAGTAGTATTTTGAAAGTTATCTGCTAATGTATACTAGCAAAACATTCAAACACGTATTTAAATCCTAGTCTAGACAAGGCCCTGGCTTTGCGCTTTCATTGGCTTTGCGCTTTCATTCACATTATCCCGCGTATTTGGAATAGTCTTATGCTGCTTAATATGCCAAGCACCTCCTTTCTCAAATCCCTCCTTAACTCTCATTTCTTCCAGGAATTCTTCCTGCTTTTATTTGCAGAACAGTAATCCCTCTACAGCACTGTAAGAATTTTTGTGCCTTCCATTTCTCTTGTTTGTGATCTTCAGCTCACTTTATAAGATTTCTGAGGCAGCTAACTTGACTTTGTGAAGGCTGGATAAAGCAAATAAACTTAAATCATTATATCAATGCTGTCCAGTGGTCTAGATGAAATGACGGGAAAATCTTCACCTATAAAATGTACTAATCCACAAAATATTTAAGCCAGAACTTGGAGATCTGGAAAGTGAATTAGGTGTTTGAGATTTCCTTTTCTTTCAGGTGCTGTGGCACAAAATGCCTAAACAGTTAATGCTCTTACAGGGTAAGCAATTCTCCTCAGAGGAGTTGCTTATAAGGATGGGCACAAGTCTTCAGAGACAGTGTAATCTTCAGTACAGAGTTTCCTAACAGATTTCATTAGTTTGTGTCATTAACAGATTTAACTAATTCTGGCTTAAATGCTGATACATATATTTCTGGCTTTACTTTGACCTCTTTTATGCTCATTAAAAAGAACCACTCATCAAGCCCTTTTGCAGCACTCTAGTTGGATGCTTTCAATGTAGCTAAATTAATGCTTTTTAAAATTGCAAGGGAAGTCTTGTTCTGGCTGATGATTTATGGGTACTGTTAGTATTCTGTATTATTCTGGATATATTTTAATAAATGGTCTTAATATTCTCATTTATTCTAGCTAGCGTGCTTTGACTTTATGAGAGAGCAGCCTTAGTATTCTTTGCTAGGTAGCAAAATGGGTCCCCAGTCCTAGGTCTCCAGTTGTCTGGATACAAGAATGAAAGAAGCAGAAGTGGAGGTTCAGTCTTCCTTTTCTTTTTTTCTTTTTTTTTTTTTTTTAACAGATCTTTCCACTCAAAATATGTGACTGTAAATAATGTTAAGATTATAGGGTTAGATCAGGAAATACTGATATAAAGCTGTGTGAAAAATTCAAACTGCATCATCATTTGAACTTGTGATATTAGCCTTTTGAGTATTACAATGAATTCTAGATACCTACTTTTAGACTTTGTAATACTGGACAATACATTTCAGAAAGCAGATGAACACTGTAGCCCTCTGTAGCTTGTTTTGGATTTTAGAAAGCCAACAGCAAGAATATTTTTCAGTACCTTAGCTTTAAAATTCCTCTTACCACTTCTTTTTCTTTAAAAAAAGAAACCCAGCAGAAGAAAGAAAACCTTAAAAAATACTTAAAGGAGGAACTGTCTTAAAAAAATTAAACAAGCTGTTTCTTTCTAGGGGAGATTTTCAAAAAGTGAATCAGATCTGTAAGAAGCAGCTAGTTTCAGCTTTCACTACATAATGGGCTGCTTCTTAGTAATACTTGTGCACAAGTACAAATGCTGTCCTTCCTGTGGGCTGTTACCTTTCTGTACTCAGTATTGTGATGATGATGGTGGTCTTTACTTTTTAAGCATGAGTGCAGCAGTTCGGTTTGTAGATTAAAGAAGTGATGTTAAAAAGTAATTCGACTGATAAGTGCTCTTGCTGACAGTTCATCAGCTCTGAAAGTGGTGGCTTTGAACTGAGATTGGTACTGGTGCTTGTACATCCTAAAATCCAAGCCTCTACTCTTCCACAAATCTGAACTTGCTGCCCAGAATTCTTGAAATCACGTGTAGTTCTGTGTTTTCTGTAGTTCCTTTGTTTTGGGACGTATTATTGTATTACAAAAGATGCTTTAGCAGACCTGCTCAGTCCTAAAGCTAGAGAGTCTGTTACTGTTCCTCTTTGTCTTCAAAGGTTTCCCCAAAGTACCTAAATTGTTGATGAATTTTGTTTAAATGTAGTATGTACTTACTGAATTGAGATCCTTTACTTAAGTTTGTAAATGTGACCTTATTATGGATTTGGGAAATAATTTCCTTAGCTGTTTATGTAGAAAGTAAAATCCAGCACAAAACAGCTTAGGAGCTCTACTGTTGTATTTGGACATCTAGCGTGAGCGGATTTCTGTGAAGTAATAATGAGCTTTTGTTTGCAGCAACACAAATACTTTTATTGGTACTGTATCACATCTTCTAATGTTTGAAACTTTTTTTTCTCCCCCCTCAACCCCCCCAGGCTTAACACAAGGCCAGTGTTTGGAGGTGTAAGATCTCGCATTGGGATCCAGCAAAATCTTCTAAGTAGATCATCACCAGCTGTCAGCTTCCAGCGGACATTTGATGCCCGACAGAAGATAGGACTCACTGATGCCCGACACAAACTGGGGGTTAAAGATGCCCGTGAAAAACTGGTTCAAAAGGACGCTCGGTTCAAAATCAAAGGGAAGGTGCAGGATGCTCGAGAGATGTTGAATTCCCGTAAGCAGCAAAGTGGTGCTGCTGAAAAGGTGACCAAAGTGGTGGATGCCAGAGAGAAGATCAGCTTAAAAAGGAGCGCTCCAGCTGCTATCAGCCCAGCTATGGGGACAGTAAATCCGACTATGAAAATCACCAAAACTATCCAAGTAGGTCAAGCAAGCCACCTCTGAGCCCCTCAGTTATTCTACAGCAGTCAGTAGAAATGATAATAGATAAATGTGTTCACATGTTTATGATGAAAGCGACCATGATAAAGTTCAGTCCAGCCTGTAGGGCAGGATTCAGAACCTTTTGGGTGTCCTTGCAGCTGCCTGGGGCTTTTTTGTAGAATCCCAGCTTTCATTTAAATTTTCATTTGAATTTTGGGCCCAATAAAGACTAAAGCAGAGTTCTTGTCAGCCTTGAAGTAGTTGTCTTGAATGGTTAAGTAGTCTCTTTCCCACCTAAACACAAAAAAAATGTATGCATTTCTTGTCATTTTTATACCGCCCCTCTTTGCAAGTCTGATGTGGTGGATTGTCCTGTCTAGATAACTGGTTTATCCTAGTGGTGGGATAACAGTTGAGAATATACAGCTATGTTTGTATCTAAGAAGATGTAAAATTCAATGACCCCTTCTACAATTTCTCTATTTCTACTTGTCTGGTTTTCAGGAAAGCCCTGGCTTCCAGGGAGTTGCCTGATTATATGATGCATTCCTGCTGAGACTCAAGATTTATTTCACTTGTAGTATAATCAGTTGGTCACCCTAACCTGCTGATTTCCTTTGACAGTTTTCTCGTTTCACTTTGCTGTGTGTGCAGTAACTTGATTCTTAACAAACTTATCTGAGAAACAACTCCTATTGAACTATGTGTGTGTTATGTACAGTGGGTAGAGTCAGAAGAGAAGTTGCCAGATCATCAGCATTGTTGTTTGAGGAGTGGTTTTGTTTGTCATCTCTACAAGCATGTAACTGAAGTTCTTGGCCTACCTCTTTCATTTTCCTCCTTGCAAAGATCAACAGATTTCTTACACATACCCAGAAAATCTCCTGCTCTCATCAGTTTGAAAGCTTAGACAAGTCTGCTTTCTGTTCAGCTGTGGGTTTTGCTCAAGAACGTCAAGCATATTCTTTAAAGTAGCCTAGGAAATTTCCCATTACTCTGCAGGTTTCCTGCCAGGCTGACCCAAGAAAGAGAAAGGACTCTTGTGGCAGTAAGAAGGGCTAATGGTAGAGCAATAGAGCAGTCTGTTCAGTAGCCTTTAATTAGTAGGGTAATTGCTACTCATGCTGTCCTTCTAAGCCAAATCACCACCATCAGTCATTAGGAATTGAACATTTTCTACAAAGTTTCTAGGAGTTAAAATATTGTTTCCAGAGACTTGGTACAGCAGCAATTTGCTCTGACCTGATTTTTTTGTATGACTTAGTTTTACCTACAGTACTTTCTGTTTGTTAGACAACATACTGCAAGAAAAAATACTGGAGAGTATAATAGTGATTGACTGTAGATAAAACCCTACACAGAAAAAATTACTTAATCTTTTTTAGAAAAGATTCATACCAAAATTCCAAATTGCCCATGGCCCTCCTTTCTTCCCAAATGTGGGAGCAGAATCAAACTAAAGTGTCTTGATCTGAGATGCAGCACACAGCTCTAATGTCCTGTACTGTGGGCTTGTTTCTCATAAAGGAAGGAAAAAGTCTTTGAAACCCAAAGAATTTCCGTAGCTCTGCTGGTGTTTCTGTAGGACAGGTACCCTTGTTTCTGAACTGATTAGCAAATTGAAACATGAAGGTCCTGTGGTGTAAGTTGCAGTCTAGAGAAAATGCAAATCTGAAGATTTTGCTGCCTCTGTGGTGTTTTTGTAAGATGACCCATTCTTTTCTGTTATGGACAACTTCCAGCTTTTTCAAAAACCAAAAGAGGATTTTTGAGAGTTGCTGCTTGATTTCAGTTGTTGATTAGTACAGCTACATTCCCTGGCTGCTTCTGTCGTGGTTTCCCTCTTTCATGGGATAACAGGCCGCAGAAGGGTCAGCTACATTACCCCATGCATCATTTTATTCCACTACAGCTTATTGCAGCTCTAGTGTGAAGGGACAGTATATACTTTTTCTTTGAAATGGAACGGAACTAAATTGTGTTGTGTCCCAACTTGTTGCGTTTGATGGAAATAGGTATCTTTGGTTCCCTGTAGCATGAAAGAAGAGAAGCTTACTTACTGATTTACTCCATTCATGGTTTTGTATTGGCAGAAATGCAGATCTAGTCAGTGCTGGCAGGGCTGGAGTTAAGTCCTCTTCCACTAATCTTGGACTAAAACTCAGGTAATTTGAATCAGTTTCTCTGCCTTAGGTTTTAATTTCTTTGATTATGTGAAGC
This sequence comes from Gorsachius magnificus, assembly GCA_034008185.1. Lineage (NCBI taxonomy): Eukaryota > Metazoa > Chordata > Aves > Pelecaniformes > Ardeidae > Gorsachius > Gorsachius magnificus. Next base: position 163,047,658 of record CM067081.1, on the reverse strand, counting down.
TATCTCGTATTGAACATATTACAGGAAACATAGGCATTATCTAATAATACATTGTGGTAATATGTTTCAAGAGCAGGAGAGTTACTTTCATTTAAGTGATCTCAGGGTATCAACTAACAGCTCTGATCTTCTGAAATGGGGATCTGGTGGACTGTAATGTAAACATGCTTTGATTCTTTCCCTCTAACTGTAGCAGAAAGCTCCAGTTCCTGGACACTCTCATCCAGCAGGAATGAGGATCAATGTGGTGAACAACCATACACACAAACAGGTGTGTGCCTGCTCTTTGTTTGTTACCTTCCTGGGGGAAGGAGGGTGTCTGTAAACATTGGCAGGTGCAAATTAAACTTTTAAGTAGGAAAGAAAGGGTTTGGAAGTTCTCTAACAGCTTAGCTTCCTATTCTTGTGTTGTTAAGATACTTTTATGGTAATTGGGGGGTTTCATTTGTCTAATTGATCTTGATTCCTTATGTGTTAAATGAATGCAAAGTAGGTATTCCCAATTTTTATCTGTATGTGCTAACAGGTTTTTTCTAGAGACTATGACCTTTTAGTTCTGATGTCTTTCTGTAAATTTCTCAGTGACACCCCATGAGATCAAGTTTTGGTTGTTTTGATTCACCAACCTGCCAGCCTCTTCAGAGAATGGATATGATTGTACATGATCAAATGTTCTACAGTGAGGTGGGAGAGGGTACAACCTTCCTGTGAAATCCCAGCTGTGCGTCCCTGCTGGAAACCTGATAGTGAATTATTTTAACTGCTATTCTGATGTACTATCAAATTTGCCATATCCCTTACCAATCAGACTTTGCCTGAGGAAAACCTTAGAGTTTGTGCTGTCTCTTCTAGTATCAATTTTAAAGGCCTTTGTCACAATCCCCAGCGATTCAGCCACCTTACTGCCTTGGGTGCTTTCAGAGAGGAATTACACATTTTTATTACTTTATTTTTTGTGTGTGTGTACATAAAGTAGTATATGAAATATTGGAAAACTGTCATTCACAATATCATGTCCTAGTTTGTTCTGGGTTTTTTTGCCTCGATTACGGTAACTTTAGCTATTTGTGTATATTACCTCTGCATTGACTTGCTGCCCTTGCCTATCCCAGATGCTGTCACTTAAGGAAATGTCTTCATTATTCTGACCTCATCACTATAAGCCTTGAACCCATTTCACTTTGTCTCAAACTCAAGTCCATTTTCCTGATGGCTAGTGTTTTTCCTAGTTCTTTTCTGCACAATTGTCCTTTGTTCTACTGTCCCTTTTTGGTGTTTTTTTGCTTCGTAGCATTTCTGTGACTGGAACAACTTTCCTGTTTGTAAACCAGAATCTTGCTGACTATGACAACCCACTTCTTTTGCAAGCTAATGCCTCCATTTTCCTTCACCTTTCTACTGAATTAATGGGAAGCTGGTTTGAGTTGCGACTTCTTATGTTCTGGGCAGTGACATTTGTATATAGACTTTTTCTTAACATTATTTAGAATCTGTGAAAAAGATTGTGTAGGAGTTAGCCTCAGTATTTTAAGGCAGGGCTATGAATGTTAAGTTGAACTGGGAAATTAATTATTCATTCAGTAAACCTCCTAGTGCAGTGTTTTCTAGTGCCAGACAGCTGTGTGCTGTGCTAAGGAAGGCAGGCTATTCAAAAGGAACGTTTGGTTCAGATGTATTTGGCAGACATCTACTTAATTTTAAAAAAAAAATATTTAAAAAAATCATATGCACAGGCTTCAACTTTAAAGGTAGCAGGGTGCTAATAAGTAAGACACTGAGGCTTTATTTCATTAATATTGTTTCATCAGTCCTGATGAGTTCTAGGGATTAGAGAAATCTATATGTGGTTGCAATACACCTAGGGAAATAGCTTTACTGTGGCATTTCTGGAAAAGATAGTTTGATAGTTTTTACATTGGCATTTTGAAATGGACTTGCCTACCTTCAGCTCTGTGTCCCCAGCTGCAAGGATGGGAGTAAAGTCTAATGTAGTCATCTTCATTACCTGAAGAAGGCTGAAGGCAGGAGAAAACTACTTATTTTGGAAACGATGCCTAGATTACATCTATCTGCTTGTAAACTCTTACCTTGCTTCTCTTCAGGGTCTGTATGACATGGAAGATGATGATGAAAGTGTCTCTCCTGTTACGAGCAAACAGATGAAAATCACCACCACAAACAGTTTCCTGCACAACTCGGTAAGGAATTATCTGAACAGTCCCCACCATGCCATGCTCACATTGGGTGGACACACAGGCTGCAGCTTTACAGGGCTTATGTTCTTTTAAAGTATGTAAACGATGCTTTCTCCTGAAACGTTCGCTCTTCACCTCACCCTTCCCTTTGTGCCAATGCTTCTAGTATTATTTTTGGGACAGAGTCCTTTTAGGCTAACTGATTCTATAGGCCTTTTGCAGCCAGAATGTGGGCTTTCTGCCTTGCTGGCAGGTTGCTGCATGTTAGCTCTTGACTTTCTTCTTGTTGAAGTGCTTTGAACCTGTTTTTGTTATTGTTGGAGCAGGCAAGCAAGGGAAGCTTTCTGCTGCTTATAGAGGCTGGACATTAAAACAGGAAATCTCTTGCATGCAAAATATTGATTGGCAGCTTGTTGGGGAGTACTGATTCTCTGGAGAAGATGGAATTGCAACACAGACAAATTTGAGGTCTTGCTCTTGGGATGGGATAACACTATGCAACTTGAGCTAAGAACCGACTGACTAGAAAGAGGCTTTGTAGGAAAGAGCCTACTGAGAATGAGTTAGCAGTGCATCCTTGCAGCAAGGAATTCCAACTGTAGATTGTATATTAGTAAGATCATAGCTAGCAAATCAAGGAAGATAATTATTGCCATCTGTTTGGCATTCTGAGAATACACCTGGAGTATGGTGCCTATTTTTAGGCTCTATGATACAAGACAAATGCTGACAGACTGGAGCTAGTACAACAGGGTGGTCGGCTGAGGAGAGGGTGAGAGCAGTGTCTTTTAAACCTGAGAAGAGAAGGCTGTAGTGGCACTTGTCTGTGCACTTTCGTTGCCTAATAGGTGGTCATGGAAAAGGCAAAACCCAAGTCCTTTTCAGGAGTGAACAGCGAAACGGTGAGCCAACGAATGTGTTGCAGCAAAAGAAACTAGTTAGATATGGGGGGAGAGTTATGCAATTCTCAGGGCATTGGTCAGTCTCTGGTACAGGGACCCAGAGAGGCTGTGAAATCGCCATTCTTGGAGATACTCAGTGTTTAATTGGATGAGGCCCTGAGCCAACCTGATGTGTACTTGAAGTTAGCTCTGCTTCAGACATGAGGGCTGGACATGGGTTTGTCCTAAATTATTCTGTGGTTCTAAGAAAGCAAATGAACGTGGTTTTACCATCACACAGGCAGTTTAGTGCAGTGATTATCCCATGTCTTTTTCTCATGTGGGTATTCAGAATAGAGCTCCTGGTCATTTGTGACCCTTTAAATCAGCCTTATGTTTTTTTTCAGGAGTAAATGTGTTCTCCAGTGTTTACAGCAGCTGCCAAGCACAATTTTTATTCTGGCTTTAAACTCCCCAGGTAGTTCCAACTAGAAAGGTTGCGCTCCATGTCTTTGCATGCCCTAGCTTGGTCTTTCTGAAGAAAGTGCTCGTTAGTGAGGGAAGTGCTCTTTTGGGATAAACATATGCCCAGAAACTTTAGTTGATTTTTCGTGTCAAAGCTGAAAGTCTCCAGCACTGTAGTGAAGGACATTCAGTTCTTAGTGCATGCTAGTAATGCTCTCCTGCTGTTACTGCTTGAAGAGGAGAGGGATGACCTTTGTAGCCTGTAGCTCTCAGAGATACTTTATTCTTTCTTCCTGTAGACTGGGCTGAGTGGCAATAAATTCTCTCTGTCCAAGACTGTTCCCCTGACTAAAGTGGTCCAGAACGATACATACACAGCTCCACCTGCACCTCCCTCTCCTATGCGGACAAAGGCCTTGACAAACATGTCCCGGACCTTAGTGACAAAAGAGGAGCCTCCAAAAGAACCAGCACCTGTTGAGGTGAGTTCATGGAAGTGGAAGATGCTTTTTATAGAAGTCTCTGAAACATCTGAAACTTGTTGTTCATTGGTTATGCAAGCAGCTCATTTCTGCCTGCCTCTACCATTATTTCTGGGACCTCATCAAGCTTATTCTGATAACTGCAACCCATGTCCCAAAAATCTGAAACCTGTCTAAACATCCTTTTCTTCAGCATTTGAGACACTGGGAATTCTCAGTTAGTGCATGTTGTTTCTCTCAACTTTTGTATCGAGTATAGAAGCACATGGTCCTGGAGGATTCCATGTTACAGGGAGGTGGCAGTCATTTGGACACTCCTTGGAGGCTTCCATGTCCCTAGGAATAGTGTTTTAATACTACTAGTTAGGTTATCTTCTGTCTGCTCCTGTTTAGCAAGGAAAAAGACAGGGTTCTTCCAAATACAACTTCTTGCTGTCCACGTAAGACCTCTCAGGCAATTTGTAGACAACCTGCCTGGAATAGCTTTGCCAAGCTGCCTGATGTTGGGTACAGGTAGCCCACCAGGTGTTCCCAGGCATGTTGAGTTCAGCATGCTTGTGAGGGGCTGGAGCCGTATTTTGGGGTTTGCTGGCTGATACAGAGTGCAGCAGAGATACGCTTAGAAGTGTGGGCATGACCAGAGAGCACTGTGTATGTATGAAGGTTAAGTTAGTGTTATACTGGGGAATGAAAGAGAAAAGTTACTTCAGAGAGGAATTGGCGTGGAAAAGGGGCACCTTTTCACCATCAGATGAGCTGGGCTTTTGTACACATTGATACTTCCCATTAGTAGTGGTAGCTCTTGCCTTTTGTGTGTGTACAGGCTTTCCCAGACATCCCTTCAGTGACTCTTTTTTTTTTTAATGCTTTCTCTGCTGTGCTGTCTTGCCTGCTGCATTTCTGACCTTTATGTGATGCATTTGTTTGTATTGGCAGCTGGCGTTCAGTCCTTTGGAAGGTACAAAGATGACCGTAAACAATCTGCATCCTCGGGTCACAGAGGAAGACATTGTTGTGAGTGTTGCTTACTGCCAAACTGGGGATGAGTGATGGTTCTTCCCATATCTAACTCTTTTGATAAATCACTTGATCTATGCTGAATGCAGTGAAGAGGGGTATGATGTCGGTTTGCTTTACTTGCAAAAGCTTTGAGAGTTCCTGATATTTATTTTTTTTGGTTGTTGTTCACTTTTTTTAAAAAGTGCATGTTTAAGGAGTTGGGACAAAATACCATTTCTAGGGTGTACTGAGATACTTGGCATTGCTTAGAGGAGTTCATACCAAATCATGCTTGGTGCTGTCCTCAAACTTATGCCCCCATCCAAATTATCTAGGTGCTTTCTGTTCTCAGCAGGCTGAGAATGAGCCTGGTCTTCATGTGTGAGAAACAGTATAGAGTACTGGGCCTTCAACTTTTCTGCTTGTGTTGGTAGCAGTATGGAGCTTTGTGCAACCTGTATTACTAATGCCAGCTACTCATACCATAGCAAACACAAAATAAGACAAGTGGCAAGATTCTGCCATGTATTTATTAAGCAGGATGGGTGGTGCAGTTAGGAAACTAAGCCTCTCTCACTCGGTGTCTTTGGCTGAAATGATACTTTTGATGTGACGCATGGTCATGACTAACTCTCTGCCCTCAGGAGTTATTCTGTGTGTGTGGCGCTCTGAAGCGAGCCCGGCTGGTGCACCCTGGAGTGGCTGAGGTAGTATTTGTGAAGAAAGAAGATGCTATCACAGCATATAAAAAATACAACAATAGGTGCTTAGATGGTAAGTTTGAGGCTAGAGTTTCATTTGTTGATTTATCTATCCTAAAGACTTTTCTACCTCAGTGGAGAGTTTAAAAGCATCTCAGATGCAAAGAGAGAAAATGCCAGAAAATCAGTTCAAGAGCTAGGCAATGTAATACGCTTCTATGTAACTAGCTGAATATATGCGCAGTTCATTTAAAGGAAATAAAAAGTTTTCCTACGAAGAGAACGCTCAAAGCTAGAGGCAGGGTCCCAGTGATTCTGCTGGTCTAAGTTCCAGATTAAACTACTTTTGTTTCTAATCCAGTGCTGAGAGCTAGAAAGTCCTTAGGAAGTCTTTACCTGCCTACAGAATAGCTGTTTGCAAAGTACGAGTAAAACTAATATTTGCAAAACTCTCAAGGCGTAATCAGAGACATTTTTGAATCAGACCTGTAAAACAATTAATATCAGCTTCTCCATAAACTTTGAACTGTGAATCCAATTGTTAATCTGGATCCACCTGCGATGTTGTTAGAGGCTGAAACGAGCTGTTGATTTTTAGAAAAAGCGTCTATCTCCAGCTTTCTCTAGATGCATTGACACATTACAAATGTCAGATGAGGAGCAGACAGCTGAGAATGGGAGATTCTCTTGTGTCTCTGCTAAGGGTTGTCTACCTATATGTAATTTCTTAACTAGTGTGAGTCTTCACACTGTACTGAGTCTTTCAGTGGCTCTTCTGTTGCTGTGATTTTGCAGCAAAAGATGTATCGGCTGTTCTTTCTCATTTTTCCCCAGCATGTGGAAATCTGTTGGCTTGCACTGATATTTCTGGGGTCTTGCCTTACCGTGATTCTGACTTTTTTTTGTTTGTTTAGGTCAACCAATGAAATGCAATCTTCATATGAATGGGAATGTCATCACCTCAGACCAGCCTATATTGCTGTAAGTGTCCTTTGGGTGAGGGGAGAACAAAACATGTTTGCAGGTTCTGTTTTGAGGAGACCCTGAGGGGAGGAAAACTGTTGGCAGATTATTGTCCCATGAATACTCTCCTTCTCTTCCTCTCTGTGGTGCTCTGTGTTGAGCTGAGTGCACTATAGTTTAACTCTGTAGCGTTCCCAGCCTTGAGGCTCAAAACAGGTCAGATTAGGAAGGTTTCTTGTGAAGAAAGCATATTTAAAACCTCTACCTCTAATATTGGGAAGGGAGCAACACCAAGAACAGTAAGTGCAGACATAGTGTTACATTTTATTTCATAATGAGAGGTTAAATACTGCTTTTCTTTTTTTAATCCTCCAGCCGATTGAGTGATACCCCTTCAGTGAAGAAGGAAGGAGAACCACGCCGGTCAAGTGCAAGCGCCTCCTCAAATCCCCCAGCTGAGGTGGACCCTGACACTATCTTGAAGGCCCTCTTCAAATCCTCAGGGGTCTCTGCCTCAGTGCAGCCCACAGAATTCAAAATTAAACTCTGAGAAGGGGAGCGAGCAGTGGACTGGAAAACTCATTTAAGTTGGGGAATGAGAAAAGTGCAGGAGTGCAGATGTTTGCATTTGCCTGCCTTGAAATTTTTTGTTTTCTATGATCGCTACCTTACTGTACAATAGTGTTTCCTCTTGTGTGTGTACTTTCTGTTTTCATAGTTGAAGTTCTCTTCCATGATTTTTTTTTCCAAAAGAATAACCTCCCCTTTCTGCCAGTAATGTATTACCAAACACATACCATGTAACTCCCTCCTTTACTCCAAAGCCCCTAGTGGCCATTAAAAGTGCACGTAGGCTTTGAGGGAAGGAGTGGTGATCTCCTTCTCTTTTTCTTCTGACTGACCTTTAACTAAAAGGTGCATCCCCTTCATTATCAACAGGCAAGAACACCACATTGTTTCTGAAATTGCTGCGCTGGGTACAAAGTCAGGTGTGGCTCCATACAGGAAGGACCATCTTGCATCTTTGACTTGTATGCCTTCGGTGGCATACTACTTCATTCTAGCTGTTGGACTTTTTTTTTTTCCTGCTCAGCAGCTGTGACACTGAGAAGAAGCATGAAAAACTGAGCCTCCCTTTGCGCATACCAGCCAACAGAGGCATCAGGCAGAAAGGACATAGGCACAAGTGCACCACCCATTGTGCTATGGGGAGGGATGCTTCAACTCTGGTAATGCAGAGAGGTGGGGTGGAGGGCTCTGGCATTTATACAATGAATATATTCACCCTCAAGGGTCAGTCTCAGTTGCTGTCTTCTTCTCTGGACTGAAAAATAATAACCAGTCTTGTGTTTAGAGCTAGAGGAAATCCAAGTGGTTTATTCCCATTAGACTGTATTGCATCCTCCTGCTGATGCAGGGACATGAATTTTTTTCTTACCTTCTAATTTACCCTGTATCCTATAAAAAGAAAGGAGCTGGGGCCTTTTTCAGATACTAATACATAGGAAGCAGTCTTTTCTTGTGCCTGAGAACTTACTCCTTTGAGAGAAGATGTCATTTGGGCAATGTTTGGCTGCTGTGCAGGTGTGCTGCTCACAGACATGGATTTGGAGGATGATTCCTGCACTTCATGGCTTCAGGGAGAGGTTTTTGAAGGGGAGAACGGTTAGCACTCTGTAAGGAACATATAGGAGAGGAGTGTTAAGCAAGTGCTGTGCAGAGCAGCAAGGATGTACCTTGGGCAGCGAGCATCTGTGACAAGCCGCAGGCCACTAGGTGGCACTTCCAATACTTCCTTTGTTAGTACAGCGTTATTTCCATGGATATTTGAAGTCCCAGTAGCTGCATTTGTTTGTAGTTGTTCAAATTGTATTATAAGAGAGGAAAGCTAAGAGCCACTTCCAGAAGCTGGCTGGGATTTGAACTTGATCCATCTAGCTAGGAGACTGACCTAAGCCGTTCTGTTCAGCTCCGCTGAACTTTAATGAACACTCTGTAAGGGTCGTAGGCCCAGATTCCATTTCTTGGTCAACTCTGTTTCTTTTGCTTTCTTCTGTATTAACTCTTTGCTCTATCTAGCTTGTGCAAACCATTCCTCTATCTCACTGTATCCCTTTTAGCCGTGGAAATAACTGAGGACTTGGCAGGGCTTGTTTTTCTGGAGCACTCTCTGGTTTGGGAGCCAACAATGCCATTATTGGTAGGGTGCTTCATGTGAACAGCAGATGTTTGTAGGGGAGAGGACCTAAGACAGCTATTGTTCTTTTTTAGATTGCCCATCAAACACCTGTGTTTTATTAAAAAAAAATTGGGGGGGAGGGGGAGGCAACAGTAGGGGTTGGAGAAGATAATGTATTACCTGTTTCTGAATAAACGTTTGTTATACGGAGAGTGTATTTAAGCCTTTTTAGATGTGATGAAGCAACTAAGATAGGTGGAGTTATTCCAACATTGAATCAAGCGTGCTTTTAGAAGAATTTAGAAACTTCAAAACTGATAATGTGATGAAGAACGAGAGGAGTATATGGATGAGAGGACTGATAACTCGTAAGCCTTTTAATCTGGATCATTGAAATTAGTAGCTAATTCTTGCTACTGAAGGGGAGCAACTTGTGTCCCTACCTAGTTCAATTCTGTTACAGAAGAGAAAAGGAATGGCCTTTGTTATTCACAGCCTAGTAATTTCAAAAGTAATTTTATTAGAAAAATACAGCTGTGAAATGAGGGTACCTGTTCTAGGTGAGGTAGGGTACTTACATTATCAAACAGCTGTGCAAATGTGAAGACACCTGTATTTTGAATGTATCTTGTCTCTTCTGAAAGAATGGGGAGATTGAAGCATTTTTTAATATTAATAGATTAATATCAATTCCAAAAGCCAGATAGCAAGATGCACTTTGTAACTTGCTGTTAAATTGTGCATTGTGTTTAGGTTACCTGCGAGAAATTATGATGGCATTAGCATAGTCCTTGGAAGAACTACTGCTCTCTTCTCTAGCTCTGTGATCTATGGCAGTATATTTTTTTTTTTAAATCCGTGAAGTCAATGGTTATATAAACACCACTCCATGATTTGTCGACAGCAATGTCTTGGTATGCATTGCTCTTCCTGTTCTCGGTCTGCTTGCTAAAGTTACCTTAGTCGTCTTATAATTCATAGCGTGGCTTCTTTCCTTGGGCACTGAAAGAAAGGTAACCAGTTATTCCCAGTCCTTTTCAAGCAGTTCACCTTGCAGCTCCCTGAACTACTACTGGCTGTCCTGCAATTGTCATGCTAATCTTGTTTGCATTCCACTGAGCTCACCTATCTCCTTCTGACCTCACATCTATGCACATTTGCCCTCATGCAGTGTGGTTATGTATGGTTTTTTGTTTGTTTATTTGGGGGTTTTTTTATGGGCTGTTAAGAGGTTATAAACTCACATATGAAATACTGATCGCTTGCAGTAATTCAATATGGCTGGCCAGGACAGGTGGTAGGTGACTTGTTACAGTGTGGTTTTGTTTTTTTTTTCCTTTGCTTTTTCAAAAACATGCTGACTTGTGAAAGTGATGCCACCGTTTGCAAGTTTGGTATATTTTCATGGCTTTTGCATGTACCATTCCTTCTGATAATGTTGATTAACTTGGATATTTGTTTGGTGAGTCAACTCTCCATGTAATTTCTTACTTTCACTGACCTCTTCCACCTTGTACGTGTGTCTTGCTTCAATATCTTTTATTTTGGAGCGGGCCTGTCTTCCATTCAGTCATAAATACAAGTTCATCTGTAAAGGTCATCACTTTTTTTTTTTTTCCTTTTCCTGATTAACAGGAGTCTTTAAAAACTGTTGTTCTTACAGTCGTCTTTGAATGGTTTTGCATACCTTTTAAGGTTTATTTCTTCTATTTGCCCCTTTAGCGTTGAGCACGTTGCCTGCATTTTACACTCTTGGGGTCTTCATTTTCAGAACTGCGTCCCCTAAAGGATGGTGTGTCACAAACTTTCAGAGCATCCTCTTAAGAGTGTAACCTTTTTGTTACACTCAACCATCAGGCGGCGACGGGTCCCTCAGGGCGGGCAGCGCCTGAGGCGCTGCCCGCCCTGAGGGACCCGTCGCCGCCATTAGCAGGCGTCGCGCCGCTCGGGAGGAACTACAACTCCCGGCGTGCCCCGCGCCCGGCCGCTTCCCGCCGAGCTAAGATGGCGGCTGCCGAGGAGCGTGTGGTCGGAGCGGCGCCGGCGGGTTACACGGGTGAGGAGGGGTCGCGGGGAAGCGGGACCGGGGCAGCAGCGGGGTCTTTAACCGGTCCGTCGCCCGCAGCTCTAGCGGTGAAATTCGGGGAACGGCAGCGCTCGCCGCACTGCCTTTTGGTGAAGGAGCACCAGGTGCGGGAAGGGGCCGGCACCGCGCACCCACCTCGCCGCACCCTCTTCGTCCTCAACGTCCCCCCCTACTGCAGCCCGGTGAGTGGGGCCGGGGCGGCCCGCGGGAGCGGTAGGGGTGTTTCACCGGCGGCGTGGGGCTCGGCGGGGGGCTGGAGGCCGAGGGCATCGCCTCAGGAGCGCGGGGCCGTGGGCGAAGGAGCCTCGGGGAAGCTGTGGGCAGAGGGGCTGGGGTCGTGCTGGGGAGCCTCCCGGTGCGCTCCGGTCCGTGCGTGAGAGGGTGGGGAGAGGAATTGCTCCTGCTCTCCTGTACCGTTTGTTCGCTCTTACTCTCCGTGTCAAGGACTCTCTGTCAAGGCTGTTCGCCCGCTGCGGGCACGTCCAGTCTGTGGACATCTGTGAGAAGCCAGGGCCAGGAGAGAAAAAAGAAAAACTCACGTCCAAATTCTTCAACCGCAAAACTGTAACGGTAAAGCTTGGTGGGGTGCTTGAGTGGTCAGAATGGAAAAAGATGAATGGTACTATTTGGATCATGAGATATGGGAAACCATTTGGGGGTGGGCATTGGGTGACGTGATTATTTATTGAAGTTTGCATAATCTTTTTTTTTTTGTTATCCCACTGTAACTTGTGGTTTGATTTTTAATTTATTTTATTTGTACTGCAGCTCCTTGCTGCATCGCCAGTTTCCCTGGTGTATCTGACTGGTCTGGGTTTCTTTTCCTTTTAGGGATTTCAAGTAGCATATGTGGTGTTCAGGAAACCAGCTGGTGTCCAGGCAGCCAAGGCCCTGTCACGGGAGGGTCCCTTGCTGATATCAACAGTGTCTCATCCTGTGAAAACTGGCATTAGCAGTAAGTCAGCCCTAGCTGTCTACCTGTTGGCTAGTGCTGGGGAAAAGCTATACCACTTCCTTGCTGAATCCTACCCTGCATGTCTCAGATTAATTCTCATCATTTTGTACTAAGTCAGGAGACATCCAGTGTTTCATCGTCCTGCTTTTATTATTCATAAGGTAGCAATCTTGTTGCACTGGCTGTTGTAGTCTGGTCCGGTGACCCTATGGGAGAATGGGGTCACTTGGTGCAATGAAAGGGCAGTTTTTCCTGACATCTTTTCAGTATCACATAGATTCAGAGAAACTGTCTATGTCTTGCCCTCAAAATGCAATCTAGACTCAGTAACAGGCACCAGATGTCTGTCAAGATGACAGCACTTCAGATGTGACCCATTGACAGGAACGCAGCCCTGAATGTTGCATCTCTTGGGCTTAAGGCTAGCCTGCTCCTGCTTGGGAAAGTTGTAAGCTCTTCCCATCGCTTACTGGCTGTGGCCTGGGCCACAAGCTGGTTGAGGTGTGACAGTGGGGAGGCTGAACAGAAATGGGAGCAGAGCGTATCCTTCCACACAGCAGTCCTCTCGAGCTGCCCAAAGGCATCACGCATCACGCTTGGTCTTGCTTCTAACAGAGGCTACTGCTGACTTTTGTCCTCTGTGTCTCAGAGTGGATTGCCAACTATGCAGCCTCAGTTGTGGATCAGGAGGAGCTGAAGGCTGAGGTGGACATCTACATGCAACAGTATGACAAAAAGATAGCAGAGGTGAGGCCAGGCTGGGAACCCAGCTAAGCAATCTGTTTGGGGAGAGGAAGGGAAGAGAGATCTCTTGGTGCCCTGGCCTCAGTGGAATGGGCAGAGGGAAACAGACTGGGTGGTGGGGTTGTTTTACTCCTAGTTGCTGGTGGTCAGTCAGGTCCTGGTTTGGTCCACAACACCTTGACCCCTTCCACCCAGGGCTTACAATAGGTAACCACAAATAAATTGGGTCCCAGCTGGTGTGCAGTGTTGTGACTGAGTTGAATACCCATGCCCTTCATCCCACGCCTTCCTTCAAATCTTGTGCAGAAGCAGGAGCTGTATCTTTGCCTGCGTGTAAGGGGGACTGGGGGGGAGCTGTGCATCAGGCTGCTGGCAGCCTGTCTGCACTGGGCTGCCTCACCCTCCTGTCTTCACAGGAAGAAGCCAAAGCGGCCAAGGAGGAGGGAGTTCCGGATGAGGAGGGCTGGGTGAAGGTAACGCGGAAAGGACGGAAGCCTGGCCTGCCCCGGACAGAGGCTGCCAACCTGCGAGTACTGGAGAGGGAGAAGCAGAAGAGGGCCCGCAAAGAACTGCTCAACTTCTATGCCTGGCAGCATCGTGAGACCAAGAGAGAGCGTGAGTGTCCGAGTCTCCTCCTACCCCTGCCCGTGTCTCTTGTCTCTCACACTGTGGCCCAGAGAGCCTCCTTTTTCCTTCAGTGGAGGCTATGTCCAGCTGCAGGTGAGCAGTTGGCTGGATGGTTGTGTGAATGGCCTTACCAGCTCTTGGGCGCCACTTGCCACCACCTGTCCTAGCAAGGGCTCCTGGAATATTTTGCGGGAGAGTATGCAGGTCGTGGCTTTACAATAGCCTGCACAAAGGCAGCAATAGAAAGGGAAAAGTATCCTTTTTCCTCCCCAAGAGGGAGCTGCAGCACTGCTGGAGGTGAGCAGCCAGAGCTCCAGCTTGGCACCTAGCGAGGTACAAAAGGACCTGCTCTGGGAAGTGAACATTTGCGAGTGTCAGGACTGAGCCCAGCCCAGTGTATGGACGTGAAACATCCCGGGAGAGGGAGATCTGCTGCTCCCATGTGACCTGTCCTCTTTCTGCCTGTTTCAGACATCGCCCAGTTGAGGAAGAAATTTGAGGAGGACAAGCAGAGAATTGCGCTGATGCGAGCCCAGCGCAAGTTTCGGCCGTACTAAGCTGTGCTGAGCTATTCCTCAGATGCCTGCGGACTCCATGTGCCAAAGGATTTCAAGGAATTGGGGCAACTTCAGGTTGCCTCTGCCTTTGGATCTGAAGCTGGAGATCCCAGCAACCACCGCTGGAGGGGGAGTTTCCTTCACTCACACCAGTATCCTCCTGCTCTCCTGGCCATCATCCAGCCCTGTGGCACCACTTCTGAGGGTGCTCAGGTCAAGGGGCTGAGGCACTTCCTGTGACAACCTGTATCTCCTGGTCACCCAAGGCACTTCAAAAGCTTGGTGAGAGCAGGGATTGACCTAACACAGCCTCTGCAGGGGCAGGGAATGGCTGAAGAACTGTAAATAAACTACTGCTATGTTCTCAGAACATGGGAGTGCCTCCCTCTCTCCTGTGGTCTGCTGTTGGGGGACAGCTTCTTCTGTGCTAGGGTAGCGATTAAAGTCATGGCTTGTATGCGGGTGCTCCTTTGCACATGTTATCTGGGGATGAGTAAGACGAGGAGGGAAATGACCTCGGGAAAAGCCCAACTGGGAAGTTCCCAGACCTGTTGTCACAAGCTAAGATGAGTGGTGTGATAGAGCCCTACCCCTTCCCTTGGTTTTTCCCTCCCAGGCAGCTTCCTCTCAGCCAGGTGTTGAGGTGTCATCCTGGCTTGTGTCAGCAATAGCGTGGCCAGCAGGAGCAGGGAAGTGATCGTGCCCCTGTACTCCACACTGGTGAGGCCGCACCTCAAATGCTGTGTTCAGTTTTGGGCCCCTCACTACAGGAAAGACATTGAGGTGCTGGAACGTGTCCAGAGGAGAGCAACAAAGCTGGTGAGGGGTCTGGAGCACAAGTCTTATGAGGAGCACCTGGGGGCACTGGGGTTGTTTAGCCTGGAGAAGCGGAGGCTGAGGGGAGACCTTATCACCCTCTACAGTTACCTGAAAGGGGGATGTAGCGAGGTGGGTGTTGGTCTCTTCTCCCAGGTAACGGGGGATAGGATGAGGGGAAATGGCCTCAAGTTGCACCAGGGCAGGTTTAGGTTGTTAGGAGAAATATTTTCACAGAAAGTTATCGGGCATTGGAACAGGCTGCCCAGGGAAGGGCTTGAGTCCCCATCCCTGGAGGCATTTAGAAGACTGGTAGACAAGGTGCTTAGGGACATGGTTTAGTGGTGGGATGGCAGCGTTAGGTTAACGGTTGGACTTGATGATCTTAAAAGATCTTTTCCAACCTAAACGATTCTATGAGGTGCCCAGTCTTCCAGCTGTGTGTGGACCTCTACAGCAATGTCCAACCTGGCCTGTGGGAACTTCTGCTGTTCAGCACCATTGCTAAAACAACGTGAGATGGCAGCCTGGCTTTGGAGGGACTCCAGACTCCCACCAAGACCCATTTCCATTTAACCTGTCACCAGCCCGCAGGAGGCAGGTGAGGATGGTGACAGGCACACCCAGCTGCGGGGCAGTGCTCTTGTACTGCCCACATTAATGTTTGTGCAGCTTCGGATTTAATGGTTGTTCACGCTATCGCACTCCGTGGTCAGAAAGGGACTGTAACCCACCCGCCCCCAGGCTTTTACACATTTATTTCACTGCCTGCAGCCTTGATACGGGTGTGACCACGAGTGTAAGGTGGAAATGCTGGTAAATTCCACAGAGCTGGGTTAAAATGGATTTAGCCTCCCCTAGAAAACCCACTGCAAATGCAGCTTCCATTGCATGGGGAGACTGCCAGGCCTGCTGGCTTCTGTTAGTTTTTTGTGTCCGTTTAACTAGGAGGCAGATGGATCTTTAATATGCTGTACCTAAAGCAGAATGCATGTAAAAAATCACTGCCTCCTAAGACGAGGTGATGCATGGGTGAGCATCCCAGAAGAAAGGAGGTTCACTTTCCTATACAGTCAAGAAGACAGAGTTGACACTGGGAGATTAATCTTTATTTAGAAGGACAGAAACCATCTCTGCCAACTTTTTCATTATTAGTAGTTCTTCCAGCTGCTTCAGCTAGAGGATTAGTGACTCATTCCCTAGCTCATTGAAATGGCCTTCTGTGCCTAGGTGAGCCCTTATTTAAGCTGATTTTTAAACAAGCAGCAGCTCTCAGACACACTGATGCCCTCCTGTGCTCACACACCCATGGTAGTAAGCAGGGAAGCAAAACACTTTCCTGTTTTTTCAGTAGGTCTAACCCTGGGAGGAGGCTGGCTGTACCATCCTTGGGGAGGAAGTGAGGTGAGCCTCTTGCCATGCTACAGCTGGGGCTGCTGCTGCTCCCACAGAGGCTGCCTCTGCCTGTATTCCTGCTCTAGGGTGCAAGTTGGGAGCAAGCAAGGGGAAGGCCACTCTGGGCCTCTATCCCTCTTCTCACAGAGCTGGAAGTGGAGGAGGGATTCCTTTTCCCTTTGACAACTGAGATACTTCGCGTCACCCTCCTCGAGGGAACCCCCAGCAAACCTGCTTCCACCCTGCAGTGAGCTAAGCTTAGGAAAAAGAATCATGAAACTAATGTTGGATGTGAGGTAGGAACGGTGACAATTGCCCTAAAGCCTGCTTTTTAGTTCCTTGTTCTCCTGGACTGCTGCAGCAGTGATCCTTCTTCCTACAGCCTGGCATTCTGCGTTGTCAGGAAGTTGCTGATGATCCCAGATACCACCTTGGGCTCATTCAAGTGTACAAAATGACTCCCAGGCACCTCTACTAGCTGGATGTGCTGGAGGGAGAAGACACAAGAAGATGTGGACCAGGAAAGCGTTCCTTCAGGCAAGCTGTGCTTGCTGTGTGGCACTTTGAGGGGCAAGGTAGGACAGGGATGGGAGGACTAGGCAAGAGCTGGGTCCAGAAGGCGCTACTGACTTGGGACTTTGGCAGCAGAGGCAAAGTTGGCTCCCCCCGTGTGAGGGCTGTGCCATTCAGGACAAATCACCTCCTTGGGGGTGGCCACCATGGTGAGCTGCTTCCTTGCTGCTGCTCCCACATTGGTGGTGTACAGAGTAGAGATGCAAGGATGGAGTTTGCTCTCACCTCTTTGAGGGTAGACTGGAACGCCTCCCACAGGGCTTTCACAAAGTGATTTCTGCTGTCTAGCTTGTATGGTACCAAGAGTCCATCTTGTGCTCTGAAAAGCAACAGCAAGGCTCAGTACAGCACAGTGTGCCTCCATTTGTCTTTGACACTGTCCTGGGCAGAAGCAGTGTCCCCAGGACAGCGGGACAACAGACCAACTGCTCTTTCCAGGCTGCTTGTAAACAGCAGGGTTACAGGGTCATACATGGTAGCCAGAGGAGCGCCGCACAGCTTGGCTAAGCAATTTTCTATCAAACTATGTTTAAAACCTTGGGTGATTGCCTAGTAGTATCAGAGTGGAGACTGGTTAAATATCCCCCTAGAGCTGGCTCCTTAACTGGTCTGAGTACATCATTCCCTGCCCCCGCCCTGTCCTCTGCTCTTAATTTTTTCCTTCCAGCCAGCTCCCACATCTCCCCTCGGTCCCTTTCCCCACTCCATACTGCTGTTTTAAACAGGGTGTGTGCCCTGCTTGGAGAGGGAGGTACCAGGGCAGTCCTCCTGGAGAAGCCAGCATTAGATCTCCTGCAGAGTTAAGATCATGCAGACACCTACTGTGATGCAGGTGATGGGACAAGGTGACATCCCAGGCTCAAAGGGATGTACTCTGTATGGCCTAGAGAACTTTTCCTCACCACAATGATGTATTTCTGGACAAGCAGGAAAATCCCTAAGCTCTTATGATTTCAACAGACCAGGGAAGCCAAAACTGCACTTCATTTCTCAACTTCTAGCACTTCATCTCATCTCCTAGAGCCTTTTAACAGCACCGCACAGGCCAAGGCAGTCAGAGCCCTGCACATCTTGCCCTCCAAGGAGGTGACTGGAAAAATGCAGAGAACTGACAGAACCAGCTACCCACCCAGACAGCATAACAGCCTGTGGGGGCTCTGTGCAAGCCACTGGCTACCTCCCCACAGCTCCTCCCTGCCCCGGGCACAACAGGGGAGAGCTTGCAGGAGCTGGGTCCTCCAGGACCAGCCGGAGGAGGTGGAGGCTGCCATGGATTCACCTGTTTGCTCAGGCGAGAGGTTCCGGGGTCTGGAGAAGGGGGCAGGCTGGGTTGCTGCGCCTGGGGGAAGAGTCAGGCCAGGAGAAAAAGCAAGTTGCAGCGGTGCTGTGGAGGGCCACATGTTTGCCAGGATGGCCCCTTGCTGTAGGGCTAAGGGATTGAAAGTTGTGTGATGGCAGTGTGAAGGCATGAGCATGGGGAGGACAGGGCAGGTTTGGCATTTCCCTGGTCAGCCTTGCACCAGGGAGGCCCAGCCTGGAAATGTAGTGCCGGGCCAGGAGGGTGATATGCCAGCGTCTCTCTGCCTGCGCCAGGAGCCTGCCCTGCCCAGGGCAGTGGTGGGGAACTAGGAAATGCGTCTTACACATGAGGCTGTACTGTTGTGCCAACTGGCCTGAAGTTCTGGGTGGCTGCTGCGGAGGGGATAGCAGAGGACTCCTTTCTAACCTTAATCCCTTCCACCCAGGGCTGCAGGGAGGCAGTGAGTGTTGGTTTGGCTTGTGCCTCACTCACACAATGATGAGAACACGGTCCTGAATCTTCTGCAGGAGCTTCACGCACTGCTCCGCCGTGAAGGACTCTTGACTCTGCTGCAGGTGCAAAGATAGAGAGAGCAGCAAAGGTCAGGGACGGCAGCTGGGGACAGAGGGTGTCCCTGACCCCTGCTGCGCTAGCAGCTCTGAAGGCAGAAGTGGCTGTGGCCCCAAAGCTGCTGTGCTGGGACATGACAGGCAGCCAGGCTGCGCACAAGAGAAGCTGGCTCTGCAAAGGCTCCTTCTGTCCAGCTGCGTTTCAAGGCTGCCAACAACACTGCCTGCTGGGATGCAGCACATATGGGAATGAGCTCATAGCAGAGAAAAGCTTTAAAAATCCTTTTACGAAAAAGGAGACAGTACAATACTCTGGCTTTCATAGCCTGGCAGTAGCACAGGTAGAGGAGGCCCTGCTTGCTCAAAAGTGGCACAAAGCTACCAGAATATCAAACATAAGGACTTTGTTCCACTCTCTCAGCCCTTCTTTTACGGGTGACCTGACAAAGAAGCTGACCGAAAGCATCCATCCATCTGCTGCCTGAAGAGTTATAACAGTAGGAAAATGTGGCCAGGAGGCCCTGGGGCAGAGGAATTGCTAAAAAATCTGTAACATTTTCCAGTGACTCTGTAAGCTGACTCAGTTAATGATCGAGTGCAGGCTCTTTTAATGGCAGCATTTAAAAGAGATGTGGGAATTAGGGAAGCAGAAAGTAAACAGTTGGGTGGAGGCAAGGCCTGGGCTCAGTGAGCAGGCCTCTACTATCTGAGTTTTCTTTTAGCTCAGAGCTCATAAGTAGCAGGGGGCACGTTAGAAGAGCAATGCTCACCGTACGGACTCTCATGTCTCTGTTATACACCAGCCCTGGAATAAAAAAAACAAGAGAATTTTTCATGTCTCACAGGAGCAGGAGTTGCTCCTCTCCTCCTCACCTTTGGGGTCTGCCCAAGACATTTGAGACAAAAAGAACAGGATTAATTCTGATTTTCCCTTTTTTTTTATTTCTTTTCTTCAGCTGTTCTAGGATTTAAGCACCAACCCCAGTCACTGGGAATGGAGAGCTTTGCCTCCAGACCTAATTGATTCCACTCAGACTGTGTAAACTTGTAGCTAGGGCACCCAGTACCCTGTGGAAGACAATGGCTGTTGGCACCACTCCCTTCCCACACCCAGTGTTGGCCCAGCACTGTGGTGAGCCCTGTCTCCAAGCAGCCCCTTACCAGCGGGTGTCTCAGTTGCTCCTCGCTGCAGTAGGATTGCCCCACCCTCCACTGTCAGATGGCTGTTTGCTTCTAAGAGCCTGGGGGAGACATGGCAGAGAGATTATTCTGCTGGAAAAGGGAGGAAGCAAAGCGAAAATGGCATGACAAGGTGACAGCAAGCTCTCAGGCTGCTTCAGAAAAGAGCAGGAAGCAGCAGCAGCTTCTAGCAGAAGCAGCAAAAGGTCTTGCTGAGATTCCAGAGAACTCGAAAGGGGAAGTGCAGGCACAGTTCCCCTTTCTCGTTCGTGCAGCCGTAACTCTGTCCAAGGTGAGGGCAGGCAGCAAATGAAGAGGACGGATGGGAACCCACCTCTGCAATGCTGCTTCAGGGCTCCGTGCTTTGGGAGTTTGCTGCTTTGCCTCTAGACTCAGTAACGTGTCAATCACCATCCGTTTTGATTTCAGCCATGCCTTGGTGTCCTGCAACAAAGTGAGGTAGGGAACAGGAGTAACTCCTCTCTTCCGAATCGTTTTACCCCTTATCAGAGGGTAGAAGAGGGCATGTCACCCTTCCACATCCCTCAGAACTGGTACCAGTTATGGACATCACGTTAAAAATGCCCATTTCTGGGGAAAAGGGAACAGCAATACTTAAGAGGCAAGGTAGAAACAGAAAGCTAAGCACTGCTGTAAAGAACTTATTAACCTTTTAGCCCTGCAATCTCTTCTACCCCTTCCTACCTCACTTGAGTTGAGGACAACTGCCCAAAAGAACAAGGGAAATCTGGTATCTTTTGTGTCTCTGACCCTGGGCTTCTGTCCCACTTCTGCCAACCAAAGCCCCAGCACCTGGTAGTGATGATGACAGGTTGGGAATATAGCTTTATGTTCTGCCAAGAACAGAAAAAGAAATCCACCGATCTTGCACCCAAGTCAGCCAACAAACTGTTGGCAAAAAGACAACCTCAGCTGGCAGTTGCTTGGACAGAGGTTCCAGTTCCCTTTGTACAAGGGCATGGCACAGACAAGTGAATTTTGGTGCTAAGGGACTGCAGGATATGGAGCACTACCAAGTGTCACCCAAGGGCCACCCTAAGCAGGCACCTCAGTCCATGTGCCTGCCAAAAGGAAGAGCCCCGAGTCCCGTGTGACCTGCCAGGAACTGGGCACATCAACGCTTTCTCTGAACAAACAAGGGATAAGAAAAAAACATCTATTTTTTTATTTTAAAAAAGGAAGGGAAGGACACATGATATCTAACCTCTGGAGCTAGCAGAAAGCCAACACTTTCCAGCAGGATCAGCTTGTCCACCATCTCAGGATAAAGGAAACAGAACTGAGGAGAGATGAAACAGTATGAGAGAAAGAGAAAAGCTGAGCACTGATGTCTTTGTCCAGCTACACTGGAGAGGGGGTCAGGAAAGGGCCTCTCTTCCCCTGAGATCCAAGTGCCACACAGTCTGTTCCTTCATTCCTCTCCCGTTTGTTGTTCCAGCTGCAGAAATCACAAACCCCATGAAGAAAGGATGCTTTACTCACCATTGCTGCCACAGACCCACCTGCAAAGTAAAGAAGGTGTGCTCAGCTATGCACTGGACACCCCCCGGTATCAGAAACTCCCCTTCCCCACAGCAGGAGCTGCCTTAGAAGCACATGTGCATGTTGTACCAAGGGACAAAGCACCAGCTACAGATTAAAGCTCTCCCAGCAGGCAGGATGCAGACAGAGCAAGGCTATCAGCCAGCTGGGCTCCCTGTCCTGCACCATCCCCATGTCCCTTTCAGCAAAGGCCAGAGAGGAGTTACTAGTTAAAACAGGCCCTGCGAGCTGTGGCGAGAGCAGCCCTGGGGAGCATAAATCCAAATCGTGGCAAAACTCAATCACGTCTCTAGCACAAAGGGACAGAGGCTAGAGTGGGGTTCCCCTCAGCAAGCTCCATGACCCACCAAGAAGGGCCCTCCTGTTCCCAGGCTTCGTGGGGACCAGGCAGGAAGGCCTGCTGTGATTTCTCCTGCTGTAGACCATCCCTCTTTGTCCACCACTGTTCCCTCCTGGGGGTGGGGGAAAGGCCCACAGCAAGAGTTACCGCTGTTTGTACTACAGGGTCTTGAAAGCAGAGGCATTTCAAACAAGGGCACAGATTTTTGAATTGCTCAAGCAGGAGCCTGATACTTGACACAACGTAATAAATATTCCAACTCAGCTCCTAGCAGCATGTCTTGTTAGTTAATTATCTACTCCTATCTCCACGAGTTTCACAGCTTACAAGGACAAGAGCCACTTACCCATACTGTGACCCATCAGGGTGAACCGTCTCCACTGCAAGGCTAAGTGGCAACACACAAAAAACAGACATTGCTGCATTAGAAACCACAGCAGCGGCATCTTGCTGCTTCTCCACCAACATGGGCCCTTTCTCCCAGGAGGGCTTTAGCACTGCTTAATTTGCTTCCTAATCCAGAAACAAGGTAGCTAAGTAGGCCAATTTTAAAGAAAAAGAGCATCCACCACCTCGTTTCCTTAGTAGTTAAGTCACACAGCTCTCAAGCTCTTTCTGTATGGCACACTACAGCAAATTCCCATTCATTGCCAGACATGACACTGGCAAGAAGCAGAGGAGCCCGACTGGGCAGCATCTGCTGGAAGAGAGAGACCTCAACAAGAGCATCCTGCTGCAGGGCATTCCACAAGAGCCATGAGGCGACAGAGCCAAGTCCACTGCCTTGAGGAAAGTATGCTTATTCCAAGTGAAAGCGCTCTGCACCATTTAGCACATCAGGCTCTTCAGTCCATTTATAGGGCACTCCGAGAGGTTTATGGGAAAATACTGCTTCATCAACACTGCCCATCTGAAATACACCTCACTGAAACATGTGTGTTACCCTCTGGCACGTCAAAGAACTAGAAGCTCTTTGTATACTGAATGAGGGGTGCAAAACTGCACATGCCACAACCTCCTGCAAGATCAGCAAACAGATGGGCAATTAGATCAGGAGTTATTAGGAGCCCAAGACACTTTGGCTTTCAGATTTCCTTGTATGATACGAAAGCAAGCAGCAAGCTGCCATCTGGGGAGAACCAGAAGAGTCTCCAGCTTACACCTAATACTGGTTAGAGGTCACTGGCTGCTTTCAAAAAGTCAGTCTGGTGAAACTATTCAGTTGCATCCACCGCTTCGCCACTACTGCTTTTTAGTATAGGAACACTTGCTTCCCAAGGCTTAACGTTTCTTCCTCTGACAAAATAGTGAGAAAGAGGGATGCTTATTCAGTCTGTGGCCACAAAGTACCAGCTAACATCAGGCTGGGGAGAAGCAGAGGGAACTGACCCCTCTCCTGACAGTAAATATTGCCTGCTTGTTCTAAGGAGCAGAAGCAATACAGCACCCTCTGCACAAACATCCCCTCAAGGGTCCCTTCAACTACCCACCTGCTGCCACCCGGCGCACATCGCTCACGTAATCCAGAAAATGGTAGGGGGAGCCTGCAGGTCGGTGGGATGACAGGCCATGGCCAGAAAAATCCATTGCCACATAATAGCGATCTGAAAGGGAGAGAGTATCAGATGTGCAGCCCTGCAACACAGCAAGAACCATCCTGATGAGCCAGACCTACCTCTGGGGAGCAGTGGAATGAGCTTGTCAAAGGTGTTAGCATTGTCCAGCCAGCCATGCAAGCACAGCACGGGGTGCCCCTCCGAGGGTCCCCAGGCCTTGGCTGCCACGTGGCCCCATGGCACAGGGAACTTTAACTCTGAGAACATGCCCAAAATAGAGTGCTCAGAAGTGATGTCCCTGGAGAGCCACGTGCTCAGAGTAGGTCCCAGGGATCTTGTTAATGGCCCAGAGCTCTGAAGAGAGTAATACAGGTCTTTAGTAACTCACCAGCCTCCTGTGGTCTTAATTAGCAGCTTGCTGATTTATAGCTCCCCATTCCACATCCCAGGCTGCTGTCCCTGCCTGCCTGTTTGGGGAATCATTCTCCCAGCACATACTAGCAATGCTCCTAGGAAGAAACGAGCTTTCCCTACACAGGAGGAGAAAGCCTCCTCTCTGTGTCTCTGCAGCAGCTGCAACCCAACCAGAAGGCACAGGAGATCTGGCAAGAGGGAACCGTGCAGAATTCCCCCAACTAGCTGCAGTCAGCCAGTCACCTGTCCAGGACCAAAAAGACAATTTCGGGAATAAGGATGCTGCCTCCAATACTACACTCTTAGCTCCTTCTCCTTGGTGCTTCCCCTCTTTCACACTACCAGTCAGCACCTTCGACAGAGCAGTTGGCTGCATGCCACACAGCAGGTCACTGCTGCCACCCTCCTGAGCACCCCTCAGGGCCAGGGACCCTGCATGGGATACAGGTCCACAGCCTGCCAGGCACCTCCTTGACCTCAAACCTGTCTCATCACTGCTGATCTGCTTGGCAACCACTGAGCTACATCTGACCCTTTACTCAACCCCAGGCTCTTAAGTGAACCCCCCAGCACTACCCACCCCCTGGGGATCTTCCAGGGGTGGTGTGAATTTTACCCTTTACCCACAAGTCCTTCTGACCCCTGGGGCCCCTCATGGGCAGCCTGACAATCCCCGTCCCCAAGCCTCTCATGCCATATCCCCTTCCCAGTGACTTCTCTCAGGTCTCTGCTCCCTTAAATAGCACCCTGAGACCCCACAGCAATTAAATCACTTCACAGCAAGTCCCTCCTGAGGCCATTCGTCTGTGAGGTGTGAGGACAGGGGGGTGGGCTGAGAGAGGAGGTTGCTGTCAGTGCCCTGAGAGCACTTACAGGCCCTAATGGTCCCGGTCAGCCACATCTGGGGCCTCCCCTACACCTTTCCCTCCTGCCCATGAGCCTATTTAAGCTCAGCCCAGGACCAGCAATGCCACAGGAGTGCTGGTCTCCAGCACCAATGCCCTGGCCCCAGGAACCATGGCCCTGCCTGCTGACCGCGGGGCTGTCTGACCCCGGCTGCCCTCGCCGGGCCTGATCCTGACAACCGTGGGCTGATTTCCTGGCGTGACCACGGAGCTACCCCTTCCTCACAGGCCTGCCAGACAGCCTGGGCTCCTGGCAGAGCCCGATTGCCCTCCCCGGGCCCGCCCTGCCTGCGCCCAGCGGGGCTCCGGTCCTAGGGTCACCCCACAGCAGGCCCGAAGGACCGCTACACCCGGGCCTTCGCCTCAGGGCCCGGGACGGCGCCCGGGGACCGGGCCCCCGGCCGCCCCCCCCCCCCCCCCCCCCCCCGGGCGAGCAGCCGCGGCGGGGCGGGCCGGGCCGGCTGCACCGCCCTGCTCCCCGCCTCCCCAGGGCGCCCCGGGCCTCCGCCCCCCGCTGCTCCGGCCCGGGACGGCCACGGCCGGCGGGGGCGGCGCGGGTTGGGGGGGTGGGCGGGGGGAAGAGTGCCGCCATCTTTGTCTTCCCTCATCACCTCACGGTTCCGGGGGTCCCGCTGGGAAACGGGGCGGGTGGGGGCACCACAGCGCGGCCTGCCCTGCCTGGGGAGCATTTCCCAGTTCCCCACCACTCCCCACCCTTGGCTCTACAGCAAGGGGCCATCCTGGCAAACACGCGGCCCTCCACAGCACCGCTCCGACTTGCTTTCCTCCTGGCCTGGCTCTTCGCCCAGGCGCAGCAACCCAGCCTGCCCCCTTCTCCAGACCCCGGAACCTCTCGCCTGAGCAAACAGGTGAATCCATGGCAGCCTCCACCTCCTCCGGCTGGTCCTGGAGGACCCAGCTCCTGCAAGCTCTCCCCTGTGGTTCCCCGGTGCAGGGAGGAGCTGTGGGGAGGTAGCCGGTGCCTTGCACAGAGCCTGTGTTCGGATGGGGCTCTGTAAGAGTAACGAGGAGTTAATGATGTCTGTGGGGTCTGAAGCAATCTACCTTCTGGGCACGATAAGGACCTGTGAGGAGTCGCAGTCATGGAGGTACTTTGCGTCCTTGACTACCTCCAGAACACACATTACTGATAATGGAAACTGCCTGTACTGTAGTGTCTCAGCATGAGATGTTTTAACTGTAACCCAGGAACATCATAGTGACATCAAATAGGCTCGGTGCTTGGCACCAGTGCTGAACTTCTGTTGCTCTCTGATGGAGAAAGTCTTCTGAATTCTAACACTTGCTGGAATCGCCTTGCTCCAGGGGCGAGAGTCACTCTCCCATACTGTGACCCATCGCAGTGAACTGACTCTGCTGTGGGGCCAAGTTGCAGAAGATAAACAGCAGACAGCACTGCCTTAGCTGCTCCACTCCTCTTCTGCAAAAACAGACCCCTCTCAGCCACAGAGGTTCCTAGACAGTTTTCCTCACTAATTGCCCAGAAAGGGGGTAGCTGCATAGACCAGGCTTCAAGAAAGTCAATACCTGAGTATGGCTGGGAATACCGCTTGCTGGTACCTAACATTCCCTCCAGCAGTCAGAGTCTACCAGGCCTAATGCAGACCAGAATCATTCCCCTTCAGTCAAGGACTCAGCAGTCAAATGAAGCAAAGTCAAACTGTGCTGTGAGCTGTGGGACACCTTGCTGGAACAGTTGGAGAGAGCAGAATGAATGTCTGTTCTTAAGGAGTCATTTTTATGTTGGTAATTGAAAACTCTCTGCTCAGTTCAGCACATCAGTCTCCTAAATTACACAATACATTTTCAGAACAGCCTGCAAAGCTTGAAGGAGAACAGCATAGAAGCTTAAGCCCTGTTTCTCCTGCCTAGCTCAAACTCATCCTGGCAAAATGGGCTCTGCACCACAGCAGTTGAAAGGTAACCTTGGGGACCCATCACAGAAGAAATGAGAGCTATGCAGCTCACAACCTCCCCTCCAGGTAAGCCATTAAAAAGGAAATCAGAACATGAATTCTTATAGGTTTGGAAAGTCCCAGTGCATTCCTTTTCATAGGCCTCCATGGAGGAGCAGCAAGAAAGCAGACCACAAGCTCTGGGGAACCATGCAAAGGAAGGGAGGCCACAGTACCATCTACAGCTTCTTTCCTACAACTCTAAGAGATGGGTGTCTGATTACAAAAGGTGAAAAGCAAGAGACAGCTTTTTTTCTGTAGAACAGATTTGTAAAATGCGTTCAATAATCAATCGCTGCTGCTGCTGTTACGGAGGGCAGGGTCTCCCTGTGAAGTGCTGGGATTTCTTCATGACAAGCCACCAGAAAGCAGTGTAATCATCAGGTAGTGGCTGCTAAGCTTGCAGTCTTTCTGTCTATGGTGTGGCTTTTGAGGAAGAGGACCCTGTGACAGGAGCAGGAGTGATGCAGACCTTTTGCACAAGCCTCTGCAGTTGGTGGGACAATGGGCCATGGCCAGGAAACCCATTGCCACTTAACTGCAATCTGAAAAGGAGAGAGCATCAGGCATGCATACCTGAAGCATGACACACAGCCCATCCTTGAGAGCCAGACCCACCTCTGAGGAACAGTGGAATGAACCCATCAAAGGTGGTGGCATTGTCCAGCCAGCCATGCAAGCACAGCACAGGGTATCACTCCAGGGTACCCAGGCCTTGGCTGCCGCATGTCCCCAGGGCACAGGGAACTTCACCTCTGAGTATCTGTACCCACAACAAGCATCCTCTGAGAGCTACATGCTGTGAGCTAGTCCCAGGGAGCTTGTTAACAGCCTAGAGCTCTGGACAGAGTGTGTAGGTAATGTGGTAGTTACCAAATTTATCTGGCACCCCTGACCACTGCTTAATACCAGTTTTCAGGCACAAGCCTTGTTTGGGATAACCCTGGAATCTTGCTGTAAATGCTTACCCTGGTAGTATGTGCATCACCATTCACCAGTCTTGGACCCTCTTCCCCATCACCTTGGACCCTCTACCCCACTCTAGCAGTGAGTAGGATCTGGGCTCTCTTTGCTTTGGATCACACAGATGAGCTCTGGGTCTTGAGTGGGAAAGATGTGTTCTCTAGTGAATTCTGATTCCCATGACTTGCATCACAAGTCGCTTCTGGTAGGAGGCTCCATCAGCAAGGACCTCATGGGAAAGGCAAACTTCCTCATGGAAATCGTCAGCGGTAGGTGACGCAGGATAGAGCTCCCAGTGGAGAAGGTTGCACTGGGACGCAGACCTGGACCTTCCCTCAGCAGCGGGACTGTCATCCTGGAAGCCAAAGCCAGATTGCTGAAATCTTCTCCAAGTCCCCCGTTGTCTTCTCTAGCAATGCTACTTACCCCTCTGAAAGAGCAGCTCAGCATCTTACAAGACTGCGTATCTTCCCCCGCACTGCCTGGCAAACCACCCCCCAGGAGAAGGGCCCTATGCAGGATACATGGCAAAATTTGGATGGCTCACAAAATTAATTTTGCTGCATCTACTTCTAAGAAGTGCTGCAGGCTACCGCAGTGGAATTGCTGCCTGTGGAGGACCAAATTAGGCTCCACCTAGCAAGGTGCTAGGGTGTTGACTGGGCTGCACTGGCCTGGTGGTAAGAAAGGCTGGTTTTGCTTAAGAACTGGGAATTAGAGATATCCCGTGTACTTAGCAAAGGATAATTTAACCTCTGTGTCCTTCCAAAGGAGGAGGAGACTTGCAAGGGTGAACATTGGGACATGCAAAGCTGTTATGCTCTGCTGACTTGGAATGGCATTGATCAGTTTGTGCTAGCTGCTGATCTGTTGAGGAAACTTTAAGTACAGCAGATTGATTGCTACCAAGGGACAAATTCCCCATAGCTGGTTGGATTCAAGCACTGAAGTACTGACATATTGATCTATTTATGGTGATTTATTAGTAATAGCCCTGTACCCCAAACTCTCTTGTGCAAGTACAAAAGCATGCTACAAGTAAAAAAGCATGCTATTGCTAGCTTAACTGATTTCTTCCAGAGCATATATAGAGAATATACCTCTACATAAAGCCCCACATTGTAAGCCTATGCTGCAATCTACAATGGACAGGAAAATAAAAGTGATCACAGGGCAAAATGTATCCCATAACCAGCCCGAGCATGCTGGCTCCCAGGCTTAGGGTTTGTGGGCAGCAGGCAGGTTTGGGGCGCTGTCAGGGCCTGCAGAGCAGTTCCTGCTCAGGGGGACCAGCTCCTTCCCTGCTCTAGCAGCCCAGAGCAGGGGAAGGATCCCTGCAAGGAGACGAGGGAAATATGGGAAAGCTGTTGGTGTTGGGTGTGGGCATTGCTTGGGCAGCCCACAGCGGTGTCAGCGGGAGCAGAGAGGCACTTTATGACCACAGGGAAGCCCCCATCTCCCCAGTACATGGATCCCTAATGAGTCTTCTGCCCTTTGTCATGCACACTGCTTGGTGTCCCCCTGCATGAGGAAGGCTTTCCTCTCATCTGTGCCCTCTGCACAAGGCTGCAGAGGTGAGGACCTTATCCCCTAATTTGTTGCCTTGTTCTGGAAGGAGAACAGGACTTATGAGAAGGAGAGGCCTCAGTAAGGGGCTGAACCCTGTGGATATTTCCCAGTGGACATCTCCCTCCCTTGAGCTCCATTCACAAACCTCACTTGCCTAGGAGATGGTCTCACGGAGTCACAAGGGTTTAAATCAGCTGCCTACATGGGAAGAGTTGAGGTAGGATGTGAATGCCCTGCAGCCTGAGAGGTCTTGTCACCCCAGGCTCTGCTCTACAGCTGCAGAGCCATCCAGGTACCTCATGTGATGTACTTTTCTTTTGGTTTTCCCTAACTGCCTGTTGAATTTCACTCATGTGAATGAGTTTCTGATGCCTGAAATAGCTGCTGATGTATTAAGCTCACAAAATGCTGTGATGGCTTAAGTTGGTTTCTCTCCCCTTGCTGCAGGCACATGCCTGTTGCGCTCCTTGTCCCAGACCTCTCCAGCCCTGCAGAAGGTGGGAGAGACAAATAGATGCTGGCACTTTACCCACCACAGTCAGGGGCCAATGTGATAGTTTAAACAGAAATCTTTGGCAGTTTAAGTTAATAAGCCAAGCTATGAGTGGTTGAAAAAGTGGTGTGCATCTGCTCCAGGGATTAACCTGCAGCAAGAATTTGGATAGTGGGGCTGCTGGAGTGTTAAATCATCCCCACGTGAGCCACCGCCATTCAGCGGGAAGCAGCCCCAGGCATACACCATGCATCAGCTGCAAGTGGCGCACATTTGTATCACTTTATTTGCAACTAATGAAATAGCCAGAAACATTTATTGCGTATAAATTATATATGAGCACCCATCATACAAATAAACTCTTTCCTGTCTCAGCTTTCCATTTCCTCCTTAATCAGAAAGTCTCTTCTGTTTGGGACAGCTTCAGGAGTCTCTGCTTGTTCCCATCCCCTGGGCCTGTTTTGGTTAACTAGCTAGGCAAGCTATGTTCCAGGTCTCTACAAAACCCATACACACCGTTAGAGTAAGCACCTATTTTAATGTATTTAATTGCGAAGCAGCGGGGGAAGGAGAGGAGTTTCTCTCCAGCTCTTGCCTAGACTTAACCTTCCTTCACTTTGAAAATCTGACAGATTCCCCATAGGCTGAGACAAAATAATAGTGAAAACCAGAAGTAATCTGATACATGTAATTACAGGCCTACCAGCTCCTTATTGACCTCAGACAGAATAAGGAAACGGCACATACAGGGATCATTTAAAAACAAGTGAAGAGTTCTAGTAAATGCCAAGTCTCATGTGTTTATGGAAAAGGATCCATAAAACAGAGTTGGTAATTTTTGGAGGTGCCAATTATAGGTTTGGGTTATGGATTTGGCTGATAAATGTAAAAGCTGTTGGCGTAATATGGCTCCAGCAAGGAATGTGATACAGTCTTACACTGTGTTTTGATTTTTAAAAAACTGGAATGATACCAAATTAACAAATTTTGTAGTAATTGGACTCAAAATTGGCTAGCTAGCAAGTGTCAAAACGTTAAAGTTGGTACAAGCACGTAACGTGTGTTTTTGAAACACCCCAATGTAAGTTACTCAATGTGAGCCTCACGTCTTGTCTGGTAGCTCTGGTAGTCCATGGAAGAAGTGACTCCAGCAAAGGCTTGACTCGTGATGTAGGAGCAGCTGAATGTGAGCTCGCAGCGCAATGCTGCAGTCAGAAAGGCTAATTTCATCCTCAGATGTATAAGCAGGGAATGCAGAGCAGGTGTAATGAGATTATATTGCAGGAGATTATATTGCATCTGCTAATTCCATGGATGTGATTACTGATGTGAAAGAATTATGGTTTTGACATCTACAATTCAAGGAGGGAGTTAACAAGTTGGAGAGGCTTCCTGCAAGAACTCTAAGGACTGTTCAGGGGTTCGAAGGCAACATATGGAGGAGGGGAGTTTAGGACCTATACGATCAAAGCCTAAATATACCTATGCAGGATTACATTTTTGCTCCTCTACTAGCTGCTCTACCCAACAATGGCACAAGAAAAAACAGTCTAGAGATGAGGTACACAATTTGTAATGGAAAAAGTAGTTAAGTACTTGAGCAGTTTACTTAGGGTGGTGGCAGCTTCCCAACCATCAGCAGTTTTTGAATCAAGATAAGATGTTTAACAAAGCAACAATGATTAATGTGAGAGAGTCTTTTGCCCTGGGATCATCAGGAAAGCAGACCAGTCTGGAAATGAGTCTAGTGCAACAGACACCACTGTTGGTGGTACCAGCCTGCAATGCTTCTGCTACAACCACTCCCAAAATTATAGCCCATAGCTATACTCATTCTTGCCTTCTATGTTGTTTTTCTTCATTTAGAGGCTTAGCTTCCTCAGCTGAGGAAGCCCCTGCTTCTAGGTCCAGCAATGACTTAGGACCTTTCTGCTACGGAGTCTATGTCTTGGATCACTCCCTGCGCTCCTTCGGGGTGGCCTCTTGTGGCTGGTTTTGGTGGCTTTGGGGAACACCCTGAAACGGGTGGGCATAGGTCAGAACTCAGTGCCTGTCTCCTGTGAGTGGGGTTCAGCATCACCTCCCATTTCAGTGTGGAGGAATAAATCTGGGGAAGCCTGGGCAGGGGTGCTCCAGGCAAGGTCCACTACTTTCAGACAGCACTCCAGGAATGTAGCCTGAAAACGTGGGATAACATGGAGAAGCGATAGGCCTCAGGGGCACAATGAAACCATTAACTGAGCTTCTCCCTCTGTGTCTGGTAGGCAGCAACGTTAGGAGGAGTTAGCTGAGGTGGTTATGGATTTACGGGGCCACAGAGCCCCAGGGAGCTCACACCTGAATCCATTGGTGTAGCGGGCTTGTAGCTCCTTGTCCCTGTCCCAGATCTTCCTCTGTTACTGCTGTAGGGTGTTTGACAACATATAGGCCAGATTTAGAGGGGAGGGAGTGGTTTGCTATACAGTTATAAAAGGCTGTTTGTTTTCTCTGCAGCTGCTTAAATTTGACCTAAATACCTTCCAGGCTATGCAGCCTGGTGCTTTCTCTGAAAACCTAGAAGGTCACTGACTGCTGGGTCTTCCTCCCCCAACCAAACTGGGGCATGTACGGAGCCATAACTAGCTACAAGCAGGAGCTGCCCTGCCTTTTCTCTCCTCCTCTGCCTTTGGAGTTTGGCAATAATAAACATACAAGGTCTTGCAAGATTTCACAGAAAAAGCTGTGCATATTATAAAAGCCTGAAGCAGAAAAATGGGTACATTTTAATCTCAGCTTTTTGAACCTATGTGATTGTGGGGAAAGGACCTGGTGTGCCCACCTGCCCTGCTTTGCACAGGGAAGCCCCTTCCTTGAAAGCAGCCTGAACAGCCACCAGCAAAGCATCCCTCCATCCTGCTGGGCTACCTCTGCCCAGCCGCTGCTCGCTGCAGCTCAGGTCCAGGCCACTGCACCCCGCAGCAGCCACCCTGTGAAGCCCAGCCTCCCGGTCTCAGCAGCATCTCGGCTCGCTTGGCTTCCCAGCTTCGCCTTCCACCCTTGCTGCCTGCAGGCACATTGGGTTGCACTTTGCCTGATGGTGCTGGGAGAACGGGCCAATGTTTCCCACTGCTCAGTGAACCTCTGACCCAGCTGAGGAACACGCAGGAGCCCCGTGCTGGGCTGGCAGCACAGGCTGAAGCGCATGAGCACGGTGTCCGTCACGGCTGTGGGGGAAAGCCAGAACAGCAGAGGGTGTTGCAGACTGGAATGAAGGCGCATCAGCAGCAGCATGTGGGGTGCCCACTGCACCGCTGGTGATGGCTCCCCACCCTCGAGCCTGCCCCCGCCGAGCGCTCCTGCCCGCTGCAACGTGCAGCATCGCTTGGTACCGGAGCGCAGCAGCTCCCTGCCGGAGGTTGGCAGCCTGCAAGCAGCGGTGCATGGCTCCCCGCAGCCGCGCTAGGTCACTCCGTTCTGGGCAGCCCCTGTACCTTTGCTTTCCTGGAAAGCAGTTTCTCTTCATTACTGAGAAGAGCCCTGCTCTCGCAGGGGAAGGAGGGGCCTGGCCACCGCTTCATGCAAAGGGGCCAGTACTTGCGCTAATTTTTCTCATAAGAGTGGAACTAATACAGCCTCTGCTTGCTCTAAACCACAGAAAGGTGTTTTTGTTTGGTTTTTTTTTCTGGGGGGAGGGGAGGAAGGGGGCTGGGGGATTTTTGTATGTTGGTTTTATCCTCCTGGCTTTCTCTTTTTGTGTTGGGTTTTTAGCTTCTTAGTTCTTTGCTGTTAGCTTCTCCTAAAAGGAGTCTTTTAGAAGGTTATGAGAGGGACCACCTAGAAAGGGGAGGGAGGGTCAGAAGGGAAAACCACCTAAAACTCTTTCAGTCAAAGGTTGTACATTTTGTACTGTTTGCAGGCTGGATTTGCAGCACATGAGGAGATCGTGGCAGTCATTTCCTACCCACTCCCCAAGCATCCTTCCATCTTCCTCTCTGTACCAAATCTCATGCACAGCCTGTGTCATCTCTCATGCTAAGGTACCTAGGCCTGTCCCATGCTTTCTTCTCTCCCTTTCCTTCCCATTTGACCACCTGGCAGGAACACCCCAGGTTATGTCCGGGCCACTTGGATCGCTCCATTGCCAGGGCAGACTAAGTGCAGTGTGTTTCACCTCCCACTCACATCCCATCTGCAAAGCCAGTCTGCACACCGTTGGGTGACAGCAAGTTTGTGT
The DNA here is from genome assembly GCA_034008185.1 of Gorsachius magnificus. Lineage (NCBI taxonomy): Eukaryota > Metazoa > Chordata > Aves > Pelecaniformes > Ardeidae > Gorsachius > Gorsachius magnificus. The sequence goes on along the minus strand of CM067081.1, from coordinate 163,014,000 downwards.
CTGGCTGGGGGCCCAGGAAGGCACTGAGCCCCTAAATAATCGGTCACCCATCATCTGGAGATGCTGCTCCAGCTCCAGCTGAGCTTCCGCTCACAGGTTTTCTGGCTGAGGGGCAAAGCAGTACTGACACTTCTAACGTGTTCACCCATCTTCCAACCCCCAGCACACCCCCATGCCCTCTGTATTCCTCTCATTTCACTTTTCTGCACTTCCCTTCCTTTCTTCTCCAGATTTCCAGTGCTTTGTTCTCTCCACCTCTATTCTTTTCCATTCTAAGAAATATTACTTTCTCCCCTCCTCCAAGGCAATGCATGCCTTTTACTTTCTCCGAAAACCATCTTTATCCAGCAGTTTGCAGTCACCTGCCCCAAAGCACCTTTCTTCTTCCCACACCTCCCAAACTGACAGGGCAAATAGTGCAGGCCATGAGGAACCAAAGAGCAAAGCTGTTAGGGGTGTTACTGGCTCTTGTGCTGTTGGACATCAACATCTTTGAACTTAGTGAAGATTTGGGGGTTGCTTGAAAAACAAGCAGAGAAATGACGCAAAGCAGAACTACGATCCAAAGGTAGAATGAACTCAAGACCTGCTGCCCTTAGCAGCTGGCCTTCAAACAAAACTCTGTGGAAATGGTTCAATCCATCAGCAGCTCTATCAATTAATGCTTTCATGTTTAATGTTTTTTGAAGTTTTAGTATCAGGGATAGCGAGGGTATACATATCCTTAGGCAGAGGAAAAAATGAGGGGTAGGATAGAACTTGTAAATCATAAGAACAAACCCTGGCCTCTCTTAAGGGAGCTATTCCTCTCCACACTGTCATCAGCATCCTGGGCATCCCAGCAACCCTGTCTTTAGGACAGATCCAGCTTTCTCCAGAGATGCACTAGCAGGCAGTGTTCAAAGCGGGTTGCACATGGCAGGACCTTTAGCCTGCCTGCATCCCCACTACAATTACACAGAACCTTTCAGGCGGGTATCCATGCGCTGAAAGCAGTTTGGGGGGAGGGGGAAGCATCAATCCAGCGGTGAGAGAATGGGGAGTCTCTGGGTTCTAGGGAATTTGCTTGTATTCTTTTTTTCTTAAGAAAACTCACTAAAGGCAGGGCTTGTTTTTCACCTTAAACACATTCAGGCTTGGTTTCAGGCTAGCAGGGAAGAAATGCAGCACTGGCAAAGCCGGTGCTTGAGCGTGGTTTGCTTGCTGTCTCCTCCTTTGTGTCACAGGACTCAAAGCATCCTTCGTGTTTTCCACCTGTAATGAAGCCACCTCAGAGGTACCTCGATCCTGATCACATTTTGGTCCTTGTGAGTCAAGTCTGAGCTTTGGAAAATTATGGTCAACAGTGTCATCGTGACACATCTCCCCAGCTTTTATTGCGCTGAAGAGGATTGCTGCAATATGCTTCAGCAGCTGCTGCGAGGTCACGGTTTCAAGTGGATGAGAGAGAGAAGAGCGAGAGCCACAAACGATCGCCGAGCAGTGAGCCTGGTTGTTACTATTCATGGGCAAAGACAGAGAGGAAGAATAAAAGGCAGAATTAGACTGGTCCATTTAATGTTAAGGCAAGGTGGCTGGTAGAGTCTATGAAGTCACCCAATAAATGCTATAAATATCCACAGAGGGAAACGGACTCCCTACTAGGCAACTGTAAAGCAAACCACAGGATATTTTTGAAGCTGCCATCCAAAAATACAAAGAAAAGTGTGACAAGCCGACTTATAAACCAAAAATGGAACAGATGAGCACTTCACCTCTGCTGTGATTTAGGGCTCCAGCGGCAGGTCCACCCACTGAAGCCTCCCTGAAAAAGAATTAGGCGCTTTGCCCAAACTTTTAGGGAAGTTCAGAAATTCTTCAGTGGTCAGCAGCACCTTCACGCTTGGTTGAAAGAAAAAACAAGGACCGATGTCTCAATACTCAGTGGAACTTCTGGCAAGGCTGCAGATCAGACTCAGTGGTGTGTTTCTGAGTGCTTCGTGCTCGCTAGCAATGCAAAGCAGCTGTAAAGCTCTTTTAGTCAGCTGCTCAAGCTGGAGTTACAGCTGCTTTGCATCACCGGACTGGTGCGGAGCAGCCAGGGCATGTCTGTGTTCCATGTTTGCATAGAACTTTTTCAACAGGGCAATTCACCTGGCACGCACACACCAGGGAACGCATGCGACAGTCTCAGCAGGATCTGGATCTGGTGGAGGTATATAAGTGATCCGGAGCTCTGACGGTGCAATCACATCGTAGCCTAATTGCAGGGTAGGCCTTTAACAACCGTGGGGTTTGTACTGAATTGCAAAGTTTCTCTTTTCTCCCATTACATCTGTTCTCTCTGAGCAATACTACGCTTATGGTATGCACCACGTGGTGCGCTATTTATATTTTACATCCCCAAATTTTTGCGCGTTTTCCCGGTTTTTTTTTCCCCGTGATTTCCAGTATTTTCATTCGACCTGCCGAGGCAGCGGCGTGCGTTTTGCAGGCAACGCTCCTCAAGTCCGCGTTACGCTGCCGCACGCTCTGCGCCGCCAGGGAGCCCGCTCCCCTCCTGGGGGCTCCCGCAGCCCCCGAGAGGAGCTGGGAGAACCCTGCCGGTGAAGGTGAAGGCCGGGACGGCTTCCTCGTTCTCCGCTGGTGCGAAGGGCCCTCGTGTGCGGGCTCGGCTGCCCCGGCCCGGTGCAGAGCCCCCCGCCCCGATGGTTCATCGCTCCGCGGCTCCAGCCCCGGGCATTGCACCCCCCTCCCCGACGCTTGCGAGCTCCGATGCCCCAGCCCAGTGTTGGAGGGCAGCAGACGGTAACAGGGAAGACGGGCAGAGCCCCGGCCCCCCGCTGCCGCCGGCGGGGCCCGCCACCCCCCGGGCAGCGCCGGCTCCCGCCGGCGGGTGCGGGGGGGGGGCGTTGGATGCTGCGGTGCCTCCCGGTGCGGCTCCAGGCTGCAGCGGAGGGGCTTTCGCAGCAGCTCTTTTTTTTTCTTTTCCCCTCCCTCTCCCCCACTCCGTCCAACTTGTCTTAAAAAAAAAAAAAAACACACCACAAAAAACCGAACAAACTTTTTACTTCTTTACTTTTTTTTTTTTTTTTTTTCCCCTTGCAAGAGCCACGCCGTGGAAAGACAAGGTGGTGGAGGAGGGAGAAACCCCTCCCCTTCCCCTCCCCCGTGGCTCCTTCCTCGGAAAAGAAACACTCGGGGGGTTTCCTCCCCTCCCCTCCGCGCCGCTCCGCTCCCCGGAGCCGAAGCCGCCGCCGCGGCGCCCGCCCACCCCGCGGGCGAGGAGGGCCCGGCGGGCAGCCGCGCCGCCTCCGGTAAGCCGCGCACCGGCCCCTTTGCGAGTTGGGGGCCGGGAGGGGGGGGGGGATGCGGAGCGCGGCGGGGAGCGGGGCCGCCTCCGTTTCGCTTCGGGGCGGGAGAGCGGCGGCGGGGGCTGGGCCGGGCAGCGCCGCTCTCGCCCCGGCACTGAGCGCTCGCTCGCACCGGCGGCAGCGCCGCCCGCCCGCCCGCGGTCCCGGAGGTGCCGAGAGTTGGGCCTTTTTGAGGGGGGGGGGGGGGGCTGTCTGTCCGTCTGTCTCCTCCGGTCCCCCCTTGGCTCCTTACAAGGGCGGGAGCTGGGGGGGGGGGGGGGGGCGTGCAGCCCCCCGCTGGCTTGGCCCCCGGGGGGCGTTGGGGCTGTTGCTGGCTGGGGAGGAGGGAGCGTGCTGGGGCTTGGAGTGCCTTCCCCTGTGGGGGGTGTGTGTGTGTGTGTGTGTCAGGGAAGGATTTAGGGTGCTGGCAACTCACTGCCGGCCCGAAGGGAGCCATGTGCAGTGCTGGGGTGGCGGTGGGGTGCTGGGAGCAGCCTGGGAGGCTCCGTGGGGCTTGGGGCTTCTCTTGCCGTCAAGGTGTTCTCCACAGCATCAGGGCCGGGAGATGCTTGTTTTAAAGTGAAACCTGCAAATTATGTAATGTCTCCGGTGGGTCTGTAGGGAAGCAGCCGCATGGGGAGTGGGTAACTTGGTCTTCATGCCGCTTCTTTCCCTTCACATAAAGCATTGGAGATGCGGTGCACGGGGTGTTAAAGCTTAGTTCTTCGCTGGAAAAGCGAGCTGCCTGCCAGAACTGAAGGCGTTACAGGGAAACGGGGTAACCGTGAACCAGGAGCGTACGTGCCCGTCGGGGTTGCCCTTGAAAGGCAGAGGAACTTGCCATCCTCCAGACCCGGCACAGTCAGAACGCAGCCTCACACCTGCCTTTTCTCAGAAGATCAGTGCTGCCTGCCCATGAAAAGCCTTGCCGGCAAAGGTTATCTCTAAAACCTCTTTCTTTATGCAATCTGAGTCATGGTGCTCGCAGCCATGTAGGATCTGCTACTCACTTTTTCCCACAAACACACACGCTCTTACTGAGAATTTTGGAATAGTTACCACCTAAAACCTCAGCTCGTGCTACTCCTAGGATCTGGTTTTTGTCCTTTTTTAAAAGTTTAGTTTAAGTGTGTATCCCTTCCTGCTCAGTAGAAGCTTGGAAACAGGATCTGAATGAATCCCAGGGGTAACTGAGAGGAGCTCAAAAATGTTAAATTAACATCCCTGGCTTTTTTCTTCCCCTGCATGGGTGAAGGAGGGGGATGTGGCTTGACCATTGTTCTGGAAAATTGAGGGTAAAGAGTATTGTTAGCAAGCTGCTATTTAGGACTATGTGGTCCAGACAGTGCCATTTGCTAGTTCTAGTCCTTGCAGCTCTCTGAGAACTTAAATGAAAAACCCAGTCACATGTTGACCATGCTCAACTCTGTAAAATGGGGTGGGATCAGAAATAACTATGGTTTCCTGATGTTTCATTCTCTATTGACTGTGCCCTTAAGAGGGTATGCAGGCCTATCTTACTTCTCCAAACAGTTGCGACTGCAGTTCAGATGCTGCGTGAATGTCAAATAGCCCATTCAGACACAGCGGGGCTATGGTCATGTGCTTAAAAATTATGCACATGCACATAAGTTTGTGGGACTGAGGCTCTATTATCACATAATGTTGGTCTTGGTTGAATCAAGTTACAACGAGATGTGGCCAGTCACTGCAGATGAAGCCAAGCTTTGTTTCTGTTTTTGTGAGCGATTCTGCTGGGTATGTGATTTAAAACGTGGTTCTTGAAGTACAGATTCTTGTCCCCTCCAGAGTGGAAGGCTCTTGGGCACAAACCCGTGGGATTACTGGGATGCCAACCTCCCACACAGGTTCCCATCTTTTCCTGAGTTAGACTGGGATCTGGGCCTCTGTTATTTCTGTGCTCCTTGTTATCTTTCAGTATGCCGTGTGTCCTTCAATAAGCTGGCTTGCTTATCACTTTCTTAAAGGTAGCAGGGTTGAGAGGCAGCACAGGGCTGTTGTTTAAGGTTGCACTGGAAGGCACAGGGCAACTGTGCTGGGGTCCCAAAAAGCAGGCATAGAGGGGCACCAGGGAAAGGCTGAGCTGCTGCAAATCCTCCCAGGTGTATGCCCCTGCCCCTGATGTGCCTGCTCGGAAAGGGCCAAATTCAGTTTCCAGATGACAGCTTCAAACGTGCAGCCAGTGCCTCTTACCCTCAGTCCAACGGGGATTTCTGTGAAGCCAGTTGGTCTGCACAAGGAGAGAGCTGGTGTTGGGTGGTGTAAATTCTTAATTGCTGTCACTAATGCTGTGGTTGTATTACTGAGAAAAAAATGAGAAAATGTGCCTTTGGAGCCATGTTTCTTCCCTTGCTCCTCTTTTTCTCCATCCCCACTGGGGTTTTGCTCTTTCCTCTTGAGTCTTTCCTTGCAACTCCTCACCACCCCCTTTTCCCCCTGCCACCCAGGGGCTTCTCTCCCCTGGTTTCTCCTACCTTAGTTTGGTCAGCAAGGAACAAATAGTGCCAATACTTAAATATGACATCATTTGGGTCAGGTTGACACTGTGGTTAGGTTAATAAAAGCTGTGGGGAGGTGGCATGTTCCTGAGCTGTTATGCCAGGCCGCTGCAGACGGCTAGTGGTGCTTGCCGAAAGCTCGTAAGGTGGGAGAGGTGGGCACCTGCATCTCTTTCTGTAAATAAAAATGTGGATGGTACGAGAGCAGAGTATGCCATACAGGGATGATCTCTTTTTACAGAGTGAAGGTATTAAGTGCGTGTGTCATTAGGAGGCATCATATATTTATTTCAACTAATGCAACTAAATGCTACATTAATTAGATCCTTGATTACATGCAAGTAGAGGCAGAAAGCAGGCATGATACCAACCTACCCCCTTCTATCCTGTCAGTCTGCTTCACTGCTGCCTGCTCTTCTGGTTTGCATTTGTGCATATCCTGCAGCCTTCTGCCTCAGTAAGGTATTTATTAGCTCACCATTTTGCTGAAATTGGTCTCAGAGCCTTAAAAAAAAATAAGTGCGGTGGTGTTTGATGTAGCAGGATTTGGTGGCTTTGTGTTAGTGAGTGGTCAAAATGACTCGAGTAAAATTCATTTCCCTCCCGACCAAGTGCAAGATTTCAAATTAAGATTTAGAAGTGAGAGGTGCAGAAAGTCCTACTTCTTAAACTTCTGGGAATCTCTGCTTCTGTTTGATAGCTATTTAAGAGTACAGAAATGTTAATTCAGTTTTAGTAAAATCACTAAATGCTGGGTTTGTGTTGTCTTTGGAGACTTTAGAGCTGCCCCCTTATTTTTGTCCTCTTCAGTGGAGAAATGAAAAGGCCTGTGTGCACTTCACAGGAAATGAGTGTCTGATACAGGCTTGCAGGCTGCACATTTCCAAGAACTGCTCTCAAGGTATTTTGATAATGCACATTCTCTCTGCCTTCTCCCTTCCTGCTCCCCATGCACTTTCTGTGCCTCTGCTTGTTCGCAAACACATGCAAAGGATGAGGGAAAGAACTGAACGGTGCCAATATTAAGTTTGCAAATAGGCTGCTCTAGCTTTACATGGGCTCTTTGGGAGCTGCGGCTGGCAAAATTGGGTTAAGCTGTCAGCATTCAGTTGCCTTTGTGTAAGCAGAGAGTTTTTGTCCTCCCCCTCATCCCCTGCAAATGCTGAAGAACAATTTTGACTTCAGATTGTGACTTGTGCAACAGGGGGGTTTTTTGTGTGTGTGTGATTCTGCAGTTCAGAAACAGTTTGGATCTACTTTCATACTTCCTCAGTAGCAAAGTTTATTTGGAAACTTAGGCTAAGGCTGTCAGGGAAGAAGATAAGTGTGACTATTGGCAATTGGAAAATGCCTAAGATCTCCGTTCCTTTTCCCACCATCCGAACAGCGTAGCTGGGCTTCTGTGCAGCTTGCTGAAGGTGCCTCATTAAAGCCGAGGGGGGTTCGGTGTAGGTTAGCCTGGGTCAGCACGCTCATGGTGATGTGCACAGATGCCCGCAGGAACGGTCTGATTACGCTTTTCGACAGACTGGCAATGTTATTCTTGATCCATGTTATTCTTCATGCATATGTGAAGTTCTTCATTGTTTTCCGGTGAGAGATTTTGGGACATGGAGGGAGGGATGCTGGAGCTGGAGAAACATTCTCCAACATCCCCCCCTGGTTAGAAGTTAATGTTCATCCTCCAAGGCCTGGCTAAGTGACACAGTGGACCAAGAGCCTCGCTCAAGGGGATGCTGAGACAGAGGGAATGTTTCTTTCTAACCTCATTGCCACAGCCATTTCTGATTCAGAGCTGGTTTAGCAGTAATCACTGAAATGGCCCATTTGCGTAGGATGCATACCAGTATTCAAGTCAGCACATAAGAGTGAGAGGTGCAGTTCTTTTTAGTCATTTAAAAATGAGGAAAAAAATGGGCTGAGCTGCTTTAACTACTCTGCAGCTGGTCCCTAGCTGATTCTTTGTAGTGACTTTATAAACCCTTGTTTACTTCAGTTTTGCATGACTAAAGGACACTTATGCCTTGTGCTGGGCTCCCTTGAGTCTTATATAAAGTTGGAACGGTTAAGAGGTGGCTTAAAAAGGTGCTGCTGAAACCCCCCCAGCCCTTTGCTGCTGGATCCCTTTGCCTAAGGTCTGCTGAAGCACAGTGTGGTGGGTACTCTACAGAGAAAGCAGAGACGTTTGAGAAAGGAGAGAAATGAGAGTCCTCAGATCAGCGCTCTCACTTTCCCCAGCAGCAGCATTTTAATGTCTATGTGATTGGAGTTTTTCCTTTTATGAGTTTTAAAATTAGTTACTTTTCAATCTCTGTCACCTTTGAACTTCCTCTCTTCTAGTTTTATGAAAGAGCATAAAAAGAACGGCCCGATTGTACTGTATCTCTCTCATGCATCCCCTCATATCTGCTCTCTAAACTGAGCATGAAGTTTCTCCAGTCTCTCTGAACACTTACATATGACTTCTTATCGCCCATCTTTAGGCCCATCCCCTTTGTTTCAACTCTGTTTTTATTTAAGGTGATTGGAACTGAACATATTATCTCAGGTGGTGACATTACTGTTAGTTTCCCACCCATCCACTTTGCAACCTCACGCTCCTGTTTGATTCTTGCTTCTTAATGACCGCTTTTGCATTCGGAGCGAGAGCTTTCCTTAACGAACTCTCAGCGCCATTACTCAGCTCATTTGTCAGCTGCGTCACTTAATTTACCTCTCTTTGAAATATAGACTTGGTTTGTTTTCCTACAAGTCTGCATCCACTGGCATTTGTGAGGACAGAGGCCCGCCTGGCCTCCTGGTGCTTGCCAGCCTGCCGAATTTTGAGTGACCTTTGACTTCTCTGACCTGCAGAAGGTGAAGTGATTTTTGTCGCCGTTCACCCTGGGAAGGCGATGGAGGGGGCTCGCCACTTTTCCAGCTGGCTGCCTAGATTTAAGTAACATGAGGCTGGAAGCTGCCTGCTGGGGGGGTGAGGTTAGACCTCTGGCGTTTGAGGTGTCGTCATCAATGGCAGCTTGGAGATGGGGGTGGGAGACGATTTCTAGGAAGGGGCCTGGCTCAATGTGTGTGTTTGCATGGGCATGGGGAAAGGAGCCAGTCACACCTGGGCTGGGGGAGGCTTTGGGCTGCTTGTACCCACCGATCTGCCACGGGGAGGGACCTTCTGCAAAGTGGGCTGGCTCAATCCTGGCGGGAAGACACAGCGGTTGGGAGGGTGGCAGAGAGAGGTGATTGGGTGTGCAGGGGCTGAAATACCTTGGATTCCTCAGGACAACCCCTCTCCACCTCCCATCACCCCGGGGCACGATTGCTCCTTGTCTTCTCTCCATCTGCTTTACAGGTCCCGGGGTGCTGCTGGCTCTGTACCTCGTGCACCGTGTCTCACTTTTTGGCGTGCTTCTGGTATGGAGGCTTTAGGGAAGCGCAAGGCACATCCTGGCAGCTGTTGCCGCTTCAGACAGCGTCTCCCTGATGGAAAGCCCTACCCAGGGATTGCCTCTTGCCCGCAGCCAGGTAGCCGTGTGCTGCTCCTGCCTTAGCAGTGCCTGTCAAAAAAAACGTTCCTTACAACACTTTCAGCCCTCTGGCATTTGGTAGTAGCAGCTGATTTGATTGATAGAGCACTGCTCTCTGCATCTTAACCAGCCATTTCCAAATTCCTTCAAAATCCCTGGGTATCATCCGCTGTGTCCCACTGACTTTCTGCCCCAACTCTTCTGATGGAGCACTCCCTTCCCCCACCCCATCAGGTTAAATAGCATTGAATACTGGGGAATCTTCTCAGTATCCTGTGCAAGAAAAAAAGAATACCTGCTTCCTTATGTAGCTTTCCTGCAGTGTCCTTGTCACCACTTGCTGGTGTCCCAGTGAACTAAATGATTCCCCCAGAGGTTTTCTGGTTTTGATAAACTGAAAATGCCATTTGTTTTCTGGTTTTTGTTTTGTTTATCTTGGCTACCTACTGTCCCAGTTTCAGGACAGCCATCCTCATGTAAATTTGTTCCCCACTGTCAGTAATTTATGTTCCTTTATATCAGCTCCACCAGGGTTCTCTTTTCATCTCCTGAAGGTTTATTGAGGTTGTAGAGAGATTCAGGCAGGGACCGTGTGTTTGTAGTGTGTGTGTTTAGTGCCTCTGATCTGTGGCAGAGACCCTTGCAAGCTGTCGTGCCGACAGCTAATACTTGCTGTGTGACCTGTGCTGTCCCCTGAGCATGTCCTCTTACCCAGGCAGTGTCTCTCCTCCATCATTTGTGGGAGATCTGCATGCTCTGTCCCTTTAAGATTTCCTAAATAACCTCTCATGACTTGAATTTTTTTTTTTTCTTTTCACTTTTGACTCTCAGGGATTAGTTTCTTTATTTTGTGTGTTGGAAATCCCCCGTTATAAAACTTAGTGCTGTGGTGCATTTGTGCTTTGTGACCCTTGCCCCTTCCTCTGAAGGCACGGTAACTGGTACTGCTCAATGGCCCCTCGCATCTTCTGGAGCTGGTCCCTCTTAAGAGCCGAGGGAGAATCTCTCCTCTGTGCTCTGGCTTGCCTTGGTTAAGTGCCTGGGAGTCTTCTCTAAAACCCTAGTTCTGGTCATGATACTGAACAACCAGTTTTAGCTACAGACATGGCTCATTTCTTAGAGTTAGCTGCTTTTTTTGAATTCCTTTCCTGCTAAATGTGATGGTTTTGATAAGAGGCCACGGCCATCGCGGGGACCGCTGACGGCCTTCGCTTCTCAGGATTTACTCGTTTCCTCAAACAGGGTGCTAGAACAACTGAAAAAAAGTCAATTTAGCTGAGAGAGGCTGGAACGGAGGAAACATACCTGTGCTGCTGGTCTGGGGAGGGGGGAGGCTGGCGAGGCTGAGGAGCCATGACCAGTGGATGCAGAGCTCTGCCCCGACTGGGGGTGAGGATGCAGCCTGGGTGTTGCTGCCCCCTTCCCACTGATCCCCCTCTCGTCAGGGAGATGGGACAGAGCATTTCCAATAGGGAGCAAGGAGGGACTGGTGTTGCCTTGGCCTCTTTCTTCCTCCTTATCGTGCCCTCTCCCCATCTCCTCATTTCTGCTCCCAAGCTGGGGAGAGCCTGGGCTGCTTTCCTGGAGGGCTGCTTCCCCGGCCAGCAGGCGGTGGGGAGGGAGGGAAGGGAAGGCAAGGCAGCCACATGGAGGCTGCGCTCCCTGGCCGAGCACAGGGCTGAGGCTTTGTATAGCGATGCTGCACCAACATTTGCAGGGATGGCTGCTCGCTGTGAAACTGCAAGGGTCAGGAGCAGCGCAACTGGGCTTCCCTCACTTACCAAAAATGCTGTTGTGTTAGCCAGAGGTAAGCAACAACAACTCTCTTTCCTTAAGCCATGGTAGGATAACCTCAGCTTCAGCTTTGAAACTTAGCAGTAACCCTGACTGATTTCCTTTTTCTAAATTTTTTTTTTTTTTTTTTTAAATTCTCTTTTCCCCAGTTATGGGGAAGAGAGGGTAATAATTCAGTCTCCAATAGAAGCTGCCTTTACCAGAAATCAGTTGGTAGTTTTGGTAGTTTTACTTACTGTGGAACAAGCTGTAGTTGCTTGTGGCTGCTGCACAGCAGCCCTTGAGTTCAGGGAAGCGATGTGGCTTCTCTGTTACTCTGAAATGGCAGGATTACAGTTTCACACTGGGCTATTTCTACGAGGAACGGGCTGTTTCATTTGGAAGTAGTTGTTCTGAATGCGCATAGTATTTCCAAGGCGTGAGGAGGGGACCCTGAAAACGAGGTCTTTCTTCCAGCTCTTTCGGTTAGTCGAGCAAAAGCAATTAGCTTCCCCTGTAAAACACCACCTCCTCCTTCTTTGACGCACGTTATGCAGAAACCAAATGTGCTTGCAGACTTCCCTGCCTGGAAGAATACTCGGTGCACATCACACCATCTTGCGGGTTTTCTTGGGGCAAAAACCCTTTAGCCTGTACGAGTGTCACGTTAACGCAGAAAACACATGTTATAGAGAAATATGATAAGAAGTACAAAACCTAAATATCAGACCCATGGGAAGTCATTTGTGGGTTTTGAAGTACCTTCTCCAACCCCAAAATGTTGGGAAGGGTTTGATAAGACCAGTCCTCTTTCAAGGTGGCCAGCAGCTGGTTCCTGGAGCCTGCATGCAGGATCCTCCTGCTTGACATCTCTGCTGCTTGGAAGCAGGAATTGTCACAGTGCGTGTGCTGCCTCAGCTTATTTTATTTTATTAAATATTACATCCTTGTTGAATGCTGGTTGTATAGGGAGACACAGTTTTGGTTTGGGGTATGTATGTGTGGTGTGGTTTTTGTTTTGTTTTGTTTTTTTCTTTTTCCACGTATTCCCTCATGTGTCAGACATAAAGGCAGCCTCATATCAAACTCTATTTATAGCCGTGGCATAAAAGATAGAGGGAACGGCAATGTCTCCTAGGCCTGCTTTGTGCTGGAGAAATTGGCTGTGATTAGCATTGGTCCTCTTAGCTGAGCTGCACCACATTCCTCGCCTAACCACAGCTCCCTCTGTGCTTTTTGGCGCACGCCTGTCTGCGCCTCTCCTGCCTTTCCCTTCCCCCTCCGTGTACCCTTTCTGGATCAGCCCTGGTCGCCTTGGCTGTGGTAGGGTGCTGGCAACAAGGGGCATTGGCGTGGCTGCGCAGCCACGCACCGTGGTGGTGACGGCGTGGTTTAAACCGGTGCCAGTGTGGGGCAGACGGTGGCGGCGGTGGGAACCAGGCTGGCCCACCGCTAAAACACAGCGCTGCATGCTTGGCTCTTAGCGGGGAGGTTTCTCTTCCAGCTGTTTGCTCAAGCTTTCCTTTGAAACATCCTCTCCAGCCACAAATCAGTAGGCAGCGCATTTTCTGTGGGATGCAGACGTGCAAGCAAGAGATGTCTGCTGAGGCTCAACTGCCTGGAATGGGGACTCTGCTGCAAGGGCTTGGCAGGGTACCTCAGGGAGAGCTTTTCCAAATTATCCCCGCCTCCATCTAACTGCTCTGGGAACTGCGGGATTGATAACCAGGAGATGTCAAAGCTGAATGGAGTGGGTAGTGTAGTAATGGGATGGACCCGCAGTTCTGCTAGCTGCAAGTCAATGTGGCTCATGGGGTGTGTGCTCGGTCTGGGCTCTGCTGGAGGGGATGCAGAGAATTGATGTTAAGTAATGGGGCATAGGTGTAAGTGAAGCCTTATGGGGACTGGCTCTGAAAGGCATGCAGAAGGCTGACTTCGTTTTTCAGCTTGCTGATGCATCCACTGACAGATACGCACAAGTGATGCTGTGCTGCTCCACCAGGTCAACGGGTTTAGTTTTCCATCCGCAAGGTGAGAAAGAAAACCTTTGAGAGTTGGGGAAGCATGGCAGAAGAGCGCGCGCCAGAACAGACTGGGTCGCTATTCAGATAACTTAGCAGCAAATAGCTACCTGCACCGTTTCAGGTAAGATACTCCAAATGTTGCGCGTTGCATTGAGCCCAAGTTTGAGTTTGCTGTTCCGAATCCTAAAGCTTATTCTTGTTGCCATCATCTCTTAATGTTTGGATTTTATGGTTCCTGCTTCCAAAAGGTGATGGCAAATTTATGGTCTTTGCATTTGTCCTCAGGCCATCTGTGAGCTGTCTGGACCTAATCAGCTCATGGCTTTGGAAGTAGCAATAATAACATCAGCAGCAACAATTTTCTGTTGCTATCTGAAGTGCTGTATACATGCTTCTACGATAGTACAGGTCAAAAAGGTTGAGACAGATAACCTGTCCCCAGATTTGTTGTATTTTAGATCCCTCGGTATTGCAAACTAATGGGCTTAGTCACCTGTCTGATGAACATCTCTTTCTTTTCAAAGGATGGATCTGCTCTTAAGTAAAGCTTTGCAAATACTGGGAAGTGCCGCGTTGGAACTCTTGAATTTGCACCACTTCCAGCCCTGACATCCAGAAACCCATCTCTATGGGCGGTAAATATAAAGAGGTAAGCTCTTTCAGGTGTCCTGGAGGAAGAGCGCAAGAACAAATCCTAGCTGAGTACTTGAAGCTGCTGTTGAACGTGCCAAACTTGTCAAGCCCCAGGGTGCAGGGCTGGCTTGGCTGACACCAGAGGCTGCGTACAGTCCCCTAGTTTACTAGAATTGTGGCCTTATATGAAATACGCTGCTTTGCCAGGGTAGCAAGTGAGGAAAGCAGAATGCCCTGTGTCAAGAGCACTTACTTTGAAAAGCTCTTGAAATTGTAGTAAATCAGAAGGTCTGGGGAAACTTATCCAGCCTCTTAATTAGTGGGACACCGGCTTTTTAGGGTATATTGCTTTGTCTGCAAGCGCTGTTCTGACTGTCTTGCAAGTAGGGAGGTAGTAACATGTTTGGGCGGTGGGGTTTTTTGGAGGGGGGATTGGCAAAGCAAATTGTCATGTGGCAAATCAGAAGCAGAACTAATTACGCATGTGTATTTTCTTACACCCCTGGACTGGCTTATTCCTAATCCTGAGAGTCTGCTCATCCTCCTTGACGTGGGAGGCCATGTACATGTAGGACCTGTTGACCCATTAAAAGTGAACCTTAAAGGTAATATCAGGAAGCACTTCTAGAGCTAATGTTAATATAAGTAATACTGTGCTGCAGGCCAGGCAGTCATCTGTTGGAAATGGGTCACTGAAGCTAAACAAATTCATGCCGTCTGAGGCTCTGACCCATATGTAGATTTCAAACCGAGTGAACAAATTGTGAGGGTGCTATTTTTGCATTTACTTTGAATTCAGAACGATGACACAGTCTCAGTTCTTAGTCAGTCAGACTTCTAGTAGCAGTGGATTTTTCTTAAAGGACTTGGGAGAATGACTCAAGGTTGAAAACTGGGACAAACAAGTTTATTTTTTTTTCTGTCAAATAGCATCTGCAGCCTTAAACAAATTATCTATTTGTTTGTTATTTTTAAAAGTAGCCTGGAAATGAAAGACAGCTGCCTGCTGCTGTTTTCGTGCTTGAACTTACTTTCCAACCTAGACCCATGAGATTGGCAAAATTTCCATTTGGACCCAAGAGAAGTTGCTGTTTGGGAAGAGTGGCTGCTGGTGGGAGCAAGGCTCCTTCTCGCTCCTGTTGAGGCTATAGCTGCAGCCCTGGAGGCAGCTGGCGGGAGTAGGACCTTGTTTTTGTATAGTAGCTAATATTAGAGGGCTCTTATAGCTTCCTCACCCAGCAGAGAGAAGGAAAGGGATGGAGATGCTGCAACTTCTTGTGGCGCCTACAGTGTTGAGTTTTCATTGCACGTGGCGACTGTGTTTACTTGCATTCTGCTCACTAAATCAACTTCCCCTAAGATTTATTCTGACTTGCTGAACCATATGAGCAGCTTTGAACTGCTGCGTTTTTTTTTTTTTTAAATGGAAAAGAAAAAACCCAACTTAATTAACTCCTTCCTACCCCTTCCACCTTTCTCTAAGTGTGGAATTCCCCTCCCACGGTGACATGTAGCTAAAGCGCAGGATTGGCAGCATTCAGAGCAGTACCAGGGAAGTTAGCAGCTTGTGGACTGCAAAGCAGAGGACTAGAAACCAGAGAAGCTTCCTAAGCTGCTCTTGGAAAGGGTGTTTATGGCTCCATTCATGGAGACCTACCTGACAACTGCATTACTGGTATTACTGTTAAGTATTGAGAGATGTTAGGAGAGAAAAGATGACTGTGGGCAAGGCATTGCCAAGCAGATGCCTCCTTTCCAAAACTAATGTGTGAGGGAAAGATGTTTGGCCTGGCCACCCCATGTCCTCTCCCCGGTTGCAAAGTGGGCTCCACACGGCTGTCCAGCTGGCATGGGCACCGAAAGGAGTGCAAGGCTTTTGAACAGCCGTCAAAGAGTGTGAGATACGTGGAACCTTGTAAGGAGCTAGGCCTAACCTAAAGCTCTCCTTCCAGAGCAAGCCCTCCGCAGGTCCCTGCACGTTCCCCGGGCGGCTGCCTGCCTCTTATGAGCCCCGATGCTCCTGCAAGCCTGTGGTGCCGGGGTCTGCCGAAGACGGAGGAGCACGTCTCTTCCTTTGCTGCAGGCTGTGTGTCAGCAGTCTGTTCTGCTCTGAGCACGGCTGCACTGTCAGCGAGTGTGACTGGGTTAATGGAGTATGTCAGGGGACCGAGGGCAGGGTTTGGCGGTGAGCTACTGACTTGTCAGGCCTGGGGAAGTGGTATGTAACAGCTCGGCTTCTCACACAGAATGAGCCTCTGGCTTGGGGCTGTGGTTTTTATGTTTTTATATATATATATATATTTTTATACACACACACATGCAGAATATGTATTTTTTTTATATAATTGAAATGACTTGGATAGCTGATGGCAACACTGGGTTCATGAATTTGCATTTCTGAAAAGGGACAGCCTGGTGATAACACGAGGTGCAGAAGATGAGTAAGGGAGGGCACTTTGAACACAGCACATGAGTGGAGGATAGTGACTGGGAGAGGGCAGCATCGTCTGCTGGCCGGGGGAGATGTCCCTCTGGCAGAAACAGAAGTTAAAGCACTGGAAGGGCCTGAGCAGAACCATTCCTGGGACGTCAGCAGTGGCTGGTGTCAGCATTAGGTGGTCTCATTTGTGGCAGTCGCAGCCTTAAAGTTGATGGTGTAACATTTCTTGAAGGGCTCTTGATCCAAGACCTTTGCTTTCTCCTGACACAATAAAACAGGCATGTCCTGGGATGAGGGAGTGATTCATGGGGTTTGGTGGGAAGGGCTCATTCCCATCTTCTGCTTATTTTAAGTCCTGTTGTCCGTCCTTTTGTCGGAGAAAGGGTTGGAGAGGCATGAGGAAACCTTTCCACTTTTCACTGAATGACAAAGCAAACGATACCTTCCTGCTTTGGGAAAATTTTCCCTTCTGATTTGGGGTGTCCTTCCCCTTGCCAGTCTCAAGGCCACTCTGAAAAGCCCCTAAACATCCAACTGGGGGAAATCTAAAAAAATACCAAGATCTGCTAGGTTCAAACCAGCCTGCTGAAAGTGTGTGCTGGGGAGCCCCTAGCTGTGAATCATGGAAACCCAATGGATGCAGAGCTCTGTAAGGTGCTGCCTTGCACTGGTGGGGACCCAGCTGGAACCCTCCCTGCATGTATTTCCTTGGTTGTCCCTACAGCTGTGGGTTAGGGATGCACAGTAACTCCCTGGTACCCTCTTTGGTACTCTTGCTGCTGTCTTCTCCCCGTGAAGTGTCTTCACTTGCCCATTTAGAAGGTATTGGGTTTGCCTCACTCTCCTTCTGTCCTGCAGGCTGGATGCAAAGGAGGAAGCATGGTAAAGGCAGCATCTTTCCAGAATCCATGGGCTCTTTGAGAGATGATCAGAGGGAGGCCAGATGATCTGCACAACACGCACACCACTGTTTCTCGTCCGCAAAGGCAGCATCAGAGCGTTCTCCCCAGCCCTGCACCCCCTGGCCTGCCTGATCGTTTTCGGATGTTTCGCAGCTGTGAGTGGGAGGTCCTGGAGCGATCCCTCAATATCCTCCAGGCCAGCGACTTCTACTGGGGCCCCTTGTCTGTGGGGGAGGCTCATGCCAAGCTCCAGCGGGAGCCCGTTGGCACCTACTTGGTGCGGGACAGCTCGCAGGGGAACTGCTTGTTCAGCCTGAGCGTGCGGATGCCAACGGGGCCTGTCAGCCTTCGGATCTCTTTTCAGGAGGGCTATTTCCGCCTGAAAAACTGGTTTTCAGACTGTGTGGTCCGGCTGCTGGAGCTGGTGGTGGCAGGGACCCGGAACAACCCCTTGCACTTTGATGAGATGGGGGGAACCCCCCTGGTCTTCTCCGAGCCCCTGTGCCGGAGCCGCCGGGCAGTGCCCACACTGCGAGAATTGTGCTGCCGGAGCCTGCCCACTGGTGCCACAACAGGGGATGGAGCAGGACTGGAGGGCTCTTCTGGGATGTGCCCGAGGGAGGAGGTGGTCTCACCCCCAGGTGGAAGGGCAGGGTCAGGGGGGAGCATCGTCCCCAGCCCCTCTCCGTCCCAGGCTGGGAGATGATGCCATGCACGTGGGAGATGAAGGGAGGAACCTGTTAACGTGGCTGTGCTGCTGGGACGCACGCCACGCCGGTGGGGCTGGACTGGCTCCTGGGAGAGGAAGGGAAGGGCAGGGGGAGCAGGGCTTGAACCCGCTGGCTCTGACAACTGTGTCCTTGTACGTGCACAGCGTGTGTTGCCTTCCCCCGGGATGCCGGGGGTAAAGCCAGACTGAAGAGCAGAGATTTCCCCCTCCCCCCCCCCCCCCCAGTCCTGCTATTTGCTCCATTTATAACTTACAAGTTGAGAAGAAGGTGAGTTGCCTGTCCTCCCAGGTCAGCCCTGTGTTTTCCTCTATCACAAAGTGTCTAAGCTCATTTCTGCTGCAAATCTGCCCTCGTGAAGTGTTATGTCCAGTCTCACAGCAGTGCAGCTTGGGCATCGGTGGGCACGACCCCTGAGCCAGCCGGATACCCACGTTGCCGCGGCGGAGCAAGAGCGTGAATGCGATGCCTGCCACTTCAGAGGCCAATGTTTGCACTAGAGGGAAACCATGTATGACACGTTCAGCTTCATTGGCTTTTGCATTGCTTTATTTGAACGGATTTTTGGGAGCATGGTGTTCCTGCGGAGGTAACCCTGGTCTGGAGAGCTGGGTCTGCCCTGAGAGGGTGTAAACAGATGGAATGCAGCACCCTTTTTTATGCTCATCTGGTAGTATGCTGCTGCCACCTACAGAGCATAAAAAGACGTGTTGGTTTTACCTCAAAAAAGGCAAAATATTTTTTTTATATAAGACTTTTAAAAATTTTAATAAACATGTTTTTATACTTATTTTTAAAAGTCAATGAATACATGGTGGTATTTTCATTCCCTTGCGGTGTTGGAAACCTGGTTAGTTTAGTGCTGAGACATGGCAATCAAATGGAAACTGAAGAAGTGAATTTCTTAAAGACCAAAAGCAGGACATAAATGAATGGTCCTAGCTGGGAACAAAAAACTCAATTCATCTTATAGTGTAATCAAGTAAAGAATTTTCTAAACATAAGATACTTCTTAAAAATGTAGGGATGAGATTTTCAGAAGTATTTTTAGTACCTTAAAATTTATATTGAGTGTTTGAAAGAAGCATGAATAATTCAGGATCCTAGAACAGGGGACAGCATCAGTGAACTCACACTGGTGGGGATGAGTACAGATGAGAAAAACAGAGTCGGCTTAAATAGGGTTATGGTTCATTTCAGGCGCGCAGGCAGGTGCGATGTCTTTGAAATAAGTGACTGAGAACAGCTGCTTAAAAGGAGAAACTCGGATACCGTAAAATTTGAGCTAAACCTCTGCGCACTGCCGAGGATCTACAGCCAGGCAGGCAGCCTGCTGAGCTCATGCTGACTTTCCCCTTCAGACCCATACAGGGGAAAAAAAAAAAAGCCGAACATGGAGAGAGATTACTCTGAATTTGCTCTTTTGGCTTCAGGTATCTTATCTGAGGAACCAAAGCATGCGGTCAGCACAGAGAGAGATACAGGGTGTGATTCATCACAGGAGCCTAACTTCGACACTCTGAATTATTCTCTGGAGGGCTCTGTCGCTCTGCTGATGGCAAGGTGCCTGGCCTCCTATCTCGGGGCACTGGCTTACGAACCACAGTAGTTACATAAGTGCCAGAGAAGTGGCTGCCGTCTCCCTGCTGCTTGTTCCTCTCGGTCTCAGGGAGGCCACGGGCAGCTGGGTAGCCCTGCAGCGGCTGGGGCTCTCGCAGAAGCGCAAGTTGGGATTGTTCCTAGCACCAGGTACGTGCGCACTGTGGTGGCTGACATGTCGGTATGGTGTTGCTTGCTGCTGGAGCTGTGATCTCGCGCAGGGACGGGGCAAAGAGCTAAGCAGGTAATCATTGTCGCTGGGTCTGTGAGAGGTGGTGGATTGGAGCACTCGGATGCCTGAGTCGGGCTGCGATGCCCTGGGTGAGGGCTGGGGTGCCCTGCGTTGCCCCAGGCGCCATCATGAGGGGGGCTGGGGTTTGACCCACCCTGAGGGATCAGCCCTGTGCATCCCCTGCTCAAACACACGCCCTGTCGCTCAGGGTTATTGGTATCTCCAGCTCCTAAAGCAGCCCTGTCTAAGTACTGTAACCCGTGCAAGGACCGGGGGGGCTTGGCAGACAGCAAAGCCAAATCCTCCCACAGGCTGGCAAAGGCCAGGAGCATCCTGGGCTGAATTAACAGGAGCACTGCCAGCAGGCGAGGGGAGTGATTACCTCCCTGTGCTTGCCATGCCTTAGACCCCAGTTAGAGTATTGCATCCAGTCTGGGGCTCCCTGGTGCACCAAAAATGTAATAAATTGGAGTGAGGTCAGGGTGTGCATGTGACGTGACATCAAGAAACTCAGGGGACTGGAGCACTTGCCCTGCAAGGAGAGGCTGAAGGAGCAACAGCAGCTTGCCTGTACCTACAAGGAGGTCAGCAATAAGCCAGGCTTAGCACAGCAGTGCATGGCAGGTGTATGGGAAAAAATTCACGGCTGGCTATGAGGAGGCTCTTTTTTCCCATGAAAGCAGCCTGGTTGGGGGGCAGGTTGCCCAGAGAGGTACAGTCTCCGCACTTGGAAGTTTCAAGACCCAGTTGGGTCGAGCCTGGAGCAACCTGGTATGTGTGACCTTGGAGCTGGCCCAGGTGTGAGCCCCAGGTTGGACTAGAGACCTCCTGGGGTCCCTTTCCCTGAACAAGTCTGCGGTCCTGCATTTTCATGGGGCAGGGAGGTGGGACGAGCCGTGGAGGGGACAGTGGTGCTGTCACTGCAGGTGCTGTGCCTGCCAAGCCCCCTGCAGAGGGACTGGGATGGTGCCAGCACCAGCCAAGTGCTGGGGCGTGGTGGTGGATGGAAAACCACTTCCCTCCTACTTTCCCCACGTGATGTGGAGCACCCCTGGGTCACGTGCATGCTCTGGGTGCTGCTGCCTGCCATGGATTTGGCCTGGTCTCGGGCACCATCCTGCTGCTCACCAAGTCTCCTGTAGCTCCTACGCCTGCCCTGCCAGCCCCTATGGGCACCTCGGGTGGGCTCCAGGCACCTGTGCTTTGGGACCGTGCCCTGGCTCGCAGGTGTAAGCCCCTGCCTCGGCAGGTCAGCCACACAGCTGCCCTTCCTCTCTGCCCACTGCGGGAGGAGTGGGACAGGGTCTGCTGCCCCGGGCACCCTGCCCATCCCCTCGCTGCTTTTCTTCCTTGGGGGTGTTGTCACTGAGGCACCTTGGCTGCCTTCCCTTCAGAAACCAGGGAGGGGGGGGAAGGAGTGGGCTAATTTCTTCCACGTTTATAACCGAGCACAGGAATGCTTCTGTTTTATGGCTGTGGTTATAGCTTGCTGAGGGAAGAGCTTTCTAACTGGATTGCTTTGACCTGGCTGTGAACCATTCTCATTTGGCCGAAAATGAGCATCTTGGGTTATATGGCTGGGGGCTGCAGAAGAGCCCTGTTTGCAGCCAGGATTGTGCCTTAGGAAAATCACACCAAGGGAGGAGGAAATAGTTTGGATTTTAATAAAGTCTGCTTTATTTTGTTTGGTTTTATATATTATTTTTTTTTAATTGCACAGCAAGTGCTCGTCTCTCTCTTACAAGTAAGTCAATTCCATGCAGGGCTGTAGCAAATTGATTTGAGATCTGTGGATGAGAAGCAGTGAATGACTGCCAAGCATTGTTATATTAGGAAAGTTTAAAGCACATTATGGGTGAGTATCCTCATTATTCCTGAGGAAAGGTCACTTCGCAGATCAGGATTGGTGCAAGAAAGGAAACCAATTCGGGAAGAACAGGAACGCGAAAAGTGCATTGGTTGCGACCGGCTTTACAGAGTCCTCCTTTGTTTTCTGCTTGGATGTTGGAAGAGAATCCTTTTTCTTTCAGCTCTTGAGAAAAAGATGTACAAAGCAAAACGGTAAGAGTTTACTTCCACGGGGTGACTGCAAACGACGTCCTGCTGCTTTCATTAATGAGTGGGAGATGTTCACTTTAATCACCCTGCCTCTGGACTGGTCCCTCTGCCATGTACAAGCAGCTCCTGGTGGCCTGCATCCAAACGTTTCTTTTGGTGGCTCCTAAAGGGACTTATAAAGAAATTACAAACTTCCTCACAACCTCTTGAGCACCATTCGGGGAATAGAAGGAAATTGTTTGCATTTTTATATGTTATGTTATACATTTCTCCAGCTGACTCATTTCAGTTTGTCCAGGAAACTTATGCAGCCTCACAGATGTTTTTTTTCAACCATTCTTCCTAACAGCAGAAGTTGAAAAGTTTAGTCCTTGTGAGAGGCGCTTCCTCTACTGGGCTGCAAAGGGCCTGGATTTCAGTCCCAACATGCTGCAGGCATCCAGCGGGGAACTGCTCTTCATCTGCTCCCAACTAGCTGTCTGTTAGCGGTGGTCTGGGGCCCCAGGGGTTAATTTCCCAAAATCCTTCGCTGAAACTTGTTAATGACTTCCATATGTACCCATGTGTGTGCACAGGAGGGGCCCCACAGCCAGCAGCTCTTGTAATAATACTTGATTACCTCTGACATAAGGGTCTGTATGCCATTAGGGACCTGCCTTGGTGGATCGGGATTCACTGAAAAACACAAGTTTGTGCAAAAGCTTTTCCAAAAATGCATTAATGTTTGGGTATCCTCGGTGTTTGGAAATGAGCTCCTCCTAGGTAGGCAAGCTTAAAAATAAAACCTTCTGCATACACACAGCTGGATCTCGGTTTTGGACCCTTACCCTGCTGTCCCTCCGAAAAGACATGTATTTGCATTGTTAGGCTTTAAATGTGCCAAACCCCTTAATTTACAAGGATGCCTTGGTTAGGAGACTGTGATGACTGTCTAACTCAGTTCATTTTGCGCCAATTCCTTAGATGTTTGGCATCTGCAAAGTTAGAATAACTGCATGCACTGGAGCTTTCTGCTCGCCCTGCGCTGTGTCCTGGTGCAAAGGCACCGAGGGCGGCGTTCAAAGAGAGAGCGGGTGTCAAAGGGAGAGGGAGATGCGGCAGCGCTGCTCTGCGCCTCCCCGTGCCCCCCTGCAGAGCCGCCCGGGTCTCTGCGTGCTTCCGCTGCTTTGTGATCTCAGCTGGGGCTGGCGGAGCTGGGAGTTTGATTCAGGCACAGCAGAGTATTTCCAAATGCTTCCCGTGTGAGGGCTGGCGTGATCCACTAGGACTTGTCAGCCAGAAAAGAGGTGGCTGAGGTCTGCAGCAGAGATCTGTGAAGCTTAAATGCCATGGAGTAGGTGACCGAATAAGTGTGTTTTCTTAAAAAACCAAGGGGGCATCAGATTAAATACTCGAGTGCAAGACTCAAAAGAAACAAAAGGAGACATTTCTTCACGCGATGTATAGCTTAAGCTGTGGAAGTCCCTGCCACAGGCCACCGGGGAGGCTAACCTCTTTGTGGGTACAAAAAGGGATTCATGGTGATTAATGGAGCACTTCTGGAGCAGGAAAGGCTGAGCCAGGGAATATGGGAGAGCTGGGATCCAGGCAGCTTTGAGCTCTGTGCCTCCTTGGGCACACCTCTGCTATGGCAGGAGTGCAGGAACAAGCCAGCCTGAGCTCCATCTTCGGCTCAGCAGCACAGGGTGCAGCCTGGGGGATAGCTGTGCCGAGCTCCGGGTGTGCGTGTACCTCCTGTGCCGAGCTCTGGGTGTGTGTGTAGCTCCTGTGGGGCCGGAGGGAGGGGGCGTTGGCGCGGGTGCGTGCCTAAGCTGCGGTTTGATGGCAGCCCCAGTGGGAGCAGCCCTCGGTCACTTCCTCCCAGCTTTCATGAACAGAAAAACGGGGACATCTGTCTGGCGCCTGGAGGCAAGCACCAGCACAGGCTAGGGAGAGAAATGTTGCCATCGTCCGGAATGAGTGAAAGAGTCTGACTTGTCAGCTGAGGGCATCAGGGGAGGGCAGCATCAGCCCGAGGTGACGGCTGGGACAGCTCTGCCCAGCCGTGCTGGGTGGGGAAGGGCTGGGTGGTCCCAGCCTGACTAACCTCATGTCAGAAACGAGCTTGAAAAGGCTGTGCAAAACGCCATATAGGACTGGCAGTCTCCTGGATCTGTGTTTGGTTCATCCAACCCAGAGCAAACAACGTGCATACGCTTTTAAAGGAAGGGGTTTTTGGCTCCTGAACTACTTGCTTTCCCAGGACGCCACCCGTGCTGTCAGAGCTCTCGACCTTCGAGCTGGTCCCAGATGCCATTGAAATCACCGAACAGATTGTTGTTCCCCTCAGAAGATTTTGGATTAGGCTCCCACCCCGTTTTGTCAGGCCGATGTGAGCAAACGTGGGTTTTCCACACTAAACATAATCAAAACAAACCCTGCTCCCACTGGCTTGTGCAACAAATCATGCTGGGGGAATTGCTGGCATTCGGCGTGATTAGCCCAAGCGCAGATGCCTTCCAGCTCATAAACAATAGCCTAAAGGATTGGAGAGGATCACAAACAAAGCACTTACAGGCAAGACAGCATTTCAAAAGGGACTTGAGAGCTTATGTCCATTGGGGGTTTGTCTTTTAAAAATAAACCAGAAGTAAACAAATAATTGACAAAGACAGCTCTGAAGAATCTAAGAGAATGAAAGCGAGGAGACTGGATGTAAAACTCCAAAAATTAAGTTGGGGGAAAACTTCAGGCAGGTCTAATGGTTCTTTTAAACTCCTCAACAAAATGTGCGCACAGCCTTGGGGATGGGCAGGCACTGGAAACCCTGTCCATGCTGACGAGGTCAGGTGGGATGTGGAAGGGGTGCAGGAGAAAACCCTGCTCCAATTCACAGGAAGAAAAAAAAAATCCTTTAAAAAGCAGTGAGAGTAACAAAAGAATTGGGCAACTTGTGGTTGTTAGGTTTTATGGGGATTCAGTCTGAAAGGGACGTTCCCTGCACTGTAAGCTAGTGACAAATTGCTGCGAATTTCAGGCTGAAAACAGTTCAGTTTATGTAAGCCATAGTTTTGGTATCATGCTTTTATTAATTTTTTTAAAATTTCTTTTTGTAATAATAACATTTTTAAACGCAGGGTGAATTATTTCGAATCGTGTCTGTTTTCTCCTGGCCCTGGCAGAGTGAAGTAGCAAGCACCCAGCTTCACACCCAAGAGCTCCTGCAAGGGGTCAGGCAAAGTTCTTGACGCTGATGGAGCTGCTCGCGCGTTTAGACGCCACGGTGAATGGGAGCTGCGGCCGGGAGCTTGCCAGCGTCACTGTAACTGAGATGGCATGGCAAGTAATGCTGAGTCCAGAAGGACGCCAGCGTCCGTCACGCCTTCGCTGGTTCTGTGCGTGCCAGGAACATGCGCACGCAGCAGACCCCTTCGTTTGAAAGCTTCAGGCTCCAAAGTAGCAGCTATTCTGACCGCAGAGCGTGTACGTTAGCACAAGGCATGCGCCGGGCCCTTGGCGCTAGGCTTTTAGGTGCATTTAGGGTTGTTTTGGGATTCATTGAATCTCAAGCCTAAAATAATGCAGATGCAAATCCAGATGTTCTAGGTAGCATCCGTTCTCTAGGTTGTAACCCTTGTTCTGCGGTACTGGGTTGGGTGGGGAAAGGCTGGTGGCTCCTTTTATCCTTGGACTTCTGTGAAGAGCTCTCCAAGGAATTTGGATGGGAGAACGAGGCGGTGGAGAACAGGAGCTGAAGATCTTTTCCTGCTCTTACAGGCTGTGCAGGGAATCGGCCAGATACGCAGGCAGCTCTAATGTACGTGCTGAAATACCTAAAGTAAGCCATGCAAACAAATCAGCCGTATGTTATCCAGATGGGACTGTTCAAATCCAATAATAGCAGTAAAGTGCTCCCGAACTCTGCGGAGAGAGAGATTATAGAAGGATCAGGTATAATTATAGTGCCTTATTATTACCATTCTCATCATTCTTTCTAACAAAGCTTTTCAATAGGATGAAAAAACTTCTTGCAGGAGAACATAATGTGTTTGCTGGCATTTTTTCATTCTTCCTTCCAAGGCTGTTCAAGTCAGTCCCTGTAAATGGTGTTAATAAATACTGTTATGATCTTGGACTGTATTATCTTTCAGACGATACCTTCTTTAGCACCTCTCTATGGCCTTGGCTACAGCAATCCCTTCTCCTGAAATGCCTCGCTGTTGTTACTAGTGAGGGCGGCCAGCAAAAATACCCCGCTGCTGCTCTGATCCTTGCTTTGATGCATGCCCTTCCAAGGAGGGTTAAGCAACGCCCTTAAAATATTAATGGCTGCAAGTGACTTGTCTGCCTGGGTACTGCTCCAAAGCTGGAGGAATATAGGTGGAATCACCTAGGAAATATTCTCTACTTCGGAGACGATCATAGAGCTGGAGGAACACGTTCTCCCCCACCTGAGTCCAGTCTCCTCTGAACACCATCAGGGCTTGTGAGAAAAGCCCAGGGTTTATCAGGATCAGACCCTGGGCAAAACAGCTGTGGGAAACGCGCATCCTTGTATGCAGGTTGGCCTTGTGGGCTGGCATTGCTGAGAGAAGGAAAAAGGCTTCCTGGCATTTTTTCAGCAGTATCCCTTTCTGGGGCACTGCAGATTCCTGGAAGTACTGCCGTCAGAGGAGCCTGATGGTGCAAGGGAGCTGTGCTTGCCGCGGAGGCATGGCACAGCCCCACAGCAGCTCTGCAACCCAGCACGGACTTCCCGGGGAGGGGATTTTTCACGGGAGGGAAGTCCCAGGCAGCTCTTCCACTTCTGCAGCTCCCCTGGCCTCAGAGCAACTTAGCACAGGGAAAAGCTGTCGGTGAGCGTGTGGATGGTAAAAACTCTACTGATGCATCTCATTCTCAATCTGCAGCACTCCCTGCGTTGCTGTCCTTGTGGCCCTGATTCTGTGAAACTCTCATGCCTCTCTCAGCCTGGGGAGATGCCCGGCGCCTGCGTCAAGAGTTGTGGTGCAGGAGAGCATCTCTCCCAGGCTTCACATCTCCATGCGCTGCTCGCCTGCAGGTCCCGGGCAGAGGAGGAGGAGAGGTGGTGCAGTTCAAACAGAGGCAGTGGGCTTTGGGGGATGGGTTAGGTTTGTTTCTCAGGACAGGAGGAAGGGGTGGTTTGCTGAGATGGGTCTTTCTCTTTTCTCCTCCTCTCCTCCTCTCCTCTCCCCTGAGCACCTTGGCAGAGCCTTGCTCTCAGCTCAATGAAAGTAGGGCAGAATCTAACCACATTTCAAGCTGTCTGTGTTTTTGGATTCTGGGTAACTGCGATCTCTATCTGTTCCTAGAAAAGATTTAAACAACTTATAAACCACAGCTGGGCAGAGATAATAAAGGAAGCAGTACTGGGGTGGGGAAGGATCTCCCCAGTGTATGCAGAGTGGGGAGAGGGGGTCTGCGGGAGAAGCCATGGGCCCGGTTGTTGGTGAGGGTCTCTGCATGGCTACTTGGGCTACAGGGGGACCCAGGGGAGCTGCCTCAGGGAAACCTCAGCAAGTGTTAGTAGCTGGGTAGATGATGTGTGTGTGT
The DNA here is from genome assembly GCA_034008185.1 of Gorsachius magnificus. Lineage (NCBI taxonomy): Eukaryota > Metazoa > Chordata > Aves > Pelecaniformes > Ardeidae > Gorsachius > Gorsachius magnificus. The sequence continues at coordinate 162,986,689 of CM067081.1, read as the reverse complement.
ACATGTATATATATGCATATATAAATGCACGCATATATATAAAGAGCAAGTGGAGGTATGTTTAGCCGCAGGAGAAGGGGTCTGAACCCTGCTATGGTATCCATCTAGTCCCACCTCCATGCACTTGTTCTCACTGAGGTTACGTCTCCATGCAGGTAGGACATGCTTCCTCTTGCACTCCAGGCTTTTTTGCATTCCCATTTCCCATCCCTGTTGGACCCACATCTACCATCACATGGTTTTCCAGGCAGGAGAGACCCCTTTCACTGGAAGGTTTGGAGTGGGTTCAGGTTCAGTTCCCAACCTCCAGGCCCACAGAAAGGTTCAGAAAACCCCTCCCAGGTCTCCCCCTGCCCCACAACTGCTCCTGGCAGGCTCAGAAGAGCTCTGCAAGGGTTTGAAAAATAAGACCCAATGATGATCATCTTGCATGAGACCAAAACTACAGATCCTTGTCCTGCAGTCCTGTCAGCCAGGGATATAGACAGCAGGTGGGAAACTGGGGGGTGAGGAGGGAAGACAGAATGAAACACGCTTCTATATTGGCAAAAACCCCAGCAGAGAGGCAGTTCTTTCAGCAAATGCTTTTGCCAAGATGCTTTATTTAGTTTGGATAGCCAGAATAGGGTCTGGTGGTAAAAAGATGTTTTTTCCACTCTAGGGGAGCCTGCTATAACAGCTGTATCAGCCTGTATATTCTCCACAGTTCACAATAAAAGCAAAGTTGAGGAATTAATAGAAAAAGAAAGCAACATTCATTTGCCAGTGAGATACTTAGCTACTTAATCCCTTCCCAGCTTTCCTCTCAGGAGCTGGCAGAGGCCTGGTGTGCATGAGAAAAACGATGCCAATCTAAACTGGGGTGCAACTGCAAGCTTGTGTCCGCTGCAGGGGTCCATGCTGGTTCCCAAGGTCACTGTCACAGTGATGAGGGTCATGCCCCCCAACAGCCTGAGCTGGAAAGCTGCCACAGGCCAAAGGAAAAGTCACAAATGAAAAAAAAAAAAAAAAGTAGGGAAGACATTAAAAGGGAAGGGGGGAAAAAAAAACCCAACACAGAAAAAAGTAAGGGGAGGAACAGGGGAGGGAATGAGGTGGTCTGGGTGCAGGGGAGTGCAGGGTGTCCTTGAATGAGCTTGGAGGAAAGGAGCTTGGATTCTGAGGCAGCCATGGGGCAGACCTGGGTACCCAGAGGTGGGCAGAAGCTGCTCCCTGCCAGGGTGCAGAGAGCTGGGGCTCGCACAACTGGCTGCCTTGAAGCGGGACTTGCTGAGGCTGGAGCAGCTTTTCTGCGCAGATGAGGCCAGAAGGGCCATCTGGCCAGGCTGTCGCTGGCAGGGACTGGTCCTGTGGCTCCCTTGCAACCACTGCCACCTTGTCCAACACGATCTTCCCTGTGTCTGCCCCACACAGGACCCAGTCCCTGCCAAATCTGCCTGCCTCCCACCCTTCGCCCCTTACAGAGAGGATGCGCAGCCCTTCACTCCGAAAGATTTCAGGACATGATGTGCACACCTGAAGGCATGCAGCTGGTGAGGAGAGGGGCCGGGGGCTCCTGCTTTAAGAGAGCATGGCTAGGAGCTGTCAGCAGTGTGCCCTGCTCCTGGCCAGCATCCTGCCCCCAGCATTTTTGCTGCTAATGTGAGAAAGTTCAGGCTGGCCTGGCTGTGGCGCCTCAGGGCTGATGACACATCCCATGACCATGGGAAGGCTGTGTGACTGTGACTCCTGCTCTCGTACTCCCAAGGGGGCTGCGAGGCATGCTGCCGGGGCTGCTGACAGCAGCCACACACCCTTCGGGCGCAGCAGCCAGAAATCAGCTGTTTGTACAGGCACTGATTTGAGCCTGCCCCTGTTGAGGCAACCATGGTGAGCTAAACACCGTCACCAGAGCCTTGACTAGTGCAGCGTTAGCAGCATGAAATAGGTGCCTGGGCTTTGCTGGTCGTGGAAAGTATGTAAAAAGCTTTCCCAGGAAAAATCGGTGTACAGATCATCTCTGCTTACTCACCTGCTGCAGCGAGAGCCCAGCCAGGGGCCCACATGCGGTGCCAGGAGGCCTCTGCAAGCCGAGAAGTATCATTCATAATAAAACTGCGCGGCTCACCAGCGCTGGCAGGAGTTTCCAGTGCACCCTTGGCGTAGGAGGGATGGTTTGTGAGCGGCTGGGGCAGACGGTGCCAAGGCACTGGAGGCAACGCTGCCCGTGGCTCCCCATGCTTCGCCCTCCTGGCTGGGGGCTGCTGCCCCCCGAAAAGGGCTCAGCAGGAGTGACTCAGCTGCCGCCGCTTGGCTGCTGCTGCCGAAGGGGCTGCGAGGGGAGCGGTGGTGGGGCGAGAGGGGTGTGTGGGGTGACAGGTCTCAGCTGCTGCGGGGACAGGGACCTCTGGCAGTGGAGTGGGGGGCAAGGAGGGCAGCAGGCAGCTGAGAGCGGGGATGGATCAAACCCATTGCAGCAGGCCCGTGTGTCTGGCAGAGCCTGCAGTAAGGTTTATTTTCCTTTTTTTCCCTGAATTCTGCTTGCTCCCGCCAAACGGGCTAACTGCTACTGCAGTATCTGCAGCTTGCTGAGTAAATGTTGTTCTTCGAGTCGCCGATTACAGTTAATTAGCATTAATTTTGCCTTAAACGGATCCTAGCTGTGCTCGTTTTCTCCAGGGTTATGGCTGCGGTGCTCCTGAGCAGAGGAGACGCCGAGCAGCACCGGGTGCGAGACAGGGTGGCTCCCCCGGTTACCCGGGACCGTGGCGGTGGGTGGGCGGGTGTGAGAGGGCCCGGCGCAGCCCAGGTTTCCCACACGCTGCATTTTCTGAGCGACCTGAACGAGCCCGGCCCCGTATCTGCGTGAGCGGCAAGGCAGGCGGCGCGGCCCTCACAGCTGCGCATTCGCCTGCCCCCCGAAAGGAAAAAATACGGTCATGGCTGCCTGCGGCAGCGCTGGCCGCGGGCTAGGCCGTGCCGCAGCCGCCCCGCCGCGGGGCCAGAAAGGCCGTGGGGCCGAGGCCGGGGAAGGCGCCGCCGGCGGGCGGGAGCGGGGAGGGCGGCGAGGCGCGGCCGGGGCGACGGCGCCATCTTGTGGGAGAGGAGGCGGGTTGGCGGGCAACGGCCGCCGCCCCTCGGCCCCCCGCCCCGCGACCGGGCCAGGCCGGGGCTCTGTGGCGGTGGGGCGGGTGTCCCTCAGCTGTCCCTCCCGGGGCGGGTGAGCCGCCTGGGGGGAGCTTTTACCCCCTTGCGCGAGTGGACGAAACACGGCGGGCTCTGCTGTCGGCAGGGCAAGCTCCCGCCCCGCTTCTGCCCCCGGCTTGGACAGGTGGATGTCCTCATGGAAGGTGTCGGCGTGAGGAGGTGAAGGCGGCCTTCCAGGCGAAGTCCCGCTCGCCCTGGCTTGCCAGAGGGGCTGTAAGAGGGAGCCTGTGAAGGGGAGCCGTAGGGAATGCCGCGAGGTTGAGGCGCAGCCACACAGCGTCGGCCCCCGGGAGCGCGTCAGGCGTGTGATGATAATTTAGTCCCGGGGAATCTTTCCAGGAGATGAACAGAAAAAGAGCAGAAGCAGGGTGATTTCTGAGGCAGACGCATTTTGCTGGTGAAAGGGAATTCTAGAGGTGCCCCCTCCCTTCCCCACGGTGGTGTCAACACCTTTCTTTTTCTGGTTTCCCCTCGAGTCGCTGATTGTTCTCTTCCTTAGAGCAGTTCAACGCGTGGAAACATAGCGAGGGCATTGGCAGCTTTTACCTTGGCATCATCCAGCCTTGCTGAGAGGCACTCGACACACAACAGTGGTAAAAATGCTGGCAGAGGTACGGCCCCGCTTGCACTGGCTCTCCTGTCGCTCCTGCCGCCAGACAGAGGGAACCTGTATGCCACAGAGTCTGGGGTGAGAGGAGTCAAAGAGATTGTGAATCCTCAGAGGTGCGTGTGTTGCCGCTGGCTGGCTTTCCAGCAATGGGGGATTGAGCTGGTCTCCGACAAGGCAGCAAATCCAGAGCTGCCGTGCTGGGGAATGCTCTAAAGCGCGCTCTGCAATCTGGCTCGTTGAGTTGCTGCAGCTCCTCTCTGTGCCAAGCGGTGTTTCTCTTTTGGATGGTGGTGGTGTTAAACGCTTCAGCAATAAAGAGGCTTTGTTGTGGTCTCTGCAGCATTGCTTTTGCCTTGGCTAGCAGCAGCCTTTTTTTTGAATAAATGCTTTCCCCAGAGTTGGCTGTGGGGGCATGTGTGGGCATGTGTGCGTGTGTGTGCCTTTACTTGTGGGTGTACGTTGGACACAGCTGTGAACAGGCAATTCTGGTAGGTTCAGCACTTGCCCGAACTTGTTGTTGTTCGTGCACGCCAGAACAATGTGCTTTTCCTCACGGCTGGGGATGCTGGCCACTGTCGTGGGCTTTTAACAGCGCTTGAGTGAAATTAATGGCCGCTTTCCAGCTACAAGCAGAAACTGTTGCTAGCACCTGGCCCACTCCTGTATTTAGTCTCAGGAAGTGATCAGTGTTTGCTGCATCAAAGGAAGGACCAAGCCATACGGCTCCTGGCCAGTCTGCGCTGTGGTGGGGCTACAGCTGGACAGGCAGTTCCCTCCTCGTCATGCTGCAGGGACCAGCTCACGCGCAGCAGTGTACTGCATGAGTGAAGGTCATACAATGACCTATTCCTTTGGAGCTTTGTAATTTATTTCCTTTGGCACAAGCATCCTGGTTAGTTCCACGTAAGTTTCGGGGGGATCAGTTCAGCCCCACTACAGGCTGGTAATAGAAATACACAACTGTCCAGCTTTTCCTCATCTTACTCCTGTTCATGTCTCCAGGGTTAAAACCCAGTCCAGAATCCCCAGACCAAATTGAATTAGAATTTAACATTCAAAGATTCAGGCTCTCTTTAGGCTCTAAGGAACAGAATGTCATCCTGTCTCACAGTTAATAGCTGCTGGGTAGTTGTTTCAAAGCCATTTCTTTTCAGCGAGCTCTACCATAGCAAATTCCAGCAGTGGATGTATTTCTGGCCCGGCCGTGCCTCTAATCCCACAGCTGAGTCTTACGTGTGATCTCTTTTGAAATGCTAGATCTATTTTTTTTTTTTTTTTTTTTAATTCCAGACAGTGATATTTCTAGGACTTGGCATTTAGAGTGGCAACAGGGTTGTTTATAGGAAGAGAAGGGAAAGGACGGAAGGAGGATGTTGACCTAGCAGCCCTACAAACCTACCGCACTTAATCCACTTATCGCTCTGAATTCCTGAAGCAGATAAATGCTGATAACAGTTAAAACACATCACTGACAGGAGCAGCATGTTCTGTCCTCTAGAAATACATCAATGCTGCAAACTGCAAAGCTGCATGCTACCATGGGGATGAGCGTGATATCAGAGCTGAGGAAGCCCTCACTGTTCAGCAGAGTTCTTCCACAGGAGGGTAGTAAGCCCCTGCCCCCTTCTCCCTCCCTGCCCCAGCTACCTTGAGATGCTGTTTCAGGCCTGAGAAATGCTGCCGAGCACTGTTGTAACCCCACAGCCCCCCAGAGCCACAGCTGCCTGATCTGTGCCTACATATCTGAAATACCAAGTGGGCCCCAAGTGTCTTGTTACCGCTCTTGATTGTCCTTGCTGCTCAGCGTTAAGACCTGCGAGGAGCAATTTCCAGCTGAGACCAGCCCTGTGCAGCTCACGTCAGCATGTCTTGGGGAGAGGAGTTGGTTTTGGCTAATCTGAGCTAAACCTTCCCTGGAGGAGTGCAGCTGCTGCACCAGCCTTGTGAAGCCACACAAAAGCCACTTGCTCCTCTCCCCATCTGTCAGGGCTCTCAGCAAGGTACCAGAGCCGTCCCTGGGCTCAGGGGGCCGCAGCTGCGTGTCAACCCCTGTGTGAAGACTCCTTCCTTCTTGAGGACCTGTCCTGGGCTGAACAGGAGGAAAAGTGCTGTAAACCAAAGGTTGCGTTGGAGCAAACCTCACTTCTACAAACTCTGGAAGGATAAAACAACTAGAAAAGAGTGATTTTGACTACGCGCTCATCTACCTTCTTAGGTCTTTCCCAGCACGGCCATCCCCCACCAGTCTCCACAGCCCAGCAGCCCGCGTGAGCAGGCACCCTTGAAATTGCAGCAAAGTGCTTTCTTGTGGACAGTGCAAATGTCACAGGAGAAGCGTGGAAGGAGGAAGCTGCCTAGAGAGAAGCAAAGACCTCTCAGGCATCAGGGGGGTTTTGAGTCAGACGCTGCTCAGCTGTTGCATTGCAGATGTCTTAGCTAAAAACAAGCTTTCGTCGAAATCAAAGAGTCTTCATAAGTATAGGCGGCAGGATCCTCCCACAAAGAGAGGTTTTTCTTCTTCAAAGGGCTCTCCTTAGATTTCCCTACAATAGATTTCATAAGGCTTGCCTGCATTGCGAAGCTGATTCAGAGCCAGCATCGTGTGGATCTGAAACATCACAGCTGTTAGGGATGAATTCACTGTCTGGTTGTTCTCACTTCTGGAATATGAGTGCCTTCCTCCAAAGTGGAGGAGTTGGCTGTGGAGGGAAGTTTTGTGCAGTCAGGAGGACGGTGGAGCCATTCCTCTGTACTGACTGCTGGTGCGGGTACTTGTTTTCCATGTTGAAGGCAAAACAGGTGATCCCCCACTTGAGTGTTCACGTAAAGGAGGATTTTGACGGTGCTACTCTGCCCTGAACCCACACCCTGTGGCACTGCTCAGTTGCTTCACCATGTGAACAAAGCACTCAGTTAAGATGATTTAAAGTAAAGTGCCCTTATTCCAAAACCTGGATGGTCCATCAGTGAGATAATCAGGAATAGCTGTTCCAAAACAACCATGTAAACAAATCCTGGCAGAATTATGGTAAAAATCCCACTGTACCACTTTTAAGCTTGTCCATCACTCCAGAGTCAGTTGAATCCTTCACTGAATTTGACCACATTCACCTCAAATGGCCTCGATCTGCATCAGTCAAAGCACATTTTTTTCCATATGCCAACATGGAGCTTCGGTCACCATCGAAGGTGACAAAGTTTGCTTTAAATGCATGTGATATTTTACAGTCATCAGGAGACAAAGCTCTATGCGTTAAAGAGCTTATGGTCTAATCTTGGGACACCCACTGGTAGGTGTAACACCATCGCAACAAGTACAGAGAAATGAACCCCGGTGCGGGGAGGAGTCTGACCAAAAAGCAGAAGAGGCTGCATCTGCCAGGAACAGCTTGCCAAAAGCAGTGTGCGTCCATCCCGCCTGTCCCTTCACAAACAGGAGGGGAGCAACCAGCTGCCCAGGTGTGGAAATACCTGACAAACCCCCTTCTCTTTGCCTTTCGGATCTTCATACCTGGTTGCTTTCTTACAGCCTTTGACCCTCATCATGGCCTCTAATCTAAAAGTCATCTTCCTGGTTCTCTGGTTGCTTCAGTGTGGAGGTAAAAAAGTGGGGTTTTTTTATTCCTTTTGTTTACTCTCACGTTTGTTCGTATTAGAGCATTTTCAGCTGCTATCTTTTGCTAATTTCCAGAGATCCCCTCTAGGAATTTGCACGCTGCTGCTATTTCTGTCTTTTAAGCATTTCAAAGCTGAGAGAGAGAATCCTCAAGAAAGGGGGATCATGGGAGAAGGGTTAGATAACCTAAATAAAATGGTTTGGCTTTTTCCCTGGCATGTTCTTCTAAAGCTAATGGCTCCTGGGATACTGTAAGAAGATGGATCTCTCCTCTGTTTTGCTACAGTAGTGCTTAGCCAGGTCTTGTATAGAAACTATATTCATGTGTGTTCTGCTGGGTAGAGATGAGGAGAAGGATGATGAATGATGAATGATTTTAGAAAATAAGGCCCAGAAGAGACCACTCGGGTTATCACTCCCACAGTGTCTGCAGGATTTTCTGTTACTGTCTTCCCATAATATTGTATCTAGTGTACACAGGACTGTGTGCTCACAACAAATGAGCACGTCCCTTAGGACTCTACTGTATCTCAGTTGCTTTTACAGCTAAGAACCTTTTTCTAGTGATGTAACCCAAGCTCTTCCTTACTCTCAGGCTATTGTCCCTGGCTATGTCATCTGTAGAGGATTTTCCTTAACAAATCTTTCTTCCCAACAGTCCTTTCTGGACAGTGGCTGTGCCCTCCTTCCATTATTCCCCCCCCCCCCCAATGCTTCCTCAGTGCTCAGCATTCAGCAGCGCTGAGTCTGAGTTGCCTTTCCCGATGCTGAGTCCTGCTGTGCAGAGGTGATGCTGCTGTTGCGATGCAGCGTTAGTGCATGGTGACAGGGAAGCAAGTCTGGCTGTGCTCTGGAACAGCTTTAATGCCTTGTTATGAGCCTGTTCATAGATGCAGAACCCCAGGGAATCCCATCAAAAGCATGAATGGGAAAGCCTGCCCATCCCCTACTTTCTCTCTATACTTTTATTTCCTTTTCTGTTTTCATGTCTCTGAAAGAATCCTTCATTTTGTGAGAAGACTTGTGTGTAAGTTTCCAGTTCCCTTTTTTAAAAGACAGCAATGGTTTGCACAGGCCTCCTCTTAAGTTGCTTGATGTGTGGTGTTATGTCAGCTGCCAAATAAACAGATCCAGAGACTGCCTGATGTTAAACCCAGATTTGGCTGGGAAGCCAAAGACGTCCTGTACCCCAGGCGCCTTACTAGCCCATGGCTCACTCTTAGCTTTTTTTATCTTTTATGAAACAAAAGAGGGAGAGAACTATGGTGTGGTTCCCCATGTATGCTTATTCACCCTCTCTTGTAACTCCTGACATCACTGTCTACTGCATTGCAGTGATAGATTGCTTTCAACAGCCCTGTCTGTGTAAGGAGGAAGCACATGAAGGGCATGATCTCCCGTCTCTCTGCCTAAGACACTGTCACGTATAGATACTTAAGATCTGCAGTCTTCTGCAGATAGTTCCCATATCCAGCATCGAGTCTTACGTTTTGCTGCCCATTTACAGCAGCAAAAGTTTGGAGTGATTAAGCTGTGTCTTATTTGTCATGTCCCCAGTGCTGGCCCCTGTGCAGAATATGCAATTTCCTTCCTCAATCGTGTTTCAGAAATACACAGCCCCAGTGATGACAACTGCTTGCGTACAGCACCTTCACTGGTATAGTCATCACGAGGGCACACGAGGATACCCATGCATAGGTTTGTAACTCGGGAGTTTCAGGAGATGTCCAGCTAGTGTTTGTCTTGGAAAACTGCTTTCTATTCATCCACTGTAAATATAGTCTCACCGCACTGCAAAATCAGTTCACTTCCTGCTTCATTTCCTGTCTGCATGCTGGTGTTGTACGGAGGAGCTCACAAGGGAAAAGGGGAAGCCTGTGAATGCAACAGGCTATCACAAATCACACAGCGATTACCTAAGAGATGTGGTAGATCACACAGGGCACATGCTCTGAATCACTCAATTTCTGACAAGGGCCAATGCTGCATATTATGGGTGTGCTTCCTGGCATGGTTATTTTCATCATGTGATCCTGTCTTTGGGGCAGCCGTCCTCTCCTGACTTAAAGTGACGTTAGGTGACTGCTAACAATTATTACCCTTACAGGGGGAAATGTTGATGTACAGCAGACCCCTCCAATCCAGGTTGCACTGCTCAAGGAAGGAATATCCATCCCCTGTAAAGTCATCTTCCCTTACATGCCGAAATACACCAAATTTTCAATCGTCTATTACTGGATTAATTCACTGGGCCGGGAAACAGCCATCTATAAGATGTCAGAAGATTTATCCATCCCTTCTGGAAAAGAGAATATGACTGCTACCATATCTTACGACCACAGAATCATGCCACTTGAAGACACCTCTTCTACAGGCACATACTACTGTGAGGTCAAATGGAATGACATCCAGAAAAAGGGAAAGGGAGTGTTTGTCCTTGCTAGAGGTAAGTGAACAACCAGAAAGGAAGGGCAGGCGGTTAAAATTCAGCTGGTTCTGGCTAGGAAAAGATGATCTTTGATCTTCTTTTCCTCTACCCAAACACGCTATAAAGTCAGGTGGGAATAATGCTTTATGCCCAATACTTAATGCCATCAGAGTTGAATGTGCTTTATGTGGGTGACCTGTGCTACTTGTGCCCAGATGTAGTAATTTATATCTGCCCTGCCACAGCCTCCTGGGAACAGCAGGCATAAAGTCAGGGTCTAACCAGGGAGCCCTGGCACTGGGTCAGGGGGTGCTTTTAGGTGTCAGTGCCCAGGGCACAGTGCGGTTTGGCCTTTAGCAGCGTGACAGAGATGGTTAAACACAACGTTCTTAGGGTGCTGGCTGTAATCAGATGTACAGGTTAAGCACTCACCATTAGGGGTTAACAAACAGGTTAGGGCCTCACCATAGTCACTCACCCTCTTCCATGTTCGACAAGGGGTCGGTTGTTCTGTTGATGCACAGACTGGAAAGCAAGGGAGAGCTTCAGATCATGATAAGAGGAGTGTCATAGAAAAGTGATAAGGACATGCATGCTGCTGACTGGCTGGACTTGCACTACTGAATGCTGGATATGAAAAACTTCTTAGAAAGTGTAAACGCAAAGAGCTGTGACGAAAGAGCTTTGCTACACTGGTCAGAGGATGCCTACAGTACCCACCCTGACTAGTTTGCGTGGCCTGTGTGCTTTCCACCACCTGTCTTTCTGCCCTTATTGATAAAGACCTTTGCCAGCCTCTACCTACCACCTTTCTTGGCTCTCATAGTTATGTCACCTCCCTCCAACCTACATGAAGTGCAGCTGCTTATGTCCTGTCTCTTCTGTGTGATTCTTCAGCTGCACCTTGCTCTCTGTTCAGTCAGACTGGGTATTGAAGGGCGTGTGCATCTGTGCCACCATATTCTGCACTGCTGCTTTATTTTAGCTCTGTCAAGGCTCCTTCCAGGGTTAAAAATGCAGCAGGATTGTAACTTCCACTCACATTGTGAATCTTTTGCCTTCTTTCTCACAGGTACAGGGTATGTAGAGACCTCTTATGGGTGGGAAATCCTCATTACCCTTACCACTCTTCTTGCTGCATTGAGCATCACTGCAACAGCTCTGCTTCTGTGGAAAAGAAAGGCAAGTTACAACCAAACAAAAAGCAATACCTGACGTGACCCATTCTAGGAATTTATTTCACTTGCTTCTAACTTGGTTGTATTGGAAGTTCCCGTGCTGAAATTTTCCATGATGGGTGTCTGCCTCGGGTTTATTTTCTTTTTTTAAGTTTAGTCTTTCTGAGAAAAAAGATTACAGGAAAGACAAAACGAGTCATTGATTTGTCCATTAAAGAAATTCTGGTAATCATTTTGACTCTGGCGTGCTCTGCTTTGGAGCAAGAATCTGACACAGGGCAAGAAGTCACACTAGCAGTGTTCTGCCCCTGAGAACATTCAAGCGAGATGTAGCCTTGTGATGGGTCTTTGGAAAATTGCAGTTTGTGCATGCTCAGTCGTGGCTCTTGTCAATTTAGCAGCTCAGTTGTCTAAAGGAGGCCCTGTGAGGCTGCCTTTCCGCACGGTGCCAGTCAGACAGGTAACATCCTGAGCACCCAGGCAAGTCTGTGCAGCTCTGGTGGCAGGAGGAGGGCAGGACTTTCTCTGTTACTATTCCTCTTTCAAGATGGGGGCTACTGTGGTGCAAGGGCATGACCTGATTGCAAGGAGACTGTGCAACTGTGCTCCTGAGCCATGGCTCAGGCACCATAGAAGAAAATAATCTGCAGTGTGGAGGGGATGGGGACCAGAGCCTCGAGCATGTGTTTGGCAGAGAAAACATTAAGAGACAGAGTGAGAGGGGAAGGTCAGGACAAGGATCCCAAGGAAGCCTGTGTGGAAGTCCCAACTAACTAGGAAAAAAAGAGGGAGACAAGGACCTGAGGAGCAACCTGCTTTAGTTGGCTGTGCTTTGAGCAGAGAAGGATTGGACTAGGCAATCTCCAGAGGCACCTTCCAACAGCAGTGCTTCTGTAAGCCTGGAAGAAGGAGCCTTGGGAGGGAAACTGGGACTGTAATCTGGAGTGAGGAAGCACTGGAGCTTGGAGGAGGGTGTTAAGGCTGGACTGACAGGGCCCACTGGCACAGGTTCGGACCAGCTGGGTAGGGAAGCGGAAGCTGGGATGAGTAGCTGAGGGCAAAGGGGAAACCAGGAGTGGGGAAAAAAGGATGTAGAGGAAGAAAAGCCAAAAGGAGGGCTGAAAGATCTGGATGAGATAGGGGCCCTGTGGAAAAAGCTCAGGAGCTGTGATACTGGAATCCCTGTTGTCTGGGGACAACCTACTGCTCCTAGTACTGCCATTCTCAGGTGCTCAAAACAGCATCCTCTTCATTCTTCCAGAGATCTTAAGGCTGGCTTAAAAAAACATGATGTCTTTTAGAATGTAATTTGGGGATTGTTGTTTTCTAGGTACAGTATCCCCCATATTTACTCATTCAACCTGCTCTCTGCCACCATGACAGCAGACTCCCTGCATGGATTGTTATGGGGGGGCTGTGCTGCTGGTACAGTCCTGTGACTCCAAGGAGCATCAAGCTTCAGCACACACAGTCAGAGATCATGAGGTTGAAAACAGAATGGCAGCGGTTGGCAGACCTGCTAATCTTGTGAGACTTACCTTGCAGGCAGTCTGATGGAGGGGGAAGGAGTGTAAGCTGCAGAGTGACTAGGCTGGAGACAGGCCCCCATCTCTGCTTGCCTAGACAGCGTCTCCATGGGGATGAGGAGGGAGGCATTGTCACAACTTGCTGATTGGCATCTCTAGGTTTTGAGGTGGGCCAGCCAGTCTCAGACCTGCGGGCTCTCCTTGGGGCCCAAAGAGATAGTGCAGTCATTACATTTGCCCTCCTGCAGAACGCAGCCCATATTTCTCACCACAGCTTGCTCAGACCTGCTGGTTTAAAAATGTTTATCTTTAAGAGAAGCTATTTAGCATCCTCCTTAGTTACTAATGGTCTGGAAAGCAGTTCATCATTTTCATGTGATGTGAATATAATCATCCCACTTCTTTCTGAATTAGAACAGAGATACTTAGCAAAGGCTTCTGCCTTTTCTGCCTCCTCTCTTGCTTGCTGAGCAGGGCTAACCCTTATCTGTGCCTGAATGGAGCGTGTTCAGGGAGAACTCATCCGATACAAGAAACGTTTCAGAGGAAGAGACCTTCTTCCTTCAACTCCATGCTGGACTTGCACATTAGTGTATCACTGACTATATGTCATCATTAATGGTTGTCTGGTGCTCTTCTCTAGTCTCTGAAAATTGCCAAAAGCTTCCCAGCTGAATCCCAGGAGTCTGCGTTTTGCGTCTCTGAAATTCCCCCACACACTTTGAAGAAGGTCCCGCTTTACTCCCCGTCCTACAGCACTGTTGTGTGCTGTTAAATATACCCTCCGACCAGCTAAGTTTCAGTGGTTGTCGTGGTTTAACCCCAGACGGCAACTAAGCCCCACACAGCTGCTCGCTTGCTCCCCACCGGTGGGATGGGGAGAGAATCCGAAGAGTAAAAGTGAGAAAACTCATGGGTTGACATAAAGACAGTTTAATAGGGAAAGCAAAAGCTGCGCACTCAAGCAAAGCAAACCAAGGAATTCATTCACTTCTTGCCATCGGCAGGCAGGTGTGTTCAACTATGTCCAGGAGAGCAGGGCTCCATCACGCGTAATGGTTACTTGGGAAGACAAAACACCATTAACTCCAAACATCCCCCCTTCCTTCTTTCCCCAGCTTTATATGCTGAGCATGACATCATATGGTGTGGGATATTGCCTTTGGTCAGTTGGGGTCAGCTGTCCCAGCTGTGTCCCCTCTCAGCTTCTTGTGCAGCCCCAGCCTACTCGCTGGTGTGAGAAGCAGAAAACGCCTTGACTCTGTATAAGCCCTGCTCAGCAATAACTAAAACATCCTTGTGTTATCAACCCTGTTTCCAGCACAAATCCAAACCATAGCCCCATACGAGCTACTGTGAAGAAAATTAACTCTACCCCAGCCAAAACCAGCACAGTGGTGGAAGTGGTTTCTCTGTACGCACAGAGCCCAGATCTCCTTTCCACTGCTCCAGTGTAAGTCATCAAACTCACCCTTTTTAACTTGTGGTGAGGAGAGAGACTGGCTTGTGTTCTGCAGAGAGTGCCTGCACTCTTTGCTGTGGAAGCACTCAGGGGGTGTGCGAGAAGCTGGCTTTGACATGACATTGGTGTTCACTTCATCTTTGGGGAGATGGTGTTTTCTCCAAATTTGTCATTTGGTGTCTTGTCCTCAGCAGGTGTTGTGCCCTAGAAGGAACCAGCTAAGTATCCTGAGACAGAAGGTGGAAACACAGCCTCCTTCAGCCAGCCCACCACCACCACTACCACCTCCCATCTATGACGTGAGTACCAGAATTGCCCTCCATCCCTTCTTCATGGTACAACCCTTCCTTTCCCTGCCCTACCATGGTACAGGCAACGCCAGTACCATGATGTGAAACATAAGCAATACCTGCATACCAGCCTGGAATTGGTGACCTTGCTCATGTGCTCTGCACTGCTTAGCTCCTCTTAGGACTGTGCATGTTGCGTGGCTCCATCCTGGTCCCACTCATAGTCTCCCCAGTGCCAAAGCCTTGCACCAGGCCCTGCTGGGCAGCACACTTCCCTCTGCCAGCAGTGTGGCAGCATGGAGTAGCAAGTGTGGGGCCAGAGAGGGTTCCTGGTGGTAGAGGTAGAGGTGTCTCCGGAAGTCAGGAAGGAAGAGGGGACCTCAGCCCCACCTTGTACTGCAGACTGTCTCAGGGACATGCCCTCACCCTCCCCCCCACTCCCCCAGCTGGAGAATGATGGCTCAGGAAAGGGGCAGAGAGAAGTGCTCCCCACAACCTCAGCTGCTTAGAGCTCCTGCTGTGACACCTTCATGGGTGTCAGTGTCACAGATCACTGCAGTCCTAAGCAGGCTGACTGGCTCTCGGGGGGGAAAAGGGTAGGAAGAAAGTGAAGGGAGTTTCTTTTTTGGAACATTTACCTTTTCATTGTATAGGATCTCCCTTTTTCCATTTCTCAAACTGGGGAATGCCGACTGCTCCCACTCCCTGAGCCCAGTAGCGGCAGAATCATAGGTAATAGGATTGGAGTGGCTCTCCTGAAATGTCAGGCCCAGACCTCAGCCACCTCAAGTAACCATGACCTCTAATCCCATTTACAACCCATCCAGCTCCACTTAAAATGGATTCTTTTTTCTCCTTTTACTCCCATGGGAGGGCTGCTCCACTAAGAAGGGAAGGGATTTTTTTTTCCCTGTGATCTGTGAGACAAATAAGGAGGAATAAAATGAAAGTAAGTAGAGAAGGATGTTGCCTGAATATTAGGAAACCTTTCTGACTGTGAGGTCTACAAGGGCTGGAAAAGTCTCTCCAAGGAAAACCTGTAAGCTTTGCTGCATTAATCATTTAAACTAAACAAAATGAAGCTCTGGAGAATGTACTACAGAGAGGTGCAAAGCTCTGCCAAGGAGGCTGGAGACCTGATAGGGGGGAGATATGAAAAAGAGGATGGGCCTGCTCCCTTCTTATTCTCACTTCACGGATGGGGGGTCACCATTTTGTGGCCCTTTCATTTTTGGAGTAGAGGTTTAAAAGAAAGCACTATCTATTGTACATGATATGTTTATTCTGGGCAAAAAGCAATGCTCTGGGTAAAGGAGTTTGCAGGTTATAAACCTTTTCATTTGTGTCAAGTAATTTCTTTTTAATTTGAGTTTATAAAAATCCGAATGGGTAGTTTCCTGCTGAAGTGGATGATTTCTGCAAGGAGACCAAAAAAAAAAAAAAAAAATCCATTTCTCGCTCAGTCGGCCTCGTCATGCATCCTTAGCTCCATCTTAATTACATGTTTCATCATGTTGTTCTGTTCAGGAGGCCCCACTAAGGCTAACACAGCAAGCCAGCAGAGCCAGCCTTAGGCACAGGCAGTCCCAGGAGCTGGCTGGGCCCCTGTGCTTGCAGGAGCCCCATGGACCTGGCCCAGCCGGCCTTTGCCCGAACCACACGCCAGCTCTGTGGGGCTCTTAGCCAGCCCTGTGTGCAGGGCAGGGGGCTCAGCCCTCCTTGGCAGAGCTGCGAGCAGCCTTGGACCATCTCCTGTGTGCTGGAGGGGTACCAGCCCGCCCACTGGAGGTTACTTTACCACGGAGCAGCTGCTTGCGGGGTGACTCGTTCAGACATGAAGCAGCAACTCCCGCCGCAGACACTGCACATGGTGAGAGCAGGGCAGCGAGGAGAGGAGGGGGGAGCACGGGGCTTCAAGTTGTGATGGGGAAGTTAATGAGGGAGAGGGCGAGGGCCCTGGGATGGAGACCCTGCGTTGGATGGGCCCTCAGGACAGGTGAGGGGAGTGGAAAGTTGACAAACCTTATTTCCTTTGAAAGATGACTCTGGTGCCCCGCTGCTAAATTTTGTTGGGACTCTGCATGGCGTAAACCCAGCCCTGCAAGCTGTGTTGGAAATCAGGTGCATTGTGAAAACCCGTCAGTGTTAAATCGGGTGTTGAACAATTAGTGCTTAATTAATGGGGAGGAGAGAAATCTGTGGTCAGCATTGGGGTAAGCTAAGGCAAGGAAAAGGGAAGGACAAGTGAGAAGTAACTCCAAGTGATGAGATAAAGAAGGAGGTCAGAGATTAGGGGATGGGACAGGAGGCCATCACGTGCCAGATGTGCTACCTCTGGGGGAAAGCAAGAGGTCAGAGTCTGGAAGAAAGTCGAGTCAGGGAACTACAGTGTCCTTGCAGGCCTGGGGCTAGGAGCAGGAACAATGGGAGGCAGCACTGGACATCAAAGCAAGGGCTTGGAACGGGCTGATGCAGCTCATTAAATCCTCTGTGTTATCCTACATGGCAGCAAGGCTCAACCCTGGCGTGGGAAGGGTCCTAGCACACCTTCAGCAAAGCCATCCTGCTGAACATCCCTAGGAGCAAATGCCTTCCCCACTGGCTCTTCCAGGTGCCACCATTTACCTCATGATCCCTGGGGGTAGGTGTATGTAGTGAACAGCAGGTAGCAAAAAGCCCTGGTAATAAGGGGGCAGTTGGGCACCCGCTTTGTTCCCACTACACTGCCAGGTGTTCTTTGACCTCTTTGTCTTCCTATGGCCCCGGAGCAGCTCTACCTCATTGCATTGCCCAGACCTAAACCTGTGTTTTCCTCTGTCTTCCAGCTTAGCTGTTTAGTTAATGAACAACTTGGAAATAGCAATCCAAGGGACTTGCTTCATCCGCTTTACACTTCAAACAAGCTTTTTTGAGCAGCAAACAGAACTCCTGCGGCGCAGGCGGGTTCCAGAGCACAGGAGCTTTTCCCAGTGTGAGGGAGACAAGGAGGCTGCCTGGGGATGGGAAGGCATCTGCCAGCAGGGAGGAGAGAGGCCTGTGTGCCGCCAATGTGACAGTAGCAGGTGGTCAGTGCCCAAGTAGAAGTAATTAATTTGCAAATGGCGGTTGGAGACACCAGCTTTCCAACTGGCCAGCAAAGGACCAGCATTGTCAACAGCCTCCAAGGGAAGAGGGCTTGCGGAGGGAGGGAATCTGGTTTTGGAGGTTAAACACCAAAAAGATCCTTCTTGCTTGCGAGTGGCTTCAGACTGAAGCAGTGAAAGAGGCTGCCTGTCCTGCCAAGGGGACACAGAGCCAGGCTGCTGGGAGCGCAGCACGCGGGACGAGGTCCTCACTGCGAGCATCACAAAGAGAATTGAAAATGAGAGTGGGGAAATGGGATTTTCTGTGTATGCATGCGCACATGCAAGTAGTTAGGAATGTCTGTGTAGGCGAGCGGGTTGTTGGGAGTGGGAAGCAGACAGGTGAAATAATTTGACTGTTCCCAGAGGAGGAGTGGGAATGGGAGAGCCGTGTGGTGCTCTGTTCACCGCGTCCAACTCCAGTCTGAGCGCCTGTTTTTTCCAAGGCCCGCTCCCAAATGCTGCTCCGCTGTCATCTGGTCCTGTTCAAACCACAATCCTGCTGGCCATGATCCCGAAAGATGCTGAGCGTTTGCAACTCTGGATGAAATGATGGGGGTTCAGATGATTGGCAGCCCCAGAGTCAAGCCTCCATGTTTTGCTCATCCTCCTCACTGCGTTGCAGGGCGCCTCGCTCCCTTTGCAGTCTCTCCACTAATACCATCTGCCCCTCTTGCGGCCGGAGCTCCTCCCATCTTCCTGTTGCCAGAGAAACAGCCACCTTGGCAACCTGCTGTCATCCTTGAAACACACATGGAAAAGTCCTCCTGATTGTTGTGTTTGATCCTTCAGGCAGATCTGGAACATCACTCAAACTGACACGCATCTCCTGTGACACGATTACCTGGGGGACCAGTGGGTGCATACACATGTAGGGTGTGTGTGTGTTTTCTCTGTGTAGCTGTGTGGGACCACGGATATGTTTGAGGGCCTGGGAGTGTATTGATTTTTTTATTATTCTTTGCTCACTTTAAGAAGAAATGGGAGTTCTGGCTTGGAAAAAAACCCCAGAAAATAAATAGAAATCATGCCTGAGGTAGGGTTTCCCATTTTCAACAGCCCCTGTGCTTCAGGAGCTCAACCTCGCCTCTCTTCTCACCCTTGTGCGCCCAGAATAACCATGAGCAAGAGCTTGTGGGTGTCAGGCACCTAAACAGTCTTGGGCAATGCAGAGTGCTGCTGGTTGGTTACTTGTGGTCCCCATATCCTTTCACGTGGCAGAGGAGTCTTTATTCTGCATTCTGGGACAATTCGGAGTGGAGGGAGGCAGGGGCATTGGCATTGCTCTCCACTGCCATACACAGGGTAGGTAACATCAAAGGCCGTCTCTGTGAGCCTTAAAAAGGAAGATGATGCAGCTGCACTATAAAGATTTCAGGTGAAAAGGATTTTCTTTTTGCCCAAGTTCAGGTCAGGAACTTCAAAATTTTGCAGATGGCAGGGAAATGTCAGTTACAAGATGGGGAGCAACCCAGTGGGCAATTAGTTGTCTTAAACCTAAGTAATTTATTTGACCCCTGCTCTCTTCTCTCTTCCCTGTGCAGTCCCTGGATTTGCAGCAAGTTGATGTCTATTCTATCCTCGAGAACGACACAAACCCCCCATCACCCAGAAAGAATCCTCCAGGGAAGGTAAGGGCTGGGGTCCTGTTCTTGGAGAGTTCCCTTATGCACTGGGCACATGGGGAAAGAAAACCCACAGAGTCACCATGGCCCTAGCAGGCAGGCAGTGTGTCTCCAGTCCCACCAAAAAGGGAAAATGGGACGTGGCATCCACTTGCCAGCTAGGCTGCAGAAGTAGCCTATCTCCCCTCGTCCAGCAGAACCCTTGCTCCTGCAGCTCTACCAGTTCTGGCAGTCCTGTTTTTGTGCAGATGCTTTGCTGTATGACGTACGCTGAATACCTTTATCAGCTGTCCCCTTCGAAATGATTCAGTCTGGATGATGAGATGCAGTATGTGGGAGGGGGTTTTTTCCTACCGTGGAACTGTCTGGGCTGTGCTGAATTGCTTGTGTGTGGCCCACCCCACGCAACCACTGTTTTGGAGGGCAGTGGGTCTGTAAAACAGAGCAGGAGCAAAGCAACAAAGCTAGAGCAAAGGGGCATCTGCGTGCGAGTGGGTCTGGGTGCTGGTAGTCTCAGCCAGGGTGGGGTAAAGTTCAGAGCGGAGATGGGAGAAACAAAGGAGAAGAAAGCAAAGAGAGGGGATGGGGTGAGTTCTCACACCAAGAGCAGGCACCACCAAGTGTCCTCAGTTTTTGTGCTGGTCAGAAGGAAGTGAAGCGTGAGTGGCAGGGCCCCATGATCTCTGCTCAGGAGAATTTGACTGCACTTTCCGCTACTGTTGCAATCACCTTGATCAGCTTCCCTCTCAGTCATCCCGGGCTGTGACTGCCTGGGACACTCATCCTCCAGCTGGCTGTGCCAGAAGATAGCAGGGTGTTTTCCCTAAAAGCGAGACTTGTGGGCCAGTGGGTTTAGCCTGTGAGCTGGAGCTGGGATTGCTGAATGGTGGCGGGCTCTGCAGAGGGTCCAGGACAGCCCTTGCTGCGGGATGCTGTGCATAAGAGGGGGAGGGAAGCAGGGCAGGGAGCCCCTGAAAGAAGAGCATTTGCATGCTGTCGCGCTGGACTGTCAGCTAGCGTGGGTAGCGAGGGGTTAATCCCACATGCTTTGGAGGTGCCTGCACTCAGCACTTTTGTAAAATGTTTCCCTTTGGTGGTGGCAACAGAGAAAATGCTAGTGTAGGTAGGGCTTCATTCACCCGGTGGCACTTCAGCTACTTGCTGTGTAACCTTGCTTACAGCAGGCCTGTGCCACGCAGCGCTTAAAATACCAGTCTGTCAGCGCCTTGTCTACACAAGGAATGGTTGTGAGGAATAGACTCAACTGCTGAAGAAACAGGATTGGGGAGGTCAGGGAATTCCTCCTTCACAGAATCCAAAGTGATTTATTTTTTTACCAAGTCCAATTTTCCCTCCCCTGCCTGTCTGACAGCTTTTTGGGGGAAGAGTGACAAGTAAAGGAGGCATCTTTATCCCTTGGGCTGGATTAGTCACGTTCGTCTCTGGTGAAGCAACATTTCTCACTGTAGTGGCTTCCATTTCAGCGGATCACTTATAGCCATTTCTAACAGAACAAACGTCAGTGTCTGCTTATTAAGAATTAATTCATCTTCTTTTGAATAATTTTCCTCCATTTCTTTTTTTCTCCTTTTCATCATTCTGCAGACACATAAGAAGCAAGCAACTCTAGAAGAATCCTGTGATACATTGTATGAGAATATCTAACAGGGAAGATCTGACCCTATGTGGACCAGACATCTTTCTGTACACCAGAACTACTCTCTTACATCCCCAGTTCTCTGCAGAGATCCACAGCAACTTGAGGGCACAGCCACAGGGGACTTGTGAACCCCTGGCTCCTTCTAAACTGCCCTTCATTAACAACAGAATGCATCTGTTCAGATCCCACCAGGGCTCTGGCTGCATCAGTGCAGCAAGGCTATTTTGAAGCAAAGCAGTTTGATGCAAAAGAAAAGCTGCTTTTGTCAAGCACTCACACATGTCTTAGAAATGATGCAGATGGGATCTGTGCAGGTTTCTCTCACCTGGCCTGGCTGAAATACTTAAATCTCGATCTTCTGTAAAGGATAGGACAATCCAGGGACCTCCCTGCTTGCTGGCTTGATCTTCCAATCCTGACCTGCAGCAGTCCATCTGATCCCGTGCCTATGGCTTTCCTGACATGGCGATCAGGCCTGCACGCATAGTTTAACTGAGATCCAAGCATCCACCTGCCCATTTTCCCTTTCTCATGAACCCCCAAGTGAAACATGCTTTCTCGTAATCTGCTAATCCCATCAAGTAGTCACAGATGCCTGCTGTGACCACACTTGGTTGACTCAAATCAGTGACTCCGAGTAAATGCTTTCCCATCGGCAATATCAGCAGTATACGGTGAGGACTGGATGCATGGACAGAGATAAAGATGGAGAAAGGGAAAAGAGCAAATATCTCTGCCTGGCAGCACGTCTCGGTGGCAGTGCCCTTTCCAGAACAAGAAAGGGGAACAAGGAGGTGGTAACCTGAGGAAACTCCCTCGCTGGGGCTGTGTAAGCCAAGCGGGTCTGAGGCCAGGTTCCAGCCCAGAGGAGCTAAAGCTGAGCTCCCCAATTCCCTGTTCTTCTTGGCAATAGGCATTGTTATCACTTGGGATTTTGAGTCTCTGTGGGAGCAGTCATGGTACCGCTGCCCCAGCAAAACCAATAGGTTCACCTTTGTTTCAGCTGGCCAGTATTTCCCAACAAGGGTATAAGGCTTCTTTACCCCGCCCCTGTACTTGGCCAGGTCAACCAGTTCTGGAACTTAGAAAGACTGGAGAGGGGAGGGAGGCCCTAGAGGTGAATTTTCCGTCAAAGCTCTTTCTCTCCTGTCAGCTGGAACTTGCCTACCATTTGTGCTGCTGCATATTCTAGTTCTGATATAACACGATCAAACCAGCAGATCAAAAAGCTGAGGCTGTTTTATCTCAGATTAAAAAACAACAACAAAATAACAACCAAACAAAACCAACCCAAAATAAGAATATGCAGCATAACTTGAGAGGAATCACAGAAACCTCTTTAAAGAAGATCAAATTAAAATTGAGCTCCAGGGTCATAGGACCCTCTCTAGTTGAAGATAATGTTGCTATGCATCAGAGATAGAGGCTATGGAAAATGTCTCCGGGGCCTCCAGCCTTCCTATACCATGTTTAAAGAGATAATCCACTTATTGCTTTGCTCTTTTTATTAGAAGAGATTTCAAACACACAATTTGGACTTTCTTTAACCACAGGAAAATGCTTTTTCTCTTCCCAGTGTTGAGGAATTCATTTCAGAAAGAGCAATGAATAGACAGCGTGGCTTATTAGACCCGTGTTCCATTTGTTAAGTGACGGCGACAATTATAAATAAATATTTTTGAAGTCAACAATTTTAGTGTTTACTAGTATGGCCAGAAAACAGTTATGTTTACAGAGGATTGTACAGGTATGACAATTCCTTTCCTTAACAAATTTGAAGAAATGATGAGATGAATTATAAATATGTTGCAGTATGGCAATAAAATATTCAGTAGAAGCTGGTGGATTAGATGAAAAGTGAAAACTTTTAAAATAATGCTGCTTAGTTTTTGTGTTTTGCTTTTTACATTTTATAAATGCTAAAAATACTGGCTGCTACTGGAAATTTCCCGGCAAAAATCTCACTTTGCAGTGAATTGATTTGCCTTGTCTTTCTGTTACTTTTTAAAATAGTGTGTTTCTTAAATTTACGCCTGAACAATTCTATATATTAAATAGCTGAAGCTGTTTAAACATGAGAGGAAGAACGGTATTTGGAATAGGAAAGGCTATTCTAGAACAGTCAGTACTAAAGTACTGGAAGAATCACACCAGGAAAGATTTCCAAGAAACACTGTTGAGTCTGGGGATTTGGGCTGCGCGCCAAAGCTTGCCAAAGTCAGGGGGAGTCACTGTGTTGATTTCAATGGGTTCTGGACTGGCCCTGCAAGGGTAAAAGGCTGCTGCATGAGAATAAGGAAGTTTGGAAGCTACGGTTCACAAGCTACTATGACTTCAGCATCATGCACCATGGGCAGCTGCAGTAGCTTCAGAGTGTGTGAGAGAGAAAGGTACAAAGCAGAAGACTCTGAGAGCAGGGATGTTTTTAAATAGTATGGAGTTTTCCAAGGAGGTATGAGGAAATGCCTTCAGGCACCGCTAGGAGAGACTGGGAAATATAGTTTATATAATATTGGTATAGCTACTTTGTAGCAGAGATTTTTCAGGAAAAAGGCAGTCATTTGGTCTTTTTGTCTTGCCTGGCTCTACGACCCATGAGAATAGATGCAGAAAATGAGTATTACTAACAAGAGGAAAGGAGTTCATGTTTAAGTGCTGAGCAACTGAAAAAAAAAATAGAAGGAGAAATTAAGGATCAGCTCCCCCAGCTCCACAAGGTGAGAGGTGATGACTGGCTTGTTGTGTACACTCTGCATGTTTGGCTTTAAAATGAATGTTGAGAATGGATTCCTCTCAAAAACTGTGTCCCTAAGGGCCTCAGCTCCACTTGCTTCCCCCAGCACGGTGCTGTTATGCACAGAGCATGCTCTCAGGTTACGGTGGTATAATCTTTGATTCCCAGGGGTTGAATTATCCCTTTGTATTGATAGGATTTCAGGTGAAGTGGAGACCCATTATCAAAGTAAGCAGTTGTGCGAGGTAGAAATGCTCTGCCTGTCTTCTTCTGAAGGAGGTGCTGTGTTAACACTGGGATCCTTTGCCCTCTCCACCAGGTGTGAGCCTTTGATCCCGAGAGATGCAGTCTCACCGCGATCATCTTCAATGTATTGTCTTAGCTGGCATTGCTGCAAAGGGTGTTGGTGACACTGAGGTCATCTAGTCCCTTCAAAGCAACTCTTTCACAATGCTATACAGCAAATCCTAATTTGAGAAGGCAAACCCAGGGGTGGCACTCGAGTGGTTCGTTGGTTTGTTGGGTTCACCCTTTTCTGCAGAGGACAAGCTCTCGCATGGGTCCTGCTTGGTCGTATGAAACACGCCAACTGCATTTTGCCTTTATCTGTAGATAAGAAAGACCTTGCTGTGGTGGATAACGACAATGAAATGTATGTCCAAGGTGTAGCCCAAGGTGTTCTCCTTCATCGTTTCTGTCTTCTACTCCTCCTCTTTTTCCTTCCCAGGGGTGTGACTACCGTAAATCATCTCTAAATACCCAGCTAGGACTAGTTCTTTATCAAAGGAGGTGCTTGACTGAACAGCACCCAAGTTAAATGGTTGTTATGGCTCTGGTTTGCACTGCTGTCCCACCCAGCAGTGCCCTAAGGGTGTGCAACTCTGGGCCCAGGGCAGGGGTCTCTTCTTCCTGACAGGCTGTCTCATGGAAAGACCTGGTGTTTCTTCAGCCCTTGGCCGTGCAATACTGTGACCCTGTGAGACAGGGATTTAGGGAAGACAGTGAGTGAAGCCACCAGATGGTGCCCTAGGTCCTCTCTGCTCCCTTTCCTGTCCCCTGCCTGCCCACATCCCCCTGCCAGCTCCCCTGGTAGCCCCCAGACCACAGACTCCCGGGGGTGGGCACCAACAGCCATGCAGAACATCCCCAGCCATGACTGGCTTCTACCCCTGGGGCTGGTGCCTCTGGCACCACTCACAGCTCTGTGCCATGGCCCAGGTGCCACCAGCACCTGTGAAGAGATGGGGACAGGACAGGCTCCCCTCCTGTCCATCCATGAAGTCTGGAGAAAGAACTTCATTGGATACCAGCTTGGCACAGGGCTGCCCGTGTGAGGGGACAGGAGAGTGGCTGCTGACACCATCACTGGGTCAGACAGGCACCTGAAATGCAAAATTGGCCAGATGGTGGGGGCGGCTTGGAGCTGCCATCACTTTCTTTCACCATTTAGAAATAGCATCTTATCTTGGGTTTGGAAAAATTTACTGTGTGTCCATGGTGAAAAAATCCTTCGCAGCATATGCTGCTCCTCTTCTTTGCCATGTCAGGAAGCAATGAAGGCTCAGATACTGCTCTTCCTGTGTTTTGGGATTATGTGGTGGTCAAGATGTGCTATGCACAGTGAAGTATCAATAAGAGTTTATAAATAAAAAAGAAAGTCAGAGAGCACCAGTGACTACCTGATCTCTAAGGGAAGAGGAGAGTGTGAACCTTCAATGTCTTCTCTTGCTTGATTCTAGGGCAAACCACTCTCCACTTACTGTCAGGGATAAAATATCTGTTAATGATAAAATAGAAATGCAGGTTACTATGTAGTAACTAGTATGTTACTAGGAACTTCACTATTAATAACCAGGCCTTTAAGCTGCCAAACTGTGTTACGAGCTGTGGATCTGCAAGGTTCACAGCACCAGTGCTGCAACAACACAGCCACCTGGGGACAAAGTGCTTTGACAGTACCAGGCAGGTTCCCATGAGAAGTGACACAGGAGGGCAAGCTGTCAGCTCCCAAGGCAAGGACTGTTTGGGCAGGAGGGGAGGGCTCCCATTGCGGAAGGGAGTGTTTCTCCCCACCAGCTGATGAATGTCTCCTGGAACTCCTCTTTTCCTTCAGCTCTTTGAAATATGTGGGTTGTGCTGTATCGCTCTGGGCCACATGAAGATTTGGATATACAGCTGGTAGGGCCAGGCAGGTCAGCCACCCTGCTTTAAGGAGTCAGAATATAATTATCCAAATTGGAACAGGGTGAATATGGAAAAGCTAACATATGGGCTTCTTCAAAATGTTATGTATTTTAATAACCAGTCAGGGCCTCTGGTTTCTACCCCATCTGAAAGATTGGTCTGCCTACAATTTTATTCAATGATATGTGAGCATTTCCAGGGGTAATAATTGTACCCAAAACACCTGTACCACAATGAGCTTCCCTCCCTTGTGAGGGAGTTAGCTCTGTAATGACACTAAGGGTGCTTTTGGCACTGACATGTGCCATTAAAATCAAAGATTTCGGAAGTCCTTGCAAGGCTCAGTACAACGTTTCAGCTTCATACATGGGAAAAATGGAGACTTGGGAGGTTAATGGAGACTCAAGAGGTTAAATGACTTTTCCAAAATTGCAGAGGGTCAGAGGCAAAGTTGGGAACAGAATTCAGGTCCCTATGTTCTTATTTGTATCAGGTTGTCCAGGTAGGAGCCAGTAGCCGGGTAAGTAGGAGCTGCTGAGCTCCTTAGAGTTTAGGGGAAAAAAAAAATAAAAATAAAAAATTCTTCCTGAGTCACTGGCACCAGTTTCTGCAGCACTTTGCTTTTCATTTTTGATTTCTCATGCAGGTATCAAGCAGGCTCATATCTGCCTGGCTGAGGGCTGTTTGCTGAGGTAGCAGAGCTGCAGGAAAAGTTACTGCTCTTTTACGGAGGTATCCACCATTTTGGCAATAAGCTTGTCAGAGCCAAATTACCATGGACAGCCCAAATATGTATGCTCTAATTCCCCAAATAAATGTTTATGGAGGGAACATTCTGAGTTGCTGCTTGTCCATCCCGTAAAGTCTTCTTGATGCTGAGGAAGTTCCTGAGCTTGTCGAGACGGCTTAGACAAGGAGGAGCAAATGGCTACAGCTGAGTCGCAAAGGCATGGAAGGGAGGCAGGGAAGTCCCTACCGGCCCGACAGCTAGAAGCTGGAGAAGAAGGAGGTGTGAGGTGAGGTGATAATGCTGATAATTACGTGAATGGAAATGCTTGCCATTCTTTTTAATGTTTAAAGGAAACCACAGTTTTGAGGTGATGTAATTCCTGCTCGGTTGGGTTGTTTATTCAAGCAGTGCAGCACTGTGCTAGCACGTGGGGAAGAGAAAGTAAAACTTCAGCTCGGCTTTTCCTCTCTCAGGATTTCTGTACGCTGTCAGACTCATGCGGGTCAAGGCAGGGTGTGAATCCGACGTACAGCAGCTCTTCTGGCAGGGCCCTCTGTATAGACCGGCCCTTTGCTAAGGAAAGTGCGAAACGCAGGTGGTGGTTTTGAAGAACCTAGTTTAATAGAAGGAGCTGTAACTCTTCTTCTTCTCCTCCCCAAAAGATTTAAAATAAACTCGCTGTCCATAAAAATCAGGTTAGCTATTTTGGGTTCTTGCAGAGCTAAAATGAATGCAGCATCTCTCATTTCCAGTCATGATAAGTCACTAGATATCAATTCTTAATTGCTTGATTAATCTTGAATTTTCAGAGCTGACAGCGCCTGTCCTAGCACTTAGATAAGAGCCACATTTTTAAAAAAGGAGAAAACACTTCCTTTTTTTTTTTTTTCCTTTAAACATATTCTGCAAGGTAAGAACATGAAATTACAGAGAGGTATGAAACATATGTTTTCCTGAGAAAGATGGGCCGTTAGGCAGAGTGCAAGTGAAACAGTCAGAGGTTCACGATAAACTAGGGGGGTGTGATGAATTAATTTTAGCATATGCTTCAGCAATTCATTCTCATTCATATCTCAAACCCAAATGTTAGTACACTTACATTTGCTGTATGCTCATGCGTGTTGGGCCCTGTTTCTCGTTTAAATAAATAAGCAGAAAGGTTTCCTTCATGGCATTTCTGTGTAAAGAAAGGCCACTTAAGGTCAACAGTTATGGGGGACTATACCTTTGTGTGCTTGGTGTATGGTTGGACTGGTAATTATCACTGCACATGCCTCCCTAAGGGGTGGTGTTAAAAAAATATAGACCAAATAAGAAAAGGCATTACCAAATAAGAAAAGACTTTCAAACCCCTTACAGAACATTTATAAAATTGTTTGGGCGCTTTTTTTTTTTGTGCTTTTTTTCCCCAGCAATGTGTGTGTGGCACATCTGGGATGAGCAGCAACGTGGTGCATCAGCCTTTGCTTGAGAGGAACATACTGTACTGGCGGGTCTCCTTTTCTGTATGACAGGCAGGCCAGAATGTATGATGGCACAGTGTGATGTAGAGGTGTTACGGATACAAGTTCAAGCTGGCTTTCCTATGTTATAAAAAGGGCTTGATCTCATCCCTCTAACTAAGGGATAATAAAGCCTCTCATTTTTTTTCATTCCAATTAACCACTGTATCCAGATGACACAGACTTCTTGGGAGAGGTAAGTGTTGTCCAGGACATCTACTCAAAGGTCTGCGTAATCCAAGGGAACGTTATGGTGGCAATATTGAAACACAGCAGTGCCGTCACCGCTGTTCTTACCAGATGATGAGCCAGAGACGTCTCAAGAAAATATCGGTGGTAAAAGGGAAAAATTCTGACAATACCCCACCCCTGACCCCTCTGAATGCAGCGCTCCCTTCATGGTTACCTGCTGGAAGCATGGTTATTTTGGGCTACAAGTGTCTCCAGCAGTGGTGTAGAGAAGGGAAAGTTTCCACCATGTACTTGAGCCATCACCTATTGCTCTGCACATGTCCCAGTTAGTGGGCAGTTAACCGGTCCCACGGGCACATTGTCCTCATCTAATCCCTTCCTGCAGTCAGGGTTTCTTAAGTGGTTTCTTGTGCGCTTTGCTCCATCCAGTCTTGTGTGACAGGTGATGGGAGCTCTTGTGGGATGCCATCTTGCAGATTAATGTTTCCTTTGCTTAATTTAATTTACATTTATACCATTTATACTCCCTCAGACAACCCTAAACAGTCTTTCTTGGTCCCTGGTGCTTCTGCACCCCTGAATTTCTCATACACAATTCCTGTGATGCTCTTCACAGTTGTTATTTGGCCAACCTGCACACGCTGTAATCCCTTCCAGCTTTTTTATCATTTTATGTTTCTCTTTTTTTTTTTTTTTATTTCCCTCCAAGTTGTTGACATCTAGCTAGCACCGAGTTGTCCAGAACTAAACATGTCTTCAAACTGCGGTCTCACCACTATATTGAAAAATGGGACTATTGCCTATATCTGTGAGAAGAGGTCTCTGCCTTTACAACCCCAAATTAAATTAACTGCATGATTTTTGCTGCGATATCACATTGCAAAAACATATTAAATCTGCTGTCTACTGTCTCCCTGAGGTCTTCTGGTATTTCTGCTTTCAGTGCTTGAGCACAGATGATTCCTCTCTTCACCTCAGTTTCTATCTTTCAGTAGCTCGTATGTTGTACCTACTGCCTTTTTAGACACGTGGGATCATTCGGGATTCCTCTTTGAGGAACAGCAGTGTGAATCCTTGCACATAAGTAAATTCTCTCTCTTTTTTAGCATGTCTCCACCATTTCCGCTCCAAGCTGTCCAATGATCATCTGCCTCAGTGCAATTAAAAGGCATGTTACTCTTTCTGGTTTCCAGATTTTCCTATTTATAACCGTATAGAGCACTGGCCTGTATGTTAATAATCTGCAACAATCTGTTTGAGCGTCACATACTGAGGATCACGGGTTGAAACTCTTTTTCTGGAGAAAGGGAAACGCTGTTCTTTCCGTAGAAAATTTCTGTCCCAAATGTCAAGAATATGGATTAGCTTTCCTTTGGTGGGGAATGACATATTAAAATGTTGCTTTGTGCAGGAGACATCTTTCTACGGGTGGCTCAATGCTCTGAAATTAACTTCCTTGGGAAATAAGGTCTATCACAGAAATTGCCATTGTCCTCATTTTCTCTGGTATAAACGCAGAGCAACATGAATAGAGGGAAAAAAAAAAACCAAACCACACCTCACGAAACCAAAACACTTTGCTCCATGCCTCATTTTCTTCCTGGGGAAGAGAACAAGAAAAAGAAAAACAAACCCTCTATGTGACAGATGTTAGTCAGGTCAGCTAATGCAGTCCTAGAAGGTCCTTGGATATTACGTTTATGAAAACAGTGTAAGAATCGATACAGAACAGAATACATTTTATCATATGCTATTTCACAGATAAGAGAATCTGGAAGAATCGGTTAAAGCAGGCAAGACATTAAAAGTAGAAGTGGTGTTGTAGCCGTGATGGTCTAAAGATCCTAGAGAAGCAAGGTTTGTGGTGAAAGGTAGTATCTTTTATTAGATCAGCCGATAGAGCTGGAAAAAGCAGACAAGCTTTTGGGCTCAGGGTCTCTTTATCAGATCTGACAGAAAGCAGCAAAATTCAAGCTAACTACAGGTCAGATGCAATTGCTCTTCGTTTAATCTAATTACATTAATCAATTTGACCACTTCAGAAAAAAAAGGAGCACCTTTGGAGCGGAAAGGGGTGTGAGCAGAAGTGACTGACAGGCTGCTGGTTCTCTGCTGGATCACTGGTGAAAAAGGGTGGTTTGTGCTGGTGACAAAGGGAGAGGTCAGCAGGGAGGCTGTAACGCGCTAGGATGGCAACATCTCCGTTAAATCCACGAGCTTTAGTATCTAGGGATTATAAATTTTAATTCCGAGCTTTATCTTTTGGGAATATTTTGTGGGTCTCCTTTGGGATAAGGATTGAGGGGTTTAAGTTGTTGCTGTCTGACAAATATTCTGAGTACTGTTTCTGGCCTTTATTGGCTGGCTGTATGCGCTCGTTCTAAGACAGCAATTATTTAGTCTCACTCGCATGGTGTCTGTGGGGGTATCTCGTGTGCTGGATGAAGTGATGAACTGTAGAGATTTGGGACGAGTACATGCAGGAACAAAGAATTTCGGCGGGTTTGCTGTGGGAGGAAGGGCATTGATTATGCTGTCTGTGGAGCGGTACTGGCGTATTTCATGTTTGATGCTCTGGCGGTATCTGCTTCTATTTCATGTGTTTTCATCTGCGGATTTGCTTCCTGTAATGAGCTGGGAAAGGGAGAGCCTGAAGGTTAGGAGAAGAGGCACTGGGAAAAAAATCTTTCAGAGACAGTAATTTAAAAATTATTTTATGTGTGGATTTTAGTGTGGAATGTTATCGCTATCAGGGACATGTGGTTGCGGGAGAGGAATGCTGCAGTAGAGACTCTAAAATAAAAAGCAGAAAAACAAATTTGCAGAGAGCTAATGTGGTAAGAGACTTTGCCAGTCCCTGTTAATTTCGGTTGCACTAGACAAACACCAAATAAACCTTGATCCCTTGAAAAGTGGTTTTCTAAAATTGCTGTTGTTGCTGTCCTATCTTTATTGTAGTAAATTTGTATCTGTTTCACTGGAAGAGTGACCTTGCTGGAGAAAGCAGATCACCAATGTTCCCCTCAGAGCAGGTGCAACGATATCTGCAGGGCTGGCTGAATCTTGCAGCTTCTTGGTATGTTTTGGATGGCTGCTGGTCTTACTGCATCCGCTTTATAGAGGAAGTTTTATGGTCTGTAGGTTCTTGTGTATGTGCTAGCTTGCAGGGTGCCATTTTTTAATGTCAATTGTGGTGTCTAGAAAGCTGATGCCAGTGTAGGAGCAATCGTGGGTCTGACTAGAGCATCAGGGAAGCTGCTCATTGAATTTGTGGTTGTATTTGATGAAGGGGTGCGAGGTTTTCTGAGCTGTCTGCACTTCTGATAGAAATGTCACTTATGTTTCCTATACACAGCCTGGCTTGGTGGTTTTTCAGGCTTGGCTTGTGAAGAAAAATGGCCTATCAGGGCATTAAAGAGCTGCAGAAAGGTGATCTTTCTCTGCCCCCCACTTAGAGCTTGGCAAACAAAAGGAGATGACCAAATCTGTAAGAAGAGTGCTGAATGTTTGCTGCATGATGTAGCAGATAAGAAAATTTCACATGGTTCAAAAAAAAAAAAAAGAATGCATTGAAGAAAAGTCCTTTGCAAGCTGTTAAATATGAAGACCCCAGCTGTGGGTCAGGAAGTGCCTGACCACAGGATCACTAGGTCATGGGGGATTCTTCTGGGGCAGCGATGTGGTCCGCTTGTTGGAGCCGACAGTCTGCCTTAGGGTTTGTCTGCTCAGCACTCTCGGAGGCAGGATGCTGATCTGACTCAGTACTGCTATTTATCTCTTCTAGAGAAAACGAGGGGTTTTCCTCTCTTTTGTTGCGAGCCCCAACTAGAACGCACCTAATTACGGTTTTATTTACTTTCCAGACTGCTGCGGCAGGCCCAGGCCTATGCATCAGGGCCCAAAGTGCAGCAACAAGCAGTCTCAGGAGGGGAACAAACCCACTGTCCAGGGGTCCGTTCTACCCCTGCTCCCCCACGCTAAAGGAGGCCGGCGAAGCCCCTGCCTACCTGACTCCCCTGCGGCCCCCGCAACACCCGTGAGGCGGCCGGCGGCCGTTCCTCTAGCAAAGCCGGCGCCTGCCCCGAGGCCCCCCGCGGCTCCGCTGCCCCCGCCGCAGCGGGCGGGTGGCGGGGCCTTCCCGCCCCGGGCGGGGCCTGCCGGGCCGGGGCAGAGGCCGATCCCACCGAGGCCTCGGGGGGAGGGCGGGCCCCGCGGCGCCACCCCCTCAGGAAACGGAGGCGAGAGCAGGAGCTGGCGAGGGGGGGGGGGAACGACACACGACGGGGCGCAGGGGCCCGGGGCAGCGCCCTCCACCGCCGCCTCCCCCTCCAGGCAGCGCTGTGAGATGCCAGAGCCGGGCCTGAGACCCGCCGGCCCGCCGCCTGCCCTGAGCGCCGGGCGAGGGCGGGCAGGGGAGAGGGGAGGAAAAACCAGCAAGGAAAAGCCCCGGGGACCGAGTCCGCCGCGTCACATGAGCTGACAGGATCCGTACCCGCTCCCCTCCGCGCAACAAAGAACCGGGAGCCCCGGGGGGGGGGCGGCCGGACGGCGGTTGCCCGCCCGCCTCACCTTGCGCGCGAGGGGGCCCCCCCCCCCCCCCCCCCCCCCCATCGCGGGAGGGGCGGGGGTCTCACCCTGACGGGGGCGGCGTGTGTGGGGGGCCGGCACCCCCTTCTCCTCTCTGCCCTCCCTCCGTCTGTTCCGAGATGACTTCTTCTATTCTTTTGGGTTTTGTGTCCCCGTCCGTCCCGCTCCCCCTCCCCTCCCCCATCCCCCGGCGTTTGCAGCGTTTACTGAGGGGTTTATTTGTTTTTAAGCGGGCCGTAACCCGAGCTCTCCCCGCGCCCCCCGGGGACGGGGCGCTGCGGGAGGGGGACCCGCCGCCCTCGCGTCTCGCGTTCCTCAGCCGCCTTCCCCGCGTGTGAAGGACAAGGCGCCCCCACGCCGGGGCGCGGGGGGCTCCGGCGGCCAGGCCTGCCGGCGGCGAGGGCAGCTGGGCAGGGCTGCTGAGAGCGGGGGCGCCGATGCTTCTTCCCGCAGGCTGCCGCTCATCCCCTCGCCTGGGTTTCTCTCTGGCTGTCTGTGTGCAGCCGTCGTTAATCTCCAATTCCTTCGTATTCTTTTCTTTTTATGGCGAACAAACAGTTAACGCCGTGCGGTTTTGTGCAGTGCCTCCCCCCTCCTTCCCCTCCCTTCGCCCATCTTCCCTCCCCCCCCCCCCCGTGGACCAACACATCGTGACCTTTCTGGCTGCTAAGAAGAATATTAAGGTGATCTTTATTTTTGTTAAAGCTCCATCCCACTTACAAGCTGTCTTTCCCAAGCCAGATTACTGCTGGCGGTGGTAGGCAGCCCCTCGCCCACCCAGGATTTGCCCACTGGGACCATGACTGGAAGTTGTTGACAGCGGCGGGAGTGCACACGTGTGCCACACGAGCGGTCTCACAGCCACCGAGGCTTACAGCTGGAAACTCCCGGTGGGAGCCCAGGCAGCGGCGTGGCAAGACCTGCTGGCGGGTGGAAAATACCCCAGCAAGGCTGGCATCCGAAGCCTCTTCTTGTTTGGGAAGCACTCTCCCCCATTTTTGCTGTGTGTGGGTGCTGAGAGTGTGGTGCTTGGGAGGGGTGTTGGGGGTGTAGAAGTCAGGAGAAGTTTGTGGGTAGGGGAAGGGGGTCCTGGGGAGGAAGCTGGGGGTGGAGGGGGGACTTGCAGGGAGCTAGGGTGGCACGGGGGCAGGCTGGAGGTTGGGGAGAGCACGAGTGATAGGAGTGGGGGAGCTGTGGACAGCCTGGGCAAGGGGCTCAGCCCTGTGAGTGCTCTCCCATATTTGTGTGTACTGCACGGTGCGACGCTGCTGAAGGGAATGGTTTTGTGTGTGAGAGTTTGGGGTTTTTTTTCTTTTTTTTTTCTATTTTTTAGTTTTATTTTTGATCTGCGGCCCTCTCTGCTGTGATACAAAAATAATCTGCTCCTGCGCACAGCTAGCATCTTCTTTCATACACCAAGTGGCCGCCTGGCTTGAGTCTTAACACAGGCACCCGTTAACCCTGGCTCTGTCCAACTGGGAGTGTCCCTGGGAAGGAGTCTTCCCCTGCACAGTTATCTTGGCTTGCGGGGACAGAGAAGAAACCACAGTTCCTTTTCAGAGGGAGGTGCTAGGCTGGCCTTGATAATTGTGTTACATCTCATCTCTTTAAGTCAAAATTAAACACAAGTAAAGCTACAAGGTGAGGACAAACCAGCCACCTGGTGCCCAGTGCCTGTGAGGGCAGAAAGAAGCCCAGCAAAGCTGTTTGTGTTCAGGTGGTGGGGCAGGACTGTGGTTCAAGCAGCAGGAAACCAATTGCATACCAGGAAAGGCCATGGGGAGAGGTGAAGCTGAGGGTATGTAGCACCTTCCAGTGCAGCTCATATGTCCTGAAACGTTTCACATCTCTCGCTGCAGGCTTTGGAAAGAAAGGGGGTGCATGAGCAAGGAGGTTGGGCAGATACTGCTGTCAGGCTCAACTGTTCAAAGACTATGAGTTACCGCGCTCGGGCCGCCCCCACCCCAGCGTTTTTAAGGAGTGGCATTGAGGTCCTTGCTGGCATCCTTCAGGGTGAACTAGATTTGCAAGTTTATGCATATCTTCATGCAAGAAGATATCCAAGACCTGGAGTTTGTTTTTAATGAAAGTCACAAATCTTATGTAGTGTGACTTCAGTTAAAGCAGCAAATGCTCCAAAATATGGGGAAAAAACATGACAGCAGGCAATACTGATTTTAATTGCTCATTTTTCCCCAACCCCTTCTTTTTCTAAGATTTCTGTCCTGACTCCCCTCTCCTTGCAGGGTGTTTATTGGTTGTGGTGGGGAATAGAAGAGGACTTGTCAATAGCCAGCTCAAATTCTGCTGATTAGTGCTGAAAATATGACTGATTTTTAGCGTAACCAGCTGTGTCACTGAGAGCTTGGACTGGGACCCTGACTGTTTTGTGTGGGTCATTAGCTGCAGTGGAAGACTAATGACTGTGGCTGACAACTTGCATCTTCACAAAAATAGGAGGAAAGGTTGTTTTTTTTCCCCTAGAGCGGACAGGAGGTTTGAAGTGAAAGTTAGTTTGTCTGTCCCTTCCCTTCGAAAAAATGTACAGCACATTTTTGAAATTGAGTCATCAGGTACATTTTATTTCAAGTGTTTTTAAGCTATTGTGAATTTGGTGCACTTTGGCCACATGCTCACTGGAAACGTAAGACAGTCTTGCTCAGATTTGCCCTGGTTGGGCTCGAAAAGGTGATGAGGGAGTTTCCTTGCGGCACAAGTGTCTCAAGGGTGGGACAACCACCACACAATACCCTCTCTGCAGAGGTGGTATAGGAGCAACATAAACTATCCAGCCCCATCTTTCTGGGCAGCCTTTGACAGGGGTGAGCTGGCAGCAGGTGAGGCTGGAGGCAGGAAGGGGTGGAATATTTTGATGCCCTGTACTCTGGGCAAACTGGGAAAGCTCTTGTCTGTCAGCCAAGCTTGTGCTGAGGTCCCTCCTGCTGCCTCCCCCGACAGACCAGCGTTATCTTTCGACTCTCTCTGAGCTGTGCTGCTTGAGAGGTGGAGCACAGGGTCGGATACATGGTGTGCAGGGGGCAAATTGCCCCCCAAGTCACTTTGTCATGGAAGTCACAACAGGGATGCACAACTTCAGGAATGATTATTAGTGTCTGATGACCTGGCCAGGATTGTGTAATGACACTGAGGAAGAGATAAACGGTTTTGTATCCCATAAACTTGAGTCTCACTTCAGGGTGAACCACAAGGCTTTTGAAAACATGTGAGTTTGATGGCTCTCTGGTAACTGCAGATAGGTGCAAACGTTAATCACTTGAAACAAGTCCTTAAAAATAAGAACAGACACAGATGCAGGCTATAGGCAGGAAACTGAAAGAAAAGCTAATTACTGTTTTTTTTGGTGTATTTTTAAAATCATGTTTAATCCTGCATATATGATTCCGCAAGTGACCCAGCAGCTCCAGCAGTTTATTCATTTATTTAAAACAGCTTTGTAGTTCACCTTGAAAAACACTTCCTGCCATATGGTTATATTATTTCCCTATGCCACGTTTTTTGCTAATTATCAAGACCATTTGCTTTAAAATAGGTGTTTTTAATTTCATAGCCTTGTCTGCCTCTCCTGCTTGATCCTGCCCTGGAGTCAAGAGGCTGTGTCTGTTCATTCTCCATGGCAACAGGCTGTGATTTACTTATTTCAATTTAATTAAAAAGCAGCTATCAAATTCTAGGCATCTTATGTGTTCCTTATATTAGAAAAATATCAGTGGATCAGTTTCCACAACAGATCTACCAACCTCAAAAATAAAATTCTCGGCCTTGAGCCACCAGTTTCCTTCCCAGTCCATACCCTTTGGAAGAGTTTAGGAGAGGGAGGAATGCTGTGCCTGTCCTGCCTGTGGCTGCTGGACTGGGGTCATGGTAGGAGTCAAGTTCTGGACTCCCATAGCGTTGCTGTTAGCATTGGGGTGCCAGCTTAAACCACAGGACTACCTGTTCAAGCCCATTAGGTCACCTCTCTTCTCCTGCTGTTGCTGTGCAGCCATTGGGAGGTTTTTGGGGCTTGATGGGTTGGCACGAACACCCCAGACCTTGCCTGGAAAGGGGAGCGTGGGTTGTGTGCTCTGTGTGTGGACTCCCACTTGCTGTGCCAGGTGCTTTCTGCAGCAGTTGCATCTGCTGAGTTGTTTTCAGGGCTAGTGCAAGGTTGTGATGTCATTGCAGGCTTGGGTGAAAAGGGCACAAGTATCAGTGGGTGCAAACATCTGTACTTGCTGCAGTGAAAATGCAGAAAATGGCAGTTCTGCTAGAAATGTTACTGTGTTTATCAGCTCCCCCCAAATGGGAGATTTTACAAGTCCAAATCCTTTTTTATTGTGTTTGGTTTTTTGGTCCGTCTTGAAGCCTATCTGCTTTTTGATGCATGTATGATACGGCTTTTGGTTTTAAGCTAGTCACAGCACAGAAGCCCACAACGCCCTGTTGGTTTAAGCATGCCTGGTATTTGTATGCAGGCTAGAAATGAAGCCTTAATCCTAAATTAGTTTTCCAAGCACTGTGGTTGTACAAATACTAGTTTGTGTTAGTCAGGGATAAGGAAATGTACAGGCAATGACAGGTGGTTGTTGGCTAAAGAGGGGACAGTATCAGGAAAGGATCTTGGGGATGGATGGAGGAGCATGGTGAATTTACTAACCTACAGGTGTTAGGTCTGGTAGTAAATGGATGGAGTGGAACCAGTGTAATTAAGGGGTGCCAAAATTAACACTCCTTTTTGTCTTCAATATCAACACCTCAATTCTTAATAGGATTATTTTCCATTGAAGGGACTGTTCAGATGACTCAGCCTTCGAAGTACCTGTGTGCCAGTGGTGTTTTCTTCTTGGGAGAAGCTGGGCCTGCTGAGTTGTGTAACTAGACTCAGGTGCTATTTCTGAGCTCTACTATGTGTGGAAGAAGAAAAGTTGGCTGTGCATTTTTATTAAGCCTTAAGGAGCAGTTATCATCAGAAGAGTGCCTGTACAAAACTGCACTTTTTTTTTTTCCTTTAGTATTGCTACTCCCGGTGCTTTTTCAAAGTCACTGCTGGTGATTTTAACAACAGACAGAGGTTCTTGCTCCTCCTAGCCAAGCCAAAGCCAGTGAGGTTGTGGCAGCAAATGTTGGGCTCTCTCCTGGTTTGCTTATCTTCCATCAATTAAAATTATAGGCAGTTTCCAGCTGCAGATTCCTGGTGATCATGCACCAACTGGGAAGACCCAGTCCTCTTTGAGTCTGTGAGGTTAGCAGTTAAGCATGTGTTTACTAGTAAAGCGAGCATGTTTGGTTTATGGGATGCTGAGTGGTAAATCTGAAATCTCATGATGTTGTTCCTATTAAAAATAGAATAAAACCAAGCAAAACCTCAAAGCAAGCTTTTGTTTGTTACTGTATTTAAGCAGATACATTCAAGGAATTTATATCCAATTGTAACATCCTTAATTCTTTATTACTGTTTTTAGTAGAGTACAGGCATGATCTGTATTCTTTAAGAGTTCATCTGTTCCTCTTGCTTATCCAGCTTTGAAGTAGACCTTGCTGATATTAATTTCTGTATAGCCTGTAACCTCATCTATAAAATGAAGGGAATACTTCATACAGGCAGCTGTGAAGTTACATTTATTGTCTGTAAATTGCTTTTAGTAATTGAGCAGAGGAGGTGGAAAGGAATAAAGACAGTGGAGTAATATGGGCTTGGGGTTTTTTTTTGTGGGTTTTTTTTTTAATCGAAAAGAACTGCATTATTTTTGTTCATCTCATGATTTAGAAGCTGATGGGGAAAGAAAAATGCTTTATCAAGAGCACCCTGAAACTAATTGTGAAGTTTGTAATGAAAACAGACATTTCTGAGCATAGTGATGAAGGCAGCCATCTTGTTCGATAACAACAGAGTCCAATTTAGAAGTAGGCACAATTATTACTGGAAATCCTGCAGTACCTCTCATATTTCTCTCTGGTTTGGGTCTGCTTGGTTTTAGTGCCAGTCTTTATCTACGTGGCTGCCTTCATTATCCAGTTCAGAAGTGCTATTGGTAGGTAGAGCCTAATAATAGGTAAAACTCCCTGTTCTAAGATTATTAGCAAACACCTCTATTGCAGGCTTTTCAGCTAGGCCCCTTCTTTTGTGCTGACTGGTATACTTGCTAGGTGAAACCGCAGTTTCATGAGGGTAAGGATGGATTTTCTTGCTGTGGCTGAACCAATCTAACCACTTGCTCCTTCTAAGAGGAGGGGTGGACATGCCTTGCTTATGGCTCTGGCCGTATTCCTTGCCTTGTGCACATTGTGGTGCTACATGGATCCAGCTTGTTCAGCTTTCAGAAAGCTGACTTGCCCAAAAACATAAGAGTGAATAGTTTTCTCTTGGGACAGAGAGCTGAACCTGCTCGCCAGGTTCAGGCTAGTATCAGAGCTGCCTCACAGGAGGGGTGAGATTTGTTTTGCCAGCAGTGAAAGGTAGGGAATGAAAGAAAGGTGGAAGTGGGGCCCCCCTTTTTTGGCAGCAGTGAACTATTAGCCTGGTTCAGCTGTAATGTGAAACCTCGCCCTCAGCCTTCATTTTCAGGTCCCTCCCTTTCCCTTCGCTCCTCTCATTCTTTCCCCGAGATATACTTGTGTGCATCCAGATGCTGACTCCATTCCCAAGCAGTTATTTTCAAAAGGGGGGGGAAAAAGGGAAAAGGTTGAGTTTCACTGCCTCTGCAGTAAGAGACATACCGTAGTTCCCGAGAGCCCATTGCTAACAGCCCATTGCTATGAGCCTAGGAATTATTATTATTATTAAGCTCATATATTATTATTAATGGGCTCAAAAAGTGGCAGCCATAACCCCACACTATGAGAGGGCAAAAGGAGACTGCCTGAGGATATAGCTGTAGGCCGAGTTTGTGAAAGAGCTTCCCCAAATGTGGCAGCCGTTTGGACCAAGGCCTCCGAGTTGGTGGGACCAGGTGGTCCCTGAGGCCTGGGATAAATGGCAAGGGCAGGGAAACATCTGGAGAATTTTCTGCACACCCGTGGTGAGCCAAGCCTGAAGCTGGGTACCATGGCACCAGGAGGAAGTCTCTCCATCTCTGCCCTGTGACTTGCAGTTGCTTCAGCTGTTACTGCCTAATTTTCAGGCACCAGCAGAAAACTGGAAAGCCTTGCAGGACACTGCTGTGGTATTGCAGAACAGTTCTGTCTTGCTCCGGGGATGCAATGAAACCAGGGCTGTGCTGAAGCTCAGACTCTGTGGGAACTGGCCAAGGGGAACTTTGCTTCTGCTGACCAGCACAAACGGTACCTCAGCTTTGCTGTTGATGTATCGGTGTATCTCTTGCTGACTGCAGGGAAGGAGGGATGTGTCACCTAACGAGATGCATGCCCCAGCATCTATTTAGCAGGGGCACGGTGCAGGTCAGAGTGTGCATTTGGGAGACTATATGGAGGCGTCTGTTGGCCTACAGTGATTGCTTTATGGCTAAAGGAGCAGATACTGTGTCTGGTGAATTTTATACAGCACGAAGGTGAAGATGATGTCAGTGAAGAGTACTATGCCAGAAGCACCAGGATGCAGTGAGCCTGTGCAAGTGTGGACCGACCGAGTGGCCATACCTGGTGAGAGGGGCAGGTTGCAATCAGTGTGGTACACAAATTAGAAGTGTTTGTGCAGCCACTTTCAGATAAGGAAAGTAGGGAGGGATGAGGGAATTTGCTCCAATTTGAGAGTTGTTAGAGATTTGTTTCATGCTGTACTGCAGTTGGTTGGGGGTTTTTTTTAAAGCATTTAAGCCTAAATTCTTCTCGTTGGTATGTGAAGACATTATGGCAAGAGAAAGATTATTGTATGGTTGTGTTGCTTTGCATGGTAAGATTATACACTGGGTGGCTGTTACAGTGGATTTGTGTTCCAAGGATGGAGTGAATAAAGGGAAGATTGTGTATTGATATTAAGTAATGGTGCCACTGGATATGCTGAGCACAAAGTGCCTTCGTTTTCAAGGATATGTTTTTTTTTAAATCTGACACACATATAAGCCAGCTGCAATATTTTTTTTTAAAGATGCATTTATAAGAGAGGGGGAAATATAGAAAATGCTGCAAGTAATCTCATTGAGAAGTATGTTTTTCTTCTATCCCCTTGCACATGCATGCAGCCTCTGGGGAAGATGTTAGTGAAGGAGCTGGTTAATCGGGGTCTTCTCCGGAGCTGCCATTGTTCTGATTGATGTAGTGGGTATTAGCTGGGGGATGTGTACAGTTGCAGGGGCTGCCTGGGGTTTCATCTCTGCAGTCTCCCTTTTTTTTCACGCCTTCTGGATGGAGATATGTATCCTGGCACTTTTGTCTTCCACCTACATCTCTTTCTCATCTCCTGTAAATACTTGCTGATTTTTTTTGTTGTTCTGCTGGCAAATCTTCAATTGTGCTTGTAATGGGTGACTCTCCTCCTGCGCTGCTTAACCTGGCTCATGATGATGGGTGTTCCTGTAAGCCAGTCTTTTCCTGGATCTCTTAGCTGAATTTTCATACTATCTGCCCAGTCTGCGGCCTTCTCTGCTGTTGTGTTTGTCACTCTAGCAAAGATCCAGGTATTGTAGCTGATGCTAGCGATGCTCCAGCTGCCCTGTGGAGCACGAAGGAATGCAGTGAAAAGCAGCCGTTCCAGTGCCCTGTCTGTCCTCAGACTGGAAATGCTGAGGGCATGGTAGAGTTCTCATGTAGGACTGCAATAATTAAATAGTGCTGGGGGGAGGAGAGCACGTGATGGTCACTTCAGATAGATTAACAAAGAGGGGCTATTACGGTGCCAGCAGAAGACATCCTTCTATGGAAGTTCCTAGCCAGGAAATATCTAAAAAAGCCGTCCCAGAGAGTGAGAGGAAAGCCGTCCCAGAGAGTGAGAGGAAAGGCTGATAGGTCTGTG
Organism: Gorsachius magnificus; assembly: GCA_034008185.1. NCBI lineage: Eukaryota > Metazoa > Chordata > Aves > Pelecaniformes > Ardeidae > Gorsachius > Gorsachius magnificus. The sequence continues at coordinate 162,945,149 of CM067081.1, read as the reverse complement.
CTATAATTAATTGCCCAGATACCACTGGAGGAGGAGTTTGGAGAACAGAACTCATACGTGAGCTGGGTGTGGTGTAGAGAGGGAAATGGGAATTTCCTGACTTTTGTTTGCAAAGCTCCAGTGTAGAAGGAATTTTAGACATAATAGGTGGAAAGAAGGACTAAAATTAATAGGTAGTTGCTTTTTTTTTTTTTTTTTTTGGCACTGCGTGCTCCTGGCTAGTGTTAGTTGAACATCAATTGAAGCAGTACAGAGCATGCTTGGGAACTGGAGACATTAAGCAGAAAGAGAGAGCGAATCTGATTAGCTCTGCTTTTTGTGCATTAAGCAGAAAGACGGGCTGAAATGTGATTGCTAACAGATAATAGGAGCAGGCTCCTGAGGCACCACCACCACCCAGCATATGGGGTGATGGATCTAACCATGCCGTAGAACCGTTTCTTGTAATAGAAGCTGCTTGTTTTTATGTTGTGGTTTCTGTTGTACTTTCTAATTATCCTATTCATCGCTGTCTGCCATTTTGAGCCTGGCCAGGCAGGATGGCTCAGCCCCCTGGAATGTGTGCCCTGCTGAGCACTTCTGCCCTGAATAGTAACCGTAGCTCTGGTAGCCAAACGGTGGGAGGGAAGAGGTGCCAAGGCTCGAGAGTCCTAGCTATTTTCCCCCTTATTTCCAAGAATAATGGAAGTAACAGCTGCTGCTTTTGCCATGCTGTGAAAGATGAGCGCTGATGTTGCGTGTAAAGCTGTTAACTTCCCTCTGAAAGCACAAGTATTGGGGTTTGCTGGGAGAAGGTTCCTAGTGACCTGAAAAAAGGGGCATCTGGGAGGACTACTTACGAATAATAAATAAAAGCTGGCTTTGCTACACCAGCCACTTTCTCAGCACAGTAACAGAGATTCTGAAGCTGCTTCCAGTCTGTGGCCTCTCCTCCACACGGAGCAAACGCAGCAGAGAAAATGGGCTGGTAGAGGCTCGGCCAGCACAGGTTGGAATTGGCACTGCCAGGAGAGCATCCAACGTCCCTGCGTGCTGCTGGGGGAGTTTTCTGTGTCGATGTGGTGACTCCTTCCCTGAAAGAAGCTGCTCTCCATTCTCTCCACCTGATGTTTTCATTGATGGAAAACCTAAATAACCATTTCTAGAACTGGTGTGGATTGGGGGAATGCAAAGGGAGTGGGAAGAGCAGAACTCTCTTTAACACATCTGAACGAAGCAGAGTAGCAAGAAGCTCATGCATGTCTGTGTATATATGTATTTTAAGGCCAGAAGGGGCGGGTCAGACTAGTGTTTCTGTGACCTTTTCTCAACGGTGTCTTGCCTTTCCTGCCTGCTGCCTCTCCTTGCCTGTCAGGGGACTTCCATTTCCTTCCCACTGACCTGCAGGGCTGCAGGCAGCCTCCCTGCCCTTGTGGCAGCTCCCAGCTCTGGCTCCAAGCCCAAGCTAATAATCCTGACAGATTTTACTGGCTTGTGCTCTGCTCTGTGCCTTGCTGTAGGGGAGACGGTGTGTGAGGTTGTGGTTTGCATGACTTTCGGCATCACGCTGGCCCTGGGATTCCACCCGGCGGCATCCCTGTGAAACCCAAACCTCGTAATAAGCACTGGCTGAGTCTCTGCTCAGCGAGGCCTCTTGCTTCCCTGCCCACAGGTGACCAGCTAGCACAGATGTCATCCAAACACACCTTCTAATTGTCTCTGGCTGTCCGGATGATTGCCAGCAGTATGGGGTTCGGGTGGAAGTAGGAGGTGTTGATAGCCAGGAAAGGAAAAATTCATCAGGTACCAGAGAGGGTAATGAAGATCTCCACTCACCACTCTCCCCACGCATCAAAGCACACTTAAAAAAAATAGAGCGTTCATCTTTGACCCCCATTAATGGCTGGCTTGGTCTGTGTAAGAGTTTTATGAGTCTGCTGCTGCTCCCACAGAGTTTAATTATTTAGAGCGTGAGGTGGAGGTTTGTGCTTTCACTGCTGATGGTCCAGGGTTCAGGCCCTCCTGATGGGCTGGGGGGGTTGGTTACAAAGGCAGTCTGGCTGGGTATGCAACCGCTTGCTCTGAGCAGCCTAAGGGAGGTGCGAGCTGCAGCTGTGCAGTCCTTGTCAGGGCTGGGAGCGTATCCTTCTTTCATTATTTGAGCTCCACGTGACCGCATCGTGTCGAATTCAAGGTCTGTGTCCTTATCTTCAGGGTACTTAATGGTCTGGACCTGACATGCCTTTAAATGACTACTTGAAGCTGCCAGGTGGGCACGCTTGTGATAGATCCTGCTTGTTGCTGAGCCTAGAGCCCCCCGGTCAGCAGTAGAGGCTTTAGGGGCTGGTGTAAGACTCTGGTGGCAATACCTGATTTATCAGACTGGGGCTACATGCCCTTCCCACTCCCTGCGGTGGCATGCCTTCACCTGCCTTCTTTCTGCTAACAGCCCCCTCCCATTGCCCCCATCTCCTTCACCGCAGGGCAACCACTTTTCCTACTGTAAGATCCCATCTTCAGCTTGCTGCTCCCTTCCCTTTGCAGTACATCAGCTTGTTCTTGCCTTCCCTACTTTTCCCCATCCAGCTCTTCTCTGCTGCTAATCCTTCCGAGACAGAACAGATGCAAGGAGCAACCAGGTGACTGACTGATGTGCCTGGAGACCTTTGTGCAGCTCGCATTCCCAAACAGGCAGCCAGCCAGCTAGAGCAGGAGTATTTCCCAGCTGTCCTGCTGACCATTCAGCCACATTTCCTCTTCTAGTGGGAAGGTGCCCTGTTCCAGGTCAGTTGACTGGGATGTGGGCTGGCCTGAAGTGTCAGTTGGCCCGCTGAAAGGGTCACACTGACGATACTGGCCTTCTGGCCACTGCTGGAATGGGTCAGTTCCCTCTTACATTGATGGGTCCTGAGGGCTTGCAGTGCTCGTCAGTGCTGAAATGAAACAGTGGCAACTGTTTAGTGCAAGACTGTAACTGGAGGCTTGTTTCTGAGCAAAAGTGGTTGATATTGGTGGATCTGGGTTTGGCTGATAGCAAAATGAACTTATGGGCGGACTGGGAAGCCTTGTTTAATGTGGAAGGTTCATGCTGTATTTCTCATACTGTGCCCATCGATAATGAAAATGCCTATCACAGCAGACACCACGCTAGCGGGTCACCTGGCGTGTTACTGCTTCTGAAGGCTGAGCTTGTTGTGCATGCTGGGGCTCACTGCTGTACTCTGCCTGCTGCCATTTCTTAGCCCCTGAGCTCAGGGACCACTTGAACCTTCACCTTCTCGCATCTGCTCTCCTGCCATCTCCTCGTACATGCCTGATCTCCTGTTTTCTGCTGTAGCAAGGGCCTGTGCAGGTTCTTGGTTGCATGCCAATGGGCTCTTTATGCTACCCCTATTTACCCTGGTTTATCTCTTCCCACTCCTTTCCCTATTCCTATTTAATTTCCTTTGGTATGGGACTAACGTTCCAGGTTGTGTTGGGAGACTGAGTTGAGCTGAGATGGCAGAAAGAGGGTGGAGGGGAGGAAGGGGCTTATACTGTTAGATGTGAGTTTCTGCCATCAACTCAGTCTTTAATCTGTTGATTATTATGGACTTAGCTAAATCAGCTGGATCTGATAGACAAACACCAGGTGCTTTGTGTCCTGCCTCCATATTCTACTCTGTTTTTCTTTTTTTTTTTTTTTTTTTCCTGAAAATTAATAGGATTCTGCCCATTGATGATTAAAACATCGCCTGGAGTTTTGGAATGGATCAGATGCGTCAATCAAATGTTACCACATTGCATCCAAAGAGAGGAATGCCATCCAGCTGGGGGTAGGGTCTGTTTTTTCTTTGCCCCCATCAGTGTCTAGAGTTATTGGAAACCATTTTGGTTTTTTAAATGCAAGAATTTTTAATAGAAAGTGCTAGTTTTCAAAATTAATTACTTTGTTGTGTGAAAACTTGAATGCTTGCTTTTTTTATTGGTATGGAGCGATGTTGTGCCTCTCTATATTCAAAATGCTATTAATAATCTTGAGGTTTTGCAGGGCTTTGGTAAAGAAAACATTCCAGTAACTACTTCAAATATTTTGGGAGAGAAATTTGGTGTTTTAAATGAAAAATAAATCTATTCTGATTACTAAGAAAGATGAAAATAATTTAACTTTTTGCAGAAATGTCAAAGTTTAGGTCATTTGTCCCAGTTCTAGAAATGAATGTAAAACAGATTAATATCCCTGCACGAACTATTGCCCTTGCAAAAGGGGAGAGGAAGCAAACAGATGAGTAGGAAGCCACATCTCTTTCTGTGCTGCTTACAGGTACTTGGCTACTGTGGCTGCAGGTATAGCCTGAGACCTGGAATGAAATAAAAAGTTGGAGGGAATGTGAATCCGGAGCCTCACACGGGCTTAAACAGGTTGCAGCCTGAGTGTCAAACTGAAGTGGCTTTTTGGCTCCCTTCCACTTGCTAGTGTACTGCTACCCATTGTCCTCTTGCTGGTATGCTGCTTGGCTGTTTCAGCAGAGAGGCTGCGGAGACAAAACACTTATCTGGCTCTCAGAAGTGGGATGGACTTTCCAGGTGTTGCAGTTTAACCCCAGCCAGCAACTAAGCCCCACACAGCTGCTCACTCACTCCCCTGTCGGTGGGATGGGGGAAAGAATCCGAAGAGTAAAAGTGAGAAAACTCATGGGTTGACATAAAGACAGTTTAATAGGGAAAGCAAAAGGTGTGCATGCAAGCAAAGCAAACCAAGGAATTAATTGACTCCTTCCCGTTGGCAGGCAGGTGTTCAGCCATCTCCAGGAGAGCAGGGCTCCATCACGCATAATGGTTACTTGGGAAGACAAAATGCTGTGACTCCACATGTCCCCCCACTTCCTCCTTCTTCCCCAGCTAAATATGCTGAGCATGATGTCATATGGTGTGGGATATCCCTTTGGTCAGCTGGGGTCAGCTGTCCTAGCCATGTCCCTTCCCAACTTCTTGCGCACCCCCAGTGTACTCGCTGGTGGAGTGGTGCGAGAAGCAGAAAAGGTCTTGACTCTGTGTGAGCACTGCTCAGCAATAACTAAAACATCCCTGTGTTATCAACCCTGTTTCCAGCACAAATCCAAACCATAGCCCCATACGAGCTACTGTGAAAAAAATTAACTCTATCCCAGCCAAAACGAGCACACCAAGTCAGTCATGAGAAGATATGTCTTAGGGTTTGTGTCCAGAAATAATGCTGTTCCAGTGTTGCTCACTTGAAATCTGAAGCAGTTTATGCTTCATGTTGATTTCCTGTTCTTGTTAAAATTGCTTTTTCTTTAGAAACGAAGGGTCTTAAAGCTGAGGGGTTTGACAGAGTGTGCTGCAGAATGATTCTTTTCTCCTCAGTGTGAAAGTTTCTTGAATGAATGAATGATTTTGAAGTAAAATAATATTTCCCTGCAGAGCCTGCCTCTGTTAAGTCTTTAGACTGTTGCAGCAACAGTGAGACTACTAGTGCAATATTAATAATTTATGTGTGTCCCTCATTTTGGACCTTTGTCAGTCATTTCAGCCTTGGCAGGCTGGGAGAGATGAGAAAAGCACGTATATGTTTTGCTGCTGTTCTCTCTGCATATCTTCTCAGGGTAGGCAAAGGATTTTGGTCTCCAGAGAATGCCTATCTGGAACCTTTTAGCAGTGCTAAATTTACAGAAATAATACTAGAAAATAGCATAACGGTGTCTCATTTCAGTCAGCCCTGCATAGGGTTGTACTGCTTTCATTGGACGTCTGCAACAAGTGTGGTTCAGATGTTCGTGAGCTTTGCCTGTCTGCAGTAGGTGAGGGAGAGGTGAACCTTTTATGAGTCCCTTCTGTGGGATGAGCCCAGCCAGGGGTTTGCTCTGTGTGTGTATAATTAGCTGCAGCTGCACATAGCTTTTTTTCAAAACTGGGCTTTGTGTCCTCGATTCTGTCCTTCATCCTCTTCTAAAGGGAGGGAGATGGTCAGGTAGTTTGTGTATTTCCTGAGTAGGTCTTGCTTGAGGTGAGGAGCAGAAGACTCTCTGAGCTAAATGAAAACGGGCCTTCAGAAATGAGGCTGATGAGAGAATCTCACCAGAGAATTCAGCTGATTTGAATACAAAGTGTTAGTGAATTCTGGAGTTAACTGTTGCAGGCTTGCACTTGGTGTTAGCAATCATCTGAACATCTTCCAGCTTGGCCGACTAGATACTTCTCCTTCAAATCCTGTTGGAAGCATGGCACTGTGTTTCAGGGAGTTTTGAAGGGCTGCTGGTGTAGCATGCATGAACTAGTTGACGTGTTTCAGCGAGTCTGTGTTCTTGCAGACGGGTACTGAACAGTTTGAGTCAGATTGGTCTACTTTGAGTGGTATTTAGCAAGTAGGTAAGTAGTTTGGAGAAAGCTGGAGAGCTAGCTCCCATCTGTTACTTGTGGTCCAAAGTGGTTGATTCACCCCAGGCAACAGGGGACCCATGGGTTCTGTGCAGGGTCATGGATGGATGGGACTGTCTAGGAAAGGAGAATGTTCTGCAAAGAATTTAATCTGTATCTTAAGCCTGAAATAGCTTTACTGAGGAAAAGACAGATATCTAGAATAATTGTTGGGGAAGACTAATGTTTCTTTAAAACTAGATTACATTGTTTCAAATTCTGGTTTTGAACATCTTGGCTAGGAAAAAAGTTTGGCTCAAAAATTTCTCTGTGTGCAGAATGACCTACAGGTAGATTAACAAATAAGAAGAAACTTGGTCTAATTGTTTTGTGTTGCACTCGTTAAAAGATCTTTTCATTTGAGACTGGATTTTTTGCCATGGTTTTTACCTTCGAACTCTCCTCCTGGATTCTCTGTTTTGTTAAGTCTCCCTGTATGTACAGTTTGAAGAAAACAAGATGTAACTGACTTATGATTTCTTGAACTTAAATTTTAATACTTAAATTGCATAGCCAAATAGCTTGGCTGCTGGTGAATGGTTACAGTTCAGAAAGAAACTAAGATGCCTTGTTGGACTTCAGATGTCTTGGTTGCACCAAGGAGAATTTTTTTTTTTTTTAATTTTTTTTGGACTAGTAAGGGGCTAGAGCCTTACTCCTGGCTCTGCACTTGTGTGCTTCGTCTAATACACACATGCATTTGTAACAAAAGACTTTTTGCAAACCAGCACTGATTTCTTCTGCAAAACAGAATTGGGAAGCTGAGTTGGAAGACTCTTTCCTTTTTTTACTCCCCCCCCCCCCCCCTTCCCTCCTCTTTACAAGAAGTTACTTTAAATAGGGAGCTGTTCAGCAGGTTGCAACCAGAATTCTATAATAAGATCTCTGTTCGCTCTCCCTACTTTTTCACATGCAAAGTGGTGGCTGTAATTATATGACAGCTGCCCTCTTGGCTGACATGCAGCAGATTGAACTGGGGATCTCCAGAGCTAAAAGTGTGAGCTGCTACTCCGTGAGCTAAAGCTCTATAGCTGGAGGCTGTAATGATCTATATCCTTTATGACTGAGTGTAGAAGGGAGCTGCAAAAAGCACTTGCTGAGTTATGGTGCATACAGGGTACTCACTGTGTACATGGTTACTTCCCAGGTGTACTGGAAGCTTTCTTTTAAGTGGTTTGTGATAATTGTACAAACTGTTGTCAACTCATGGGTGCTTTAAAATGACACTCCATTTTGAAGCCTTTCTACCTTAAATAAAATAACTTTACTAGCCTGTTAGTCAGGCACAGATGTTTGTTGCTGTATGTGTATGTTGTGCTGAGCATGAGGGACCCTGATGTTACTGAAGTCTTTCAACTCTAGTGCAATGTAAGTGTTACCAATACTAAGCACAATATGAAAAATTCTACAGCACCAGTGATGTTCAGGTAAATTTGCCTCTATGCTTTGCCATTACAATAGGTTTTTCATAGATGGCACCGTGGGAGCTTTGTAAAAGCAAAAGAAGGAGAAACTGGAATTGTTGGAGTCTCTCCTGTTTCCTAAGGACCAGGAAAACCTGATCAGTGCCAAAGTTTGTCAGGCTGAGGAAAAATGAAGGGAAGCAGAACCATATGGAGTTTCATGAGTAGTGTCAGCTGTGGGTAGTTTCTGCAACCAGTGTTGTGGAAGAAGGGGAAGTGTGTTACAAGTTGAGATGGTAATTTTGAACTTTGTGATGTTCTTAACACCTCCTTTCCCCCATCCCCAAACCAAGGAAAAAAAAAAAAAACCAAAAAGGGAGATAGGTGTCTGCTAGCTTTAAATGGGGCAAAATTGTGTTCCTGTTGATCTGCACAGTTCAAAACCAAGCTGATCTTTCCCCCATTCAAAAAATATAAAAAGGAAATATTTAAGGGAGGCAATTAAAAATTAAATAAAGTCAAAACTGAGAGTCTTTCAGACCTAAACCACTAAGTTAGTGCCAGCCCAGTGTGTCAGAAACTTACTTGATGCCATATATATTATCAACAGGGACATTTTCTGTTGTAAATTAAGATAATTACCATATATGTTAAGTGATGTCCAATTACACAAGTCTGACCATACTAAATCATGTTTTAGTTGCATCCTCCACTGCCTTTATTTGCATGAATTCATACACACGGGGTTGATATACTTATAGCGCAGCCTAAGAAATTCCTATTTCCTCACCTCCCACCTCGCATTCCTGTCCTGTACCACCACTGTCATCCCATTGGTTTTGCAGGTGCAACTATTGGTAGGACTGTGGTGTAAAATACACCAGTGACCTGATGTAGGTCAAAAGCTCTATCCTTCCAAATGTGTGAAGCGACTCAGGCTACAATGATCTAAGTCCACGGTGCTGCCTTGCAAGCAGCAGTGTTGGCAGAACTGGGGAGGAGATGTTGCAGGAGGGGTAGAGGGGATTTCCTAAGTCATTGTTACTCTTGAAAGAGGCATCTTGTGGACTGGCCCCATCAAGCCATCTCACCAGTTCTGGGGCTCAATTCTCTACTGCCTACCCCATCACTCCTTACAGAGACAGCGGGATGAGGCTTCCCCTGCTTCCCTCGGGAACTTGTTCCACAGCCTAATAGACCTCACTGTCAGGAAACATTTCTTGATTATGCTTTAATCACGGGTGTCAAACTCCTGGTCCCTGGGATGACCTTAGCCTGCATCAATACAAGTGCCGTCCTTGCATGTGCTGCCTAAAGCCTGCCCCCGCTTCTCTGGCATTTATTGCAGGCCTGTTTCAGCTGCAGGCAGTGGCACCTTCGCTCAAACTCAGCTGTCCTTAGCACTGCTGCTGGAGGCCGTTGCAGAAGTATGGAGCTGGGAGCCCACATCTAGGGCTTCAGTTGCGATCTGAGACAGGCTAGTCACTTGGAGTAGGTTTTCAAGAATCCAGGCTGCTGGCAAGTGCGCAGATGCAAGCTGAAGCAGCATTCGTGTGTGTCTCTACCTTGGATAGAGCCAAGTCTGAGGAATCTGTTACAGCACAGCTATCCCCTGACCTAATTACGTTGCTGTCAAACTTGGGAGTGCGGGTAAGGCTCCAGTATACTCCTGCAATAGGTTTAAAGCAGGTCTCTTGATTTCTTTTATATGACAGAGTTTGGGCCACCTATGTTGAAGCGAGTAGGAAGAGCAGCCCAGCCAAGCCGATTGTTTGTGAGGCTGTGGAAATATCAGCCATGAGGCTCTGTAGTGAAGACTCGATGTGTGCAGTGTATCTAGTTTGGCAGGTGTGGGGAAAGAGTCTGCCTTGCTATATCTGTTCAAGGGATGGCTCTCTCCCATGGCTGATGGCAATTACTGCCAGGTTGTGGTGGCTGGCTGTGAAAGGACGGATGGGTTTCCTGGGGAGAGGAGCGTGCACCCGCTGTGTCGCAGCCCTGGAACACAGTAATAGTCTGGTTGCACTAGAAGCCTTTTTTTGTCTCCCCTAGCACATAGCTGTTGTTTTGCACATGTGGACTTCACATAAGCATTTGCTGTCTTCCAAGTCTCTTCTCTTTGTTACCGCTTGCTGAACCCCCTCTGTTCCTTGTATTCCCTTTCCAAGGTAGGATGAGTTGAGCAGGTTTCAGTGCTGCAGAAGTGAAGTGACTTGTACCATTATGAAATCAGCACTGTTTTCTGGTCTGTTCCTAGTATAGTCAGACATTTTGCTTACTCTCCTGTCTGCTTCTGAGATATTCGTAGACCTCGTTATGTTATATCTTTTTACAGAATCGATGTAATTACTCCAGAACCAGAGGGTGTATGAACTGTTTGGGTAATGACCTGTTAAACTGTTCACAACTGAAATGGTTGTGACACGAGAGATCTGAAGTAGATTCCTTAGTGTTTCTCCTGATGCCCTCCTCTGCATCTAGGGTGGACCCCCTTACATCCTCATCCTGGCTCTGTGTCCTGGCTCCCTTCTGCTCCTCACCGCTCTGCTAGGGAGTTATTTCTGTGATGTCCCCGCACAGTTCCCACTCCTTACCTGCCATGGGTTCTCATCCTCCTTGCTCCTCAGAGGTCTTTGTCCACCTTTCGTCAGTGCTTTACTGTCATCGGCTCGTCTGCATAGCTCTGCCTTTCTTGACCGTACTGCATGCTTCACAGGGGAGAGCTTTTTGCTTTCCCCCATTCCAATGGGAGAAATAAAACTTATGTCTCATCTAGAGGTGCCTAAAACATGGCCGTGCTGTCACGAGATTTTTAGTTTTTTATGTCCTATTTGGTTCAGGCCATCTCTTACAAGTTAGCCATGCATGAAGTATCCCTCTTACCTTATCTTTGTTTTCATGGGGTTTGGATGCAGCATCTTGCTCTCCTGGGGCTGAGCGCCATGCCTGTTGAATCCGAGGGTGTAGTTTTATGAGCGTTGCTTTCGGTAGCCCCTGCTGCTGCTCCTGAGCTGCTTGTTCAGCTGTGCCAGTGCAGCTGAACATGCTGCTGCACACTGAACTGGATCAGGGAACTGATCTGGATTAAAGTAGCCAGGGTAGAGAGGAAAGCTGCTTAACCCAGTGATTTGCCCAAAGAAATACTTGAGAAACTACAGTTTAAGGGCACTTTGACCTGATAGCCCTTTGACTAACAACCCCCTGGTATAGAAATCCCTTGGTTAAATGTAGAGTTTCTGCCTCCCACCCTGCAAACCTGCCTCCCAAACTGGTAACACCAGCAGCCACCTGTTTCAGGCATTGAGCAGCTGCTGCAGGTTAAGATGTGCTGCGCAGCCGCTCTGGGAAGCATGGGCCATGATGCTGTTTGGAAGGGTCGAGTAAAAATGGACGTGTGCCAAAGAGTGTCCAAAATCATCCTTGTTGTGCAACATCTCAGGCTTAGTAAAAGCTTCTTGCTTATCGTAATTGCTGGTCTGGTATTACCCTGAGTCTTATTAATGTTGCAGGACGTTGCTGTGTCACTAAATTTCTGGGAAATATAGCATACTTTTGCGTGTCAGCTTGAAACTTTGCAAATACTTGCCCCTGCCTCGCTCTCTGGGACATGTTTAACCTGCCCCATCTCTCCAGAGCCGCTTGAGTGGAGCCCTGTCTGGTGGCTCTGCTCCTGCTCTTCTACTTGGCTTTCATGCACCCTTCCCTGCCTTATCCGTTTGTGTGCTCCCAGCTTCATGCTGTCCTGGGTTTAATTTTTGTTTAAGATCTTCGTTCCTTTAATGACAGCGGGAACCGAAGGCTGTTCTCTGTGGGGGCTGTGGTGCGCGGCTGTGCTTGAGGTAATGAGACTTGATGAAAACCTCTTGTTACTGTGGCAAGATTTCTTCCTTCTCTGTGTTTAAGAAAAGGGGAGGGGTGGGGGAAAGAAAAAGTGACAGAACCTGCTGGGTATGTTAATATATTTTTAATGGCTTGCATGCGGCTAGCTGAAGACTTATTTGTCCAGCCTGCAAGAAGAGTGGAGCAGCGTGTTATTCTTGTGCACCTTTGACTGAGCTTAGCTGGGAGTTGAAATGGGAGAGAGGGAGGGCTGGGTGAAAATTTCACAGAAATCCTGATGATACAAATGAAATCTGCTAGAGATGGAGGGGGCTTGGCAGGGAGAGGAAGAAGATTGGATCCCAGATACCTCCTCCCTTCCCCCTCCCCAAATCTTCCTCTTTTTCTGGAATATTCCACCGTCTGTGATCATCAAGAGAGCTACTGTCTCAGACTGTGGTATTTCTACCAGTGGTGAGGGGAGAGACTTTTTTCTGAAATAATTGCCGTATTTCTGATGAGAAACAAAAGGGTTTACAACTAATGTGGGGAGCTGGGGAGGGGGGAGGCAGCTGGCAGGGTTGCAGAAGGAGGTGCAAGTGGGGGGGTGCTGGGCATTTTCCCCTTCCAGCCTTAACGTGCTAGTTAAGCTGCAGGCAGGATGAGGTTGATGGTCCGATCTGGCTCCCTGGGGCAATGGGGGGTTTTGCTGCTTTCCTGTTCCAAAGGCACACAGAGCACTGCTGGGGCTGGGGGGCAGCCAGCCTGGGGCAGCTGTGTGTCCTGGGGGTCAGGAGTCTGGCGGCCTGAGCTGTGGTACAGGGTGGCGAGTCGGAGCAGAGGTGTGCTTGATGAAGCTGTGAGGAGGAATACGCATGAGAAGAGTGAGAGCTGCTGGCTAAGAATTAATGCTGCATAGCCCTGATGAGAGGGGAAGAGAGCAAGCAGCGAGGAGCCCTGGCGCTGGTGTGTGCTGATTAGATTAGAACAGCTGGGAGAGGATGGCCCTCGTGACACATTGACAGGTCGCCTGGAAGGAGTTATGGTATGGACAGGTCCGATGGACTGAGCCCACTCCCAGCCAGGGAGCAGTGGCGTCTCCATCCTTGCACTCTCATTCTCACAAAATCCCAATCAAAGGCAATGTAACCCTGGAACAGGGAGGACAGAAAAACAGGTAGACACTAAACCAGCATTTTCCCTGGTGCCAGCAACTTGTTGTTCCTCAGAAAACAGCTACTGTGCCAGCTCTGTATTTCCCCTGTATTCAATGACAAGCTGAGCTCTTCGTGTCCACTCACAGGAGGTCTGTCCACCCAATGTTGAGCCCACATGGTTTGGGGTGCCTCCTCCAACTCAGGAAGCCAATGCATGAGAGGCATTTTCTTGTCAAGGCCATAAAAGTATGCCAGCATCTCTTGAGGCAGGTGGACGGCTGGGGTCACTGTTGGGAGGAGGCTGGGAAGTCATTTTCTTGAGTCCCTGCCCAGTCCTGGAGTAGCATGTGTGAGAGTTGCCAACAGCCCTCGCCTGACTCCTTGTTTCTGTCAAGTGACTGTGGTGCTGGAAAACATCCTTATGCAGATGAATGCCCCTTCTTGGTGGCAACATCTCTGGGTGTTCCTGAGGCAGCATCCCAGCAGGGTCGAAGCTGGTTTTCTGTCTTATTTTTGGGAAAATTAAAAGTTTGACTGTCTAGTTAATTTTGGAACTGAGGAACGGTGCTAGACTGGCAACTCTAGGGACATCCTTTGTAGCCTGCCCCTGCCAACGTGCCAGATTGCTGACTCCCAGCCAAACTGTCCCCTCTGATTTTTAAGTAGCACAAAAACAGTTTGTGGAAGCTTTCTCTGAGGATACTGTAAGTTTCTTTGCATTACAGAGGACTGGAAGCACATATGGTGAGTTACTGATATCTAACTGAAAGGACGGCAACTTGTTAGCCCGCACTGACCAGATTGCTTGGCTGATCTGACCATATACCCTTATTTAGATTTAAATTAACTTTCAGCTGATTTAGTAAAAATTGGTTTAGTAGTGAAGCAGGCAAATCAGGGGCTCATTTGCGTTCTGTATAAATCTGTCCACACAGGGGTTTAATGCCATTTTACCCGTCTGCTTAAAGTGCTTCAGCTTACCTCTCCTGTGTGTCCCCACGCAGGCAAGCCCTAGTTTTCAGTGAGCGTCCACTGCTTTCTTAACCCAGTTTTCCAGCTGGGCTGAAGTCGCTGACGGCATCATGACCTATCCAAGAGCATGAGTGAATGTGAATTGGCACAAAATCAAAACCAGAGACCCACCAGGCTCCCAGTCCTGTAAATTCTGGGTTGTTGAAGCCCTGCTTTGCTTGAGTAGCCAACAATAACAGTCAGCTAATACAGTCATATAGTATTATTTTTACTCAGGCCTCCTCCACTGATAGTATGCTTATAAAACAATTGGAAGGTTTTTTGTTTGTCTCCTTAAGCATGCTTGCTAGTGTCATGTGGAGATTAGTTTTAAAGATGACCCAAAGGGAATGTTTGTTTTACACTGGGCTTGTACCAAGTTATCCCCCCCACCACCACGATGGATTTAAAAAATGGTACTGTCATCAAGGCTAATATAGCTAAGGCTATAATGAAGAGTAATGCATGCTCTGTGTTTTAATTTTTGGGGGGCCTTACTTAGAGAACTGCTGCTGAGGTATAACGGATCTGTGAGCTCTAATACCTTTATTGTAGGTAAGACAGTTTTGAGTGTACTGGCTGTCTTCAGCTTAAAACAACTGAATAAATACAAGTCTTGGTATAGACAGTAGAAAAAGCAAGTGAAGACTAACCAGAATTTGATGTGGGCTGAGTAAAATCCCGTTCCCTTTTAACATCTTTCATGTTAACATAGCTTTCATTTTCTCACTGATTAGAGGGGCATAATTTTCTTGGTCTGCTGTCATAGTCTTTCAGCCTAGAAAAAACTTTCATTGCTAGATGGGGAAGATGGGAGAGGTCAAGGAAATGGCCAGAATTTTTGTCTTGATGTTCTTTATGTAGTATGTTTTTAAAAATAAAATAAAATGCCTAAACTAAAACAAAAAACAAACCACAGAGTCATGTGCACCAGTCTAATTTTAAAGATTATTTTAAGGTCATCTCTAGCAACCTCATGCCACAAGCTGATTGCTCTACCATCCACTCTGCTAAGATGTATTGCCATAGCCTTGCTTTTCTGTAGGCTTTACAAGCACGAGGCTGTGCTACATGGTTTTCTTGCTTTCTAGTTGTTTATTAAGGCAGAGCTGAAGACGCTGATTTGATTTCATAAAAGGAAGGCATTGGAGAGGGTCTCAGAAGACCATGGAGTATCTTGCTGATGTTGCATGCAGGTAAAAAGTGGGCACGTTATTTGTGGGGGCGGGAAGGTGTCTCCTGACCATGGTGCTTAATTCCCTTTCGCAGGAGGGGGAGCACACAAGCCTGGGGGAAGGCAGCTGACATGGGTGCCCATCAGGGTCCGATGAGGGTGTCCCGATGAAGTGGCAGTGAGGCTTGTTAATTAAGTTAATAATCCTTCACCCCATGCTTGCCCTTGCGCCTCTTCTCTGACTCCTGTTAACCCTTCCCCCTCCTTGGGAATCTTCAGTCCCATTGGGGGGAGTAGGGAGTAGGGAATTGCAGCCTGTGAACTGCACCCAGCAGCTCGTGGTGGCGGTTGCGGCTGCTGCTAAATCAGCCAGCTGAGCACCTGCTGTCTGCCTGCTAAGGGAGCTGAGCAGCCAGCTATTTGTTGTTAAAGTGACAATGTCAAAATAAGAATCCTATTTTAAGCAGGCTCTTCCTTGCATTCCTGAATAATGCACTGGACTATTAAACTAAATGAAATGTAAGAAATTGCACTGGTCTCCCATTTGTAGCCAGAGGGGATGGCCTCGAGCATCAGGTATGAATTACCTACGCGCCCTGCGACCACAACTTTGAATCCCAGCAGGCTTGACTTAGCCCTGTGTGCTGAGGTCGATAAATTGACTTCCATGCAGCTTATTATGTGGGGCTCTTTCAGATGTGACCTTATTAAAACCTGGAGTCCCCTCTGGACGTTAACAATCCCATGGCTGTTTCCGTAAGTATAGGGGAGGGTGTTTCTGCAGTGTCCTTGACAAAATCTCTTCCTTCCCCAAAATCTCTGCTGAGAGGGGCACGTGCCGGTCATTCACCGAGCCTTAGACATGACTGCAGCATGTTGCTGAGTGAACGGATTCTTGTGAGGGGCATCAAAAGCAGATATCAGCCTCATGCTAGTGTAAGAGCTAAGGCTACTAGCAGGGAGGCTCTTCCCTGAACGGGTAGCTGCATACTTCACTTGATTACATTGTATTGTTGGCGAGATTCCTGTTTTTCATTAAAAAAAAAAATCAAAAAAATCCCAGCTCTATCTAGCCAGCTGTTGTATCATTTAATAACCTCAGACTTGTTTCCTTCCCTCCTCCTGACCTATCAGTTCGTTTTTGTAGTGCCCTCAAGAGCCGCCGCCTTCTCTGTCTCTTCTTGAACTTCCTACCCCCATTCTTCATATGCTTGGCCACAAGTCAACATCGAAATGCCTGTGTGCTCAGATGGGAGTTTAAACTGCTATGAGATATTTAATATGTGGAAGACAAAACTGACTTGCCACAGACATGTGGGAAAGAGAAGGGAGTGACCCAGCATCCTAGGCTGAGGCTTAAGCTAGCGCCTGCTCTTTTCTCCCCTGCCTCCCAGCCTCCTGAGAAGGTTGGAGGTTTCTGCCAGACCGTCACATCTCTGCTCTTGCTTATCTTCCAGTGCTCTTTCTTCTCCTGGCCCTTTTCTTTTCATCCTTGCTCAGAGCATCTTGGGTGGCATGCAAGTAGAGAACGGGCCTTTGTACCTGACACCAACTCTTTTGTCAGGAGGGAAAGAAGAGCACCGTGGTTAGGGCACTGTCCCTGGCTTTGGCTCCCCTGTTCGGATGCTCTGCTGTCTGCAAAATGGGGCTGTTGCAGTCCACAGGGCTGGAGGATGTGTGTGCTTATAGGCTGTGAAGCGCTCGATGGTAGAGGGGAAGGCTGGGGATCGACAGCTGCAGAGCTGCCCCTGCCCTGTGGTGGCAACGTGGAATTGGCACCTTGGGCTTTGCTGGGAAACAGAGGGTGAGAGCTAATAAAAGATCAGTTTCTAATCTTCTGTTTTGGGGGAAATGCTGAGCAGCAGCAGAAGTGCTGGAGCCACTGATCTACAGATTGCTGTGGCTTTGCTTAGTCTTGTTTCACATTATAATGATTTTCTACGAGCTTGTGTGTACGTGTGTGTGTGTTAATGAAGGCTTTGGTTCAGTACAAGCTGTTATTACTGGACCACGATTTCTTGGTCTCTTTCACAAGCAAGTGAATTTTCCCAATGTCCTGCCTCTCTGTATGCACATGCATGCACATGTGTGTGCACTTGGGGATCTTTCAGGATGGAAAGTGCAGTGGAAATGTAAAATACTATAATTATGTGCAGTGTTCATTTCTATTTTTGCTCTGCAGTCAGCTTGGCAAGTGGAACTCTGTGTCTGGGCAGTCTCATATCTGATCTGATCTATTTGTCTGTGCTTTTTTGCATTGTGGTTTACAGCCCTGCAATTGAAACCTTCAAGATTACTTAAAGATGGAATGAGAGTGTGCTTCCATTGAGCTTTGTAAAGGCCATTTCTTCTAGTGCAAAATAATGGGCCTAAATGACTTGACAGTGCTCCTTTTAAATCCACCACTTGGTTCCTGAGGGGGTGGGGGCGAGGAGGTAATGTATAGGTCTTACAGGAATAAAGCCAGTGTTTTGTGCTCCCCTGCGGCTCTGCAGCAGTAGCTCACTGACTGACCCTATTAGCAGAGCCGTGCTGTCATCGCGGGCGAGTCCGGTGTGCGGACGGGAAACTGAACTAAACAAATAGCGTGAAGTTAGGGGATGCGGTGAGGCTACGGTGGTGACTGCCAAATGGGGAAAAAATGAAATGCTGGTGGGAAGGAAGGGATACTTCCTTATATCTCAGTGGTGAAAAAAAAAAAAAAAATCCGAGTCTTTCCTTCACTCCAGTTTCCTTTGAAGGTGCAGCTGTGGGAATGACAGGTCGGAGGAGTTCCAGTGCAGGCAATGCCACGCAGTGCTGTAGAAAGGCAGGTGGGGGGTACCAGTGGGGTGCATTTCTCTCTGAGCTGCTCCTGAGCCCGTGCACTAGCATTGCTCTTTGGAGAAGCTGCAACTACTGCTGGAACCTCTTATGGATGAGAGGGAGAGACGAGGCCTCAGTCAATCGATTGTTAAAGATCCCACCGCACTTTTCACGAGATGAGGGGACAATAACCTCTGTGTCCTGGCCAGATTCCAGGTCATTGCTTTCTGCCCATGTAAAATTTCCCCTTCCCCTCCTCCTGCCATTTGTCCTGGAGAAGTTATCATTCGCTTCCTCTCCTAATGACTCACGGGTAATGCTGCTGGCACACAACTGATGCTTTATTTCATCCTGGTGATGAGGGAGTGATCCCTGTGATTTGGGGTCTTTGGGCTGAAAGAGGTGCTATGGAAACATAAAGATGTTTGGAGTATACACATATATACAAAAGTGCTGTTGGTTACTGTTCCCTTCAGCTGCTGTTTCGGAACAGGTAAACAGGTTTTCCAGCTGCATCTTCCAGCTAAATCCAAATCATAAATGTGTGTGTGTGTGTGTCTTCAGAGTGTGTGTGTGCGCGCGCAAGCCTGTCTCTTGCCCCCCTTCCGTCTTGGAACAAGAAGAATGTGTCAAGCCCTCTGGCTGCAATCCAGGACTCTCCGTGGAACTATAAATCGACCCGTCAGGGAGGGGGAAAGAGATTAACGTTGGCCGTCTTCATTAGTGAGTCCCCAGAGGAAACTGGGTCTGCCATGAGCCGTGAATGAGACCAGCTGAGAGAGGAGGGGGAGAGTTTGCGGTTTTTATCACTGCCTCCAGAGACCCTGGAGGAGTGGAGGAAAAGAGTGTGATAGGGATGGGAGGATGTAAAATGAAGGAAGCCGGAGCTTTTCAGCGCATCGCTCGCTCCCTCATTGGAGGGCAGGTAGCTGGTTGCTGCTCCTCCGCGCCAATCCCTGACCCGTGAGCCCATGTGTGTGGCTGGAGTACTTGGCATGCTAATTGGGAGCAGAGAGGAGTGAGCCCAGTGGCAGTGCAATGCCCTGCCATGCTAAACAAGTGCTGGTAATTGCATTCAAGGTACTTTCATTATGTCAGATTTTTCACAGAACCAGAAAAGTGCATTTATCACGAGCGGCATAATTCTTCCTGGGCATTGCTCGGGGTGTGTGTGTGCTTAATTCCCTGCCCCCCCCTTCCCTCCCAGAAAGATGAAAGTAATTCTTGCCTATGTTTCATTCTCACTTGCACACTGATTTTTACAAATAGCTTCTTTGAGCTTCAAACAACAATCTCTTTCTTCCTCGCTGTCTTTATTGTATGTTTGCACTGCAGGCTCATGCAAACACATGCATGCGCTAACGCACACGTGTGCTAACTGTTGTTCTTCCAGGCTGAAGGAGGGTACAGAGGCTGCAACTGCAGCTGGTAACATTTCAGGTTCCCTTGTAAAGTCCCGGAGAGCCTGGATTGTGGTGGTGCTCCTACCAGTAAAATCTGGTTTAAGCTGGTAGTTGTCTCTCCCCCCCACCCCACCCCCCCGCTTCCCCCCCAGCCCCCCCTGCTTCTTGCAGTGAGTGACGCAGGCTCGACAGCTCCAGATAGTGATGCTCTTTATTCACGGAGCAAGCATCACACACATCGTGGCAATACCAGCTATGCACACACCCTGTTCCTACCAGGGTACCTAGCCATGACCTGAGGGGACCGGGACCACCGGGGAGAGGGAGACTTCTTGTCTGTTGCCCATGTGGTCCTTGTCACCTCTGCAGCATGACAACAAGAGAACCAATTAGTGTCAGTTGTGGTGGTGGTTCTTACTGATGGGGACACGGACCTGGCTAAGATGTGAACTGAGACATGATATGTCTTCCTGCTCTGACTCCCTGCGGGTCTGTGGGGTGGGGGAGTAGCACTTGGGAGCAATGGAGCTCCTGGGAATTACAGCTGGTGCCTGCAGTCACTCCGGTTGATGGAGGTGAGACACCTTTGCAGGCAGTTGCAGCTACTGATCTTCCTGGCACAGATCTCTGCTAAAACTTGTTGTCCTCTTCTCCCTTTCCTCCTCAGTGCTGCGTTTTTGTTCTCTTGCTGTTTTCCTCTTAGACAACTTACTGCCCTCAGTACGTGCACAGCTTCCCTTCTCTGCTCTACGTTGGTATCCGCAGTCCTTTGTACAGTGCAAGGCTTCGCCTTTGCCTTTACACACCCCACCGGTTCGTAGACACCTCTGTTGTGGAATTTGTCAGCTTCTTGAAATTGTTTTCTAACTAGCACTTGCAACACAGCTGTGACTTGTGGTTCTAGGCAGTTAATATTTACTAAGTTAAATGATGCTCCTTGGTAGTAAGTAAAAGTAATAATCCATTTTTCTGATAGTGATAATTTTTTTTTTAAAATGTTTTGTTTTGTAAAGACCAACCCATAGCTTATAGGTCCCTAGCTGCAGGTCTTTGCAGGCAGAACTGGAAAAACAACTAGTAATATTTGGAGTAGAAATGTGGGCAGGAAGGAGAACAGAAAGCTGGGGGAAAGGAGCTGCTGTTGATGTGAAAGGAGAGTACTACTGATGCTAAAAAGTGGCATTTCGGGTGAGTCAGCCCCAGAGCTGGTCTAAAAGCCAGGAATCCTGCTGCTTCCGTCTTATCTTTTACATCTCTTACTGTTCCCAGCTGAGGAGCATGCACTGATGTTTTGCCATACCTTGGAAGGAGAAGAAATAAATGATGATGAGTAGAAGGGTAACTGCACTACGGTGTGTCATAACACAACACCAGCTACAGTGTCACTAATGAACAAGCTGATGGATGAGTTATTTACTCTGCAGTCCAGAGGGAAGAGGCCACCTTTGCTGACACCCACCTGTGAGCAGTCCGAGGGCTCTGCACTGAGAGCAGGACTGTCATCTGCAGCGGCAAAATCCCCCTTTTTCTCATGCAGCTGGATGCCCTTTGGAAACCTCCAGTTGAAGCCTGATCCTGTTTAACTTGTGGTGTGGCCTGAGGCAGTTCGGTCTGCAAGGCAACCTGCTGCCAGCCAGGTTGGAGGTCTCTGCTCCTGGGGGAACTCTGTCCTGGTGGAAGAGTGGAGGAGGGACAAGGGGAATGCAGCCTGCTGTGGGGGAGAAGTGCTGTGGTAGATTAAAGCAGCTGCTGAGGGACTACTCCAGTGAAGCCTGAAATCAGATTGTTTGACACACATCATGTTAGAAGCACCTGGCTGGTTCTGTTTGCCCCACAGCTCCCTACCTCAGAGAGAAAACAAGGATTTTCACTGCTCCAGAATCGCTTTACTCTTCCCTTCCCTCGCTATGCCCCAGAGGGTAGATTGCCTGCCTGCAGTGAGCCACGGGTATCTGCTGGAGGGTGGTAGAAGGCTTTGGGAACCCCTCACCCCAATGGCATCCCCCTGTCTGAGAGACAGAGAGCTTATGGGTTTGTTTGGTGTGATTTTATTTTATTTTTTTCCAGCTCTGATTTTTGTTCTGCCTCATTTGCATATTGTGTTTTTTTCCAAGCCTCTGCATCTCCTTTCTTCCTCCTCGTTTTTTTTTTTTAATTCTCTTCTCTCTGCTAAAGATTGCTCCCTAACTCTCAAATGTCCCTCCCCTGCCTCACTCCCCCCCCCTGCATTTTCCTTTCATCCTTTGTTCTTGATTGCTTGTGCCCGGGAGCAAAGAAAGGAAAAGGAAAGGATACCATCTCTCTCTGAAATACAGGAGAGAGAGAAAGGCAGGCAGGCAAAGTTGTCAGCCTGGCAGAGTAAGACTGAATCCATGTCAGGAACATGCTGCGCACCTTAAACACACGGGATTCACCTCCTCCATTACGCTTGCTGTGCCGTGCCATGTGGTGTGCCTCTGGTCCTGCCAGCCCTGGATGGGACTCCCCTGCAGAAATGTTGCTTTTGGCATCTGCTGCCCCAGGGGAATGAAATGGGGATCTGGGATGGACCAAAACTGCCCGCCGTGCCAGCCTAGATTACTAACAGTACAGAGTCCCCTCCCGGTCCTGGTCCCACTGTGAATCTGCCATGTCTCTCTCACACAGGAGTGTAGGTATTCATCTGAAATGTGTGTGCACGCTGGCTGATACATCACATCTTCCCTTCCATCTCCTCTCCCCCTGCCTCAGCAGCACTGCCATAATCTCTCAAAATCAACAGGCCATTACAGTCTGATGTAACTCAATGAGTACTCTGAGACAGAAATCCTGCAGTGTACTTAAAAATCCTAATGTAGAAACACAACGCTGTCCTGCATTCTCCCTCCACCTCGTCTCCTGGTTTCTAGTGTAAAATCAGCATTGTTCTATGTCTGCACATACGGTTTTTAGCAGAGTGGATTGCTAGGCTTTGGCTAGCCTTTTATTCTCTTTCAGCTCCCGGAATCTCAAATACAGAGTCTGATCTCTTCCCCCCCCTGCCCAACCTTCTCCCGTTTTTCTGTTAGCTTTCTGGAGCGCTGACTTTTAGCTCATGCCTTGGGAGAGCGGAGGTCACAGAGACCTTGCAGAGGCCCTCTGTTTCATCTGCCTTTACCCGTCTGGCTTGTCCCTTGCCAGTGGAACATGTGCTTTTGTTGATTAGACCCCGTGGGTGGCCAGTTCAGGTGAAGATGGGCCATGCTGGGTTTTGCACAGCAGAAATGTCTTTCTGCTGTTTGCCTTGTTTCCCTAGAAGAGCTTTATCTTAGATGTAGCCCTATATTTCAATCCTTCTTCTTAGTCCCCTCCCCCAAGTTTTTGTTGTAAGCCGCATTTCTGCCCAAGAGGACTGTCATTGAGAGCAGCCCTGCCGAGAGGGACTTGGGGGTACTGGTGGATGAAAAGCTGGACATGAGCCAGCAATGTGTGCCCACAGCCCAGAAGGCCAACCGTACTCTGGGCTGCATCAGGAGAAGCGTGGCCAGCAGGTCGAGGGAGGTGATTCTGCCCCTCTACTCTGCTCTGGTGAGACCTCACCCAGAGTACTGCATCCAGCTCTGAAGCCCTCAGCACAAGAAGGATGTAGATGCAAGGGGGAACATTGCCACTAAAGACGAGGAAAAGGCTGAGATACTCAACGCCTTCTTTGCCTCGGTCTTTAATGGCCCGACGAGTTATCCCCAGGGTACCCAGCCTCCCGAGCTGGAAGGTGGGGACAGTGAGTGGAATAAACCCACCATAATCCAAGAGGAAGCAGTCTTTGACCTGCTATGCCACCTGGACATCCACAAGTCTATGGGGCCGGATGGGATCCACCCAAGAGTGCTGAAGGAGTTGGCAGAGGAGCTTGCCAAGCCACTCTCTATCATTTATCAGCAGTCCTGGATAACAGGGGAGATCCCAGATGACTGGAGGTTGGCAAATGTGACGCCTATCTTCAAGAAGGGCCAGAAGGAGGATCCGGGGAACTACAGACCAGTCAGCCTGACCGCAGTACCGGGGAAGATTATGGAGAGGTTCATCTTGAGTGTGCTCACCAGGCACATGGAGGACAATCAGGGGATCATGCCCAGTCAGCATGGGTTCATGAAAGGCAGGTCTTGCCTAACCAACCTGATTTCCTTCTACGCCCAGGTGACCGGCCTGGTAGATGAGGGAAAGGCTGTCGATGTTGTCTACCTGGACTTCAGCAAAGCCTTTGACACAGTCTCCCATAGCATTCTGCTGGAGAAGCTGGCAGTTCATGGCCTAGATGGATATACTCTTCACTGGGTTAAAAACTGGCTGCATGGCCGAGCCCAGAGAGTCGTGGTGAATGGAGCTAAATCCAGTTGGCGGCCGGTCACAAGCAGTGTCCCCCAGGGCTCAGTTTCAGGGCCGGTCTTGTTTAATATCTTTATCAGTGACCTGGATGAGGGGATTGAGTGTGCCCTCAGTAAATTTGCAGATGACACCAAACTGGGTGGGAGTGTTGATCTGCTGGAGGGGAGGAGGGCTCTGCAGAGGGACCTGGACAGGCTGGATCGATGGGCTGAGGCCAATTGTATGAGGTTCAACAAGGCCAAGTGCCGGGTCCTGCACTTTGGTCACAACAACCCCATGCAGCTTGGGGAAGAGTGGCTGGAAAGCTGCCTGGTAGAAAAAGACCTGGGGGTACTGATTGAAAGCCAGCTGAATATGAGCCAGCAGTGTGCCCAGGTGGCCAAGAAGGCCAATGGTATCCTGGCCTGTATCAGAAATAGTGTGGCCAGCAGGAGCAGGGGAGTGATCGTGCCCCTGTACTCGGTGCTGGTGAGGCCGCACCTCAAATACTGTGTTCAGTTTTGGGCCCCTCACTCCAAGAAAGATGTTGCATTGCTGGAACATGTCCAGAGGAGAGCAACCAAGCTGGTGAGGGGTCTGGAACACAAGTCATATGAGGAGCAGCTGAGGGAACTGGGGTTGTTTAGTCTGGAGAAGAGGAGGCTGAGGAGGGACCTGATCGCCCTCTACAACTGCCTGAAAGGAGGCTGTAGTGAGGTGGGGGTTGGCCTCTTCTCCCTGGTAACAGACGATAGGACAAGGGGGAATGGCTTGAAGCTGCGCCAGGGCAGGTTTAGGCTACACATTAGGAAAAACTTCTTCACCGAAAGGGCTGTCAGGCTCTGGAATGGGCTGCCCAGGGAGGTGGTGGAGTCCTCATCCCTGGAGGTCTTTAAAAGAAGGATAGATGAGGTGCTTAGGGACATGGTTTAGTGGTGGGATGGCAGTGCTAGGTTAACGGTTGGACTCGATGATCTTAAAGGTCTTTTCCAACCAAGGTGATTCTATGATTCTAAGGACATGGAACTGTTGGAGTGGGTCCAGAGGAGGGCTACAAAAATGATCCGAGGGCTGGAGCACCTCTCCTATGAGGACAGGCTGAGAGAGTTGGGCTTGTTCAGCCTGGAGAAGAGAAGGCTGCGGGGAGACCTGATTGTGGCCTTTCAGTACCTAAAGGGGGCCTATAGGAAAGATGGGGACAATCTTTTTAGCAAGGCCTGCCATGACAGGACAAGGGGTAATGGCTTTAAACTAAACCAGGGTAGGTTTAGACTGGATATAAGGAAGAAATTCTTTACAGTGAGGGTGGTAAAACACTGGAAGGGGTTGCCCAGAGGGGTAGTGGAGACCCCATCCCTGGAAACATTCAAGGCTAGGTTGGACAGGGCTCTGAGTGTCCCTGCTCACTGCAGGGGATTGGACTAGATGACCTCTAAAGGTCCATTCCAATCCAAAACATTCTATGATTCTATCTGTAAGCCTTATCGGGAAGGAGCATCTGCTTTCCTGATATTTGCAGGTTATTCCTGTTTCTCATAGGGACTCTATGTTGCAGGTCGATGCAATGGGGTAGCCCAAACCTTGATGTTATGTCTCACAGAACTGAATTCTTCATGATTATTTTCTGTACATAAGATAAACATGAATGATGGACAAAACTGAGCGAGATGCTTGCTGTACGAATCACATCTACTGTCAACAGTTCTTCCAAGCCTCTTACCACGGTGTCTTGCTGGGAGGGCTGGGGTATCATGATTTGTATGTCACTGCTCTATCAGTGATGAGATGCTGTTAGTTCTCCTTTCTGACCTGGCCTCAGAAGAAGCATAAATGAGTTGCCTGAGGTGGGATTCCAAAACTGGATGCCAGAAGATACTGTACCCCATAGCTCCTTTCCAGCCTGCCTGAGGTCTGAAGACAGGCATTGGATTGTTTATCAGAACCTGTAAGGTAAGCTACCTCCTGAGACTTAGAGAAAACAGTTGGTTTTGCTGTCTAGGATCCCGTGCATGATGCCCGTGACTCGGTCCCCTTCAAGAGCAGTCTCTCTTTTGCTTCTGTTGTCCACTTATGTTGACTAATTGCAGGCAGATGACCAATACAAAAGAGCTGGCAGAGATGCATGATTTTCATTAGCTGTCAAAAAGAGATGAGCAATTAGCAGAGTCTCCAGGCCTAATCCAAAACTTTCCTTTATGTCAAGAGTGAAACCAGCAGATTAGTCATGAAGTCTCTTGTTCAAAGGAACTATTTGGGGTTCTTGCCAGTGGCAAAACCATCTGTTTTAACCAGGTAGTTCACCACCCAAAGCTTTCCTGTGATGGGGTGGGTGTTTGGGTATCTCAGTGGAACCAAAGAAGCATGGTCTTTGCTTCATGCCCATGGTAGTGTAAGGTGCCGGAGACACACTGCCACGCTGCTTGGACCACTGACCCATTTGGTCTGATATGCTGTCTTGGGTGCTGGAGCTGGCTGTGATGCTGGAGCTGAGACCAAGTGTTGGTTGGAAAGTGAAGAAGACTCCGCTGTGGCTAGCTTGGAACAACAAACCTGAGACAGAAGCTGCTCCTTTATGTCTCTGTCAAGTTGGCTTTATTATACTTTGAAACGCGAGGGTCTGTACTAGTTTATAACTGATTTCCTATCTGATACCACTGAGGATGTTTTCATTATCCTTAGAGAAGTCTAACTGAATTAAGATACTGTCCATTTTTTTTCTGGCCTATCTAAGCAACTTTATCACTCCATGTGCATCTATCCTGTGGCTGCAGAGGCTGTGATTTGGCAAGGCCCCTCTCCGGTGCATCTAAGAAACTGCACTTGTCCTCCATGTCCAAGTATCCAGGCAGCCTCATGCCAGAACTGCAGGCACTAGCGATGAAAATGAGGGACTCCTCTGTTCATGCTTACCCATACATCCAGCCAACGGGTTTCATAGCTTATCGTCCGCTGGTCCCAGTCACAGCGTTACAGCTGCTTGAGCAGCTTGAGATTCCCTTTTCCTTTACTTTCCCTTCTCTTCACCCCGCTATCTTGCCTTCCTTTAGAGCAGCTTCTCTGGCTTGCTATAAAATCTGTTCTCTGGTATGGAAAGCTCCTGTACAGCTGTGTGACTCTGGAAGAGACTTGGTGACCATCTCTGTCAGTTCTCTCTCACATTCCTAATTTAATCTGAAAACACTCTCTTTTCCCTCTCTTGTCCCTCTTAGCATTTCTCTTCTCCTTCCGTTGTAGATATGAGTGCTTGAGCCAGTTGGGAATATTGATTAAATGGTGGGGTTTTTTTCTCTTTTGGAAAGTCTTAGTTTGAACAGTAATAAGTGTCTGTCTAAGATACAGCATTTCATACAAGTTTCACAGGGAAAGGAATGCGGTGTCGTCCGCTGCCCAGAATATCCTCTAGCTTGCCAGCTTAAAGGCCCTCCTCTGAGCTGGAGCAAAGCGTTGTGCCCGAGGTGGTCAGCAGAGCATTTTTTTGGTGGTTGTCCTTACCAAAACAGATCCTGCTTCCCAGTCACGCCTGGGGACAGTGCGAGGGAATGGAGGGAGCACCAGTGGCTTCATAAACCATAAATTGGCTTTGTCACCAGCAGCCAGGATCCAGCTGTGCCTTCGGGCCCTCTGTGAGGAGGGGGAGGAGAGGCTTGTTTTGTTTTGTGTTTTGTTTCCTTAAAGCTTTGAAAAGGCGTGTGATCTACTGCAGTGTAATTAAGGCATTCTTACATCTGTTTGACTTTGGAAGTTGGTGTGTGATAAGTTTTTCCTGGAAAATAACTTCAAAAGGCATTGGAGGGTGAAAGGACAGGATTGGGGGACAAGTTATGATCCTGGTACTTATTGATACGATGCACTAAGTAACTGCTTGTCAAGCTGCAGGTTCATATTAAGTGGTACTGGCAGTACCACGGGTACGGTATCATTTACAACACATGCAGCTCAAGGGAAGGAGAGGAGGTATGCCATAACACTGGAGGGAAGGGTGCTGGGTGAGGGCTCAACATGCCATCATTCAAACCCAAGCTTGCCTCTGCTGACGTTGTTGTTGAGCTTCTCTGCATCTCCAGAAGAAGATGCGCCGGAGGGCTTCCCTTTGTGAGCTGTGGCTGTGGGTGTCTGATGAGGAAAGCAGGAATTAGCCTTGAACCCCTTCTGACTGAGCTGGGGGAAGGGAAGCAGATGAACAAACCGAATGGAAGCAGGCTTGCATTTAATCTGTACCATTCATGATTTGAAGTTGAAATCTACGGCTCAGAGATGAGGCAGTGTTGGGGTTTGGGTTGTGGGTTTCAGGGTTTTGTGGTGGGTTGAAGCAGATACAGATCAGCACGACTGCTGAATAGAATGGACCCAGTTGCCTCCCACGTTCCTTGTTACTGCTGCAAGTGTTCTGTCGTAAACTAACCTAGTAAAAACATCATTTTTCAGCCAGATCTGGTCGGGGAAATGTGCAGGGGGAGGGAGGGAAGAGACAGGAGGGGCCTGATTGCCCCTCTCAGCAGAAGTAAGGACTTGGATCATTTTGACGTGTTATCCGACAACTTTTTTTCAGCTTATTTAGATAACTTGTCTGCCTCTGCCCTTTGCCCTCTTCTGTTATCCCCATTTAATAGTATTTCCCAGCTTCACGAGGGTGTGATGAGGGTATTGCAGGCTGTGAAGTGGTCAGATGCAACATGCATGTGTGTGTGTAAACGTGTGCGAGAGAGACCTAAGATAATCAGCTCCACTGCAAAACCTCTGTGGGGCAAGAAATGGCTTTGGCAAGGGCTGCTGATGGGAGGGAGCGGGCTGCCTCAGCATGGCCAGGTCTGCACAGAGCTTTCCAACGCGTGTCCTGGCCCGGTTGTGTTGTGCTGACTGTGCGTGACTCAGCCCAGCCTTGGTGGCATTTCACAGTTTGTCTGCAACACAATAGTGCCGGAGTGCTGCCGCCCATCAATTCTGAAACTAAAGGGGGTGGCAGCAGTGGGCAGAATCCTATTGATTGCGCTGTAAATCAGAAGGCTAAGGGAAAAAGCCCGATTCCCAGGAAAATTGCAGGTCCGTCTCTCACCTGCTGCAGGCGGAAGAGTCTTTCTGCCACCTCCTTTGGGCACGTGCAACATCAGTACTTAAATCTTTTGTGTGCAGGGACAATTGGTAGTCTGGTGTCTAAGATCAGTGCTAATTCTTATCATATTTTGTGCAGGCAAATGGTGGGATTTCTCCCAGAGGACAAAGATCTGTGCCATAGGATTGCCCCTCTCCCTTTTGCAAGCAGTGGGCTCTGCCCCTTTGTGCCCCGGGGACCACCTGGCTTTGGGAATTGAAAACCAGAGAATTTCCCTAGTGTCAGTCTGTGAAAGGAGACAGAGAGCTCCAGGAAGAGCAAAGGTGTTGCTCTGGGGTGGGATGTGGCCGGATTAACATGGGACGGAGATGGGAACCAATGCCAGGGCTGGAGAATGCAGTGGAGTTAAGAGATTTGGGGGACACGATGAATTGCTGGGCAGGAGATAGACAGATGGAGGGAGATCTTGGAGGAGGTCCCAAAATTGCCCTATTTAGTACATTTTGGATAGTCATCACTCTTCTCATCATGCATATGTTTTGGGAACGGGCCAGGGGAGGTTTCAACAGAATCAGAATCACAATCTCAGCTTAAAAAAAAAACCACCACCAAACCCCAAACAAAACCAGACTCATTATTTTGGGGTCATTTTTATATGCATTGAGAAGCTTTTTTTTTTTTTTTTTTTTTTAAAAAAAAATCTGTTAACTGTTAATACCTCTTCTTACCCTTCCATTCAAAGAGGGGATTTTTGCCAGGCTCAAGTATAAACAGGAGTTTCACATAGATTCAGGACAGATGTAGAGGCAACCTGGGAAAAATGGAATGGCAGGAAATCACGTTGGTCACAACTGAAATGCTCAGCACAGCCAAAGCGCTTGAGCTAGTGAACCTTTTTTACAGCACATGTTGCCCCTGTGCCATAGATTGTTAATTTTTTTTTACCGGGAGCAGATGGAGAAAACCTCTGGGGATAGGATATTTCTCCTGTGACGGGAGAAGAGCTTGTGTGCACTGCGGGGGGGGGAGACTCGCACCTCTTGCTTTTCATATGTCTGGGTTAGCAGGAAAGCGCTGCGAGGATCATGGCTGTACCGGATCCGTGTTTGCTTAAGGTGCTGAGGGATGCTGAGGTCAGACGAGCTTCCTCTGCTGCAGTGGGGAACTGCTGTTTCTGCTGTTACAAGCCACACAACGATGAGATATTTATTAGGCTAATGAGCAAATTATAATTCAAAGCTTCAGGATGAACAAAAAAAGAAATGTATGTTAGCTCCCAACTGGTAATGGTTGTAGGATCAGAGTCATAGAATTCTTGAATTTCAAAGTTTTCCCAAGTGACCAGAGCTTGGATGAGATGCAGCTATATATGAGTATGTGGTTATATTCTTAAACTTAGAAATGTGTGTGTGTGTTGTGGTCACAATATAGAGAATGAGGGAAAAAGCAACCTTACTTCATTTCCTGCCTTTTTCTATGTGAATTCTCATTCATAAAGCACAGAGAAAGGATATTTTTGTACAGTGTTTCCTAGGGGGATTTTTTTTTTCCCCCTGCTAAAAGAAAATGCAGAAAACTTTGGTCATGCATTTAAATGCATCTGTGTTTGGTTTGTGGCGTAGAGGTCTAAGCGTGCATTAGGACATGACCTGCCTAGTGTACCTGTTTTGTATCACCTCTGTACACAGAGCGGGGGGTTGTGCAAACTATATTGCTTTGCTATCCAAAGGCAGTTTGGGATTACAGTTTATCTGGGCCGGATTCAAATGGTGGCCTCAAGGAGAAACACTCTTTATTCATTTGAGCTGGATGCTGCCTGAGTTTTGGAATCTTGCAAATATGTTGGCATTTATATAATAAACACAAACTTTAAGATTGTTTCTTTTCCTTGAGGAACTCTTGACTTCATAAGCTTTTATTGTGAGCTGGTTGTTAGGGCTGAGAATTTGCCACTGACTCCCTCTCCCCACCCCAAAACAAACAAATAAATAGAACCATATGCAGTTGACTTCATCCTCCAAACAGCCTCTTAGGCTACTTCCCTATGAAATCAGCAGCTTTTTTTCCTTTTTTTTTTCTTTCAAGTTTTGAGACATGCCAGACCACTGTAGGCTGTGTGGAGAAGGAAGGTGTTAGCCCTAGCGATGACTCTTAAGTCAGCTGTCAGCTCCATCCGAAGTATCAGTCATTTTCCCATAGCTAAAGTCACTGCAACATGTTTTTCTTGCCTCATTCCCTGTGTGAAATGAGCTGCTGTAGCAAAGGAGTTTTAAAGCCATTCTTTGTTGTTTGGTTTTTTTTTTTCCCCTCCAAAATAGAATAATTTAATCATCTTCTTAATCATACTTCTCGATGTACGGCCAACAGACATTATTTTTTTCAGTGGCTGTTTCTGGTTTAGACTCGACATAAATCTGTTTCGATTTGTCAATGATGCGATCCGGTTCTAGACAATGAAGTGACCCGAAGATCAGCCTGGTTCTGCATTTTATTCTGGCCAATACTACTGAATTCCCATGTGGTCTTTGCTCAGTCACCTACAAATTTATCTTTTTTTTTCCTGTTAGCTTTGCAATTGAGGTAGCTCCTGGTAAACTCTCAAAGGTTTTGTGGCTGTTTAATTTAGTTGATATTGGCAGAGCATGCACCAGATCCTAATATTAGACCAGGAGGGAAGCACCCTGTGACCCAGCAGAATTAGAGTGAGAGGATGAAGTGACAGAAAGGGACCAATGATGGAAAAAACCAAGGGGTACCGGAGGGAAGCTGGTGTTCAGCTGCAGGGAATGTGGAGGATTATGCAAAAGGGTGAGAGGAAAGGAGATGCTGCAGATCAAAGAAGGAAAGGAAGTGGAAAAAAGGATAGGTCAATTAGCTTTATAGATTACATTTATTTGATTTTACTTTTGAGGCACTACCCTATGTTTCTAAACTTTGCTTTAACAATGCTTTCTTTTGTTTTAAGCATCTGGCCACTCTAAATTATCATGTTAAATAATTTTGAGCAGGAAGACCTTTAAAATTTGCTCCTGAGGTCATACAGTGTCTGATAGCACCCTCCTTTCCCTAGGAAATAGCCCCTTGAATTCTTGAAGGTGTCCTTGGCACAGTCCCCTGCCAGTTTGCTCTGGTGGATTTCAAATTGTTGTCCTGTGTTGTAGATGAGAACTTCCTAACATGTAAAGCATTTAAGAGCAACAAAAAGTAAGTACTGAAAGATTCTTGTCTGTGGATTTTTTTCTTTCTACTTTTTAGGGAATAATGTGCCTGATTTAAAACTGTGCCCGATAATGCCTCTGGTTTTGTTTGTTTGGGTCTCAGTGGTGGTTGTCCTCTTTTCCCTACTGCCAGCTCTGCATGTGAGGAAGGTACGGCAAGGAGAAAGGGGTGCAGTGGGGATGGTTTGTGATGACTTGTTTCAGGAAATAACAGGCGGGTGGCCACTGCTGGTCTGAAACGGGGGGCTGGGGTTCAGCCACAGAGCAGCTTATTTCCAAAATTAATGCTTAAAACTTCCCATTTTGACAAATAACAATTTAAAAAATAATGAAGCACAATAAGAAATGTTAAGACTTGTACTTTAAAACTACCTGAAGATAGGTGAATCACGTGAAAATTCTCCCAGTAAAAATATTTATGTTTTCTCTCACTGGACCAGTATGTTGAAGTGTAACCTTTGGGTTTCACACAAGCTTCTGCAGTGACTAATTAGGCAGTGGAAAAGCAGAGAAATCGCCTCACCTCTGACCGCAGCACTAGTTTAAAAAGTTGTGGAAAATAAAAGCAACCGCTGCAATCCTGGGCTATAAGAGGGGGTGGAGATAGAGGGGCTGCCTCCACAGGGCTGGGGTTGGTGTTGCACTGACTAGCAGCATTCGTAACTGTTGCTTCTAAGATGGATAGGGAAGAGAGACTTCTTCCCTAATGCACGACGGTCACCTGTAGGAGCCGAAGGAGGCTTTTGGGGGTTCTGCTGCCCTCCATCACCAGGGGCACGGGATGGGGCAGCGCCTTGCGCTGTCAGTGGCGTTGGGCAGCGACCACCTGCAGGAAGTGGTGTGGTGTGGCATCCCATCAGGAGGGACCAAAGGCCCCGCTGGACACAGCAGCTCCTGCGTTATCTCCTCTTTTATCTCCTCCTTCACCATCGGCTCATTTCCTTCAGACAGTGACAGCCCTGTGAAATCTTCCAGGAGCTGCAGCATTTGTCTCCCTTGAAACTTGGGAGAGCAGGGGACAGGGGGACGGGGGGGGAAGTGGGGGGAGAGGATTGGGCCTTTTTTTTTTTTTTCTTGCTTTAGGCTTTTATTTACGTGTTTTGTTTTTTTTTTTCCCTGGAGAGCACACATCTCGGTATTTCAGGCTGCTTTTTGCCTTCAGGAAATCCCTATGAAACGATCAGAGGATTTGAGGGTCTGTGAGATGCTTCTGTATTTTGAGTCCTAATCACTTAGGTGAAAAAGAATAAGTAAATTATATATTGAACCGCTAACTGGTGCTGAGGCCTGGTGGTTTCCATGGCAACAGGGCTGGAAATAGCAGCCTGTGACGTCACCAGCACGGCACAGGTAGAGTCGGATCCCGCCGTTTCCCCCTGAAGAAGTGAGCGCGACAGGCACAAACACCTTGACATTGCAATTAACATATGCAAATATCCCAGCCACCCCAGGGTACCTGTCCATCGCCGAGGTACACCGAGTTCACCTCGTGTGCAGCAGAAATGTCCGGGCCCTCTTGCAGGTACTAAGGGAGGCTGGATCGCCCCACCCCATGCCTGCCCTCTGCGCATTGCCCACGTTGGGGTGTGGAGCTGTGGGGTGAGGCCTTTCAGCCCACGCCAGCAGCCTCACATCTGGGTTGAGGGGCTCAGGTCTTCTCCGGTGCCTGGTGATGCCCCAGTTGCCCAAGTTGCTCCTCTAATTCATCTGACAGCTGCAGTATTGCACGTGAGAGGAGAGAGACTTCTAAACAGCTCGGCTTGGACACCTTCTTTCTGGAGATGGATAAAAGACCTGGTAGGTTTGGTTTTGGTCTGGTTATTTTTTTTAATTTGGTTGGTGTATTTTTTTGTTTGTTTTGTTATTTTCTGGAGGATTTGGTTTTATTTTCCCTTTCTCTTTTATCTTTGAGGCGCCAAGAATGTAAACTCTGGTCTTTTCTGGCATTGCTGAAGGACAAGTGGGAGGTGTAAATGAATCTATGAATGTGAACATTTAAAACCTTAATTGAAGGGGTGAATGTGGTGAATCTTTAACAAAGGCCTTCTCTACTCAAAATATTAATTACTTGTGGAAGTAAATACGTTTTAAGCAAAACAAACAACCAGCCTGATTCAGCATGGTGTTGTGATTATCCTTGTAGAGTCAAGAAGGGAGGTTCTGCCTTAAGCCTCTTGGACTGTACTCTACTGTAGGTGCAGGTGTGCCCCACTCCTGTGTGACAGGGACTGCCCCACGCTGGAACCTGGGCAGACAGTGGCAAGGTGGAAGTGAAGAGTAAGTCACTGTTGAGCTGTGGAACTGAATATCCTTTAGCCAGCAACAACAAAAAAACCCACCCCACTGATCTGATTACCTACCCCTACGCATGATCAAACCACAGTAGATGTGATACTGCCGCATGTTTTCTGGTGTTTGTGTTCAATTTAGTTTTAGCTGTCCCGAGTGATTGCATTTCCAACGTTCTCCCGAGGAGATGAGACCATATGCCTCCCTGTTAAGGTGATTTGTCCTCTTTTTCCCCATGCAGCAACAAGCCTGTGTTTTTCCTTTCTTGGTTTCTGCTGGCCTTAAGCATAGCCCAGGTAGCGTTGAATGATCCCCCCTTTTGTTTGTGCCTGTCAGAGGTTTATAGACAGTTGAGTTCTCAGCTCACTGGCCATGGCTTAGCAAGCTCTCGTATTTAGTCCTTGTGTTTGTAAATTGATTTCTCATTCTCGGTAATGTACTTGTTGCTCTTCTGCAACCTTCTATGAGCTTTTTGAGCAGGTTTAGCCCAGAATTAAATACAGGCTTTCAGGTATTGTTACAACCAAAACAATTTGAGGCTTGTCAGCTCTAGAGGCTGCTAATAGTACTGCAAGCACATGCAGCAAGCACAGCTATTTGCTTGCAGCAGTGCCCACCTGTACATAGAAGTAGCTCTGTTACAAGAATACTCTCCAGGAGGCTGCCCACTGATGCATCCTGCATCTCCTATGCCTGCATCATTGCAATGACTGTGCGTACAAAATGCTGATGTTTCAGTTGTGATGGCTGGCTCTCTCAGGAAGGGTCTCATACTGTCTCTTCCCTTTGGTGAAGAGAATAGATGCACTCTGGGTGATGTTTTACATTTAGATGTAAATGCTTATCTGTCATATAGGCATAGAAAGTCAGTGTTTATAATGAGAAAAATGACACAGGCCAATGGATGGGGAGTTTTATTAGGTGGTGTGGCTCACTGAGTGTTGTCTGCAGATAGCGTGCTGCATGGACCACCTATTATGCTTCACAGGCCAGCAGTGACCTGTGGACCACAGTTTGGATGATGCTGTTCTAGGGCCTTATCTATACTAGGAAAAGGAAGACAAATGATGCATAGTTTATAGTCTCATTGTAAAGCTAAATGGCATTGTGGGTGTTGTGTTTTGGGTTTTGGGTTTGGGTTTTTTTTTTAATATTGGGAGCTGATTCTTGAGTGTGCTGCAGCTGTGTTTCTGCTGCCAGAGGTGAAATAACTGTCCTGATTTCATCAGTGTAGATGCAGATAAATGTACTTGAAACTACAGAAGACTCCTACCTTTATCATGTACCTCCTTTTGGAAACATCTCCAAGTATTAGTAGCTCCTTTTTCCTTCTTTGGATGGACTACTTTAAATCACTTATATCGTTGTGGCTTCCAAGGGTTTTTTTTCTTTTCTAAATACTTGGTTTGTAGGCAGTGCCAGCAAGAAGTGAACAGATATGAAAAATATTAAGATCCCCAAAACCTTACTGACAAAAGGGAAACCTTGCAATGCATTTCACTGCTGCCATCCCTAGTTAGCTGTGGTACCACTAGTGATGAGGCAGAGGAGTTTGAGATCATCTGTGGCTCATTAGAGGCAACCTCAGACTTTAGAAGAACCAAACACCTACTGTTCATGGCTCCTGAGCAGTCATGAAAACCTGGTCTTTGTTTAGACACCTTGGTATTAGCTGAGCTTTTAGAGGATGCTTTCCCTATTTAGGCCTGCAGTGATCAGGTAGGGTATGATGCATGAAGTCAGCACTTCTGTCTTAAGGTACTCCACTGCTATTAACACTTGTAGCATTCCTGCGGGTTTTCTAATACCTGTCTTTTATGCATCTGTCTTTCAGAAGGTGAAATCGTTGGTCCAAAAATGGACACAGTTTTGTCACGTAGGCATGTTGATGGGATGAGAAAGAACGGCACTATGAATGTTCCCGTCAGAGTGGTTGGCAAATGCATCTGTCAGGAAGGATTCTGTGCTGGGTATTAGAATAATGAGCCACGGGGAGGTGGACTATGACTTTTTACTCCTTGTCACCTCTACTTTTCTCCCAATTCGCGAGGTCTTCACAAAAAGGAGAAGCTGTTACTACTGCTGGCTGTGCAATGCGTAGTTCTTGGTCTCTGCAGATGCTGTGTATAATATTGTGCAGTGGTATTGCTTGGGAAGGGTGAAAACCAAGCAGACAGGGGTTTGTTGTCTTTTACGCTGAGGCTTGCTCAGGTCTCGGCGGCTTCAATCTCCAGAATTAGGCGGTTTGCGTTTGGAGTTAGGATATTCTCAATGGGGCCTACTGGGATGAACCAGCTGTTTATGCACCCTAAAAATACCACTTTGTCTTTCCTCTGCCACAGGGTGGATGGGAGGGGGAACAGGACCGAGTGCAGGGTTCAGGGAGTGAGAGGGACAGTGGGGGGCGAACCTCAGGGAATGAGTCTGGCAGCTGGAAGGAGTTGGGCCCCATTTAAAATGGCTGCCGCCGCATTCAAGGGGCCATTTTAAGTGCCTGTTATCCTACTCTCACTTAAGGGTGTAATTTGAATGAATGTGAAGCCAACAAAACTGTTAGATTCCAGTACAAATCTGTTCTGATTTGGGGATTCATCTGAGTCCCAACAATGCGTAAAGTACTGCAGGATGAGAGGTGATATATTGTGGAAATACAAGGTACGGATTTTATATTTATTACTGACTTGGCAGGGTGCTTTTCACATCACCATTCTGGTACAATTTTGATTAGATTTTTATGCTGAGCATTGGAGAAACACTGCTCGTGTGTACGTAATTCTCCCTTTTGTGCTTCTTTTCTCTGATAAGGAGAACTGTGTTGATGAAAGAGACAGGGTTGACGGTCCTTGCACCCTAATGATACAGTTTAGACAATGCCAGTAAAAACTTCCTGTGCCAGCATGGAGGACATGTGTTGACACGGAGCAAAGTGCCGCTAGCAGCGGGAGGACAGGTGAGTTTCTGTGTCTTGCCCAATTTCTGACCCGCAAGAGTTCAGAAGGATGGTGGTAGTTTCCCTGATGTTGATGTGTATGGGGAGTTGTTTGGTGGTCCTCAGTCCATGTGTTGCTCTCATTTGTCACAAATTGTTGTCTCATAACGGATTTTGTTTACTCCCAGCATGTGCTGGCTCTGAACTAGCATTGAAAGCAGATAAAATTCATCTGCAGATGGAGTGCTGTCTGTTCTCTCACAGGTACTTGTTTACATTAAATGGGTAAGCATCAGGAAAATACCCTTCTCTGTTGACTACCTTACAAAGTCAGAGTTCTGGGGCAGTGGTAAGTATGTTGTGTATATTTATATTTAGTTATACAATCCTTGTCTTTTGTACGGATCTTTTTACAAGCATTGATGCATGTATTCTACCTTGTTTTGTGTCAAAACTAGTAGCATCCCCATTTTATAGTCTTGTAAAGAACTGTATTGTGTGGTTCAAGATGGTGCAGAAGGTCTGCATCAAAACTGGGAACTGAACCCAGACTTCTGGGATTCTTGGTACAGTGTCCAATACCCAGGAAGAATGAGGGAGAAGGCAGGATTATTTTTGTGCTTATTTGAAGATATATTTACATATGTTTGTGTTGAATCTGCTTCTGGAGATGAACAGCTTCAATGTGGCACTTTTCATTAGTATAATTATCTTAAGAAGGGGCTTAAAAGGATAAAAATGTGGTAGGTTTTTGCATCTACACCATAAAGAGCATTGCAATTGTACTGTAGAAATGCATTTGGCTTGTAGCATTTGGTGGAACCAAAAGGGTTGACTTAGTCTGATGTTGGCAGAGCAAACCATATGAACAGATAAGATGATTGCCAGCAAGTTGATTTACCATGATGATACGTTGTCATCTGGGCTATAGTCGTTGACGCTCCGATCCTTCTTCATTGCAGTAAGTAGTAAAATGTTTGCTTAAACCATCAGGAGGTTGGTTGGTTCAGGGTTACTGTGACTCAGCTGGCAAATAGTAACTTGTTAGTCATGGTAACTCAATTGCTTACTTCTGTGTTTGCATGTCTTGGACTGATTTGGTGGGTAGCCATTGTTAATGGAAGGCAAGTGGAAGGAAAAGCCTGGGAGTTACCTGTTTGTAATTATGCTCCTCACTAGTAGCCTGGATAGAAGCAAATCTGCCTGCAGAGCTGCTGGCTGGTTGGAGAAAAGAAACAGAAAAAGATTTGTCTGGGTCTAAGTTGCTGGCCTACAAAAGTAAATTTGTCACCCTTATCAGAGCTGTGATTTCTTATATTTAAAGATTTGGCAGTAAATGGACAATGCTTAAGATGGTGTTATATGGGTTAGTAGTTCAGTCCCTGCCCTCCCACAGCTGGAAGACTGACCCTCTGTGGCAAAGGTGGAGAACCTTTCCCTTGTTGAGCGTTGAGCTGGCCTTTTGGGCAGCCACGCGTTAGCCCATACCTTCGCATTATCCAGCAGCGATGTGTGAAGTCAGGTGGCCCCAGCCTACACAAAATGAACCTGTGGACTTTGCTTAGCCCCTGGGCTGCAGATCTTCTACCCGAGGTCTAAAACCTTAAATAGCTGCTGATGAGGGCCGCCTCTCTAGGAGGAAACCTTGCTTGCAGAATAAAACCGCTATGCACTTAAGCTTGTTTATACAGGGAAGTTAGCATATGGTAAGCTGGGGTGTGAGTTTATGGCTCCCTAGCTGTTCTGGACTATTTTGTGTGGTCATTGTTCATACGCAATTAAGGGCTGAGCTGCTCACTCCAGTAGTATTGAGAAAGAGTGGCTACGGTGTGAACTGGTGCTCAGTGTGCTGTCTGTTCAGAGCCTGGCTCTTCCCAGGGCGAACAAGCCCTTGAGTAACTTTTGGGTTTTACAGGAGGCCTCATGGGATCAGAGCAGCAGCGAGGTGATGGGGTGGGACCGAGGAGCTGTGTGACCAGCAGGGCTGCCCGCGCTGCACCAGACACAGCTGGGACGCAGCTGGCTTAGGCGTGCAGCGCACAAGGCAGGGACATGGGTAACCCAAGTGGAAAGCGCCCGTACGGGGAAGGGGGCAGCGTCCCTGAGCGCAGAAGCAAGGGGAGCCCCTGGATTCTGCTGGCTGCAGGTCATGCTGTCGGGACCCTGACTCTCCCCCTGTCTTTGCCCCATGCTGGCCTCAGCAGAGCCCACCAGCAGGCCCCTGGTGCTTGGGAGAGGAAGGAGG
This sequence comes from Gorsachius magnificus, assembly GCA_034008185.1. Taxonomy (NCBI): domain Eukaryota; kingdom Metazoa; phylum Chordata; class Aves; order Pelecaniformes; family Ardeidae; genus Gorsachius; species Gorsachius magnificus. Next base: position 162,905,927 of record CM067081.1, on the reverse strand, counting down.
GGAGCCAGCTTTTCTGTGGTGGAGCACAAGCTGGCATCTGAGCAGCCTCACCTCTGCCCCGCCGTCCCTTCCTGGCTGCCTGCTGCCTCTCCCCAGCTGCCAGCCCCCTGCCCGCCAGCAGGCACCCCATCCCCTGCCTGGGCTGGGAGGCGAGAGATGGGCTGCGGAGAAGAGCAGCTCCCTCGGTCCCCGATCCGCCCCAGCAGAGCAGCCGGCCTCCCCCCTGGCTCCCCGTGTCAAGCGCGTGTTTAAGCTTGTGCTAGTCTCCTGGACACCTTCCCGGTGAGTTTTCCAGAGAATGACTACAGATGAAATGCAATTAGACACAGATGGACGGGGGGTGGGGGAGGGGTGGGAGACGAGCCGAGTTTGAAAATGGGGGGAGGGGAGCGATTAATTGCGAGGCCGTGAGGCAGACCGGCGCGTGCAAGAGAGAGATGTGTGTGAGGATCAGAGGTCCCCGCTGGGAGAAGCTCGCTGGGCCGGGGCCGGGAACCTGAGGAGGTCTCTCTGCTCTCAACTGCTGCCGCCGCCGCTGTTGTGGTTGTTGGAGAGCCAGAGGGAAGCAGCAGGCGTGTCTCAGGGATGATTAATCATGTATGGCAGCAGTGAGGAAGGAGGACGCGGTGCACACACGGAGACCAGCACCTCCTCTACCCCTGCGCGCCTTTGGCTCGCTGACAGCAATCTCTTCTTGCTCTGAAATCCAGCCCTGGAGGAGGCAGGCAGAGGGGGACCGTGTTTCGCCTGAGCCAAGAGACAGCTCCATACCCACCCCATCTTCTAGGAGCTCTGAGACTCGAGAAACTCAAGTCTCCTGGGTCTGAGGAAGAACGAAAAAAATGTGAAAGCAGGGAGTTGAGCTAGTCCGGGTGGGAGGAGAGGCAGACCTGACTGAAGGTTTAATTAGCAAGGAGCATGGAAAAAATAAAAGTGGGTTTGGCAACAGCAGGTTGCGAGTGCTTCCCAGTTGGAGAGGTGGGGACAGGGCACAGAGCAGTCCAGGTTGGTGCAGGTGTCCCTTTGCCTCAGGACTTGTCAACCTCTTCTCCCTCCACACCCTGGCACTATCTGAAAAAAATGAGATTTGAACATAAATTGGTTTCTGTCTGAGGGAAGGAGTTTGGTTTTAAGTCTCCAGGATTCGATGACTTACTGCTTTGAAAAAAAGCTTAAGAACTAGAAACCTGCTTTTTTTTTGCCTGTGAGATTTTTTGAGAAGTCAGAGTCCTGCGCAAGGAGAGAACCAGAAGATGAGAATATCAGAAACTTCTAAAGTAGGAGACATAGGGTTAAACCAGGACTGCTGGTGGGCCTGCAACTTTGAACCAGCCTTCCCAGTCTAATGGCCATTACCTTTGGTGGCCTGCACGCACATCTTCCCCTTGCAATTTCCCCTCGCAATTTCTCCTGCAAGTAGCTGAAAGCGTCCTCTTTTCTCTGCATCCCCCATCAAAGCTAAGGCAATATTCTTCCCACTGTGACTATAATTCACAGTGGATGATGTCAAAGTGTTCATACTTTTTCCCCTTAACCTCAAAGACTCCCCTTTCATGGTCTGTAACAGTTCTTTTTGGGAGCTTTGGACTGAAGGAAGGTGTTTGATTATATTTTCCTGCCTGTTATTTCCCTCTGCTCAAGATTTGCTCAGACACCCTTAACTACAGTGCTGTCTTCTGTCACTGAGGTGGGATCTCTGGGATAATTTTTGTAGGGTTGCTTGGACGTGCTGTCTTCACGTTTGTCCCTGCAAGATTGCTAGAGAGTGTTATTTAATGCTTATAAACAGCTCCACATTTTCCATGTGCCGCTTCCTCGTGCAATGCAGAGTAGTGGCCAGAATCTGGAATGTACAAATTTCTTTATTTTCCTCTTTTTTTTTTTTTTTCTTAATTCTGCCAAGTGTAGCTAAGTAGTATTTCACAAAGCTAAATATTATAAAATAAGGGAGGAGTAGGGCATACAAATTGTTCAGAGGCAGGACTGGAGTGGGTCTCTCTGGACTGAGTTAAGTTCATTGCAAAACGTGTACTGCAGAGCTACAGAAAACTAGGGGACTGCCCATGAGGTTGGAAGTACCTTTGCAGGGTTGTTTTGGGATCCCTGGATTAAAAAAAAAGGCAATGTAGTTTTCCAAGCAGAATCGAAACACGTTGGTGCCATCAGAAGCTGACAAAACCGAGAGCTGGAATAAATACTTAATGCTCCTCCCTGTGAGACCTCTGCTCACAGCCAGTAGTCATGGAAAACAGGACAAAACAGATGTGGATGCCCGAGCGAGTGAATAGTGCTCCTTTATTCATCACTGTTGTGAAGCGAGGTGTTTTCCTCCCCTCACCAGTTTGGCGAGCATCCTTTGTGGTGTTGGTGGCCTGGGGTGGTGGCGGGAGGAAGGTGCTGGAAGCAGCTGGCACATTGCACCCGCAGCAACCCAGAGGATCTCATTTTGGGATTTGGGCAGCATAACGAGCTCCTCTGCTGAGGCCATGTGGAGGGACATCTCCACCTTGCCCGAAGGGACCATCTACCTATTTTGAATGGAGGGACTGAGAGCAGGCGGGGGGTTGGGAGGGCATCTGCGTGCTCGAGGCCTGTACAACATCAGTGTTTTCATTTGGAGCTCTTCCCGAGACGGGTGAGCAGCGAAGGACGGGGCAGCTCGTCCTCCGTTGCCTCTCCCGCGCCTACTGAGGGGGTGATGGGAGCAGGGGGCTCATGCGAAGGCTTACCTCGTGCTGTATGTGATTTAAGAGAAAGGAAGAAAACCAGGAATAAGAGGACATAATTTGCTCACTCAGCTGGTGGATGGGCAGTGAGAGGAGTGTGTTGCTAATTAATGTGAACTATTGATCACGTTTGGACAGAGGTGATGCTGTGACGGGGATATAGCGTCCACCTTTGTGGGGGTTATTTAGTCCTTTTCCAGTCCAGGGATCATTTTGGCAAGCCCTCCAGCTTTGTGTTGCTCTGCAGCACCAGCGCTCGTGGCTGCAGTGGGGTCCCTGGCTCCCTGGGGGCCGCAGCTTGCCAGAGTGGGGGTGGGCAGGACTCCCCCCATCTCAGGCAGCACTTTGGGGGTTGCCCGGCTCCCTCGCCTGCCTGGGGATGCTTTCTGACAGTGTAAGGGGAGCTTTCGGAGGAGCTGGGGGCTGGCTGCCAGGCTGCCTTTAATTCCCCCAGCTGGCAAACAGGAGGCCTGTGTCGGTTGCCGGGGCAATGGCGGGAAGCTGTGTTAGTTTAATGAAGCATTGGGAAGGCTGCTGTTTATTTCAGGGGAGCGGGGGCTCTCTCGCCTGCCAGGATGCTCCTGCGGGGTGGAGGGGCGGCTGCCAAAGGGCTCCTAGGCCGTGGGCGCCACCTCGACTGCCGCCCTCAGCCCTTCCCGGGGTGCAGAGGCCGGCATCGGGCCATCCCTCAGCACATGTCTGCCTTCTCCCCTTCCACCCAAGCCCAGTGTGTGTCATGCCGTGCCCTCAAACTTGTCCTCCTCTGAAAGTGCCTGCCCCTTCCGAGGGAAGGCCCCCTGCCCTACTCCTGCATCGGAGGACCTGGTCCTCGCCCCATGCAGAGTGCCTCCTTCCCCAGAGCCGGGATGGATGCCCCTTCACCGCCCACCTGGGGTATGGCCTGGGGTGTTGACCTTACTCTCTTGATTTAAGCAAATGAAGACCTGAAGCCTCAATGTCTTCATAGTAAAGGTGACCTACAAAGGAGGGAGAGGAGGAGAAGAAGGGGGAGGGGGGAGCCTTGAATTTATGCCCCTTTTCTAGTATCTCTTTATGATTTAAAAAGGACCGAATGTGGGGCTTGGGCTTTTTTATCCTTCTTTTCTTCCCAGCGTGTTATTTCAAGTACAAAAGGATTTCTGGTCTTGTTTAACCTTTAGGGGGGAGGGGGGATTCAATGGACAACTTGAGCACTAATAGGCTTATGACTATTCAGATAAAACTTCATTAACCGATTATTTAAAAAAATAACCCTTATTCAGACCTGTTAAAAATCATGGGAGTGTAAATGGGTGTGAACAAACAAATATTAGGTGGAGAGCTTGTTTGAAAGTTCAGTAAGCCATGTCCATTTAATTCAAGGGTAAGAAAAAGCCTCTCAGGCCACAGGCCCGTGAATTTTCAGCAACAAAATGGCTAAATAAGACTACTGTCTTGCAAAAAAGAAGAAAAAAAAAAAAAGGCCTTTTCATGTGTGAAAAGATAGATGTATTTGGTAAAGTTGTACAAACAGAAATGCACCTGATTTTTTTCCCCTTTCCCCTCCCCCCCTTTTTTCTGGTTCCCATTTAAAATGTCATATAAACAAATGCTCGTCCTGGATGGTGCTTCCTCAGCTGGTGTAGCAGACCCTCCCCTTGCCCTGCAAGAGTGGCTTTCCACATCAGCCTTTGCAGGACCAAATACCCCCACTCCCACCCCCCCAAATACAGCGGCGTGTTACCTGCCCCACACCTGCTGGCGTGCCTGCACCTGCTGCCAGGGCAGCAGCATCCCACGAGGCTGTGCCAGCCCTGCCATGTGGGTGGAGGACAAGGAGCCCCAGTGTGAAGCCTGCATCAGCCCAAACTCTCCGACCCCCTGTTGCTAGCCTCCCTCTCCGGCCCGTTTCTCTCTCTGTACGTGTGAGTCTCGTGCCCTGTGCACGGCTGGTAATTAAAAAACCTTGGAGGGGGATATTATTGAGTTAACAGTAGTTATTTGTCAGGCTGCTGGAGGGGGGGGGGGGAAGAGTGATCTATCCCCAGGGAAAGCTGCACTGACGGGGGGGGGGGGGGGGGGGGGGGGGGGGGAGCAGGAGGGAGGAGGAAGTGGGGGCGAGATTGGCAGGTGACTGCCAGCTCCGAGGAGATGACAGCGGCAGCAGCTCCGCCAGTCCCACTTGAACGCTGCACTGCAGGTACTGGGTTAATGGGTGGGAAGTGGTGAAGAAGAATATCAGGGTGGGTGGCTGGAGGGGAGGGTGTTGGCGTGGGGGAGTTGATTTCTGCTAAACGCCAAGATAGAGATGACACTCTCTATATACATGTAATCATTAGACTTTTCATTCCCAAGAATATTTTCCTTCATATAATTTTTTAAAATGCAGAGAAAGCTTTCCCCAAACCTGACAGTATTCTACCTACAATCACTTCCCCCTTGCCAATATTACTGTGCTCTACAAAAACGGTCTGAAATGCTGTACTATTTTTGACCATTTCTTCTAGCATATTTGTAGTGAAATTTAAATTTTTAAGGTGCTAGGAATAGGCTCCACAGTCCCACTTCATCTCCATGTAGCGAGGCCTTTTTACTGAACGTGAGACTGCATTACAATCTAAACCTCACAATTTTCTTGTTTGACGATACTGACTATCCAACTAGAAAATTCATGTATCCTCCTTTTGCAGGACTGGCAGGTTAGACCTAGACTGAAGTCCTGATTGACATCTGCAGACAGCATTCTTGCTCATGCTCTCTCTCTCCCCCCCACCCCCCCCCGTGCTCGCGCACTCGCTGTCTTTTTTCCCTTCCCGTCTTTTCCCTTTCGGAGGGCAAAACATCTGTTTGCAAAGGGCTGAGGACATGTGCTGCACAGGGAGATAAAAGCAAAGAGCCCTCATCCCATGTAAGAGTTCATAGATCTGTAACTCAGGGGGCTGGCGACAGGGTTTGGCAGGGGTTGAAATCCTTCTGTCTTTCTCCCTTCTCATATGTTTGAGTTTGAAAAACAAAAACAACCGGGGGTTATCTCAGATGTGCAATAGTGAGGATTTAGATGTCAGCTTCGTTATCAGCTTCATTCTTTGTGTACAAAGAGAGAAAGAGGATCACAGATTTGCACCTAAGCTACACAGAGCGATGCCTCGGTTTATCACAGCGAAGGAAGCCGGTGCCTCCCCGGGCCGGCCGGGTTGGGCCTCCCCCCCCCCGCAGCCAGCGCCAAGTTTAAGGAATTGGCTGAGAGTTCAAGGCACACGTGTGATTGTAGACCTGCACAATACATAGCAAACAGAGGAAGCTTCAAAAATGCCTCTGTTTTAATGCATCTCCCTCCCCCCCCCCCCCAACCCCATGTGAAGTGTTTAGCCATAAAAATGTTGCAATTTACCTTTGACCTGTCACGATGGTGGAGAGGGCTGCCGCCTATGCACCCATGGTGTTACAGGTTTTAGTCCAGAGACTAGGTCAGATGTTCTGACCTATGAAAACAGCTGGTCTATGTATCCAAATTAACCTAAGGCTTGGATACCGTATCAGCGTGCTTACCAGGAACGCCTGCAACAAAAGGGGCAAACTCCCTTTTATTTTCCAGCGCTGACATAGGCGTGCTGGTTTATATTACACAGAGATACATATTTTGACTGCTTGACAAAGAAAATCATGCCCATGACAGCTTCTTGTCATGCAAATAATCCTACTAAATGGAAGCATGACCAGCGCCATCCGTTTTGAGGTGTCTTCAGCATGGTGGTTTGAGGTGTCTTCTGCATGGAGTCCCAGGATGGACGTTTTCAGGGAACTGTGTTTTAACCTGGTGACTGCCTGCAGTCTTTGCTGAACAGCACTAGGAGCTTTGGGCATTTAGCAGCTTTGAAAATTACATCATAGGCATCTTAAATGGTACTTTTCAAGTGTGCATTGGTTTTAAAGCTTAGCAGCCGCCCTTTTAGCCACATATATAGATCACATGCACACTGAACTGCTTACTAGGAACAGCAGTTACTTGAATTCAAAGAAAAATTGCACATTTCTCTCCTGCCTTCCTCCTCCCCTTTTCTGTTTATCTGAATGGAATGAGGATCCCGTGGATGTATCTTCTGGTCCCTGGCATGGCAGCAAGACCTTGAGCTGGACTGTGAACCTACTGGCCTGTCGGTTTTGCTAGGGGTAGAAGGGGCTCACCGTGTAAAGCACTACCCGCTCTTTGGCTGCTTGCACTACAACCTGCTGTAACTAGCGTGTGGCAGCAAGAGTTCAGATGCATGCAGCCTTGCTTGGGGGCAAAGGAGGCTGGGGGAGACACCAGCAGAAGACACAAACACAACCCCTAGTTCAGAGCTCACAATTAATAGGACTGAGATTTTGGGCAAGTCTCAGGGTAGCGGGAGCGGGTAACACAAAGCCAGCATTGGGAGCTCATTTTAATTTCAACCATCTTGTGCGTGTGTAGTTGGCTGTCTTTGTTTAAAGAACTTGGCCTTCAGGTAGATTTTATTTGGACGGCTTGCTTATCCAAAGAACATTAATGACATTCCTTGAGGAGTTCCAGCCAGTACCTTTGCACCCTGGTTCTCCTCTAGCCCTGTTTTCTCTTTTCCATAATCTCCCGGTGCCCGGCAGCAAGCCTTTAGGGTACATGCGCAAGCGAAAGGAGCTTGAGTTGGGGAATTAATATTCCTGGAACATAACACCAGCAGCATGCACACGCTGAGGAGAATATTAGAGCTATTAGCGGTGGGAGTTTGGAGTGCATGCAATATCTAGATGGAGAATTCAGTGTGATTAATCTGCCTCTAAGCAGCAGCCTCCGGGCTCTGGGAATTCTGTGGCACGTTTGAAATCAGAACTTTTTTTAATTACCTTTCCGCATCAACAAAACAATCGCAGTTGTGTGAAAATAAGCCCATTCAGTCCCTGCCCTGTCTCTTTTTTTTTTTTTTTTTTCTCCCTTTCTCCTTTTTGGATGAGACATGCTGCCGAAACCCTAACTATTCGTGGTCCCAGCAGCTCTGACAGCACTTTGCACAAGTGCAGAGGGACTTAGCCTGGGAGCCTTGGCTGGCCTCCAAGTCAGGTAATTGCGTCTTGGGCCAAGTTGGAGCAAGCCCGTGCTAGTCGGTGTGCGCGTGTTAGATTCCTTCCTCTTCCCCACTTCTTTATTCCGCTTCCCAACAAACGCCCATGCCTCCCTCTCTCCCCCCTTCACCTCCTTGCCTTGCTGGCATCCTGGCACGCTGGCAGCCATGTTGCCTCCCCACCACAGGCAAGTTGAGAGAGATTCCCAGAGAGAGGAGGAGTGGGATAAATGTGGAGATTTCTCTCATGCAGTCAGCAGGGTGGAAAAAAATAATTTAAAAAGATGAAAGGAGATTCAGTCAGTATAAAAATGGTAGCAAAGTTGTGGCCAAACAAGGAGCAAGACTTGCTGAAGGGTACGAGATCGGATGGGAACCTCTCTGCTTGCAATTTGTACCTTTTTTCCTCCCTCTCACAAGCGGAGGCAGAAGGAGAGTTTATGCCTTCCATTGCAGCCTGGTTTATTGCTGTACTGGCACAGAGAAGCCGTAAAACAACAGGGGAAATCTTCCCTGGTGCGGTGGCTGTGCCAGGGCTGGGGTGATGCCCCAAGGCGCTGGGATTCAGAGTGGGAATGGAGGCTTCAGCCATGGAGGAGCTCCCACCTGGAAAAGCATCTTCTGGCTGCCTGGATTGTAGGCTGGAAGCATGTAGAGCTGCTGGGGTACAAAAGTTTCTGACAAGTGCTTCTCACACCTCCCTGCTGCCAGGCTTCCAGCACCGCTGCTCGTGCTGCCAGCCCTCCGGGGCACCTCAGGCACTTGTGGGGTTGCTCCTGCCGTCCGGCAGCAGCAAGCTGGGAACGTACCTGCCAGCCAGTTCGTGGCAGGGATCTGGATCGTTTCCTCCTCGCTTCTCGCTCACTCCACGTACAGATTTCTCTCCTGCTGCACTGGCAGGTTGCGGGAAGGGCAGGCTGCGATGGCAGTGCTGCTTTCTCCTCCCTCCCAGGTCAGCCTGGCAGTGGGGAATGCTTTGCAGGTCTCAGGGAGGGCAGGGATGGAGGCTGAAGAGAGGAGTGGACACACTGTGAGGAGCACCAGCTGTCTCCCCTTTGGCTCTGCAGTTCAAATAACTTTATAATGTTGTCTGCAATTAGCACCATTTAATTTTTTAATTTTTTTTTTTTTTTAATTTCATTTGGCTGTGGCTGTGCCCTTGGCTTATCCCTCTGAATTCCTGGCCTTCAGGCATGATTAGCACAGTGTAAGTGTTTGTGCTGCCTTCCTTCAAAAGGAGAAAAAAAATATTCCATTTTAAACACAAATAACAGGTTGGTTTTTTTGGGGGTTTTTTTTTTGGCTTATTTACCAAAATGTTTGAGGCAGTGTTAAATTTTGAGAAATTGATGTTAAAAAAAATCTTTCAGCTGAATAAACAAAAAATCCCCCAAACTTTACAACTTTCCACGTCACGTTAAGCTGATAGCTACTTAATAACCCTTTTTTTTTTCTTTTAAGGTTTATTTCAGAAATGACCACAGAAGTCTATATCATCAGTTTTTGCTCCCAGAGCAACATCCAAGCATTGCCTTGTACTGGCAGTACATCAAAGCCTCCTGGCCTTTCTTTCACCTACCCCAGCCTCCCTGCCCCTCCCCAGGGCACCTAAAATCTAAAAATACGCTAGGGAACTGAAAACCTCACTCTTAACCCTATTGCCTTGCTTAGGCCTCACATACAACTCTGTTACCTTAACCCTGACCTTTAATACCTCTTCTACTCCAATTATAGTTTAAAAGTGGTTTTGGATTCTTGGGGGGGGGGGGGGGAAAAAACCCCCAAGTGCACACCGATTGGCCTTACCTCAGCCCAGCCCAGCCCAGGGCTCCCAGACCTCTGCCACCAAGCTTTGGCCGCGCTGGCCCCCCCGGGGCCCCTCCCGCCTCCCGGCGCGACCCGCCATCCGCCTGTTCCGGCCCTTTCCCCCCAATCCCCCAGCCCTTTCCCCCCAATCCCCCTCTGCCATCACCCCCAACAGCCTCTCCCGTGGCCGCCGGCACCCCTTGATTTTCACTCCAGCTCCTCATCCTGCTCCAGCCCCGGCAGGTCCAGCGCGGCTGCGGCGAGCGGCTCTGTCCCGAAAGGGCTGTGGGAGCCCGTGCTGCACTGGAGGATGGCGCCTGGGTTGGCGCTTGCTGTCTGTCCTGCCCAGACCACTTTTAAAAGGTATTTCCATCGTGGTCACAAACTTTATTTGGGGGGGAGGGGAAAAAAAAAAAGCCCACAAAAAAACCGCAACAAGAAAAGAGAGTATGTTTTATACGAAAAAAAAAAAAAGCCATTTTCTTGGCCAGCCATTTCCTGAGTTCCCTTTGTTACTACTGCAGATATGTGTTTGAATAAGAGCCTTTTCCCCTCCCCTCTCCTATTCCTCCCTGTTCTACCCTGCAGTGAAGTCACAATCCGGCGTTTGTGGGCTCTGTGTGATGTCAGAGACTCAGCCTTGTGACTTCACCGCCGGGCTCAGGCAGAAGGTGCAGACGGGGCTGAGGGAAGAGAAAAAAAAAGCCCCCTCCTCTTCCCTTCCCCCCCACCTCCCCCCCCCCCCCCCTCCACCCTCTCGGTTTATAAAACCAGTAGCTGAGATAAATCGGAAGGGGGTGGGGAGAAGCAGCAGGGAAAGCTGAGAAAGATGCCAGAAAGGTACAGTAAATGGGCTTTATCTCTCTCTCCCTCTCCCTGAAAGTTGAGAGTGGAAAATTGCCCTGCAGAGGCCAGCTCTCGCCGACCACGCGTGCGGCGGCGGCGGCGGCGGCGGCCGTGTGTCTGCGGCGCCCTGCGCGTGCCACCCGCCCCAGTGACGCCGCCGAGCCCGCCCGGGCTGCCCGCCGCGGGGGGGGGGGGGGGGGCGGGGGGGGGGCGGGGGGGGGAGGGGGGCGGGGCCGGGGGGCGGCGGCGGCGGGGGGCGGCCGGAGTCCGGCGTGGCCGGGAGCCGCTTGCCTTGTCCCTTTGCAAAGGCCCCAGCTGTTGGCTGCTCGCTGCAGCCTGGCTCCTGCTCCCAGACCGACAGAAATGGGTTATGGGGTTCGTGCGTGTGCCTGGGGGGGGGGCTGGCAGTGGTGGGGCCCCCCCCCCCCCCCCAATCCTTCCCCCCCGTACCTCTCGTTGACGATTTTTTTTAATTTTTTTTTTTTTATTTTGTTTTGGTTTTGGATGCGTTTTTATTTTTTTTTCTTGCTCTGCAGGTTGAGAGCAGCGCGGGGGTGGATGGGGTGGGGGCCTGCCATTCCGCCGCGCTGGGTGGGTACCTCAGGAGGGAGAAGGGCAGGGCCTCAGGGTCACATTCTGAAGGGCTGTGAGATATGATTTCTTCTTTAATATCTCCATCTTTTTTTTTTTTTTTTTTGGTGTTTGACTGCTGGTTTTTGGTTGGTGTTTTTTTTTTTTTTTTAACTGACAGCCGCACAATAGCAATGTGGGTGCACCAAGCGAAGAGCAACCTCAAAAAAAAAAAGGGGGAGGAGGAAAAGGGGGGGGTTAGCTTGCCCCTCCCTTCTTCAGCAATTTTTTTTTTTTTTTTCCTGTGTCCAATTTACCTTCACTTGAGATTTTGGACAAAGACGGGGGCAGTGGGTGGGCTGCTTTGAGTTTTGTGATATAATATGACTGGAGCGAGAGAGTAAAGCACAGACAATTAAGGATCGGCGCGAGGGCTTTGCTCATTCAGTCTGTTGAGGAAGCCGTCATTTTGTGTTAGTGTGTGTGTCTGGAGGAGGAAGGATAGTGGAGAGTGACAGTGGAAGGATGCCTAACGTTGTGGTGTATTTGTACTTGCTAAACACCCGCTCCAGGAAAGGGGGGGCTTCAAAAGAAAAGGGATGAGGGAAAGGGGGTCCTTCTGAATTTGCCCCTGCGGTGAAGCCACTTCAGACCGGACTCTCACTGCTGGGAATGTGATGTGTTGTTGCCTCCTGGAAAGGGGAGGGCTGAGGAAGGAAAAGTGCATGCAGGTGTCAGGCAGACTCCTTGCTGCCACCGCTCTGCCTCTGCACCTCACCCCGATGACTGGTGGCTTCACCGCTGCCCCGGTTCATGAAGCTCCCGGGCAAAGCGCTGCATCCCCACCAGCGGCAGCGCCAGGCTCCTCTCCGCTCCCGGGTCACTCGGGTCCCGCCACTGCACTTCATGCCTAACGACCCAGAGCGCATCCTGCTTTTGCAGTTATTTATTTCTTTATTTCAACTACTGGACCCTGGCTGTCCTCTGCCAATGCGTTTCAAGGCTGATGAATAGCACCCCCTGCAGTTATAGAGCTGATCTTTTGTGGCACAGATGTATAATTAATCGTGCGGCACTTTTGCAGTCGAACAGGCAAGTGGATTCTTGGAAGACACCCATGTACTGCTGCCTGCTTCTCAGACTCCCAGCGCCACAGCCCTCGGGGAAGGCTTGTTGAGAGCCACTGTCCTACCGTACCATCCGTAGTGATCTGAAACAGGATTTGAATCCAGGTCTTTGGTGTAAAAGCCAAAACCACCACAAAAAAAACCCAAACCCAAAGCACTGCTGCACAGCAGGATTTCTCTGCCCCTGCTCCGACATGAAAGGACTTACAGGGTTATTTGTATCTCTGCTTCATCATGGTGGTGATGTTTAGGGATTTGGGGTTGGTTTTTTTTCCTTCTTTCTTCTCTCAGAGGGGAAGTAAGGATTTGTTGGTTTGTAAAGCACTTTGGAGATAAAAATCATTGTCTTCGCTGTCTGTTGGCTTGTCTGAGTCACGACCCGGGCTTGGCTGGGAAGTGAAGCCTGGAATCGCCCTGCAGCCCCCTCGGAGGATTAAGTCAAAGGACCCCGTCGATGGGTCCTCCTTTGGACCTCTCGCCCCAGGGAGGACAGAACTGGGAGTGACCAGGTGGGACTGGACACTGTGTGTGAGCCTGGAAGGGTGGGGGGTGACGAGCAAAATGCACCCTGCAAAACTGAGGGTAGAGGACCGAAACCAAGGGTAGAGGACATTGGGGATGTGATTTAGCTAAGATTAGATATGGAAGAGATCTTAAGCCTCATCACCTTGTCTGGGTATAGCAGGATTGTCCCCTATGGGGTTTTTCTCAGTTCTTTATCTACCCCTGCTTTTAAATGACTCCTGAAAGAGCAGAAAACAGTGGAGAAAACCCTTTCCTTTGATTTCTCTGCAGCTGGGGACATCTGTCGCCCAGGACTGTAGCTATAGGTGTTTGGGGAGGGGGGAGGCATGCATCACTTCAGCCCCATGCTAGGATATGAAAGGATTAAATCTCTTTCCTAAGCAAAGTGGAAGGTCCCCAGGTGTCTTCTCTCAGGCTCAGAGATTGCAGTGGGAGAAGGAGGCAGGATCCAGCTGGGTAAGAGACCTCATCAAGAGGATAAAAAGCATTTAGGGTAAAGGACAGTCTGTCTCCCTGAGTAGGGGAAGTAATCAGTGAGGATGTGCAAGGGTCTCTCAAAAAGCCCTAGGCAGGCGATGCTTGTGTCAGAGGAGAATTTTCAGGCAGTGGTGAAGGGGAATGAGCTGAAAGCGTTAATTGGTTTTCCCCCCTTTCTGTTAAGATATTCCCTTTCTTGTAACCACTGCTGCTTTTGTTTTTTTTTTTTTTAAACTTCTCTTCAATCTCAGTGAAGAGGACTGCTAAGGAAACCCCCTACTTATCACCTAAGGCTAGCTGCTGACTTACTGTTTCTCGAGATGAGATAATGCTAGCTGATTATAAATAGGGTGACTACCCTTTTTCATCAATATTAGGAGTAAGCCGGCAACCTTGATCTTCAGCCCGTGGAATGAATCACACTACAAGAGTCTGAAGCATTGCTGGTTTCAGAGAAGAGTAGTCATCCCTTCTCTCACCCCACACTCCCTACTATGGAAAGGCTTGTCCCTGGTGGGGAGATCCCTGAGCTGTGGGCAGGTACTGCAGGGAATGTGAAACTTCACCCCTGGTGAAATGCTTTCTCTCCACCAAGCATCATCTCTTCATTAGACCTGGGTTCAGCCAGGGTTATTTAGGGGACCATCTTGAGGACTCCAGCACCCCCAAATGTTGCTGCTCCTCATGAAAGTGTTTGTGGTGGGATAGCTTGTTTTCTTATTTGTGGGTTTATTTCTAAAACTTGCTAAAACCAGTGGAGACTCATTGAGTTGGTAGGTTGACATGAACTGTGCTGGCTGAGGCTTCTGTGCTTGCTGGTGATGTCCTAAGAAGAAGTGCCTGCCTTATTTTCAGAGCCATGATGGAACCAACAGTATTTTGTTTAGGTCTAATTAGTCTGAGCACGTTTACAGAAAAGTTAAATGGGGAGCCTTCAGTCCTAATCACCTCTCAGGGCAAATGTGAGAGCCAGCAGGATTCCCAGCTGCTGAAGATAATCTCTTCAAGAGGGATGATGAAAGCCCTGATGTATAAGCAGAGGTTTTGTTAGTTTGAACCTGAACTTCGGTAGGCAACTGGAAGAGTCCCTTGAATCCTGAAATAGAACCAAGTTACTTAAGATTTTACTGCATGTCTTGGACTCTCTAAAGATAGGTCTGTCCAGTCTTTACAAAATTAAATGCTGATTTGCTTAACCCGGATGGTTACCTTTATTACCTGAAGGCTTTTAAGGCATTTTCTTCGCCTGGGTTAGGTGACTAACCCAAACATGTTGGTAGTGCTCATAAATAGTTGAATATGTTGTGTATCTTCTTGTGTGCCCTGTCCTGACTTGGATTTAAGCGTGACTTTAAAGTAATGCAGGGCACTAAAATAAGACATTAATGTCTTTTGAAATGTAGAATTAGAGGGTTTGAGCATTGAATGTACTTTTATGAGTCTCAAGATACAAAGTAATGAAAGTAGTTGCATTTGAAGTAGGTTTTTTTTCCTCGTGTTTTGTTAGCAGTAGGAGATACATAAGTAAACTGTGGTGGAACTTTAGAAATACTTTTAATAAACCAATCTCTGATGAATTGGGACCAGAGAGCAGACCAGAAAAAGCACAAGTTGGTTTCTGTGACAAGAAGTTAATGAGATTGCATGCACCATGTATCTTCAGTGGACCCTTAGATTACTACTACCCGGTATAACTACAGCCTTCTTAGAAGATGAATGTAGAAGACCTCTTGGTTTTGGTCCACTCTGATGCCTTCTGCTTCTGCCTCTTGCTGCTGCAAGCCCGTCTCGTGTGCTGAATTCTGGAGTGCGGTAGCAGCAAGGTGACTGGAAGAATTAATGCTGTTCCTTCAGGGACCTTTTTTTTTCCTCCTATTGGAACAGCTGAGATTCAAAACAGCTATTGCATGCATCAGGGAGGAAACCAACAGGGAGCAAAGTAAGAATCAAAATCTTAGTTGGCTCTCAAATTTGGGACTATATGTCATGGGGATTTAAGCTTGTTAAGCCTGGAAATTCCCACTTCCCTGTAGGCAGTAAAAAAAAACCCCAGCAAATGAAACCTCTGTAAAAGGCCAGCAGAAGTAAAAGAAAAAAAAAAAATCCCTCTCTGTAAAACATGTTCAGGCGAGGCAGAGTTGGTTTTGTGTAAGACCATTTAAAAAGATGAGTTCTTCTAATATTTGAATTTCTCCTTTTATTTAGATATGTTTAGCAATTCAGATAATGAAGATTTATTGATGGCCTTTTCTGCCTTGTTGGAGACAGTCTTGCTAGAGAATCATATTTGTGTGGCTTTCTGTTTTAATTTCCACCTTTATTACATTGGACATCAGCAAGGTAATGCGATCCGCTCTTCCTCAAAAGTCCAGCTTCTGTTGTTTCTCCCTTTTTTTACTGGGCTCAGATTCTTTTGTCTGCAGCATCACAGTCATTTTCACAGCAACTAATTCTGATTCTGCCAGAAGCAGCTTTTTGGCAGGAGGTAAAAGGAATAAGCAGAAGAAGCTGAGCAGGTCGTAAGGTACAAAGATCTTATTTTCATGAATCAGCTCCTTGTAGCAGGAAGATGAGAGGACAGAAGTGTTGCAGTATTAAAAGATGGAGCAGAGTTGTCTCACATACAGGTGATTTAATTTTTCTCCTGCTACGATTCACGCTACCTGCCTTCATCTGCTTTATCATTTTCCTTCCTTTGAGATGCTCCAAAGTCTTTCAATCCAGTTGTTGCTCTGTTGTAGGAATTGGGCTGTAGGACTTAACACTCTGGCTTTTGGAGATGCTTCTTGTGTCTGGAGGAGACCTGCTTCCAAGCAATGCACCCAAGACATGACAGCCAGTATGCTGAGAATCTGTGTTCATCCAAAATGCTTTCCAGCCAGCACACAGATCCTTTGGCTGTCTTAAGGGGAAAAGTTCAATATCGGTGAATTAACGAGAGGAGAGCCCTCCCTGTCTTTGCTGCAGTTCCTTGGGAGACGCCTGATACTACTTCTCCCTTGTGTAGGGTCAGATGTAACACTTTTTATCTGAAGTAAGCGTAAAAGAAATAGGAGGAAGGTATGGGAAATCCTGGGGCTAGATAGGAAGAGAGGTAGGAAATGTTAATGAATGCAGCCATGCTGATGTCTTTCTTGGAGAAAGAGAAACAGGCTAGCTGCCCTTGCTTTACACTTGCTTAAAGATGTAGCTGTCCCACCGTGAATATAAGTTTCAGTCCCCGGTTGCGTGACCTGTAGGTGCCCGATCTTGCTGTCATCTTTTGTATTATCTATCTTCAAGCTAGTCTCTAAATGCCCGTTCCCATAGCATCTAAGTGCCTCTAGATGAAAGCTGTAAAAGTGCAGTGGCGAGCCTGTGCATGACATGAAATTGTGTAACAGGGGAAAGGATTAGGATAAGGGTAATACTCTGAGGGGACAGGTGCCGTGCCTGTGAGAAATCTGCGTGCCTGACTCTGCGGAGACTTCAGCCTCCTGGTGCTTCTAGTGCAGCGCTTTTCATCAGCAGTGAAACCTTTTGTAAAGAAGCAGAAATCTCTCGGAGGACCCCACCAGCTGCATTCAGAAACCACCTTTCCTCTAACAAACACAGGGGCGCTCAAAGTCTTTCCAGTGTCTGTTACCTGCATATTTGTTGTTGATCCCTTAAGCTGCATCACTTCCTGTCCTCCCTCCTTTCAGACAGTGGGAGCTCAGAGGGTGCATGGAGATGAGAGGTGGCTGAGGTCAGGAATGGTGTCATCCTTCTGTTCCCCCCAACCCCCCCCAAGCTGCTAATGTATGCTTCTGGAGAGCCACAGGAACTGAGTAATTACTGAATTACAGCTAGATCAGAAGTGGTGACCCCAAAGACAGAAGGAGACTCTCCATCTCCATTTGTCAGTGCTCTCGGGGTCAGAAGGACCTTTTTTCTCTGGGATCTGTGGGATAGGGGAAAAGGATGTGCAAGGTAAGCCTTACATTAAGGCATAATGGGGAAAAACAGTTTGCTTTTGCCATTGCAGAGTTCACATGCAGTAAAGAGTCAGCATTGCTTGGATGTGTGCAGTGACAGCAGCACTGGAAGAGCAATGGCACTAGCCCTGAGGGCTATTCAGGGGGCTTTATTTTGCCCAGAATCTCCCATCCATCGTAGAGGAGGGTTCTGAGTTTTGAGGCCATTTTCCTGCCTGTCTCTGCCTTGTTTGTGCCTCTATCCTCAGAAGCACTTTGATTAGGTGGGGGGAGGGTGCCTGGGAGGAAATGGGTAGTATTTGGAAGGTTTCTGTTGTGGTAGTACTGTAGTTGCTCCGTACAATTATGCCTGAGCTGTTTTTCTTGCACTAAAAGCAGAGATTTCAGTCTTTCTTACAACTGTGGTATCGTGCATCTGCTCAGTTTATAGCACTTACTCTCCAATGATGGAATGGATTTGCTGGAAATTTACATGCAAACCTGTTTAGTTTGTTGCATTGATTTTATATTTGATCCTTTAAGGGTTTATTCTGGTAAGTAGCCATTTTTGGCCTCAGATCCCTGGGTTTTTTCTTCTTTGCAGAACTGAAAGGTGATTTGCTTGTAAGTTGCTTTAAGAGTGCATAGATAATACTGATGACTTGGCCCTGAACTAGAAGTGCTTGCATGGATGTTAGATTCCCACCCTGATTGTGCGTTTGCAGGATCAGAGCCCTAGTAGCAGGATGGGGTTACTTTCTTCATTAGTCTTAACAATGTTTTATTTATAGCAATTTTTTGTTGTGTAGCTGATGGTGGTCCAGCAGTTGTCACCGAATGGCAAAGTCAGAAGGCTGAAGTTCTTTCTTCTGGAAAGAAAGAGAAATAAATGTTCAGCGGCAAAGAAAAACTTAGTGATGTGAACAAGGTGTACTAATGACAGCGGTTTTTCATCCAGAGTCTGCAGACAGCCAAAAATTAGTTTCGGAGAGAATTAAATTCTCCCTTAAGCTCAGTGGAGTTGTATGTTAAAGCCCGATACATCACTTCAAAAGCTGCAAAGGATATGGCGCCTCTGCTTGCATGATGTTTAACTAATACAGTTTTGGTGACTTTGTTTTCATTCTGCACTTTTAATGACCCTGGATATTACCAGGGTCATACTGTAGTGCAACAGCTGACGATAGTGTGGCATTTGCCTGTATTTATAGCATGAGGGGTTTTTTTTAAACTTCATTTCATCCTTTAACATCAGCTGTATAGTTTTGAGCTTTTAAATATTTTAAAAAGCAACTCTGTACTTCCCTTGTAACACCTATAAGTAGTCATTAGCGTAGATGGGAAATGCTGCTGTGCAGCAGACGAGAGATCCAGGTATTTAAGTATGCAAATTCACATATTTTTGGTCCTTTGAGAAATGTTTGGCTTGTGAAGGTTAGCTGTCCTTACAGTTTTATAGAGCCTTTTTGATAATTTTATGAAACAACTTCTGTTTATGCTGCAACTTCATTTTGGACATTAGGTAAAAAGTACCTTGATAAACCAAGCTTATAAAGATAAGCTACGTTGTCATGTATTTGTATATACAAAAGGGTTTTACCGTAAGGTAAGTTTTAACTTAAGGTAGAGTGCTCTAAGCACTCTCACCTTATAAATCTACATAAAGGATTGACCTCAATTGACGTTTCACTTCAAAATCAGAAAACAGATAATGGAAAATCAAATTATAAAAACCTTATCGAGTTCCCCCACCCCATTACGGCTTTTGTCACAGTCCTGGATCCCCAGAGGGAATGCTGCTCTAACCAAGCTCTTAGCATGCCGTCGCAGTCAACAAGATTAAGGCTGTTTGCAACTAGAGCAGCCTCGTGGTTTGTCACGGCGGGTGTGCTGTCAGAGCCTCTTCTCCAGGCAAAGGAAGCAATGACCTCCACCTCCCGTAAGTGAAGCGCTGTGCCTGAAACGCTACTTGCAGATGGGCAACAAGTGCTGAGGGGAGCAGGGGGTACTGTACTGCGAGAGGAAAAGCATGTGATAAGGCTGCGCCTGCGTGCTCCGGCTGCAATTCCCAGGTAGCTGATGCAGAGCACATTGCTGTAATCTCATCTGAAGGAGATAAGGCATAGATCACAGCAGATCCGAGAGGAGCCGTCGCCTATCGAGTCCAAAAAGAGAAGGAGGAGCAGATGAGTCCTTCCTGGACAGTCCTGCTGCACTGCATGATTGCCCAGCTTGGGAGCTTGGGAGTCCCTAACACCTGTGAATTGTTAACTTGAAAGACAAATGGTAGGAGAACACATAATTGTTGTCTGCTCCAGTTGTTTTCCCCAGAGTACCGCCATCCTTACAGTCTTACCTAGATGGAATTTCAGCCAGTCTCCGAATTAATTTTTGACAGATAATGCATGGTACGCGACATGGTGGTTTGTAGTTCTTTTTCATAAAGAGCAAGTCACCTGTGCAGGAGCCATGAGTGAAGTCATCAGCTGGCTGTGCTTACAACACAGTCCTTCTAAGTGGTTCAGTGCTTTTTTGGGGTGTGCTGTAAGCAGGGGCCTTCTCTCAGAGTAAGGCTTGCTGAGGATGTGGGGAACAAAGCTGGGGAAACAGAGCGGTTACTGAAACAGTCGTATCTGCTCAGTGAAGTTCCTGGCAAAGCAAGTTTTAAATGATGCTCGAGCTTTCTCTGCCCAGCACTGGGAGCTTCTCGGGTTGCCAGCCTCCTGCGTTCTCACGTGAATTCTTCTGAGTGGCAGATGGAGGAAGCTGTGGTGTCATACCGAGCTTCCTTTGCTGGCATGCAGGCTCAAGCGAAGGAGCCGATGATTTGACAGGCACCGCATCCTCGCTCTCAAGCTGCCCCCTCCACCAGTCTCCTTGCCCCCTTCGCTCTCAAAAATGAAGCCCCCCAAACTAGTGAATGTTCTTAAAAAAGCTTAATCGTTTCTCCAGTGCAGAAGTGTGTTTAGGCATAGGTAACTCCCAAATTTAAGGCTTACGGGGGACTCGGGAGGGCTGGCAGTGCCGGTTTTAATTGCCCGAGGGGCACTGGACTCACCGAGTACGCCGGGGAGCGCGGATCCCGCCGGGCACCGCCGGGCCTGCCGAGGCGGGCAGAGAGCCCAGGCACCGCCGGTGCCCACCCCTGGCACCGCGCACCGAGCCGCCCGCGGCCTCCATGTTGTTTCCCGAGCTCCCCCCCCGCTCCGCTGAGGCTCCTCCGGTTCGGGGCCGCTTTGGGGAACGGCCCAGCCGCGCCGTGCGGCCTGGCCGCTGGCTCGGGACGTGCCGCGGGGCTGCGGGCCGGTGAAGGGCCCTCCGCGGGAGCTCGCCCGGCCCGGCCGCAGCTGCCGGCCGCCTGCCGGGGAGGAGGCCGGGCGCGGAGGGAGAAGTGGCCAAAGGGAATAAATCCGGTTCTCAAAATAACTCGGCGGGGGAAGGGAATAAGCATGTCTGTTTTAAAAAATACGTAGGCGTTACCGGCATTGGTTTATGAGAAGATTCAAGTGGGAACTGCCGCGGTCAGTCCCTCCCCCGAAAAGGCCGAAGGGGGTCCGGCAGCCGCTCGGGGGGACCGGGGACCCGGCGCCCTGCCGCGCTCTGCTTCCGCGCCGCCCGGGCCCGGGCCGCCGGCGGGCTCCGCCGCCCTCCCTCACCCGGCGGCGGCCGCGCCGCCTTCGCCCCGCGGGGCCGCCGGGCGGGGGGCTCGGTGCCCGCCCCGGGGCAGCACGCGCGCCGGGCGTGCCTCGCCCACGTGCGGCGGCGGCGGCGCCTCCCGCTCCCAGCCCACGGGACGGACCCGCCGCCGCCCTCTCCCGGCCCTGTGGCGGCGCGCGGCCCCTTTAAGCGAGCGCGGGGGGGGGCGGCTCCGTCGCGCTTCCCCTGTGCCCGCCGCCGCGCGCGCGCTCAGACACATACATGTACATCGGCGCGCGCGCACGCGCCGCTCCCCCTCCCCGCTCCCTCGCTCGGCCGGGACCCGCCGCCTCGCGCCGTTCCCGCTGGCGCGCGCTGCTCCCCAGCGCCCGCCGCCATTGGCTGGCGGGGGGTCAGCTGACGCCGTGTTATTTCCTGTGTGTGTGCGCGTGTGTGTGCGCGCCTCCGTGTGTGTGTGTGTATGTGTATGTGTGTGTGTGTGTGAGAGGAGAATGGAGCGAGGCGACCCCCGGCCCCCGCGGTCCCCCCGGCCCGGCCCCCCGCCTGCAGCGGCCCCTCGCCACCCGCGCTGCTGAGCCGCCCCCGCCCCGCCCGCACCTCCCGCGGCGGCGGGGGGCGGGTGGGGAGGGGGGGTCGCAGGTAAGGGGCACCCGCGCTCGGCCCGGGCCGGGGGGTGTCGGGGGGTGGGGCGGGGGGGGAGGGCTCCCGGCGGGGCCCGCCAGCCCCTAGCTGGGGAGGCCGAGGCCGCCTCGGTAGTGCGGGGGGTTGTGTGGGAGAGGGTGCGGGGGTCTCATCCCCGGGTTGGAGGGTGAGTGTTGGCTGTGAGGAGGACTTGTGAAGGGGCTCTTGGGAAGTTCTCTTCTTACCACGTTTAACCCTCCCCCCCCCCCCCCGTTTGTTTGTTTGTTTGTTTTTTCTTTTAAAGAAAAAAATGTTGGTGTTTATGTGTGTCTAAAGAGGCCCTCGTGCTCCGTGCTGAGGTGCCCACCTGTTTTCCTGTCCCAAAAGAATTGCCTTTCGTAAGAATGGCGAAGTTTTTACGGGGGTGTGGGGATCGGTGCTTCCGTTGAAGGGGTAAATGATTAAAAATGCTGGAGAAGATGGGTGCGCCCCGTGCACAAATTGCAGTAGGTGGACAGGCTGGGTTGTGAACGCTTGAGGTTCGTAGTACCTTTTTCTTTCTGGAGGGTTAACCTAGCGTTGATTTGCGGAGGTAATCAGAATACAATGTGTTTGGGCTGCTGCGAGGATAAGGTTGTCTTTTGTTAATGCTGCTTACTTTGCTGGAAGTTGTGTTTAGGACTGCAGTTGTGAGTTATTTTTCCTTACCTTCAAGGAAGGAATAAGAGAAAGTTATGTAACCTAAGTGTTCTAACCTATGTATCAGAGCTGTGTAATGATACTGAGACTCTGTTATTAAATTGAAAATAGGAGCACATTTGTATGTGAATCCACAAGTCATTGTGGGTAAATTTGGCACCACCAGAATACTTTAGTTCTTATCCATAACATTCCCCCGCTTCATTAAAAGGGCAGGCAGTTTGATTAAATTGCAGCATTGTTTCCTCTACCATTCCTTCCCCCCTATCCTCCTTTGAAAACAAAAGAAAAAATACCAGTGAGGGGATTGAGGATCGGTTTCAGAGCTTTCTGTGTTTAGGTTAGCATTCTGAAAGCTATTCATATCTGTATGACTTGTTGCCATCTGTTGATTCATCCATGGGTAATCCTTTGGAGTGTTTGATTTTTAGCATGCTTCCTGATCAATAAGTGTGCATGTAGCAGTTGGCTCACCTTTACCTAGACTTTGTAGCACAATAAAGTGGCTGGATGATGGAGATGCAGCAACCTCTTGGTTAGAGTTACATCATTTGAATCAATTCAGGAAGAGCTGGTTTTTTGCACCTACTTTCTAGACTGCTTTTTGGTTGGATAACTTTCGTTTCTGAGATTTATGGAAGGGTATTGTGTGGCACAACTAGGTCCGTATGGCTAAGTGTATGTGATAAATGCTTCTCAATATTGTTACTTGTGAATTTTAATTTGGCTGAAAAGTTTTTTTTTTTTCATTTTTAAATAAGGTTCCATTTTAGTTTACTTTGAGTTTTTTGAAACTTTTTTTTATCTGTTGTCTCTGCATTAGGTTCCGTTGGCATATAAAAAGGCAGCTGCATTAGCATACTGCAGAGAGAATGACTGTAAAAATAACAGGGAAGATATTTATTAGTTTAGGCATCTGTGTCTTAAACATTGTTAATGTTATGAGGAGAGGAGAATAGTATTTGCTCATTTCTATAAATTACTAGTACATGAAATGCAAGAAAACTACTATGCTTTCTGAGTGGGAATATGACAACACCTTTTCTATCAAAAATATTACTTGCTACTGTACGTTTTTATTGCTTATAGTTTTGGGAATGACCCTAGACAAGCTTGATAGCTTTTTGGCTTTGTATTAATAGACTTAAATGTCATGGGGAGTTTTTTTGGACCTTCTTGCAAGTTTAGTATTCTTCAGACTACTTAGCTTTAAATCTGTTAGCATACTTTTTAGTGTGATAGTATGTTTTTTGACACAATTTGGACTTTGACCTTTAAATCAGATTTCAGAGACTTTGGGATTGATGAAACCTGCATTTTTTGCCGAAATGCATTCTTTAATATACCTTTGCGGCCTGGAGCACGTTACGCGTGGTTCCCTGTATGAAAGCACTAAGAGCAACTTGGTTGTGAGTATCACTTAACAGGAGATCAGGATCTTTTTGTGGGTGGTGGTGTCCTTTTCTTAGTTACTAATGCTTCATAAAGAAGGCTTGAGGTGAATTTTTATTAAAGGAGTAAATCTGGCCCTATAATGCATAAATAAGATCTGAAGGTTACTTGTTTGTGTGTTAGTTATAAAGGAGACCTCTTTCTATTGTGAGAAGTTTCCTTAACCTTCAACTGAAGAACTGGGGAGATACTAACCTCTTCTTTATTACATTTTAAAGGATACTCATATTAAATTTAAAGACTTAAAGCAGTATAAGTAAAAATGTTCCTAATGTGGTTCTGTCTATGATTGATATATGCAGAAACTCTCTAGGAAAAAAGAATGAAATGTGTGGGTTTGGGGGTTTTTTCCCCCCTCCCTCCCTCTTCCTGTTGTGGAAATGTGTGCAAAGAAATCCTTTTGGGCTCTTAGTATAACGTTAAAAAGAAAATCATTGCATACCCCCTTTCTCCCTTCCTTTTTAGGTTATGTTTAACTAAACCACCCATGAAGCACAGCAAAATGGCAATAATGTTGCTCTTAGAAGGGTCCCTTCGTAGGAATTGTACTGCACAATTCCTGTTGCTACTCTACCAGCTTGGCAGGTTGCTATCTGGAATGAGGGCATAATATGCAATAAACTTGAATAATTTCATGCTGCTTGCTTGGCTTCCCTATAATTTGAGATAAGGGTATATTTAAGAGTTTATAGCTGGCTTATGCATATCTTGCCTTTTGACACAGGGTATGCCAGATCTCCATTTGGGTGGGGTAGCTTTTTAATTAAAACATGTATTTATTTTTTCATACCCTATTCAATTATATTTTATACTTATGAAGGGTATTAGGTTAATATTTTTGGAACCTGAGTTCTTATAACTTTCAAAGATTCAGAAATGGTTTTGGCAGTGCTAGCTTCTCAGGCTTCAATGTATACCTTAACCGGCTGTGTGAGAATTTGTGTTACTTAATCCTGCGGTTGGCCTCCAAGACAGGAAAGATTATGTACAACAGTTTCTGAAGAGCCAACTAACATGCTGATTTGTTGGCAGTGACTGGACTGAGACCAACCAACTCTTCCCATTCAAGTAATTAAACTGCAGTCTGATAGCAAAAGGTGTTTTTTCTTGACTGCTTTTGGTGAGATCTCTCTCAATTTTTTTTTTTTAAGTTCTGGTTTAGCTTTTGGACTTCTCAAATAAAGTTTTTTTAACCACTTCTACTATGTTGATATGCTATGTAGATTTTTTTTTTGTAGAAAACTGTTTATTGCTACTGATAGAGGACGCAAACACAATGTAAGCAGAGGTTTTTACTTCTCAAGTTATACAAGAGAGACTAGTGTATTCTGGTAATGGGATCCTAATGCGTGATTCTGTTTCTATCAATCCCTTATTTAAAAAAAAAAAAAAAAAATCCCAACTTGGTACTGTTACTCTTCTGACCTGGATTTCCTCCCTTACAAATTCTTGACTAGACTTCAGTCTTGACTGACTGGAAAAGTGGAAGATGTTGTCTTACAGCCATGTACAGCACTCCTGGTGCATCTGTGTCACACCATTCCTTGATTTCTTCAGCTGAGCCTTTCTGCTACTGCTTCTCCCTAAGTTATGTATTGGTTTGTTTTGGGACACTTGGAAAAGCATGTGATTTTCTTCACTGTGCATGTATATGAGTTTCCTTTCATTTTAAAAAAGGGGGGGCAGCAGCCAAACCCAAAGACTCAAAAGTTGAGGCTGACGTGTAATTAAAACAGATTCTGTTTAGCCCTGTTGGAGGATAAGGTCAGTTCAGGATGTTCTAGAGTCTGTGATATGCTGCCTATTTGCCTCTGAAGACAAAGAGATGTGAAAACTAAATTTTACCAACTCCTGAACTTGTTTGTACTGCATTTGTGAACAACAGCACAAGCAGTCCCAGTTTTGACATGGATACAACAAAGCGTTCACGTTACAGTAAAACTGTTTTTTCTTGCCTCTTGTCTAGTGATTCCTCAAGAACAGAGTTAGAAAGTGGTAGGAGAAAGAACAAGCATCCTCTTGCCATCTCGACTTGGTGACAGTGAATATGTATGTGCTTTTCCCAGTGCTCCCTGTGTTTCTTCTTTTTACCACAATGTTTATAACTGGTGGTAATATTGGAAGAGTGGAAAAAGTGTTACCAGGTTCTTTGTCTGAAAGCCCTGGCTTTAGTCCCTCTGAGATTTGATCTATTCTCCATTTGAGAAGGTCGTTATTTCTTGCCTGCGTTGTGATGCAACAAATACAAAAAAAGCTAGGAAAATTACTTCCCCCCCCCCCCTTCCCTCTGTAAGCACGCAGCATGTCTATGTCTATGTTCATACGAATAACTGCATATGGAATCATTGTGTATTCTGTGCTGGAATATGATGATTTATTTTGGAGTATTTTACTTGTATGAACTCAGTCATCTAATTACTAGTAAATTGCAAGTTGTAAACAGAACCCTCGAATGAGTTCTGGTAAGAGCTCAGTACTTAGCTAGAAGTCATATGGGGAGCTACTGTGCTGGAAGCTTTAATGCAGTGTATTGGGAGTACTGTTCATATCACTTTTCCTGTAAAAATACGTGCTGCAAACTCTGTCTTGGTAATAGCTTTTAACTGAACTAGAGACTAGGTATTAACAGACATGACTGTAGATGGCTTGTGTCCATATACAACATCGCTAATGACTATGAAAAGCATACCTAAAACTTATTAGCTGAAAGAAAAATATGTGCTGTCACACCTGCCAGAACTTAAAGGAATAAACCATTCCATACCATAATGAAATGTTGTTAATCAGCTTCTAATTCAGTATCTGCAGGTTGCTGTTACGTTTGGTCAAATGCCTGGATACACTTGAATTTCCATGAGATTTGATTTGTCCAACAGTGTTTCCTATGAGCAGAAGTTCTGGAATAGTGGGAATGCTGTGATTATTTTTTATTTTTTTTTTTTAAATTAACATAAATGGTATCTGAAAACCTTAGTGAGTGCTGTATGATCAGCATTATATTGTCTGCTGGAGGAGAGGAAGCAATCTAGGAGGTTTCTGGAGTGTGTGGAAGATGCCCTTCTAACAGATGGTGAGTGAGCCAACTAGGGTTTGTGAACAGAGGACTCATGGGTGACATGATGGTTGGAGGCTGTCTTAGGCACCGTGATCACAAAATGGTAGTTTTCGATTCTTGGAGAAGTAAGGCGGGGGGTCAGCAGAACTGCCACCTTGTACTTCTGGAGGACAAACTTTGGCCTATTTAGGAGCCTGGTTGACATAGTCCCTTGGGAGGCAGTCCTGAAGGGCGAAGGAGTTCAAGAAGGCTGGACATTCTTCAATAAGGAAAACTTAAAGGCATAGGAACAGGCCAACCCCATGTGCCAAAAGATGAGCTGACTGGGAAGAAGACTGGCCTGCCGGAACAGAGAGCTTTGGCTGGAGCTTAGGAAACAAAAAGAGAGTTTATGACCTTTGGAAGAAGGGGCAGGCAACTCAGAAGGACTACAAGGATATCTTGGCGTTATTCAGGGAGAAAATTAGAAGGCCCAAAGCCCAACTAGAACTTTATCTGGCTGCTGCTGTAAAAGACAATAAAAAAGGTTTCTATAAATACATTAGCAACAAAAGAAGGGCTAAGGAGATCATCTCCACCCTGTATTGGAAGTGGGGGGGAAACAAAGTGTCAAAGGATGACGAAAAGGCTGAGGTACTTAATGCCTTTGTTGCCTCAGCCTTTAATAGTAAAACCAGTTGTTCTCCAGTAACCCAGCCCCCTGAGCTGGAAGACAGGGAGCAGAATGAAGCCCCCATCATCCAAGAGGAAATGGTTAGTGATGTGCTACACCATGTAGACACACAAAAGTCTATGGGGCTGGATGGGATCCACCCAAGGGTACTGGGGAAGGTGGGGGAAGTGCTCACCGGGCCACTTTCCATCTATTATCATCAGTCCTGGCTAACCGACGAGGTCCCAATTGACTGGGGGTTAGCAAGTGTGACTCCCATCTACAGGAAGGACTGGAAGGAGGGTCTGGGGAACTACAGTCTGACCTTGGTGCCAGGGAAAGTTATGGAGCAGATCATCTTGAGTGCCATCACACAGCACGTATGGGACAACCAGGTGATCGGGCCCAGTCAGCATGGGCTTATGAAAGGCAAGTCTTGCTTGACTAACCTGATCTCCTTCTCTGACAAGGTGACCCACTTAGTGGATGAGCGAAAGGCTGTGGATGTTGTCTACCTGGACTTCAGTAAAGCCTTTGACACTGTTTCCCACAGCATTCTCCTGGCTACTCATGGATTGGATGGGTGTACTCTTCACTGGGTAAAAAACTGGCAGGATGGCCAGGCCCAAAGAGTTGTGGTGAATCAAGTTAAATCCAGTTGGCTGCTGCTCACAAGTGGTGGTCCCCAGGGTTCAGTGTTGGGGCCAGTTCTGTTCTTTATCAATGATCTGGATGAGGGGATTGAGGACACCCTCAGTAAGTTTGCAGGCGACACCAAGTTGGGCAGGAGTGTTGATCCGCTTGAGGGAAAGAAGGCTCACAGACTGATCTGGACAGGCTGGATCAATGGGCCGAGGCCAACTGTATGAGGTTCAACAATGCCAAGTGCCAAGTCCTGCACTTGGGTCACAACAACCCCGTGCAATGCTATAGTCTTAGGGAAGAGTGGCTGGAAAGCTGCCCGTTGGAAAAGGACGTGGGGGTGTTGGCTGACAGCTGGCTGACTATGAGCCAGCAGTGTGCCCAGGTGGCCAAGAAGGCCAAGAGCACTCTGGCTTGTATCAGAAATAGTGTGGCCAGCAGGACTAGGGAAGCGATTGTCTCAGCACTTGTAAGATTGCACCTCAAATGCTGTGTTCGGTTTCTCGGTACAAGAATGACAGTGCGGTGCTGGAGCATGTCCAAAGAAAAGCAATGAAGCTGGTGAAGGGTCCGGAGCACAAGCCCTATGGGCGAGTGGCTGAGGGAACCATTGTTTAGCCTGGAGAAAAGGAAGCTGAGGGGAGACCTTATTGCTCTCTATAACTACCTGAAAGGAGGTTGTAGTGAGGTGGATGTTGGTCTCTTCTTCCAAGTAACAAGCGATAGGCTGAGAGGAAATGGCCTCAAGTTGTGCCAGGGGAGGTTTAGATTGGATATTAGGAAAAATGTCTTCACTGAAAGGTTTATCAGGCACTGGAACAGGCTGCCCAAAGAAGTGGTTGAGTCCCCATCCCTGGAGGTATTTAGAAGGCAGGTGGTCGAGGTGCTTAGGGACATGGTTTAGTGGTGGACTTGGCGGTGCTAGGTTAATGGTTGGACCTGATAATCTTAAAGGTGTTTTCTGACCTAAATGATTCTATCATTCTATATTGTGTCTTTTCCTTTTGTTTCTCATCTTGTATTCAAGGGGGGGAGAAAAAAAGTCAAGACGACAGTGTTCTGTCATATGGTATACGTTTTGGTTTGCCACTGTAAGTTTTGCCTATTTCTCTTCATGCATGTGCAAGTGGCGAGTTTCCCCTTCTCCTCCTTCTCCAACATATTGGCCTGAAATGTTGTGCTTACCAGATTTTCTGATGTTCCTGATCCTGACTATACCTTTGCATATTGCTACATAAAAATGGTCCTTTACATAGGTCTTAAAGTATGATAGACACTTAGCAGGCAGTGAATTAAGTGAGTTGGGCAAAATTGTTACAGAAGGTGGTAGCAGATTGTCTTAGTTGCAGGGCATTGCTGAGTGAGTGGCAGATTCTCTTCTGTACTGCTGGAGAGCGGAAGTAGCGGGAGCATAATTGAGAATTGCTCCAAGGTGACACTATTTGTTTTGCATGAAAAAAAGCTGAACCTCGCTGTCCTTCTCCTCCCCTCCAAATCACTGCATTGTAATGGAGAAACAACCTTCCTTTGCCTTTTTTGGCCTCCCATTTACTGTGAGAGTGCATAAAGAGAACTTCACTGATGCAGAATTGTTTGATTGCCAGCTGTGGTAGGGGATTGGCTTTGGTGATGACCCAAGGAGGTCCATTGCCGTGTGGTCTTCTGCATCTCTGCACTTCTTCTGACTTCAGTCAGCATCATGTTTACTAAAATTTGAGGAGCAGGGTGGTGATACTTGCCTTCTGGTCTTTTTCCCTTTTGCTCTGGGGGAATTTTCTACGTTTGGTATCTTACACCTTTTCTACATTTGGTATCTTCTCTTATTCCAGTTATCAGAGACACAACTGTTTTCTTTCTTGAGAATTGCTTGGTTGAGTGCATGTTTTTTTGGATGATGGTAGTATCCTGCAATTAGGATATAGAAATTTGACTTGTCATGTGTTTGTTTTCTTTTTTTATCTTTTTGCCTTGCAGAAATACAGTTTGCTGTATGTTTGAAAGGTGGAATTTGCAGAAAACCAAAGGGGTGTGTGTGTATATAATAGAGCTGGTGAAAGTGGCAAGGGGAGAAGAGGTTAACTATATGTATACTCCACAGCCTAATCAAAAGCCTGTCAAAGTTGGTGGAAAAGATGACTTGAGTGAAACTGGATCAAGCTCACCACGGAAAGCACATCTGTTAGCTCAATGAGAAACAGGGTCAGGAAGGTCCTAAAAGTGAACAGGAGGAGGAATTAGGAAATAAACTTCTTTGCTTATCCACAGGACTTTAGGGTTTATAAAGACTTTGTTAGGCTATGTTTGCTCATGAAATTTTTCCTCATTAGCTCTATGTGTACATTGCCCTTCTGAAATAAACTAAGGAGTAAGAACCTTTTGCCCAGTTGGTTAACAAGACAAAGAATTAAATCAGGAGCAATTCTCAAGGTAAAAGTCAATTACTTGTCTGAGTTAGAAAGATGACAACAAAAACAAGGTACCAAACTTTTCAGTTTTTCATTGAATGTTTGGATATTTCTGAGCAAGGGAGGAGATATCATCTCATCTTTATGTTCTTGTAATAGAACTCTAGGAATACATTAGCATTATGGAATGGTTATATATAATCCATCATGTATGGTTTATCTTAATTGTCCCTCTCTATTTAGCCTCCTCTTGAAGGGAGGCAGGATGGAGAAAGGAAGAGTGCAGACTTCTGGTTTTGTTTGTTCTCTGGTGTACAGGATGAATGACTTCAGGAGCTCAAGTTTAACAGAATGATGGGGCTGATTCTCAGATTAGTGGACCATCTAAAGCTCCTTCTGTCTTACTTGGAATCGTAACTCTAGCATTTCCAAAAATTGTGCTCAGGGTGCAGCGTCATTGTTATCCTTCACTAATCTTTATTTATAGAAGTGTTCTTTCTTCTCTGGTGCTGAATTCATCACTCCTCTTTGCTTTCGACTGTTGACTTTCTTCAGGATATATGCTCTAGGATGCAAGATGGAATACATGCAATGGAAGATTTGTCCTTCAACTTTCCAAGTGTGTCTCCATCAACAACCTCAAGCCCTGCCTGACACTATCACTGTGGTGATGGTGAAATCTGCTGAGGGGAGGAGAAACCTTTAGACCCCAGTTGTGAGGGGATCTGCAGTTGATCTTGTTCACTTCTGCAAACTGCTTATGTTCATTAGAGTTAATTTTGTGTCTGTGGTGTGGTCTGACTACTGTTGTCATTCACCATGCCTTTGGCTGGAGCAGAACTTAGAAGCATGGAGTTAAGTGTCTGCAATTTAAAGTAGCAGGGTACAGTATCTTGTTTGTTGGTTATGGTGGCCCGAGTTTATACCATATAATTTCAGACATTTAATTGAGGTGTATTAGAAGTTCAATCACCTTATAAAATAGACATGGAAAGAGACCTTCTGGAATGCTTTCATTGACTTCATGAGGAAGCTGGTGAGAGTGAACCAATTTTAAGTGCTTTAGGCTAAGGTGTAGTGATACAGGAATTTCAAGAAGTAGTATGAACTTAAGGAGCTCTTAACTGTTTGCTCCAACACTGCAGTATGCTGCCTCCTCTCTGTCATCTGTCTGATGGTTATGCCAGTATAACTACAGTAGCAATGCATAATGAGATGGTTCAAGAAACTAGTTCTAGCTGAAAAATCCAAATAAAACCTGCAGTGCTGGGGTGGGAATGAGAGTCTTGGGGATGGGAAGGTAGGAAGGGGGAGGAACTCCTTAAAATAGTGCTGCCACTGAAGTAATCTTTTTGTTGAATCACTTAAATGTATGAAGTTATTTTGTGTTAATCTGAACCGTTTCTCCTGTCTCCCTGTAACTGTGGCTGTAGTCTTAGTCTCTCCCTGTTAGTCTCTCTTAGGAGACAACACTTAAATTTGTAGGAATGTATCTGCTTCAACTTTTGGCTCCAGCATGAGGCAGATGTTGTGGAACCCAGAGGGTGGAGGAATAAGCAAAGTGATGTTTAGCGGGTATACGTTGTAGGAGACAGAGATGTCGGGGAAAAAAAAGTTGTTGGGGTTTTTTTGGGGGGAATCTTAAAAATGTTTGGGACTTTTTTTTTTTTTTTTTTTAGAGAATTTCAACCACTTCTTTCTTATGTTAGAGGAAAACCTTATTTTCTCCTAACATTTTTATCAGTGAGCATCTGTGGCCTTGCTGTATTTTTGTCTCAAGTCTTCCATATCAGGAGTATTTGCAGACCTTCCACAATCAAATTGCTCTTTAATCTGTGTCACTTTAGGGGGATGAAGTGCTAAATTGATAAGAAGAATTATAACCTTGGCTCGTGAAACTTGAAAGTGGTATAGTGCATAACTAAATTTCTTGTTACCTCAAAGGAACAAAAGTAATCTGTAGGAAGTTTGGAGGACATAAATTTTAGTACAGCTTTTCTGCAATTGGACAGTAATACGTTAATTTGTTAGTTTAAGTAGAACGAGGTTATATTTCTACCCAATTTTAATGTTACTGCATGTAATGTAACTAGGTGGTGTTATCCTCAACAATGGTTTTGTCCTAATCAATGGATTTAATTCTTGTATACAGTGCATAACCTGTATTGTAATAATACTTGCATATAACTGAGAGAGACTTTGTGTTAATTTACTTCATTTGCCTTGAGGAGTTCCCAGGAGTCTTAGTTACAGGCTCATTGCACCAGGCATTGTAAAACAGAATAAAAAGACTTAATTGTATAGACTACATTGACTAGAAAAGAAAGACATGTATTACAGGTAATATTAAATATGACCTAAGTATTCATCTTAGCAACTTGTCATAATTTGAAGAGATAATGCATTTAAGACTTTAAAGGCAGGGGCTAGTACTTAGTGTGAACAATTTATAAAAGTTAATTAAAAAGAATGTGTTAGATTTTTTGTTGTTGTTGTTGTTACTGCTGTAGAGTTCTGAGTATTTGTGGTACTGGATTAATTTCCGCAATGAAAGCAGGAGCTTGGACAGGTAGAACCTGGCAACCCTTTGCACTCTTTTCTGCTTTCCTCTTGCAATTAGTAATTGACTTCTTTTCACTGTCTTAAATTTTGTAACTGAAAGTTGAAGGTTTGGTAAGAGTTGTGATGCCTTTGTTGAACCTTCTGTCTCACACATCTGAGGAGTTGAAGAGCAGGGCAGGAGCTGTCCTTGAAATGGTTGCTTGGATTTTGCTGTATTGTAGAAGCAGGCATGAGCTTTGACTGTATGGAGACTTTGGAGATAGGGACACAGGTGAATTTGCAGTAAGAGGCATTTAACAAGTTGCCAAACTTTTCAGAGGACTTGTGAACTGGGTTAGGATGTGCCGTCAGCTGATCTCCAGCTTGGAGAAAAGAAATGAGAAGCTGAGGGTTCAAATGGCGAGAAGGGTTGTTTGACTGTTGTGTAAAGATGAAGAGCCTTTTAAATATGAACTTCTGATTTCAAGTGCACTTCAGTAGCCATGCCACTTAAGCAGTTCCTGCTGTGTCCGTTTTGCTGGTACAGATGTTTGTGTGACGATACAGTGAATGGATCTGTCAGTTCAGAAATGGCTTTTCACTCTTGCAGAATTGTTTCTCAACCGTATCAGTTCCCTGATCTGGCTTGCTGCATGAATGGCTATGTTAGCACCATGGAGGAGGCGGGATCTCTTAAGCTAGTGCATGGAGGATTGACCCTACATGTGAAACCAAAATTGTTGTTTTAATCTTTGACATCAAATGGAATCTGACTGATTTGCATAGGTTCTTCCTAAAATAGCAGTATCTGTTAAAAATTTAGATGGATAACTTCCAGCAGTCGGTTGGTGGAATTTTAAAAGCTATTTAAGTGCATCTGTGCTGTCGATTGAAACCGAGAACCAATGACAGAATAATAAAATCAGCTACATAAACATCACATAAAATTCTGCTGAACTTTGATCATTAGTTATATTCTAGAAATACATGTTTTCATAGCGCCACAACTTTAATACCAGCTTAGAACAAAGTTTTGTTCTTGTCAAACTACTTCTTTCTTCATGTTTAGGAATATGAATTTAACAGTACACTTCACTCAAAGTGCAGAACTAATCTGGAAGTGGTATTTTAGTTCTGCTCATGTAGTGAGTAAGGAAGACTTGCAGCCGCAAAAAGTCTGGTTGGGTACTTTTATTTGGTGTTATCGAAATATTTTTTTGAAAAAATAATTCGGAAAAAATATTTCGGGAACGGAGGAAGAAATCAGCAGTCAAATAATATCCGCATGCAAAATTCTGATTATTTTGTTGTTGTTTGTTTATTTGGTGCCTTTTATTATAGCAGTTGAATACTCTGAATATGTCTGTTCATGCCTCCCGTGTGAGATAGGAAGATGCAATGACTTAGTCTTAGTAAAATTTTTTGTGGCCACTTAAGGAAATATATGAAATCAGAAGTGAATGTAGATCTTATCTAGTGCAATAATCCCCAGAGCAATCCCCTCTTTCAACTGACAAAGCTCACTGTGTTCCTTCTGCCACGCTCATCTGTTCTTCGCCCATTCTGTGAGAAACATTTCCTTAATTGTTTGGATTTAAGCTCATCCATTCTGACTTTCTAAAAAGCTGTACAGACATTTTGATAAAGAACGCATAGTGTCTCTGTGAGATGATGGAAACCAGTTACAATCTGCTTGGCCAAGCTTTAACTTATTTGAGGAATCTTTTGATGAAGTTTTTCATTGGGCAGAACAAAATTCATTTTTTTATGTCAAGGCCAGTATTAGCACTGATTTGCAAGACATGTTGCTAATATGTATTATTAGACACTTAAGTGTGTGTAACAACTACATACGAGTGATTTTAAAACTTAATGTTGTGATTTTTTTTTTTTTAAATGTAAAACTCAGTTTTCAGTAACACAGTTTTCTGGTTTTAACGTCAATTTTTATATACTTTC
This sequence comes from Gorsachius magnificus, assembly GCA_034008185.1. Classification (NCBI taxonomy): domain Eukaryota; kingdom Metazoa; phylum Chordata; class Aves; order Pelecaniformes; family Ardeidae; genus Gorsachius; species Gorsachius magnificus. The sequence goes on along the minus strand of CM067081.1, from coordinate 162,871,175 downwards.
CAAGATACTTTATCTACTTCAGTTTATTCCAACAGGTTCTGGCGCTCTTAGTGAAAATTAATTGTATACTGTTTAAAATTTGAGTGGCGTAGTAAGGCTTCTTTCATAGAATAAATTACAATGGCTTGGTGAGAGCCAGATCTGACTGCATTTCTCTAGAAATGCAGTGGTGAATAAGACAATACCAGAGTTTCCCCATGTCTTAGATAATTCTCTTTATTTCTAGTATGCAAGAGTAACTTTTAATGGAGCAGGATCTGGAGCAGCTTTATAGAAAGGTATGAAGAAAATCTGTTTGCAGTTCAGGGTAACCACAACTTTTTGAAAGAAGTGAGCAGTGAGTATTGCTGCTTGGACAAACTGGTGACCTTTTGAAGTGATGGCTGTCTTGGTTTAATTCTGTGTCACACCTAAGGTTGAAAACTAAAACCAATTTCCCTTTTCTTTTAAAAAGGCATCAGATGTAGAAGAATTGTTAGATCTGTTGCTTTGTTAAATGCAGTCTTAGGTTTGATCCTTAAGTTCATCTACTTGTGGCATAGCTGGTTTGCCTTCTCTTAAAAGCAGCAGACAGGGCAATGTTCCTCCAGAACCAAAACAAGCAGTCTATTTCCAGCCATTGCTCAGGTGTGCAAGTAGTAACAGCATACCTGCAGAAATGAGGGTTAGCAACTTGGCCTTGACAGTGGAAATGATAGTGCATGGAAATCTTTTTCCCCCCTATATTTCAGGCTTAATTCAGATCCTGGGAATTGTTTACTTACAAATTATGCTACTGAGGTGCTCTTACTCAAGTTCTGGCTTGGTGTGCTTTTCTTGGTTGTGGGTGTGCTCTGCTACTTTAAGAATATATAGTGAGGAAGGACAAAAATGGTAATTTTTACCTTTGGTATGGGTTGTGACTAGAAATGGTTATGGAGATGTGTGTGTATATCTGTTGTTTGCACAGCATTTAGCAAATAAGTCTGTTTTAATCAGAAGCCTGGACACTATAAAAGCCCCACTTGTTCGTGTACATTTTTTGACTATGGAAAATGCTGTCTTACTGTTTGTCACCTGTCTGTAACTACATTTCCTTTCCTGATAAGCATGCTAGGAAGTGAGAGGTCTTTGACAGATCACTGAAAATATATTGCATTTGACTGCTGCCTGAGACTTCTCTGCACAGATGGGTCGCAGTAGTCAACCCAAATCTAAAGAAAATTTAACGAAGCGGAAAGACCTCACTTACCTCCTACAGAATTAAGTGATGCTGGTTTCGTTTGCTCCTTTATAGGCTTATCGTTAGGAATTAAGCATATCCCCACAGTATTTTGGTTTTTAGTTCACTTGTTTTGAGCTGTCTGTCTGTAGTGCTGCACTACTATGCTGGCATCAGTGTGGGAAAATCTGGGCATCTGTCCTGTGTTTGTCCAGTCTTTGATAATTGGGACAAAAAAGTTTTAAAGATTCATATGGATTTTAAAAAACTAGCACAGTATGTTGCAGGAGATCATTTCGCACAGTAATCTTGGTGTGGGAGGACTGATGAATCCTGTTAACAGCAAGGGGTGGGGGTAGTCTCATATACATGCAGGAACTGTTGAAAGATGCTTGCATGCTGTTGACTACCATTTAATAATCTTGCTCGCAGTAGGATCAGAATGCAGTAGCTCCATATTTTGAGGAACTCCCGTGTTAACAAAGTTGTTCTACAAGGCTGTTTTGGACAATGAAACAAGAAACACAATCTGCCTTGTAGATGTGCTTAGAAGTAAGTTCACACGGAGAAGGTAGGTTGAAAGACTGCCTGAAATAACTTCAGATGTTTCGCAACTAAGTCTGAGATAGGGATTAGAGGACCCACTGCTTCTCCGTATTCATGACTTATGTGCAGTGATTTTGTCGCTGAGGCTGTTTCTTTATCAGCCACACAAGCTTGTAATATGCTTCCTTTGCTCCTACCAGGTTGAAGGCAAATTTTTATTACTGGGCTATTGGGGAAGAAACAAAAGCATTGGAGCAGAGTGAAACTGCTTAGCCTAGTGAATGGAGTCTGTAATCTCTAGGTGGATATGCTTAGGTGGCTCTACAGCTACAGGCTATAAATACTTGAGGAGAATGATGAAGCTTTGTTGATAGAGCTGGGTGCACATGTAGTGAGAGTGTAGGTGTGACACTGGAGTAGTAAAAGCTGTGCCAGAATCTTACCTTTCCTTTGAATAAATGAGGAAGGCTTTGGATGGTTTTGTTGTGTATGTAGGAATACTCTAAATGTGTGTAATTTGTGGCTGTTAATGGACTACTTTTTTGGAGGTGGGATTTTGTCCCTTCTGCTGGGGATGGGATTATGGATGTGTACCACCGTTATGTTTTATGAGTTTGTCTCTAGTTGGCAGCCAGTGTATCGTTCTCTTGAGTTCCTGCGTGTGGAGGAGTATGTGCCAGCTGAAAACATTTTCTTTAAAGGCTTCCAGTAAAAATTTAATCAAATAAATATATTTTTTCCTGTGGATCTAGGTAGACTTTGAAGGCCTTATCTGTCTGAATGTATTTTATTAACAAGGCTTGCCCGTGGAATTATTCTCGGTGGTTTGCTGAGAACATAGCACTTAGATCTAAGCACTTTACAGCACTGTTATTATTAAGAAAGATTATTACAATAGTAATTATAATAGTCATGTATTTATAGTACATTAATGACAGGAAATGTGCTATATGTCTTAAGTTATCAATGATGTAATGGATTGAAGTACCTCCTATCTTTTCTTACTCTTGTTATTAATGAAATGCCTTTTTTATTTTTTTTGGCTGCTATTCTACTGGTTGTGTTACTCAAGTTAAGCTCCTTGTGAGATAGTCAAGCAAGTGTTGTTCTGTAGGAGACTTGAAAACAGAAAGCATTTGCTTAGGGCACCAGCAATTCTAGTTCTCCTTATGAAAACTTTGTCAGGGTAAAATCCAAGATTAAAAAAAAAAATAAATAAATTGAAGGAGAAGAAAATGTCCTCCCTGTTAGCATTTATCTCTTCTGGACTAAATAAATAATGTGACTGCATGAGATTATGGAGGATAGGAATTTGTGCCTCAGGTTGATCTTTACTGGATCTCTGTTCCTAAAGGTATTTTACAGCATCTTGTGCTGTTTCTGTTCCATTATGCAATTAAAATTATTCTTCTTTAATAGTGAAGAGGTCTTAAGAATGTTTCCTGGAGTTGTTAACGTATGTTTTCAAGCCTTTGTTAGTATTATTATAGAAGAATTAAGATCATCAGTGATGAAAGATTTTGTATGATGTAATGCAAAATGGCTTCCTGAGACCTTGTTCAGACTATGAAGTAGAGTAAGCTTTCTTAAAGCCATACTTAAAAATTAGTCTGAGATTCTGTGAGAGACTGAGCCTGTGATGAGGATGGAAATGTTGCTTTTCGTGGGAAGAGGATACAAAGCACGTGACTGCTGGGGTGTGCACGCAGTCTCTATGCCACATGAATGTTGGTGGGTGCAGAGCCCCAAACTGCTTATCTAGAGAAGCTGCATTCTAATGTTTGCCGGTTACAGCAGATGTTCTCTTACCTTTAGTCCGATAACTTCCTTCTATTTCTATGTATGCTTTCTTTCCTGCTTTTATTTTTTGTCCCATTTTTCACCTTAACAGCAAGTCATACAAAAAGGGAGAAAGAAGGTTGCATTAGGTATCCCGATTTTGAGGGCAAGAGCCTCAAACTGATGAAACATCAAAGGGAATAATTCAGAAAAGGGAGGGGTTTATCCATAAGAAGCCCAAACTGGGTAGCTCAGCAGCGTGTGGCATTCATAGAATACGTGATATATGTAGTCTTTAAAAAGCTAAAATGTGGAAGTTCAGCAGAACAGCAGACCTCTCTCATAATAAGACACTTAAAATATTAGAGTATAAGATCAAAACAGCAGTAAAATTGACTTCCTAGAAGGGGACAGACAGAATTGGAAGTATCAACAATTTCAAAGTTCCCTTCTGATTTTAGTAAGTGTTTCAGTAACACTCTTGTGGACATCAAGCTGCGTGAACCAGCACTGCAACACAAAGATGCCCTTGGGTTAGCAGAGAGGGTTTATGGAGATGTGCATTGCAGTGGGGTTTTCTTGTGTGTGTTCTGTAGCCTGCAAGCACAAACAGATAGTAGAAACCCAAATATAACTAGGATGCCTTTCTGAAAGACCCTAATGGTGGAGTTAGAGCCTTCTGTATATAACATACATATTGATAAATAAAATAATCTTGAGAGGCAGATGGGAAAAGAACACTATGCCAGACATCACCTGCATCTCCTCATTTGTATGCCTGTTGTCTTGGGACTCTGGTGATCTTCTACTTGAACAAAACTTCTAAGTGCAAAACTAGACTTTAATTTTGAGTGGGTTCAGTTGAACGTGGCAACAAAACATATGGCACAAAACATGGCTAAATGAGAAAACATAATGCAGGCAAGTCTTCTAGGAAGCCTCCAATCTGAGGAGTCAGGGTTCTGTTTCCTGGAAAAGTGTGAGCATTGTCTTAAGATTTATGTAGGGGAAGGAGCCTCTCCAGGTGGCTTTATCCAGTTTGTTTTCAGGAAGAGAAAACCACAAGGTGTTTCAGAAATGAAATGCTTTTGTCATCTGTTTATTGATTTAATTTATTTAAATAATAAGAAAAAAGACAGTGTATGTGCATATACTTGTTCATTACCATACTTTTCTTAATGTGTCTAGTGGTGTTTCAGGCTTTTACAGGAGGGACTAGCCAGGGTCCCCAAACATTTTTGCAGTTGCTGTCCAGTCCTTGAGGATGAATCATGATTCCATGCACTGAATAACAGATTGAAGTACACAGGAGAGCCTTCATGAAGTGCATTTACTTAGGAGTTGATTATGTAAATATAGATGATCGCATATGATATTCCAAAATACATATTCTGGCTGACATGTTTTCAGTTAAGTTTCATTCAAGGTAATGCAGAAGTCCTAAGGGATGAAGTTGTAGGCCCTTTGCTCAAGTAGAGTGGACTTGCTCTGACTTTCCATCTCTTAAAACAAAGCAGACAAGGGAAAAGAATACCATGTGTTTTCTTGCTGTGTTGGTTTTCACCTAAAAGTGTCACTGGAGTAGGCGGGAACAGAGCTGTGGAGCAGATGTCTTTGAGCCTGCTGGTGCCAGCTCTTTCACAGGTTCGCGAAGATGCTTTTCGTTGGAGTGTGTTGGTTTGAGCTTTGGTCAGTTGGTCAATTGCATCTTGAGTGTTTTCTAACAGACATCTTTCCCAGAGTGAAATATGGGCCTTGGATATAATTTCTGCAGTAGGTCCAGGAGTGGTTTGAGAGTGGTGCAGGCTTCTCATTGTTGCATGTTTTAACATGGTAGCAAAATACTTGATTACTCCCAGTTTTCGCCATAGAGAATAGCTGAAGGGTGAGGATTGTTCTCCTTTGCTTTGCAAAATATTGTTGGAAGTTTGTTCCTTCAGGGACACATAAACAGACCCAGTTAGTAAGTGACTGCAGGGGAAATACTAATGCTGAAAATGCGCTCCAATTGGTAGTAGGCTACTGACTTGTATTTTCTTGGAAGTGAGTGATTCATCTTTCTTACACTGCCTAGAAGGTTGGAAAGTTGCAAGGAGAGGGGTTACATATTGATGTACCAGAAAGTAGGAGACATACTAAATTTTAATTGCTATTAAAACAGTGAAATTGAGCAGTGGTATTGGTGTGACTTGGGAGATATGGATGCTATACCTTTTTTTCCTCTTTTTCTCCCCCTTTTAGGAGGGCTTTCAAGCTGCCGCTCGGCTGCTGAACAGCATGCAGTCCTTTCGGGAGCAAAGTAGTTACCACGGAAACCAGCAGAGCTACCCGCAGGAAGTGCACGGTTCATCCCGACTGGAAGAGTTCAGCCCCCGCCAGCAGGCCCAGATGTTCCAGAGCTTTGGAGGAGGTGCTGGCAGTGGACGTCGTGGAGCAACAGGAGCCCCTACAGCAATGCCTGGTGAGAGCTCTGGCCATCAGAGCTATCAAGGTTTCAGAAAAGAAGCAGGAGAGTTTTACTATATGGCTGCCAACAAAGATCCAGTGGCATCAGGAGGGCAGCAGCCACCTCAGCGCAGGCCTTCTGGACCAGTACAGAGCTATGGGCCCCCTCAAGGGAGTAGCTTTGGGAGTCAGTATGGGAGTGAGGGACATGTGGGCCAGTTTCAAACACAGCACTCGACCCTTGGGGGTGTATCCCACTATCAACAGGATTATACCGGTCCTTTTTCTCCAGGGAGTGCCCAGTATCAGCAGCAGGCTTCTAGCCAGCAGCAGCAGGTGCAGCAGCTGAGACAGCAGATCTATCAATCTCATCAGCCTTTACCCCAGGCTTCCAGCCAGTCTGCTTCTAGCACCTCACACTTGCAGCCAATGCAGCGTACATCCACCCTGCCTTCCTCTGCTTCTGGGTACCAGTTACGAGTGGGTCAGTTCAGCCAACACTATCAGCCACCTTCGTCGTCCTCCTCCTCCTCTTTCCCCTCCCCACAGCGTTTTGGCCAGTCAGGACAGAATTATGATGGAAGCTACAGCGTGAATTCTGGGTCACAGTATGAAGGCCATGCTGTGGGTTCCAATGCACAGGCATATGGGACCCAGTCAAACTACAGCTTTCAGACTCAACCGATGAAAAGCTTTGAGCAGTCTAAGCTGCCCCAAAGCGGGCAGCAGGGGCAGCAGCAACAGCACCCACCTCAGCACGTAATGCAGTATTCAAATGCTGCCACAAAGCTCTCTCTTCAAAGTCAAGTGGGACAGTACAGCCAGACGGAAGTTCCTGTAAGGTCACCAATGCAGTTCCACCAAAACTTCAGTCCAATCTCTAATCCATCTCCTGCTGCATCTGTGGTTCAGTCTCCAAGCTGCAGCTCTACCCCTTCTCCACTTATGCCAGGTGGAGAAAATCTCCAGTGTGGGCAAGGCAACATGTCCATGGGTTCTAGAAACAGAATCCTGCAGATGATGCCTCAGCTTAGCCCTACTCCATCTATGATGCCAAGCCCCAATGCTCATGCAGGGGGATTCAAGGGGTTTGGGCTGGAAGGACTGCAGGAAAAAAGGCTCACGGATCCAGGACTGAGCAGCCTGAGTGCTCTAAGTTCTCAAGTGGCCAATCTGCCCAACACAGTCCAGCACATGTTGCTCTCCGATGCCTTGGCACCTCAGAAAAAAAGTTCCAAAAGGTCATCCTCTTCAAAGAAAGCTGACAGCTGCACTAACTCAGAAGGCTCCTCCCAGGCAGAGGAGCAACTCAAGTCTCCCCTGGCAGAGTCCCTTGATGGTGGCTGTTCCAGTAGTTCAGAGGATCATGGGGAAAGGGTGAGACAGCTGAGTGGCCAAAGCACCAGCTCAGACACCACTTACAAAGGGGGTAACTTAGAGAGATCCAACTCCTCACCAGCACAAGGCTCTCAGAATGAGCCATCAAAACTCAGCAGCAGCCCTGCAGCTAGGGAAGATGTGGCCTCCCCTGATGGGAAGGAAACTGTGGTGGCTGTGGAAAATGCCCCAAAAGTGAATGAAAAGGCAGTTGGGGTGATTGTCTCCCGGGAGGCCATGACAGGAAGAGTAGAAAAGTCAGGCGGGCAAGATAAACCCGCACAAGATGATGCTTCCACAGCCACTCAGGCACCAGCTAGTGCTAGTGGAACAAAAGAAGCTGGGCATGCAGGGACACAGCCAGAAACTCAAGGAGGAAGTAAAGGGAGCAAAAGTGGAGATAACACTAACCATAATGGAGAAGGGAACAGCCAGCCTGGTCATGCAGTTGTTGGGCCAAATTTTCCTGTAAGAACAGAACCTTCCAAATCTCCTGGTAGTTTAAGATACAGTTACAAGGATAATCTAGCAGCTGGTATACAGAGAAATATCGGTGGCTTTCCACAGTATCCTTCTAGTCAAGAAAAAGGGGATTTTCCAGGGCACAGTGAGCGCAAAGGCCGAAATGAGAAGTTTCCTAGCCTCCTACAGGAGGTTTTACAGGGGTACCACCATCATCCAGACAGAAGGTATTCTAGGAATGCACAGGAGCATTCTGGGATGGCTGGGAGTTTGGAGGGAGCCATGAGGCCCAATATCTTAATTAGTCAAACCAATGAACTGACCAATAGAGGCCTCTTAAATAAAAGCATGGGGTCTCTCTTGGAAGGCCCTCACTGGGGTCCCTGGGATAGGAAGTCTAGCAGCGTGGCTTCTGACATGAAGCAGATAAATCTAGCTGATTACCCTATTGCTAGAAAGTTTGATGTGGAGTCTCAGTCTTCTGCTCATGAAGGGGGAGCGCTCTCAGAGAGGAGATCGGTGATCTGTGACATATCTCCATTAAGGCAACTTGTCAGAGAGCCTGGACCTCACCCAATGGGGCACATGGGTCCTGAGGCCAGAAGTGGAAGGAGTGAACGTCCTGCCCCTGGCTTGAGCCAGTCAGTAATACTCCCTGGTGGTTTAGTATCCATGGAAACAAAGATGAAAGCTCACAGTGGGCAAATAAAAGAAGAAGATTTTGAACAGTCAAAGAGCTCAGCTAGTCTCAATAATAAAAAAACAGGAGACCATTGTCATCCTGCTGGCATCAAGCATGAATCTTTCCGGGGCAACGCTAGCCCTGGAGCTGCTGTCTCTGATGCTGCTCCAGACTACATTTCCCAGCAGGACAGCAGATCGACACAGATGAGACGAGCACCTGGCAGAACTGGAAGCAGCAGGGGTAAATCACCTTCTCAATTTCAGGATCTTGCTGATAAGCTGAAAATGTCCCCAGGCAGAAGCAGAGGCCCAGGGACAGATCTGCATCACATGAACCCACACATGACACTATCTGAAAGAGTTAACAGGGGTTCCTTGCATTCTGCTTACCCTCAGAATTCAGAAGGCCCGTCTTTGGCTTCAGCATATCACACAAATGCTAGGCCTCATGCTTTTGGTGACCCTAACCAGAGTTTAAATTCCCAGTATCATTACAAGAGACAGATATACCAGCAACAGCAAGAAGAATACAAAGATTGGGCAAGCAGCGCTGCTCAGGGTGTGATTGCTGCAGCTCAGCACAGGCAGGAAGGAGCAAGGAAGAGCCCAAGACAACAGCAGTTTCTGGAAAGAGTAAGAAGTCCCTTAAAAAATGACAAGGATGGAATGATGTACCTTCAAGGTAGCTCTTACCACGATACTGGAAGCCAGGAAGCTGGACGCTGCGTTATGGGCAGTGACAGTACTCAGAGCAAATGCACCGAACTGAAACATGGCAACCAGAAGTTGCAACATCACGAATCTGGTTGGGACCTCTCTCGGCAAACTTCTCCTGCCAAAAGCAGCGGCCCTCTCGGAGCAGCCAACCAAAAAAGATTCTGCCCTCAAGAAAGCGACGGGCATCGACGAGAAGAATCTACAGATTTGCCCAAGCCTAGTAATGCCATGCTCAGGCTCCCTGGCCAGGAAGACCAGTCTCCTCAAAATCCATTAATTATGAGGAGGAGAGTCCGTTCTTTCATCTCGCCTATCCCTACCAAAAGACAGCCACAGGATATGAAGAACAGTGGCAGTGAAGATAAAGGGCGACTGATGACTTCAGCAAAGGAAGTAGCTGATAAAACATACAACTCCTATGCCCATTCATCTCAAAGCCAAGATGTTGGCAAGTCAGTTGCAAAGGGAGATTCCTTTAAGGACCTACCAAGTCCTGATAATAGGAATTGCCCTGCTGTTTCCCTCACAAGCCCGGCTAAGACCAAAATACTGCCCCCAAGAAAGGGGCGAGGATTAAAACTGGAAGCTATTGTTCAAAAGATTACATCTCCCAATATTAGGAGAAGTGTTTCTACCAACAGTGCTGAAACTGGTGCAGACACCGTCACTCTTGATGACATCCTGTCCCTTAAGAGTGGACCTGAAGGAGGAAATGTGGCTGGACATGGACCAGAGGCTGAGAAGAGAAAAGGAGAGATGTCAGATCAAGTGGGGCCAGCAAGCCAGGATACAGCTGGTGAAATAACTCTTCCAAGATCTTCAGAAGAGTGGCAAAGCAGTGAGGAGGATAAAACCAAGAAAGAGGTCCCTGAAACCGCCAGTGTTGGTAAAGAAGGAGCAGGATCCAGTGCAGCACCACCACCTTCTCAGAAGTCAGGTGGTCAGGGAAGGTCTGATGGAGCTGTAGGCGGAGCTGGAACTCTGACCTTTTCTGACTCTAAAACAATTTCCCCTTCCAGTGTGTTTACTTCTGAACCAAATCTGAAGTCTGAGGAAAAAGATGGAGATGTGACAAACATTTCGCCCAAACCGGATGGTTTCCCTCCAAAGGGATATTTTCCCTCTGGAAAGAAGAAGGGGAGGCCAATTGGGAGCGTGAACAAGCAGAAGAAGCAGCAGCAGCAGCAACAGCAGCAGCAACTGCCACCGCCCCCACCACCCCCACCAGTACCTTCACAGTCTTCAGAAGGGGTAGGTGGTGGTGAGCCAAAACCGAAGAGGCAGAGGAGGGAGAGACGAAAACCTGCAGCACAGCCACGGAAGCGGAAGCCTAGACGGGCTGCTCCAATTGTGGAGCCTCAAGAACCAGAGATCAAGCTTAAATATGCTACCCAGTCTGTAGATAAAACTGACTCCAAGAATAAGTCCTTTTTCCCTTATATTCATGTGGTAAACAAGTGTGAATTAGGCGCCGTGTGCACAATCATTAATGCAGAGGAAGAGGAGCAGAACAAATTGGTGAGGGGTCGGAAAGGACAGAGGTCTTCAACACCCCCTCCTAGCAATGCGGAAAGTAAAGTGCTGCCCACCTCAACTTTCATGCTGCAGGGCCCTGTAGTAACAGAGTCTTCTGTCTTAGGACATCTGGTTTGCTGCCTGTGTGGCAAATGGGCCAGCTACCGTAACATGGGTGACCTCTTTGGTCCTTTCTACCCCCAGGATTACGCAGCCACCTTGCCCAAGAACCCACCTCCAAAGAGGGCCACAGAAATGCAAAGCAAGGTCAAGGTACGGCACAAAAGTGCTTCTAATGGTTCCAAGACAGATACAGAAGAGGAGGAGGAACAGCAACAACAGAAGGAACAAAGAAGCCTAGCTGCTCATCCCCGCTTTAAGAGGCGGCACCGCTCTGAGGACTGTAGTGGGGCCTCTCGGTCACTTTCAAGGGGAGCTTCTTGTAAAAAAGCAACCACTGACGGTGGCAGTGGTGGTGAAAAGACTCCTTTGGACTCAAAACCCTCTATGCCCACTTCAGAAGGTGGCACTGAGCTGGAGTTACAAATTCCTGAACTACCTCTTGACAGCAATGAATTTTGGGTCCATGAGGGTTGTATTCTCTGGGCCAATGGGATCTACCTGGTCTGTGGCAGGCTCTATGGGCTGCAGGAAGCTGTGGAGATTGCAAGAGAGATGGTGAGTACCTAACCTTACTATATAAAATTATTTGTTTTCATTTGTGATATGTATACTATTTGGAATAACATTTTTCCTTTTTCTTCTCTCATGTCTTAAGCGATCTTCTTTCATCTTAAATAAATCTCTAGTGATGATGTCGTTTTGATGGCCTCATTTAGATCTCTGCCACATCTGATCAGAAAGGTTTTTCAGGCATCAAAAAGCTGGATGCTCATTACCTGCTAAAAGTTCAGGATGTCCAAAGGCTTTGTCATGACTATGGTGACCTTTTTTTCTCCTCCTTATTCTATCCTGTTAGATATTTAATATTCTCTAGGGCTCTTCTTTGAGTCATACAGTGAAAGGACAAGTAGTAGCAGACATGAATTGCAACAAAGAAAATTCCAGTTCAGTGTTAGGCAAAAAAATTCACAGTGAGGGTGGCCAAACATTGGATTGAGGGAGAGGGAATGATAGAGAAGCTGTGGAATACCTTTTTTCTGGGGATGAACAAATGTGACTGGGCAAGACCCTAAGCAAACCCGCTTTAGCTCTGAAGTTGGATCTAGCTTCAAAGTTAGCCGTGCTTTCAGAAGGGGTCTGTTCCATCCAAAGTTATTCTGTGACTGTAATACCTATTGCACAACTGTAGGAGAATTTGCTGTTCTTACAAAATAAAGTGGATAGGATAGAATCGCACAGAGCTCTTTAAGCTTTGAATACAAATTATGCCACAAATCATACTGATAATTCACTTCCTCCACAGTGTGAGTATACAGTGGGTGAGAAGAAATATGTAAAATTAAAGCAGGGACAAAGGGAGAACTTCACTCACAACCACCTGGTTGTGGATGGAGACACTCAGTAGTCTTGATTTTTCTGAGACATAAGCTGACACGTTAAAACCACAGTTATGTGGCTTTCTCTGCCATTGTCAGTATGCTGTATCGCTTTATTTGTGGTTGCTTCTCACATTATGCTTTCTGTCCCGGGCTAGGCCATGGAAGAGGCACTAGACTACTTTTTCCTGTTGCCTTCAGATTCTTCCTTTTCTAAACAGTGTTGGGATCCGGTTTTTATTTTCTCTTTTCTCTGTATTGTTACGTATAGCGTGTTCGTTTCCTCCCCATGAGCTTTTCTCTTCAGGTTTGATTCCTGGCTTGTTCTCCATTTTCACTCACTGTTTTTTGGCAGTAATTACATGCTTCTTTGCCCTAACTTGATTTGGCCTGCATTCTTGTTTCTAGCCTCTCATTAAAGAAAGTCAGTTAATTTCATTTGGTTTTCATCCAGCCGTGCCAGCATGCTTGTTCTGATGCAACTGCTGAATTTCTTATCTTTGGTAATTGCAAGGTTTCTTTCCTGATCTCCACCACCGTTTGGATTCTACTCACAATGTGGCCATGCCTTCATATGTCTTGTAGTTCACGAGTATTTTGAATTTGGATCGCTCCAGCCTGATTTTCCCTTCTTCCTGTTTTCAGGGTGTGCCTTTAATTTATGATCCTCGTTCTCCCAATAGCAAATGCCTTCTCTGCAAGTTTTTGAACCACTTGAGTTGTCCTCCAGCAATCCTTTTTGTGTTCCTGTACCTGCAAAGCGGGGGTATGCCCGGCAGAAACATGCTATGCTGATAGGTTCTAATCAAATTTGACAAATAGCAGCCCATTATTCACAACATTTTGCATGGGTTTTGCATGTTGCTTGACATCTAGTTTTTTCTCTGCATGGGATCTCTGTGACTTTCTGACTGAATACACTTTGGCCTACCCTTTATCCCTTTCTTCCAACAGTTATGATCATCTCCTTGTCACAAATAGGATTTTTTTTTCTCCTCTTCTTAACCCTTTCATCTGCCCTTATGGCACCATACAAGAACATTTCCTTATCTCCCTTGAACCTTGTGTCCTTCCTCTCTACCTCTTTCCTTTAATCACTTGCTCAACTCCTAGCTTTTCTTTTCCTTCATAGTACCTGTAGACATGAGTGTTTCCCCTTTTTTTAAAAAGAAGTGTACAAAATGCCTCTGGCCTCTCTTGCCTTTGCAACTACCTCTTAATTTCCTTTCCCTTTTTTCATCTCAGAATTCTTTGAGTGCATTGTCTGGGGCTCTTGTCCTCCACTGTGGCTTTGATTGTGCTCTACTACAATTGTAATGAGTGTTTACGGTGATCTCTTCCTAGCTAAGGTTCAGATCCAGTACTTCATTTTCCTTTCCCTGTCAGCTACACTTGTCACTATCAGCTGTGCTGCTCTTGAAGTGTTGTTTCACTGTTGTTTCCCATCTGTGTCCTCTTTTGATTACCTCCTTTCTTTCCACTATTTTTTGCAGAAGCTGTTGTTCATTACTCTCAGCTTTTTGTGGGGGGTTCACTGAAGTTCTGTTTGTGCTTTCCTTCCCTTTATCCTGGAATACCATGCTGTTGGATAGCTTTTGGTAACCTGGTCACTTTCCCCAGAGTCTTGTAGAGCTTCCTTTTTGCTCCAGGTTCATGTTCTTCTGCCACAAACTTAAAAATTGTTCTTGAATTCATGGTGAGTTCTCAGGCTTTCACTTCAAAATGTGGCTTTTAATCTACATCATCCTTAATCCATTGTCTGCCATCTTGTTCTGATTTTCTTCTCACTCAGATTCACAATCTCATTTGATTTTAAAATTATTTCTTCCTAGTCATTCCTATTTAAGGCTGTAAGAAATACTACTTACTTTCTGTGTATGAGAAGGAATACATGATCTTTCAGTGCTCTCCACTGTTCTGTCTGGATCCATTTTTAATCTAGTTACAAGAGACTGAACTTTCAGAAGCAGGGACCATGTTCTTGTGATTGTTTTGTTATGTCTTATACAAAAACAATAAAAGGTGTCCTAAATGAACACTGGGCTCTTCTGCATTATGTCCATAAGAGTAGTTAATATTTCTCTTTCATCTCTGTAACAAATAATGGAATAGGTTTTATCCTAGCAAGATTTTTTTCTTAACCTTTTTATCCAGTTGAGGCAAATTGTAGTGCTGTATTCTTCTTTGGAAGCAGTGTATCCTCCCCCCTTCAGCTAGGAGAGGGTTATGTGCAACACAAAGATGGCAGTCAGGGTATTCAGAGGTGTACCTGCCAGAAGCCATCCCCAGGCAGTGGAAAGGCTCTGTTGAACTAGATTCTTCTGCCCTGCTGCCTGAGGATAGCCTTCTGGCTCAGACACCTGATTTCCTATGTTTGTTGTGTATGTTCTTTCTTTACCTCTGCCTTGCTTTGCAGGTGCATTTTCTTTTTGTTCCCTCTGACGTGCAGTTCATCAACATTAGTGTCCTGGAAAAGCAGATGTGCAAACTGTGTAGCTGCTTGCTAGTAGGAGAGAGCAGACAGATGTGTGCACAAGCATACAGGAATCTAGGTCTTATATTTGGTCTAGGGTAAGGAAAAACATATAAAGAAATATTTTCTTTAGAGATCTGTCCCTGTTGTTGTTGCTTATGCAGCATCCTAGTATAGAAATAAGAAATGTAAACATCTAGTCAAATAAACCATTGACCCATGATGTAGTGGTAGGAGCATAAGTAACCTGCCCTGCATTGTTTCTTCTCACAGAAACTCACCTGTTTGTTCTCACGTGGAAGCTTATTGTTACATGGATTTCCCCTCTCCAAACATCTCTGTTTCTCATTTGCCTTCCAGAATCAGAAAGGAATTTAAAGCCTTTCTCTTGCTATGTTAAGTTTTCTGTCCCTTGTATGAATAAACATCTGTGTCTTACTGCAGTTTTTTGAGAACAGCCCCATAGTCAATCTCAAGGAAGGCTTAGAATATGTGTGAGGTTGCTCAAAGATCAACTCGTACCAGATGCTCTAGGAGAATTTGAGATGAGAAGGTATTATTTTAAAAAGGTTTAGCAAACTGTGAAGTGACTCCCTGAGCTTTGAGCTTTCCTTAAAGTCTGATTTCACCCTAGACTGAAAATGGTGTGAATATATTATCTTTTAAGCAGCAATCCAGCTGGTTTGCAAAGTGCCAGAATCTGCCTTTCTCGAAGGCAAAAAGGTGTTCCTCTTTCTCTGGCCACTCCGGAGGGCTTCTTGGTTCTGAGAATGTGAATAGCTGATCAGATGAATTGGGCTGCTTCAGATGCAGAATGCCTTAATCCTCCTTATTTTGAGGTTCAAAGTAGATACCCCAGCAGATGGACATACCTGCCAAGTAGTCTGTCCTTCTCTCTCAAAGTGCTTGTTAAACCATAGTAAAGGTGCTTACTGGCCTTCTTGCAATTGGACATTTTTGGTTCCAGGGCTAATGAAATCTCGAACTGAAAAAATGCTGTCTCCCTAGTGCTGGATGATCCTGCTGCCTATAGAATGCTTTCTTTCAAATATTGAAGGAGGCCATGTTTTGGACTAGGTAAAGCAGGTGGTAAGTGATTTGGTGTAAGATCTTTGCCTTATGATACTAGGAATCTTACAGCAGGTATTCCTGCAGCAGGTTTGAAAATATACCCATATTCTTCCTCTGGAAATTTTTTTCTCTCTTATTACAGTCATGTCAACCATTTCTTTGCATTTATAGATTTGGAGAACTAAGTTGCATGCAGTTTGTTATCAATACCTCTAAGGAAACACTTTCCTACCTTGTTTATCTTCTCATTGTTTTCCTATTCATGAGAAACTCATTTTCATGCAAGATGAAATCTTGGTTATCTTTGAAACTGGCAAAATTATGAAGTCACTTTGGTAGTTGTCAGCAGATTTAATGTTCAAAAGAATTTGATGGTCTTTATTCTCAGTATTAAATTTAAGAAGCTGTAAGTGAAGAGAACAATGGAGAGAACATTCTTTGTGTAAGTTTGAGTTGCAGAATCCAAGAAGATAGTTCTACTATTGTTTTCTAAAAAGCTATTCACTAGGAGGTGGTATGCTGTTTCTTGGAAATTTTTTTTATGAAACACTTTTTTCCCAAGGCAGAGGCTCTGGCCTAGCACAGGTTTTAGTTCTGGGGTTTTTTTGTTTTTTTCCCCCGCTTCCATCAGAATCGACCTTGCTGACAGTGCTCTTTGAAAGGAAAACTTGTTTATCCCCTTTTAAAGATCTCTTTTAAAAGGTCTAAAGAATTTAATGCTTTTTTCATCAATCTCTGCTTCGTTCCCAGCTTGAGAAATCTTTTAATCCTTATACATGGAAAGAAGTCCTTAGAACCTGTTTCCTTTGTTGCTCCTTATTGAAAGGATCATCTTGGGTTTCAGTCAGAACTTCAGGGTAACAAACAGTGAAGGGTAAAATCTGCCCATCATCTACAGTATAATGGAAGGAGATTCTGGGCTTTCTCTCACCAACCTGGAATTTTGTCTGTCTGACTCTCCATGGATTATCTTTCAAAGCCTGCTGCTTACCTGAAGACAAGACATCTACCTGCTTTAGGACTGTTAACAAGCCTGTTCAGAAGGTCAGACTGACTTTGCAGAAAGTTCTTAAAAACCATATGTGGGCTCACAGAAGTTCAGAACCTAAAGGCATGTCTCTTTCTTTGCAAATTGATACTTAGATATTTTAATTTTTCATTACTGTTGGGCAGTGGCAGCCCTCTGGCTCATGTTGAGTGTGCCTTTGTTAGTTTGTAGGGCTGGAGGTAGGTTTACATGTGCTATCCAGGTATCGCAGAGAACAACTTCTGGTTTCGTACAGAGAAGTTGTCCTTGACAGCTTAAGACTCCTGCTAGTTGATCTCCCAGAGTACCTTACCTGTGGAAATCTGTACCATAGAGGAAGTAAGGATTGCCTATCTATATTTTCTTTACTCTGTTGCTTTCATAGAACTATTTTCTTTTGTTTACCATTTGGGATCCTAGCTGTAAATTAGGTAAAGAAAGGTGCCTAAAGGGATCACTAGGAATTAAGCTATTTATATTCTCAGATTTGGGAAATCAAAGCCTAACAAAAATGCTCCTACATGCTGTAAGTAATTGCTTTTAAAAGGTTCCTAACTGTGTGGCTAATCAAATGCCTAAGCTAGGGAATCAGTATGAACTGAGAAAATTGTGGAAGGTTAGCTACCTTTGGCAAAACAAAGCAAAACAGTTGCTAGCCCCAGATACCTGAATGGTGTAGCACCATGAGTCTGATGGTGTCAGTTTATTCTGAATGTCTCATTTGGCACAGGTGTGCTTTGTTACCCCTAAGCCAGGCTAGGAGTGAGTTGCTGTCCAGAGGGGTGATCCTACTTCATCCTCTTTGCAAGCTGCTTGCTCCCACTGTCCCTTGTGCTAGATCTACCAACTGTGTGCTTGCACAGTGGGTTGATTTTTAGTTAGCTAATCCATCACAAGACTAGCGTGGAGCGGAAGATCTTTGTGCCAGATCAGCCATCTGAATCTGCTTACTCCCTGAACCATGTTTGCTGCATCTGACAGGGAGAGCCCTTTCCACTGGTAATTAAAACCATTAGATCAAGTTAGCTATAACACAAAATTGTGCCCAGGTGACACCACCATTTGAAAAGTGGTTTAGGCCCACAGTGCTACTGTTTCTAAGTGTTGGGAGATGAATGCTGACCTTTTCTTCATTATCCTTCTTTTTAGAGAAGAAAAATGTGCAGAACCTGACTTTCCCCCCCACCCCACCCAAAAAAAGCCCTTCAAGTGAAGTTCTGCATCAGGTCAGAGTTCAGCTGAAATAATAAAATCTGCTGCTTCAAAGACCACATGCCTGACAAACACAGGAAGGAAAACCTGTGTTTCTTCCACCCGGACCTGTAATAGTAGGGAGAAATTTCCAGAGTAGGAAGAATTGACACTGGAGCTTGTTAATTTTTCACTGTGGGGAATGGAAAACCAGTAACAAATTTAAAAACTGCCTGTTAGCAGTGGTTGAAAAAATGGTGTATTGAGAACACTGTCTGCTTATTTTTATCTCTGGTAACAGCTTTTGGTATGCTTTAACCCCTCAAGTGAGAGAGCCACAAAATCTCAAGGCACCTTCTACAATTACCCTTAAAGTGGGTGAGGTTTTGGTTTCTATTGATGGACCGTGTCCAAACACCTAGTTGCCTGAGCTGGAAATGTGTTCTTTCTTTCTTGCAGACAGTCCTTTGTACAATTATTTTAACATTCATTTTCATTCCTCAGGAAATAGCAGCATCTTTAATATTCTTCCGCAGTGTTACAAAAATAAGGAAGCTTGAAACTTTGGGTGGAGAAGAAATTCTGAAAGACAGGCTGAATAATGAACTTCAGATTCAGTTTTCTCAGAAAGGCATTGCCATCTGCTGCGCTACTGAAACTCTCTGTGCTGTCATGACTCCTGGTCTGTAAGGGTGTGCCACCACAGAGATGAGAACTTGGTAGGAGCCCCTGTTGTATCTCAGTTCATGCCTTCCTCTGGGTAGGGACCTGGAAGCGTGAATGACTCATGCTACAGCGCTCTGTTGTAGCTCACAGCAGCTCTGTCTATTGGTATCACAAGCCTCAAATGCCAAAGAGGTGAGCAGGCAGAATCCACATCTACATTTCTGATGCATACATTTCAGTATCTTGCATGATTGGAAGCCATTAATTGCATTTGTGAAATGAAGCTGGCTTTCCTTGGCTTTACTGTGAGTAGAAATTTGGTAAAACCAGTGCAGCGCATTGGTGATCGTGGATTGTAGATGGCAGGAAGTACAGTTTAGTTGAGGTCTCAAACATAAAGATGGTGTTAGGAAAAGAGGAAAGACTTCTCCAGTATCGACCTTTTGTATGGGGGCAGAGAGAAGATGAAGGGTAGGCAGGGAAGTAATTTCCCTGCAGACTCCTTTGCTATTAGTTTATCCCAAAGTATGGGTATTATGTCTGCGCTTGCATGTGGTTTTATATTTTACTGTTTGTCTAGCATGTGGAGTGAGGAAAGCAGAAAATAGATTTACTGACAATAGAGAGTTGGGAAAGAATAGGATGTTTAACCACTTAACATTAGTTTTAGCCAGGAGCACTGGAAACTTGCATGTAAAAAGGAGCTTGCTCATTCCACAGTTGTGGCCTTTCTATAAAGCATCAGGGATCCTCGAAATCTATGTACAATTTTTATTTAAAAATACATTTAAGTAACTTTAATTTCTAAGAAGCTCTTCCAAATGTGCATGGGGCCTTCTCTGTGCAGGAGGTTTCTAAACAAAGCTTTAGAGCTTTTTGTCTGGCTATCCACAAGCTCTCACAATCCTTTTTGTAAGATTTAAGTTGCCTGTTACTGTAGGGATGCCAAACTCTGGCTAAATTCTCAATAGTGAGTGAATACAATCCATTTATGTGTCACTTTAGCTTGAATCTTTTTAAGCTGTGCTGGAAAAAACTTTGTTAAGATTCCCCAGAATTGGGGAGGAGGGTTGTTGTGCTGTTTGTGTTTTATTTTGTTAACTTCAGCTGAACTTTTTTTTAACTTAGACTAATTGCAGATGGTAGTCAGTTGAGCTGTATCCCCTTAACTTCATTAGAAGAATGCTAATAACTAGTAAGTGTTGAAGGACATTTAAGAACTTCAGGTTTATTCTGCTCCACGCCTCTGTGTTTAAAATGCCCTACATTTGATTACAAGTAGGCAAAAATGCACACCTTAACAAATACTTACCCTGATTTTGAAAAAATTATTGCTACTTAGTCTTTCTTTGCTTGTTCAGTTTGATGAGAGGTTAATTTCTGGAGGTAACAATTCTGTGATATAATATTGTATGAATTATTAGGATTACATTCTATCTTCTTAAAGACTTTTTAAATAAAAAAATGTACATTTTCTTAATTTTATTTGTAAAATAAACGTTATCCTGAATCCTTTGATCACTGAATAAGCAAAAATAATGCTTCAACTATACTAATGTTCTACCATCCATAGTAAAGGAAAGCTCTTCAAATGCTGCAATGCAAACCAAGTTTATAAATAGCTATGTAAGCACAGTACAGTGCTTTGTGCAGTAGCCAGGCTAGGGTAAGAACAGTGCAGGCAAAATGGAGACACTTACTGATGGTGGTGTGAGGTGGGGGTTTTTTTTAAATACAATATAGAAAGTAGTTTTTAAACTTTTTTGTTTTCAAAAGTAAATTCTCATCTGTCTGCCCATTATAAACCTAGTTATATAACCACAATATCTTTTTTTAATTAGAAAAATATGTTCTGAAAGAGGTTAGATTAATTTCCCTAGATTTAGAAAGATGAGTAAAAATAAAACTGAAGTATGATGAGTATTCATGTAATAACTTTAGAAACTACAGCAAAATTAAAACTCAGTTTTTTGCCATGAAGAATGTTACTCTGCAGGTACAGGAGTTGAAGAAAAAAGGTTCTGCCTGTGCTGCACACTTTGCCTGAGGTTATGGAAGAAGCTAGGAACAGTCTGGGTTCCCTGAATCTTAAAACCATCCTTTTCGGCTAATCTTAACTACACTACTCCTACACCGTTGTGCTCTGGGTAGTTTTTCTTTCTTTCTTGGCAGAGGAAATATTTTTCAAACAATTTCATACACTTAGCTGGACTCTGTGAAGTATAGGATAGTCTTCATGGATACAGCACTTTGGAAAAAAGTTATTAATGAACCTTCATTGTTACGGATTGGATCTCAGCCAGCTGCTTAGTGATTAAAGTTTAATTGCATGATGATTAGTTTTCATTAGTAAGCAATTAGCATTTAACAGCAGTCTTGTATTGCTGAAGCTGTGGGTGAGCATAAGTGGCTTGAGCCATGTTGAGAAGATCGGTAGTCGGAGATGTGAGCACAAATTTGTTTGGGGAATATGGGGATGGGAATTCTGGTGTTAGTTGCCCTCAACAGCTCATTCCTGCTGCAGCATTGAGCCAGGCGGGGAGGTAGGAGTGGGAAATTGAGCAAATGGCCAAAACAGCACAGCCTGGACATAGGGCGCAGAGACTGGTTGTGGATTAGCCCTCATGTAGGGAGTTATTAAAAATAATTGTCTTCCTCAAAGGGCCCTTTGAAGCTCAGAGTTGCTCTCACAGTAATGCTTGTTTTCAGTCTTATACCACTCCTTGCCACAACTAAAACTTTTTTTTTTTCCCCTCCTCCAGACTCCCCCCCGAACTTGATGAAATTCCTTTTTTTACTGTGATAACAGCCCTTGATTGCTTTGTGCCACAGTGGGGTAAATGAGGGGAAAGATGAGTGCAGGGCAAGGGCTGGGGGAAGTGGAATAAGACAAGGGTAGAGGGAGGTAAGAATATAGCAAAAGGTCAAGGCTCCTTTGCTGCTAAAGGTACAAAAGAGCATAGAGTGTCCCTTGTAAACCACTTCTGCTCCACTGAGGAATCTGTTGTGAAGATGAAATATGGTGGTAATTTCATCTAGGCTAAGTTAGGGTTGTTAGAAGCCATTCTTCTCCCCCACGCCTCCCCTTCTGCCAGCACTACTGCTCTGTGACTGAACCAAGGTAGCTGGTCTGGCCAGCAAATTCTTACCCCTCTTCCTGCCACCCTCAATTTTATCAAGCTAATTTTTTTGGCTGGACCAGCTTTCTTGACTCTTGGTGTCAGTACTGATACAGGGAAATGCCCCAGCTAGGGATAAGAATGGGCAAATACAAACTGATGTCTTAAAATGGTCTGGAAGTGAGTGGACTGGTCAAGGCCATGACTTCAGATAGAATTTTTTTCCAGAACGATATTACTAGATACACAAACTAGTAAATTCAATAAAAGGTATATTTAAAAATTTGTCTAAGGTGGTTCTCAAATGTATATAGCTTTGCAGCATTTATTACTGATGTCAAGTGCAACTGTCTAGTTGTCTAGACATATGAAAAGGTAGGGGTTTTCTTTATTATAATAATTATTATTCTATGATCTAGAAGCACTAGGGACTACACGCTCCTTCGCCTCTTCTGGCCTAATTTAGCAGCCGGAGTAACCTAAAAGCAGGCATTTCTCTTCAGTTAAAAGGACTAAAATAGCTGCAGTTTCTTTTGAGAAATTCTAGCAGTGCTCAGGGGGTGACTTTAATCATGTAGATATACTTAAGTTGTCTTCAGGCTTGCTGAACTATTGGTAAGAGTAGACATAACAGCGTAGGACTTAGCGTAAAATACCAACCGTACTTAAGACGTACAGACCATGGTGAGTGACATAGCCCGCCAAGGGCTCTGTGTGCTGCAGCTGTGCTGTTTGTCAGTACCTGAGCTACCAGTGGTAAAAATAGATGGCGTATGTGTCTTCCTGAGGTCTGGTTGCACAACCAATCGTAGCATAGATACATTCAAGTCTTAATCTGAACCAGCTAATTGTTGTCTGTGACCTAAGCTTTCCTCCTGTTTGGAAAAATATTAAAGGTTGATGTTAAAAACTGGTTGTGCCGTCTTCACTTACTAAAGATTTTTTTTTCCCCCTGTTTCTAGCTCCTTGCATGTTTTCTTTTGATTTTTTTTTCATGCTTAGGTCCCTTAGTTCTAACTCATGTATGTTTGTCTTTTTCTCATGGCTTACCATTTCACAAAATGTGGTTTTGTTGGTACTTTGCACTATATTGCTGTTAATTGCAGCTTTTCTTGCACCTCTGACTCCTTTATTCTTGCTGAGAACTCACACTTGCTAAGTTTCAGAAAGTTACTGATGATTAAAGGAGCCTGTCCAGCTTCCTAAAAGACTTACTACTAAGGGAGGGAAAAAAGGTGGAGCGTGTCCTGGCATGAATCTCTGAAATGGGGACTGGGACTTTCTCTATAGGACACTGCTGCTCAATGTGGAACTTAAAAAGGAAAACAAAAAAGAGGGGGGGAGGGATGGGAGGGAAAGGCAACTTCATGTACTTCAGTTCATGTGGGAGAGCTGTGAACTTTTTAGAATTTGTGCCTGTGCTGTCAAAAATTCCCTACATGGCCTTTGACAAGTCAATTAATGATTCTGTAAAGTAGGCTTTAAACCCACTTATTTTGTGACCATTAAGACAAATTTGTAGGGTGTTTTGAAAATTGGAAGTATGGTATGTGTTTAAATTGTCAGATGTTCTTAATTAAATTGGAAGATTAAGAAGGTGATAACAAGGTTGCATGTTTTAGTTGCATAGATGTAGTGGGAGGAAGCCAAGTTTAAAGTAAGTTTGTGTGTCATTTAGAGTCAGGTCCAGAGAAGAAGGTAAAAGTGTTATGTGTTCACCCAATGTTAGCTTTCTCATTTCTCCTAGAAAGTTGAAATGCTGAAATCCTGACTTGAATGTGCTGGTACCATATGTAAATTCATTATTATATTTAATTAAGTGTTTTTTCTGGGGGAATTTAAGTTAAATACGATCACTAAAATTTCAAGGTTGACACAATGCATAACCAATGCTTTCCAGAAAACAACAAAAAAAATTTAATGTTATTTTTAGGAAATTGTTTAGGTTAGATTAGAAAAATTCCAATACCCACATTATAGGTACATAAAACTTATTTTACGAGGTTTTAATGCAGTCTTAACTCCTATACTTAAATTTAATTATTCCTCCTTTGAAGTGTCACACATTATCATTGGGGTGAATAAGGATTCTTTAGTGATGCCACATCTGCAGAGGCAGTTCCTGAGGAACAGGACTTTTGAATAGTTACCAGTAAATTCAGTTTTTTGGGCAAATAGCTTCAACGGTAATGACAGAAGAATTTTCTGTTCTGAGTCTCTGAAGCTGTCTGAAAAAGACTACTTTACTGCTGACTTACACTTCTGCTTTTGGGCTACAGCCTTCAGAAGATGAAGGAATAAGAAGTCAGAAGAGGGTTTGCCTGTGTAAAATAAATTAAAAACAAACAAAAAATGCCCATATCCCTCAATTTCTGCCTCAGGTGGAAAAAGATTGAAGTTTCTCTTCGATCTTTTACAGTGTCTTATTTCTTGTAGTCTATGGATTATACCAGGCCTTTTTATCGTAGTATAGATTGATCTAGATTTACAAAAACTGAAGATGTGGCTTGCAAATAGTTGCAAAAAGATAATATTATTGCCTTTACCATGACTCAGCAGTGTTCTGAGCCTGAAAGAGCTTCATTAGGTTTTTTCCCCTTCAGATCTGGGCAGAACGACACAGCTCCTTAAGCCTTAGATGGAGGAAGTTCTTCCCCCAGGAGAACAACATTAAGTCTGTCCTTTAAGGAAACTACTGACACTACCTCAAGCTGCTTTGTAATATCCAGCTGGAATGCCATCCGGCCTTGGACTTCTGCTGCTATTTATATTTGCTGCCACTTCTAAACTGCTGCTAGCTCATATGAAGTTTTTCTGTGTTGTGGGTCTCTGGCAAGCCTACTGACCCTAGATATTTTTGAATTCAGATTAGAATTAATGAAAAGTAGCTATTATTGTAATGGGCAGTTTAAGCAGCACATGTATCATTATGGTTTGTAGGGTTTTTTCCTGATTATTATTGAATAGTGAAATAACATATTCTTCTTTAAACCCATTCAGATTTTTGGCCAGCAAACATTATTTTACACAGAGCACCTCCTCTGTATGTGAGATCATTTCATTAATGTGTGTTACTAATTTGTTTAGTGTTCCTCAACTGTGATCGATTATTTATTGCTGTAGTTCATGAGCTTGTATCTTCTCAGATTTTTTTCTTTAACACTTACGTGTTACTTGACAGCTTATCACTGAGGACATGTACTGACTTGAAGGCATTTCTTCTTCTGCAAGCATTGCATCTTTACCTCTTCTCTTGGATTCATTTGACCTGCTGTTGTTGCTCATCTTTGGCTGCTTTTCCTCGGTGGTAGCAGCAGCCACCAGTGTCCTCAGGAATACTTGTGTGTGCTTTGCTATTCCTTATTACAGCTCTGCCACCAACTATTGCCTCAGCGGCCTTTTGGAGGTGCCGTCGTCTTCTCATCGTTCTCTCTTTAATAGTACTGAGTAGTGGTTTTATTCGCTACCGTTTTTCTAGAGAGACAAAAGTTGTTCGTTTTCCAGTAGGACGAGCACTGTACCTTTTTCACCTATGCTTACTTCTGGTGGAATATATTTTGACTGTGCAATAGGAGTGGCTCTTTAGATCTTAATTTAAGAATCTTATGGAGTAAATGTCCATTTAGAATACTGCTACAAAAATTTGTTTTGTAAACTATCATTTTCACATATCGACTTCTTTCACATTCATCTGCCAGCTTCCTCTTTTCTTATGCCTCAAACATAAATTACTCATCGTTATTTTATCTGCCTTCATCCTGCTGCTTCTTCTTCTTTCAGCTTCAAGAACTTATGATCTGCTTCCAATCAGTGCATCCTGGCTAATTTTATAACTTCCTACATGAAGTGTCTCACTTTCAAAACCCTGTATATTTACCTTTGTTTTCCTTCACGCGTTTCTTCAAAGCCCTTGTCTGGGATTTCTGCTGAACAATTGTATATGCTTACCCTGCTGCTGTGATGGACTCTGCCCAACACTGCTGGCTCAGTCTCACCATTCCTATTTCATCCCTTTGCATCCACCAACGCTTTGTTCTGTATTACCGAAGTGTCTTGCACAGTGGGGCTCTGTTTATGACGAGGGCTTGCACAGATTATTACAAATAATGAGAAATGGTTTATTTCTGTCCAATGTTACAAGTCTGAGTTGTTGGCATGGGTGGATTTGCGCTGCAACCTTTTTCCTGCCAGGTTGCATAGGTATTTAATACCCTGTCAAAATCTTTTCTGTTTACAGTTTGCCTTGTTCAAAAGCATTTCCTTATTTTTAAGCCTTTACAAAGGTTTTGTTTCTGTTGAGTCCACTGCCACTAATAACAGCGATTGTGTCCTTAATGAACTAAACCTTTTTTTTCTTTGAGACTTTTAGTAAGTACTAAGCATCATCTCCTTTTCTTCAACTAGAGAAAAGCTGGTTCCATCATGCAGTTTGCCTCTTGAAAACAAATTCCTTGCATTTATTGTATTTTCTTGTTTATGTCAGGTTTTTTCCTTTTTTATGTCACTCCAGTCATTGATATACAAAGGTATTGCTTTACAGGGGAGAGCTTTTGCTAATTATTCATTTTAAAACTCTTCCTTTATGGTGGTGATGTTGCTTTGTTATAAGGCAACTGCATGCTGTTGTTTTATAATGCACTTGGTAGACCTTGTGCTAAACTGAAATTCACTATATATTTGGATATTTCCTGTAAGCAGTACCCAAGATGGCTGGGAAAGAAATCTAGTGCTGGCAGAAAATGCAACTGTTGCTGACTATGCTGTTCCCACAACTCTGTATGTCCTTATCACATAATCACTGCTTGAAAATTTGAATTTCTTTTTCTTCTTTTAAGTCTGCTCTTCTCTCTTTCAGACCTTTTCGTAACTAAATTGCACTTATTGTTGCACATTTAATTCCGCAAATGAATAGCCAAGATAACATAAACTGTATAATTTTTTCTGCTAGACTTGCATACTTTAGCAAATTCAAATCCCTACTATACTCGTAAGTGGTTGTCTGAAATGTTTCTCTCATTCAGCGTGGCTCTTTGTCATCAAAGGAAACAAGATTTATGCATTTCTTGTCTTCTTGGATGTGGTAGTCTATGTATTATTTTAATATTCCTTTTAAAATATGAAATGGCTACAAACCTCTATTCTGGTTCAGTTATGCTTGGTCCTTATTTCATTTGGGTTTTCTCCTCTTTCCATTGTTTGAGAGGCAGGGAGGGTTCATCCTTCTCCGTGACTTTCTGAGCTTTTCACCAGTCTCATCTCCCAGAGTACGTTCATGCACATTTCAGCCTTTGATCACTCCACCGAGTGAATGAAACACTTAGGCTTGTATGGAGTAGTGAACATGAATTTATCGCTTAGATCAAATTTCAACTCTTTTATATAGAGTTACAGCTTAACTCAGCCTTCCTGTTACAGAGGGAAGGCTGAAGAGTCTTAAAAACTTGTAAACTAACAGTATAGTTTCTGGGTGCCTACATTCTTTTTAATAATCATGGGGTTGTTTTGTTGTTCATTGTGGAATTTCACGAATCAAATCTCTTGGTCTACAAAAGAACTGCTGTTCCAGGCAGGTGCAAAAGTGTGTTTTGTTGTGGTGTCCTGTCTCCAGCAACAGCCAGGAGCAGTTATCTTCAGAGATGTGTAGTAAACCAGGCACGTACTTGCGTATTTTCTTCCTCTTTTCAGCAGTCTGAGCTTTAGAGTAGTCTCTTTCTCATCACTGTGTTTAACAGACAGTGGCATACCTGTCCTTGATGAACTTGTCTAGTCTGTTTTTGAACTCCCCTGTCTTTTGGCCAGTGCAGCATTTTTTGGCAATGACTGTTATAGTTTAATTATTTGTTGTGTGAAAAAAGTGGATTCATTTTAAATTTAAAACTCTTCTCCATTTCCAAGAAGGAAGAGGAAGTAAGGATCATTCTCTTATGCACACCGTATTTGATTTTGTATCTCTCAGTCCCCATTCAGTTACCTCTCGTCCAAAATACTTAGTCTTTTCTCATATGGAAGCTCTTTATGTTCCTAGCTATCTCTGTTGTCTGGTGTTTTGGTTTTGGTTTTTTTTTTTTTCTCTGATCTGTCGTATTCCTTTATTAATAGGGTGACCAGAACCACACATGATATTAGGATACTACAAGAGTAACAGATAAACAGCTAATGCACTTGGTAGACCTTGTGCTTCAGATAATGAAGATTTGGGTTTCATTATCAATTTATTTTCCTGAAAACTTCTTAGTTTTGGCTGGGGTTCTTTGCGGTTGGAGGGACTGAATGATGTTTCTGTCCAGGATGACTACTAATAACATTCCCAGTAGTAGTAAAAGCTAATTTAGAGTCTGTCATCATGTATATGCATAGGTGAAAATATTTTCCCCATGTGTATGTGACTTTGCACTTAACAAAATTAATTTTCATCTCCATTTTATCATATAGTTATCCAGGATTGTGAGATGCTTTTGCAGCTCTTTACCATCAGTTTGAGATCTGACTACCTTGGATAATTTTACAAACTTCGCAAGTATTCACACCTTATTGTTCACCCCCTTTATGAGAGTCTCTATAAGTACAGTTGAATAGCTTAAGTGTCTGCATAGGACCTTAGAAATGTTTGCTGGCAAACCATTCCTTGTCAAAACTAACCATTTATTTCTGTTCTTGTTACTTTCTCTTTTTCCTTCAAGTTGAGGGACACAGAATGCTGTGTTCTTTGTTTCAAGTGCTTCTGTTGTACTTTAATCAGTTTTGTATGTATTGAATAGGATTTCCTTTTTTTTAAGACATCTTTCAGTTCTTGTATTTCTTCTGGTGTTTTTTTTCCATGCCATCCATTTTGAGCTGCAGGTTCCCTTTGTGCTGTAGCAGCCCGTGCAGCACTGCAGTTCTGACTTTTTACTGTGTTTCCTAGTGCAGCTTTATTAGTATAGCATCTTCCAGATCATTGATTTGTCTGTCTGCTGAAATCTCGGAATCTAAATTTGTCCTTAGTTTCTTGACTTGAAGATAGCTGCCCAATTTTACTTCATTGACTATTTTGCTTTATTATTACTTGATTTGCTTGCTGCAGGAGTATGTCATCATTGGCAAGAGATACCTTTTAATAATGCAAGTTTAAAGGTTTTTTATCTTTTTAATTGTGGGGTTCATTTCTCTGATATTCTGTGCCTGTTTTTTGGAGAACTTAAATTGTTTGACACGAAATGTCAGTACTGGTTGTTATCTCTAGCCCCAAGTCACATAAGCAATTTATTTCATTAACCAAAATCTGTACATCAGAGTGGAAGTGCTGTTTTCGTCTCCTATTTCCTAAAAATACCTGCCTACCCTCTCTTTATTTTTCGTCTCAATCCCTTTTTGCAGCAGTCTTCCAAAATCGCTTATTCCTTTCTCCTATAGCAAATGGCACGAATATTTTTTTAGTTTTCCTCATAGCTTGTTGGAGTAAGTTGTCTCTCTGCATCCCGCTTTCCAGGAAA
The DNA here is from genome assembly GCA_034008185.1 of Gorsachius magnificus. NCBI lineage: Eukaryota > Metazoa > Chordata > Aves > Pelecaniformes > Ardeidae > Gorsachius > Gorsachius magnificus. Next base: position 162,841,931 of record CM067081.1, on the reverse strand, counting down.
GGGAATGCGGCTGCCTGCTGCTTCTGTTGCCCTTTCGCCTGGATATTAAATCTGAGCTTCTGCCTAGGCTGCCAACTGTTTAATCAGAAATAGTCAGAAGGCCCTCCTTCCTAATATTGCAGCTGACTCTGAAATCCTCGTTATCTTACATCTGCAATTGTGCAGGGCAATTATACAGAAGCAATTATTTTCCTAAAAGCTTATAATTTAAACGGATGAAGGAGAGCGTATGAAAAATGCATATAACATGTAAAGTGAAGACTCGTACCTGTCTAATTAATGCCACATACATTTCATTTTTTGCTTGCTTTTCCTTTTCTGTAACCTTCAGTGGTTGCTTTCCATTTTATTCTGTGTCTGCATTCTTGACACCGATATGCAGGAAGGGGAAAAACAAGGAGATACCTAGAAAGCAAAGCAAAGGAAAAGGGAAGAAAACAGAGAGTAAAGGAAAAATTGGTGCTTGGAAGAGAGGAAGTTAGAAAGAGGCCTGAGTGTGGGGCGCAGGTGACAAATCTGAAAAGAAGCAACTGATCAGCAAGAAAAGACTCTTTGGATTATAGACAGTAGAAAATATTATAAAGTTGCATCCATTGTGAATGTCCTTGCTTAAACTGCTTTCGTAACTGTTCCACAAGCAAGGTAGTGGAGGAATCATCTGAAACCACCTTATATTAGTGTTAGGCAGAAGCAATTAATTTCTGCTTCTGAGCAACTGTTCCTGCTGCTGCCCAGGATGTTGCAAGGGCTAGTCTGGCAGCTCCAGTCCTCCCACCAGCAAAACCTTGTCCGCTGTGGGATTCCAGTACTCCTAGGCAAAGACATTATCTCTGTCAGTTCAGGGCCAAAGGGAAAAGCTAAAGTGTTGTTTTGGTTGAGCTGCTTGAGGCACTTCTTTTCGTAAGCCTAAGAGCTTGTGCTTGGTTGGGAGGAGGAAGGGTAGGTAGGTCAGGACATGTTTATGTTGCAACACCTACGTGGAGTTGGGTACAAATCTGAGGGAGACAAAAAAAGGTATCAAAAAAACCACACCCCTATTTTTACATTTAGAGCAGCATGCTGTCAGAAAAGTTTACTCTTGTAGTAATGAAGGAATACAAATTGCAGCAAAAATAACCCTTAAAGCAAAACAAATACAGCTAGTGGATGTTTTAGTATTTTGAATGAATCGGAACAGCTCTGCTGCTGCTGTGGTAGCTGTCCCCCTACGGTTCACACTTCCAGGCTGGGTGTTACTTCATTTTGCTAGACAGAGAATGATGAGCTGTAGCGAGGAAGAAATGGGCTGGTAATAGCGTGGAGAGGTAGAGACAATGTATCTGGCTTTAATACTATTGATAATTTAGTTCCAGGGATGGAGTGTCTCTTCTAAATGGCACTTTTCAGTCTCTCCAGCCTATTCTAAGTGAGATGTATGTGCCTTGTGGCCAGAGATGAATTGTGGAGATAGGGCCTCTGAATCAATCTTCACTGTGTGGTCTTTTTTTTTTTCCCTCCTCCTTTTTTTTTTTTTTCCCTTTTTTCCTTTTTTAATTTAAGCTAGGAGTTGATTAGATGCCTGGCAATGATTACTATCCGTTGGCACCTCCCATTGGGAGCACACTCCAAGTACCAGCCTTCAGCTCTTTCAAGCAGGGGAGGTTAAGGAGGCTGCTTACTGAGCAAAAGGAATTTCTCTTCCCATGAGAGCTTGAGTGCTGTTTCCCTGGCTAAGAATGCTATAATTCCTTTACAAGTGACAAGCAGGCTGCTACCATCTGCTGGTGAATGGCTGCAGGATGGTGGAGTTTGGTCCATGAGCAAATTTTCACCCAAAGAGAATGATTAGTGGTCATTAAGCCAAATTCACACATTTCCTGTATGAAGTTCTTTGATTTTATTTTGGTTTTAGAGTGTGTTTCAGTTGTACATATTTCATTTTCTTTTTGTTTTGAAACATAAATATGTAAGGAACAAGGGTTCTGACTAAAGCCACAAAAAGTACTAGCAGGAACTATGTGCCTTTTTATCTTTTAAGGCACAGCAGCGATGGTCTTGCAAAAGAAAACTGAGACCATCTAGAAATTTTTTAATTGCTTTGTTCTGTCTTTCTAGAAACACCTGGTTATATTTGGAAACCACGTGGCAGTACACAATGATAGTCTCTTTCAAAGATTGTGATAGACTCTTAAGTTGTTTTAGAACCATACAGCCTTGTAGGGTGTCTGCTTTGTTCAGTCACTGTGTGGTGTGTCAAGAAGGAAGAACTGGAAAGAAAAGAGTAGTTATTGTGTATGTGGTTCCCCCAGCTTCCCCTGAAAGAAGCAGATGGTCGGGGGTCCCAGGAGGTAGAAGAAATGGGGCCATTAGACTGTCAGTGGCTTGTGAAAAGCAGAAGCATCTGCCAGAATGGAGACTTGTTCAGCAGCAGGGGAGCCAGCAGCAGCAGATGATCTCTGCCTTGAGCAGTCAATGGTATTGTAGTCCACTGGGGAATTGCTGTTGTGGGCGTAACTGCAGGTAACCTTGGTAATAATCTAGTTGGTCTGGAGGGGGAGGGGGGTGGGGGGTTGGGAAGGGAAATGAAGGCTTGATGCTCATGCTTTGGCATCTTAACTACCCACTTTTTGTAATCAGTCCTAACTACAACTGATTTGAAAGCATACTGTGCTCATTCTCAGCTGAGCACTACAGGCACACTTACAATTCGTCAAAATGCTTGTCTGTTTCTGCTGCAAGTTTCAGAGTAGCAAGATGAACCACACTAGATGCAACAAAGAGTAAGTTCAAAGACTAAATTAACATTTGGGAAAGCATCAAAAATTTTGCTAGGGGTCGTCTTGTTTTCAGTTGCATCACACAGCACGCTCTTAAGACATGCCTTTTTAGTGTTAAGAAATATTTTACGCGGCTGCAGTTTAATCTCTACTGCTGTAGTTCTTACGCTCTTATTGACTCTGTACAGGACACGGTGTTCCAGTGAAGAATGACCTCTTCTGTTGCAACAGTGCGATGGTACTTCAAAGACGAGATAAAGTGGGGAGGACAGAATGCCTCTGAGGAACAAAACCAGAAATTCATATCTGTGTTCAAAAAGAATAGTCAATTTGGGTTCTGTCCTGTTAGAATAATTAATCTCAGTCAGCCACATCTAGAAGAGAGAATAAAGCATGTAGGTAAAGAGCTCTGGTTCAAAACTCCTCAAGCTGCACTTTGTGAATACTTGGCATAGGAGAATCTGGGAGTATTGCCAGTACATAATATTCTTCTAGGGTTGACTTCATAGCCAGGAAAAGACATTTTCTATACATGAAACTTGGTTTTACTCCCATTACAGAGTGAATTACATTGCAGTTTGGCTAGAGGTCCATACGTTTTGGTGTACGTTTAAATATCTGTTTAGATTTTTTTTCTTTACCTTTGGAAACTAGCATTCATGTTCTGACAGGCAAAAATAAGCTGCTTGGGTGTATCTTTCTAGGTCTCAGGGACTCTTCCCTTACATCATAAATACTGCAATAGTTTGTCATGATACACTTTCACTGCTTAGAAGATAGACACGATTTAATAGGGAGCACTGAATATCAGGCTCGGGATGCTTTGGCATAAGCGAAAAGAGAAGGCAGTATTCAAGTGTGCAGTTGTAGATGTCATGAGAACTGGCGTCTCACAAGCTTTTCTGTTAGTTTCATCTGCTTTGATTTGGAAAGGGCCACCTGGTTTATGGCTGGAGCTAGTTTTGCTTTCATCCTCATTCAATCATTTAAATACAAACTATAGTCATCTCTGCATAGCATAGAATAGTAGGAAGAACAATGACTGTCAAATTATTAGTGTTTTTTGAAATACAGTAACCAAAACCCTGTGTACTATGCAGAGCAAGGAACTTCACTGTGGCTGTTACCTTTGGCCACATCTATTCTGCAGACCTCTGTTGCCACATGTATGTTATTCAGAGATGTATAGCGTAGCTGATGTGGCCATCTTGGCATATGAGCCTCCCCATACAGTAAAAAACCCCATGCTTATGTCCCGTGCCAGGTGCACTGCTGGTTCAAGCACATCTGTTCTGTGTGCTGTACAGGTGTAGCTTGCTGACAGTGTTAATAGAGCATATGTAGAGCACTAGCTTTTCTGATAGAAAAAGAGTTTTTAGATCATGTCATCATCTCTCTGTGTGCAGTCAGTGACCAAAGGCAACTTCTTGTATCCTAAACTCAGGGTGAATTGTACCAGTTATACAAGGCCTTATTGTGGTGTTGGTTGTGTTTATCAGCAAAAGCAAAATTCCTGTTTTTCTTAAGTATAACTCAAAAGTTATTGTAGGTCATCTTTTCTTTTTCTGTCAGTAGTCTATTTGTGTTTTAATTTTTAAATAGTAATGGTCTCTTAGCCTTTGGTGGTTTCTGCCATATGTGCCTTGTTTTCTTTTTAGAAGGGAAAAATGTCAACCTGTCAGAAATCAGCTTTCATCAGAATGTTAGATTAGTTAATGAAAATCACTTACTGTGACTTTCAAGAAATGAAGTTGCTGTCTGAATGAGATGCACAATAGGCCTACTTCCTTAGGTCATTCCTTAAGTCATTCAGGATGAAGGAAATGGGTGTGTAGCTTTCATTCTGCTGCATTCACATCTACCTGATAATATGGTTAAATACGTCGTTGACCAGTTGAGATAATAGGATTTAAGAAATGGAAATTGAATGTGGTCATCAGGTGAGTCTTACTAGTTTGAAAATAAATGTATGAGCATCTTTCTAGCACTGGAGGCATTTCTTCTGGAGATGTGCCATTTCTGTGACGGTGAGGTATTCTTCCCTTGATGGCATCTTTTCCTGCTCCCTGTAAGCCTTTTTTGATCACCTGTGGAAAAAAAATGTACAACTTGGCCTTGACCTTCTTGGACTACTAGTGATAATGAAAATGATGTAGCCAAATTACTTTTATGTTAATGGTATCTTCTAAATCATTCTTTGTCATGCTAATTTAAAGCTGCTGTAGATTCAAAAAAGCTCTTTTCCTCCAATTTTAACACTGATGTCATTGTCGGGTACTGAAACATAGGCTAGTGAAATGGATTTGAGAAGTGTTTCAAGTTCTTTCTGAACGGTTGGTTTGGAACATTTGGTATCACTTGGCTGGTTAGCACAGCTGACAAATTTGTTGTTTGAAAGAGCTTAAGTTGTTGCCTATTCAAAAGGCCTTTCTTTGTATCGGGTGGAAAGATAAGGTCTAACACTTGTGCTGGAATGTAGCTGATAAAATTCCCAGGAAAATACAGGTATTTGGAAAGATGATTGCAGTCTTCATTGCATTCATTCATTGCATTGTTTCTTGGTTTCCCTTTCAGAAATGTTCCCATTGCCAGGAATCGGGAGCCACCTTAGGCTGCTACAACAAAGGCTGCTCCTTCCGATACCATTACCCATGTGCCATCGATGCAGGTAAGAACAAACATGCTAACTATATTTCATGTTTATTCAAAACATGTGACACTACATAGTTCCAAGGTACTTTACAAATTTATTCCCTCTCAGTTTCTCACCTACTATGAAGATACAATAATATAAATGGTGAGAAATGGCATCAAATAAACAGTGAACAATAACGCGTTGGGACAAGATGGAACTTGTAACAAAAAAGAATGTACCCGAAAGTGCAGCAAAAGCCTGGTTTTGGGGGATGCAGCTACAGTGATTGAAATTTGGCTGCAGTGTGAGAACTTACCACTATTTTTTTGCAAAAAATAGAAACCCTTTGTTAAAAGGATGCAAGTAACTAGAAAGGCTCTTTCAGGGTTAGACTCCTGTGAATAGTCATAGTAATGATTTTAAGTGTGTGTAGAATCATCAGTACCACTTCCAGCACAACCTTCCTTCTCCCTCCTTAGAAGCATTTCAGTCAGTCTCTTGAATAGGTTGAATTTTCGTCATTGGGCAAGCTAATGGTTTGAATCATATTTGGGGTTGTGAGTTGGCATTTTGTGTGCAATAGTGAAAGGTTTTTATGGAGATAAACTTTATCCTTGGGCAAAAAATCCTAGCTCAGAATGAATAATGGCCCACTGTTCCAGTCCTGTGTAACTCACTTTTCACTTCTGTAAGTTTGTAGATGACAACAAGTTGGGTGGGAGTGTTGATCTGCTTGAGGGAAAGAAGGCTCACAGACGGATCTGGACAGGCTGGATCGATGGGCCGAGGCCAGCTGTATGAGGTTCAACAATGCCAAGTGCCAAGTCCTGCACTTGGGTCACAACAACCCCGTGCAATGCTACAGTCTTGGGGAAGAGTGGCTGGAAAGCTGCCCGTTGGAAAAGGACCTGGGGGTGTTGGCTGACAGCTGGCTGACTATGAGCCAGCAGTGTGCCCAGGTGGCCAAGAAGGCCAAGAGCATTCTGGCTCATATCAGAAATAGTGTGGCCAGCAGGACTAGGGAATTGATTGTTCCCCTCCCTGTACTAGGCACTGGTGAGGCCACAGCTCAAATGCTGTGTTCAGTTTTGGGCCTCTCACTACAAGAACAACATTGAGGTGCTGGAGCATGTCCAAAGAAAAGCAATGAAGCTGGTGAAGGGTCCGGAGCACAAGCCCTATGGGCGAGTGGCTGAGGGAACCACTGTTTAGCCTGGAGAAAAGGAAGCTGAGGGGAGACCTTACCGTTCTCTACAACTACCTGAAAGGAGATTGTAGTGAGGTGGATGTTGGTCTCTTCTTCCAAGTAACAAGCGATAGGCTGAGAGGAAATGGCCTCAAGTTGTGCCAGGGGAGGTTTAGATTGGATATTAGGACAAATTTCTTCACTAAAAGGGTTGTCAAGCACTGGAACAGGCTGCTCAGGGAAGTAGTTGAGTCCCCATCCCTGGAGGTATTTAGAAGGCAGGTGGTCGAGGTGCTTAGGGACATGGTTTAGTGGTGGGATGGCACTGTTAGGTTAATGGTTGGACCTGATGATCTTAAAGGTGTTTTCCAACCTAAATGATTCTATGGTTCTTCTATCATACAAAACTTAGTCTGATAACAAGCAGGTAAGGATGTTGAAGATTACAACTCTTGACTGGCAAATAATTGCAAACTTCCTGTTTGTAATCAGACTTCCACAGCAGCCCACTTGTTTAACCATCTATTTTATGCTGTTTTTCAAATGTTAGTTTTTGACGTAGGTATGCTCATTTCTGAATGACTGCATTGCACCTCTCACTGTGAAATCCCACCCTATTGGAGCACTGCTTTTTATTCCAATAGAAATATTTTTAATGAAATAAATAATGCAGTGGAATACTACCAGTACCATGGTATAGTTGGAGAATCCTTGATTTTACATGAAATAAGGTGTTAAATATTATTCAGGTTGCAAAAATCTCACACTCAAAAAATTGCCAGAAAAAAGGGTGTCCATGTAAGTTTAATTTTGGTCTCTTATGAGTGTGTCTTATAAGATAGTAATTGCCTTATTACAGACTGACATCTTTTTCTGTAAGGCACTACCTCAGCCTGTAGGATGAAAGGCTTCTCGTTCCTGAACAGATGATGTCCTCACTCATTCTGTATTTTATTTACTGCATGTGATTCCATCTCAGTTCTGAAAGTGGAACTGTGGAATTTTCTGTGATGTTCATCTCTCTCATGCTTAAGATTTCACAAACATTAAGAAATTTGTTATTTACAGTACATTTGAGAGACAGAATCATCAGATTTGTGTTCATGTTTGTTTAGTAATTTGTTTCTGGTTTGTTACCTGCCCTTTTTAATACCATGAAAGACCAAAATAAATTGCAATGAATGTTCCAAATAGTTTGGGGTGCTTAATTTGAATTCTTGTGCTATTAGGTACAGTATGTAGCATTTTCTATGTTCTAAACACAGGTATCAAAATTAAGATATTGTCCTTTTTCTTCAGATATACCTTCCTCATTAACTCTACTCCACTTCAGCTAATGCAGTGGGATCCTCCAGATGACAAATGTACTGAACAATCATGACTGCATCCCAAGAGTAGTTATGTGTTATGTACGGAAGAGGCAGTGTCCTCTACAAAAACTTGTATATAATCCTATTATTTAGTCCATATTAAATGTGATTCAATATATCTACCATATGATATGTAGAAGAGGGCTACATTAAATTTGGCTCTTCTTTGCGTTTGTCTTGACTTTGCAGCCTTTGAGGTTTGTTTTTTTTTAGAGTAGCTTTTTGTGTTCAAATTGAAAGGCTCTGCTTACTGCATTTTCTTTTAATTTTCTTACGAGACATCACGTTGTCATGTGGCCATCTGTCAGAGTGCACCATTCCAAGCTGATTTCCCTCCTCTGAGTAATATGGCAGTAATAAATCGCAAGCCGCTCAGTGGGCTAGAGCCGCATGGAGATGGGATACTTTGTGAATTCCACAAACATATTTCAATAATAGCAGAAGAGTGGTATAACTGGTGAATCTCTAGGTTTGCTGCAGGAAGAGTATGATTCAGTGTGAACAAAGACTTCTCTTTGTTTCTTTATACATTTTCCTTTCTGTTTCTTTCTCTTCAGTCTGTATGTGTCTGATATGTTCTCCACTCTGGCTCTTTATACCAGCCACAGGCTCTTTATCTAGTTGGTCTCGGGTTCCTCTTCCCAAATTTCTTATCCCAGTCTCTTTGTAAGACCCAATTCTCCCTACCACTTTCCAACTTTTTCTTTGCCCAATTTTCCAGCTGTCATTCTGGCTTCCTTGCCTCTGCTCTTACATCACCTCCTCCTCTACTTCCTTGCTCCTAGCTCTGTTTTTCATCTATGGCCTTCTTACTCCTATTTGGTTCTCCTAACTTAGCTCCTTGTCACGTTTAACTCTGTTTGTCCCTGTTCCTGTATACTGCCCACGATCACCTTCACCTTTCTGTGCCTTATCCCACTACTTCTTAGTCTCCAGTCTTCTGGCTGCATCAATCCTGATTCAGTCTTAGCCGCCTCCTGCTGGCACTCATCCTTAATTCCCTGCTCCTAACTTCTACTAGCACTGGTCTTCTTATCCTACTAGCCTCCACTCTTTCTCCAGTTCCCCTTTTTCAGTAACCTTTTTACTTCTGCTGCCTTTTGGACACATACTTCCCATTTTGCTGTTCTGAAACGGTCACCTCCTTCCTCCAGGCTGCTGGAGCCTTACAAATGCTCCCTGACAGCTTCAGTGCTTTTGGATCTGGTGCCTAAATCTCAGGCCAGAGGTTCATTTGCAAGACCTGCTCACCCCCAAACAAAAGCATACTTGTTAGAATTTTCAAATGATCTAGCTGCTAAAATCTAAGAAACCTCCTCTGAGGATGTGCAGATTAAAATCCATTTCCCTCTTTTGCAAAGAGTTACATTTGCTGATTTTGTGGTAAGCTGGCAAGGGCATGCCTTAGCTAAAATTCAGGTCCTGTTGCAAATCAGGGTATGTTAGAGTTTTTCAGAGAAAATTTGCTGGGATGTTTAACATGGACAGAATAACTTTTTCCAAGAAAGAGTTTTAAGGAAATGTTTAGACTGCTTTAGCTGAAGTTTTCAACCAAAACAAATAAAAGAACTCAGCTGGGATTACATTCTCAGCATTCAAAACTTCAGCCTGATGGTATGACAGTAGAAGACCTTGTTTGCAGTTGGTTTTATCTGTGGGTATAATCAAGCTGTCTTAATCTATAGCCACTCTTCCAATAAATCTGTACAAAAGAAATAAGCAAGCTGTATGGAATAAGATTTTATTTTCATTTATACCCAAGCAGAAAATGTAGGCTTCCCTGAAAAGCAAATAAGCACTCTTTCCTCTTTCCTCAGCCTGCTGGCTGCCTATAAACCCTTTTTGTTGGTTATGCAGTGCTGCTGTCTTTCCTGTAGTCAATCAGATAGAGATATTTCTCAAGTCCCTTGAGCTCTGTGGTAGTTTCATTTGAAGTTGACTGTCCTGCTTTGAAGGATGATGCCACCTTCTTCCTCAGAAGTTTGTGCTGACATTAACAAGGGCTCAGGCTTTTGGAATATGTATGACTGGTTTTGTATCTTAAACCCAAACCAAAACCAACCAACTAAACAAACAGCAGACACTTGCTGGAGTGTTTTTTAGGGTATGTAGAGTCATAAACACTTGTTGTTTAACTGAGTTACTGTGACATCCCTGGAAGTGACCATGCCTTAGCTGGGATGAAGTATGTGCATCGTACTCCTAGACACTCTGAGAGTCTCTTTACCGTTGCGCTGGATTACACGTTGGCACCCTGTCAGTTACTGTGGCTCATCTGACCATCGTTTTTGGTAAAGGACTGGAGGGTGAAATATCTCAAAGCAGCTTCAGTTACTTACAGCACTGAAGGCTGGCCCTGCGGCGCGACCTGGGCTCTGGCTTCTGCACCGATGGTCAGCTTCCGATCCCATCCTGGTGAGGAGCCAGGTTTTGCACCGCTGTTGCTAATTGGCTGCTATGCAAGGAACGTGGCTTCGTAAGCTCCCAGTTCGTACATATGGATGCTTTTATATAGCCTAATTCAGCCTTCCTTTAGATCTCCTTTCATAGAAAGTAATCTTTGGCTATATAGGGTGCAAGAGAGCTGAACTCCTCTTAGCCATTTGCATAAAAATCAGGATCAGTAGTGCCACTTAAGTAATTTTTATATGGAAATGACTGTGGTTCACATTGTCTGTGTTTGGCTTGCATCTGTCCAAATTTATGAAGAGCCTCTGATGTCTCAAGATAACTTAGTCCTAGGGACGTCTCCATGGAAACAGGATCTTTGTTTTCTGAAATTTTGTATCCTCTCCTTCTGCTTGTTCCTCCCCACCTGGAGTCAGATCCTGATTGTTGCAGCACACTTGTCCCCACAACATCTATTGTAGGCAGTTTCACACACTAAAGATTTTTGACTGTAAATTAAGAAAAGACTAGCAGCAAAATGAAATGAATTTTCAGAGAACAGAAATCCTGTGTCTTCACAAGTATCGTTAAAGATGAGTAACAAGCTGAACACAGAGGGTGAGACAAAGTGTGAGGCTTGCAGAAGAATAATTGCTTCTATTAAAAATGTTTTCGGTTTTCCCTGACTACTTTATGGAGAAAAATCTGTACAAACAAGGACAAGTCTCGGTTCTTTTTCCCTTTCTGCCCCAATCAACTGATCATAGCTATGTGTCTGGTGACTTCATGATGAATGGTAATCTGTGATATAAAATACTTGGAACTGCTAACTGAAATCCAGGCCAGCTTTGTAATGATGAACAAGTTTTGCCTTATTGGTATTCAGCTGATTCTTCTACAGCAAGCTGATGAAATTTTTCATAGTTGTCCCTTAAGAGAAACAAAAAAAAACCGCTATGAATTGGATCCGCTATTAGCATTTGCAAGAAAAATGCCAACCTTAGTAAGAAATCGAGCTCCATGTGCTAGATCAGGCATGAGGTTCGAGGTTTCTGACAGTTCTTCCTGATCCTTGTACAGTCTTCCTTTCTGATGTACTAGCTAGAGAAATGCATTCGTCACCAATGTTGGGCTTCCAAGAAAGAAGACAACTCCATCCTGTTCTAACATACTGTGTATGTTTTTGATGATTGCTCCGTATATTTTTGATGACTGCTGTATTATGCAGTGATAATTCATGCTGTAGTCTAAATGTACAAGCCCTGCCCTTGTAATGAGACATTTTATGTATTTCCTGTTATTTGCTAATACCGCATTTGAAATTGTTATCTGTGGCAGGATTAAGGGTTTTACTCCCCTTCGCTAAAATCTCCCAAGTAACTTAGCCTATTGCATGCTGTTTCCCTTTGATTCGGGCCAGAGGCATTCATGTTGAAACATAAGCGTTTCATAGCAGAGGGATGCTCTGCCAAAGCTTGGGTGTCTACAAAGCTTTTCCCTCAAGCTTTAGTTGCAGTCTCCTGCTGTCTGCTAAACTCTTCCAGCAGATTGAAACAGCAGGTAGCACTGGTTATGCTACATACTTAAGAGTGTTTTAAATTAGCACATTTTATTTACCATTGTGCTTCTTTACTTGCTAGCTATTTGGAGCAGACAGGAGGTCATAAGCACCTTGCTGAATTCTCACGGTGTTGGTCACACTGAGGTTGTGATGGTGCTTGGACCTACTGAGGTGGTGATGGTGCTTGGTCAGCCTGCCTTTGGTGCATGAGGCAATTGGAAAGAACAATGTCAGAAGTTTGGGCAGGTCAAGAGGTGGCTCTTGCAGTTCAAGGTGCCCAGGGGAGGCAGCTGAATTCTCTCAGGAGAGTGCTGCTTTTTCACTTGGCTGTGAGGGTGAAATACAGAGTATCAGGAAGGCACAGAGAGCTGGCCCATGGTACTCCTGGTGTGGGCATAAGCAGTGGAGTTCCAGGAGCTGCCAACTCCACATCCCATAGAGGCATCGACTGAGAGGGAGGATGAGAGGGGAGGCAACACTTAGACTGGCAGCGCTACTAAAGAAATGCTCTTCAATCGACAGTATTGTTTAATTTGTTCCTAAATAAGCAGTTCTATGTAGGTGCCCTACTTTCTGCAATAGGTTTAAATCATTAATTAAACTATTTCTCAAATCATAGAAGCTTCACATATACGAATCGTGGAAGCAGACCCAAGAGCCGCATGAGTGACCAGACTACCAGACATAGTGTCAAAGTATAAACTGATCACCAGGATTTGGGATTGCAAATAAATTGTCATATACACCCATACCTAGAGACACACACCCCTTCTCCCCCCGATGTTGGCAGGGCCTTGGGGTAAGGATGAAAGGCAGTGATTTTCCTGTGAAGTATAAAGCAGGGATTGTCTGTTCAGATTGGATGAATGCGTCTATCATCCTTGTGCTGTAGCAAGGACGGCTGAAATGGCTGAAGGGGTTTGGGATATAAGATTTGTAGACTTGCTGTTGTGATTCTTACCTGTATAGAAGATGGGAGAGACTGGGGATGCTTGGACTTGGCTTGGTAATCCAGGCAACATTGTTACTGGTGGTGTTGAGTAATTTTATTTGCTAAAACTTTGGGGGTGGAAGGGGTAAACCTGCTAATAAGATAGTATTCCTATAGGAGATCTTTGAATGAAAAATACATACCTGTGAGGCAAGATTAATACATGTGATGTATTATTCAAGTTGGTTTTTTATTAAAAAAGTAATAAATTGCTGTCTTCTCCTCTAGATTGTTTACTAAACGAAGAGAATTTCTCAGTGAGGTGCCCCAAGCACAAGGTAAGAATCGTCTCCTGGATTAGACCTGGTTTTTGCTGCCCTCTTCTGGTATCTAAATTTGGATTAGTAATTTTATACCTGGATAACATCTGTAGTCAGAGATGCTTTTAGATGAATTCTTCTATGACGTGTGCTTGTGGTATATTCTGGGGGCAAGCATTGACTTGAGAAGAATACAGAGAGTTTAAGAAGATAAAATAAGTTTTTGCCCTATCTGTTCAGCTGTTCTTTAGATCCTTGATGACTCTTTAGAAAGCCCAGCTTCATTTCCTGTCTTCTACGATAGAATCAGTACATTGCTTGCTGTTTCTGTTTGAGTGCTGGCGGTGGGTTTTCTCCTTGGATTTACTGAGGATGCAAGGAGGAAGAAAAATGGCTTATGGAAAATTTTCAACCATTTTTTAGAAACTTTTAGACTACATCATAAACCTGATGGACCTGAAACACCTTGTTCTAGTTTAGTAGCAGTAACTAGACTGAGTCCTACCACTCATCCTTCAAATATATCTGTTTTGTTGTTCTGTAGATCTTTGACTTTTCATAAGACCCATCATCGTTTTCAGTTTTTGGTGATGGATTCAGCCTGTTTGCTTCTGCCTAGGTTTTGGGCATCTTTAGCTGAATTTCACTGGAGCCTGTAAACACAGTGGTGCTAAGAGCTGGACTGCTGTTGCTCTGTCCATATGGAAAGAGGAGACAAGGCAGACAGTGCATACTCTCTTGTACCTATCAGCAATGTGATACAGTGCTGGGAATACCCCTCCCAGCCCGTAAGGGAGGGTACATCTCTGGGAGGCTGTGGATACCAGTCCACCAGTTTTAAATGCTCAGAAGTATCCAGAAAAATGGCTGTTCTTGTGGCCAGTTGGATACAACAGGAATTGTGCAAGAGTGTGGATGATAACAGGGAAGAATTGTGTTGCTTTCTAGCAGGGATTAGTCTCCATTTAGTCCTTGTCTGCAGATCTCTTCTCTGCCTAGAATTAGACTGACATCTGGTGGTCTTTTGTCTTCACAGATTATCTTTAATCTGTCTTTTGTAAACATACAAGAATTAGTCTCATGTTTCTTTCTGGATGTTCTACCACAATGTGATGTATTTGTACACATGTATTTAAAATGCGCTGGAAGATTCTGGGGGCATTCAGGCTGTTATCCAGAACTGGCCTACTTTTCATCATATAAAAGAAAATGCATTATCCTGCACAATTGTGGAATAATGTACAGTAAGCTTAAACTGATGTGTTAATGCTACACGAGCCTGCAGATCTTGCCAAACAGAAACGGGAAGGATGAGCTCCCCATACTGTGGAATGCAGCTACCTAAGTGCCACCCTCTGCCCAAATTTGGTTACTTGACTAAAGAGAATGGGAAGGTTACATCTTTGAAGGCTGTTTTATTTTTGCCACCCATTGCCTGAAGTATTACAGGGAAACAAAGTGTTAAAGCTTTTCATAGCTGGCTTGGGTCACTGCTGCTGTATATGAGTACTTGCAGTGGTGGTGCTCAAACCATGAAAAGGAAACAACCAGTTTACAGAATCCAGCCACACGGAGAGAAGGTACTGAGGAGGCACGTTTGTATCTAAAGTAATCTTGGGGGATAGCAGGGGGAAAACTGCCTATTAAGTTGATAAAGGTACTCCATGAGGCAATTCAAAACTATCCCACTGTAGATCACTTTCTGTATTGCATCAAAAATGGAAATTCAATACCAGTCGCCTTTCTTTGACACTGAAGTTCGTTGGCTTTTGCTTAGTAAAGACATTAATTGTTTGAAGTCAAGCAGAGTTTTCTTTGCTTGGCTGTGACTCTGCCCTTGCCCTGGGGTTCACTGATTGTTACTGGTTTGTTCCAAATCCTTCTGCAGGGCAGAATGTAGGATCACCCTGCTCCTTCCATTGTAGTGGCTGGAAAGGGGACTTCCAGCCAGTGGCGAGGCAGGAACAGGAAGGTTGAAAACCATTGCTTGAGAATGACTGGAGAACAAATTGCATCAATTTTTTTCATGATATGAACATGAGCAATTGAGAGGAAGAAAGACTTTAGATTAGACCATTTAAAACCATGCTTTTAGGTAACGGTAGTTTAACATTAGTAGCTAATTAGTAGCTGTCTAATACCTCATTCTTCTGTTCTGTAGTTAATGGGTGGAAGAACTAACTTTATAAATATGCTAACACTGAGTAAGTCAGTATAGTGCCTCTTATCCTTTTTCAGTCCATGCCTCGAATCGGTAAATACACCTCATCATAATAAGTGGCTCCTGGAGAGCAAAGGTGCTTCTTGCCTCATTAACTGCACTTGACACTTCAGGCATAAGCAAGCTAAGTCCAGAGGGACTGGTCCTGCCTTTCCCTGTGCTCCCCAGCGAGCTTTCCCATTTCCTTCTGTCAGCACTGATGCTTCAACCATCCATGTCCTGAATGTGCTACTTTTGCAAAATAGCAGCTTTTATCACAGAGAAAACGCTGTCTGAAAACTAATCGTCTTTTGAAGGGTTAGCTTCCTCTTGCAAATCCAACTCGCTGTGTGTCTGCATCACAGCAAGCGCTGTTGCAACAGAACTGATGAGGATGCCGAGGCACTGAGGAGGATAAAAAGGGGGTGGGATACCTCACCTTTTGGTGCCATTGCAGTCTTAGATTGTCTTAAGCCATCTGTGGGGCAATTTAAAGTGATGTTTCTCAGCTTGTTCTACCTCTTTTGTGTTAAATTCTGTGTTTCTTAAAATTAATCAGGCTTTCATATCTCAAACTCTACTTTTGCGGAATTGCATGCTTTTATCTTAGGGAAAAACTCTGTCTGAAAAATCTATGTCTGGTTCCAATACTGACTTCTCTCTTTCTCTCTCTCACTTTCTGTATGTTCACTTTCCCTACCCCTGTCTTCCTTTTCTCCCTCATTTTTCTTTTTCCTCCTCCTTTTGGCTTGCTGGTTCGTCAGCCCCTCCTTCCTTGCTCTCTTCCCTCCTTGCAGAACAAGATGGTGAAAGGCAGCCTCAGCACAGAGCAGTCGGAGCGGGGGTGAGGGGGGAAGTGTACTCCTGGGAATGGAAATAAAAGCAAGCACAGGTGAGTTGGGGAGAGTTTCCAGTTTCCACCTGACGCCTTCTGTGGCTCCTTACCTTCAGTGCCCTCCCCATTTCTATAAGAAATCAAGGTGCTCTGGTGTATATTCAGAAAACTTGTAATAACTGTTTCTTTTATTTAATTTTTCCTGCTACCATTCTGTTGAGGCTAGTGACTTTACTTTTTTTGTATTTCCACAGCAGTTCCTTCTATTTAGTGGTGAGAGGCAAAGCTTGTTAGCTGTTATAACTGCTCGGTTACTCTCTAAGCTAAACCAGTGTCAGAAATCTCCTTTCATATTGCCATGATCATGTCCATAATGATCTGAAAGTGGTTTTCCATAAGTCTCAGTAGTTAATAGTAAGCTTCCATAATAAATAAATAAATTCATCAGAGTCTCTTAAATTTTGTATGTAAGGAAGACTTAATAATACTGATGAGTTCAAGATTGTGGTAATCTTGATTCCCTCTTTTCTGGAAATTAAAATAGAGGGGTAAGTAAATTAATCTTATCAGGAGCCCATTACGTTCCTTTCAGACCAGCATTTTCCTCTTATTTTGCAAACAGACATGGGTGGTAGAAGGTGGAACTGTATCCACAAGTGGACACAATTTCTTAAGTTTGTAATGTTTACTCTGGTCCCTCACCTCCCCTCGCTCTGGAACCAGGGTGGGCTGTAGTTGCCGTAAGTCAGCAGCACTGTGGAAAGCAGCAGTTGTGCTCTCGTCCCCCAGCTCCCCCGCTGCTCTTCCTTCCTGCCTCCTCCTTTGTCTAGTCCCAGAATTCATGCAGGCATGTGGGAACTTGGTAGGGAATTCAGTTTGTCCTGAAACTGCATTTTTTCATGTTAGCATCTGAACTGGGTCATTTTCCTAATCTGGTTCACTGTGTGGCTGGGCGAATATCCTGGCACAAGGAAGGAGTGAGCACAGAGGTGGGAGTTAGCACCCAGGGAGTGGGATGAGGTTGGGATTTCTTATTTCCACCAGGTGCATTGCCATTCAGTGGCAACGGGGAGATCTAAATGAAGTAAGTGTTTGGTTTCAAATTAATGCTTATTGGCACCCTTTCCCATAAACTGCAGCCCAAGAAGGTCTCTTGCCTTCATTTCACTGCTCAGTTGCATTTCTTACTCAAGCTAGTTGCCTCTCCTTTTTCTTGCAATCATGAAGGTGAAGTTGCTCTTTCCTGTCTGTTCTCTGAGCTGATTATAACAATCCCTTTCCCTCACTGCTGTTCCCTTGCTTCCCAGGCACCTTCCTTACTTTAAAATCTTACCTGTTTCTTGAGTTAAGTAATCGTGAAGTGCTTTTAATGGTGCTTTCCGGGAAGGTTGAGCAATTAATCAGAGAACTCTGAATTTTTGGTGCAGTAGCAGAAGACAGGCAGTGTTTCATATAAACACTTTGTAGACTGACTGCTGACTTGGTTTAGCTCTGCTGTGTTCTGTGATTTTCAATTTTTAACCACATTCTTTCTTGGCTTTGGAGTGTCGTTAAAACAGTTACAGTGCAAACAGTATTTAAAGTTAATTATTTGAGTAACTTTTTCTTTCCATGGTAAAGGTAATTGGGATTCTTTTATGCTTTTCTCTTTTCCTTAAAGTGTAAAAGACAATATAATTCATAATGTTAAAACAGAATGATAGTCTCACAGACAGGACATCTGTCACAGCTGTTTAACACTAAAGAAGTCTTCTCAGTGATGGGGTTTGGGGCCATTTCTTTAGGGTGCTGGTGAACATTACTATGTCCGAGACTTTGTTTCCTGCATTATTGTGCAGTGCTAACTCTCTTTTTTAATGTATCATAGGAATGCGTTGGCTTAAGACCTTACAGGCTGTGGAATCTCTCTGCCATGTTCACTGTGTGCTCTAGACATCTCTCTAAGCCATCATTTCTTTCCAAATCCACTTTTGCCTCAAGTAGTTCTTAACCTGAAGGTCCTATTTAGCCTCCCTCTTTTATTGCTGAGAATGTCTTAAAGATTAAGTTCTCCAACCTAATCTTGAATCCCAAAATAAAAACCATGTAAATCTAAAGGATCCAATTTTTTTTTCAAAAAAAAAAAAATAATAAAAGCATGCTGATTTACTGTGGTAATTAAAGAAGTTTGGAGGAATTCTGTAGTAGTGATGGTGGTACAGGAGCTGCCCTTCTGCTGGCCTTAGTATACAATAGAATGGGCACTCAGCTGTTAGGTTATCGGGCTGTTTTAGTCCTGGTTCACTCCTAGGCCCAGCAAGTTAAGAAAAAATCCTGCGTGTTGGAAGACGTCCAGGCAAGTCAGTGTATTCTGTCTCTGTTGCTTCTCTCTCCCTGAGCCAGTTGCCTCTAGAACATTTGGATCAAATCCAGATCTGGAGAGTGACTGTGAGAGTGAGTCTGGTGCTCTGGATCTTGTCCAGGAACGGGGAAGGACTCTCTCTGTGCGGTGAGCCTGTTTCCTCCCTGAGGCAGTGCCTAATGCTCTGGACCGATTCCAGGCATGGGCAAGCTGCAGTTGTACAGGAGCCAGACAGCAACACGGCCTTGACACTCCTTCAAGCAAGGGCTCACAGTTGCACAGTAATGAATACCACAAAGGTCAGCTGCCTGAACTCTCTAGGAACCTCCCTCCTTTCCTCTTTAGCTGTAGCTCTGTGGCTTACCCGTCTGTTTTTCATACATACTCGCCTGACTCTTTCTTTGCTCTTAGCCTGGCGCCCCTGTGTGAGGGGGTATTTGCAGCCAAGAGGTAGGCTTGCTGGGATGTAATCTAATTGGTGTGCTGATAATCAGAACAGCATTGACTTCTGTATCGCACTTAGTTAGGGTTCCTGGAGTTTAATTGCCAGCTATGAATGAACATGGGTGTTACTTCATTCCCAGGCACACCTCTAACACCGTTAACCACTTTCCATATGCGTCGTTCATGTTGCGAGCTTTTATCCTTTTCCCAAGCTCACTAGCTGGTGGGGAGGGATTTATCTAAGGTATATCAAAGGGTTAACCTTACTAAATAAACAAATTGCTTCTGGGCTCACTAGTGTTACGGGAGAAGGGAAGAAAGGAATATTTTATTTCAAGCTTTGCTTTCTTGGCTGTGCAGATTAAGAATGAGAACCATGGCTTAGAGAAATGAAATTTTAAATTTGTCTGCAGTTTCTCTTTTGAACTGAGCCTCCACCAACTTAGCAACCTCCTGAAGCTAATTTTCTTGCCTCAGAGAATTTCTGGACAGGGAGAATGAGTGTGCCAAGCCCTTGGACACTTTCACATTTGTCTTGAAAGACATCACAAGCTTAGTCCTTCCATGAATTGTTGCCACCACTGTAATCTGGCAATTAGAACAAAAAAAGCGGCAGAAAGAAATGTTACCTGACCTCCAGTTAGTTCAACTGCAGCTTTACCTTTCGCTTTTAAATTCTAGTGCTTTCCCAAATTTGGTTCCTGCAGCTGGACTCCTGTAATTTTTGATAGTGGTTTCACTATCTGCTACGTATTCACTGAAAACTGCCATCAGGTGGTAGCATGGTGACCTCTATGAAAATACTCGGGTCCGGTCCCTGAGGGGCAGCGTGGCATCCCAGAAGCTGTCATCGCATTTGAACGTGCTTGACCCCTCTCTTTCCAGTTTTCATAGTCAAGATGAGGAGCGAACGTGAGGCAGACGAGCTCCTTTCTGGCTGCTGGAAGTGGCTGTTCTGTAAGAGGTGGCGTGCTGTTGTCGTGGCACCGATTGCCCTGTCATCCTGGACCTCCTCCACAACTGGGCTTACTTCATTTTCTGCTGGTTGTTAAACTAATACTTTTTATCACATGGATTTGCTTTTATGAACGACTCACTGTTGTGCTTCCATCCAGTTTTAGTCCACAAAACTAAAGAGCTCTCAGTGTTACTAACGTGGTAGGCTGCGGAGTGGGTTGCTCCGAAGCCTGGGGGGTGGTGGTGGCAGGCGGAGGGAAGGAACCATTCCAATATTACTGTTCCGCTTTGTTTTTCAGGTTAGGCTGTTGAGATAAAAAGCGGTGGACATTCGTGACTGAATGGAATCTCTCCCACTGTGCAGCCATGCCCCCTCTCGACGTGCCTGCCAATGCCAGCACTTCCTTCATAAATTCTTACATCACACTCAAGACTGATGACATCACAGAATCTGACCAAGGAGTCTGAACCAGCTGTTTCCATGGACACAATCTCCATAGTGACAGTGGGACGGGGAGGGGGAAAAAGGAAACAGGTGGGGGGAATTACAGAGGGAGGGATAAATATATATATATATAAAGATCTATTTTTTAGTCTTGAAAGACTTTGTTTTAAATGAAAGGTGCGCTATATCCCTTTTGATGCTTTTGATTAAAATTAACAAAACCCCATATAAATTAAAAAAGAAAAAAAGTGGCTAAAGTAAATACTAAATCCAAAATTGAAGCAAGGCTCGTGGAGCCTAGCATTTTGTGGGAAGGAATAGCAGAGCTGGGAGTACTCCAGGCAAGACTTGTCTCCCTTCCTCTTGCTTTCTTTCTCACAACATCCAAGGAAGTTCAATTTTAAAAGGCAAATAAAATCATCATAAATTGTTTGTAGGGTGTGGGAGGAAGGCTTGGATGGCTGCAGGTGATGGGGTGTCAGTACTTGTGTATGCAGGGTAGGGAGGTTATCGTTTTTGAGAAACACTATATTTTAACAGTGGGAGCTTGAAAAACATCTGAAGACTCTCAGGTCGTGAGACTCATGAAGTAAGAGGTAGTTGCTGCTTGCTAGACCCCGTACGCCTTGTTCGTTTGGGAACATCTCTACCATGGGGGGTTGCCCTTCGTGGCAGCCACATGCACCCCTGAGTCATTCCAAGAAGCTGCCTTCAGTTTCGAAGGCGGGTGAGAGGAAGATGCATTTCACCTGCCAGACTGGGGAACTGGAAAGGAAGTCTGAAAGCTGGTGGAGTCAATGTATCTTCAAAGTGACCAGGAAAATCCACTTAGCCCTTGTTTTATGTTTTGCTTTTCCTAAGGAAGGAAGAGGGAATGTCAGTGTAACAGCCTACGCTATATGGTTATTTGGGGTGGGGTTTTTTGTAAATTATGTAATTTTAAAACATTTGGGTTTAAGGAACGACAACAACAAAATGGTAATTTTTTTCTTGTTAAGGCCTTAAGAAAGGGGTTAGTGCATCTTTCAGGGGTCACTCTGCCATGGGAATAAAATAGCTGTTTCACAAACAGTTTTATATAAAAAAAGCTTAAAAAAACCAAAAAAACTAATAAACTTCATTTTAACCTTGTCTCCTTTTGTTTTGTGCGAACTTGATTTGTTTAAAAGGACAGAGAGACAGTACTATCTGCTGCTTTTTGGTTTCTTTGCCTTCATCAGTTCTGCCTTCAGTGATGACCTTCTGAACTGGCCCAGCAGGAGGAAGACCACAAAAGCTTTTACAAATGAAAGCTCAGAATGTTTGATGTTCAGAGATAACGAGCCAGTGACTGGATGAATTTTCTGTTCGTGTGAGTTGGTGGTGTTTCACCAGGTCACTGGCTTCTTTCGCTCATAGGATGGAAGCGTATCCTAGCGGTATCAAACAGCGTGGTGTTTACTGGGAAGTCACTAGAGATAGGGATCAAACCAGCATGACTTGGATTAAAAAAAAAAAAAAAAATGGGGTTGATATTGTGGGGAGGGAAGAACTATTTTAAAGAAGTTATGTACTGGATGCTTGCTCAGCTACTCGCATTTTGGAGTATTCAGCACATAAGAAATAAAATCTATGATAGCTCATATTAAGATATCTATTTTAACTCTATTTTTAAAAGATCGATTTAAAGATTTGGGAGATAATTTGGCAGTTATTTATTTCTAGAAGTTGCTACTCTCATGGATAAGTATTTGGAAAGAAAGGGCAGTCTTCTGCTTACTCCTTTCCCAGTAGCAGCTACTGAAGTTAGTATGTCCTTCTACATTAAGAAATAGACCTGTTGTGATAAATGTCACTAATGTGTCCTGAATTGGTGCTGAAAATATTTAACTGCTGGTGTAGTCAGAAAAAAATCATTTTTAGCATAGTTAATGTGATTGAGTAAATGACTTCTTTTCAACTGAATAAAAATTGGTTTTTTTTTTTTTCCTAGTGTCTGTTCTATTCTTTAAAAAAAAAAAAAAAAAATTTTAAAGTTTGTATGCTATGCTGCAGAGGGACCGTGTGATGCAACTGCTGAATTTGATGCTTTTGGCTCTTGAGGGTGGTGTCACACAGCGGAGGGAGAAGGTTTTTGGGTAGCGGGGAGGGAGTCCTGGGGGTTTGCCTTGTGGGCATTCGTGGCAATTGTTGTGGAGATTCAATAGCTCCTCATGCACCGTGGTTGGAAAGTGGTGGGGATCATGCAGAGCAGATAAATACCTGGTACCACGCTTGACTCTCTGAGAAATATTTCTTGGTGGGGAGTGCTTAAACCCCTTCAAATCAGCTGCTGCTTTGCCCCGTGGCAGCGCTGCTGGCGGAGGAAAGGGATGTGGACATGTTCTCTGGTAGAGAGAGGTCTTGCCAGTTGGTCATCTCTGTTGGGCAAGTCTTTACAGAAACCAGAGCTGCCACAATTCTCTAAAACCAAGCCAGGAGGAGTCCAAAACAATGTATAATGGCTTCTTGGGACAACCTGGAAATGGTCCGGAGCAGTCATAAAATCCAGTTGGAAATAAAAAACTTCTTTTGGCTCAGAAGATACAAAGTGCTTGAGTGGATTCTAGAAGCAGTTGTACAAAATGTTTACCAGCTCCATCCTGCAAAAGCAGTTAGCAGCTTGATATCATGGATACCTCAAACTTGAAAGAAAAAAGGTTTGGAAATCTTGGCTAATTTAGAATTTGTGGAGCAGAAATGACCCGCAGCTGAACATTAGAATGCGGAGATTGTGTCAAGAAGAAGATCAGTGGCCTGCCAGCCACTTGGGAATTGCGTGTTTGGATGAGGAATGAATTAATGAGAGTTTGGGTGAGGCAGCTCATTTTGAAAATGTTTCTCCAGACTGTCTGACTCTCATCAGCGTCTCTGAAGGGCGGGAGACACCTGCTTCCTGGGAAATGTATGCAAGGGTTCGACAGCGTTTCCAAAGTGCGTGGTTGCCATTTAAAATGGAAGCTCCAAAGATTAACCGGGGCGAGGCAGCACTGCTGAACAAGGTCAAAGAAGATCATCTTGTTTCTCCATAAAGGATATGCAATGGATTCACCACGCAAAGGATGGGGTTTTTATTGATGACAGCTGATGACGGTTCAGCGGGAGGCGAGGGTAAAGGAGCTCCTGCCGTAGGAACTGGTGGAGGCCCTGGGATGCGCGCAGCAAGCGTATCTCGATGTCAGGAGCTGCCAATTGATGTGTTCATTGTGGATTTTTATTGCATGTGAGATCTACGCTTGGAAATCCGAGGCAGCGGCTGCTGTGGAGTTCATAGCCAGGCTGTGCAGCGCAGGAGAAAGCCATCTCAGCTGCCGCTGCAGCAGGTGGTGGCCGTCCTCGCTCATCTGTGTATCCCATAGGTTACAGGTGGGGATTTTACCTGGGTTTGTGGTGGTCTTGAACCTTTTGAACTGGCCTTGGAAGAAGACAAACTGATGGTGTGTAACGTATTGAAATAAATAAACCTTAAGGGGTTGAGGGCAGAGCATCTGCCCACGACTGTTGTACAGCTAATTCATGGAGTGCAGCTAACGCCATGCTAAAGAAAAATGGTTTTGATGGGACACGCATTAAAAAAGTGGTTCGTCAAGATACGGGCAATTAAAAGACAGCTCTGGTATTTTGACTTACACATGTGGTATGAACCATAATGTACATGTGATACGTGAGGAAAGGCAATACCTTCAACTAAACTGGTACAGTTACAGGGAGATTTTGGGGCCGAGTTGCATATAAACTTTCTAAATTATCGTGCCTAATAACAGTGTTACTACATCAGGAATTGCCTATGCATCAGGAATTAATTACCTATGCCATCTTGAGTGCAGTGGTTGTCCTGGACATGGTAGAAATACTGGGTAGAGGGGCATAGAATCGGTTTAGCTGACCTAGTCCCTGGCTTACCAGAATGACTGGCAGAAGCAGTCCTCTATCTAAAAATGTAGTAAATTAGAGTTTAAATATCAGACCTTTGGAAGCGGAACAGGATATCTGGATGGTTGAGGATGAATCATGGGTCTGGGTTTGTGGGGTTTTTTTCAGTGATTAAAAGTCATGTGAGAAAGAAAGAGTAGGGGTAAGCCATGTTCAGGTACAGATCTAGAAATCACAAAAGATGCGGCAAATATTTTGTGCCTCTGCTGACTTTCCTACGAGAAGTTGAAAGCGTAGTTATGATTTTAAGTTTGGGTTAGAAATATCTATTGTGAAACAGATCCTTCCTTGGCCGTGGAATGTTTCTAACAAACTTGTTTGGGTTTTTCTTGGGGTTTTTTGTGGTGTTTTCTTTTAAGATGGAGCTCCTGCAGTATATGGTGACTCAGAGAATTCCATCAGTAAAGGTAGAGGGCAAAAGCAGTTATTAGAAGATATAGTGGGAGACCAGTAACTACCCGGTACTTTCTCTCTGGCGTTGCTGCATGCTGAAGAGAGTTTGGCTAATGCACATCGCCAAAAAATCACGCCCTGTGCTGTCAGCTCCCGAACTGACCTGCGCTATTCAGCTAGAAATCATTGTGTAAAGCTGCAAAGGAAAGAACGAGGCTTTCCTTACAGCGTAAAGGTCAGTGAAATGGTTGCTGTCATTCTCTCTATAAGCAAGTGGTTTCATTTTTTGCTCTGCCTGTTCTGTTGGTGGTATCCAAATGGTTCCCTCTGCCATGCCGCTGAACAGTGAACAGGGTGCTGCTTACAGAGCCTTTTTGTAGGATTCAGTTTCTTGAGCGCGACCCGTATCCTAGTTCGTACCCCTACCGAGGGGAGCCTGAATGAGAGGGAAAGCATCGTGTGTTTGCTGGCTTCTGTCCGGGGCTATATCGAGCGCCAGGATTGCTTCCCTTTTCTCCTTATCCTCTGGAGGTTGGTTGTAATTTATTGCTTAATGCGGTTTTAATGCTATGGCTTCAGGGTTCTGACCTTACCTGGCTGGCTTTGGAAATGCTGATGTTTCTTAGCAGCCCTAGAGAGCGTTACCTCCCATCCAAATAATTTGAAAAATACTCTGAGCTCATAGCAAGCCTCCTGTGAAGGAAATTTTGCACTCTGGCTGGGGATCAGGATTCAGACTGACTCTACTCTTCTGCGTGATAAAACCTGCATGCAGACGCTACTGAACATGAGCATACCCAGGTCACCTGCAAATATTGCCTGCCTTGCCTGAGTGGCCTTCGGGTTGTAGCTAGACCTGCTAACAATCACGCTCGGAGGTCGCAGTGGGTTTGGAGGTCAGCGCTCCCTGGCTTTCAGCCATACCCTGACAATGGTTTTCTGAGGTATATTGGAATGATTCCTTTTCAGTGCCACATCTTTTAGTGGGGAGCAGCAAAAAAAAAGGGCAGAGAAATTTTCGGGGAAGGAGCTGGGAGGCGCTCTGCGTTTACACTAAAGAGAAGTGTAGTGTTGTGAGGATAAGTCTGCATCATACAGCGAGAGTCCCGTGAGCTGAAGCCAGTTTATCAATGCAGCATCACCACAGCTAATGGTTTTATTAAAAAGGGAAGAGTCTGTACGTTTTTATAGCATTTGTATTTGGAAAACTTAATTTGACTCCCACCTGCGTTCCTGCAGCCGAGCTGCATTTCCCTCTCAGAAAAGAGGTGGAATCATTAGATTCTTATAAATTGGAGATTATTTTGAGGACATTATTTTGGGGGCTGTTGGAATTACTACAAAATAGAAATTCTACGTGGGTTATGGGGCATAATGGTATCTGCTTCTTCACGTGAAATTCTTAATCAACCAGTGTTAAAGCACCTCAGGAATGTGACAAATTTCGCAGTTCCCATTAGTAGTTGGAAGAAATACCGAGAAGCAGACAAATTATTGTTCAGCGTTGTATGATGAAATTAGGAATTGGCAGGCAGAACTGGATCTCAAAGCGGCAAGAAAGGACCGTGTGTACAAGCAGAACAAAGACTGCAATTTCACATAACGCTTCTGGCTTTTGTAACATCTTCTCTGCTTTGGAAACCAAGATGAGGAGGTTGCTACTGTGTGAAATGGATGTCGCAGCCTCTCTGTTCAGCGGGTGTCCTGCTGTGCCTGAAACTTCTGAGGAGGAATTGCTCCCTGTACAGGTGACGGGTGGCGACACTTAAGTGACCATTTGGAAACGAAACCAAAGAGCTTCATTCCTCGAGAGAATAAGCAAAGCTTGTGAAACACTGCTGATTCCCAGCATCCAACAGCAGAGGCCCTACAGAATGGACCAATTTTGCAGAGTCTAAGGCAATTGCCAGGGTTGTGTTCGGTTCTGCTCCAAGTATGGAACGTTCTTGGCTTCACAGCATGGGAAGATGTGCCAGAAGAAACAGCTTCCAGAGCCGTGAGATGGAAGAGGCCATTTGCAGCCTTAAAGAGGGCGCTGATGGCTGCAGCCATTGTGCCCTATGTCAGCCACACAACTTATTTTTATTAAAAACAGCAGCAGCGTGATACCACAGGAACACAAAAGACTTGGGAAAGATGCTGTTACAGCAGAAACATAAGCATCCCTTACGACAAGTGCGAAAGATGGACTTGGCAAACATCGCGTTCGTGGGTTGTTGCTTCAGAAGAAGAGGGAAAGAAGGTGCATCTTTTGGACTGCGCAGGATTGTTGCAGTCTAGAAGAGGAACAGATGAGAAGATGAACAAATTAGAAGCAGGAATCACTGGAGACTAAACCCAATCTCTAATAATCGGCAACAGTGACTGTAGACTGCCAGTTACTGGGACGAATTCCACTTTGGAGCATGGCCCATTGGCCTCAAACCCTGCCCCTCACCCACGTTTGGTGGATTCACCCCTGAGCTGAGGGTCAGCATCACAGCTTTACGGTCCAAGGTTCCTCTTGAAAATAAGGAGAGGTGAGAAAACCTTTCACAAGTGGCCTAATGGTGTGAAAGAGTCATGGAGAAATAACAGGTCAGCAGAAGAAGTCACAGAGGGTTTGTTCTTGGGGGCTCCTTTCAGGGAATGCTAAGACGTGAGAGGAGGAGACCTGAGATGAGCAGAAAGGCACCTGAAGGCCCAGAGTCCTCACTGGTGGAGATGGCTCTTCCTGCTGACCTTTTGTGCGTGAAGTTGCATGTGTGTGAGTTTTGGCAGAGCAGCCTAGGTAGGTACCATACCAAACTGTGCCATTTATTAGGCTACACAGCAGCAGGCCCTGAAACCAACTCTTTTAACGCAGAACAACACTTTAGCATGCAAATGGTTGTTCCAAATTGAGGACAGTCTGTGTTGTGCTTGGAAAGGGAACATTGGCCAGGTCACCTGGGTTGGTTGGTCCCTCTTCGAAGTACACACAACTTCATCTTGGTTTTCTACCTCCAGCCAATAGCAACCCACAGAAACTGGAACGCGACAGCTGATGTTCATTTTCTGGGGTTTCATCTGAGCTAATTAAAAGAGCTGCTTGAGACAGGGAGGCACATGAAGTCTGTGCAACCTATTTCTGCAGAGAGAGAGAGAGAAATTCACCTCGTATTTTTAGCATTTATTGGAGTTACTTGGACTTTGAGAGCAGCCGACCAAAAACCTAAACAACCCTTCCCAGACTGCAGTCAAGTGTTCAGTGAAGGGTCTGGTGGAATTTTCCTTTCTTGTCCTTTACAGTGCAAGAGAAAGGACCAGTCTGGGGCTTGTCTGAACAGCCTTTTCATCTGGCTATTGGCAGCAGCCCTCTGACCTACCTTTTTCTTCACTAGGTGCATTAAGGATATGCCGATTTGCAGCTTTTAGGAGTGCATGTACTTATCTCTTTGGTTTGTAAGCGTATAAATATGTCTGGAAATACATGAGTACAAGGGTTCAACAGCTGAGAGAAAATGTCCATGTTCATTGACCAGCTAGCATGATGTTGGGTGGGAGTGGTAAAAGCCACAGCTAAGGTCTGTCATGAGTTGAGGGGGCACTTCAGCAACTTAAACATCACGATTCACAGTCTCCCACGAGGCACTGTGCCTCAGCACAAGCAAGCGGTGTTCCTGAAAGAATAAAATCCTTCCTTGCAGCAAGCAGCCTTTGTACCTTCAGGCCACAACTTCCTAAGTGCCCGTCCTTGAAATCGGCTTCTGACAGCCACACAGCGTGGGAACTCATGTTAGAGGACAGGGAAATCGCTAACTCCCATATTTCCTCTTTGTTTTCACTTCTGCCTCAGCTGCCAGCAGCGAGTGCTTGAGCTTGATTTCTGCTGCAGCCTGTGCAGCTCAGGCTGTTGTAATTGCCAGAGCAGCCAGGTATCCCTGCTTGTTCTGAAAAGCCTCGTGACACCACGATTCAAAAAGCACCTGAGAGTTCGTTACGGGCTGAGACATTTTCATCCTCATTTCCATTGATTACCAGAGCCTCTGTAAGGCTCTCGTTGCATTTCTCCATCTTTTACATTGCTTTCAGGTAATCTTTGTATTGCACGTCTGCGTTGCTTGCAGGTAACTCATCCTACTTTTCATAATTCATCTTGGAGTCCTGCAAGGGTTGTGTTTTGGAGTCATAGCCTGAAGGATTTGGGATGCAGGAGCTCACATTTCCCAGCCCTCCCTCTCACCCTGAGGTGTGACCAAGGGCATCTGTAGCTGATCTCCATTCCTCAGATGGCACAGAAAGCCCCAGCACCCCCAGGCTCACTCAGAGGTTGCTCCCCTGGTATCTGGTGGCTATGTCAGTGCTGTTACACTTCAGCAACTTCTCCAGTTTGGTTTTTGGCCTATTGACTGTCCTCATCATCTGAGCAGGTCGGAAGTCCTGAAATTCTTCCTTTTTCTCTCTCTCTTTTTCTTAAATAGAATCAGTAAATTTATTCCAGACTTCTTCAGCTTTTCTTTTTTCTTTTCCAAAAACGGAGGAACCCTTCTCCGTTGTCCACAAAGTTATACCTGCTCTAGATCAAGACTTAAATAAGAATTCAAATTGCATCTAGGATCAGGAATCTGCATCCAGCAACTGCTACTATTACAAAAAGGACACACGTGAACTTTTTACCTGTCATCCACATTCACTTTTTAAAGCTGTCTGGAAATCCTGTTTTCTAGAACAGACTGGAAGGAACCCCTCGCGGTCTCTGGTCCAACCTTGTGGCTCAGTGAAGGCCAGCCTCAGAGCTACACCAGGTTGCTCAGGGCTTTGGACAGTTGACCTTCGAAAACCTTGAGGATGGAGACTCCACACCCCTTCTGGGCCCCCGTTCCTGTGCCGAGCCGTTCTCCTGGAGCTGCGATTCCTCCTTGTATCTAGTCACAATTCCTGTTGCTGCAGCTCATGATTTGCCTCTTGCCCTGTCATTGTGCAGTTTGGAGAAGAATCTGGCTCCATCCTGCTTATAAATGCAGCAGCTCACGGTGGTACGACAAGTCAGGCTGCATGGATCCCTGAAAATACTTAGCAGTGGTTTTAATCCCGAAATCCAGCACGCCTGCGGGGCTCTGGTGCGGCTGTCCAGAGCAGCTTGGGGAGTTGCGGCAGCGGCAGGTGGTTATTCTGGACCCGTTCCTGCAGGGAACTGTGCCACCA
The DNA here is from genome assembly GCA_034008185.1 of Gorsachius magnificus. Classification (NCBI taxonomy): domain Eukaryota; kingdom Metazoa; phylum Chordata; class Aves; order Pelecaniformes; family Ardeidae; genus Gorsachius; species Gorsachius magnificus. Next base: position 162,812,052 of record CM067081.1, on the reverse strand, counting down.
TCCATCCCTCCCTCCCTCCCAAGCCAGGAAGAAAGGGGAGCGCAGACCACTGCCTGCATGAAGCCTTTGGGAAAGAGTTACCAGAGCCTCCGCCTGCAAAGCCTTACTTCTTCTAATTGAAACTTCTTTCTAATTGAAACTCCCTGCTTGTTCCCTGCTCACTTTTTTCCTGCTTTCTAGCAAACCTGATGTTCAGGTTGATACTCTGGAGACCGTAAGTCTTCAGCCTGACTTCAGTCAAGCCTGGACTGCTTGAAAGAATCAGGACCAAACCCCCAGGCCATCCACACCGTGGAGCATGGCAGGAGGCAGCAGCTTCCCATCGCCACTAGCACGGGTGCTCCTCAGGCTGGTGAACCATCTCCACCTTGCGTAGGAACCACAGGTCCTGTCCCACCTCACCTAATCCTACGTGGTGCAAAATTCACTCTGGCCTGTTGGGTGTGAAGGAGTTTACTGTCCTGGTTTCGGCTGGGATAGAGTTAATTTTCTTCACAGAAGCTAGCATAGTGCTGTGCTTTGGATTTAGTACTAGAAGAATGTTGATAACACGCTGATGTTTTTAGTTGTTGCCAAGCAGTGCTCAGACTGCTCAAGGACTTTTTGAGCTTCTCCTGCTCGGCCAGGTGCATAACAAGCTGGGAGTACAGCACAGCTAGGACCCAAACTGTCCAAAGAGCTATTCCATACCATATAATGTCATGCTCGGGGGGGTTGGTGGGTCGGTCAGTCGCGGGGGGAGTGATCACTGCTCGGGTACTGATCGCTGCTCGGGACGGGCTGGGCATCGGTCGGCGGGTGGTGAGCAATTGCATTGTGCATCATTCGTTTTGTATATTCGGTATATTTTGTTATCATTCTCATTATTACTATTATTATTATTTTCTCTTATTAAACTGTCTTTATTTCAGCCCTCGGCTCTAACCTTTTTTCCCCTTCCCGATTCTCTCCCCCATCCCACTGAGGGAGGGGTGGGAGTGAGCGAGCGGCTGCGTGGTGCTTAGTTGCCAGCCGGGTTAAACCACGACATTTACCTTTTCTTCTCATAGCCGTGACCTCTCTCCGCACCCTCCTCTGCCTGCCTGCTCCTGAACTGCTGTTGCCACCCAGCCCTTGGTCTTTCTGTCACTGCCGAAGAACCTGGCCCAGGCCAGGGCTGTGCTGTGGGTACCAGCCATGAGGGCTGTCTGATGCTGCCACCTTAAGGCTTTCTGAATTCATACTCCCACAAAACCCACGCACAAATTAAGCTGGGGACAGAGGGTGAGGAGCTGGGGACCGACCAAAAGCCCATTTGTAGCAGTTGGATGGATGGCATGGAGCAGTTACCCCGCTCTTGCTGAGCCCTGCAGCTGCTCCACAGGCGCTCATGGAAACGTGTGGAGGGGTTTCAGTCAAGGTCTTTGCATGCGCCTCTTGATTTTGCAGGTTGATGAGAAACAACCTTTTGTAAACTGCAGGGAAGCGATGGAGCAGATGAGGCAGAAGATGAGAGTTTCTCTCTTGGAGGAGATTTTTACAGTGCCTGTTTCTGGCTGGGCCGGGCACGGAGGCGGGTGGCAGCACCGCTGCCTGTCTGCTGCCCTGGGCCTGGGCTGCGCCCCAAAGCTCAGGGCACAACGCTTGTTTTCATCAGCTCTCAGCAGCAGCTAAGAGGTGCGAATGAGTTTGCACATTGCCTTTGCACTCCAAATGCTTTTCGGTGGCAAATTTTGTTGTTTGCTGACTTCTCCTGTGATCTGCAGCTTTTCCATCCCTGTTGTGTTCCTGGCTGAAAACTCCTGCGCTGCGGGACCCTGAGAGCGGGCACCGCTGAAGGTCCTCACCCCATGAGGGTCCAAAGCTCCTTTCCTGGAGCAACCAGAGACCACAGCTTGGCCAGGGTTGGCAACTTTTTTCCCCTACCGCTGTTCCCTCCGGGCACCGCGAGCAGCAAGGTGTGCTTGTATGGACCCATGTGGACTCTGTTTCCACAGGTGCTCTCGGGTGGTGGGATCCACTTGCCATGAAGCTGTCATCGCAGGAGGTGCCCTTCACTGTCAAATTTGTCAGACTTGCACAGGAAAAAAGGTAACATCAGAAACAGTTGTTGGATTTTTAATCCTGACTACAAAGGCTATCCCAGATATTGGGCCTTAGTTCAAAGCACAGTGAAGACAAATCAAAAAGCTTTGCACTTCGGAATAGGCAATGAAGAGTATAAAGTAATTAAGGATTTGTCTTAGGCCTTTCCCTCTTTCTGGATATGAATCAATAGGTCTTTTTCTGAACCAATACAAATCAGAAGGGAGCTGGAGAAAGGCGTTAGTTCACATACATAGTGCCTGTATTCAGGACACATGGGGCATGGCTTTCAAAATTTCAAATATTTTTGCTTTTTTAAGCAAACCAACATTTTTTAGTGTCATTACCACAAAACCTGCCTAGCTCAGCAAGAGCCTGAGCGTTGCTGGCGCTTAGCGATGCCTCGCTGCGAGCTGCAAGTGCCCGGCCACGCCGCTGTCCCCGTGGGACTTGGGAACCAGCAGGCTGAGGAAGCTGTTGCTCCTCTGCAGGTGAGGAGGAGTCGTTTATGTTGAGGAGCTCGGTGTTTTGCCATCGGGAGGAGGGGAGCAGGGTTAGTCCACTGGAGGCCCCAATGCCTCCCATGTCATTTCTCTCCCGCTCACTTGTATCTTTAGGGATTGATTCAGCCTTTTGACCAGCTTAAGAAAGACAGTGAAAATACTTTCCTTTTCAGTTCTCCTAGCAGCCACCACCTCTGGTCCTTCCTGCGTCCCATGGAAAGGGCACTGCTTATGGATACTTCCTGGGTGCAGCAGCACGGGTATTTTTGTTGATGCAATTTTTGTCAACACAAAACCGCAATTGCACGGATGTAGAAAATATAACAATGAAGACAGAAAAATAGAATCATAGAACCATAGAATCGTTAAGGTTGGAAAAGACCTCCAAGATCATCAAGCCTAACCGTCAACCCAACACCACCGTGCCCACTAAACATGTCCCGAAGTGCCACGTCTACACATTTTTTTAACACCTCCAGGGATGGTGACCCCACCACCTCTCTGGCCAGCCTGTTCCAAAGCTTGACCACTCTTTCAGTACAGAATTTTTTCCTAATATCCAATCTAAACCTCCCCTGATGCAACTAGAGGCCATTCCCCCTCATCCTATCGCCCGTTAACTGGGAGAAGAGACCAACTCCCACCTCGCTACAGCCTCCTGTCAGGCAGTTGTAGAGGGCGATAAGGTCTCCCCTCAGCCTCCTCTTCTCCAGACTAAACAACCCCAGTTCCCTCAGCCGCCCCTCATAAGCTTGTTATGTACAGTTGCTATGAGAATGCAGCAACTACTATTGGCAAAAGTCACCTACAGATCATTTGGGATGGAGAACCAAAGGTAAACGACTCGCTAGACACTTCATAGTAAGATCTGCCCTGCATTTTCATAATTTCTAATTTCTGTTTCACTCCATATGCTCCCACTGGTATTAATCAAACTGTGAGCATGACTGAGCCAATGTTTCAAACCAAAACAGTTTTTTGCAGGTTTCCTAGTCATAAAAAAATAAAATATACATTCTGATTTCCAATGCACATTTAGATTTGTGAAGCATAAACTATCATTAGGAGCATCACACAGAAATTAAACACAAAAAACCTGTTTCACACTCATAGTAACGCACAACAATCTTCTGCTTCCAGCACACTGATAAAAGCTCCTGAATGCTGACTTGTGTTCAAGCCATTGTTTATACCGACAGAAAAAGTGCAGATAAACCCATGAAAAATTGCTAATGAGAGCTCGACACTGCGTTATTCATGAAAACAGCAAAATAATAAACTCATTACTCTAACAACAAGCACCCTATGCTCTCACAAATGATTAACAGAGGTTTTAGATCATCAGAATTGTATGTTTGAGTGTTTCCATTTTAAGCAGATTAATAATAATTTGGGCAAAAAGTGCTGGGACAAATGCACATTTTATTTTTGCTGTTAAAGTTATTTATAGTTTCCTAATAGAATCGCTGTAAGTTCTTCAGCTCATCATCTGCTGCCGCCTTAATGGACTGCTGAACAAAGGGCAGAATTCAGGGGATCAGGAATTGCTTTGACAGAGCAATCATCAATTTGTACCCAGTGAGCAGCAGTCACATTTTTTTTCTGCAGTTAAGCCTGGCCTGCCAGCACACGCGCCTTTGCCAGCAGCAGCCTGCTCTGCAGACCGTGCTGTCTTTTCCATTGCTTCCCTTCTCTCCTTGGATTTCTCTATCAGCCACTATTTTTTCTCTATCTTATCATTAATTCCTGCCCCTTGAAGCTCCTCTGGTGCCTGGGAGTAAGACAGGCATGTTGAGACTGTTGGGATTTGTCCCAGAGGTGTCTTTTGTTTTTTGCAGATCGCCAGGAGAAGCCGTGTGCGTTTTAGTGGTTGGAGGAGGATCTGTGGGTGGCCCGCTGTCAGCCCCTCTGCAGGGATGGAAAGCTCTCTGGTTGGGACACCCCGTGGGGTGCCAGCTGGACTCACGTCGCTTTTGCTGTGGCAGTGGGAACCACGTCCCCGACGCGGTCCCTGCTGCGCGACTCACGTGTGCCCATGACGAGCCCAGCCTGCAGGTACTTCCCACCGCCTGCGAGGTGCACGCACGGCAGCGAATGCCTGTACTTGGTGCTAGGTAAGGTTAATAAACAGCTGTAGCAAACATCCACGTTCACGCAAATGCACTGAGCCTGCCTTCACTGTCCTTTAAACCTGGGAAAAACTGCAGTGTCGCTTTGGCCTGCAACTTTTTTTACTGGTGCCATGGGAGGGTGGTCTGCACCCCTTGCACTGGTGGTCTGAGCCCAGACTGGGAAGTGACTGGCCTCGGCTCGCTCAGGCGTTTAGTTGTGTTTGATGTCCTGTGGTTGGTTTAGTTCCCCTGCAGTTTAGCCTTAGTTTAAGTCCTGGGGAGCAGATACCTGCTATTGTCCCTCTGTAGAGACCAGCACAGCAGGGCCCCAAACTAGGTAGGGCTCTACTGGTTCTGTAGGATCCGCTGTACCTACCAGACCTAGCCTAAGGCAAACACGCAAAAAGACCGTGTTGAGAGGCCGATGTCTACACACCTTATCATGCCGTGCCAGGTCAGCTAATGCAAGCTTCTCTGTACAAAACAGCTCTGCAAATGTGGCGGCATGAGGGGAGGAAAGGGATCCTGAGCTGTGCACCAGCACGTGCTCACAGCGTGGGAAACGGCCGCGTAACTTCAATGAGGCAGCAGCTAACAGCACACACCGAAATAACCGCTGTGGCGTTCACTCCAAGCACATGCTTAAATTGACGAAGTAGATAACGCGCCACTTTACCAGAACAAGAATATTTTTACTCTCACGGTTCGAGCAATCACAGCCACCAAGCTGGGAGGAAGGTGATGTGAGCAGAGATAGGCACTTCCACCTTTATTGACTCTAAGGAAATTGTAACGGCAAGTACGTCTGAGCAGTAATGCCTCTCTTCATCTCCTCCTTCTGAGCTACGCTGAGCACATGCAGCTCTGAATGCTTTCCTGGGAAGCCAGGGATGTTCAGGAGCCATCAGAAACAGGCTAATGAGTTTGGAGTGAAAAGAGAGAGAATTATCACTGAAACCTGAAATCTGGCTTACCTCCTAGGAGACAGTGTCACCCAAGGCTATTCTGTCTGCTCCAGAGTGCCATAAGCACAGGAGAAAAATGCAATTCTCGTTTAGCCAGATTAGCTCCCTTTTTTATTTTGCTTCATAAATAACTGAATTGAGGACGTAGCTATGAAAAAAAGCAGCAGCCCCAGCTGTCCTTCCAACACACGGAAACAGCAGCAAAAGGTTCCCTGTGAAATACTCCCTCTGCCAGGAGAAAAAGGTCGGAGTTGGATGTTTCCTGGAACAAGAACAAGTCTTCAAATTAACTTTTTATCTTTTTTAACCTCTACTCTGAAATCTTTGGCAACCCGTGTCTTTGCTACATCATAATTACAGTATCAGCCCTCATTAATGTACTTTGCACCTAGATTTGTGGATGCTTTATCACAACTGGGTAAACAGCCCCATTAAACACATTTTACAAGCGAGGAAACTGAGCTAGCAGCCAGCTGAGCACTTGCCTCTAACTCACAGGGAAATCAATGGCAGAAACTAAACCGAGATGCTTTTGTCTCTTTGGCTTCCAAACCTGGATTTAATCGCCTCATTATTTTCAAAGGTGTCTGACTGAGCTCATACTTCAGGAAAGCAGGGTGAGTTTCCCTGTATGGATTTAAACACATCTCTTACGGGAGGTGAGAGAAAAAAACAACCCACTAGGATTTTAGCCAGTACCTCTGTCCAAAATTCCCTTGGATGCTCCCGTTACAGCAAAGAAAAAAACCCCATGGTATCAGTACTAAACCAAAAATGACAAGAAAAGCAATATATTCACAGCTCTGGAGAAGCTTAAAGAACAAGAAACAAAACCCAGCAGCTGAGACAAATCAACAGCCTATGGTACCGGGGGCGTAAGCCGTATTTTTCTGACAGTTTCACAGGAGAGTGTGAGTCAAGGCAACTGCTGCCAGTCATTTTCCGAATGAGGAGGTGTCTTCCCAGAGCTTGGCCACATCACAGGGGTTTAACAGGACCTTCAGGAGGCGTCTGACACCAGTGCTGGTACCACGACCCATGCAAAGCAGCACTTTGATTCGTTTTCTCTCCATCCTGGCGTTAGAAATTGTATGTGCTGAGCTCTGGCTAAGTCAGGTTGAAGTAACGGTGGGAACGCCTTAGCCTGAGGAATTAAGTCCTGTAGGAGAATCTGAACTTGAATTCAGCGATTAGCCTAGTTAAAACTGAGCCAGCTTGTTTTGATTTCTGTTTTAACCTCAGTTAACATGACGAGGATACCAGGGTTAAGGCCCGTAACTACCACAGTCCCGTCATTTGCTGAACTAGCAAAACCCTTACTGGGCAGCGTTACATCTATGTGCAAGACTGGTTCAATAACATTGCAAGCTGTGTGAGGTATCAAGTCAAGATAAAGCCATTCTGCTCTTATTTCAGGTTGCCCATAGTATCCGAGGCTTGCCTGGGGGTAACTCATTTCAGAAAACAAACTTCATCGCGGCGGCTGCTTTATTTATCCGGATGCTGACGCCTGCAGCGACGACACAGCTCCCACTGCCAAGATGTTCCCAGCAGTTGCTAGAGCCTGGCTCCTCGATATTCTCCAGCACCAGGGTAAAGTTGCCTCTCTGGGGTGAAAAATAAGGCCCAAGACCCACCTTGCTTTTGGTATGAAGTTCAGAGTCGTGACTCTTTAAGTGCATGGGACGTGTATGAGGATGGGGCGGGGTGGGATGGGGTGTGTGAAAGAAGCAAAGTCCCACTAAGACTCACTTTGGGGATAGGTGAGCTGCTGTGATTGATATAGGAAAAAGAGTAGGAAGCCACGGGAAATTTAAAGAAGAAAAGCCTGAAGAACAGATTTCTTAGCAATGTGGGAAGGCTGGCAGTAAGTCATAGTAACAGTAACTATGAAAGACTTGGCTATTTCAGTTCTGCTGACTGCTTTATTATGAACAAGCTGTTAGCACAGGCCATCTTAAGGCTGCAGAAGTACTTCCAATGTATAAAACCCCATCTGAAGGCCAAGAAAGTCACAATGAACTGGCTGAGACTAAAATTTCCCGATTCGGGGTTGTGCCTCAGGCTAAATTTGTTTGGGAACGTTCAGCCAAAAATTTTTTTAATCCCTTTCTAATGGCTGACATCGTTCTTAGAAACCCATTGTTTATCCGACCTTCTTCTAACCCCTTAGAAAAATTTCTGGCGATATTTTCCTTTCTCAGTTTAATGCTTTGAAGCATTACACGCAAAATTTGGCAGGAGGCAGCTTTCTGTTAGGAAGACACATTGCACCAGCTCTCTAAAACTGTGCTCAAACTTGGCCACGTTACAAGCACTTGAAAACCTGATTTGCGTGCGCTTGATAGAGTTCTCAGTTTTCCAGCTAAAATTCCCCAGAGACACCGAAATGGAGCAGGTGGTGGTTATTGCCGGCTGCCGGAGGCTGGCAAGGGTGAATGATAAGTGCAAAGCTGCTCTCCTCTGCGCTCCCCTTGCCCCCTTCCAGCACTGAAATGGTTGGGAGCAGAGGCTGCTCGAGTGAAGGCAGAACAGGCAAAAAACAGATGGTGGGCTGAAAAAAGGAGGTGGAGGAAGGACCAAAGAAGTCTGAGACTGGGTGGGAGACCATGTTTTCTGGGCTCCGAAGAGACCACCAAAGAGGAAATGTTTCTGGGGTCTCCACCAGCCTCATCTCTGCTGTAGCCTGGGAGATGGACAGCCAGGGAACGAGAGCTGCAGGCTTCAGTCTGACCATTTGAGCTGTCGCAAGAGGCTTTGCTCCTCCAGAATGAAACATTGCTGAGGCTTCAATCCATCTAACAGTGTTAGGGGGAAAGCAGACAGCCTGTTGGGATTTGGATGAAAAACTTCTGAAAGCTTAAGGAAGTATTCATACCACGTAACCAGTGCTTCCTGGCTGTCTCCAGTGCTGAAGCAGAGAGGGAGAGAAGGAAGAGCATTTCTTTGGCCATTGGAAGATTTTTACCACACCTCTGGAAAGGAATGAGTATGTGATCACAGAATCACAGAATGGCAGGGGTTGGAAGGGACCTCTGGAGATCACCCAGTCCAACCCCCCCTGCTAAAGCAGGTTCACCCAGAGCAGGTTGCACAGGATATCGTCCAGGTGGGCTTTGAATATCTCCAGAGAAGGAGACTCCACAACCCCTCTGGGCAGCCTGTTCCAGTGCTCTGTCACCCTCAAAGGAAAGAAGTTCTTCCTCATGTTCAACTGAAACCTCTTATGCTTCAGTTTGTGCCCATTACCCCTTGTCCTGTTGCTGGGCACCATTGAGAAGAGTCTGGCTCCATCCTGGTGACATCCACCCTTGAGATATTCATAAGTATTTATGAGATTCCCCCTCAGTCTTCTCTTCTTCAGGCTAAACAAGACTAGCTCCCTCAGCCTTTGGGTAATTACTGAAACAGCAGTTTTCATAAACAGGTGCTGATCTGTGACCTTCATGTCCAGGGCGCTAAACCTGTGATCCTGCAGGAAGATCTGCAGAAGCCGCTTGCAACTCCAGCCGGGAGCTGGGCACAGGTCCTGGACAGCTGTGTGGGGTGGTCAGGAGCCATCAAAGCCAGCTTCTAGGCTTTTCCTGTTAGGTACCAACACCCAGAAAGTCAGCTGGGCTTAGGTTTCCATTTTCTCCACTGGCGGCACCTCCGAGGGATGCAATGAGTACAGAAGACTGCCTGCCCTGAACCCACACGATCACTGATGACCACTGTGGAAAAGCCCAACTGAAAACACTCTTCTGGGCCAGGGTGCAAACAGCAGGTGGCAGAGTAGGCTTTGAAGCCAAATACTGTAATTAAAACGGGATTAGTAAATGGTCATCATCTATCCTGTGCACCGAATGGAGGGAGGGGCCTTCAGAAAGGAAAAATAGCACGAGACCGTAATTAAAGACGATCTTATGGAATACACGGACAAAAAGGCTCAATTAAAACTCTGCAGGCATCTCTTGCATTACCTTACTTCTGGATGCTTCATTTTGCAATATTAACAATTTTTTTCTTAAAGCTGCCTTTCTGTTTGTATTGCAGGTTGTCCAGCCAAAGAATAGCAGCATCTGAGCATAACCTCCATAAGTTCACTTAGCTCGTCTCTTAACTGACTGTGCGCAAAGACACGCACCCAGCACAGCGGGGCTGCAGCTAGCTAAAATCGGAGGTTTTTTCTCTGACTTAAAAGTCACTAAACTATAACTTTATTGAAAAGAAATGCAAATGAACGTCTTTCATTCTTCAGAAGGATAATTACCCTTTTCTTTTTCTCTCTCTCTGAGATTTGTTGTCTATTGTTTCTGTGCTTGCTTTGAAAACTGTTCTTTTGAAAATACCTAAGGTATAACACTTTCTCCAGTCCTTTGCAGGAACCAAGTTATTAACCAGAAGCGGAGGAGTTGTCTACTTTGCAGCTTGAAGGGGGTAGAGGAAAAGACCATTTGTCCAGAGATCTTTTAGAAAGGGTGAGAAGGTGGGGGAGAAAGTACTTTCATTCTTAGGCTGGTGCATTTCTCACCTTGCAGCTTCATCGCCTTACGTCAAGGCCGAGCCCCGGGAAGAAGAGCAGCTGGAGAGTCAATCTTCCGATGGCCTTTCAGGGCGACGTTCGTTAAAAGTAAATCCACGTCCTGCATTCCAATCAACCATCCTTCTGACAGCCTGGAGGTGAGTGACAGGTGTCTGACAGCCTTTGGCTCTAGCCAAGATGAGCAAAAAGGAAAGAACCCAGGTGGAGGTTTTTCAGCTGAAGTTTGTAAAGTTGGAGCTCAAAATACAATGAAACCAGGAGGGTAACATCCTTTTACCAGTGAGGTGATCAGGAAATTCCCGCTGTTGTTCTTGGGGCTACATTTCCCATCTTTTCACTTGTCCTCTGAGTGCACGGGTCATGAAAATTGGTGTGAGAGGAACCCCTGGATCACCTTTTAGCATCCAGCCACCTCCTGCTCGAGCCACTCACTCCCAAAGCTCTAAGACCTCACAGTAGAGGCTGTTCAAAATGTGGTGAGTACTTAGAAGCCAACAAACTCCCAAACTACTCCGCAAACATACGTCAGCTCTCATTGGCTCTCCCAGGCTGCCCTTGCTGAGAGTGCTCTCTATCCCATCACCCAGGTTGTTAATAAATATGCTAAACTTTATCAGCCCCATATGGCTACCTAAGGGATGTCCCTAGGGACCAGCCACCAGCTGGGCTCTGTTCCGCTGATCCCAACTCTGAGCCCCATGGTCTGAACAATCTTCCACCCACTTCATCATCTACCATGCCAGTCTGCATCTCATTGATTTAGCTACAAGGATACTGTGGGAGATGGTGTCAAAGGCTTTACCAAAGTCAAGGTAATAAATGACCTGCACTGCTCTCATGCTTTGAGGAGGCTGCCCTTGAGGAACAAGCAGCTCTCCTGGCCTCTTTGCTCTCCAGGACAGATCCCTTTGGGATTCTTTCAAGCAGATCCATCGACAAGGTGAAATCTGCTCTCCTGGAGGCAAGGGCAGTAATGCTATTTGTCCTGCTGACTTCTTGCAGGATTTAATATTCCATGGTTGCTGCAGGCAAGCTTACCCTTGACCATCATGTCCTGGACTAATTCTTCCTTGTTTCTGAATAGCAAACCCAGAGCATCTCCCTTAGTTGTCTCATCGGTTGCTGGTGACAAGAAATTGCCTTCAGCACACTCCAGAAACCACCTGGATTGTGCCCAACCATACGGACTGTTAAAGGACACCCGTGGGTCCTAAGGCCTGTAACTGCATGAGATGGTTCCACTGACTTGCTCTCCTTGGTCAGCTAGTCTGCAGTGAGTGCCTGCCACAACATTGCCCGAGTCACTTTGCTGCCTTCTTCTTGCCCAGAAGCACTCTGCTGGCTCAGCACCTGTCCCGTGGCAAAGCTCTGGGCGCTCCTCTGCATAAAGCACCACCACTCCTCACCCTTTCCAGCCTGTCTTTCCTGAAAAGCCTGTGTCCATCTGTGGCAGCTCTCCAGTCATGTGAACTATCCCACAATGCTTCTATAATCCAAAATAAATCATAACTCTGCAGTTGTGCGGGGGCTAGTAATTTCCCCGTTTGTTTCCCGGGCTGCATATGTTTGTTTACAGGTAGGGGAGGTGAACCCTGAGCCAGATGCTTCCACAAGGGACATGCAGGGTCATGCTGCAGAGACTCCAGTGAGGGGATCTCTGCACACAGATAATGAGCCTTCAGGTGCCTTTTTGGGCACAGGGCATTTCGAGGCCTTGGCTGCTCACCAGAGCTGACTGCACAGCCTTTGCAGGTGCATCCCTTTGCCATCTGAGCTCTCTATCACTGCTGCAGCAATTGCTCCATTAGGAGCTTTTCTCTGATCACACCGAGATCACAGATCAAACTGTGATGGGTTTGCTGCTTCTTTTTAGCTAGAACTAAGCGTCATAAGAGTGGGCTGTATTGATCTCCGATGGCAGTGATGCCAGGAGCACATAGCTGTGCTGTTTTAGGAAATACTTTGGCTATCTCCATGATTGTGTTTCCATTACTGCTGCCCCTAAGGCTGGAAATTCGAGGCTCCTTGCAATACACGTGCTTTCTCCCTTGTAGCTGAGCTGTATTCTACAAAATCAAGGTCACCGTGCTGACTGACATTTGGAGTTGGACAAAGATCGTTATTCCTGGAAACATAAATGATTTTTAAAGTCTCGGGTCACCATTTTAGGCTAATTTCTGTGACAAATGCTTTCAGTAAGGGGAAGCTTGACCTAGCCTGAGCTTTCTCAAGCTCCAATGGAACAAATACTCAAGTCTTGCAAACAGAAACCTGGGTGGCTTTTGTTTAGGAGCTGCTTCTCCATTAACTTGTCTTTACAAACACAGATGACACAGATTTAAACTAACTCTTTCAAAATTGCCCCACAAGAATGCAGCCAGACTGTATTGCTTGTGAACTGCAGTCCCACCTCGGCTGTGGGAGAGGGCACCCAAACACCCAGACCACACCCAGACCTCACCCAGCCCTGCCACCAGCAGCAGGGACAAAGCGGCCTCTGAGCTCTGGCTTTGGAGGAGGAGGAGAGAAGAGGAGGGATGACCCTCATCACCACTCCCCCAAGGCTGAGCTGAGCAGAGGAGGAGCTTCAGGATTGAGCCAAGTCCCACATTCACAGGCCAGCAACTGCAGGGAGAGAGAAGGGAGACAGAAAAAACGAGTGTGGAGAAGAGGAGAAAGCAAGGAAAAGAGGGACGCTGCCTGGGGAAAGGAAAGAAGAGAGAAGAGAAAAGAGAGAAAAGAGAAGGGAAGAGAAGAGGACACGGCAAAAAGAGTCAGAAACAGTCTTGGGTCCAAAGAGGAAGGCCAAGGAGTAGACAGACTACAAAATGGCATTGCTCCTATGGCTGGGGTCCCAGCTGTCATCCTGCTGGAGCAACATCTCTATACTGGGAGTTTTTCTTACAGTCTTTACTTTACTTCTTGACTTCATGAAGCGCAGGAAGAAGTGGAGCCATTACCCACCAGGCCCAGTGTCGCTGCCGTTCATTGGGACCATGCTGTACGTTGACTTCCGCAACCCCCACCTCTCCTTCAACCAGGTGAGTGTCAGCCCCCGTGACGAAACGCCCCTCACATGACCATGGGCCCAGGAGGGGTGGGGGCGTGCTGGCATGATCTACCCCTACACAAAGCCAAAGGGCAATGCCCTCTCCAAAGTCCACAATGAAGCAAGTCGCTACCTAAGGACACTGACCTGGCCCATACAGATAAATAATCACACACCAACGTTCACCAGCCTCCATCTCCCGATGTCTGCGTGAGCTCAGTGGGAGATGCTGTTGGGCCCCCAGTGACTGATGATGCTTGCTCTGCTGTGGAGCCGGATGCCAACTTAACACTCAGGCAGGCATGGGGGCAAGGGAAGAACAGGGAGATGTACAAACAAGGGAAGACAAGCAAATATCTGTGGGCTGGGGATGTGGCTGCAGGAACAGCAGACTTCCATGCAAGTTATTTAAGCACGCCTGCAGGCATGTGACAGTTTCAGTTAAAGAGATCAGCTTGCAGGACGTGCCCAAACAGCAATGCCCAAAATCTCAGTAGCATTCCTATTCAAAGTCAGGGCTCAGCTTTTCTCAAAGGAAAAGCACAGCACAGCTTGCAGCAGATAAACCACAGGGGTTTTGTGCTTCAGTTTGCAAACTCTAAAGGCCTTTTCTCTAGGATGGCACTGTTCAGCTGTCTGTCCAAAATCTGCCAAATGGAGAAACTAAATATAGCGTTTGTATTATTTACTTGTGTATAGTCCAAAAGATTACCATTTTCAAATCACATCACGTCAGGGTCATGCTAACCACAATCTTGACCAGTAATCGCTTTTAATGATGTATTTCCAGTGCCAGTGAAATGCTAATTCCCTTTCCAACCCCACTGCAAATACAGTTTTAAGTACTTCAATTCCTTGCATTGCTACAGTGCTGAAATAGAGGCACTTAGTTTTTTAACAAAAAAAAAAAAAAAAAAAGAGGACAGAAAAAAGAAAAAGAAAACAGAGCGCACACTGTGGGGCATCGCTACTATTGCACTGTTTTCCAGCAGCGTGCTCCTGAGTGCTTTGTTCAGTGCTACTGACTAGCAGGGGAGCTTCAACCTGCCTTTGCAGGGGTCTATGTCCGGTCAAAGGGCTTGTCTACCTGGAGGAGACTTTGCTCCCTGGCAAGCTCCTGTGGTGAGTGGATGGCTGACGGGCTTACCAGTGCAGCCATCCTGCTGCCAGCATTATGTCTCTTACAGATCACAACAGATGTAGGGTGTGTGCCAGGTATCAGATGTGTACCCTCCTTTTAGGGAGAAAGTTGATCTGAAACTCCAGTGTGGAATTGCCTCTTCCAAATGTGTTTCTGGGAACCAGGTTCTGGATAGATCTTTAGGAACAAACAGATATTAAAAAAAAAAAAATTACATATCACCTTATCATCAATATTTCCTTCTAGCAGAAGTAGACTCACTCAAAGCTTGCCTAGACTTTCAGATCAAAATAAATACAAGTATTATAAAATCGTTGTTGAGCATGCAGCCTTTGAAAACCCAAAAAAGGGTCCTTGACCTTGTATTGTCAGACAAAATCCAAAATACTTGCACAATGGTCATGGCAACAGTTTAGCCATGATAGGTGTATTCTAAATATTTCCACTCACAGAGCATTGATCCCTGCTACAGCTGCTTTTTGGCACCACTCTGAGCCCTTGCACTGCAAAGATAAGGGTCAAAGATGAGCAGAAGGTCTCCTAATAAAAGCACCTCAAAAATCACTAAATAGCAAAGGCCCTAAGGAAGGATATGGTGATATTTTTGACGTTACATTCAGCTGATTTTCAGGGACATACTTTTTTATCTTGGCAGCTTCACAAGAAGTTTGGAAATGTCTTCAATCTCCAGAACTGCTGGACCAACCTGGTAGTACTGAATGGGTATAAAACAGTGAAGGAAGCCCTGGTCCACAGATCGGAGGACTTTGCTGACCGGCCATACTTTCCAGTATATGAACATTTGGGCTACGGAAGTAAATCTGAAGGCAAGTCCCTTGGAAATGGACATTTCCTGTGGCACTAGCACAAGGAGGACTGGGTAGATGGTGGGTAGATGGAAGATTTTCTCAGTATGGTGCCACCTTTTCGTGTCCCTCTGGTCAATCTCCTTGTATGTCTGCCACCCTTTGGTGGTAACAAAATCAGATTTGATGAAAAGGGGGCTCCCCTTAGTGGTTGTAGTGCAGCTCCAGGTGCTAGCACACACACCTCTTCAGCAGTGTCAGGACACTATCACTGGTGCAACTTGCCTGCCAGCGTTGGAGCCAGTAGCTCCCAACACCCAGTGATTAGTGCTTACGCTCACACCCTATGTGTGTGTCGTTGTTGTCACAAAAAATGGTAACTTTCTTCCAAGGCAGAGTATTATCCAGCCCACATCTCTCATCCTCAGCTCCTGTGTGGTGGCACAAGCCATTACCCAGTTCACACAAGCTGAAGGTGCAATGCTAAATGGTTTGGGGGAGTGATTCCTCTATCCTTAGCAGCACTTGTTGCTCTCATTGAATCCCCCCCTCCTCCACCTCCGCTAACCATGCACATGCATGAGAAGGTGCAGTAATCCGTTTTCAGAATTGCTGTATGAACAAGCTGTATGAGATCAGACTCTTTCATCTATCCACACAGACCAGTACCTCCAAACTCACATTTGCTATTCTCTAGCGAACTTTCCTTGATGTATGGGGTCAGAGCTCCTGACATTTCTTGCTCATCCATAATTCCAGGGATTATTATAGCAAGATACGGGCACGTCTGGAAGGAGCTAAGGAAATTCACGCTCTCTACCTTGAGGAACTTTGGGATGGGAAAGAAATCCTTGGAGGAGCGAGTGACAGAGGAAGCAGGATTTCTGTGCTCTGCAGTCAATTCTGAAGAAGGTTTGTCACACCCAGAAGGATGGGGAAATCATAGAAAAAGGCAATAGAGTGATGCAGAGAGAGAAGTACTACTACAGCCACTCTCGTTTGCATGCAGTGCTCTCTTCCTAAGCAAATGCAGTTTCTAGTCTATACGCATTAGTGACCCTGCTCTGCCTTGAAGTCACTTCTGCTTTACACAGTGGGGCTACTGTAACACTAGTCCATTTGAAACAGGAAACAAATAGGAAATAAATAAAGAGGTAAAATATAATTAGTCCCAGAGCTGGGTAACTATTACTTTTATGAAGTTTAGTGGAACATATTGGTATTATCACATGCAATAGAAGTGCAGCTGAGAGTTTTCACAGCACATCGCCAGTCATCTAGACACACAGCAAAATGCTATCTGTCAGGTCACAGAACAACCCTGCAACTCAGATTTTCTTGGGAGTTTTCTCCTTTAAACAAGGATCAAGCAAATTGTAAAAGGAAATGAGATGATCTTCCCTTCCTAGTAAGATGTATTTGTACTTTAAGTGGTGTTTGGGGGCTTTTTCTCTTGAAGGCATCAAGGAGGCATTTGTGTTATTTTCATTGCTGACAGCTGAGGTCCAACAGCTTGGTGTTGCTTAGCTTCATTGCTTGGTCTCCATTTCCATTTTTAGGTCGTCCTTTCGATTTACGTTTTCTTGTAAATAATGCAGTCTGCAACGTGATCTGCACCACCATCTATGGAGAGCGTTTCGACTATGGTGACGAGACATTCAAGAAGCTGTTACATTTGTTTGAAAATTCCCTGAATGAAGAAGCTGGATTCCTGCCTCAGGTAAACCAAGAGCATAATACGTTCTATAAGGAGCTGCCCTCTGTTGCTTGGGAGCATTGAATTTTCATTATTTTTCTTTTTGCATCACATAATATCTTCTCTCTCTCTCTCTCTCTGGTTCTGACATCCCAGCTTCTTAATGTGGTGCCCATTTTGTTGTGCATCCCCGGAGTGCCACAGAAAGTCTTTCGAGGGCAAAAGGCGTTCATGGACTTCATAGACGTGCTCATAGATAAGCACATGGAGACCTGGAACCCTGCTTACATCCGAGATTTCACTGATGCATTTTTAAAGGAAATGGAGAAGGTAGGGTGATGCCAGCACCTCAGGGTCCAGGAGCAATTCCTCTGCCTATTAAAGCTTGTCGATAGAAGCTGACTTTTCTCATAAAGCTGTATAAAACCTCTTACTAACTAATTTCGTACTTTTTTATTCCATGTTATATCTTGAGAAGGTGTTAACTTCTTCATGCTGTAACCTCCTTTATTATCTTGAGACTGTATTACCTGCTGATGTTCTTGTTCCCATTTTCTACCTTCACATTCCCCTCAGAGTCTAGCAACTCCCTTCTTTCCAGCCTAGACCATTTTGAAGGCATTTAAAAGGCAATAATTGAGAATTCACTAATATTTTTAAGTTTGCGCCAGACAAGTCAACACACAAGATTTTGCGTATGTCAGTGCCTTAATGACTGATGTCTCAAAAACAGTTACAAAACTGCAGCAGCAAACTGGCTTTTTGGTATCATTGCTCAGTCCGTAGCTTGCCTTTAAACCAAGTTATGGCTTGAAAAGATGGCATCTCCTTCAGGATGTCTGTTTTTTAACTGCTTGCTTAGAACTAGTTCCTTCCAGATCAGATGAAGGTCTAAATCTGAACCTCACTGAAATTAAAGGGAGTCTTTCCTTTGATTCAGTCAGGCATGAAGTCAGTAAAAAATCAAAGGTGCTTGCATCAGCCCATCCATCCACCATATGTTTCTGCTCTCGGATTCACTAAATTTCAAGTGCCAGATGAGCAAATTCTGCCTGCAAATTGCTTCCGCCATCCAAGTCCTCAGGCTGGACTGCTGCTCTGCATAACAAACCCTGCTGTGCATGCTAGGCACCTCCAGTCCATGCCTTAGCCCCTCCAGCTCGCACGGGCAGAGCAACGTGACCTACGTTACTCTGCGCTGAGCAGTGCTGCTCGGGGGTGGATGTGAGCCTGACCGTGTTGCCTCTTGTCACATCTCTCTTCTGTTCACTGAGGTCCCCTGATAAGCCAGTCTGATAAATCCCTCTAGCGGGTTAACTTTGGTCAGGTCAGCCCCATAGCTCCCGTGCCAGAGATCTTTTATTGGAATAACAGTTGACTCTTAAATGCCTTATTAATTGCTATCCATATTACAACAGCATCAAAATATACAGAATAACTTAAAAGAAGCTATTCCCTAGGAAAGGAAAGTATAAAGAGGATTAGAAAAGACAAGCAGATGAACTCATGCAGAGAGCTTGTCATATCTCATATGCTAGCAAATTTGAGCTCAATTAGCATTTGGATGAGAGACCAGTTTTGCTGAAATTGGTGTTGCAGACTTAATAGGCACCAATGATACCCTGATCTTTTTTTTTTTCCCCGATTGTAAGAAAATAGCAGGGCAGAAGCAGTGAGAATCTGTAAAGCATAGCTATAGATAACTCCCTCAAAATACTGTTAATTTTGCATTTGCCACATGAGTGCAGCCTCCTCTCTACTGCATGGGTTTTACGATCTGATCAAACCCGAATAACTGTGTTCCACCTCCTCTGGGGGAGGATTGTTACGGCAAGCAGCAGGGGCCTGCTGTCTGTCTCAGTTGAGAGTACAAGGCGTTCACTTCTGTCCTGAACGCAGGTGTAGCGTTCATCTCTTGGGATATGGGAGGTGACGGATGACCTTCAAATACAGGAGGTAACAGGGCTACCGAGGTACATCAGTCATACACAGACCATTGCCTGTGTTGTGTTGTACTCTCCCAATGAACTTCTTGGTCAGCAAAAACAGATCTAGTGCTTCTCAGTACTTCTCTGGAGCAGCGGCCTTCTCGCCCAGCAAGTACCCCAGCTCCAATCACCCGTTTGTTTGCTCTCCGCAGGGTAAGGCAGCTGAAGAGAACGGTTTCAACTATAACAACCTTCGTCTGGTGACCGCAGACTTGTTTGCAGCTGGTTCTGAGACCACCTCCACCACTCTCCGGTGGGCGTTTCTGTACATGCTTCTCCACCCAGAAATACAGAGTAAGTGAGAGGACGGGCAGAGGTGTGGCGTGTTCCCTTCAACCCTCATTTTTCTGTGAGGAGACTGAGCATCTTCTCTCTGTGGTTTGGGGATTTTGCAATGAGGAACAGCTCTGGTGATTGTTGGTCTAGCAGAAACCAGGAGAAACACATCCCAAACACGACTGTGCTGGCAGGGCCTGGTGTCAGGGAGGAAGCCTTGATGAAAAAAGTGGAGTTGGAAGGGCAAGTTCACTCTCTCCTTCATTATGAAGGCTACTTGGGGACTTCCAGTGGCCAGTGTACCCACCTTCCTGTATTTGGAATACACCCTAATCTGTTTTAATTCTCTAATGCTGCATGCCCAGGTACCCTAGAGGAGGGGTAAGGTAGCATGTTGAGTGATAAGACCTTTATCAAAGGCATTGTGCACAAGGAATATACAGATGGCTCTGAGCAACTGAAAACAAATGCATTCCCCTCTAGTTTCTGTTCCTTTCTCTAATTGCTTGTCCTGCTCTCACACAGTGTCTACTGATCTCATGCCACCGGCTTTCCTACAGCTTGTACCAGCCCCTTCTGCTTATTGAAGGGCACTCTAATTCATTAGCTGTGCTGTTTACAGGTAAGGTCCAAGCAGAGATTGATAAGGTGATTGGCAGAGAGAGATCACCTACCATGGAGGACCAACTGAGCATGCCCTACACCAATGCTGTCATCCATGAAGTGCAACGCTATGGGGATGTCATTCCTATTGGACTGCCTCACATGACGTACCAGGACACCGAGTTGCAAGGCTTCTTCATTCCCAAGGTGACCGTGGCCAGATAGGCAATGCAGCATCCCCCCCAACATGCAGACACCAGGCCTGTGGTGTGGGTGACCCCACACAACTCCTCAGCATTGCGCTTCCAGCCCCAAATCACAGTCACTGGCGAGCACTGAAGTAGAACATCTTGAAATGCCAAGTCCAGGCAGACAGTCACATTTGTGCTCTAGGTTTGTGCTGGTTATGTGGGAACCCAACTGCAGTGGCAGCTTGATGCGAAGGTTTGCTTTCTTCTCAATGAGCTGTGGCATCCACTGCCCTGCCTGTTTTGGAAGGAGAAAGTAATGGAGCCTAATGGGCTCTCCGGAGGCACATGACACCAGCTCACTGGCTTTTCTAAGATGGTAGTAGTTAAAACTCCAAGCTCTGAAGCTATTCAAATAAACGCCACTGGCATTCACTCTACTGCCATTGTGACAGGCAGCTGCCCTGGCAGTACTGGTAGCAATGCGAGCCTGGGATTTATTTTTTTAGCCTTGTGATATCCCCTCTAACTTAGAACACTGACATGTGAAGCAGGAAAGCTTTGCAATTTCCCATGGCCACTGCAAAAGTTGGGCTTTGAAGTCTGTCAGCCAGCTTTTTCTCTCCAGCTATAAAACAAGTCTAGGAGGATCTGAGAAGCAGAGGTTGTTTCCACTGTGTAACCGTGAAATTGGCGTTTGCATGCAATGGCCTTTGTAAGGATACAAATTGCAGAAGTTCGGATGCTTCGGAGCATAGGGCAGGCGCCACAGGTCATTGGAAAAGTGCCCTGCTTTACCTCTGTTTTAAATGAGATACAGAAGAGGAGATCAGTGCCTTATTCTGAAGCACTGAACAATGGTTGCTATTAGATGGGAGACATGGACCAAAATGGGACCAGCACTGATCTGTTGTGCTAAGGTAACGCTGCTGGTCTCACGTAAGTTGTTTCCTCTTGTGGAGGGCTGCAGGGGACAACAGTCATCACCAACTTGTCTTCCGTGCTGAAGGATGAGACTGCCTGGGAGAAGCCAAACGAGTTTTACCCCGAACACTTCCTGGATGCAAACGGGCAGTTTGTGAAGCCAGAGGCCTTCCTGCCTTTCTCAGCAGGTAAATCTGAGGGGAGGATCCAGCTGCAAGTCAGAGGCACGGCAGAAGAGGTTTAATGTTCTCTTTCATGGAGACCTTCTACTCCCTCTCTTGCAGGTCGCCGTGCCTGCCTGGGGGAACAGCTGGCCAGGATGGAGCTCTTTATTTTCTTTACCACTCTCCTGCAGAAATTCACGTTTGTGCTCCCCGAGGACCAGCCCAGGCCACGGGAGGATGGTCACTTTGCCCTCACAATCTCCCCACACCCCTACCAGGTCCGAGCTGTCCCAAGATAAGTGCACACCACTCTCCTTTCACTCAGAGCCCACCATCAATGCAAACTCTTGTCAGAAATGTTGCAGGTCTAGGCAGGGTCATGCTGGGTTCCACTCAAGACCTCTCAAGTCTGTGCAGATGTTCCCAGCTGTGTAAAGTAAGGATCTGGCCCAATATATAGTTTAGCTTAATTCCAGTCCTGGATCTTGAATCAGACAGCTGTAGCAAGTTACAGATGATGATCAAGTTTGCAAGTACATATGTGCCTCATCATCCAGCTCTGCTGTACTTTGGGCTCTGATCGGTTGCAGCAGCAGTTCACTGAGCACACAGCTACTGAAAGAATTATTAGTCCTGGAGAAGTTTAGTGGAATACAAGGGTATCCTGGGTAGAAGACAACCCTGGGGTCTTGCCAATTCTAGGAGAAAAAAAAACTTGGAAAAATCCATAAGGTACTCCTGGCCCACTCCATTTCTCGTTAGCCCCGGTGCACACCCAGCCATGCTCTGCCTTGTGTGCGGTGCTGTCCTGCAGCAGTGTGTGCCTCTGCCTGGTGCTCAGAGGAGTCCAGCTCTGGCTCGGTTCCTGCAAAAACAATCCATGGCCTGTCGGCTGCTTTGGCATGTGCTGCTGGTGGGCAGGGAGAGACCTTCAGCTCCAACAACAAGGTGACATTTAAATGCGACTTCAGAGCAGTGCTCCTGAAAAATCTTAACGTCTGATAAGTACATAACCCCTTCGTGCCTTCCTTATTGCATACTCCTGTCTATTGCACACATACTGCATTGCCTTCATTTATAGCCCCAAAGAAAGTTTTATTCCAGAGAAATGCCTGACAACCCTTATGTCACACTATGCCTCCAGTAGGAGTAAATACTGAGGAGTACATATATAATCCATGCAGTGTTTCAGCCACAGAAGCAGGTAATTTGTGAAATACAGAAATTCCTATAAATATATTTTAAGAGGAATCCTGGTGTCTAGATTTACCGTCTCCTATCCAAATAGTTCCTGAAAACTGCTTTTGTTCAGCATTACATAAAGTCAGCTCTGGAGCAGCTTTGGAACTCATAAAGAGATGGAGTTATGCTGTTTGAAATAGTACAGCTGTAGATTTCACAGCCACCTTTCTCTTGTTTCCTGCAAGATTCCTGACAAATTGTTTTGCAAGGTGTTAACATACATTGATGTTTAGATTAGTAGTAACTACATTTAACCACGTGGCTGAAAAGACCATAGCATAAAGGAGCTTCTATGCAAAATCACCACTAAAGAAATCCACATTCACATCTATCTTTCTAATACTATTTTTGGAAGCTGTAACAGCTATTGCAAATACTTAATACCATTGTTAAGATTTTTACTTCAGCAGGAATGGCACCTTTATGCTTTTCATCTACCAAATAATCCAAAAGAATAAAAGTAGTCTGAAACATCTTCTTCCGCCCCCCTCTTCTCTTTGTGGTTGTCTCACTCCCAGATTCTCACTTGAGAATTCTCTCCTTACAGCCAGCACCCCACCTGTTTCTTTCAAGATCTTTTCAGTATTACTTTTCTGGTTGGTTCAACGACACTGGGCTAAATACGCTTGGTTCTATAGTTACCAGCACACACAAATATTTTTAAAAAGAAGCTGTCGGTGAACTAAACTTTAAACAGAAATGATTCCTACGACCATGTATTTGGATAAAAAGTGTGGGTATACCTGGAACAGGGACTTTGTCTCATGCAAGAATGCATCAAAAGGAAGCCAATCTGCATGTGCAAGCATCAGTTGGTGCGGCACTCTGGAAGCAAAAGGGAACAAATACCTCACGGCAAAATACAGATCTAGCATGGGCGATCGGGAAGGGGAAAGCACCTCCAAGCCAAAAAGCTCCGTAAAAGCCAACCAGCGGGTGTCAGGGCAAGCGCTCTCACAGCACGGGGAGGAGGAGGGGGCTACTGCGAGAACGGGGCCCGGCTGAGAAGCGTCCCGCTGCCTCCTGTCACCCACCGGCTCGGGGCCTGCACCTGCAGGTGACACCGCGGCGGCAGGGCCCGAGGGGGAATCACCAGGGGCCTGCGGTAGCTCCTGCGGCCTCTCCGGGCGCAGCCCCCTCCTCCAGGGAGTCTGTCATGGGCCGCGGCACCTTGAAGGCCACGTCCCGGTCGGCCTTGCGAGACTGAACCCGCCCCTCCTCCTATCGACCTTGCACCCCCGCTCCCCTTGCCCGGCTCTCCCTTCGCCTCCCGCCCTCCGCCGGGCGCCCCGGATCGGGCCCAGACCCCCGGCGGCTCAGGCCGTGAGGGGCGGACCAGGCCCCGCCCACCCGGTCTGGTCCGCCCCTCGCAGCCAGCGGTGATTGGCGTTTCTCCCGACCAATCTGAGGGGAGGCTGCAGGCCGCCGCTCTTTGCCAGGCCCAAAAGGCTGGAGTGGCAGCGCAGCTGGCCAATAGATATACGCCGTGCCGGTGCGCCTTCCCACCGGCGGCGGGGAAGGGGCGGGACGCAGCGCGCGGAGGGGTCGCCACGGAGGCGGCGGCTGCAGCAAGATGGCGGTGGCGGGCAAAGGAGCGGTGTCTGCGGCGGTGAAGCCGATCTTCAGCCGGGACCTGGGCGAGGCGAAGCGGCGCGTGAGGGAGCTGTACCGGGCCTGGTACCGCGAGGTGCCCAACGCGGGTGAGGAGCGCGGAGCCGGCCACGCGCGCGCGGGCGGGAGCCGCTCAAGGTCGTGACGGCCACCCCGCAGCCGTTGGGTTCTTGAAGGGCCCTTCGGGGGGTGCGGGTTGCCCCCGCGTGCGCGGGGTCCTGCCTCACCCCGTTGCTGCCCTGCCCCGGCTTCTGCCGCGGCCCTTTCCCCGCCCTGGCCCGCTGCGTGTGGGGCAAGCGAACGCGGTGGTTCGGGGCCTTGCAGCGGCCGCGGGGTTGTGGGCTCTCGGCCGCTGCCCGGTGCAGCACAGCCCCGCCGGCCTGGCCCGGCCGGGTTTGCCTTGCCCTCCCCGGCCCGGCTGCGTCCCCTGCCGGAGGCTGAGGGAGGTCTGGACGAGAAACCCCGGTTCTTCTCGTGCCTTGCTTGCCACTTGGTTTTCCCAGCTAAGCAAAAGAGAAATCTACCCTTAATTCTCCAGAATGGGGGTGTGCAGCATGATTGCCTGCTTCCTTAAAGCTGCAGTGGGACTCATACCAGGGCTGTGTTGTTTATTTGCTTTAAATGAATCAAATTAGTGAAGCTGGCAGACATTGCAAGAACAACTGACTGTGTAGCGTCTTGTAGTGTTGAGTTGCGTTTTGTCAGTGGAAAAAATGAAAAGCAATATAGATTGACCTCTATGGGTGTTCTGTTTTTCCTAGTACACCTATACCAGCTGGACATCACGGTGAAACAGGGGCGTAACAAGGTGCGGGAGATGTTCATGAAGAATGCCCATGTTACGGATCCACGGGTGGTAGACATGCTGGTTATTAAGGTACAGACAAGTTATTTCTGTTTTGTTGAAGCTGCACAGAACGTGAAAGTGAATAATTGGTGGTGAGTGTGATGGAGGAGAGGGACAGTTTTCTCTCAGCTTGCGCTATGGCGGAGTTGTCTCTTGCAATCCAGTTTGTTTTATCTCTGTCGACGAACCTGTTGATAAGGGATCAAGCTGCTTTAGCATGCAGAGGGATAGGGTCTTGACTCACCTAAGTCAAGAGTTGCTAGAATACAGATTTCTGTCAGTCAGTGTACTGGCTCTTCCAGTTTGCAGATGTCTAAAAAAGGAAGTGTATGGCAAGCAAAATAGTAGTTTAAATACCTAAATGGTAACTATCTTAAAAAGGTAGTTTAAATACAGTGGCAGTCAAAGAAAGGAGAAAAAGATGCTGCTAGCTAGTTTACCATTAAAAATGACCGTTCTACTCCCTACAGTACTTCCTTAGATTAGGATGTGGTTTTCTTTGCCAATTCTAAAACATAATGCTAGAGTGGCAGTACTTGGTGGGAGGCTGGCTTTGGGTGGCAAAACGCCCTAACTCTGTAACGCATCTGGTTATGTCTCAGGCCTGAGAGACCTGCCGGTGCAAAGCAACAGTCAGCATACCAGGAGTAGGGCAAGGCTTCAGAATGGGTCTGAGCAATGATAACTGACCTCTGCAGTTCTAACACATTAGAGAGCTTCCAACCAAAGACTGCCGTGCTTGCAGCGATGTTGTATGTCTTGCATTTCAAGGCAGTTAGTCTGTCTTTACAGGATGAAAAAAATCTGGCAACAGAATCCTAGATAATACAGTAGGTGACAATTCCAGGCAGTCTCATTTTGCCCTGTGCTGCTATCCTCCAAAACCAGTACAATAATTCATAGACTGGAGTCATGAAGAAGTTACGTGTAATATCTCTCTGGTAGCAATGCTGGTACAAAGCACTTAGCAGTTTTTACAGCTAACTTGCCGCTATTAAAAAAAATTAAATAGAGTTGCATGAAAGTTAGGAACGTTATGTAGAATTTCACAGGATTGCTGGTCATGAGAGAAACAAGGCACATTCTAAGAAGGGGGCAGGGTTCCCTGCCTCTTCCCCAGGGCTGGGAAGCTGCACTGTAGGAACAAGCAACTTGTTAATATAGGCCATGAAGTAATAAAGTCACAAGGCATGAACAGTATATATATTTGTGTCACGGTTTGGGTGATGCAGGCAGTCTTTAGGAGTACAGAATTGTTGATGCAGCTACCTTAAGGGTGTTTCTAAGTGCATTCAAATAACTTTCATAGGGCTGTAGTTAGACTTGGGCTCTAACTGAGGACTAGTCTAAAATTCTTTTGTCTGTGTGCAGGGAAAAATGGATCTTCAAGAAACCATTCAGGTATGGAAGCAGCGGACTCACATCATGAGGTATTTCCATGAGACGGAAACCCCACAACCCAAAGACTTTCTGTCCAAATTCTACGCGGGCCATGATCCCTGAGAGATTGATTCTGTGTCTTCCTGCCTCGTATTACAAATAAAGTTCTATATAGTAAAGAAAAAAATCTGTACAGAAAGATTGTATAGCATATTAGGAGCCAAATGACTAACTCTGAACTCTGCAAGCCATTGTGATCTGTACGAAGAGCTGTGATTTCCTAGCTTTTGCTAATGTATATTTTCAGTGGATGGAGTTTGTCCCATCACTTGCCCTGGAGTGTCTGCTGAATAACCACAACACAACCTGGCTGTGGGGCTTTCTGCCTAGCCTGCAGCCCTGTGCGTAGGTGTTAGCTCTCTGGAAGAAACAGCGGAAAAGACAGCGTAGATGCAGAAACATTCTTGGGCTTGAGGCCCACCTGTATTGCTGCAGTGTTTTGCAATTTTGTGCTATGACTTTGTTGACCTTGTGTTTTTTTTCACTTGGACGCTGTTCTCTGTTTACTTCCTTGCAGAGAATGGTGTAAAATCCAATAGGCCAATGAAGCCCTTTGTGCAATAAAAGATGAGCAGAGTCCATTTCCCTGCTGCAAAGTGAAATTATGTGGAAGAATGGGCGTTTGTACTGTTGCCCAGAATAGGGAGGCTCTGTAAGAGCTTCTGATGCTTAGCAGAATTCTGGTGGTGTCCTATCATCACCTCCTTAACTGAATCAGGAATGACTTGCTTGCTTTTGAGCAGGGTAAGGAGAACTTGTTCTGACAAAACGTGTTTTCAGCAGGTAACTCGGTGCTGGAGCTCCCCCATGTGTGACCAGCAGTGAATCCTTGTAGTGTGCTCAAATTTCTTTCTATCCTGAATATTGGGGCCTTCTTTCCCCGTATGAGGACTGTAAAGCAGCACTCCTTGGGGATGTGTACACATGGCTACCTAGGAACTTTGGGAGTGGGGTGTTTTTAAGGACAGAGTTGAAGAAGGAATGCAGCCAGGAAGGGGCCAGAAGAGATGGTGGGATAAAGCAGTGGTAAGCAGTGTGTCAGTATAGAAAACAGGAGCAGGGATGTGTTTGGCTCCCAGGAACAGATGAACTGAGCAACCGCTTCTCAGAAGGCCTCAGAAGGAGGGGCAACTCAGATATGAGTGACTCAAGAACCTGCCAGCTGCCTTCAGCTACAGCTGTTGGGGTTACTCGGATTGCAGCCTCCCTTTTCTCTTGGCAGCTACGCTGGAGGGTTACAGAGCAAACATCAAAAGCAGTGCCAAATAATAAGGGAGCAAATGTGGCTGTTTGAACTATACGTTGTGCTAATGTGTGTAACAGAACAGCTGGTCTGATGTGACTTGAAATGCTACGCGTGCCCCAGCAGCAGAGAAGACCTTTTAAGTCTATTATGCAAGGATTTAATTGCAGCAGTAAAGAATTTGATGAAAAGAAGAGTTGAAGTTTACACACTGTTAAGAAAATAAATATATTAGGGCTCATACAGAAGGAAGTACTGAACTACCTAGGAAATACGAGGTACTTGGAGCCAGAGCGTTGAGAGGTTTTCACTGTTCATAGATTAAATGCTGTAACACGCATCAGCAAGTTAGTTTTCCACTCGTGATCTTAACCTTTTACCAAACCCCCTCAAACCTTTTAGCTCTGCAAAGATAATACTGTATTTAATCCTCAGTGAGGTAAAATTAATGATAATGGTCTCTGTCAGACACACCTGCATAGTGCTGGGTTGTAAATGAACATCATCTGAAAAGAAGTGCCAGTGTCACTGTGAACTCTGTTCTTTAACAGGGCTGTGTTGTGAGGCTGATGCTTCCTCGAGGATTCCTGTTGTGCTGTAGACGAGTACTGAAAGGACTCATAAGAGGAAACAAATACGAGGAGAGCCTCCTACTGGAACAGACATACGGAGGTAGAAAGGTTAATACAGAAATGCTAGGTTGTAGGCACATAATCTATTAAAAACACAAGACCAAAGCCACATATCTCAATCTCTTGATCTTTTAATTGTTTCTTGTACTGCTAATAAAAGGAATCCCAAGCAGTCTTTGATGAGGTGAGCGTGTGTGTGCAAGGATGCAGGGCCTATCAAGCACTTCCTTCAGCCCTGATGTACAGATTTCCGTCATACAGACACGTGCAGGGCACTCACTGGCAAAGGGGATGCAGAGCCCCCTGTCCCATTTAGGAAGGACAAAACACAGGTGACAGATGTTGGAACCATTGCTTTGTCAATGGTTTTCTCCCTTCTGTTCTTCCATTATAGTTCTGCAAATAGAATAATAAGCCATTACTCTTCAGATACGCTGTGCTGAGCTGGTACCTGCTGCCCAAACCATGCAAGGTGGGGGGTTACATAAAAGGAGTTTCTAACAGGCTGTGGCAGTCTTTACAGTCTCTTAATTCTCTGTTTTTAGCTGCACACTGCCTGCTGGGAAATCCCTTTATCAAATGCAATACATCCACCAAACCGGTTACAGAGCAACACTATTTACAACTTCTTTAAAATGTCTTCCTGGTCCTATGAAGAAATACTCCCAAACTCAAGTCTTTACACAAGGGCAAGGCAAATGGAATAATGTAAAACGGAGAAAAATGTAGCGTAGTGCACTGTAGATAAAGGTGACTTGTTTCTGCTCGTCCTTTATCCAATGAGTCTCAATGGTCCAACTCCCCCAGGGGTCAGTGCTGTAACACCCACCTGACAGTTTGATGGGATGGGTTCTGGAGTTCTCTCAAACTTTTCACTTGATATCAGAATTTCATACAATGAGTGATTCTTTTTAAAAACAGTCATGCTGCGAGTTAGCAGAAGACTTTTAAACAGGTAAACATGTAATAACACATGTAACAAACATGTAATAAGTCCCTCTTTTCTGTCTGCAGTATAGACCCTCACCGACTACAGTTTATTTCTGATTAGAATGACATGACCTAAAATGCCAGCAGTTTACTAGGATCTCTAGCGAATGTAGGTTGTGGGGATTTCACATTCAGATACCAGCCTGGCCTACTCCAGGCATAAAGGCACCAAAAAGTTTGTAGCCAGAGGCAACAGGGCTGCAGGTGTCCGTGTCTTTAACTGCAACTGCACCTTTCAAGCGGTCGCCGTCTGTATTTTCTAGCCCAGGATTCTCCTCCCCGCCCCAAGCCAAACAGGAAGCACAAATAATTAGATTGCCGGTGATGTTAATGACAAACCCTTTAATCATCGTCGTCGTCATCCTCTGGGACAAAGATATCGTGTTCTTCAAGTAGGGCTGCGAAGTTCTTGCTGATCTGAGTCCCGACGTACAGGAAAGGGATCACAACGCTGAACACTCTGAGGAGGCCGAAGGGCGTCTGCAAGGAATCAGTTGGAAAACAGACTGATCTTTACCAGCAAGCTGCACTTCGGCTGCACCTACCTACACCCGGCTCCGCAGGCGGACAGAGGACCGGGCGAGCAGCGGGAAGAAGGGTTTGCCGCCAGAGTGCCAAACCCGCAGCCACCGCACCGCGCATTACAACAACTCCAGCACCGGGAGAGCGGGAACGGGCGGGGAGCTCGGGGCAGGGAACAGCGGTGGCTTAGGAAGGCAGAGCGGCTGCCGGTGAGAAACGGCTGCGTGCGGGGGACTGCTCACCTCCGCCTCACCGCGCCGGGACCAGCGCCGGGACAGCGCCGCCCCGCTCGGGGGGAACGGGCCGCCCGGGCCCCTCGGGCCCGCTCCCGTCACCCACCCGCCCCGCTCATTCGCCTAGCGCCTGTCACTCACGCCCGCCGCCCCGCCCGCAGCAGACGCACCCCCACTGATTGGCCACCGCTGCCATCCCTTACGTCACGATTGGCTGCCGCTCCCACCCGCTCGCCCCTCACTTACCTTAACCGGCTTGGGCAAAATGGCGCCGCTGCGGGTGACGGTGGCGCTCCGGGAGGGCACGAGCGGCACGGCCGGGCTGCGCCGCGGCCCGCCCCAGCCCGCCCGCCCCGAATAAGCCGCCGCCAGGAGCCGCCTGCCTGCCGCTGCCATCCTCCCTCCTGCCCCTCGCCGGGCTCCCGCAACGGCCGAGCCGAGGCGTCACCCGGGGCGGCGGGGCCTGCGGCTCTCGCGGGCGGGGGGGGGGGGCCGCGCCCCCCGGGGGGGGCGCGGAGGGGCGGCCTTCTGCCAGGGGGCCCGCTGAGGCTCGGCAGAGGAAAACCGGGCCGCTGGCCCCGAAGGCGGGCAGGGCGGGAATCGCCAGGCCCTGCCGCCACTTCCCGCGGGCGGTGGGGGCTGACGGCGCCATTGACAACGCGCGGGCTACAAATCAAAACGGTTTATTCGGCTTCACGGCATAAAATACAAACGATAACAATGCCTTCAAATGCATAATACAAGCTTCGCTTGTAAAACAGAAGGCGCATGCAAAACCACCTCTTAAAAAAAAAGAACACGTCGTCTACCTAAAGTACAAGCACTTCAAAGGGCGGGAGTGTTTCCACCGTTGCTCGTAGTGTTGCCTGGTAATTGTGCAGATGATAAAGCGCGCTCGGTGCTGGCGAACGATGCTACTGACACGGGAACGCCATGTGTCCCCGTGCCTTTCAGTGGGGGTTATTTAAGTTTCTCTGCAAAGGCAGTCGAGAGGAGTAAGATTGGAGCGGGGGGGGGGGGGGGGGGGGTGTCACCCACCCCCAAACTATTATTGTGGTAGCTATTGTAACGGAAAGTGTCCCATATTGGTCCTAAATGTCCACCAAAGGGCTAGCAGTGGCCACAGGTAAAATCTTCAGGTTACTCTTACCGCTAGGACCTGGATTCAGTGGAAACCATCACCACAGTGGCTTTATGAAAAGATAAATGTGCAGAAATAAAACAATACATTACAGGCCTCAATCTGAAATCCCAGCCTTGGAAAAATGACGGATTTTGTCAACTCTTTCAGCAGGCTTGGGAGCCCTTCCTGGCACAGCATACAAAGGCCATGTCAGAATCTCCTTCCCTCTTTCAGTCTTCAATCTCTTTTAAATTCAAGCGTTTTTCTCTCATCGCGTTTGCATTATAATGCTAAAGAAAACTCTCAGAAAAGGATTTGACTTCAGTACTTTAAGAAAAGTAGCCATTCAGCTTTAGTATTTGGGCCCCCCTTTGCTAGGGAACCTGTTTTGTGCTGCCCAGACATTTTCTATTTTTAAAAAATAATAAGGGAAAGTGAAGGCAGGAGGTGAAACAGTCCAAACCTGAATGACCAGAGAAAAAAACAGTGTGTGGCAATCGGTCTCATTTTGCTGTAGGAGACAAGGAAAACTCTCTGCTCTTCCTGTAATGATCTCTGCCTGCAGACAGAAAGCGGGGATGCTCCATTAGCCAGAGACGCATGTGCAATCTCAGGAAGCTGAAATCCTGACCTTCTGCCCAGGGGCTGCTTCAAAGGCGCTGCCAGCACAACTAATCTGCAGCCAAGCTGGTTTGATAGCCTCCATCTCAGAGGAGGTGGCCGAGCACCCAGGTGCTTCCTGCCTAATGAAGCAAACGGCGGTGGCCATTAAAAAACCTGTACTCCCGTAAAAATTTGGGCATGGCTCCAATTACGGCTCTTTTTTTTTTACTCGCAGAAGGGCCACCCCTGCTATGTGAGCGGGATGGTGAGGAAGCCCTGACCAAGCGCATCCAAAGTCACACAGCACTTTGGAGACCTAGCAAAGCCCAGGCACAGACAGCTGGGCTAAGCACAAATACTGTTCAGGATTCAGCTGTTTTCTTCTCGGCGCTGCAGAATAACCCACAGAATTACTCCAAATGCGATCAGACAGAAAGCAGAGCGCAGCTCCTCATTTGCAGGATTTAGGATTTAGTTGCGAAGGCAGGTAGCGTGGAAATTGTGCCATTTGAATGGGACAGATTAACATTAAATATAAGCTCTTTAGTAGTGTTACTAGCACAATCCTGGCTTATTAAAGCAAAGTAAGCTTCTTAAAAGTGAAACTGCCCTTAAATGAATAATACTGTTTCAGTTCCAGTTCTGACAGAACCGGCTTTGTTAATTTATTTTCCCTTTTAAGTCACTCCTGATTCTTGGGTCTCATGTAGGAACTGCCATTACATTTTGGTTTATTTTGGAAGTTTAATCTTTACCGTCAAACTGCCTTATGTAAGTCTGAGACATCAGGAATATTCTTCTCTCTGTATTATATTAAAAAGAAAAAAACCCCAACAAACCAGAAAAATACTTGCCAAATCTGACCCTGGCCCCAAAATACCCACACTCAGAGTGAGGAGGCACCAGGTAGTGCCACCACCCCCTGATGCTCCTGCCCTGCCATGGGGAAGGGGACAGGTTTTCAGCCGGGAATGCTGCAGCACTGAACATTTTAAGCAGCAGGCAGGGAGGCAGAGCTGGCCCATAAGTCCAGCCAGCTGGGCTGCTGACAGAGCCTGGGCACTGGCCCGTGGCCACCTGCTCCTGGGTTTTCTGAACTGTTTTCACTTAAAAAGCAGAGCAAAAATAATCCTCCAAACTCGAAGATCCCTACCAAGAAGAAATACAGATACTAACTGGAGAGGACTGGACTGCATCACTTGCATGTGAAGATTACACTCCCACTGCCGAAAGTCATATTTGTAAGATCTGATGTAAGATCTCATTTCCTCTAATACACCATCAAGCCACAGTTAGGCAGAAGGCTGGAAGCTCATCATCCAAAACTACCAGAGACATATTTGCAAAGGCACCAAAAGTTAATGGAAGTAATTTGATTTCTGCATTGAGAATCTCTACTGGCTATTGCAAAGTATTAAGCTGAGTGCATTTAACTCCAGAAAGGCAAACAGGTTCCTACCAGTCATGACCTGGAATAGCCTCTTGCTCTCCTAACAAGGCTCCTTAATAAAACAGGGCAATAAAACCAGGTTTATCACTGTTAGATAACACAAGCCTGCTTCACTATTTTTTTCTGCTTTGAAAAACAGTCCTTGCTGAGAGGATAAGGGAGAAGATTTCTCAACCCCGTCTCCAGGGTGCTGTAGCCCCTGGACTCAGCATCCACCTACTTGTTCCGTCTGCCTTGTGACCAAGGTTTCCGACCTACTGGCGAAGGATGAACCCGTTTCTGTAGCGAGGCGACAGGCATGCCTCCCCACCGCTCTCCCCACCTGCCGGGAGGATGGGACGTGCTACAGAGATCAGCCGAGTGATGCTGACACGAAATTGGAGGGAAGCATCGGAAGGTCAGGCGCTGGCTTTGGTAGAAGGTAGTGATACGGCTTTGACGCTAGAGGGGCAAGCCCAGACACTGCTGACACGCAGTCAGTCAGTGCAACCTGTAACTCACTCCCATATCCTCACTTCTCCTCCCAGGGCCAGCCCTCTCCACCCCCCCTGCTCCTCCACAGCCTCTCCTCTGCCTGCGTGGCTCTGCCAGGAGCTGGGCAGGGCCACAGCAGCGAGGGAGGCTCTGCAAGAGTGCGACTCTGGATGCTGTCTTGGGCAAGCTGCCCAATGAGCCGGCTGAGCCTTATATGGCACTTTGCAGGAGCTACAGTCTGTGCAGAGGCCGATAAATTCACCCCTGGCAAGGCAAAGAGGCTTTAGCGTCCCTGTTTTGGAACAGGGGAGGCTTGAGCTGGAGACATTCACAGGCTTGGCTACCGCTCAACAGAATCCATATCAGCCCTGGGGGAGCTCCTGGTCCTCGCTGTTGCTTCAGACCAGGCTCAGTGTCTCCATTTCAGCCTCGTTGCTGAGCTCCGGCACCCAAGGAGCGAGCCTGTGAAATCCACATCCTGTGGGATTTAGCAGGGAGGGTTAGTGCAGATGGAAGTAAAAAAACCTGATGATTTAAGAGCCCCGTCCTCGTTGCCCTGGCTGCTGGGCCAGCCACAGCCAAGGTGGCTCACATGTGTCCTGTGGCGAGAGGCACAAGGCTGGGGAGGCACCCGCTGGGGCCAGTGGCCCACTGGAGGCATTTCGTAAGAGCCCAGCTTTATCTGCAGTGAAAGAGCAAAGGCAGAAGGACTTCAGCGCAAGACCACAGACAATAATAAATGCTGACCTGTGCAAACTTCCACACTGAGAAACAAAACCAAAAAAAAAGTGGTGAAGGAGAGGCAGGCGATGAAGCACCCAGAGCATCTACCACGCCAGGATGGCAAGGGGCCAAGCCTGCTGGGTGAGGTTTGTTGCATACGTGCCGATTTGGGCCTCCTCCACACCTCGTATCACCAGCAGAGGAGAGTTTAAAGGCGGCCCTCCTGGCACCACACACTTTCCAGCTGTATAAAGCCTCATGGAAATGAAATGTGAGGTTTGGGGAAGACCTAGGTCCCTCCCACATGCCCCGTGAAGCACACATGCACCACACACTTGGCCACTGACCAGGGCAGGGGGCAAGCAGCGTCCCTCGCTTTGCTCTTCCCCTGTGGAAGACAGATGGGCATCAGCTGGCCGGTGGCTTGTGCCCCACGCCCCTGGTCACGGGTGCCCTCTCTTCTGCCTCTCCTGCCACTCCCGTCTCAGCGCCGCGATCTCCTGCCCGTACCAGCTGTGCAGCTTGGAGAAGCAGGCCGTCTCTGGTGACACCGGGCTCTCCGGCATGGTTGGCGAGAGGCTGGGTGACGGGGACCCTGTGGCACTGCCGGCAGCCAAGCGCCGTCGCGGAGGCAGGGGCGGGGGCTTTGCATGCCCCCCATCACGGTCGGGGCAGGCAGCCCCCCCGGGGACGCCACCACCAGTACCCCATGTAGAGTAACCATTCTCCAGGACAGCGGGCTTCTCCTGGAGAGGCAGCAAGGCGGGGTTGGAGAGGTGCCTCTTCCTGCCAGAGGATGAGGACCTCCGCGGAGACTTGCGGCAAGCAGCCAAGCTCTTGCAGGCCTCCTCCAGCTGCTTCTCCAGCTCCCTCACCACCAGCCGCATGTAGTCGAAGCTGGCCCGTGACAGCGCCTTCACCCAGGCCTCCATGGCAGCCTGCCCATCAGCCACCAGCACGTAAGCCCTGGCGCCGGCATCATCAAAGCGGATGGCGAAGGCAAATTCCTCGGCGGCCTCACACAGCTCCACGGTGCAGCCCTCCAGCACCACCAACCCCACAGGCTCCCGGCTCTCCCGTTCCTCGAAGTAGAAGAGGAGGTTGCCCTTGAGGACAAACCAGCGACGCTGGTAGGAGGTAGCATGGTGGTGGTGGGCATGGTGGTGGTGCCGCTCCACCCGCTTGCGGAGGAAGCCAGCGTGGTCGGCAGGCGAGTCGCAGGTGGCGTAGTGGGCCACACTCCGCTCGTTCAGCTTCATCGCCCTGCCAAGGAGCAAAGGAAGAGAGGGGAAAGATGTTGGCTCGGGGCGAGGAACGTCTCACCTGCCCTGCCAGGAGAGGCCTGATCCTGCCCTGAGCCCACCATGGGGGAGAGCAGCCCCAACTCCAGCAGCCAAGCGCTGCAGGACAGCGTCTAACCCAGCAAATACCCCCCCAAATGGCAGGCTGGTTCATCGCTGCTGCAGAGAGGAGGTCATCACCAGAGCCCCGCCACTGGGACACCCACCTTCTCCATGGAGGACAACACCACTACTTCTTTTCTTATTCCACAGGTGACCTACTTTGCTGGGTTTTTTATGGGGCATATCAAAGAAATTCACCTCTGCCTGCGAGGCATTCATTTCGCTCTCTCCTCTATTACAGGGCAGGATAAGGAGGGTGTTTGCAGACCCAAGGGCTCTGGGACCTCTGTTTGAGCACCCGCTCCCTGTCTTCAAGCAGGACCACCCGTCCCCACCAGCCCTCCCAGCAGCAGCACCCCCAGCCCCAGCAGGTTAACCAGCAGCGGGGTGCAAGGTGCCGTACCGTCTGTGCGGGTCAGACCGCAACCCCTTGCCGTCTTCCTTGGGCAGGCTGCTCCATTGCCAAGGGGCTCCGAAGCTTCACTGTGCCGAGCCCCATCCCTGGTTGAAGGAAAGGTGGCAGAGAGGGAGTCACAATCCAGAACAGCTTGGGACTGAAAGAGCAAAGAGCTGCATTGCTCCCACCCCAGAAAGCTGGGGCCCTCCGTGCACAAGGAGTGGCCAGGGCCGAGCACCGCAGGCGGGCAGCTCTGGAAACTGGGGTGACAAAACCAAGGGCACTTGTGTTGGCTTCAAAGCCCGAGCCCTATCCCAGCTCAGGCTGTGGGTTTGGCTTTTGGCTCCTGTGGGTTT
The DNA here is from genome assembly GCA_034008185.1 of Gorsachius magnificus. Taxonomy (NCBI): domain Eukaryota; kingdom Metazoa; phylum Chordata; class Aves; order Pelecaniformes; family Ardeidae; genus Gorsachius; species Gorsachius magnificus. Next base: position 162,775,760 of record CM067081.1, on the reverse strand, counting down.
GTTTTGGTTTTATTACCAAAGAAAAAAAAAAGAGCTTTTGTAGAAGCAGGTCACTGCACTGTCTGCGGAGGCCCTGCGGCAGGCGATTCGGAAAGCCGTCAGGTCCCACAGAAGGACTCAGCAAGCGCAGCCTTCGTGCTTCTACAGCTGCAAATGGTCGTTCCACTGCTAAAACTCTGCATAAAGAAATATGCAGAAAACAAACCACAGCTGCCACTCCCCAGCCAGACCCAGGCGGGGGAAGCTCCCCACTGCTGAGCAACCTCCACCATCCCTCCCGGAGCCCTTCTCCCCCCTTCGGGGCTTGCAGGCCAAGGCTCTGAGGACGAGGGGGCACGGACCCCAGTTGGAAAGTGGCCAAAAATCCCATCGGATGTAAGGAAACGCTGTTCCCCGGGGGGTGCTTTGCCCTCGGCGCCTCGCCCTGAGGAATCTCCAGCCTTGGACGCTCAGGGCTGAGGACAGGCCGGGGTGGCCCACGCCAGCCCTGACGTGAGGAGCCTGGGGGGGGGGGGGCGTGGTCCGAATGGGCGGCGTGTGCGTGCGTGTGTGCGTGTGCAAGTGGGCTGCGTGTGCGTGTGCAACGCTGGGCTCCGTGTCTTTGTGTGTGTGTGTGTGTGTGTGTGCGCGCACGCCCGTGCAGCTGGGCCGCCTGCGTGTGGGCAGCGCGGGGCTGCCCGGCTTTGTGTGGGCAGGGCTGGACTGGCAGCACCCGCGCCTCCGTGTGCGGGTTTGCCCTGTGCTGCGGACCCCCGGCGCCCCGGCCCGGCCCCGCCGCCCGCTCCCGCCCCACCGCCGCCGCCCCGGCCCCGCCTGTTCCTTGCCCAGCGGCTCACCCCGGCGGCGGGACCGCGGGCCCCGGCCCGTCCCGGCTCACCTCGGGCCCTTCCTGCTCGTCGCCGCTGCCGGCGCGGCGGGGCGGTGCGGGGCAGCCGGGGGCCGGCCGCGGCCGGGCGGGGGAGGGCTCCTGCGGCCGCCGGGGCCGTCCCGCCGCGCCGACAGCACCGCCCCGCCGGCGGCGGCGGCAGCGGGGGGCGGGGGGCGGCCGCCGGGGCTCCGCGGCTCGCCTGGAGCTGCTTCCTCCCGCGCCTTTTCGCTCCGCCCGACGCCCCTTCGGGTATCCCCGGGGTCCCATCCGGGGGGACCCAGAGCCCCCCCCCTTCCCCCCAGTGTAACTGTTGGGGCGCCGCAGCCATGCGGCGGGGCGCGGCAGCAGTGGGGTGCGGTGCCAAGGGGGTGCAACAGCCGCGGGATGCACCGCCTGGGGCCGGCTGGGGGGGGGGGGCCCCGGGTGGGGCTGGTGGGGGCGTTGCTGGGGGCGCGAGCAGCGCGGGGGGGGGCGGTACCGAGGGGATGCCGCGGCTGTGGGGTGCAGCAGGGAGGGGGTGCGGTACCGGCGGGGCTGGGGGCCGGGCCGGGCCAGGCGGGGGTGAGGGAGGGAGGGAGGGAGGCGGGGGCGGGCGGTCAGGTGATGCGGGCGGCAAGGGGGGCCGGGCCGGGCGGAGCCTTGCTGTGCCCCGGCGGCGGCGGGGAGGATGGGGGCGGTGGTGCTGAGCGGGCTGGCCCGGTTCCTGGCCCTGGCGCTGGCGCTGCCCCTGCCCCTGCCCGCCCGGCGCGGGAAGGGCTGGCGCTCACCCCCCCCTGGGCGGCTGGCCTGGGAGAGGTTCCGCTGCAACGTGGACTGCCGGTCGGACCCCCGCAACTGCATCAGGTCAGCGGGGCGGGGAGCGGCGGGGGGACACCCCCCCCCCCCCCTCCGCGGGGCTCCCTCCCGGCTTGGGGCTCGGCGTCGCCCCCGTCGCTGCGAGGGGGCCTGTCCCGTGTGCCCTCTGCCCGGGGAACCGGCTCGGAAAGGCCGGGCGGGGAGCCTGTGGACGGGGCCGGGGAACGGGTCTGGGTCGGGCCCCGGGCGGGGGAACGGGTCGGGTCGGGTCGGGCGCCAGGCTCGGGGTGGCTCTGGCACCGTCTGTGTCCCTGGGGCGAGCCCCGCAGCAACGGGATCTCGGGGAGCATGGTGCGGGGAGCTGGGAGGCTTGGGCAGGCCCGGTGCTGGGGCTGGAGAGCCCCCGGTGCTGAGGGATGTGGCCGGGCTTTGCGGGGTGTCAAGGAAACACATCCCCTCGGTGAGATCAATGAATGGGGACACAGATGGGGTTTTAAAGGGTGCCCTGGAGACCCTCCCATATGGCCCAGGCCAGCCCTGTGGTGACCGACCCTCCAGAGCCCCCCCCGTTAGCCCCAAAGTCCCCGCTGTCTCCCTGCAGACTGTGGGGCACAGTGGGGCACGGAGGTTGCAGGGTCTCAGCCTGCCATGTCCCTGTCCCCCTGACCCGCAGCGAGACGCTCTTCTTCGAGATGGCAGACCGCCTGGCAGAGGACGGCTGGAGGGAGCTGGGCTACGAGTACATCAACATTGACGACTGCTGGTCTGCCAAGCAGCGGGACGCAGCGGGACGGCTGGTTCCTGACCCCGAGAGGTTTCCCAGGGGGATTAAGGCCCTGGCTGACTATGTGAGTGCCTGTTGGGAATCGTGGAGGGTCTCCATGTCCCCACGCCGACCAGTTCCCAGGAGGCACCTCAGACCCCCTCATGCCCTCCTTGCAGCTCTCCTCTCCTCGCAGGTCCATTCCCGGGGCTTGAAGCTGGGCATTTATGGCGACCTGGGCATCTTCACCTGTGGGGGCTACCCAGGCACCACGCTGGACCGTGTCGAGCAGGATGCCCAGACTTTTGCGGAATGGGGCGTGGACATGCTGAAGCTGGATGGGTGCTACTCATCAGAAAAGGAGCAGGCGGAGGGTAAAGGCTCCTGAGCCGGCTGGCATTTCTCCCCTCGCTGCTTTGGTCAGGGCAGCTGGCCATCTGTAGAAACGCTTGGCCAGCTTTGGTTCTCCCCTCACATCTCCTGTTGTAGCTCTTGGGCAAAAAGGAAGAAGGAGTTTGGGTGCCCTAGAGCCAGTGTAAGGCAGGAGGCCAGGCTGGCCTGGGGTCCCCCTGACTGGGCGGGCTGTGGACACAGGCTGCTGCCGGCCATCTCCTTTACCAGTTGTCTTCTCTCCCTAAGGCTACCCAGAAATGGCGAGGGCCTTGAATGCCACAGGCCGCCCCATCGTCTACTCCTGCAGCTGGCCAGCGTATCAGGGGGGGCTCCCCCCAAAGGTGAGGGTTGTCCCGTCCAGTGGCTCTTTCCCATGTCCCCTGTGCTCCAGGAACTGGGTGCTACGTCTCGCTTATCGATCCGCCCGTGGTAGGACGGGGCTGTAGGTCCTCGGAGGGGATGTGGCTTCCCTGCCAGGCAGCTGGGGACACTTGGGGTTCTCAACGTGGCCAGGTGATCGGAGTTTTGGGGAAAAAGGCCCTGGGGCATGCCCTCTCCACCTCACTCAGCCGGTGTGGAGTTGATCCTGACAGTCTGTTCTTCTGAGATGGGTCCTGTCTGGTTTAAGTGCTTGAAATAGGAAGTTCCTCCTAGTAACGTTTCTCAATAATTGACTGCGTTTATTTATTTCCTCTTCCACCTTCTAAGTCAATCCCGAACTGCCCTCGTTCTTGCAGCTGATCATATCTCCCCATGGCCTCTGTGGTTGTTTTGCCAGACATCCTATCATACTGGGATGTGCCCAGTCATATTGGGATATGACTGTCCTCCTTCCTTAAGTGATGCTGCCCTGCTACGCGTCCTTGTGCTTTGCAAACACCAAACATCTTCTGGACGCTGCAACTCTCAACAAATCTGGCTGCCCCTTTTCCCCCAGCTTGCAGACCCTGTCCTTTTTCCCCCCTGCCTGACCCTGTGCTCCTCTCCAGGTGAACTACACCATCCTGGCAGAGGTCTGCAACCTGTGGCGTAACTACGACGACATCCAGGACTCCTGGGACAGCGTGCTTTCCATCCTGGACTGGTTCTCCACAAACCAGGATGTGCTGCAGCCAGCAGCTGGCCCCGGCCACTGGAATGACCCAGACATGGTGCGGCTGGGTGGTGGGTGCACTGACCCTGGCCAGGGACAGGGATTCTCCAGGGATCCCCTTCTAGGTACAGGGTGAAGGAAGAGCGCCAGGAGCAGGAGCCCTCTTGCTGCAGAGCGGCAAAGCTCATGTTGCCCTTAGCTAAGCTGTGGGAAAAGCCTGTGGTTGCAACAAACCCTTCACCACTTGAGTGTACCTGTCCTGTTGTCCAGGTGTCACTGTCCTCCCCTGAACAGCCTGAGGGGAGATAGCAGTGAAGCGAAGAGTGTTCGTGAGCGCGTTTGAATGTGTGCTGACAGCTCAGCACCTAGCAGGGGTGGGATGTCCCGGCAGTGGTAGGCTGCAAAAGTGTGTGTGAGGTTTCCCCCCAGCAAGCTGCAGCATCACCAAGTGTGGCAAAGCAGGCCAGTTTCTAACCCCTTTCTGCCTCTCCTGTCTTTTCCCCCCTCTCCCCTCCAGCTCATCATTGGAAACTTTGGCCTTAGCTACGAGCAGGCCCGCTCCCAAATGGCCTTGTGGACAGTGATGGCAGCCCCGCTCCTCATGTCCACGGATCTCCGCACCATCTCCCCAAGTGCCAAGGAGATTCTGCAGAACCGCCTGATGATCCGGATCAACCAGGACCCCCTGGGAATCCAGGGGCGCAGGATTGTCAAGGTTAGGGGGAAGGTGGACGTGTTTGGGAGAGCAGACAGGAGCAGCACAGTGGGTCTCAATAAGGAGGGAGAGGGAGGCAATGCAGAGAAACATGGGCAGGAGAGCTGTGGGAGCTGGGGACCTGCTGGCATAGCAGCCCTGCAGGGCAGGGTCAGAAGTTATGGGCCAGTGCTGGTCCCAGCAGCTCTGCCTCACCCACCCATCCCCACCCACAGGAGAAATCCCACATCGAGGTGTTCCTGCGCCCGCTGTCCCAGGCTGCCAGCGCCCTCGTCTTCTTCAGCAGGAGGACAGATATGCCCTTCGTCTACACCACCAGCCTGGCCAAGCTCCACTTCCCCAAGGACGCCGTGTATGAGGTGAGACCCAATGGCAGGCTGCACTGTGGGGCAGCCTCACAGCACCTGGATCCCCCTCTTTCCAACTTCCCCTGTTGACAACCTGTGAATTTTTTTGGGGGAAGGACTCCCACTCCCTGCCTCCAGGATGAAGGGTCAGCTGCCTGTTGGGTTGCCCTCCAGTTGCCCACTGCTGTGTCCCATCCCACTATGCCATGTCAGTGACCATGGCAGGACCTCAAGATGAAAGGTCTGTGGAAATCCTGGTAGCCACCATCTCTCTCTTCCAGGTACAAGACGTGTACAGTGGGAAGATCATCAGCAGCTTAAGGACAGAAGACAGCTTCTCAGTCATTATTAACCCCTCGGGGGTGGTGATGTGGTATCTCTATCCCACGGCGCTCCCAGTGCAGCCCTGGAACATTGTCAGACAGCAAGCCCCTGGCGAGGGTTTCCACCCCGTCTTCCTGTGACGAGGCTCAGTGGATGGGGGTGTAGGTCTCTGCCGGGGTGAGCCGCGAGACCCTGGGGCATGTGGCTCTTCACTGCACAAGTGCCTTTCACTGGCATGCTCAGTGCTGGGGAGTGACCATCAGGTCATTCCTCCAGTCCCAGCTTGATGATGTCCGCTCAGTCTGCGTAAAGCGGGAGTTCTTGTTACCCACCTCCTAAGGGTGCACAGAGCACGGTTCCTCGGTGGTTGCAAGGCCCTTGGAGATCCTCCTGTGGAAGATGCCATACAAGCAGAGCCCAGCCACTGTTGGAGTTTGTCAGCTCTGTCACCTGAGCACTTTACCGCTTTGAACTGGGCATCACCAGCTGCTGCAGGGGCTGTTTGAACTATGCCTGTAGAAAAGCCTTGGATACTTTAGCATCTTCTAGGGTGGTGACCCCCTTCCTCCCCCCATATGTCATGGTGTTAGCCTCAAGGACCAGACCTGGCCACTTTTTTATTTTCCTCTACTATAACGAGCTTGTCTTAGAATAAGGGGTTGCACCCTTCCCTTCTTCCCTCCCCAGGACCAAGAGCTCCTGAAGGCATGATGGTCCTGTGCAGAGAGGCTTCGCTTGCAGGCCTGCTCCTGCTGCCGGGATCCTGGAGGCCAGCACTACTACAGCCTAGCATGCATGCTAGTGTCGGATTAAAGCCCCTTTGGTATCAGTTTACAGCAGAGCAAAAACCTGAAATGGCCATGTGCAAAACCCAGCAGCCTTGCTGTGGTACAGCACCAAAAACTGCAGAGCTGTCGTGTGTTGTGCACACCAGTGGTGTTGGGAAGATGCCGCTGCTCGGTTGAGCTGGGAGATGGTCACGGGTGCCTCTGAGCTGCAAGCTGTACCCTGTTCCTGCTCTAGCAGGAAATTCCTGCTTAAAAAGGGGCTCGGGCCATCTTACAGGGGGCTGAACACTAAAGATTTCTCAGGGAAAGGCTCCTCCTTCACCCAAGGGCAGCTAAATCCACAACCCCAACCTGAGGAAGAGCCTGCACTAATAAACTGGAAACGAGTGGCAGGACAGCCTCTAGAGCCCTCAACTGATTTTCCTTCATACAGTGCACATCCTATGGGGGAATTATAGTGAGACCTGGCCCACCCCAACTGTCCCAGAAAGGGGTAGCAGCATTTGTGAAGATTGCTGCTGAAGACTGTAGCCCAGGGAGACTGACAAGATTAAGCCTTAGACCAGAGAAATACCACATTTTAGATTAGCTCCCTTCCTTCCCCCCCCCCAAATCCCTTTTCTATTCAGATGATGAAGGAGGGTTCCTGCAGGACCATTCTGGCCACTTCCAGAAACTTTGAGTGCAGCAGCAAGATCCTGAACATTATGCTTGCCAACAGGAAAGGACAAATGCACTTCATGACTAATACAGGAGCTGGCTTTGTTCTTGGGGAGTGATTGAGACAAATTAACTGAAATAAATAAAAGGGAAGCAGGTCACAGGCTTTCTGTTTCATGTTTATTCAGTGTTGCTAGCTATAGCAACTTGGTTAATGCAGGATTACAGGGTCAGCACCTCAAACCAGGAACAACTACGCTAAGAAATAGAACTGCTTTCTGCTCAGAGGCTGGACTGGTGCAGAGTAGAAAACTGCTTTCCAGTAGCTGCACTATGTTCAGCAGGGCACCAGCTTTCCTTGGCACAAGGGGAAACTCAGATTTTACAGTCCCCAGTTAAGTGCCATTTTCCTTTACCATACATTTGTTTTTTCCCTCACTGGAAAAAACATGGCTAGCAAGGAGTTCCTCTTAAAGAAAAGCCTTCCTACTGCCTGAAGGTAGGCAGTAAATGTAAATATACACAGGAGAGCTGCTAAGAATACAGCCTTAGTGAGTGGCAGGGTGGTGACACTGCCCCTGCCAAATGCAGTGCTGTGCCTGCCCAGAGGACATGAACACGTGGCAGCTCTGGTTATCTGGGTGACAGCAAAGGCACAAACCAGCTTTCCACCCTCCCCAGGCAGGAAGAAGGATAAGCCCCACCTTCTTCTCTCCCCCCAGTTACTTGGTTCCAGATCCAGCTTAGCCACACACCAGGGACAGAGGACTGGCCCACAGCCCACCTGAGAGACCACCGCCCGTGGTTGCTGTTTGTTCCAGCTTTCTGTACAGTAGGCAGGAATGAAGGTCAACACGACACACACACAGTGAACAGGCAGCTAAAGGTATCAACACTCCTGTATTAAAGTGCAATTCAAAAGTTACAAACATTCATGGTTGATTTTTTTTTTTAATACAGAGTTATAAGAATATCTCTAACTCAGACTTAAATGGTGTTTATAGATCAGGAAATTTACTTCCCTCCCATGCAGGGCTGCTTTAGGAATCCATACTTGCATTCATGCAAGCCTGACTTTCAGGAGAGCCCTGACATACAGGGAAGTAAGAGAGAAAACACTCCTTCCCCTTCGCTGTGAGGGTAAGAAGGCTGTAGGAAGAAGTACGATCACCCCATACGTAAAGGATCACAAGGGTCTCCACCAGACCAGAGAGACTCTTCAGAGCAGGTTTAATGGCACTATGTCCTAAGGAAGAAGGAAAGGTTGTGGCTGAGCAGCCAGAGTCTCTGCAGGAGAGCTGAGCGTTCATAACATCCGCACCAGACAGCTGAGAGGGCGCTGTGCCCCTATGCAACCCAGCTCGGGTATTCCAGCTGCCCACACACCCACGCTGCTGCTGAAGGAAAAGATGAAGGCCAGTTTTCCCCCGTGGTGCTAGGGCGCAGCGCAGGCTCGCTCAGCAGAGGGAGCCAGGGCCGCAGGACCAGTCTCCTGACAAGGCCAGTGCCAGGTCATCCTCCTAATGTAACACATTTTGCTCCAAGGCAAGCAGCCTCCTGTGCAGCACTTGACTCCATTACACTTGAAGAACAGCTGCTTGACACCAGATCATTGCAGAGATATGGGACCTGCCTCTAGGAGTGGGAAAGGAAGACTGATTCACCTCTAGGAATGGGAAAGGAAGACTGATTTGCACGCCTGCCAGTCTATCGGCTCACTGCCCTGCAGCACACCTCTGTTTGCTTTTCTATTCAATGTCTACAAAGGCAGGCTGATTGGCCCCCATCCCCTTCCCTCTTGCATAGCCAAATGCTTCAACATCTCAGGATGCACTTCCCAAGTTCATCACCCCACGACTGTTAGTCCAGGACATGAAACACACGCTTCCAGCAGGATACAGGATTTCCAGAGTCCCATCTCACGCTGAACTGTGCCAGAATTTAAGGAAATTCAACACCTTTCTGGGGCACCCAAGGGTCTACATAAGGAACCTCATGGCCCTCTATGCCTTTCCTCTTGGATGGTGCTTCAGAAGAAGTCAAAAGTTTGGCATTCCAAGTAGTTTTACTCCAAGATCCCAGAGCTTTCATATTTTAGTCCTAGATTAGTCATGTGGTCTACTGGTGGTTTAATAAGAAGTCCATCTCTCTCTTGAAGCCAATGGCAGAGCAAAAGGTTAGTGCTTCAACCCCAGGAGATAAAGGAAATAAGCAGGAAAGTGCTGTTGTTCCACCTTGTATTGCCACTGACTTAATGTTTAAGGAGGGCAGGTGCTCAGCTGCCCAGCACTACATAACATTGTATATATACAAAGAAACCTAGAGATGCGCTAACCCAAGGGGTAGTAACAGCCAAGTTGTTGTCTTCAGGGAGAGAGAGTGTGGGAGGCTGGTTGCAATTTCCTCTTGTTAGTTGTTCTTCTTATCCTCAGGAGGTGTGTAAGGAGGTGGCTGATCCTGGAAGGAGATATAGTAGAGTCAACAACCCTGCTCATTTTATGATGAGCTTTTCCAGGTGTTCCCAGGCTTGGCTTACAATAAATGACTGCTCTTCAGTGAGCTGCAGACAAAGCCGGGTGCTGTGTTTAAAGCTGTCATTTCATCACACCATTCCTCTCTAGTATCACTTATGCTCCAGGATATATGCTGCCTCCCATAACGTTTCTAGTGAAGGTCCCCTCAAAACCAGGTAACAAATGCTCTATTGCAAACAGACCATTTAATCTGGTTTAATCACCATCCTCCCTTCACTTGCAGGGCTTTGTCTCTGTTGATGTTCACAGCTCTGACCCAGCAGACAGCAAGCCCCTGGGCTGCGGGCCAGCTTCGCTGCTCCATTGGTTTCCAGCCCACCACAGAGCCACACGAGGCAGCCAAGGGCACAGGCAGACCGTATGTCACACAGCAGATGTAGGCTACAGCCCACCTACCAGCTGCCACTGATTGAGCTGTAAGAGACTTCCCCATCTCCATGCAGCCCAGAAAAAAAATGAAAACAAAACCCACACGCTCTCAACCTTCAGTGACCTGCTCTTATTTAACTCTCCTCACTTTCAGGCCCAACAGAAGCAGGGAGCTTCTGTCGTACTGAATGGCTGCTACTGGGTGAATCTTAAGGCCCTCCTCCTTTCCTGACTGAGGATTTAACAAGCCTTCTTCATGGCACTATCATCCACACCTCCCAGGAAAATGCACACTTTCTGTGCATTTTCAAAATGAAGGTGTGCTAGGCTTTGCTAGGAAAGCAAACCGCTGTCTCCGTTAGCAGCAGAAAAGGGAGCAGGCGCACGCAGGCCCCAGGTGCAGTACTCACCATGGGCATGTACACATTGTGTGGGTTGGCAGGGTTGTAATACGCGCTGGAAGCAGCTTCCATGGCCTTACTACCCCCTAGAAAGGAAAGAGAAGCAAGTGTAGGACACGTTCATCTACATGCCTTAGGCAGCGGCCCCAGCCCCAGAGTCTTCTCCCCAGCCACAGCTCTTCTGAGGAGGCAACAAATGCTGAAGGAGCTAGCAGCAACCGCAGCAAGCCAGGTAGAGCTGACCACAAGGTGTGCACTGCAGAGCTGAGCGGCTCCCCCCACACTCTGTTATCTCAAATAATAGATCAAGAATGGCTTTGAGCTCCTGCAACAGCAGCAGCTTCCCCACCCCACCCTGCGCCCACAACGCCATCCAACAGCCCAAGACCCCAAGCACCCTTTTGCACCCAGACCCTGGCAGCCCCCCAGTCCCATTACCTGGCATCCCCGGGCCCACCCAAGCTGGGGGAGCTGCAGGGGCTGAGGGTCCTGCAGGAGATGGCCCAGAGTAAGGGGGAGGAGGTGGCACATACATGGGGTTCATGTTTGGAAGTGGTGGGTAAATACCTGAAAAAGATGACAACAGATTGATGCTTTGGACCATGGCAATGGGACAGAGGATAAAAAGAACTTACAGGCCCAGCAGCACATTAGCCCTGGACAAGAGCAGCAGTCAGGGAAGCTCTTCAGGCTTTGCAGGGATGCAGACAGCAGGGATTTGACATTTTGCTAATGCCTGTCATGCCAGCAGGCAACAATTCTCTGCCAAGCAGCAGCACAATTTACAAACCACATTTTCACCTCCCATTCAGCTGCAACTATAGAGATGCATGGGTGTGATCAACAGCACTCAACAGATTTTTGCAAGGATCCTTGATGGAGACAAAACTACAGTAACCCTCACCGTACCACTGTGATTTCTTTACAACTAACATCACACACACCCTGCCAGTCATCATTACACAGCTTCCAAACCTGGAGTCTGGGCATATGGATATCCCATGGGCTGTGGAGCAGGTCCATAGGCATTCATCGGAGGTGGTGTGTAAGGGTAGGGTCCATTTGGTGGTGGAGGAGCAGCATAGCCTGCCGGCGCAGGTGAATACCCCCCAGGAGCAGGCGGGGCGGGTGCATACCCTCCGGGCACAGGTGTATAGCCATAGCCAGGGTTCTGGAGAGGAATGCCACTGGAAGCTAAGGAGCACATGTTTAATAAGCCAGACATCCTTTTGTTACGATTAAACATACAGAATAAAAGGAAAATAGTCCTGTTCGTGCAGCACCATTTCCCATGATCTAAATTCACTATATGGTCCTGGCAAAGTACTGCGCCTGAAAAGCATTAGCCTTCTCCCTGCAAGTTCATAGGGTGCTAAAGGAAACCAGCTGCAAAAACACTAGCTATCAGGTACCAGTTCACAGAGCTCCTGCTGCTGGAAGAAAAGATCGTCCTAAAGCAAGTATCAATAGAGTGGTTTTTAATTCTTTTTACACTTTCTTATCAGGTAAAAAAGTGTATTTTAAAATGTACATTTCTTTAAAAAGAAAACTTATATATCAGAAAAAAAAGCATATTTTTCCCCCATGTGAAAATTTTAAATAGAAGTTATTTTATTTTTCCCCCTCCAAATGTTAACCTCCAAAAAGGTTAACTTCCCCCATCCTACTCCACTATTACAGAACTGAGCTGAGGGTAGGTAAGTGGATCAATTTTTCACCATCACATATTTCAACTTTATTCTAGAAGGAGTAACGTTCTGTAGAAGAAGGCAGTCCACCTCAGAAGCACAACCTGCAGAATATCCTGATTGCACAAAGTGTTACAATGAAATAAAGAAAAAGAATTGGAAGGAAAAACAAAAGTTCTCCTGGAAAAAAACCTCCACAACATTTCTGTGGAAGAGCACATAGAGTACCTCTTCCCCCAACCCATGAAGCTAAAAAATAGCACTGTTCTCTAACTCAGGCAGTCACGGGGGAACTGCAGGCTCTGAAGATCCCTTACCATTAGAGGCAGCTTTGAACATCAACTGTCCAAACTCAATGGCTCCTCCACTGTTGAAAGTCAGTTTAAATGTCCCCTGCCCTTCCCAGCCACCTAGGAGAGAATTGGAATTGAAACATACTATTAACCTCCTCAGCAGCAGTCAAGCCAGCAAAACAGTTAATACTCCACTTACTTTTTTTTCTTTATTTCAAAACTATTTTGCATTGTATCACCAGGGGAAAAGAATCATGGCACTGCTATCAGATGTCCCCCAAAATACTATCTCAAGAAGATCAGGAATTTTTTTCTTTACCTTTTAAAAGACAATCCCCACTATAGTTATCTAGAAGCAGCCTACTCTAGATAATAGGATGTTTTGTCTTTTCCCAAAAGGTTTAATAGAACCTAATAATGAACGCAGTGTAAAGAAAGAACACTTAATTCACTGAGGATTTTAATCTAAAGCCCTCAAATGAAGCTTTACTGCTGACCTCAGTGGACTACAGATCAGGATCTGCAACTCAGGCTAGGATTTAAATCAAATGCAACATTTTTAATCTCTTTGACCCACAGAAAACTCAGACAGATTGTAAATGCTTAGGTATAACAGCGCTTTTTCAGAAGAAAAGCAAGTAGGTGATGACATCGCATGATAAGAATGCTTTGTTTTGTAGGGGGTTTTTGGTGTTGGGTTTGGGGGTGGGGGGCAGTGGTTTTGGTTTGGGGGATTTTTTTTTTTTTAGAAAAAGAAACCAAACAACAAAAAAAATCTTTTAAACAAAAGATTTAATAAAATAAGATTTATCTTCCTCGTCTGACTAACAATGAAGTTCATAGAAGTAGAGAGAGTTTCTTGGGGACAAAGTAGAAATAAAGGACAGAAACATAACAAAGCAATCTGCCGTGGATAAAGTCATCCCCTTGGAGATTCACCTCTTTAAGATGACTGTTTTAGTATGATTTCAGCCTGAGAAAGTGGGCTGATCCACAATCCAGAGGACCCAGCCACTTTAAGACATTCTTAGGAAGAGGAAGGAAAAGCATAAGCTCTCCAGATGCCACCAAAATGCACGTAAACTAGCTCTAGGGCTGAAGAGGGAAGAAAATTGAACCAGAAGCCTTGTTTTTAATCCCTGTTTACCTTCTACAATTATTTATGTTTGGTCATGACCATGACTAAGTCTTACCACAGTTTCATCATCAAACTGGGAACAAAGCTAAATCCGTGATACACAGCAGCATCCTAGATGCACACAAATGTACCCAATCTGGTAAGTGACTGATGACCTCCAGAAAACAAAAGTGGTTGCTAATTCTGTCTATCAATACCAATGACTGGTGACTGGGTCGTTTACTCACTCTTCCGGGTCAGAGATGGGAAAACAAGCACATGTGGAAACCAAGTGAACATGACATACGCAGCAAGACAGAAGTTACAGGATTAAAGAAAAGCCATCCTGTGAAAGTCAGTTGTTAGCTTTGGGGGCAGAAAGCAACACTGAAGCAGTGCCTTAAAGCTCAGAAGACACGGGTTACCTTAGCGTGGACATACTAGCTATACTGCTGTAGCTACTCTGTCCGTCTTTCCGGTGCACGTGAGCCATCTCTCTGATGCTCAGCAGAAGATAAAAGGACTTGTGACACTTGGGAAGAGTTCAGTCTACAAAGCACGGGCACATACCTCCTGCCTCGGCCTGAATCTGTCCTTTGATGTAATTGGCAGAGAAAACAGGCTGCTCAATTGAGCATCCTTTCACCAAATAAAACGGCATCATGAAAGACAGCATAGGATCCTTGCCCTTCGACACAAAGATCATCTGCAAGACAGGAGGGAACACTTCTGAATTACTCGAATTAGATATTAAGAGCAGTCATGGAGTTCTAGTTGTAGCAGCATCCAGAAAGAGGATAACTTAACTCCTAGTATCAGTATACATTGTGTTATTTCACAGCTTTAATACTGCAGGATCCCAAACATATTTGATGGCACATGGCTCGCTCGCCTGAAGCATGTATGTTGCAAAATAACTCACCACTTAGAACACACATGCGCATTCACAGGGTTCTGCTTTTTAAGGATAAGCTATGACAGTTTTCAAAGGATGTAATATTGACTGATGCATTATATGAACCATATTCTCTAGACAGGGTGATTTCCTGCATGTGCCTTTGTAGGGAACTGGAATTGTGACACAGGCATGAACTGTCCTATTTCCACCTTCCCTTCTCCTACCTAGTACTCTCAGTGGTTCATCCCATAATAAAAATCACTTCTTCTATCACCAACTAGGTTTCTGGTCTAAAGTCTAAAAGATCCCTTGAGAAAGAAGCCGCCCAGCTGGCATCAGACTTACCCTGTAAGGGGTGAGATACAGCATCCCTTTCTTGGTGCCTTTGAAGGCTTCAGGCTTGCCTGTCACGTCACTGAAGGAGAGCTCCACATCTTTACACTGTTTGAGAACACTACAGGAGGAAATCAGACAAATTGGAGAGACAAACTCAGCAACAGCTCTGACACTGCTCCCCCCCAATCACACAGGGAGGGGGACAGCACACCAGAAACTCTGAATATGATCCCAAAAGACTCAGTTCTGATGTGAGCCCTGCTGTTTTTCCTTTGAACGGAGAGGGATGATTTGCGCAGAGCAGAAGAATTCACCCTCTCACCTGTGACAACCCCTGCTCCTCGTCCACAAAGGGAAGCTTTGTGGACAGTTTCTCTTTCTGTCTCCAAGACCATCAGGCTGAGGAATTCCTCTCTCCACAGGAGAAGAGCCTCAGCCCAAAGGTCATGGCACAGAAGGGGTGAGGTGTCTGAAATCTCCCCCCTTGAAGCCAAGGTATCACCTCAGAGCAAGCCTCTCTCTCAAAGTCCATGCCCAAACCCAGGACTGGCCACCACATGGGAAAACAGCACTGCTGTAAAACAGCACCCACTGTGCAAACCGAGGAACCTGCTTCAGTAATACACTCACTGCTGACCCTCCTCCACGTGACTGAAGTAAATATTTGTAATAAACAGCACCATGCTAAGGAACAACCCGAGGAGCCAGTAACATCAGCAATAAGGTTATTATTGTTGGATATCTGTGGGAACATTAGCGAAGTCTGTTAATGACATTGAAGCCAGATGGGAACTGTGAACATTGCAGGGTCAGGGGTACGGAGGTGACTGAACAATTAAATATATTTTCAGGAAAAATGGAAGAGTCAGCTTGGGAAAGTGTGTTACTGAATCTATAGGGCAGACCCTAAACATACGACCTAGTAAGAAAATTTGCAAAATAAACAAGAGAGCCTTGGGAGTGACAAGTTTGCAGTGTGCAACAGTGCCAGAAGAGTTGGAGGCCTTTTATGGTTCAAGAGCACTGAAAAAGAAAAAACAAAACCCTAACCCAACACAAGCCTGAAGAGGCCGGATCTAAAGTTATCCTTATATATTCTGATCAGCCTATTGTACAAGTCATATCAAGTAAGGAGTCAGGAAATTGCAAAATTATTGGGGGAAGGGAGGACTCAGCAGGGCCAGCGTATGGGAAAACAACCCAAAGCCCTGCAGTTTCAGGTTGTGTGCTCTCTAGGGAAGAAAAAAAACATAACAGTGTAGAATTATCTGAAAAAAATGTAGCTATCCAGGGAGGAAGGCATTAAACAGGTCTAGCTTTAATGTGGGAAAAAAAAAAAACCCTGACCAAGAAATTCTAATGGAACGTTACTTCGTAGTTGAGCTAGGTGCAGACCGGCTGAGAGGGACAGACCGGCTGAGAGGGACAGACCGGTGAGGCAGCAGAGCTCTTTCCACTTCCAAGATGCAAAGGGGGAACATTTCTTCTAAGCTAAATAAAACCAACTCTTCAACAGTTTGGATCTTACCAGAACACTTCCTCAACCATGTCCAGTAGCAACGTTTCACGTCAGTTTGCCTCATCGGGAAAAATTTCTATGCAGTCACTTTAATGTTTACTCCTTCCCAGCTACTCACACAAGCAAATAACAGGCAGCCACCACCGCTGGGCGTAATTAGGCTGCTGAACTGGTTTGCACCCACATGCCCATCCAGGGCTGCGACGGGAGGGCTGTGCACCCCAGCACCCCGCAGAGCGCCCGTCTGTGACTAAGCAGCACCTCGAGGAAAGGCTTGAGGTCAAGGACAGAGAGAATCTCCTTTAAACCAGCAAAAGCTCTACATCTCAAAGGACTTCCCCGACTGAAGTATCAGCAGTTACAAACCCAACCTTGTCTGGAGCATATTTTTGGAGCTTATTTTTCATACTGTTTACCAGCCTCAAACCAAGTCGATGATTTTTTTTATTGGGCCTCTGGTTTCTAGGATTTCTCTAGCCAAGGCCAGGATACCAGGAGCACCCGAGCACGATCAAAGCGAAGCCCAAGCCCCTGGGGCTGGCATAGTCAGCCCCCACTCGGGGCCAGGGCAGGCATCGAGTGGCGGGCTCCAGCGCCGAGGAGGGGCCGGGACCTGCTCTGCTCCAGCCTCGCCTCCCACCACGACTTTCCCTCACTTTGAATTCAAGTGATTAAGACCCCTACCTTAGGTGGTCTCTGCCTCTCTGACATCACTAGCTAATTGGATGGCATTAAAAAAAGCCAACTCCTCGTCTTCTAGGGGCGATGGCAGCTCACGCTTCACCCAGGACGCCCGCTGGAGCGGCACTAAGGGCGGCCGAGCTTCAGCAGGGAAGACGGGGCAGCCCTGCCGGCTCCTGGGAAGGCCTTTAATAACGCAGCCCCCGGGCCGGGCCGGCCGGGCTGGGGCCGGGAGGGTTCGGAGGGCCGCCCCCCCGGGCCCGGCCCGGCCCCGCGGCCGGGGGTGGGAGGCCCCCCCGCCCCCCCCCCCGGGGCCCCCCCCCCCCCCCCCCCCCCCCCCCCCCCCCCCCGGTGACGGCTCCCGGTAGGCGGCGGGCGCGAGGCGGAAGTGAGGCGGCGGCGGTTGTCAGGCGACACTGGTTTAATGGCCGCCGGCGGAGGGGACGCGACAGCTGGCGGCACCCCCGGCCCGCCCCGGGCACCACGGGACAGCGCCGGTGTCCGGCCTGCCCGAGGCCCGCCGGGGAGGGCCGCGGCCCGGCTCCTTGTCTTCCGGCCTGGCAGCGGCACGGCAGGCCTGCGGCTGGCTCCCGCTCGGGCCCGAGGCGGACGGGGAAGGCGCCGTCCCTGAACCCCCCGGTCCGGTGTCCGGCTGAAGCGCGATTTTTGCCGTCCTCTGTTTGCGTAACCCTGGCAGCGCCGCTTGCCGAGGCCTCTGCCGGGGTGGGAAAGGGGCTGGCAGCGTCTTCGGCAGCCTTTCCCCCGGGACGCCCGCTTACAAACCGTAGTGAACCGTAATTAACCCGTCCTCACAATTAACCACAAATGCTAGTGCCTACGTGTAGCGCTGCTTGCTCTTCTTGCTCTGTCTGCTCGCGGCTTCGCCGTGCCTGCCGTGATGTTCGTTACCGTCTTGGCCTAAATGGAGTTTGTCCAGTGTAAAAAAAAAAAACAAAAAAAAAAACAACCAACCAACAAACTTTTGGGATTTACCATGCATTGTGAAATCTTTCTGGTGAACGGCTTAGGTGGTGAAGGGTTCCTGAGTCTCTGAACACACCGAGTGGGTACCTCTGGTGTAAAATTTGGCCTCTACCCCCTGCTATGACATCGTTTAAGTGACATCTCTGAGGGGGACATCGGATGTGCTGTGGTCATCCTGGGACTCAGCCCGTGGTACAGGAGACCTAGGGTCCGTTCAGGCTTTTCCCTGCTTATCCATCGGCAGAGGCTTTTCCCCAACAGCATCTCCCGCTGTCGTGCAATCTGGGAAATTTTTAATCTTTGCCATTTGTAGACTTCCTGGTGGATCTGCAGATAACTGGTAGGATATTTGCATGAGCGGATGGCAGCAAGGAGTACCTGAGCTTGCTTTTCTCGGTGAGCTTTTATGGATCCTTTAGAAGTAGTCCGTGATCTGACAGGAAATTACAGAGCAGAGCTTAAAAAACACCTCATAACAAACAAACAACACTTCCTAAACCTATAGGGCAAACCACACAGCCCTGTCCGTGCAGTCCACGTTACAGGCAGAGGAAAATCTCTCTCTTCTGTTGCGCGGGGTCTGCTTTGCTGTCATTAAGCAGGGCAGCATTGTCTCTCTGCCGTAACCCTCGTTTGGGCCCAGAAGTTGTAGAAATTACCATGACACAGCCCAGTGGCAAGAGAGTTCCTCTGGAGCAGCCTCACAGCCACCAAAGAGCTGCGTGAGAAAGCCAGTGCGGGGAACACCTCCACACGCCCCCGCTGAAGGTGGCAGAGCATGGCTTCGTCCTTCAGTGCAGTGAAGAAGAGGAGCCCGGAGGGAGCCTTTCCTATTGCGCTGAGTTTAAAACATTATGCAGAGGCTAGGCAGGAGCCGCCACAGCGGAGGAGGCTGAGAAGATGCTTCTGGCAGCTGGTGGTGCTGGGGACACACCTCCACGCTGGGCCGGCTGGTGGAGACAAGCTGGGAGGAGACTTTTACCCCCGCATTGGGCTGTGGATGGCCAGAGTGGGTGGCAGGGTGGGCAGCAGTGTAGCAGGACGGTTTCTGTGGGGTCCGTGGTACGGCTGCTGGCACCAGTGACGAGGCTTTCACTCTCTGCGGGGCTGAGGAGGCCTGGTGCAGGTGGGAAGGCGGGTGCGAGGCTGTATGCACACGCTGCACACAGGAACACCGGGAGCGGTGAACGTGGGTGGTGAAAGGCCTGCGAAGGGCCGGTATGGCCCTCGCATCCTAGCGGTGCTGAGAATGGCCGAGTTGTGCAGACAGGTGGGAGCGAGAGTGAAGAGATGTTGGCTTTGCAGTGACAGCACCAGAGAAAGCCACAAGGTGGACATATGCTCTTAGACGGGTTTGCTAAGGCTTGGAGCACCCTCTTCCCAGCCCTGGCCCCTGTATAGCTCTGTCAACCAACCTCAGTCCTGGTTTAAGTCCTCCTCTGCTGTTCCCTCTCTGGGACCTCTTCCTCCAGCACCAGCCTTTCCAACCCCCATCCCAAACCCACCGCAGTGCTGCCATAGAGTGCCATGGCATTCTGCACATGCATTTTAAATGCAACCAGCTGTTCTCCTGGAGGTGACAACGCCTGCCAGCCATGTGATATGCTAGGTGGCAGGCAGACACTGCCAAACTCAGGACATCTGTGATTTTCTCCCCTCCTCCCTTCTGCCCAGCCAGCCCTGATGCTTTCCACCTGGCTCAGGGACATCCAGAAAAGAGCTGACACCAGCTAGACACAAGCATATAGTCTGCAGTAAAGCTGTGCCTCTCTCTGCTCCTGTGGCTTTACCTTCCCTCCCTGTCCTCTCCAGGGGAAGGTAAAATGATGTTTTCTCAACGGGACACAAAAGCACATTGATGAGGAGGTGTGAGAGCTTGGGAGAGGGAGGAAACAGCCTGGAGAAGAGGAAGATTCAAGTACTTGGAGAAACGAAGGAGAGGCGAAAGGGTTGAGAGCAGAGAACATGAGATTCAGAAAGAAAGGAGGGAAGGAAGCTATGGACAGCTAAAAGGGAACGAGGACAAAAAGCACAGGAGAGGAAGACGTGGAAACTGGGAGATCAATAGGAGGGCAAAGGAGCAGCACGAGCTGAGACTGCTTGGAGTAGCAGATGCAGCCATTTCAGTGAGGAGGAGGTATCTCTTGTGTTCCCACCACCAGTGGAGACCCAGGGAGACACCCTGTCCCAGTGCTTCTTAATCCACGGCTCTTCACTCCTCCAAGATCCCAAAGGCCCAGTGCCGAGTGGGGCTGTCCCTGTGGGAGCTCCTGGCAGGGACTCCCTGTGGCACTGTCTTCCCACAGCAGAGGGGCCATGTTGTGGGGGAAAGGTTCATCCGGGACCTGCTCAGTGCTGCTGGAGAGAGACAGCTGCAATGGGGGATGAGGTGGGATGACCTCAGGACAGCTTGGTCTGATCCGCACAGGATCAAAAGCCTGTGACGCAAGCGTGGCTTTTGATCTTAGCGCTGGGCAGGGCAGATGCACCCTCTGCAGCAGGAACACGTTCTTTTCCTCTGGGTTTTGCTTCTTTTGGAAAATACGGCTATTTCCCCCAAGTACTCTGATGATTCTCAGCCCAAGAACTAATTCTGTCTCCTCCCACTGGTCACCTCCCCTGAACCAAAAACATGTCAGTCTGTCACTTCTCCCATCTATCCACTTCCAAGCTGCCATTTCCCCTTGTGAAGCCACAGCAAGAAATGGGGATAAAATGCTGGGCCACCATGCCCTCAGACCAGCCAGCTGCCTTCCCACCCACCAAGGACCCAAGAGATATCTCTGCTGCCATCGCTTGAAGATGCTGCATGCACCAGCCCCACCGTCTCTCCTGGAGTCTCTCCTTGCCATGTCTTCAAGTGATAAAAACAGGACCACAGCATGCCCCACACCTCCCGCCTCCGAAGCCTTCCTGCCCCCAGAAATCCTTCCCCCCCATCCCTATTTCCCCTAGGCAAGACACACAGCTGAGACACAGAAACGAGAGAAAGGAAGATGACAGACAGTCCGCTGTGCAAAAACCAAACCAAGAATGAGGACACTCTGGGGGAAGGACAGGGGAGACACCTTTGGTCCCTCTCCGGCACATAGGTAGGCACATGCACACACGCACGCACTCACACTCACATCCTCTCACGCACACGGAGGATGCACCACATGCTGCAGAGACAGGCCCATGGTAGAGTCAAGGGTAGCAGGGCTGGGTTGTCGTATCCAGAGACACTGGGTGACAATGGGGAGAGGGGTGTGTGTCGTTCACAGGTTACTTTCGTGGTTTTCCTCTGTCTCGACAGTCATGGGGGGCAGCCCTCCATTGTCATTCAGCCGCTTGGCCCTGTAGGTCTCATAGTGGATGTTGTGGGTCACTTCTTTTAGGTCCTGAAGGTGGGTCCTGCAGGGGACAAAGTGAAGATGGGATTGGAAAGAGGCTACGATAACCAATATCAACGCGGTCAGTATTAATCTTCTGATGATCGTTATACTCCCCAAGATAAATGGAAGATTTCTTCCATCAGTCTGGCTAATGACTGTACTTTCTGCATGGATGGCATGGGTGTCACCATACACAAGCGAGAGCTGGAGCATCAGCACTCAAGAACACATATGCAGGATGCACGATATCGGCTGAAATCCCTGGCTGTGCTTGCCAGTGTCCTGTCCTGCCCCTCTCACACCTGTGCCAGTGGGACAGCTACTGGCCCTCCTCCTGTGTCACGGCAGACATGGTCTTGTCTGAAGCAGTGGTGAGACAAGGAAGCACCAAGAGGGTGTATTGGGTCCACTGCAGGCCATAACCTGCAGGACACTGCTGTGAGCATCATCCCGAACCTCCATGGAAAGCCTGCGGGCTTGCATTGCTATATGCTTTGTGATGATCACTTGGTTAGGGAGTTTTTACTGGAAGACTTAGTTAGGGAAAGCAGGTCTGCTGCAGAAGGTGTCGTGGAACAAAAAGAGGGCAGTAGGGTGATGTCAAAGCATTGTAACTGGGCCGCTGTCTCAGTACCCCCATACCCACAGGTGGAATGAGACACAGGGCTTTGGCTTTGAAGTGTGTTTCCCTTATTTTCTTTTTTTTGGTGTTGTTTTAAAATCTTGTTGTATTCATAGGGAACTGAGGTGACCCTGGATCTGCAACTCCTCTACAGAATTTGGGACAGATATCACTTGTGCTGAGACAACTTCATGAAACAGTGTAGAAGTAAGACAGGACAATAAAAGCTGAGTGAAATATGGAGCTTTTCACTTCCAGGTCATATGTTCCAGCACATCCCTCAACCTGGTAGGACATACGGTCTAGGATGTGGTTAGTGGCCTTTTTCTCACTGACTCCAGCCCAGACCTGTTGTCAGCAACAAATAGAAGTTGTTGCAACCTGATATCCTTAATGGGATATAAGGGGGGTGGTAGTACCCTGCTTTTTTCCAGGCATCCAGCTCATACACAAAAACTAGTACCTACTTGACATAGTGGTCATGTCACTAAGAGAGGCACTAGAGTATCTACCCCTTAACTCAACCCAACCCTACCCCACATAAGCTTTCACTGCCTGAAATGTACTTTATTCTCCTTTCCATAGGGCTTATTTCACTTTAAGAGGGTCTCAGGAAGACTCCCTGCCTGTCAAGAGCAAACTGGTGCCTGACCATGGCCTTACCTGATGACAAAATCTCGAAGTAGGGCAAATTCACAGTGAGTGAGATTTTCCACTGAAAAGAAAGCAAGCAATTATTACATTTGATTTTTTCAACAACCCCTTTGTGGTTACAGAGCATGGGAAGGTCATTGCCATGGGGCAGGTTCCAGGTGGGCAGAGCCTGCATGCTTCAGAAAGGACAGAGAGTTGTCTGAATGCCACACTGTCAGGCACTGAGGAGACAGGCTAAGAGGTGCTGAGCAGTCACATGTGAATTTCATTTGAAAACCAAGGCAACCTCAGGAGCTCAGCTTCACGCACCATGGTGTTCAGAGTGGCTCCAGCTTCTGCCAGCTGGTGGTAGCCTTACTGCATTGACCATGGCAGTTCCCTCCCAGCAGAGCTATTTGAGAATTCTCCTCTTGCTTGGTTTCAAAAAGTTTATCACAAAAAGGATGGGAAGGTAGCCATGGGACATGTGATCTGGACTCTTGTCTATTACTGGGGCCTGCAGAGATACTTTCAGCTCCCAGACACAAGGGGATTTTTTTACCTTCAATGATTCCCCAAGGTGTTTTCCTGCCCAGGACTCTTTTGCCATTCACTTGGTACTCCTTGTCACTGCCCACTACTGCGAAGGGCATGCTTTCCTGCTGGGGAGAGACATGGAGAGACCTATTGAACACATTCCAGAGAACAGCACCATCACTATTCCCCATCCACCTTTCCTCCTCTCAGCTAACCAAACACAAGGCCTTCTCCAAGGGAAGAGGTTCTCCAGAGCAACGCTTCACTGGCTGTCCTTTTCACCTGTCAGTTCTATCCCTAGCATTTTGGGCCCTTGCACCCCCCAAGCTTAGTGGGTAGCTTGCAGCAGTGCCAAGGGCTCTGGAGTGTCGGGCAGAGCTTTTCTGCACCCACCTCCAGCATTTCTGAAGAGGGGGACGTCCAGAGAAGAAGTACCTTGGCATAACCAGGAGAGGGTCTGTCAGCCCAGAGCTGCTCATATGGATAGTTTGCGGTGAGTATTTCTCACCAAGTTTGTACTTCTTCACCAGAAGAAGGAGAGGACTCAAAATAATTCTCCCCAACAAAGGATATGAACATTCAACAAGTTCAATGGCTGAAATAGTAGTAGGCCAGAAATGGGGTAGGGGTGCAGCTTTCCTGGGAAGTGGGACAGTAGGTGAGGCTACTGGGGAACCAGGTATCTCTAAGCACAGGGAGAAACCATCCATTTCCAGAGCACAGGGTGCAGGAGACCCTGCTATCCATAAGGTTGTGCAGGTGTTCATAGATTTACTCTGCTTTATGGATGTCCTTGGGCCTGTGAAGGGACTGCAATTGCCACAGGAATGGAGGTTAAAAAGCAATTTATTTCTTATGTGTGAGATTATCCAAACCTAGGGCAATGATGCTGAAGTGCAGAAGAAAATGTGGTGCCCTTCTCAAAACCAGTAACAATTTGGAGAAGAAGCAAAACCCATCTAGTCATCTCCAAAATGTATGATGTATTGCCAAATGGGAAATGATTAATTAAGAGGGGAAAGGTGGGAATTTCTGTTGGGGCTGTGACAGCTGAGGAAGTTGAAAGGGCAAGCGTCAGGCTGCAAAGAAAGGTTCCTGGAGTTTCTTGAGGACTGCCATGGAGGCCAATCTATTTTCATTAATGGCCTAGCTACAAAGAAGATGAATGGGATAATTAAATGCACTAGCATCACAAAGCCAAGAGGTGTTGTCAATATAAAGTCAGACTGGGCTATTGTCTGAAAGATGTAAGTTTGAAGGACAAAGAGCAGCATTTAGGGAATAACATCAAGAATTTCTGTTACGACTTTGAAAAGCACATGTGATCCACCGGCTTAGCAATTCAGATCTCGCTAGAGACAGGGGAGCATGGGGCACCAGAGCCAGTGCTAGCAAACCAAATCAAACCGGAGCAGGCACAGAAAAAAAGGAGCATGAACTACTGAGGAATGGGAAGCTCATCCAAAGGAGCTTGTCTCCTTTAGCTGACCAGAAGGTCAGCAAAAGGATAATATTGTTCTCTATAAATGCCTTGAGTGGTGGAGGGGAGCACTAGGTAGGAGAACTGCTTGAGTCAGTGTTGACACAAGAACACAGATATAATCCTGTCCAGGAACAAACACAGGCTGGAAATTAGGAGACAGTTTCTACAGCTCTGAGGAGGGAAGAATGGGACAAGCCTTCTCACAGGGGCTGGGGGAGTAAAGAACTGGACTGCTTTTCAGGTCAAGTTTGATCAGCAGATGAGAGGGCTCATGGGGCAGTTGTTTGGAAGAGAGGCTGGACATCAGCCACATACCAAGCCCCTTTGTTACTTAAAGGAGGCCAAACAGAGCATTCAGCAAGAGGAGCTGAAACATAGTCCTTCCTCACTCAGCCTTCATAGCACCCTGTAGTAACAACAGGGACAAATTAAGCTAGGAATGAGGAACGACCATCCCTTACATCCATTGGATCTTCCATTCAGGGGCCATGAAGCACATAAAATCTTCTAGTGACACATGTCTGTTTTACACTTGTTAAATATGACCAGCCCTCATGCCCCCTTCCCCTCCCACAATAAAATGTTTCCTACCCTGATTTTGTCGTTCTCGGTTTTATCCTCCAAGTCCTCATCAAATTCTTTCTGGGGGTAAAACTCGATTCCATTTACTTCTAACTCTTTGCGCACCTGGGCAGAGAGACATTTTGAGCACAAAGCAACACAAACCTGAAGGGAAGGCGGGCAGGACAGCCAGGCAAACACATCTGGGACATCATTCCAGCGGGCAAGGGCTGGAGGGATTGTCCCCAGGGAAGTGTGCAGCAAAGTGAGGGCACACGGCAGCAATGATGAGTCTTTCTTCCCCAACCACAGTGACTTGTCTGGCTCTGCAGTTCCCATGATGGAGCATATCATGAGATGTCACGGGGATACACACGTTTCTTTCCCCTCTAACAGATGCCCTCAGAGCCATAAACAGCTGCATCTTCAGGACTTACCCACCAACCCAGTGTTGGACTCAGTGCATGCCCTGGGGACAGCACTGCAATCGTGGGAAGAAGGATACAGCTCATTTCTCCCACCTCCAAGCCAGGCAGGGAAGGATCCCATGCGGGAGAGGAGTTACTCACTCTTTGTTTGAATTCAGTCTTCTCCTCCAAGGTCATGGTGTCAGCCTTGGCAATAACCGGGATGATGTTCACTACCTTGCTGAGATGTTTCATGAACTCCAGGTCCAAAGGCCGCAGGCTGCAGCCCAAGAGGGAAACAACATGGAAGGGGTCACTTTACCCTCCTTGCTTTTCATCCTAGTGACTCCCACAGCGTCAGGGCACCAATGAAACCTCCCTTGTATGTACCCCGCTTGCTGCCACCATGCTCTCATCTCCTTCTTCCCATGCATCCTGCCCTCTCCCAAAAAAACAGTGGCATTTCTCCTGCCCTTGTTATTCCAGACCCTTTCAAGCCCCGCAGCACCCGAGGTTTAGCTAAACAGTGGCCAGCCCCGCAGGCAGGACCCCTGGGTCCATGGCTGAGATGGAGCAGTGCAGGGTACATGTCTGGCACAGAGGCACCAAGGGCTTGAGGAAGGACGAGGGACTTTATACATACGAGTGGCCCGTGGGGGAGATGAAGTAGAGGCAGCAGTGCACTCGTGTGTCTGGAATTCGTTTTTTCCTTGCAATATTCACCTCCTCTTTCAAAAATTTTTCATATTGCTCGTTGATGTATTTCTCAATAGGCTCCCAGCTGTTAAGGTGGGAGAGAGAGATGAATAGACAGGTACAAATCTCCTCTTGTTCCTGCCTACATTGTTCCCAGCTCTGACAGCAGCAAAGCAGGCTCAGGCATAAAAAATATCCCCCCACAAGCATCTCACCATCAGCAGAGATGTTTGGGAGTTTCTGTAACTGGGCATGGCAGACACTCGCTATGTGATGTGTGCGTATCCCCGAGCATGCACACAGACCCATGGTGTTCACAATTCCACGTTCCCATTACCAGTCCCCTGAGTGGGATCCCAGACGCTTTCCAGGCCAAGTGGGTGAGTGGCTCCATATACCATCTTAACTCCAGCCCTTTCTGTGGCACAAGGCCTTGACCATGTAAAACTCACCAGTTCTCATTGTTGATCTGGTCCCCGAATCCCGGCGTGTCAATCACTGTCAGCTTCATTTTGACACCACCTTCTTCAATGACTGAGGAAGAAATTGCAAACAATCATACACCTCCCTGGGGATCTGCTCTGTCATGAAACATGTCTCAGTGCCCTACAAGGGAACAAGTGCGCTCTGCCCCCATCCCTGCCCAGCAAGCATGACCAGGCCAGGCTCAGTCATGCCTCAACAGGTGTGACCTCCACTTGCATTTCTGACCCCAGATTTTGGTAACCTCTGCACCAAAGCCGCCTTATACCACTCTGCCACAGGAAAATGGATTTGTGCTCAGTCTGTGGCCCAGAGGTAGTGCCTACCTTACACAAATTGTCCTCCCCTCCAATGCATCATCCTGAATCTGAGATAATGCTCATTACTCTGCACCGTTGTAGAAGCTGTGCTGATGCTTTGCCATGAGGAGATGTGCTCTACCAGGCTTGGGATGGGACCCATCAATGCAATTTGTATAGATCATTAAGCATCTGCAGGTGGGAATGACTGACAGCAAGGCTTAAATCCACACATAGAAACTAATGTCTTGGCAGAAGAAATATCTATAACTTTTTCTACCCCTTGCTTTTGGCTGTGGCATCAGTGGCACTGCTGTTTAAGAAAAGCCTTGGCTGGGTCTGAGGCCATCTAAAATGGGCACTTGTCCTTTATCTTCCCATGGAGAAAGGGCTGCCTAATACCAGAAGAACTGTTTGCATAGACTACTGGGGTCTTCTGCAAGACTGTGCTGAAACATCAGTATTGCCTCTACTCTAGCAGCCTGGCTCTTACCATGTCCAATGGCTTTGATCTCCACTGTCTTGGGGATCTTCTCCTCCCGGTTCCAGCCTGAAGATTTGCGGCTCACCTGGGATTTGAAGAGGGTGTTCACCAACGTTGACTTTCCCAGTCCGCTCTGACCTGAGGATTGCAAAGAGGAAGTTTGTGACATCTGCCACAGCCCGGTGATGGCTACAGGCCCA
Source organism: Gorsachius magnificus (assembly GCA_034008185.1). Taxonomy (NCBI): domain Eukaryota; kingdom Metazoa; phylum Chordata; class Aves; order Pelecaniformes; family Ardeidae; genus Gorsachius; species Gorsachius magnificus. The sequence continues at coordinate 162,748,415 of CM067081.1, read as the reverse complement.
GGGGATGGAGCTAGGCTGGCATAGGAAGGGGCTGTAGGTGTCTCCTTGCTTTGTGCAGGCTCTCCTTTCCCCCAGAGCAAGCACTGTCTGCTCCCTCAAGCCCTCCCTGCAGGGCTCGGTCTCCCAACCTGGCCCCATAGGACCCTGGCCATGGTTCCCAGTTGGTCCCTGCCTACCTACAACCATGATGTTGAAGTCGAAACCTGTCTTCATGGTTTTCTTGCGCATCTGCTCAATGATGGTGTCAATACCGATATAGCCCAGCAAGTTTGCATTAATGCCCATGGGTTTCATCGGTACAACTGGTTTTTGTCGCGTCTCTGGGACCAGCTCAGACATGGCTGCTTCGTTTTTGCTCTCCACTGGCCCTGCATGGGGAGAAAGATTGAAAAATCATCACTGAGGTGTAATGAGGATCTCCCTGCTGACCTGTCACGAGGGCTGAGGACAACTTTGAGCATCCATTTCAAGGGCTACTGAAGATGACAGAGTGGCAAGATTTTAGCAGTAAGGCTCTTCATGGAGGAACATCTACTTGAGTTTCCAGCACACTCTTCTACGTATCACTCCAGATGAGGAGGTGGAGAAGTGGGGCTCATTGAGCGTGTAACATATTGATGGCTACCTCCAAATATCAGGAGCAGACCCAGGGAAGCTGGCTGGGCTCCTAATCGGGTGCCCAAAGCTCTGTGTGTGTCTCCTCATTTTTGTCTCCTAGTCTTACCAGGACCACCAGTGTTTTGCCCCCCCCAGGTTTAGCATGAAAACTGCAATGGAACAGACTTTCAAAAATGATCATGTGTCAAGACCCAGCATTGAGACAGAGTTTGGGGTTTACCTTGAGGGCTTGCAAGCTTGACCCTTGCCAGGGCAGCTGCGTTATTGGCTGTGCTGTGCAGGCTCAGTTGCTCAGAGGAAGGCAATGGTGGAAGTGCAAAGCACAGCCACAACCTCTGTGCTTGCCTCCCGCCCATAGATCAATGGGGTTTGTCATGCTCAAGAAACTAATCATCGTGATCAATAAACTAATCATCTGCACCTTTCCCTCTTCGCCTCCTCCTCCTCACTTCTTCCATGTAAAACAAACGGGCAAAGAGAAAGGCCCTGCAGGCTTTCCGGCCTCCCCAACTCTTTTTCCGGTGATGGCACACACTGCTTGGGGTGGGCCTTGTCCATTTATGTCTGTCTCTTGTCTCATTAGTGAGAAGCTCCCACCCGCTGGGAGGAAGCCAGAGGTTGGGAGAGGAGAGGGCACAGAAGAAAAGCTGTAATTGGTGGGGAAGGGAGGTGTGGGGGATGAATCTAGAAAGGAAGATGAAGGGAAGAGGGGAATCAAATACCTTTCATATACAAACCAGCTGCAAACTAGAGCCTCTTCCACTCTAATTACTTGACTCCCCCATGCTTTGTCTCATTAGATGGTTATTTTTCCAGGACAGGGACAGCGTGCGGTTTTGCTTGGTAAGCACTCCGCTTGTTTTGGATGCTGCTACAGTTCAAGCATCTCACACTAAATTATCCCTTTCCATTATTTTGGTGGAGTTTTTTGCTCCTCTCAGCAGAACCCACTGGCTGCAAAGGAGCACAGGAGCAGCAGGGCAGGCGACTGCCATTCAGTGAGTGACGCATGCTTCTTGGAGAGGGAAGACAACTCAGAGGTCACGGGGCTGGGGACACTGACAGCCCCAGTCCTGGGTCCCCGTGACAGCTCAGCCAGGCCAGGCAGGGACAGGGGTTGGGGAGAGGTCAGAGAGATTTTGTTCAAGGACAAGGTTAGGCCGCAACAGGCTGCATGGCTGGCTGGCGACCCTGCCTGGCATTCCCATGTCAAAGCTCCTGTGCAGACACAAAGGGCTGCTCTACACAGGGAAAAAATTACATTTTATATATAAGCTTTAATATCCCATGGTCGTATGCTGGAGGTGGGCCTTGGGGAAGGGCAACCCTTGGCAAGGAGAAGGGTGACTCCACCCAGCTCCTTTTACACCGCTTGGGAAGTCTTTTTACATTAAACTAGGAGAAGGGGTCTTCACTCTGTATGAGAGGACAGCAGCACAGCCACCTGTGCACAGCACTGTGGGTAACATCCCACCGTATGAAGGGTCTCGTACCACCTCCATTCCACCTTGTCCGCAGGGGAGAGGTCTGATGGAGAATGGCCCCCCTCCCCCCTTCCGCTCTTCCCCACCAAGCAGGGACACTCTGAGCCATCATTGCCCTCTCCTGAAGCAGGCAGCAGCACCCTGGGGGAACCAGAGCATGAGACAGACCATTGGCTTGAGTCAGGCTGGCAATTCGGAGCACCTCACGCTGACGGGCAGCTGCCGGAGGAGGCAGCCTGCCGAGCCGAGCGCTTCTCGGCTGCAATCCGCTCTTACGCCCGTCAGAGCTAGTCTGTGCCTTTCCTGCTGACAAAGCATCCCCTGAGGCTCCTGTTGTCTTTTTCCAGCTTTCTCAAAGCTGCTGCCAGCCAGGAAAGCCCGTCTCTCTGGCACAGCATGGAAGGCCCCAAGCCAGTTGGCTCTCCTGCACCCCGCCTTTTGCTCGTCCTCTCCCAGGCTGCCCCACACCACCTGTACCGTAGCCACGTGGCTGTGCCGTGTCCCTCATCCTGCTGCAGCATCCTTCAGTCTGCACCCCACACTGCCCTGCTGGGGTCCCACCTGCCCCAGTGTGGAAGAGAAGAAAGGGAGACAGGGAATGATGAGGGGATGTGAGGCTGGGGGCTGCAGCCCCAATGCAGCACTTGGCTACTGCAGGGCAAACAAACCCTGGAGCTGGGCAGGGAACAGGTCAAGGTGGGAAGAGAGCCCAGATGAGCAGCTGAATGGGTTGGGTGCAGGACCTGGGCCCTGCGGGCTGTGATCCCTTTGCTGCCTGGGCAGTAGCTTGTCCTTGGTGGTCTATTATCCTCTCCTTTATTCCTTCAACTCCTCGTTCTTACATAAGGAGGAGGAGGAAGGAGGAAAGTTGCTGGCAGCCAATGCCAAGGCTCACTAAGCGGTTTATAATTCATCCCTCAATCTCACTGAGGGATGCTTTGCCCAGAGCCAGAAAATGTTGCTAGCTCTGCTGTGGACATCGCAGTACATGGCCATCCCTTTGCAGAGCCAGGAGCTTGCAGTGGCTGGAAGCAGATGTTTCAGCATCAGGTTCCTGAGCACCTTTACAAAACCCTGAGACCAGGAGAAAAGATGTCCAGAAGTCTCCTTGAATATTTCCTGGATTTTATATCAGTGATGTTGCCCTGGGTGCTTTGATTTTGGACATTCAAGGTCTCGGAGTAGGTAACTTCCCTTTCTCCTCTCGGTCACTTGCCTTCCTTTCTGTGTGGGGTGCCTTCCCATGGAGACTCACAAAGGGAAGCCCCCATTTTGCAAAGAGCTACCCAAGGGCTCAGCTTTTTGCAGGCAATTTTTCACCTCTTGACTCCCACAGAGGAATCCAAAGAGCCAGCTGAGGAACAGCCTGCCAGGGAGGTCAGGGTGAGCAAAACCAGGGCCAGAGCTATGAGAGGCACCTCCAGCCATGAAAACGTGTCTACCTGGTCTCCTGGGAATGGCTCTGTTCTATGTGCAGCAATGCTAATGCTGCCATGAAGCCTCATTAGCGCTCTGACCGACTGGTCAAGGGGTAGCATTACGCATCCCAGGCACATCCCGTAGCCCCTCCAGCTGTCCCCTGTAATGAATACATGATAGGGCACTATGGCCAGTACAGCCGATAATGAATAGGGGGTTAGCCAACCATCCTTACATCCGCTGTTTGCATTGTCACCCTTTTCCCTGCTGCTTTGTTCTGCATGCTAAGCGAAGCTCATTTAAGAGGGCGGTTGCTGGTGATATCTCTGCTGCCCAGATCCCGGTGGGAGGTGGCCCCAGGCTGGGCTGCCGGGGGATAATCTCTGGCTCACAGGAGGTGCTCCACTCGGCACCGGAGCAGGGAGAGCTGCAGCATCTGGGGCTGGGGAAGGCAGGGCCAGAAGGGCAAGGGAGAGGTCCCAGAGGTCCCAGCTGGCTCCTGTTTCTGACACCCACAGATCCACCCCAAAACCTCGCCCTGGAAGGCTGCCGTACGTGGCCAGCAGCAGACACCACCACCGCAGTGCACCCTTCACCTCTGCCTGCCTCTGGCATTCGCAGGGGCTCGCTGGGGACAGGGGTGGCCCTGCAGGTCCCTTAGGGGCTCAGATAGTGGGGACTAACACCTCCTCTGTCCAGATAACCCAGATACAGTCACATCCCCTCCCCCTGCTTTCCCGTTCTTTGTCTGAGTTGCAAGAGGGAAGGGGGGCTGCTCACCACAACCCAGCTTCCAGCAAGGAAAGGCTGTTTAACCCCCATATAAAACATGGACGGCCTCACCACGGCTCTCCTCCAGGGCAGCACCAGGCCATCCCGCTCTGGCTGGAGGCAGCGATCTACACGTGTCTCACCCCAGCCCCTTCCACCCGCGTGGCCCCGGACCCAGGGTCCCACTCCCTGCAGAGATGGAACAGGGAGGAGGGAGGGGTTCAGAGCCTGAAAGTAGCTGGCAGGAGCGGGCCCTTGGCGGGAGATGCCAGATCCCTAGGAAGGAAAGCAAGCAGCTGCTTCAACAGCACAGCCTCCCTGGGGCTTGCAGGCATTAGGGTCTGCTCCTTGCTTTAGATCTGCAGAGGTGCTGGAGTGAGAATCTCTCCACCGGAAAAATCCCTTTCCCCCCTCAGTTTTTGCAATGACCCCAGGGCATTTCTCCCAGCTGTGCAGGGCAAAGGCTGAGCCCTGCCGGATGCACCGCCTGACCACAGGGTGCAGAACAGAGCCATTCTTACCAGATCTCGTTGCCTGGCCTGAGGCTAATCAGGCATTTCAAGTCAGGCAGGGAAACTCATCCCAGTCCTTTGGGCTGCCCCAGCCTTCCCAGCAGCAGCCTTCCTTCCCCTCAGCGCTCTGCAGAGGGCTTGGGCAGGAGCCCGGCTCTGCCGGGGCTGCAGTGAAATCTAGGGCAGCGTGTGCCAAAGCCTCTTGGGAGATGCAGGAGCTGGAGGTGAAGGGGCTGGGCACGTTAGATGCTCGCCTCATCCCCAGCCGTACCCTCGGTGCCTCTCCCCAGCCATGCAGTCCTTACACCATACCCTGGCTTGCCGCCTGGGCGGCACGGATGTATCACAAGGTGAGAGGATGCTGAGCACCCCCAGACTGGGGTGCCCGTGCCACCACAGCTGCCTGTCCCCCTGCCTGCCTGCCCACCGGTCCCGGTGCTCCCTGCCCGCCTGTGGCTCCTGCGCAGATGCCCAGGGAGCAGCACAGGATGTCCCTGCTGCCCCCACAGCGACTGCCTGTCACTGGCAAGGGACAAACCAGTCGCCGAGCAGCTTGTGGGCTTTCCCCAGCCCTGGACCAGCTGGGATTATCTCTTTCTTTCAGAGCAGCCCCCAGCGCCAGCTACTCCCCATCAGCGCTGCAACCAGCCCCCCTTGTTCTCCTTCATGCCAGACTGCTGCCACCGAAAGGAAAAGAAAAGAGGAAAGACAAAGCCGGGACCAATTTCCCCCGCTGCCCTTCGGGGTTATTCCTCCCCCGTGGCCAGAGCTGGGCAGCGTCGGGGCACGGTGGAGGGTGCCTGCACAAAAAGCGCCGGCAGCATCCCTCTGGCATCGCCCAGCCTTACGAAGCCCAGAGCATCCTACCTTTGAACATGAAGCTTCCTTCCTTTGTCTCCGAATCCTCTCCCAAGGGGGTGGGTCTCCCCCCACTTTTCTAGCCTGACGCTGACGCGGTGTGGTGGGCTACGAGGTTCTCTGCTTTTACCTCTCTCTTTCTTCCCTGTGTCCTCTTCTCCCCCCCTTTCCTTCCCCTCCTTCTCCAGTGGCTATTTCAGCGGAGCGGGGATGCTGGTGCTGCTCCTGCTGCCATCATCATGTGACCTGAATATTAAACATCGCCGCAAAATCTCCCCCCGCGCACCCTCCCCCGGCTCCATCCCAGGCCCCCGGCTCCATCCCAGGCCCCCGCCAGCCTCCCTGCCTGGGTGGGCACGGCCACAGGGCCGGAGGGGCTGCCACCGGTGGGCCCCCCCTGTCCCAGAGGGCCCCCCTCCTACACCCGCATTCCTCCTCCCTCCACACACCGCACAGACCTTTTCTTGCCCCTTTCCCTCCCAATTCCCCAGCGGTTTCAGCTAGGGAGGGGGATATTTAACCCTTTGTGGCTTAGCTCTTGCGGGGCTAAGAAGGGGCGCTCTCTCCCCCGAGAGGGGGGGGGTTTGTTGGGTTCAGGGGATTGCAAGGCCTCCTTCTGCTTTCCCGGAGGGAGGAAACTGGGAACGTTTTGGCTCATCAAAAGCGATTTGCCCTTCAGCTCCGCTTGCGGAGGCGTGAGAAACCTTTTCTCCTCCGGCACCGCGATTCCTGGCTGTCAGCCCACGGTGCAGAGGCAGAGCGAGCGCTGTCCCCTGTGTCTGTGTGTGTGCGCAGGCATGTGTGCACGCGTGTGCATGTGCATGTGTGTGCATGCATGTGGTGAGCAGGGAGAGGTGCCGCCCGTGGGCCATCTTGGGGCACACAGGTCACATCCCCACGCACCCCAGCAGGTGTCCATGCCTGGCGGTGCCCGCCTGCATGTGTCCAGTGTATGTGCCCATGCCTGGAGAGCCGTGCGGATGCCCCTGGCTGCCGGTGTCTTTGGAGGGGGATGCCCCTTTCTCCTCTGCATTTCCTTCTCCTATGGTTGTGAGCCCCAGCCACATCACACACCATGGCCCTGCCATGCTGTGCTGGGGCACAAATGTCTGGGACTGCTCCGACCCTCTGACGTCCTTCCAGGACTGTCCCCATGTGTCCCTCCACTGTGTGGCAGCCCCCAGGGTGGGGCCGGGCTGTGGGGCACCTGGCAAGGGTTTTGGGTGCCTCTTCTTGCAACACCCTGAGGCAAAAAAGAAACTGCACCCTCTGTGGGTTACAATCACCATTAGCACTGAAAAGTTACCCAGGCTAGGCTGAGTGGTCTGACAAGCCAGCTGTGTCGGGACAGACAGACAGACAGATGGGCATCCCAGCACCCTCAACAGCTCCTGACATGGCACCCGCAGCTGCCCCTTTCCCTGCTGGGTGCTGGACTCACAGCCACACGGGCTCACCTCCCACCCACCTTTGCCCACCCACTGCCAGTGTGGGCGAAGGGAGGAGGAAGCCCCCGTCCTCCTCCACATCCCCCCCGCCCCCCACCAAGCCCCATGGCACCCCCCGCCCAGCCGGCCCGGGGGGGCAGGGCACCCCCATCTTCGCCGCCGGGGCGGCCTCGGCCCCACCAGGGCTGCCATGCGGGGGGCCCGCACCGCCCGGGGGGCCCCCCACCGCCCCCGCTGGCCCGGCGCAGGGTGACTGAGAGGCAGCTCCGCTTCGTGAGGGTGGGGGGCAGATGGTGCCGGGCTGGGTTGGGGGGCCCAGGCCTTCCCCACTGCCAGGGCTGCGGTGTCCTGGGACGCAGCGCTCCCCGGAGCCGCTGTCGTCCATGGGCCCGAGCCCCCGCTGGCAGCCCTGCCAGGCCGACCCGCCTGCCCGCCTCCGGCTGGGACAATGGGGCGCTGGCCCGGCCCCCCCCCCCCCCCTTCCTGCCCCCGCCCCCGACCACGGGCAGCCCCACAACCATGGGCAGCCCCACGCCGCAGCTCCACAACCATGGGCAGCCCCACAACCACGGGCAGCCCCACGCCGCAGCCCCCTGCCCTGCTCCCATGGTGGGAGGTGAAGGAGCGGTGCAGACTCCCCAGATCAGGCCGTGCTGCCTGCTCCTGAGGACAACGGGTTCGATTTGAAAAAAAAAACAACAAAAAAACCCTGAATTTTTGAAATATTTTCCCTTCCTCTCTTCTTTTTTTTCCCTCAGATGGCAGATTCCAGTTCAACAATTTATGCCCCACTGAGGAAGTTCAGTTTTCACTTGTTGGGTGTTTGTCCAGGTTGATGCTTCTTTCCTTTATTCTGATTTTCTTTTGCTTCATCATTATTCTGATTTTTTTCTTAACTTTGCCATCTTTGGGGCATTTTCAGGCTCAAGAGGGCACCCATTACAGGGGGTCAGCTTGCCGCTCTACACCTTCCTCACTGTAACAGAGACTTTGAAGGGCAACGCCATAACCAAAGAGGGAAAGAACAAGGTGTTTTGGTGGGGAGGGACGAGGATATGAGTAGTTTGGTGGGCAAATAGGAGCAAAGAGAAGGAGACACGGGCACCCATGGCACTGGCAGTGCGGCAGGGGCAATGCTTACCTGCCTTTGGGTGGCCAGGGCCGAGGAGTGTGGGGGGAAATCACCATCCCATGGCCCCACAGCGAGCCACGGGGAGCCCTGGGGGAAGGCAGGGCTCAGGCTGATGTAATTTCTCTGCTTCTTTAAAGGCAAAGAAACAGAGAAGGTGGAAAAGACAAACCTGATGCTGTGCAGTATTTCTAGCACTAAGTATCTTCTCTGATGCTTTATGCAGTTTAATTCAATATCTGTGACTATTTCCCTCTCCCCTGAGGTCTCTCTGGCTGCACGGGTCCCACAGGGGAGAAAGAGTCTCAGTTTTCAGGCAATGTTTGCCTTGGGCTTAATTATTCCCAGATAGCCCCACAGAAACCAGGCGGATGAAGACCTACCCTGCTGTAAAGGAAACCTCCCTGCAGGCTGGTCCTTGCTGCCTGCCCCAAGCTTGAGGGAGGCAGCTCCAAGTGGGAAGAACAGGAAAATAAAGCGTCAGCCACACAGTTTGTCACACGCTTTTATTCCACTGGGGAGAACTTTGACACCATTGGCAATAAAGTCCGTACCTGTGGAAAATACCTGGCTTGATACTGATTGCGTCAGGACTAAACAGCGTAAAAGATAAGCCAGAGGAGATGAATAACTAGTTTCTGTCTAGTCCAGCCCTGCCCCATTTGTTGTCTTTTAGCTCGGTTTCTGCAGTGAGTCGTGGGCAGAGCAGAGGTGAAAACAGGTAGGATGATGCACAAAGAAGGACGCAGAGGAGGGGAGAGGGGACGCCGGTGGGGAACCCCATTGCACCAGGGATGCCAGCTGGCTGAGAGCAGTGGTGGCAGACCCAGCCTTTCGTTTTGACCAGGCTGGTGGTTTTGCCTCTTCTCTTTTGACTCAGCAGGCGAAAGTGGGTTTGGAGGAGGTACGATGGCAGGGCAGCCTGCGCAGGTGCAGGCCACGGGGACCAGGCTCCCCATCTCACGGGGACGGTTTAACCCGTCCCTGACTGCTCCAAAGCCCTCAGCTCCAGTACAGAGGTTTTTATTGCTACCCTATGGCTCAGCTGGGGTCTGTTTGCAATGCAGTCCCAGCTACAAGAGCGTCAAGGGAAGGAAGCAGGTTTGCAAGCTGGCGCTTGGAGATAGGCTGTGTTGTGCCAGAGGGCAGGGGGTGTGAACCTTGCAGCCAAGGGTGGCATGTCGGGCCATGCAGCCCAGCCCCGTGGCATTTCCCTTTCGTAGCCCCAAATCACCTAGGCACAAAAATACATGGGATTTACCTGTTTCAGGTTGTGCTTTGAGCCTTTGCTTGCCAGGGCGAGCGTAACTTTGGGCACAGGAGTAATCCCCCTCACTGCATTTCCCTGCCGAGCGAGACTCCCCAGTTAGGGTACTCACATCATGACCTCTGGGTTTTGGCTGAATGGAAGGACTCTCAACGTGTCCTCTGGCTGAAAAGAGTCATAAAGCTCCTGCCAGTGTGCATGGTTTTGGTGTGGAAGATAATGGTGGTATGATTGCAATCTGGATGGATTAAATGTCCCAGAAAGACCCAGGATATTTACAGGATGTCCTGGCCCATTCCTTCCTCAGCCAAAACCCTTAGAGCTAAAAATTAGCTTTCATCCCCAGAGAATTACCAATGGAGCATCACTCACTCAAACCAGCCTAGTGCATTCTCCTCTCTTTGGGAATGGAGGAGAAAACCCCCCCTGACAGGTTCACAGGAGAAGCTGAGTGACATGAGCCCATCCAGGATCTGTGGCAGATTTGGGCAGCTGTCCTGTCAAGGACTATGGTACAGAGCCAGCACCCCAGGAGCGCGCTGGGGTCATGGGTCACCCCGATACTGGCAGGCCCAGATGACAACATGGGTGCACAGACATGTGCACACCACCGTTGTGGCGGCCGGCTGACATCCCCTGGGATGCGTGGGAGTGGGGCATACAGGACCCCACAGCGTCCAGAGCGCTCACAGGCAGCACCGCTGCACCCACCGCATCCAGAGGGTGGGAGCTGGGGTGGGAGGAGATGTGAGGAGAGGCTCTTGACACAGCCTCCTGCCATGGGTTCAGAGCTCCCCCAGAACCGCCCTCTACATGCTGGACATTGGACTGGGCTGGCAGGGAGGGGGAAGGTGTGAATGTCCCCCTTAGCCCCAGCATCATACCTTCATAGAGCGCTACGGTAGCCCATCAGCTCCGGGGCAGTGCAGGAATTGCAGATAGTCTATAAACATGGGATTTTGTGCCAGGCCCATGTTATATGGCTTGGGTCCAGAAAGCAGAGGTGGTACAATGGGCCCATTTCGCCAACAGGCCCAGTGTCCCTTCTCAGAGACATGCAGGGAAAGGGAGTTGAGAGATGCTTCACGGCTTCCACTGGGATGACAGTAAAGGGAGGGCCCATCCATGCCATAGGACTTCGGAGTGCAAGGGACTGAAGAAGTGCAAGCTACCTCCCAGTCAGTCCCACATCACTCCATGGCAGAGGAGCAGAAGATCAGGCAGATCTGGAGGGGCTTATGTGGTAAGTCTGGCAGCACCCCTTCATGGAGAGCTGCAGAATATTCTCAGCTTTGACACAGGACTTGGACAAACCTCTTTACTAAAGACCTTTAATTTGAATGTAGTGCATCTGGAATGGATGGATGGGTGGATGGATGTTCTCCGTCTCCCAAACAGACACAGGGAAGTGGTGCACCTTTAGTAGGGACAAAGCCATTCAGTTTCTGGGGTTTGCTGAGCCCTTGGCCCCTCTGCTCAGAACTTCAGCAAGCTTACCATCCCAGTAGCAAGGGTGGTTGCTTTGAAGAGCTCACTTGAAGTGAAGTGACCTAAAATCCCATTTCCCCCAAAATACCTCCTGGACTTAAACAGGCTGGGTTAGATTTAACCCACTGTCTAGGAGTAAAAAGGCTCTGTATCACTTTGCAAGCCTGGTACCCCTGCAGAGACCTTTCTTCCTGAGGGTCACGTCAAGATGCCAGGAAGCTCAAACTCAAGGGATTAACAAGGGACCTTTCATTTGAGTGATTCATCAGTCCCGGCCATGGGGAGGAGCAGAGGTCCTTGGCTGGGTGAAGGGCTGTGAGCACGTGGGAAGCCCCGAGTCTACAGTGCCACACCAACCTTGCCTAAGAAGCAAAGGGGCAGAAAGGTAAGTGGTGACTACGAGACCAGATCAGCAAAGAGTGAAGTAAGAATCAGCCCTGCTTGCGCAGGGCAAGACTGGCATCCCTAGTGAGGCTTGTGGGCTGCTGTCCACTGAGGAGAGGCTCTTCTGGACTCAGAGGTCAGCGTGTCAGACCTCGGGCACCCCGAAGGCCAGGTTGTCCCGAATCATCAGTGTCTTCCGAAGGTCTCGTTCCATGATCGGCCTCTGCGTTCGCCACTTATGGGCTTCCTGGAGTCCTGGCTCAAAGTAGTAAATGCAAGCTCCAAAGCCCACCAGGATGAGAATGGAGATCATCAGATACACCGGCACAAACCAATCCAAGAAGTGGGGCATGGCTGCCAGAGAAAAGGGGAGAAAGCTTCTGCAGTGGGAGCACCCAAAAAACCACCTCCACTGGGTTTCATCACAAGACATCGGCTTCATCAGCAGTGCCCAGCCTCCCCACACCCCTCGTGACAGCCCCACTGCACCCCATTTTGTTCTTGGTTGTGCCCCAAGGCACCTCAGCTTTCAGGATAGGGCAGTCCCCCTGGCTCATCACTGGGACCCCCTCACTGAGCGGCAGCCCTGTTCCCTCCCTGCAGAGGGGGGCTGTTCCCCAGCCCCGTTCCCCAGCCCTGCTGCCAGCTATTAAAGGTAGGCAGTGGGTGGCTGGCTAAGCCAAGCTCCTGCAGCAGGTAAATACAGCTGCTCCTCATCTCCCCCTTAGGGAAAAATTTGCTGCCCCTTTCCCTGACACTCCACAACCCCTTTGAATTCCCAGTCTGAATTGGTCTAGCTCACATCTGAGCCCTCCCTTGCTGCATCCCTATTTAGCATCCTGCTCTGCCAGGGCTTGGGGACCTTGCGGCTCTTGGTTGAGCACTGGTCTCCACCAGTTTCCCACATGCTCCCGAGCCTCCCTAGGCTTTTCCCCAGCGATATTCAGGAGGTACTGGTTGGGTTTATCATCCCTCCCCAGTAGGCATCGCTGCCTATGACATTTATGAGTTCTGCTGTGGGATCCTTTTGAGCTGGGTCTCTGGTTTGCTGGCTGCCATGCACGGGAGTGAAGCCCAGTTCCTCCCACCCCACATCAGCTGCTGGGCAGTGGGAGCCACTTACTGGGAGCAGCCGACCTGTCCTGCCGGGAGCTTCTTGCCACCCAGGCGCAAGGTGTCAAGTCGAGAGCAGCGCTGCCCTGGGTAACATAAAACAACACACTGCGTGATCGCTGTCAACCCGGGGCTAAAAATGAGTGAGGAGGAAGGAGCAAACATCTCCCTGCCCAGCCATCAGGGCTGAAGCTTTCCAGAGGGGCAGACAGACAGGGTCTCAGCCCCACAACCTGCTGGTGCCCTGGCTTGCTCCCTCCCCACCACTATGGCCCTGCTGAAGCTGTGCTCAGGGCATGCACCCTGACTTGGGGCCATTTAAAAGCTGTAATGGCACCACGTTTGTGCCCATCCCATATCCCTGTCCTTTGGGAAGGAGAGACCGACCCACATTGCAACCCACAGCAGTGCCCATTTTGTCTGACTCCCAGCTGCCTGTTCTTACCAAAAAACCTGCCAGGGTATATGGGTCATGCAGTGGCAGAAAAGGGGATTGAGAAGCATCCCTCCCCCCCCTCCAAAAAAAAGCACAGCTACAGCCTCCCCTGGGTGCCAGGGCTGCTGTTTTGCACGGTGAGCATGCCTCTTGTCACAGGCTTCGGTGGATTAAAGCAGGACCCCTCAGGCCTGGGTAAGCACAATGGTGCTGGGCTCAGGCAGAGGCTTTCCAAAACCCTCACCCCTCTGTGGGGGTGATGAAATGCCTCTTGACTTCAGTGGGGACATGGCTAGGGCAAAGCTATGCCTGCGTTGAGTTCCTGCTTTTCCAGACACCTGAAAGCTGCCACCTGCAACTATCCCCCAAGTCACCCCTCTGCTAATGACCGCGTGTCCCCGGCCTCCCTTGTGCGGGGCGGTTAAGGCAGGGCTGGGGAGAGCTCTGAGCATCTCCATCCTCTCCTCTGCTCCTGGCCGGTAAGGCTGCTGCCCTTTCCCACACCAGAGCTTTTTTGAGCATTTTTTTTAATACCACAGCCATCAGTTGATTCCAATATGGCCTGCAGCATTTACCTGCTGAACACCTCTTGCAGCAGGACAGCCTGTCCCTGCCTGCTCATCCCAAGACCAGCAGCAGGAAGCATGAGGTTCATCTCTACCCTCTGAATAATACCTTTTTTGTCACAGGGTTAGATCTGAAATGAGTTGCAATTCTTATTAACATAAGCAAGAAACTGCCAGCACTGGAGAAAATGCCTGATTTCCTCCCACTTACTGGCATGGATGTTGATAATTATCTGTTCTCCTTGCATGACAGGGGAGACCTCAGTGGATCTTGCCTCCTCCTACCATGTTCTTTGGCTTTCAGCAGTCCTTGGTTTTGCTACCCACGGTGCTGCCCCTACCATTGCCAAGTTCTTGAGGATTTTTTCTGTCTCCCTCTCAGTGATTCACACCTCCCTTTTGCCAGATCTCTGCTCCACCTGTTTGAGAGGAACGGGACCAGGCGGCTCAGCATCGGCCACCATTTGGCCGGGAGCAAAGGGGCAGCCTGGGCGCTGCTCCTGCCTCTTCATGGCTGCCTCTGCCTTCCTCAAGAGAGTAACTCGGGAGGAAACCCCCCGCCCGCAATAATGTCGCAGACGTATTGCGAGGAGCAGGGATCTCGCTGTGGGACTTTCCTCACTCAGCTTGTCCTGAGGCACTGTGGAAGGAATTGGGCATGAACCCCCTTCCCCAACAGGCGTTGGGTCTGAAGTCCAGCTTTAGCCAGAGGCCCCTCAGCACAGCTTTCATATATGCTCTGCAAAAGTAGCTCCTCTGCACCCCCTGCACTCCCCAGATGCTGCCACAGCCATGCTGGGGGGCCAAGGCTGCTGCAAACCCCTTCTCCAGAGGTGCCCCAGCAGCTGATACCAGTCCCCGGCTGGTGACAGCAATGGGCAGGGTTAGGGAGCCTGAGGAGGTGACACCAGCTTGGACCCCCCCAGGGTGGGAGGAAAGTCAGCAACTGAGCTGAGCGCTGGGCAAGATGTTGGAGCCCCCCCGATCCTCTGCAGGGCTGGCCTGGTAAAGCACTTGCTCTCGTCAGGTGGGTGAGCAGATTTTGTCTGCAAATGCTGAAAAGAGGGAGTTTCATTCATAGATGTCAGCTTTCTGAAGCAGCTCTGCAGATATTAAATGTGCCTTAACCCTTGCTGGACTGGTTGATCTCCACACCCCATTTTGCAGTGGGGCATCCGGGTCTCCCCAAAGACACGAAAGAGTCCCTGGTCTTACAGCTGAGGCAGCATCTCGTAGAGATGAGCTGACTGACCCTTTATAAACCCATGCTACATGTGTCACTCCAGCTGCTCTCCTTCAATGTCACCCCTGGACCCCTTGTGCCACCTTCCGCTGTCCCCCGAGGTGCTGTGGGTACACTTGTCTTGGGTGCCCGGGGGCGGGGGGGGACGACGCTGCAAGTGACAGGGCAGAACCTGCTCGGGGGAGCCCGGAGCAGGGAGAGGGGCTTTGCAGGAGACACAGACACACAGCGGTGACCAGGCAGGAGTGGTGCCCGTACAGAGTGCCAGGACACAGGTGACTTTGGGCACAAAACCCCCCCGTGTGCCCGGTCGGGAGCACAAACCAGGTCGCAACGTTACCAGCCACGGGTTCCCCCCGAGCACAGAAGATCCCCCCGAGGGCTGGGCACCCCGGGGCAGCTTGCAGCTTATGACAAGCAGCTTGCCGATGGCTGGGGACGCGGACACGACCCCGCTCCCATGCATTGCGTCCCCGACAAGCCCCCGCTGCCTGCCCTGCAACATGTCACCTACCTCCTTCCACGGGCGCAGGGCGACGGGATGAGGCTGCTTCCTCCGGCAACTGCCGGGGCCCGGACGAGATGAGTCAGGCTCCCTTCCCAGCCAGGCAGTGCCGGGGAGAAGGGACCCCGCTCCGGGAGAGCGGGGCGAGAGCGGGAGGCGACAGGCGTGGGGCGAGCGGGAGGGATGGCGGGGGCAGCGGCGGCCGGCGGGGGCGTGCAGGGATGGCAGCCAGCCAGCAGCGCGGCCTCATTTCCCACCGGGGCTTTTGGGGGGCTTCTCCCATCCCCTCCCCGGCAGCGTCAGCCCCCCTCCAGCCTCCCCAAGGCACCCCACCGCCAGCCTCCCCCCCCCGCAGAAAGGAGGCACCGTCTGCAACCAATTGCATCCCCGCCTGGGGGGGGTGGGGGGTGGGGGCGGGGGGGGACATTTTAGCAGCAGTCGTTATGGCAACGGGCCTCCCGAGCTCACCCGCACATGGTACCCGGGCGAGAGCCACGGGAGAGGCGGCCGAGGGATGCTCTCCCTCCTCCCGCATCATCCGCAGCCCGGGCTGCAGCGCCGGGGAACCTGCTCTCCGCCGGGCTGGGAAGGGAGGATGGGGCTGGGCAAGAGGAGAAATGCTTGGGGAGACGCGTGCGAGCTCGGGCTGATAGAGATTTATGGGATTTTAAGGCTCCACAGATTCCCTGGTGCGCCCACCCCAGGCTCTGGGGGCTGGTGGCTTGCCGGCAGCGGGACGGAGGCAGAGAGAGGGAGGGGTGGAAGGGGGAGGGAGGTTAGTACTCCCTTTAGGGGTTTTATGCAAAAATAAAACAATCATTGCTTTGACCAAAAGTATCTTACAGCAGAAAATAGAAAAAATATTGCTGTCTGAAGTAATATTTTTTCTTTCACTGAAAGACCTCGTTTCCTGAATCCATAGCTGGCTCTGTCATTGCTGCTGCTGACGGAATGTTTTGTTAAAACATTTTCAGCTTTCCAGCAGCAGAGAAATAGGAACAACCAGATTGGTTTGGTTTTTTGGCTGGGTTTTTTTTTTTTTTTGTACACAGGGAAATTTTCACCGTGACCCAGAAGCCATTTAACACAAAGCTGTTTTAACAAAATCAATCAAACAGCTGGCTCCAGCCCCAAGAGCTGCCTGCTCTCCTGCCTGTGCTCTCCAGCCCTGCCTGCTTAGTCTCTGACACCTACAGCCCCGCAGGTGTGACACGGGGGGTGGTTGTAAGGGCTTGCAGGGCTAATAATATCCACCAAACTGTCTGAGCCCCGAACTTGTGCCTGCTACACGCCTATGTCCCCGGAGCCGTGACGTATGAGGTTTGGCTTTCCCAGTAGATTGCATTTCAGGCACAAATGGGTTCATCCCCTCCCCAAGCCAACCTGTGGACGGTGACAGACCCCCATGCGCTTGCGGGCTCCAGAAGTAATGCACCCGAGGGCTCTGTCGCTTCGTCTGCACCAGGGTTTCATCCATCAGCACAGAGACAGGGCTGTGCTGGGAGCCATGGCAGCTGGCTGGCACACACCATGGTTTCCTCCTCATCCTCTTTTTGTCCTCCCGAGCCCCACCTCTGCTTGATGTAACTTAGTAAGAGCTCAGAAGCATTGAGCATAGGCTTGCGATCCCCCCGTACCTAGCAGGATATCTGCATGGTGGGTCAGATCCATTAGGATTAGCTAGCTGTTTCTTGGTTTGCTCCAGCAAGGCAGGTGCTTCAGATGATTGCCATGTGCCTCTAGAGAGGAGCCTGTAATCGCACCTTAATTTTAGCCTCACTCAAGTTCGGCCATGATACCCCACCTTGACCATCAACTGCTTCACTTAATCCCACTGCAGAGGGAGGAAAACACAAGCTTCATGGTTTTGACCGTACTGGGAGAGAAACATGTGGTTTGGACAAACCAAAAGCCAAACAGGTTTAAAAAAAAAAAAGTTGAAATTATATTGTTTATTGTGTTCCCAGAGCAAACCCTAAGGGCAGGCAAAGATGCAGTACATTTGAGAGGGCAGAAGGGAAACCACTTTCCAGGTATGCAAAGAAAATGAGAGGGACATCAGTGGTGGCTGGCACAAAGCAGGAGACTATTCTTTTCTCCAGGAGACTGGTCAGTACCGGAGCCACAGGCCACCCTGGTAGGGACTGCCAGGCCAGGCATCCTCGAGGACATCGTGCCGAAATGTGTAAGATCCACCCCCATCCCCAGCCAACCATCCCAGCTCTCTGTCATGTGTCACTGCAGGGGGAAGGGGGACACCAGAGCCAGCGTGTGTCCATCGGACTGCAACTTCTCCGTGGGTTTAAGCTCAGGCTTAATGCTAGCATGCTGCTCATGCAGCCAAAACCCCAGAACTGCAATATTTTTTTCTTGCAGAGTCATTTTTTCCCCTGGCTCACTTCCCTGCCCTGCAAGCACTGGGGGGGCTCGGCGAGGAGCAGGGATGACCTCTTTCCACAGCCACCACCACCACACCGGTGGGGTTGTACAAGTCATGACCTGTCAGCCTTGCTGGCTTCAAGCAAAACCCCCCAGAGCTGAGTTTGAAGCACTCTTGGAGGCAGTGGGAAATGAGCACCAGGTTTAGTGTGGCCCACACTTGCAGATCCCCTGCCTCCGATGCTGTGGCAGCTGCCTGCTGCCAGTGACTGGGCTTTCAGGTGCTGTCACATCCTCTGGTTTCCGATGAGCTGTGGCATCGAGATGGCTCCAGGCATCAACGTGCTGCATGCGCTGGTGCCAGCCTTCCCCTGGCTTGGAGGAAGCTGCTGAGCAGCCGAGCACACACAAGCCCCCCAGCATACCTGCCCACCACCAAGCTTCCGACTCCCTCCGTACCTCTGGGTAGCCACAAATTCACCTGCGCAATGAAGGTGAGTGTGGGGTCAGGTTTGATGTGAGAGGCCCACCCGGCCAGAGCAGAAATCACGAAACCCTCCTCAGACAGAAGAGGAGGTAGTTGGGCAACCTTAGGCACAGGCCTGTAACGTGCCCATAAATCACAGCATGAACGACATACTGAGCTCAGCTTAAGCCCAAGCCTGATTAAGTGTTATTCCACTTTTTCCTAACAAGTTTCCTTGCTGTTCTTTAGTGTCCTTTAGGCTTTTACCAGCATCTTCTGAGATGATCAAACACAAGTCTCTGCCCATCTTTAAGGCAATACCAATCCCCCAAATATGCTCTCCCAAGGTAGGTGGAGGCATGGAAGAAGATGGACTTCCCCCAAGGTCCGCAGTAGAGTACAAAGTCCAGCAAGAGTCACAGAAATACTTCCCTGCTCAGCTGCTGGAGGGGAGGGAGTTGCTGCAGGATGCAGGAGGCACCCTGGATGCGTGGCAGGACATCGGTTGGATACGCTGGTGGGGAAGCAGAGTAACCTGGCTTCTGAGTTTTACTGCAGCTTCAAATAAGGAAACCCATTTGATAAGCTTTCCTGAGTTGATCAAAAAGCTAAGGAAATGTGTATGGTGCATTACATTGAAGAGCAGAATGGAAAAAGCTGACTTACCTTAGGTCTAACAATAGCTGGAGGGAGCCTTTGCCAAAGGAAGCTGAAATTACCAGCAACATCTGTGGAAATGTCATTAGTTTCCCCAATAATTTGCACTTGATGCAAATGATATAATTTTTTTCTGTTAGAGAAAGAACAAGCAAAATCAAATACACACAAGTTTGCATTCTGTGCGTTTCCCAGGCAGCACTGCAAGAGGTCAGCCCAGAGCCAGTGGCACACGGGCCAGGCGACATCTCACAAAACTCATGCTGGACAGAGCTGGGATGAAGCCACTATGGCCAGGAGGTCTGAGAGCTGGTGCTGAGACAACTGGGACCACGCTAGGGTCAGCACTGCTCCCAAGACCATCTCCAAACCCTGTCTCCATCGCCCCTCTGGCTGCTTGGGGAGAACCAAGAAAAATCAGAGAGAAAATATCCCGAGATTCAGTCACCAACCCGCTGGATGAAGCACACAGCAAATTGGCCAGCGATATCCAAGGACAATGTGTGTTGTACAATATTTTTTGTAGCGGACGGTGCTGTCCTGCTGCAGGAGCACCCAGTGAGCACTGGTGATGGCCAGGCCAAGTGTCACTGGTGCTAATTGCCTTCACTGGCAGCACCAGAGCATCTTCACAGGGGCTACATTACACTTCTACTCATTTTTAGAATGGTTTGTGCTACCAGAGCAATGTACAATGGTGCACAGAGGAAAATCAGGAGCTCTCCCCTTCCGTATCATGCCCTGCTCTCGCTCCTTTTGCCTGTGCTGGGGACCAGTGCCCTGACACCCCTGCTTCAGCTCTCCTGCACCGCTCAGAAGCAGAGATTGTCCCATTATTCCCACTTTGCAAACCGGAAATGGGGCAGGGAGAGGTGAAAGAGCCTGACATAGTCACGCACTGATATGTAAAATACACCCCAGCCTCCAACATCAACCGCGTCTCATCCCTCTCCCCTCCTCTCCCTGCCGAGCTGCGGATCTAGACAAGAGCTGCAGGCACATTGCCAGCCTGAGTCTCCACCTCCTTATGCCATCCTCTACCATGAAAAACAGTTTTTAAATGCCACCCTTTGACATAAGATCTGTTTTACACCCCTTAGCCTGTGGGTAAATAGCCAACGAGGGTGCTGGATGATGACTCCTGCTCTCCCCCCTGGTTCCCCCCCGAGCTGAGCTTGCTTTGCAGGCTTTGCATCTCCCCACAGAGCATCCCTGCCTGCGTTTTGAAGAGGAAGGAAAGCAAAGTGAATTTGCCCAGCGCAGCTCGCCGTGCCAGCTGTTGGGCAACAGCTTTGCATCCCAGGAGGAAATTGGCTGTGCCAAAGCCTGGACTTTCAGGCAGGGACCATCAGCACTAGCACTGTGCCCCTCTGAGTCACCCTCAGGTGGGACATGCACCCAAGGGTCCTTCCTTAGTAAGGGGCTAAGGGGGAGGCGTCCCCCTGGTGAAAGGGTGCGGTGCAGGTGAGGCACACAGAGGAGGGAGCAGGGAGAATCTCTGTGTCCCCACAGGAAGGTGGGGGTGAGCCCTGTGGAGGGAAGTCTGCCCAACTGATGGCCAAGAAACCTGCTGGGGACAAGGAAAAATAACAGCAGCATTGGTGATAGTTCATCTGGATATGCTGAACCTCAACAGGCACCGGTGTCACCAGAAGCCTGCAGCGACAGAGGGGACAGTGAGCGTGTCCCCCACTGGACACTGAAGCCACCCAGGGCCAGAGAGCACGCAACACGGAGTAGTAGGGGGATGAGAGAGGAGAAACACCTTTTAGGTGGGTGCTGCAGCTTGTAGCGCGTTTCCACACCCTCAGCAGCCCAAAAGCAGCGTTGTCCAAATTGGTCTCTATGCCCTCCCCACCCAGGAGCTGGCTCTTTGTTATTTACCGCATCTGCCTGCCTCCCATCTTTAGGAGACATCTGCCCTGGATTCATCCTCCCTTCCCCCCACTGAACTCAACAACCACCAGAAATATCCTGTAATCTCTTCTGCTTCACCTGTAATTTGTCTCATGCTGGCAACGAGCGGAACCGTCTGCCTTTGTCAAGATCAAAAAAGCCACGGCAGCCATGTGATATCACAGCTTACATTAAATCCCCCCTCTCTCCCCTCCGGCTCACCTCAGAGGGGGACACATGTCTTCATCCTCCTGTGGCCTTCTTCCTCCCCCTGGCATGTCTCCTGCCATTTGGGGGTGCCCTAGTTGAAGGGGCAGGGAGAGCCAGCCCTAGCAGGCAGCAGAGGGGTCCTGGACCCTCCTCCACACCAAGCTGCAGCCGAACCCAGGGATGAGGCAAAGAGCAGGAGATGCAGCAAGGTGGACCACAGGCCACCAAGGGACATTGGAACCTCCAAGGACTTTACATCACTGCACATCATCCTCACGTGGTGAGCGAGAAAAGCTCGACCGGCATCCATAACTGCGGTGCTTCTGCAGGGGCTCCTTCCGGCCCCTGTCACCGGCAGGGGAACACCAGGCTGGGCTGAGGCTGGCCAGCCAGGGGGGCGAGGGGAAAGGTGCCCGGGAAGGGGTAGGATGGAGCTGCTGGAGCTGCAGCAAAACCTCACATGGAACAATTCAGCGTGCAAAGCTGGGCGCTTGCTGCTGTACACTCTTAGGGAAATTCCCTTCCCTAGC
Source organism: Gorsachius magnificus (assembly GCA_034008185.1). Classification (NCBI taxonomy): domain Eukaryota; kingdom Metazoa; phylum Chordata; class Aves; order Pelecaniformes; family Ardeidae; genus Gorsachius; species Gorsachius magnificus. The sequence continues at coordinate 162,727,036 of CM067081.1, read as the reverse complement.
TACCGTATCAAGCAGGCTTTGTAGTATGGAAGTGTATAAAATTGTTAATGTGCGTTACCTCGCGTCATGCGCCGCGACGTAAGGAGGTGGTGGGATTTTACTTGGCCTTGTTCAGGCGTGAACGAACTAAGGGACACCCCAGCTCATGGTGGGGACCAGGGGGACAGCCCAGCCCTGGAAATAAGGACTTTGCTTCTCGGAAGCTCGGGGCTGTCTGTGATACCCCTGCAGAGCCAAGGTGAGGCCAGCATCCTACCCCCCCACACATCTTCGAAACCCTCAGGCATCACCTGGCACCATCGTTGTGAGGCCGTGAAAAGCTGAAACCAGAACCCAATAGTCTTGGTGACTATTAAGCAGGTATTCTTTATTGCAGCGCCAGACGCACAGGGGATCACTCCTCCTAACGTGTGCACCGCACAGGGTTAATTACATAGTTTATATACTAATTTCACATACATATTCATTACATTCCTCAGAAAAGGCAGGGATAGGTAAATTATTTCCTGCAAAACATTTACATATTCTCCTCCCGGTCGCACATGCTCAGTGATTTGAGTCGGTGGTCTTCAGTGGTCGTTTACTTCATCCACTCCTCTTCTTCACCTTGTCCTTTTGGTGAACTCCGGCTTTTACCCCCCCTTATTCTGCTGCCAGAACACCACAGCCGGTACCTGCCAGCTCCCCATCCTTGAAACATTCCCCTTTACCTCCGTATGTCATGGTTCCCATCCCTGGCTATCCTCAGATCGACAAAATGCTAGATGTTTTGTCCCCTACATGCCTTCCAAGGCCGGCAACAAAGATAGGCAATTTGCTACGAATCTCTTCTTTTTCTCTAATGATGCACGTTCCACACACTGGTTAGTTTCTTATCTACAGTTGTGGTTTTGCTTTTTTACCTCCCCTAGTAAGTCTAACCTAAACCACAACGTCAGTCCTTTTAAGCTGGATCCTCCTCAGGGACGTCGTGTTTTCTCAGGGCTGTCATCACACTCCAGCTACAGCTGGCTTCACGAGGGTCTCTTGCTAACCCTTCAGCAGCCCTTCAGGTGGGGGCCTCAGCCGCCACCGGCCCCCGGGACGCTGCAGGGCTGCAGCTGCTTGGCGGAGCTTCGCTGCGGTCAGCACTCGGTGCCCTGGCTGTTCCTCATTAGCCGAGCCGTCCGGTACCCGAAGGCGCGAAGGGTGCCGGGGACCGGTTGCGGAGCTCGCCCCCCCCCCCGAGCCGCCCCGCTCCACCCGGGATGGCCCCCTCCCTCCCGCTCCCCGGCGGCCCCAATGCGCATGCGCACCGAAAGCCCCGCCCCTCCCATCAGGCCCCGCCCTCTCGGCGCGAGGCGTGGCGTGGCGGCGGTTTGAATCCCGGCGGGCGCGCGGGCAGGCGGCTGGCGCTGTTTCTTGCGGGGATGGCGGCGCTGCGGCCCTTCGACAAGCTCCCGGCGCTCAACTCCGCTGTCTTCCTGGTAGGTCTGGCGGCCGCCCTCGTCGCCCCCGCCATACCCTTCCCGGGGCCCGGCTCGGTGCTCGGCCCTCCCGCACCCTCTGCCGCCGCGGGCCGCGCCTCAGCGGCAACGGCCGTGCCTCAGCAGCCAACGGGTGGTGCTGGCCCCGCCCCCCGCGGGGATAGGCGGCTTGGCTGCGATATGCAAATGTATCTTTTGGGTTGGCCCCGCCCCCGCGGGGATAGGCCGCCTGGCTGCGATATGCAAATTTACCCATGGACTGGCCCCGCCCCCCCTCGGGGATAGGCCGCCTGGCTGCGATATACAAATGTACCCATCGGGCTGGCCCCGCCCCCCGGCGCGGTGGCGGGAAGCGGGGCTGCCCCCGGCCGGGTGCCGCCTGCGGAGCCGCTTCTGACCGTGCTTTTCCTTCTCGTCCCCGCAGCTGGTGGGTTCGGACGAAGGCCTCCAGCAGAAGTTGGCGGAGGCCATCCTCCGAGAGAAGAAGAACTTCAACATCAGTGTGTGAGTGGTTGGGAGGGAGATGCGCCGCCTTGCGGCCCCGGCCGCAGGACCGTAGCGGGGTCGTGCAGGGGCCCTGTGCCGCCTATGGCCAAGAGCGGGAGCCAGAGCAGCGGCTGCGATGCGAATTGACGAGAAGTTACTGGTGCGGAAAACGCACGCGCCGAAATTGCTTATAAATGCAGCTTCTGCCCAAGCGGCGGTAGTTGGAACTGCAGGGCGCTCGTTTCGAAGAACGAACTTGCTCTTGCGAACGCTAGAGCGCACTGCTGCGCAGATGGGGCTGGCGCCTGCGGAAGGCAAATGTCTCTTGTCTTCAGGGCAAGCAGTTTGGGCATGATTGGGGGTGGGAATAATTCTCACATTCATCATGGTCACTGTGCACAGACCGTTGCCCTTTGCATGTTACACAGGTGTTTGTTTAATAAAAGGCAAGGGTAGGAGAGGAGCACGGAGTTATTTTTTTCTCCTGGGAGACAGACATATACAGGAATTGAATATACTGGGCCAAATTGGGACAAGCGCAATGCTTGCAACTACTTGAAGGCAAACGAGTTTTCCTAAAAGATGTCCGTTACTTTTGGTGCTCTTCATAGCCGTCTTCTGGTTTGTACGTACGCATGTGCTTTTCCTCCTCAAGCTATTAAGATGCATTTAAGAATTTGAATTTTAGCTGCGTGACAAGTCCTGTCTTAAAAGCTTGATTAACTAACTTTTTACGATACAATGTCCTTGACAGCTCTCTTGCCAAGACCAAATGAGTTTAGTCAGCTCTTCAGAAGGTGTTTATGTTATTTCGCGGCTGTGGTCCAAGGCTATGCAGTAAAGGCAAACCCAAGTTAATGCTCTATTAGCCAGTTAGAGCGACTGTATTGCTCTGATTATGGCATCTTGGATGTTTGTGCTAACTAATAGTAAATTAATTACCCAATCTTCTATGCAAATCCTGCAGCCTCTGCTGAGCTGTGGAGTATCATAACTAGATGTGTACTGGTACTACAGCTACTACTACAACTACACAAAGGCATGGAAACTTATACTCTACTACAGAGCAAGATAAGTCCCTGGGCTAGTATCACGAGGGAAGTAGATGGCCGTGAGGAAGCAGAAGTCTGTGACAGTGTCATCATGTGTTGTCCCCCCCTGCCGTGTTGGTTTGGGATTATACACGTTACAAAGAAATATGGTATCTTGTCTGGCAAGTCTACCTGCCAGATATAGCTGTTGGGAGAAAAATTTCAGGGCTGCGGTTTTTGTGTCTCTTAACACTAGGAGAGAAAAAAAAAAAGGAAGCTTCTGCAGCACATATCTGGAGGCTGCTGACATCATCTAATGAATGTTGGTTTAAATATAGTAGAATTCCAAATCATGGAGGTTTGGGTCATCCTGCCCCTACCTCCCCCCCCCCCAGGTCCGATATCCTTTTACCACTGCTTCTCCCCAAATTTCACCTTACATTTATAAGCTTGTTTGTGTTGCAGTGTGTCTTTTAAGTGCATTTGGCTCATATCTTATATTAGTTTCAGAGTATTTTTGTTATATCATACCTTCCTCATTTATAGGAAACAAAACACCTTTATTTGGGGACTGGCAGACAAAACTACAAACTGCATGTTATTAATAGATGGGAATGTGTACTGTGGTCTGTGGCTGCTGAGGAAAACCATTAAGTCCTTAAGATTCCCCAAGGAGACCAAAATCAGTGCTTTTCTCTTGGCTTCCCAAGAGGAAGTGGGTTGTGAGAGACTGAAATTCTGGGATTTTTGTTTGTCCAATCTATTTTTCAGGTGATCTTCCAAAAATATGGTGCTGCTAATATTCTTCCCTGTGGAAGGCCCAGATATGCACTACTGAAGCTTTTTTAAAAAATTCTATTTTATTTGTAGTGGGAAGAGACACCAAAAACCCCCACCCTGTAATTTTTCTTCCAACAGCTGTATTGGCAGTGGTGGTATTGTGTAGAAGGACACCTGAACTAACATAGTAATTCCTGACATGGTAAAAGGGATAAAAAGGGGGGTAATGGTATAATAGAAGCTAGTGATAAATTTCTGGTTTAAGATTTTGCGAGTACAACACGCCTTTCTGTAAAGTGGACACCTGAGAAGGTAGTGTCTCCTGTGTGAGCGTATGAGCAGTATCTCTGGAATGTGACAGGATAGCACTGACGTGTTTAAACTGAAACTTGACAGTAAAATATACTAGTAAAGCGTTGGGCTCACTTTGTTAGAAAGGAATCTTCTTAACAATTAAATAAAATGACTATCATACAGATCTGGGCGGAGAAAATGTTTCTGTGAGTCTTGTTATACCCTAATAAGCTTCCCACTATAAACAGCCTTGTCTAGCAAGTATCATTGTGGCTGTCAGCAACTGTGAGTAGGCCGAAGATATGAGAATACCACTTAAAAGTATCACAGTGTCTCTTCAGTGCCTACTTATTTAAGTAATTAGCAGGCTCCCTGGTAACTTGCTACATGGTCAGCTGCCATGGTTATGTGGTTATGGTTAAGTGGATAATGCCTTGCCGAGCTATTTGGTTAAACTGGTAAATTTATTATCTTTCAGTCACCTTGCTACATCTCTCCCCTTACCTTCAGAGAGGGATCACCTTCGGCCCAGGATAGATATGATTGCGTTTATGATTGACATCAAGAGCAAATACAGGTAAAAGAAGGGCAAAAATATGAGAGGGGAACCATATTCTTTCTTGGATTGATGGCTAAATCTACATTTTTACTGTGTTGGAATTGCTGAATAGTGGATTTCAAACCCAAGACTTGCTGTGCTGGGAGAGCTCAGTAATGCATACAGTGGTTATCTGGCCTCCAGCAATGGATCAGGACTGAACCGCTCTGTCCAGTAACATGTCTGTTGTGCACTAAGTTGTCATGGTAGAGAGGACAGATTTATTCCTGGATCTAGACATGGGATGATATGCACTGAGCTTTGGAAAGATGCTATTTGTGAAATTAGATGGAAATGATGGTGGTGCTGTTAAGTTCTGTAATATGCAAATGGCTGATGTGTGCTGGGCAGTGCTACCTAATAACCAGGCAGTTGCTGCGTCTGTGTCCCCAGTTCACGGATACTGCCGGTCAAGTGGGATCAGCACTGCAGGTATGTCTAAGCAAAAGAGAAAGGTCTGCAGGGATTGATCCCTCTTCTCTCATCTTGTGCTCATTTTTGTAGAAATGATATTTGTGTCCCTGGGCCATAAGTAAAGACTTGCTAAGGCACAAAAGGCAGTATTTTATTACTTACTTAACTTGTGACTGATGATACTGGGCCTCTCATTTACCAAAAATGACAGGCCCAGCTGCATACTTACAGCACAGATGGTGCTGCAGAAATGCATTGGCTAGCTCTTCTGAAAGAGCCGAAGTAGTGCTGAAGTCTCGTTGGATGTTAACGAATTTGGATGCTTAGTGTCCGCAAATCATGGAGGACACCCTTCAAACTAAGTTTAACTGTTGAGTCTTGGGTAGGAACGATGTGTTATAGATTATTAAACAGCTGTGGGTATTACAAGGGTCTCTGCTGCCATGCTTTTTGCATAGAGCATAACTCTGCTGGCTCAGAGATCAGCAGATGTTAACATCACTGGTTTTCTAATTGTGCTCCTGAAAGTTATTCCCTTTGGCCTTGTGCTGCACTGGTTTTACCTCCTTGCCCAACTGGATTGTCTGTGTTTTTTTTCAATAGCTTGAAGAATGTCGAAGCTTCTCTAGCTCATGTGGATGTCAGCTTCTTCCTGGGGAAAGTGTGCTTTCTTGTCACTGGGGGTACGTATGGCATCTGCCCTCTTCCTTCTCTCTGAGCAGCAAAACTCGCTGTTGCTTTCCTTAAAACAAGGCAGTGACTTAACTTGAAACAAAACAAAGGAAACCAGTGGCTTTGTTGAAAGCTTTCTTTAATTATTTCTGAACTCATCTGCCTTTTTATATTGTTTTCTTAGATAAAACAGTTCTCTTCTCTTGTGCTCACTTGCTCTCTCCTTTTTGTTTTTGCCAGTCAAACTTCTCTTTTCTGTCCCTAATCCCTGAATATGATTTGTGTTATTGATTTTTACTTTTTTTTTCCTGTGGCACTGCAGAAGTCTGTTCTGTCTGCTCTTGCAGATCTCTCTTAATGATAATCTTAATGAGCAGTGAGGAGTATATGATACTGTGGTAATAAAATGAATCTAAATGGATGAGCTACTAAACTATTAAGTATAGTTTTAATACAAGACTGGTATCCCTGCTGTGTGCTCACTGTCTCCATTGTGCCTTTAATATCTCTTTCCCTGTCCACCCCTGGCCTTAAAAAAAAAAAAAAAAAAAAAAAAAAGCTGAGAAGGTGCTTTTTTGCATACCCTCCCTACTCAGCTCTGAGGAACTGGAGGGGCCAGCCTGTACTGCTCAGTGTTGGAACAGAGATGCTGGAATTTGGGTGTCAGGAGGGCTAATTCTGGGGTGGAAAATAGTCTTGGCATTGTCTTGTGCTATGGTTCTCCTGATGGAGTGAAGACCTTGGAAGCATCACCCTGTGATACCACATGAGCCAGGAGGGCTTCTGATTAATGAGTAGAAGATTCTGCCCCTGCTGACTGATCCCTTATTCAAAATGTTAGTGTTACAGTACTCAGTAATGTAGCGATACTATTCCTGCTGTCAGTATTATGAACGACTTCTGTGCTAATTCCATTGCGCATCTTGTACCGTTCTGTTTGTACTGCTCACTGTTGCCTTACTTGCTGTGGTGCTCTCAAAATTAGCTCTGGATTGTTTTGTGGATGTGGAATTCCCTGGCACTTTTCTTCACTGAATGTTGATCATGGGGCTTGTAATGTGGGAAAACTTTTTCTGTAGTTGGCAGGGTGAATTACTGCAGCGTAGAGATGAACACCATCTGGAAACTTGGAGAAGTCTACTGCAGTCCTGTGCTATTCTGTGAGCTGGAGGTAAGATGCTTATTTGGCGTCTGAAGGGATTTGTGAATTCCACTGCTCTCTGATCCTTAGGAACATCATTACATTAGCAATAAATATACATATGTACGCTACTGTCTTGTGTGTCAGAGACTAGGCTCTTTCTACAAGAACAGTAGAGGTACAGGACTCTGACTGTCCTTGAAACATGTCTTCTAGATTACATGCTCCTTCCCATGCTACTTCAAAGCCTCAGGAAGCGAAGTCTAAATTAACAAAGGCTTCTCTGATATGCAAAGCCTTGGTACACTTGTTCCTTGAGGCATTTTCTCTTCCTAAGAGCCCCTGAGCTATCTGCCATGTGACTGACTCTCTTGCCCATGTAATGCTTCCTGTTAGCCAGCCTTTGTTGCTTCTCAGACTGTTTTGCCATCTGATATGCCACTCTTTCCAATTACCTGCTTGGTCTGAAAAGCTGGAGGGAGAGTTTGGCGTTCAGCGGTAGCACACTTCACTTTTCCATGTATTCATCGTTCCACCCTCAGAGACTGCTTCCCTACCAGCAGGCAATATCTGTGCCTTTGGCGAGGCCTTAGGTGTTTTCAGCTGACAGCACTGTACCTGCCTTAACATTAGGGGAGTAAATGGGCCTGTTTGGGGTTTTCTGTAGCTAGCCACTCTGAACCATACTTAATGCCTGCTCTGGTTCTTTCTTTTATGATGGGTTAGCACTACTCTTCTGTTGATTAGATAATACTAAATAGTATTAAATAATTTCTCCATTTCATTTCCAGTTGGAAGGGATACGAGTTGCCACTGCTCAGCGACTTCTCCGGATGTTACAGATCTGTGCTGGTCACGTACCAGGAGTTTCAGCCTTGTCCTTTAGCTTGCTGATGAGGCGCTCTGCTGATGAATAGCTTCTCATTGTGAGAATTCAGCCACATTCGTCAGTTTGTTCACTCCAGGCATTCAAGCTGGAATCACATTGGGAAGCTTTTTTGCCTGGCTTGTCATGACCACTTGTACAGAGCTGTTCCTAGTTGGTAATCACTCAAGAAAAGTTTGACTCCTGTCCAGTGGAGTGATCATATAGGTGCTGGGGGGAGGGCAGATTGAATTGGGGGTTCCTATGCATTATTACATCTGCATCCCATTTCATGATCAAGTCTGAGTTTCACGCACTTTGCCAATGGCCAGGAGCTATGAGTTTTACTGAGAGAATATCAGAAGAACAGGCCACTATCCCAAATGCTGTGTGTCACGGTTGAGTGTCTTTGTTTCGGTGTCTCCAAAATACTAGAGAAGAGGCAGCAGGCTCTTGCTTCCTTTCAGTTGAAATGCAGCACCTTGGGGCTAACGTGAAACCTCGCTGCCAGGTTTTGTCTCCCCACGAAGAGAAGAATGGGGAAGGCAGGCTGTCCTGCAGCTTCTAGATAGGCTGCAAGTGGCAGGAAATGATCCAACTGTGTGAGCCTCTGCCCAGTGAAAGGCTCAGTATTCCCATGCCTGATATCTAATTGGGGAGGAAGAGACTAAAGAAGATAATCTAGCACTTTAGCTTTCTTTTAGATCTCTAAAGAAAAAGGCTCCATCTAGCAAGCCCAGGATAACAAGCAACTCCAGTCTACCAAGCCCAGGATAACCCTAGCAACCCAGCCGTCGGGGCTGACCGGAGGCTGGACTACAGCAACCTACAGAAAACACACATTGTCGCTTGCGCGCTGGGCGTATGCTGTGTGTAATCCCACAACTAACAGGTTCTTGTCAGCGGTAATTCATGCCTTATTCTTACTGCAAGTCAGTAGTATGTTTTGGAGTTTTAAGTTAATAAAATGTATAATATTTAATAATTGGTTGTATGCTTTTTGTTTAGGTACGTGGCACGGGCTCTAAAACCTACAAATGCTTGCCCTGGTTTGCCCTGGCAGCGAGGCTGGTCCTTGCTGGCAGTTTGAACTTCCAGTTAGCTGGTGGGCTGCAGTCACGGTTTCAGCCACGTGGTGGTGGCAAAAGCTTTCCAAATACAATCCTTCCTGCATACCGAGTGGAGCCACCTTCCAGAAGACAGTGTTTCTTGAAGTGTGAGGTGTTTCTTTCCCAGAATTGCATGCAAGGTAAAAACAAAGCCTAGAGAGAATGTGTTAAGCTCCCTCCGGTTTAATTTTTTTTAATCCCTAATGGTCTGCTTTAATGTTCGTAGGTGCAGAGCTCTAGCTGTGTGTGCTGTTTCGCTTAGCTTGTTTCCAACATCTGTCTGTGAGCAGTAGAAAGCAGAAAGCAGCACCACAGGCTTAATCGGCTGTGAGGGTTGGCAGTCCTTCCAAAGACAGCTCAGCAAGGCACAAAGCCTGTATCCTTGCTCAGAGGACACACAAATCCTAGCTCCGCTTGTATTGTTGCTGGTGGGGGAGGGCTAGGTTGGTTGTCAGCTGGAACAAAAGGAGCTAAACCATTCAGCTGTGTTATGGTGCCCAAAAGGGCTGGACTCTGGCTAAAACCCAAAGGAGAAAGACGTGCAAACTCGCGGCCGTGTAAGAAGGATTGGGAGCTTAATGGGCATGCCCTACTTTCAGCTAGCTTTGTGGTCCAGGCAGCACTAGCCAGGGCTTTGCCTCTGGAGAGGGGCAATCGTCCTGAGAAACAAGTTTCTCTGTTGGTTATGCTGTCTCAGCCTCGCTCTCGCTTTGGGTCCCTCAAATGAGACCATGGTTTAGAATAGACTGGTTTCGATTTGCTCTTGATGTGCAGGTGCAGTCTGGGGGAGGGAAGGAAGGGCTGCGGCACGAAATGAGCCATTCTTTCGTGTCCTCCACAACTGCTGTAAGGTAAGGAGACTTCCGTCTCCTTGGTCGCTCTCTGGTTGCCTCAAATAACTATTGGACTCGGGTAAAATCCCTTTGGCCTCAAGAGTAATTTCGCTGTGCTTTCTTAACTGGTGAAAACGAAACTTTCTTTGGTTCACCCAGAATGCTTTGTAGCAACCCACACGTGCTGCTGTCCATCCCTGTGCCTTCAAGCGTAGGGCATTTTTTTTTTTTTTTTCCACTGCTATGTTTCAGATGTGATATTTCTTTCCTTCTACTACTTTCAAAGAAGAAAGATGCTGTTTGTACTTCCTACAGGTGGTTGAATCCCAGCTGGTACAAAATAAAATCTAGTTCCTTAAGAGCAGCATCTCGCTTCACCTTGGGGCAAATATTTTTCTTACTCTTAGGAAAAAGTCTTTACTAGAACTGGCAGGGGAAGTGGAGCGTATCTAAGAATATGACACTGTGTCTCAGGTCCATCATGTTTTACAACCAAAAGTGGTTGGGACACATCTAAAGCTACAGCTTCAACTATGTAAATACCTCTAGGAACTGTCAGCTGTTAGTTTAGGCAGGCCGTAACGCTGCCCCTACCAGAGAAGACAAGGCAGCCGAGGGTATCTTTCATCCAGACGGAGTAGCCAGGGCTAACGTTTGGTAAAGGTCTTGGGAAACTGGTGCTTGGATGGGGATCAGAGGCAGGGGAGGCCTGAGGCTGAATTAAGGCTAGTGACTTAGGTTCCGTTGTGTTTAAACATCGCGGAAGAGTTTGCCAAGATGGCTGAAATGTAAGCTAACAGAAATATTTTGGAGTTACTTCCTTTCTCTTCCTCTTTATGTTGCCTCAGTTCCTCATCCCTGTGGAGATTTACCAAGAGAAATCCCCCCCTCTCTTTGGCAAAGAGTACCCGTGAGCATTGCTGGTTTGACTGTCTCAGTTTGCAGACGTGTTTTAGTTTGTCAGCTATGTCAGCAAGATTAGTGTCAAAGGGGTTTAATTAGCGTAGAAGACCTTGCACCAATTACACCAGTGTAAGCTTCGCTCATGCAGTGCTTTTCTTTTGGGTGGAACTGAATGAGGCTGTAATAGGGTCTCTTTCGCTACGGCAGGCCAACCCACAGGATTTTGCCTTCAGTCCAGTCACCTGAAGTCAAGTTTTTGTATCCTCAGCCTGCGAGCTGAGCTGCTCACGGAGGTGGTCTGTGAGAGATCTTGGCACAACTCAGCTTGGTTGGCATTACCTGTTGGGATTATAGCGCTCTGCTAGCCTGGGTTTTCCAAGGGAAGGGGTTTTTTTGCTGGCTTTGCCACACTAGCAGTTAAATCAGACCAACTTATAAGCATGATAAGACATGATGTGCTCGGTCCATACTAACAGGAGAGAAAGTCTGTGTGCTGATATGGCACCTGTAGTAAAAGATATCTCTGTCCTGGAACAAAGATCAGAGATAAACCCAGCCCTGGGGATTTATTTGTCCCTCCAAACCTTGAAACTGGTGATAGAAGTTTAGAGTCAAGGCCACCTCTAATACTTACTTTGGGGACTGCTTAAAACTGGATGTGGCTGCTTGCCAAGACCTGTAGTCCGATGGGGCTGGCTGGGCTAGGTCAGCAGCTGTGGTCATGCTGCAGGAGCTGCTTGGTAGCTCTCATCGTGACCACTGTTCCACAGCAGCAGTGGACAAGAAGGGACTCCTGCTCTGCTGCCTGGAGCTGACCTGCGGAGCTGTGGCAAAGGTACCTGCTTTGCTGGCAAAAGCAAAGGAAATGCTTTCTCCTGTGGGGTTTTTAACTTGTCTTGATTTTTCAGGAGCACTGGGCTTTGCTCTGGCGAGATTTCAGCAGCTCCATCTCCATTCAGCTGGCCCAGATCCCCTGGCAGTCTCCTCTGCACGCTGAGTGTTCTCCACTTTCCACCCTACGCTGGTGTGCAGTGTTGCTGTGGGCTGCTGAACAACTGCCACTTTCCATTCAGTGACCAGCTGTCCTTCACTGGTGGGGAAAAGTGATTTATATGCAAGAGAAAGCAATAGCTGGCACAGCCCGGAGCTGGGAGCCAGAAACGCTGGGCTCGTTTTGCCTCTGTGGCTGATTTCTTGCATGACCCCAGGCACGTGCGTTAAAATTCACTGTGCCTCACTTGCTCTGCCTCTACTGCAGGAGCTGTCCTGGCTTGGAGGGGTGTGGTGAGGGCGAACTGACAGTGCTTTGGGGTTCACAAATCTGGAATGGGGTGGAAACATTGGGGAAAAAAATTTTTTCCTAATTAGCAGAGTTTGATTCTTTTTTTTTTTTTTTTTTTTTTTTTTGTACCTAAGTTCTGGGGGAGTAGGGTTTGGTGGGACCTGCCTGCCGCCACCTCCCAAGGTTGGCTGTGTTTTGTGCTGCTTACCTGCCTGACTGCTGCCTCCTCATAAGCTGTTGCAGCATGGTTGGGTTTTGTTGTGAACTGGAACAAAACCACCCTCTGAAACGCTGAAATTCCCTGCGCAGTTCAATTATCCTTGAATTGGCCGGTGGGAGAAATCAAAGTCTCTGGATCTCTTCCTCCCTGATAAATATTAATGCGGCGCGGTGATGCTAGGCAGGACAGCATCCCCTCGGGTCGGCTCTGCGCAGGAGGGGCCGTCTTGGCCGTGAAGAACCGGTGCGCGAGAGAGGTTGTGCGCAGGGGACTCGGGAGCGATGCGACTTGCTCAGGTTCCTTGGCAGCTGAGTAGCGCGGGCTCCTGGCCCGTGCTGGGCCACGTTTCCCTTGCCACGGGCTCCTTCTGTGGGAGCTGACACGTGCCGCGATGCTGACATCCCTCGAGCTCACCGCGTGGCGGGGCGTTTTGTGAGGAGCCAGGAAAGAGGCCATGCCCGTCCCCCCGCCCCGCTGCCTCCTTTGCCGAGGGAAGTCAGTGGTGTGTGAAAGAGAGCCCATGTTTTACATACGCACAGGCTGCCTCCTCGCCGCCAGCCCAGGTGCAGCTGCGGGCTGGGCCCGAGAGCCCTGTGGGCTCTGCGTGTCACGGGAAGGAGCACTGAGGTGGGGCGAGGACAAAAACAAAGAGAGAAGCCACCTCCCCTCGGGAAACCTGGCCCCGGTGCACAGAAGCTGCTCTGTCCTTCGCATCCTGCCACCCTCTCCGTGCTACAAGAACCTGTGCCAGGGCCAGCTGAAGCACCCGTGCTTGAGAGTGGTCCCCATGCAGGAACGAGGCAGAGGCACGCTGGCAAGCATTTGGGAAGACCTAAAAAGCCCAGTTAGCATTAAACACGCTAAGGAGGCTTCCCCATTTTCTGGCAGCATGGAGTACTCTCCTTTCCTGTCTTCCCGTGGAAGCTCTCCGGTCCCCCTGTGTGCCCACCCTGTGGTGATGGGGTGACTGTGCCGTGCTGCGGCTGGGCCTGCCTGGCTCCTGCCCTGCTGCCTAGCTCATTGCAGCGCTCGGGTTGGCGAAACACCTTGGGTAAGGGTCAGCGGTCCTTGCGGCACTATCGCTGTCTGCTCTGGTCAGCTCAAAGCTCTCCTGAGCCTCTGCGCTGGCTGCTCTCCTAGGTTTGTTGGCAGCGTTGGCATTGCCCCAGCGTCAACACTCATTCCCCCTGCCCCCTGCTATGTTTCCTTTTCTTGCTCTTCCAGAGATGACAGATGTGAAGCCAGGGCTGCGTTTGACTCAGCTTGGTACGTAACAACCTGTGGCTCGTGCTGCAGCGGAGCACCTCGCTTCAAAGCAATGTGCCAGCATCAACCAATTAATCCTCATTCCCCTGTGGGACTGAGGGGTGACTCAGTGCCTCGTGCTGTTATGCTGAGAGGCAGAGGGATCAAAGGCACTGGAGCTGGGGAAGCCCTGGGATGCACAGGGTCGCTCTGTGCTGGCACGCTGGGCACCTGTAGCCTCAGTCTTGCACGCTTCTCTCCAGGGCTTTGCCCAGGCTCCTTTTAAGCCAGGCAGAGAAGGGCTGAAAGGTCTGCTACCTTAGAGGTGGGGCTGGAGCTGCCTTCACCTCACTTTGCAGGGAGTGTTTTTACTACCTGGCGCTCCCTTTTGATCTTTTCCATCCTGTTGCCCCTTCATTATAACTCGACTTGGCCATCCTGAGCAATTCTCCCTCATGCTCCCACCTATAGGTCCTTCACGCCTTCCCGGCATCCCTGCTCAGCAGGCGTGGGCGTCCGGGTGAAAGGCAGGAGCAGGGAGGCTTAGGCACCATGGAGATAGAGCTGGTGTGGTGGTCCCCCTTGGGCTTCATGACCCATATTGAGCTGCGCGCCAGGCCCTGCTGGCATGGCATGGTGGCCCTGTAAAAGTGCAAACAAAACCCCAACAACTGGCCTTGGGCTGCCCTGGCATCCATCGTGCTGCCGCCTGTGAGCTGCTCCCAGGGAAGGGAAGGGGAGTTGCTGGCGCGCAGATGTTGCATAATACTGACCTAGTTCAAACACAAGTTTGCGAGCTGGGAAGCGTTTGCCCAGCCTGCAGGGAAGAGAAAACCCCTCCAGGGCCAGGGCTGCTGCACCGCGTCCTCTGCTCTGAGTTGTGAAGGAGATGAAATGTGAAGTGTGTGCTTCCTCCAGAACCTGGCTCTTCCCTCTTGTGCAGGTTGCACGTGGAGCATCACCTGCACGAGTCCCCTCTGCCTGTGCATGAGCTGTGGTTCAGTTGAGCTCAGCCACTGCATGGGACTAATACATAGTGATGGTGTCCTATAAATTATATAGTCGGTGTGTTCGCCATCTGCTCTGTGCTGAAAGCTGAGTGTGATTGAGACCTTCCCCCCTTCCCAAAGCTTGACTCTCTTGCAGAGCTTGAAATGTGAGTGGATCTCCTGTAAGTGGTTCTGATTGAATCAGGTAAAGAAGGAATTTTTTAAGCAGGCTGCACCCGAAGTGAGAGCTGAAGCATAGGCCAGCATCCTATTGCCATTAGAGTATGAGTGAAGAGCAAGTCTGATTTCATGCTAATTAGGTTCTAAAGGGAGCGAATCTTGATTGCAGTGGTCATATCAAAGAATCAAACCAGTAATGCAAAAAGCAAAGGAAACCCCAGAGTGATTCATATGAGAAGGGGAAATAAAGACAGTCACGGAGGAAGAAGGAGTTTGAGGGGGACTGAATTGTTCTGCTGCCCAAAAGCAGAGGGGATTTGAATCAGATTATCCTCATTAGATGTCTCTTGAAAGCATCATCAAGCCAAATGAATGGTCCGGGGGAGAGCTTGCAGGCATGGTATCTGTGATTATCACCAGGCATTTACAGTCCTAGTTCTCTAGCTTAGAGACAAGATTATTAGGGGGTATAAAGCTGTATCTGCCCTCAGCCTCTAATGTGCATTTTTAGGGTGGGTGATGGGAGATACTACATTGCCGCGTGGTTCCTTGGAAGCCTGCCTGCATCCTCTGGTGGCCCAGCCCTCTGTGGTGCTGTGGGTGCAGCGTGGAGTGGGAAGGCAAGTGTGAGCCAGGGAGCTGTGCCAGCCAGGAGATGCAGCCTCCCCGGCGGACTGTGGCGGAGGGCAGGACCTCCCTCATGGGTGCTCTCACTGAGACAGAAAATGGGGAAAGGGATTTTTGGAGGGGAGATTGTGTCCGCCTGCCTCAGCAGTACCGCTTGCTCCCCCCAGCGTCTCCCTTCCTGTGGCAGCCTGTGCTGGTGCGACTCATCCTTCTTCCAGACAGAGCCTCTGAGGCCCTGAAGGCTCAGAAGTCGGCGGGGCTGTTACTGGGGGAGCTGTGGGGAGGACCCTGCCTTTGAAAGGGAATCGATGGACTTTGCCCACAGGTCCTGTGGAGGCTGGGGGGTAGAGCACGGCACGGGACTGCTGGCAGGCTCTCTCCACCTCCCCAGCTCTCCATCCCCAGCAGCCATCTCCCCCCCCTTTCCTCTCCTTCCCCACCCAACGCGTCGCCCCCCTGTTGCTTCTCCAGGCTTTGGCAGGACAGCTGAGGCATCGCACCCAGATGCCGGCCAGGAGAGCAGGGGCATGGGCCAAATCCTCCCGTCAGCTCTCTCCTGCATGACATCCTTAACGCAGCCATTGAAATTTGTAACATTATTCTGCATTTAAGCCAGCCTTTTTTACACCAGGCTGGCACCCAAAGGTCCGTGAGAAGCCAGAGAAGGGTGCGGAGGTACTGGCAAGCGCAGTGATGCTGCCGCAGACTAACGAAAAGCTGTCGGCATGGAGGTGCTTCGGCTGGAGAAGGAGGAGAGGGGAGGCTGTCAGCTGGAGCCTCGCAGCCGACAGCATGGCGGTGACAAGCTCGCTGCCGCAGGCAGCCGGACGGCCACGGGGCCTGCTTCCCCTTAGCGGAAACGTGCTTCCTCGCTTCTCATCCCAGATTGTGGCTGCCCTCATGCCCGAACACGTGCCACTCATTCCTCCTGCAGCACTGTGCTCCCTCTCAATGCTCCGGGGATGAAACCAGCTTGAGTTTGGCATCTGACCCGGCCAGGCAGCCTATGGTCAAAATCCCTGTACTCCCTCGGCTCGGCTGCTTGCGGGGCATCGTCCGGCAGTGATGAACAGAGAAGTTGGAGCTCCCCGGCACTGCCCGGGCCCGGGGTGGTGAGAGGCTGCAGGGCAGCCGCAAAAGCCAGCACAGGGACTCGTTCCTGGAGCAGTGGTTAGTGCTGGAAACCACGCAGGCTCTTGTACCTTGACTCCTGCTTATGTTGCTGCAATCTGCAAGTGCCACAGGAATTTTGGGGGGGGGGGTTGGTGCGTTCTGTTCCCCATTTGAGCTGTGCTTTAAGTTAGCCGGGCAGGCTGCTGGTTTTTAGTCCTCTCCGTTAGGATGGCTCCCATGGCCAGTGCTGAGGAGCGTGACTGCGGAGCAGCCGTGATGGGGCTGGGCTGCAGTTGTGAGGGGCGGTGGGGTGTTACTTGTGTGCGGGGAGGAAGGCTGGTTGGATGGCAGGCAGCAGAGTAAATTGCAACAAATGGGTGCAATCAGGACAAACATAATTTCTTCTGTGCTGGAACTGCTTGCAGGCACCTTCCTATCGTCTCAGGTTGCCTTCTTGTTCAGGTGTATTCACCAAACCATTCCTGTGCGTGAGCTGGGGCTGCAGCTCTCCTGTGAGCAGTTCACTGTAACTAAGCGCTATGCAAAGTGCCATCGGGGCTGCTCAGTTTAGTTTTGACTTCCAGGCTGACCCAAGCAGTTTCCTGTCCCTCGCTGCTGGAGCAAGCTGCAAAGGGCGGGGGCGCAAAGGGAGACAGCCCCTTGCCTTCAGTGGGCTTAGATTTTTGGCTCTGGAGTTGTCTGCTGGAGACCTCCATGCCCTGAGAGTGCAGCGGTGGGGCTCCCCGCTGCAAGTGCCGGGGAGGTTTCTGCGCTCAGCCTGGCATGCCAGGGAGGTTTCTGCCCCAGCGTACGCATGCCTGAACCAGCTGAACCCACCTGCTTGGAGGTTTGTAGTACGCCAGTGCATCGCCTTCAGCCATTTGTTTCTGTTCCAGTGCTGGAGGTGCTGCCCAGCCCTGCCAGGGCACGTGAATGCTCCCTAAGCAGCCGCAGGCGAAGCTGGGGAGGCACTTGGCCTCCACTCACTCACCCAAGGGGGTCAGCATGAGCTCCCACCCATCCTTAGGGTGGGGATGGGGGCAGCATCCCTGCTGCAGGCAGAGGGGGCAGGGGGATTTGCTCACAGGGACATCCAGGCAGAAGAGCCGGGCTCAGCAAACAGCGTCTCGCTCATGGTATGGGGGGGCTTGTGAGAGCCCCAGCAGCATCCAGGGACCCAAGCCTCACTACGAGAGTCCCACCGCACTCTGCAGAGCAGCAAGAGCAGCCAGCGCACTGGCTGGAAACACCCCTCGCCACCCCCCCTCCACGCCTGCTCCTGGCAGGGGAGGTCAAGGGCGCAGCTCCCCAAGGCAGGATTGGGGAGCGGAGGGTCCTGCACAGCCTCAGTGCTGCTGTGTCCCTCTTGGGGTCTCTGGAGCAGGGAGGGGGAATGGGCAGAGGGAGCTTGAGCCCAGGCAGTGCTGACCCACAGCCCTCCCTCTGCAACCCTGGTGGGGTCTTCAAAGGGCAGCCCACTGTAGAAACCTAATTTGGGTGCTCAGCATGATCCCTAGAGAGGTCCAAGTCCCCTTGCAGAGGGAGCCAAGGACACCTGCTCATTTTTCCTTAACCTCATGGGCAAGCACAGCTCCAGGGGCTTTTAAACAAGATGGGGAGAAGACAAGTGATGTTCAGCAGAGCTGGTGCCACTGGAGCACCACCCCACATTGTGCAGGTGTCTGAGCAGTGCCCCAAAAATCGTTGGTAGGAAGCAGACCACATATGGAGTGGTCTGGGTTTAGGGTGTTGGTGAATCTCTTGAAGCCTTTATTTTCCCACCTTTATTCCCAGATTTTGTCCCTAAGCCCAGCTGGCTTTGAGAAGGCAGAGCAAAGGTGGGGCTGAGCCATGCTGTGGCGCCCTGGTGGATCCCAAGGAGGAGGTTTGTGCCAGAGCCCTGGGAAACCAGCTCCTGATAGCCATAGTGGGACCTTTCAGGAGGGGGTGCTTCCCACCAGCTGGCGCAGAGGCGCTGGGAAGGGGCGCGGGGGTGAGGTGCCGAATGTACTTTGGGGGTTGGCTGCAACCAAAGCCTTCCAGCAGCACCATCTGGATGCAGGGCAGATGTCGGGCTGTGCCGAGGCGTTCCCAGGGTGTTGGGTGCATCCTGTCGGAGGTTTGTCCCAAGGTAACTGGGTCTGCTTGATAAACACCTCGCAGCTTCTCTGATCGACAAGCCTTTGGGTTTCCGGTGTGCACGAGCACAAGGTGAACTTTCGGTGGATATTTTCTGCTACGGGCGGTTCTGCAAGCGCGTGCGTGAGTCACTTCACCCACCCCTGACACCAGAGGAACCGCTCACACGAGTCTGGTTGCTCATGTGTGCACGAGCACTCGTAGGACGCTGCTGTCCCTCCCCATGCCCGGGATCACCAGCGCTGCCCTGTCCCTTGCTGGGCTCTCCACAGGGATCCTGGCAGCTGACCTTGGCCAAAGCCAGCCCTCCCGGTGCACGGTTAGAGCAAACAGCATTGGAAATCGAGCTCTCCAACCCCAGGATTAAGACATAACTTTTAAATAGCTCGTTTGATATCTTTGCTGGTTTATTTGTTTAATAAAAGCACTTAGTTAGCTGGAGTCCCAGGCTCCTGGGGCTTTCGTTGCTCTGCAGAGGAGATAAGAAAAGCACATTTCCTTATCCAGTGAGTCATTTTTTCTGCTCTTTAATTATGCATTTGTGCTATTATCAAGCGTATTCAGCTCTTAGATGCAAACAGTTCAAACTACTCACCAAGCTTTAACTTTTGCTGCTCCAAAAACGATCAATAGCCGTTAACGAAGGGCAAGGGAGGCAAAGATGGGGGAGATGAAGAGGGGGATGGCTGATGCCCGGAGCCGGCCGGGCAGCCTGGGCCACGCTGGTGAGCAGGCACACGTGTGAGTGCCGCTGGGGAAGTCAGCGGTGATTTTCTCCATGAGTAAGCGTTATCATGTGTGAATTCAAACATTGTTTTCTTGGCCCAGGAGTCAGCAGACGGGCCAGGAAGGGAGCATGAAGGAGCTGTAGAGGGGGATAAAGAGGGCTTGGAAAATGGGAGGGGATAGGGTAAGATCGATCGCGGCAACGAAGCCGCAACATCCTTCCACGTCATGGGACCTGGGAGCACTTTATTTGCAGGAGGACATCATGGCTGCCCATCCCCAGGCTCCCCGCCGTGCATTCGCAGCTTCGGGTTTTCACTCCAGGTACCAAAACAGGGGCAAACCTCACCTTCGGTGCCAAAAGCGACATGTAGGTACCTTGGTTTGGGCTTTCTGTGGTGTGTATATTTGACCAGAGGGGTCACAGAGTTAATCTGTAAGAGTGGTACAGGAGATGCCAGGACCCATTTCCCCACCCCTGCATTAAAGCCGAGGAGGGAAGGGCGAGGGGAGGGAGAGGGGCAGGGTGACAGTGCTGCAGCGGGACCCAGGGGAACAGGGGCTGGAGGTCGCTGAGAGACAACTGAGGCAGGGGAAGCACAGCAGAGGGATTTCAGGGGGGGGGAGGCCAAGAGGGGGATGATGGATGAGCATCCCCCTTTGGGAAAAGGAGACCAGCAGGTGGGAACAGCCCAGGGCAAGAGGAACAGCAAAGCCTTTGGAGCAGGGAGCTGTTTCAGGGGCAGGTGCACTGACAGAGCACTGGCTGGTTTGTGGGGGCTCTCTGCCTCCGTGCACGGCTCCAGCCCCAACAGCCCACCAAGGCAAGATGTTTTCTACTCCCTACTCCTTACCCTTATGCTTCTGTGAGCTGCCTGCCAGGGACAGCAAGCGCTCCGGGTGCCCTCTCCTCCCCGGGGCTCTCCGCTGTGGAGCTCGGATGTGGCCTGGAGCGAGCCTGACCTTTTCTCCTGACCCCTCAGCCCTCCCTGCTGTGGCTTTCTGACCCTGTGGAGATGCTCCTGGGGCACCCTGCTGCTGGATGCATGCCCAGCCTGCTCCTGTGCTTGCACCACAGCCCCGCTCCTTGCCCGGGGTGCACGAGAGGCAAGGAGCCGGTTGAGGTGGGATACGGAGAGACGTCCTCCCCTAGCAGATACCTGTGCAGGGGCAAGTGCCGCCTGTGCAGGGGCAAATGCAGCCTGTGCAGGGCAAGCATCGAAGTGGAGGGTGCCAAGCTGGCCATGCCGCTTGTGGCTTCAGAGCTCAGTGCTGCGCTGAGAGAGGGAAGTGCTCGGCGTGCCCCCGCTCGCTTGGGGAGTTTTACTTTGACTAAGAAGGAGGGGGAATAACTGAGTCACAGGTGCGGGAATGGTGGCTGGGCTCTCACAGCTCCTTGCAGGAGCCCGCAGCCCCCTGGGCTTGCCATGGCCATCCCCTCCGGCACGGCGCAGCCGGGCAGAGCGCTCCCCGGCAGCCAGGCACGCGTGCACGAGTGCAAGGGGCGAGGGAGTGAGTGGCCGGGCACGCTGGCTGGAAAGGGAAGTGAAATCACAGCAGGCGTGGAGCCGGCAGGCAGCGACCGGTTTTGGTTGGGACTTTCACTCGCCCGGAGCCCTGCAGTGCCCGGTGGGGAGGGCTGAGACAGTGCTGGGGCTGCTTCAGTACCATCCTGGTGCAAACCACCCTCCGGGGATGCTGTCGGCAGGAGGGAGATGTGGCCAGGGGGCGGCTCCTGCCCAGTGGGGCATGGGGTGCTGGAGAGCCGTGCTTGGGCTGCAACCCAGTGTGGGGAGCTGGTGCCTGTGTCCCACACGGGTCTTCAGGGTGTGGGGTGCAGAGGTTATGGGCTCAGCTTGCCCCAAAGCCATTGGAGAGGGGCAGGCACATACAGGGACCAAGTCCTCTGGCCTGTCTCAGAGGAGCTGGGTTGCCCAGTGGGGATGCCTGGTACTCTGCCACCTCGAGCCAGAGCATCCTTTGGCTTTTCTCCTCCTCCCCTTCCAGCCTCAGTTCAGGACAACAAGTGGCAGAGACCTCACTAGAAAGAGCCCAGAGGCCGTGGCTGCAACAAGGATGGGACTCCAGAAGTGAAGCCCCATTAGGGCTCTCCCATCCAGGACAGGTCTCCTGCACTGCTTCCTTCAGCTGAGAGGAAGCCAGCAACTGCGGCTGGTCCCTTTCTTTCCTACGGGATGAAGAAAAAGGGGATGTGACTTTTGTCTGGTAAGGATGGAGAAGAGCCACCTGCAGTACTGAAATCCATCAATTATCCACATCAGATCTCAAGCATCGGGCTTGCACATGTGGGTACCAGTGGCAGGACAATTCTCCTGCTTCTGATCAGGAATACCTAAGACCATTAAGGGTCTATTTAGTCCCTTCCACGGGTATGGGGACCAGACTTACTTGGGGTGACCCACTTTGCCCGTGCCCATGCCCTGGGAAGTTACTGAGCAGAGCCAGATCTGAATCCTGGAGAATGAGACATAGTGCCAAGGGGCTGGGAGGGTCCTTGCCATGGGTCTAGATCTGGGATGGAGAGAGCAAGGTGATGGCGAGAACCATCACTAGTAGGGATGGAGAACGCACACCAGTTGGCCTGCCCGCGTGGCAATCATTGACAGGCCCTGTTCTGGGGGCAGTGGGAGCTTTGGAAAGGGGAAACCTCAGTGCCCCTGCCTTCTTTTCTCCTCCAGTCCTTTTCTGCATTTTCTATCCAGACTGGACCCATGGCCCTGGGATGGGGTCTTGTAAAGATCTGGGCACAGGAAAGCCTCCTGTAGGCACTGGAGGATGCTCAAGGGACTTTTTGCTGGCCGGAGAGGGAGGGTGCAGGCTGGGGGCCATGCCTGGGCTGGGGGCGATGTATGGGTGGGCTGGGGAAGGGCTGAGGAGGTGACACCATGGGGCTGGATCACCGTGCTGCTGGGCACAGGGTGCTGCGTGGCTGGGGTATGCCAGGGGCTGCGGGGATTTTGGAAGTGTATTTTGGAGGAGAAGGGTAGTTTGAGGGTGCATTGCATGGGCAGGCAGGGGTAGGGCTTGGGCGCTCGCTCTCCTCCTCCCCAGTGAAGATCCGCCCCAGGGCAAGCGCAGCGATCTCGAGCCCCAAGGGAGACGACGCAGCTTGACAGACTGTATCTCCCTCCGACACGGGGCCCCGGGGCACTGCGATTTCACACTCGGGTGGCCCCTTCGCCACCACGCCATGCGGGAGCCGGGCTCTCACTCCCACTCCACCATGTCCTCGTCAGGAAAAGCTGCCGCTGCCTCCTCCTGCCTCTCCTCCCAGTGCTTCGACCTCCTGACCAGGTCCTGCGTCAAGTGCTCCGACTTGTTCAAGGACAACACAAGTAAGGGGACGAGGGTGGCCGGGGACAGAGCTCGCTGGGGCTGGGTGGTGGTGGGCCAAGGGGTCTGGGGGCACCCCGGGGTGTGGGCAGGTGGAGGGGACCTTCTCCTGCAGATGGCGATGGGGGTGGTGACGGAGGATGGAGCGCTGCCTTCACCTGAAGGAGGAGGAGGAGGAGGGAGGAAGAGGGCAGCCAGTTCCAGTGAAGGGAATGTGGTGTGGGGAGAAGAGGGATGGTCCAGCCCAGTGTGGGGGTCACAGCCTGCCCCAGGGGTGACCATGGGAAGAGCAGGATGCCATCATCTCACACCAGCCAGGAATGGCAGTGGATGGGACGAGGGTCCCATCAGGCAGGGGGACGGCTCATTGCGGGTGGTGGGTGGGTGGCGGTGAAGAGCCACTCTCCTTCCCCACCACCGCAGCCCCGAGGCCGGCTGGCCTGGTGGGTAACGCTGCTCCCCTCCTTCCCTCGCCCCAGCTCTCCCCCTCCTGACACTGCCGGCGTCTCGCCCCACAACAGAGCCCACCCGCCCAGCGCCCACCTCCGCCCCAGCACCCACCCTCCCCTCGGTGGACCTGCCCAGCACCCTCCTGATCTTCGGGGTCCCGGCAGTGGTGGGGGTCATCCTGGCTCTGGCTGCCCTCTGGGGCTTCCTGGCTTGCAAGGTGGGGAAGCGGAGGAGGAAGAGGAAGGCGGCGGACGAGGAGGCCGAAGGTAGGGGACCTCTTGTTCTCCCTGTCACAGCACCCTGAGGACCCTGGGGCAGATGGGATCACTTTCTGCCAGCTCTCCTGAGGCACACCCCTGTCGAGGCCAGCTCCTTCACCTTGACATGGGCTCAGCGGGCACCCTGGGGCATTTTGGGGCAGCTGAGCCGCCCCCTGAGTGACGGTGTCCCACATCCCCTGGGAACCCACACCTGCACCTGACTGCCAGTGCGACCCTGCTGAACCATGCCTCCCTTTGCCGGGTCTGCCTGTGCCTTCACTTGCTTAAAGCACCTGCTGGCACCATCCCCACTCCATGGGGGGCATGTACGGAGCACTGGCGAGGAGCCCCTCCCTCTCCCCCAGGAGCCGGAGGACCACGGGTGGAGTGGGGGCTGTGGGGGGAGCAGTGGATGTCTGGTGATGGCTCTGGAGGGACCCTCACCCCCCCAGTGCTGCAAATGGGGGTCCCGTGTCGACCGCCCAACTTGCCGTTCCCACTTGGGATGCCCGGTGCCCTCCAACGTGCACCCCAAAGACCCTGATGGTGTCAGGGCCAGCCCCATTGGCAGGACACCAGAGCACCGTGTGGGGTCCCCCCAAAAGGCATCAAAAACAAGGCTGGGGGGCGAGGGCTGGGGCTGAGCCTTTCCTGGCAGAGTGTTTCCAGGGGGTGAGGCCATGATGCCTCATGGCCGCCCACCTTGTTGGGGCATCATCCAGGGACCAGGCGGCCATTTCCTCCCCCGGGAACCCCCGCCCCAGCGCTGACTCAACCCTGGCCACTCTTCTTGGAAGCAGTGTGGCCTGGCTTCCCCCCTCCCCATCCCCAGGCAGGGGGTATGGCTCCCTGAGACCCCCGTGAGGGGCCACGCCAGGGGATGCTGGCACCCACCACCACCCCACCAGCCGGGTGGGTGCCCCTCAGGGGGTGGCGGGACTGGGGGCAGCCGATCCCCACATCCCAGCTTGCCCACACACCGCCTGCGGTGCCGGCTGGGTGACTCAGACCGGGGGGGACATTACCTGGGGCCTTTCCACTAAACCGAGTGCGTCTGCCACAGCCCGTGACGCACACGCCTGGGAAAAACACCAAGAATGAAAGAGGAGGGAGAAATCCAGTGGCAAGAGAGGTCCAGACATGATGGAGAGTGTCAGAGGCACCCCTCGGCTACTCCCCTGCCGCGTGCCCTGGCCCCTCTCCCCCCTGCCCCCCCAGGCAGCGCCCCGGCAAGCCCACCGCTGCAGCACTGGATGCGTGGAAAGTTGCAGGAGGCTCAGGGCCAGCAGCACGCGCCCGTGTTCGAAGCGTGTAAACAAGTCTATTTTTAAGCGGGAGGCGGTCGGGGAGGGTGAGCCACCAAGGGCTGGGCTGCTCTGCCGCTGGTGGGGTTTAGTGAGAGGGCTCGAAGTGCAAGTGCAAGTTTCTGCCTTTCCCTATTGTTTGGGGGGGGGGGCCCATCAGTTGCTAAGCAGGAGGAGCTCTGCAGCAGGAGAGGTCTGGGGGGGACCTTGCAGGCTCCTCCTGCTCCAGCTCCATCTTCCCCTCCATGTGTCCCCAGGGATGAGACCCTCTCCCTGGGACCCACCTGGCCCCACTTTGTGAGTCCTGTAACCCCCTTTTCTTGCCCCCTCCCAGCAAACATGGATGCCGCCAGCCCCCTGCCCATCCTGGGCTGCCAGGACCCTGCCCTGCCAGAGGGAGATGTCGCCGTGGCCCCAGCCCCGTGCCCACATCTCAATGGAGGCCTGAAGATGCCAGGGCCACCTGGGAAAGCCGTGGCAAAGCGGAGGCCGTGCTGCCAGGGCGATTCCGATGGCGACATCGTCCTGCTCTCTGCCATGTACCCCCGGCACGAGGAGTGCAACCACAGCTTCCCTCTGCCCGCCACCGAGCTGGGGGCCACGGCCCTGGTCACCACCAAAACCACCCAGAACTGCGCCGCGAGGAGAGAGACTGAGGGCGGGGGGAACGGGGCTGGAGCGCTCCAGCTGCTCCCTGCGGACACCCAGAGCCTGTCACCCGGGGCGGGCAAAGCCTTGCACAGATGTGAGCTGTCTGAGGACCAGGTTTTGCCTCGAGCAAGATCAGCCGGCTACGATGACTGGCCTTTTCCACTCCCCCATTTGTGCCGGGTCCCAGGTTACTCCTGTAAGCACTGGAGGAAGCTGAAGCGGATCACGCCAAGCTACACCCAGCTGCTGACAGCGGCTGTGGCCGTGCTGTCAGGAGGAGGCAGAGGAGACGCGGCTGGCAGGGACAGAGCGTGGCAGCCGTGCCGTTTGCGAGGCTGCCATGGCATCAGGTTTGCTGCTGGGTGGGCAATTCCTGGGGACACAGGGCTGGAATGGCAGAAAGAGACAGGGGAAAGGAAGATGGAGAGGGAAGCAGGGAGTTACATTAGGAGCAAGTCCCACACCATTAGCTCAATTTTTGCTATTGACCTCAATAAAAGCAGGCTTGGGGCCATATGGAGCAAGGCGCATCCAGCGTCTGCTCCCTTCACAGTCCTGTCCCCCCCATCTTCTGCATGCCATAATATCCAGGTCTCTCCTCCCTCTGGGTGCTCTCATACGGTGGCAGGCGTCCACCAGCAGTCATGGGAGCCCCCTCTGCAGCTGGGTACCCAGGGGATGGGAATCGAGTCTGCCTTCCCAAGCAGGGAGTGAGGGAGGGAAGAAGGGAAAAAAAATCTGTCTTTGCTCTGACCTACAATCCCTGAGGCCAGGGAGGACCAGGGGCAGGCAATGGAGGCTGCTGGTCTAGGGCAGCTCTATGAGTTTGTCATGACGGCCCCAGACAACCACCACTTCAGCTCACCGGTGGCTGCAGAAATACCGGGTGTCACTTGGGATGACGGGGCTCCTGGTGATGGGTCTTTCCATGCCACGCAGAACCAGGCAGGGAGTGATGCGAGCATAGGCGGGATGGCTTAATTTATGTGAGGGTCTTCAAGGCTTCGCCTGTGCGCCAGAGCTGGTCGGCAGTGCTGGCCCAAGGCATCTCTCTGTTGATGGTCTTGTTCACCCACCCTCTGGTGGCGAAAGGCTCTGCTTTGGAAACGAGCTCGTTAGCACAGGATTTCTGTTCCCAAGTAATTACAGCAGCTGACCACCCTGGCTGAACAAAGCCTGGCCCATGGCTTGGGTGAGAAACCCTGCTGGCCCTGCATGGGGTGGTTAGGCAATTAGAAGTGCTGGGACTGGGGGCGGCAGGTGTGCTATTTGCATGAAGTGCCATCTTGGTGGCAGCCTGGGCGAGCTCTTCCTTCAGTGAGGTGGCCTCCTTGCCCAGGCGGCTTCGGGGACCGAGCAGCGGTGGCCAAGCGAGGTGTGGGAGCACTGCCGCCAAGTGCCATCAGGCCACAGCTCGTGGTAAAGTCACCCGCTGGTCCCTCTGATGACCAGGGGGTGACCCCCTGCCCAAGCCTGAGCTGTCTCTGGGGCTGCAGGACCAGATGTTGCTGTTGAAGGGTGACCCTCCCTCTTCTCCCCTGCCATGGTGCTGGAGCCAGGCTCACGGCAGCCATCCCATAAGGGGAACCATAGGAGCTGCCACAGGTGCCAAGGCCCAAATTTCTCACCGCGACTCCTCTCCCAGACCTAAACATACTGGCAGAGGTGAGCCTTCGTCCGGCTGAGGCTCCGTGTGACCTAGGATGGGTTGGGTCCCCATCTCAACCCTGGGGCTGAGGATGGTGGAGGCACTGGTCCATGCACCCAGCAACTGTCCCTAAGGGCTCCAGGTGCCCATGGCTCACTGGCAAGAGCTGCGGAGGCTCCAGCACTGGGGTCCCAGTTATCTGCAGCAGCCACGTTGCCTGTCACAGGAGGCGCATCCCTGCGGTATGAATTGGGCATCTCCTCATCCCCATGCTCCGCACCTGGCCCTGTGAAGTGACTTTGAGCAACCTTTGTGCAGCTGGAGCGGGGAAATGAGCCAAAACCAGGCTGGGGGGATGTTTTGGTGCTGGAAGACAGACTGCTCATGGGAGGCAGAGCAACCTGCTTCAGGGGAGACGGGGGTGAGAGGGAAAGGAGGCAGGACTGTCAGGTTCCTCTCCTGCTTCCCGCCCTGCGACCACCGCAGCTCAGCCCTGTGGATGCACCATCCACCCTGACCAGTGTGGCGATTTGAAAAAGGAACTCCCATACAAATCCTGTTGAAAAAGCCCCTCTTCCTGCTCCTGCTCTTATTTCTGCTTGAGCTTCAGCCAGGCGTCTCCTCTACGGGACGCTGCCGGCATCTGCAGTTCGCAGAAGCAGCATTTTGATCCACATTGGATTCCTCAGCTGTCGAGTGCCCCTTGGATTCCCTCTCTGTTATGGTGTGCGGGGCATCTTCCACGCGTCCTGCCTGCCCGACCGCCAGCGTGGTGGAGCACGCTCCACCCCTGCCCAGCCTGCCTGCTTGGGGGGGATTTGCAGCCTCTTCTGTGCACGCTTTGCCATCCTTGTGTACAGGGCAGGAGAGGGGGGTCGTCTGTCTTGCCTGCATGGAAAGTAGAGGGGGACAAAAAATGTGATTGTAAAAATGAAATAAAG
The DNA here is from genome assembly GCA_034008185.1 of Gorsachius magnificus. Lineage (NCBI taxonomy): Eukaryota > Metazoa > Chordata > Aves > Pelecaniformes > Ardeidae > Gorsachius > Gorsachius magnificus. Next base: position 162,699,315 of record CM067081.1, on the reverse strand, counting down.
CAAACCCATTGCCAGTGCACGCTCAGGGGTCTGTATGAGGTCCCCATTCCCCTGGTTTCAGGGGTCTCTGCCATGGTGGTCCTGGGGGGTACAGCAGGGCCCTGAGCTGGAGAGGGTCCCTCTGCGCCGGCCTTGCTGGCACGTCCCCTGCATGCAGCTGCCTGCTTGGCACCCCTCCACGGCCTCCCCGGGAGCCAAGGCTGGCAGGACGAGGAGTGGGGCAAATGGTTTGGGTAGGGGCGGGGGGTGTTGCCCGCTTTTGACTTTCCACGGCAGTTTCTCACTTCCCCCTGCGAGGCAGGAGCTGTGCTTCCTCCCCAGCCCGCTGCCTGCCCCACTGCCCGCACAACCACCTAGAAAGGCTGGCGAGGCTGGGCTGTAGGGGCGCGGGGTTTCAGAGGAAGACAGGGGAAAGTCTGAGGGAACCTCGGGACAAGAGAAAGGAGCCGGGACTAAAACCCTCCTCACTTGCAAAACCACCTCAGGCACATCCCTGGCCATTTCAAGCCCACCGACCCCACTGCGATGGAGGTCATGGGGGTATTTGAGCTCCCGCAAGTCCCACCAACAAGGCTGGTGGCAAAGGAAGGCAGCCTTGCTGTCCGTAGGGATTGGGGGGTGGGTTTTGTCCTTGGTTCTAAAGGCAGGAGCCAGCCAGCCAACAGAGCATGGTGGCATAGGGAGGGGAGGCACCAGGAGTACCCTGGCCAAGGGTGGTCTTCTGCAGCCACCGGTCACGTCTGCCAAACCCTCCTCAATCCCACAGGCTCCCCAGCCCCCAAAGTGCTTGGCTTTCCCACCTGGGTCCTTCTCCCTCACGTTCTTCTCCCGTTGCTGGTTGACTCGCCTGACAGTTCACCCACGGGCCTCGCTGCTCCAGCCCAAAGCACCCCCCACAGAACCCCCACAGACCCCCTCCACAGACCCAGCTTGCCCCTCCATGGGCTTTCTGTGGGTGCCAGACCTTGACAGCAGGCAGAGTAAGGTGGGCACCATTTTACCCCATGCACGAAGCAATACCCTGATGTCCAATGTCCAACAGGGACTGCCCGTCTCTGGGTACATCCGCTGATCCCCCTGCTTGCTGCAAGAAGACCGGGGCTGGGTGGCCACCCCATCACGCACTCGCAGGGCACAAACCTCATCCCACCCCACAGGCGCTTTCCCCACCACCCACTTCCCAGTGCCAGCCATGGCAGGGGGACACATGGGTGCTCCTGCAACCTGCGGGGGACACCCATGGGAGGCCACGGGTGATGATGAGAGGCCAGCAGGCCCGGGGCGCCTGCCACGAGGTGGCACTGACACCGCAAGCCATCCTGCATGGCTGTGGCGCTGCAGGGGAGCTGCATGGGAGGGTGAATGCCCAAATGCAGCAAGGGGAGACAGGGAGGGCCAGGCAGGCTGGTGGCCAGCTGCGCTTTGGCCAGACAGAAGGGTGACAGCTGGGCCTGACCCCGTCAGGCCAGGCAGCCCATTGCCATGGCCTCTGGGCTGCCCGGGAGAAACAGCTGCTGGTGGATCCGGCTGCAGGGCCCATCACCACGGCCCTGGGCTGCCCAAGAGAAATGGTTGCAGGTGGCTGGAGAGCAGGCGCAGCGGTGGGACAGCCAGAGGCAGGGCGGGATGCAGCGAGCTGCTGCTCCTGCCCCAGCAGCACCGAGCACCGATGCCATCGCCCCGCTCCCCGGAGCAGCCCATCCCCAGTAACTCCCCAGGACACGGACCTGCCAGCCCTTCCCCATCCCATCCCCATCAGCCTCTACCCAAAAAGAAGCCACTGTGCTACCCACCAGGCTCCCCAGCTGGGAAAGGCTGCGGGCTGGGGAGAAGAGGCCACCCGGCTCCCTGCGGCAGGCTGTCAGGGAACCGCCGTCTTCCTGATGCTGCTCATCAGCATCCCTCCCTAATCACTACCCACTGCCTAATGACAGTAATTAGGAAGAGCGAAGCCGCCTGGGGACTGGAAGCACTGACGGAGTTGGGGGAGCCAGATGGTGTTCGCACTTAAGGAAAGATTTTTTTAAAAAAAAAAAGAGAGAGAGAGAGAAAAGAAAAAAAAATACTCCTCGGCTTCCATCAGCCTCCCTTTCCTTCGCTTAGCATCGGGATCGCTTTGGTCCATGGGCACGCCAGGGAGACACTGGGATGCGGCACTGGCCGCCTTCTCCCCCCACCCATCTCCAGGTGTTTTGGAGTGTTTTAGGGGGGGCACAGTGCTCACCCAGGTGCCCTGCGCGGAGGGGGTTTCCTCACTGCCTTTGTGGGCCGATGCTCTCCCCCGGGGCCGCCCCCGTTGCTCCCCACTTTGCCGGGCATGCTCAGCGAGCAGTTTCCTAGGGGGATAAGGGGGGGGGGACGACGACACACTGCCAGAAACCACCCCGAAAGGCTGTGGTGAGCTGGCAGCAGCTCCCCTGGCAGAAAGGGCTGCGCCTGTTTTTGGGAGGTGAAGGGGTAGCCCCACACTTTTCCCTGGCACCGCAGAGCAAGGCCACCACCCCAGGGTTTGCAGGGGAGCACCCAAAACCCAACCTCAGGGACCAAAGCGGTTGGGCAATGCCCTCAGATTCGAAACCCCACCTGCAGCCAAACCCCTCCAAACCCTTCACCCCACTCCTTCCCCAAGCCACGGGGCGATGCCACCTGCCTCCAGGGCCGCCTGCCAGGCTGGGGGTGCACCCAGGGCCAGGGGGTACGGGGGCTGTGAGGGAAACCCCCCTCCTGCCCCCGGCGGCTGCCCCAAACACTCTCAGGGTGCCCAGGCCTTTGTCCCCCGTCACACCCCAGGGATGCAGGGACAGGGCCATGCCAGGCAGGGAGGACGCTCAGGCTCATGGAGGAGGATGCTCAGCTCCGTGCCGTGGTGTCAGCCTGGCCCCACTCAGGGGATGCTCCAAGAGGAGACCCCAAGGCAGGCGTAGGGCAAACCTGCACATCCCCTGGGCTTCAGGGGGTGCCTTCCCCCCCCTCCCATAGCAAGTGGGGTCATTTTAAACCCACTCTTCATCCCGGTCCCAGCTAGTGAGGAGGGGAGAGCCCCACTGAGTGACACAAACCCCATCTGACACCTGAAGTGATCGGCGGCGATAGGCAGCTTGCGTGGGGAGAGCCTCTGTGCTCCCCTCAAGGCGCTGCCACGGCAGGGAGCGACCCCCCCACCACCAGGGACACCTCCCAGGGATGCAGGGTTCTCCTCCTGCTGGGGGGCTGCCTGCCCCATCGTGCCATTCCCAAAGGGAAGTGGACGTTGGATGTGGAAGACCCCCAAAAGTGAGTGGTCCACTTTTGGCACCCCCCAAAAGGGATCAGCCAGGCGGCGAGGCGGCTGGTGCCAGACCTGGAGCCCATGGCACCACCTGCCCTGCTACAAGCCTGCGTTGCATCCTCCGCTCTTCCACCCGCTTCATGTTATTTTCCTTTTTCCCCTTTTTTTCCGAGCGTGGGGCTGTGCTGGGAGCCGGGGGTGCAGCCGGAGGGGTGCAGGGGGAGGGGTGTCACCAGCAGTAGGGTGCTGTGGGGGCAAGGCCCCATGTCCTTCATCCAGCAGCTCCGGTGTCGGCTGGCTGCCGCTCGCCGGCTGCTGGCGGGAGCTATTCTGAGCCCGGATCGATGGGCGAGCACAGGGGTTTGGGTGACAGCCATGGGAGATATGCTGGAAGGAAGGCTGTGGGCAGGGAAGAGCAGGTGGGATTTTTCAGGAGATTCCCCCATCCTTTCCCCCCCAGCCCCGTCCTGAAAGGTTTCAATGATGCAGATGTCTTTCTCGTTTCCTTCCCTATGGGGGTTGCAGTCTGACTGGGTCCTGCTACCCGGATGGCGCTTCCTGATTTGAGAAGCACCAACATTTCACGGAGCGGTGAAACTCCAGGATGAAGGCACCTGCAGCCAAAAGCTGTGGCCGAGACCAAGCTCAGGATGGCAATTTAAATAGGAGTTTACGTCGGGGGTGACATGCAAAAGATCATCTTCTTCTTCCTCCAAAAAACCCTGCAATTTTTACTCTTTGATAATAATAATATTTTTGGTAGGAATTTACAGGGCTGTTAATTCCTTCATCAAGTTAGGGTAGTTTTAAAGCAGGTGCTTTAAATGCAGCACTGGTAAATTTGGGTATCAGGTAAATTCAAGTATTTGAATAATTTTTCTTTTTTTTTAGCGCTGTTTTCCCAAGCTAAGAGGTTCGTCTTCTCTGTGAGCATCCCCAGGGGTGAGATGCTGTGAGCACCTCCAGGGGTGTCTGCCAAGAACCACAGCCCTTGTGGAGGGGTCCCAGTCCTCTTCCCCAGAGCAGAGCAGAGGAGGGGCAAAGAACGGGCACAGGAGGGACGGCCATGGACGGTGGCCCTGGCTTATTTGCAGTGGGAGATGCTGAAAGCGCTTCCCATTCCAAATGAGAGGGAGCATTGTTTTGACACTGGGCAATCCTATGGCAGGAGGGCAGAAAGGGCTGGAGCAGTGCATTGGGATGAGGGGGAAGGAGACACCCATCGCCCCCCTCCCAAGCCCCCCACAATCCCCTCCTGCCAAATTCCCTCTTATCTCTTCTCCCCCACCCCCAATATCAAAATGAAATCTATAAATGCTGCTGGGGTGACACATTTCCCAGCGTATTCCCAGTAGCAGTCTCTCAGGGCTTCTGGTTTGCTCTTCAGCTCCTCAATTATTTATCTCTGCAAGGAAACGGGGAAACAAACTCAGCGAAGCAAACTTCGTGCCCTGTAGTGACACCGTGAGTTATTAAAAAAAAAAAAAAAACCAATAAAAATTCCCCAATGAGTCATTTAAGATGTATTTAATCAGCTCTAACCACAGAGACGATAGTCATGACTAGCTGCTTACTGCTGGCATCAGCTGGGGAGGGCCAGTGGCAAGGCTGAACCTGGATCCCCCCACGGCATTTCCCAACAGGGATATCTGGGGGGAGTCCTGCCAGCAGAGGGTAAGCCCTCGATGTCCTCGCTTGCAGTTTAGGGTGGTTGGGGGGGTAATTGTAAGCTCCCTGTAACCCATATACGTGTTCGGGGTGTGGGAATGCAGGGATGCGGAGGGTGTGAGGGGATGCCCATGTGCATGGGCACATTGTGCCAGGGGGCTGCCAAGAGCCCTTTCCAGGGACTTGGAGGGCAGTGGGATGTGTGCCAGCCCAGTTCCTCCAGAACCCTGCTGAGCTGGTCCCAGCACACCCCTGCCCACCCGAGCCCCACCCCAGCTCCGATGCCAAATGGCCATGGGGGCAGCAGCCAAAGTGCCCCATAAACACCACCTCCCCATGACGGTGGGTGTCCACCAACCACCTGGGCACTGATCCCATGCTGAGGAGAGACCCCCCTTGCCCCTGGGGGTCATTTTCTCAGGGACCCCCCTGCTCACCATGGTGGCCAGGCCTCTCTGCTGCCTCAGCCACAGGGACCTGCTGGGGTACGTCCCGTGTCCCCGCTCCCAGCCCGCAGGGAGGTGGCTAAAGGCTGTGCAGGGAGTGTGGACAGCCCAGTGTGGGTGGGCTCCAATAGAGGGAAACTGGGAGGTAAACCACTGGCCTGGGAGGTGTTAAGAGCAGCTTATCTTTAGCTCACCCCTTGCTTTCAGCCCAAATCCAGAACCACCTGCAGCTGAAATGCTCGTGCCTAAAATGTGATATACTTGGAACTCGGGTTTATGGTGCACTGTGGCAGTGAAACGGTGAAACCTGCCTTGCTTCAAGGGAAGCTCTGGTCCACCCTCCTGTCCCCACTGAGGGCACCCACAAAGTGGTCGACTCCCAGTCCCTGCAGGTATCTAAAAGATGGGTAGATGAGGTGCTTAGGGACGTGGTTTAGTGGTGGGATGGCAGGGTTAGGTTAATGGTTGGACTTGATGATCTTAAAGGTCTTCTCCAACCTAAACAATTCTGTGATTCTATGGTTCTATAAGTCCTGCACAGACCCCTGCTGTCACCCCACAGCTCCCCGACTCTGCACATCCCAGCCCTCCCACCTCTCCAATCCTCTGCTCTGGGAGCGAATGCTCACTTGGACAGCGCTTAACCCCTCGCTCCACCGCCCCCGGAGCCGGGTGCAGCCATCGAGCTGCTCTCCCCGCACGCCGCCGGCACGCCAGGCTCTGCTTCAGCTTGAACGCCGGGAAAAGCAAAGGGCATAATTTTAGGAGAAGCGTGTGAAATGTGTTCTGGCAGATCAGCCGAAGAGCTCTCCAGCGAAAGGAAAACATTAACATTTGCAAAAGGTCCTTGCAACAAAGCGAAACATTCCCAGCAGGCAAATCCAGATCCAGCCCTGACATGCAGATGGGGATGGGACAAGTCCACTGGTTTGGGGAATGGTCTGGGAGTGTCCTGGGAAGGAAACATCCCCAGGCAGGAGTGCTACGCTGGCGGGCTGAAACGGTGGAGGTGATCGGAGTGGGAGGGACCGCTGGCTCCTGGCTGGTATCGACAGTGCACAGAGGTGCAAGGGGATGGGTTTAGACTTGCTTGGGACAGGATCTCCCCCAGGTCTGAGCTCCTTTTCTGCGCCAGCCCCTCTCCCCCACATGATGGATTCGCAGAGAAAGGAGGGGGAAAAAAACCCCAACACTGAAGCCTGCAGCCTGTGATTCATCCTTACTATATTTGCACTTATTATAAGAAAGATGAAAATATAGCCAGAGCTGGAATTACAGATTTAGTAACAGGACTGCCTATTTCAGCATATACTGCTCTTCCAATAACTCTGATGCTCCAGGAGACCGACTTACACCCTCACTAGCATTAAGGCATTGCCCCACACAGCCTGGTGATACATCTGCATGGATATATTAAGCAAGCAAGTCCTTCAGGGATGGCAATGTTTGGGTTTCTGGTGGTGCCCACTCAGCACGCCACGCCACCGGCCAGCGCTCGCAAACCTCCGCCTCAACATTCAGCCTCCTGCTCACACTCGCCCAGATTTTGGAGACACATTGGTCCATGAAAGCCATAGGCAGGAGAGACTTGTTCGCTCTCTGCTTTACAAACCTTCTCCATTTCTGGCAGGGAGCCCGTGCCAAGGGGGGAGACCCTGAATTTGCCAGTTCCTTGCTGTAACTTACCCCTTTGCCCTGAGCCCCCAACTTTTTATGGAGAAATTATTAACAAACCCTGCAAGGGTCAAGTGCCGCCTTCTTGAACCCAAGAGTCTCAGCAACCATGCCCAGCCCTGAGACAGCCCTCGTCTCCCCGTCACACCTCTCTGCACTACCCTGTGTGAGGAGACCTGCTGGGCAGCCTGCCTGAAGGCCACAGCATCCTCCTGCAGGGGTTTTTCCTCCCCCTGACCTAAAGTTGTGGTCAAGCAGCTGGGGTATCTGCTGCAGTCTGCTTGCTTAGTTTAAGACCTTTTGGTTTGCTAAGAAACTGGGTTCATTCAATATCGTGGCTGGCTGCAACAGATGTTTTCCAAGGTTCAATAAAGCAACAGGTAGCAGCATGACCTGAAGAAGAGCAAATAAACTACCAAGTACCAGGTGTCATTGCTGGTCTCCAGCACCTTGCTTGCAAAACATTGGTGTGCTGAGCCCACGCCGAGTGCAAAAGCCAACATGGAGAGGCTGGGAAGGCAGATCCCCACCTTCAACACAGACCTTGCCCTGCCACCAGCCCGGGGCTGCCCCTCCTTGCCAGGCATGGTGGGACAGGGACAGGGGGGGAGGTAGCAGGCTCCCATCTGGGAACAGTGGGCACCGAGCCCTGCTCATAACCATGTTGTTTGGAAGGGTCTTATTTGTCCAGGTGGGGCTCCTCAGCAGCCCAGCATTGGGAAAACCCCCTTGGTCCCCAGACCCAACCCAGTGGTCAGTCAAGGGCTGCAGAGCAATCCAGCAGCAAGCTCTGCAAGATGTATTGAGCCTCCCTGCTGCACAGCCAGCAACCACCTTTTCCGTGGCAGCTCTCAGATGAGGTGTGGGGACCTGTGCTCATCACTCCATGGCAAATCCCACCACCGTCACCTCGCACGCTGACAGCCAGCTCACCCACCCACTCGCTGCTGGTGATGGGCGCTGGGGGAGTGGAGAGGACAAGTCCCAGGCCACCGGGTCTCACCCTGCACCCGTGCGTCTGTGCCGGCTCAGCTCGCCTGGCCAAGTGGTCCAGGTCACCACACAGAGCACAGGGTGTCTTGCTGAAAGGCACTGGCTGGCTGAGAATTGCTCTGCCCAGAGGTGCAGGAAATTCAGCCGCATTTTCCCGTGAGACGGCAATGCAGCGCCTGGAGCAGCTCAGGCCAGGGAGGCGAGCAGGTCCCCAGGATCCACCCCTCCAGCCACCGCAGCCCATTCAGGGATGTGACCCCAATGGGGAAAGCAGTGTGGTGAGAGGCATTTTGGCAGCAGCTTGGTGACCCGCGTGGCTGGGGTCTGCGGGGAACACATCCTCGTGAGATGCTTTCCTCCTTTTCCTGCCCATAAGGGAGAGCCACCGCTTTTGGGGGCAGTTCCTGACTGCTCCAGCCCCAGGGAAGGAAAGGGAGGGCACAGGGGAGCCGGCTCTTGGGATCATGTGTGTCAGGAGGCTCTGTGGTCATGTTTGCTGGGAGAAGCACTGGGGGACTCGACCTTTGGGATTGCAAAATATGGGGTGACCCCAACCGCTCTCCAGAGAGGTGATGACACCCCTATTTCTGTCCCTGGCCTCCTAGGAAACGTGTGGGAGGTATTTTTATCCTCCTGCCGCCTCCCTTAGTCACCGGCGCTTGCTTTAAATGGGTCAAGAGGGAATAAAGATGCTGCAGCCCATGCTCCCTCGCTGCCTGTCTTGGAGCACATTTACCAGCAACACTGATGCTCCCTCCTCTTGTTCTCCATCCTGGCCAAGTGCTGACGTGGACCCAGGGACCCAGGAGAGATCTTCCCCGCCCAAGGAAGTGTCGACTGCAATTAACTCCTCATTAAAAGCCCGGTGTCGAGGCAGCCCTGCTGCAGAGGTGCCTCATGTCAGGACAGCATGGGCTCTCTCCCGGGATGGCGGGGAGGAAGGTGGCCACCCTGGCAGTGGCAGAGGCAGCGTGCCGGGGCGGGTGGATGTGCGGGGAAAAGGAGCAGCAGGAAAACTAAGTCCATCTGGAGTGCCCAGACACGTGGGTACAGGGTGGCAGGGCTGGCCCAGGGCTATCGGGGGCAAGTCATCGGCCCCACTGAGTCATTTCAGGAAGGGGATGAGGTGCACCGGGAGAGCCCACAAGATTTGCATCTGTTGTCAGCAGGGCAGTAACAGCATTTGACATCAATGACCCCAAAATGACGGTGATCTTGCTGGGACACGGTGCCACTCACTGCTGGAAGTCCTCGTGACCATCGTGCCAGCACGGCTCGGGCGAACCTGCCCGGGCGCCACGTTTCATGGGCCAGTGTCTGGCCAGACCTCCCTCGGGCAGCCTGGCTGGCTCTGAGAGCACTGCATCCCTCTTCCAGTGGCGACAGTAGCTGGTCACCAGGCCAGGACATTTTAAAGGGTTTGCTCATGAAGGGTGACAACAGAGCTCCACGCCTGCCTGTGCCTGGAGTTTCAAGGGTGCGATTTCCATGGCGGTTGCCTTTGCAGCTGACACCCGGTTTGGAGGGGACAGAGCTAGCCTCCAAGGTGACCTCAAGAGATGAGCAGGGGGCGAGCTGCAGCACCCAGGGGAGATTTGGGCCTAATCCTTGTGACACCTTATACCCAGAGAGAGAGAAAAACAGCAGAGGACAAGCCGGGTGCGGAGTGGGGGGGCAATGGCTGAAAGAACCGGGCAGTCGCCTCCATCACATTTCAGGGAGTTTATTTTCCTCCTGTCTCCTCAGATCTGTCCTCCCTCTGCGCTTGCACACAGCCATGTGGCACAGCTGCCCTGGAGAAGTGGCAAGGGGAGGGGGACCGGCTTGTTGGGAGACATCCCAGAGAGGACGCACGGCTCCAGACACGTTGTGCGGATGGGGATGCATCCCCTGGTGTGAGCTGGGTGGAGAGCGGGGGGCTGGCAGCCTGCCCGGGACCCCCACCACAGGCAGGGTGGGTGGGATGGGTGCTGGCAGCCCAGCTCGCCCACTCTGGTGGGAAAGCCTCTTTGCTGCAGGATGAGACTTCAAGTCCCCCCAGGCCACCAGCAGCCGTGCCAGGGGGCCCCGGTACAGTGCTACCCTTGGGCACCTTGAGGAGGAGCCAGCCCTGCAGAAAGCCAAAAACTGGCATAAAGATCATGGGATTAAAAAAAAAAAAAAAAAGGAAAGAAGCGAAGTTTTGAGTTTTGGGACTTTTCTTATTTCATCTCCAGCTCCTGAGCCTCCGGGCTACACTTGTTTTACCTTTGCAAGGCTTTTCTCTGTGAGCCGGAGGACTAGAAACCCACGTCTTGCTGAGGAAAGCAGAGCTCCACGGGCACTTGTGTGGGTGGGGAACCTGGCAGGGCTTTTGGGGCTCCAGCCCCTTCAATTTCAAAAACCACTGAGCCCCCCTCGCACGGCCGGGGAGGGGGAGGTGGCACAAGAGTGGCGGCGAGGGCAGCGTGGCTTGCAGAGGCATCCGATCCCCCGAGGTAAAGCCGGTGCAACAGGAAAATGTCTCTGGCGGTGATGTGGAAGACGGCAGAAGGGCCGCTCAGGTGTTGCTAATTTTTATGACGGAGCTTTTTTTGTCTTTGCAATCCTGCTGCTTAGCAAGGCATGACATTTCCCTGCCGCCGCCATCCCAGACAGCCCTTCTCTCCCGGTGGTCCTGCCGCCTGCCAAGGGCAGGCTTACGGTGGCCACCGTCACAACGCAGCCAGCAAGCTCTTGTTCGGGGCTGAAGGACAACCTGGAAACATGAGCTGAACACCTAAACGTGAACTCCATGCTAAAATATCCCCTGCCCTTCCAAAGAGCCCTTTGGTACGAGGCATCTCTAGTGCACATACCACTTCCCCACTGTGCGATGGTGCAAGTGTCTGGGGTTTTCCCCTTCACCTAAAGCACTGGAAATACTTTGGGTAGAGCAGCATTGAGCCGTCAGCCCTCCCCATGAAACAGGGGCTCCAGCCTTGACTCCAGAGGGGCAAACTGGGGCAAGAGAGCTCCCACATTTCCAAATGCTTAGCGCTCTGTGTCTTCCACGCCTCCCAAAGTCAGGGGCCCAAGGTCTTTTCTCAGGCCTCTAAATGCCAAAGGAATAGAAGTCAGGAGATGCTTCTGGCTGTGCTGCACTCAGCAACGTGCCTGGGGTAATGCGGCAGCTCTGGGGCATGGCAGGGAGCTGCTTTCTGAGCCAGCTTTGCTCTGCCCAGGGTCCAGTTCCCCCTTCTCACCTCCCAGGCTGAACACTGGCAAAGGGACCCTCCGGCTGAGCTCCTCTCCCAGTGTTCGGCTCGGTGTGCGGCAGCCTCCCCTTCCCCAGTGGTGCCGCAGCCAGCTCCTCCATCCATGCCGGCTGCTCCATCCTTAAAAAGAATGGTGGCTGGGAGTTTTTACACCTATTTCAGACCTGGCCTAAGACTGCTGGGCTTTCTGTGCCGCCAGCAGTAGAGGGGAAACTCATTGCTGGTGGATGCCAAGTGCTTATTTTTCTCCTTACATTTGCAATTACCTCCTTTGGTTGTGACAAACATTGGCAAGCTTTAAAAATTAGCAGGGCAGCCTCAACCCTGCATTTACACTCCTTGCTCTGGCAGCCCCAACCTTGCCTTTAAGCCCATCACCAGCCAGGGCATGAGCATCATCATCCTCTGCTCATGGAAGGCCAATGGTACACCCCAAAACACAGCGTGGGGGGCAGAAAGCAAAGGGCAAGACCAACACCGGCATCAGCAGGTGACCGCATGGCGTGTCCATGGGATTTTGTCACAAGATGAATGTCCATCACTGAGACCCCCATTTGGGGGGACATCAGAGTCATTGCGGACATCAGGGACATCTCCCTCTTGCAGCAGCTATGAGACTGTGAACCTAGTCCTCCAAGAGGAGGGATGGGTGAGGATCAACACCTGTAGAAGGTGCCCTGCAGAAGGCCTGGAGGGCTTGAACGCGGCTCTGCCCCTGCCCGTGGTACGTGAGCCAGTGCAGGAGAGGCTTAACCGTCCCCTCCGCCTGCACCCTGACATCGGGATCCCACATGCGCGGGTGCATGCCCCAGCCACCGTGCTTGGGCGGTTGCAGAAGTGAGAGCAGACCTGTCACATCCTCCACCCCGAGCCCGCTCTGCTGCTTTGGCATGTTTTTAATGATGCTCGGCTCGCTCCAGTCTGAGATGCTCCTATAGTCACATACATCTTGCTGTCTGGATTTTCAGGTTGTCTCCTGTTGTTCTTAATTTAGTCCTCTTCCTCTCATTACACATTTTCCCACTTACCTTTTCCTTCGTGGAGCTGGAAGTGGTTACCGAGCCCCTCATCTGGTCTCAGGACTTCACAAACCTCATGTAGATCTTCAGAAGTAATTTGTTGGGAGTCAGTATCTCGCCTTCTTTTCCCTCCCTTCTTTTCCCCAAGATTTTCCACTGATCCTTCTGCATCCCTGGTCATGGGATTTTCTGCTGTCACTCATCACCTGGTCCCTTGCTTCCTCAGGGTGGGGATGCTGCCCTTTGGTTTGGCTCAAAACTGCTCACTTAATTGCTGTCCTCTCACCTCCAGACTGCACCAAGCAGTGCCAGCCTTCCCCTTTCCTTGCTTTATATGGGACTTTTTTATCCCCAGAAATATTTGCTTAAGCTGAATCTCACTCCGCGAGCTTGCAATGGCCATATGCTCTGGTGGTGAGCTCCCAGCAGGCTGGGTGGGCGATGTGCTCACGTTGAGGGACGGTCCCTCACTGCCTGGTGAGACAGGGGGTGGGAGGGGTGCGGGATCTCCAAGGAGCAGGGGCAACCCGTCCCCACTGACAAGGCTCTTCTGCTGTCATTAGAAATGGTGGCAAGCAGGCAGCAGTCAAATTGTGTTTTAAAATGAGTTTCAGGAGGGTATAGTGAATGTTTTCTATTTATCCAATGCACAGCAATGATGAGTGGGATGGAGGGGGTTGCTGAGGCTAGGCATCAGGGACTTTTCACCCCTGGCTATCACAGGTGATGAGCACTTACTTGGGTTCAAGGGAAGACCAGACAAGCTCAGGAAGGAGAAACCCTTTGAGATGTACCAAAACCAAGAAATGACCCCTGGGTCAGGAGCCCTTCAGCCCCAGGCTGCTGGAGACAAGGAGATGGCCTGGGAAAGTCTCATTGAACACTTGCCCTCCTACGATCTCCTCTGCATCTCCCTTTGGTCGCTGTCAGAGATGCTTCCCACAGCTGGACAACCCCTTGGTCTGACCCTGCCTGCTCTTACCCTTCGTTCTGAGGGGCTCAAAGCCACGATGGCTTCAGCTGGTGTCCCTGGGTGACAAACATAGGACTTGTTTCACCCAGAGCCCTGCTGGTGGCATCTGTCCTTGTCCCCAGGCTGGGATTTGGGAGGCAGAAGGAAAATGCCGTATCTGGTGGGAACACCAAGGTGACTCCCGATTGCCACAGCGAGGCTCCTGCCAGCATGGCGCCGGGATGGCTCCTGAGGGGGGAAAGCGGCACGCTTGATTTTTAGTCTCCCAAAAGACAGAGGCTTATTGCACAGCAAAATGTCATTGGGTTAATGACAGGAGACCTGAAGCAAATCCCTGACGCTAATAGGATTGGGCCGTCTTCAGCAGGTCTCACTCGCAAGGGCGGATCAGGCCAAAGCAAGCCGGCTCGGGAGCCAGCAGGTTCCCAGCAGGCGAGCGAGCTCTGCCTGCAGCCAGCTCTCTGATAGCAAAGCCCTCTCCTTCCTCTCTAATCCAGGAGAAAGAGACATCAAAGGGTGAGCGCATCCTCCCCGGGACCGCTCTTGGGAAGCCAAGGGCAAGCAGAGCCCATGGTCTGACGACAGAGAAGGGAAAAGGCAGCTCGGCGCGTGCCCAGGGAAGGGCGGTGGGAGGAAGGTGATGGTCCCGAAGGTGGCACACAGCTCTGAGTGGAGGCGATGTGAGGGAGCAGCACGTCTGCACCTCCACGTTTTCTTTAGCTTCTCACTCGCCCTCATCCTCTGCCATGTAAAAAAGCAAACCTGCTCTGCTGGCCCCCCCTCCCCTTCCCCGGTATTAGTTAAGGACCTTTCCTGCCCAGTTCTGCTCCTGAGCCTTCCCCGATGCCTGCCCAAAGCCCCTCTTTCTCAGGACACATCCCTGATTGCTTTTTCACCCCTTTGCACCTCAAGCAAGGGCAGGAGCAGGAAGTGTGGGGTCAGCCCTTGCTGGAGAAGGGTTGTTGTGAGAGGAGGGAGGTGCTGAGCCCCTCCACGTCCCTACTGGAGGAGTCTGTCCCCCATCACGGGGCAGAGCAGGCGGAGGAGGAGGAGGAGGAGGTGGATGTGCTCCTGCTGCCGGTGTCCCACTAGCCACCCTCTGTTTCCATGTTGAAACGTTGTCCTTGTAGAAGACAAGGAGATTTCAATCACCTGCTGGAAGGTTTGCAGGCAGCGGGCAGCCCTGCTCAGCTGCCAGCTGGCTGCCCTGGCCAGCCCACCCGGAGCATGGGCTCTAGCGGCAGACCGACTGCTCCGGCCGCTCCGGCCACCTCACCCCCCAGGGGCCACCCTGGCCACCGCATGTCCACCCAACCTCTCCCTGGGGTGGCCACCAGCACGGGGCTACCAGTACAGGGCCACACAGCACACGCCTGCACCCCCCCACCAGGCGCTGTTATGTAGGCACGTGCCTACACACGTGCAGCCCCCCACCATGCAGCACCCCCCCATGTGCACCCACATCCCCCACCGCATGCTCAGACACCCCACACACACACCCCCACACACATTTACATGGCTGTGTCCCCTTCCACAGCCCATATTCCCCATGGCCACCCTGGATCACCGGCACTTACACCCTGCTACAACTGCACACACGGTTACACCCGTCTGGCCCAAACCCGTGCTGGGTGGGGGTGACGAGTCCCCGCACGTCCCCTGCTGCGCGGGGATGAGGAGGGGCGGCTGGTTTGCACAGAGATGCCCCGCCGTGCTGGCTATGCCACGCTGCCCCGCAGGCTCCGAGCCCCCCGTGGCACCAGAGCGTACCTGGAGCCAGCCGGCACCTGTGCTGGAGCCCGCGCTTGGCACAGCCGCCCTTCCCGAGGAGAGGCTCTGCCTGCTGCTGCCGGTCTGACGCCAGGCTGGCACGCCACACGCTGCTGCCGGCCATATGGCCTCCTCCCGGCCCCAGCCGCCGGAACAGGTGCCCTAAATCCCCCCCACCCCACCCTGACAAACACCAATAACTCACTCTGCCGCCACCGCCATCTCAGGTCCTGAATCACGGGGGGAAAGCGTTGGGTCCCTTTTGCTGCCATAGACCTGGGGTTTTTTGCTCCGCAGTTGGCAAAAATAGCCTGGGGCTGGCCCCGCTGCCCCCTGCCTGCTCTGCAATGGACCCCCCTTTACACACAGCATCTCCCCCGGCCCCAGGGATGCCTCGCATGGGGACAGCTGCTCTCCTCCCTTCTTCATTTGGGTGCTTTGTGCCCTAAATGACTGTGGATTGAATCAGCGCCTTGCAGGAGGGGTGGTCTGGGGAGAGAGCGGCCGGGGGAGCTGGGGGGTGAGGAGGGGGAGCGCAGCCGGGGGTGCTGCGGCACTGCTGGGCAAGCTGGGCTGCACACCACCACCTCCAGGTGTGCTTTTATGGCCTTTTAATGCTCAAAAAAGCTGCTGGAAATTTGCTTTGAAAAGGAAAGCAGAGGATGCTCGGGGGTCTCCATGGCTGTATCTGCCAGCCCGGACCCTGCTCACCAGTACCGCAGCATAAAGGAGAAATAAGCTCTTGTTTTGAGCAGATTTTCTCCTGATTCCTCTGGATGTCATTTGGGTTCGGATCCATCCGCCTTTGGGAAGCTGGGAGCTTGCAGTTCTCAACTTTTGAACGTTTGCAATTATGATTGTAATGGTAAAGGCACATATGCTTCTGTGTTTTCTATAAGCCGTTATGAGGCACAGTTGCTCTTTTACAGACGTTTTACAGCCAGAGCATCAAGCACAGGCAGGGGAATAAAACCCTTGTGCACGTTGGGCTGGAAATAAAGTGGCTGGGGGCTGCTCCAGGCTCTGCCATCACCTGCCCATGCCTCCAAAATTCATTTAACTTTCCCCTGCTTTAGCTCTCCATCACTGACACCAGAAGCCCCAAGCTCGCCTTTGGGTTCCCTCATCTGTTGAGATGCGTTACGCCAGCACCTGACCCCAGGGATCCCTTATCCTAGTCCCAGACAGCAGGTCTGGGAAAACTCAGGGCTTCCCAGCAAGATGCTGATGGCCAAAGAAATTTCGCCCATAATGAATGGGAAATGCAAGGAGAGCCTCTTCCCTGGCTCTACCTCCGGCTGGAGCGGCACAAGCTTCAGTAGCCAAAGTTTTGGAGGGGAATAGGTTTCTCTGGGGTGTCCTGGGGGATGGCAAGAGGTGTGGGGGACGCCAGCCCCCCATGTACCCCCAGGGACAGGGAGGCCGTGCCCCCAGGCAGAGGACAGCATTGCAGTGTGTGCTGGAAGCTCTTCCTGACAGCCTTCCTTCGCCTTCAGCTCTTCCTGGCTGGCGATGTCAGGCATTAGCTGCTGATTTGCAAGCAGCAAAACCCACCCCAGCAGCGCTCCTCGGCACACAGGCAGGAGGTGCCAGCTGGAGGGAGCCCCCCTGCCCTTGCACAGCCCTTCAGTGTGGGGCATCCACCGCACAGCAGTATCCTCCTCCATTCACCCTTTGGCCTGGGGCCAGCTTAATCCTGCATGGCAAAAGTCACTTTTTTGGGCAAATGGCTGTGATTCCCCAGCTCTAGGAGGGGCTCCCTGTGTAGCTTTGGGGCTCCAACCACCCACCATTGGCTTTTCCTGGAAACTGATTGCACCCCAAAGCCTCCCACGCTTAGGGAGGTTCCTGTGGATTTGCTTCCCATTCGCAATGGTGATGGCTCCCTCCTCTTCCTCGGGCAGGGTCTGGCAGCTCTGCCTGGCTTGCACCCCCATGGTCGGCGGGGATCTGGGTCTGTCGGGCTCTCTGGCCGTGATAGAGAGGATCTCCTCCAGATCGCCATGCCCTGCCAGAAACAATCTGTTTATATTGTCAGCACTCAGCGTATCCCTCCCCGCTCGGTGTTGAACTGCAGGCACAGAAACACCCTTCTGTAGTCCGGGTGGCGTTGTCACCGCAAGGGATATTTCCATGATATCCTCCCAAGGCTCGTCACCAAAGCTTACAAGAGCTCCCCTCTCAAATCCCCACCCCCAGAAGTGCCCACAAATCTTGCAAGCACATCCTTTGCTTTTTCTCCAGAGGTCCCCCCTGCTGACCTGAATTTTCCTACAGGCCCTGCCGTTGATTCCCCGGGGATGTGAGAGGTGTGGGTGCTGGGCTATAGGATTTCCCTCCCACAGCCCCCTCCCTTTTGGGATGCAGCTAGTGGCCGGGTGGCTTATTTGACAAAGATGAGCTGACAGCTCAGCAGGGCTGCGGGCTGCAGCCCCTGGTGCCAGCACTGCACGGAGCCAGCCCCTGCGGGGTCTTGCCCTGCGTGCTGGGGACGTGCTGGGAACATGCTCCTCCACCCCGTGCCCTCGGGTTTGGTTTCCTTCTCGGTTGATGCACGCAGCTAACGCCTGCGAGCAGCTCTCCCTCCTCCCTCTTGCTCCCAGAGACCCTTTAAATCGGCTGCTTCGCACTCAGTGAACATCCTCTCCCCCTTAAAACCATTCCCTTTCTCCCAGGTCATGCCAGGCAACCACTTTCCAGCAAATTCCCTGATTTTGGCTAGTTTTTCACTCTGCCTGCTAACAGCCTGCTAAAGCCTCTGGGCCCCCGGGGCGGCTCTTCTCGCATGCACGTCGGGAGCGATCGCCCGGTGCCTGGGAAATGATTGCTGGCATTACCTGGGCAGCCAGCAAACTTTGCTGGCGCAGCTTCTCTCAAGGCCGAGGCTGCTGTTGGCTATTAGCGCTAACGACCCCCATGTCTGCAACTTCCAGCCGATGGGGCCTTTCATCAGAGAGCCCCTCAGAGATTCAGGGAAGGTATGGCTTATGGAGACACGCAGTTTTCTTCCGCCTCACTGGCTTTTTATCTCTTTTGGGAAGCCCTGGAGGCTGCAAGCTACCTTACCTAATGGATCTCTATTAGGTTGCAGCACTGGGGGCCAATCGGACGTGTCCCGGGCTCCAGCTGCTCTCCTTATCCATGTTTTCAATGTCTTTGGCTTTTGCCAGCCTCCAGATGGGAAGCGGCTGGGGGCCTGCAGGGACCAGGCTTGGTGACCGGGAGAGAGGATATTTTATCCCCTAAATCCCTCCTGCAGCAAAACACGGCAGCGTTTCACCCTTGCTGGGGGGGGGGGGGAAGCTGTTTGTGCAAAGCTCTGGCCCAAAACATCACATCGCCGTGATGTGCGGGGATGATGACGGCCCGTTTCACTCCCCCCACATGCCTGCAGGAGGCTGCCCAAGCCCCCAGCCGGGGCGGTTGTCTCTGCAGGAGCTCCACATTGGTGTGAGACCCTCAGCCTGCCACCCATGGTGGGGCAGGGAAGGGATGGGGCCTGGCGACAGGCTGGTCTATGGGGGCTTCAGCATTGGCCTGAAAGAGGCACCCATCGGAGGGAGCTGAGCCTTCCCAACCTGTTTAATCCCACCATCATCATTACAATGTCTTTTGTATCACCACTTGCTCGGTGGCGGGGGCTGTGGTCTCCCCTGCCAGCACTGTGCAGTCCAGAGGCAGCCCCAATCCCCAGGTTAGGGTACCGACGGGGTACAGCAGGATGAGGCAGTATCCAGCCTCTCTCCCCCAGAGCACGGAGGGAATGATTTGCCCAAGGAGACAGTGCTGGTGCTGGATTTGCTGCCCTTCCCCAGGGCAGGATGCAGGACTGTCTGGAGAGGACTAGGCTGCAACTTACAGCTCCCACATGTCCTGCCCCTCGCCCCAGCCACCCCTTGTCCAGGGCTGCACAACGTGCTGGTGCTGGGTGAGGGGCTCGATGCTGCCTCAGTTTCCCCCACCCTGCTCTTGCTGCAACAGCCCCGGAGCAGGGAAAGCAAATCCCGCCCTTTTGGGGAGAGGACCTGGCAGTGAGGATCAATGCCATCTTTATGGGTGGCACCGGCCAGCGAGCAAAGCAGTGGGTGCCCATCACCCAGAGAGGTCCTGACTTTGAATCCCAAACAAGGGGCCGGCCAGTGGCTTGCTAAAAAATCATCACGGCTCTGGGGAGGGTGCCCCAGTACCCCCCACTTCGTGCAACCTGCAGCCTCTCCCCCGTGCACAGCTCCCCTTGGGGGATGCTCTGATGCTCACGCAGGACCGGGGCTGCGGCTCTGCCCCCCTTGCTTCCATGGGCCCCGGCTGTGGGGCTGCGGGAGGGCACCCCACCGCCCCGGGAGCTGTGACCTCCCCCCCGCCCCCCCAAACCCGTCCGCACCCCGGGGGCCCCCCCCCGCAGCTCCACACGGGGTCTGGCGCGGGGGGGGGGGGTGCTTGGGGGGAGGCGGGCGCCGTGGGGCGAGCGCCACGCGTGCCCGACCACCCGCGGCGGCAGCCCGACGGGGAGGGTGGGCGTCCTGCCGCCCGGTGGCGGCGGGGAGCCTGGCATCGGTGAAGGACCTTCTCCGGTTCCTCGGGAGGCTGTCAGGCGGCGGGGGAGCCGGCCCCCCGCGCCCGCGGCCGCGCCGGCTCCCCCCCCCGCCCCCCTCCTCCCCTCCTCCCTCCCCCCGGGCTTCCGCTCCTCTCCCTTTTCTTTCCTCCCCTCCCTCCTCCGCGGAGCGCGGTGCCGGCAGCCGCGGGCAGAGGCGCGGGGATGGGGCGGCCACCGGCCCCCAGCCCGCCCGCCGCCGTCCGCCGCCCGCCGCCGCGTCCCCTCCCCGGCCGGCGAGAGGCGGCGGCTCTGCCCCGCCGCCCGCCGCGCCTCCCGCTCTGAATTGCTGCCCGCCGGCCGATCTGGGGAGCGCCGGGAAGGGGGTACGTCCCCTCGCACTTTTCCCCCCAAACCCCTTTTTTTGCCTGCCCCCCCATCACCTCCCCCTCCCCCCCCCCCCCAACCCCATCCCGTTTCTCCTCGGCGGGGGCTCTTCGGCGGCGATGCGGCCGGTCCCGGGCGAGCGGCGCTAACTCGCCCCCTCGCCCGGATGGGCCCCCGGAGCCGCGGGCGGATGGAGCCGAGCTACGTCGTGGGTATCTGCTGCCTGGTGCTGCTGGAGCCGGGCCGGGTGTGGAGCGGCGAGCCCAGCACCGGGGGGCCCGGTGAGAGCGGGAACGGCAGCCAGGCACCGGCGGCGGAGACGGCGGCCCCCGCGCCCACCGGGGCGGCACCCCCGGGGGGGGACCGCTGCCGCGGTTACTACGACGTGATGGGGCAGTGGGACCCGCCGTTCAACTGCAACGCCGGCATCTACCAGTACTGCTGCGGGACCTGTGGGTACCGCTTCTGCTGCCAGTTCAAGCCCGGGCGGCTGGACCAGAGCGGCTGCTCCAACTACGACACCCCCAATTGGGTCAACACGGGCCAGCCCCCCACCCGGGTGGACGAGACCCCCGAGGACCCCACTCGCGACAGGACCAACATGATCGTCTACATCATCTGCGGTGTGGTGGCCATCATGGTGCTGGTGGGCATCTTCACCAAGCTGGGCCTGGAGAAGGCACAGGGTCCCCAGACGGAGATGACCGTCTCCAGGTAAAGGGGCCCGGTCCCCCCACCCACCCCGTTTGATCCCCCCAGGGGTGGCATCCCACGTCCCCAGCTCCTTGCATAGGGTGAGCCCTGGCTTCACCCTGGGGCTGCCAAGAGGGTGAGGTGATCCCCAAAACCCCTGTCCCAGCATGCTGAGACACCGGGGAGGTGGGGGGGTGGGTTGGCTGCAGCCCCACAACCTGTCCTGGCAGGGAGGGCCAGCAGCAAGGACAGCCTCCATGAGAAGAGGTGATCATACACCCGTCCCCTCTCAAAATGACCTGCTTCGTCCCTTGAGGCGGCCTGTCCCTGGGTCAAGAGAGCCATCCCCACTGGCCAGTGGGGTGGGTGACATGTGAGCTATAGGACGTAGCTCCCCCCCAAAAAACCAAGCTGTGGTTCCCAATGTGCAGGGGAGGTGAGACTGGGTCCGACTGTGCGTGGGGTGACTCGGGACCACAGTCCCCTTGGGCTCAGCCTCTCTGGCAGTGCAGGGGGGAGAGGGGACGCAAAGACAGCTCTGCCATGGCTGCTGCATGTCCGCGGTGTGCGTGTGCACACACGTGTGTGTGCATGGGTGTGTGCGGGGGTGGGACATCGCCCTTGCAGGGGGGGACCGGGCTGCACACCCCCTGGGTTTCAGCCTCCAGCGGAAAGTTGGGCAGCCTCCCCTTGGCCCCCACGCCCTGCGCCTTTTCAGCCCGCTCCTGGGGCTGAGCGCGGGGCTGGCAGGGGGAGGGTCGGGGTGTCAGGCACACTTTGGCATTGAGGACCCCCTGCGCCTCTTCCTGCTCCCACACAGCTCCCGTGGCCAGCGGTGCATCTTCCCCGCTCCCTCCTGCACCAGTCCTGGCTCCAGATACACCCTTCTCACCCCGTTTTGGCCCACCCCCCCAGCCCTTGCTACATGGCCTCCCCCCCAGCTCCCAGCATTGAGGTGTCACAAGCGTCCCAGCCTCAGCCCTGCAGCGTGCACCACCAGCTTCCCTGGGGGCAGCAGGGTCATGTGCCTGATGCTGGGGCACATGGGGACATGCAGGGGTGGGCAGGAGACCCCCCCTGGCTTGGGGTGGGGAGGGGCAGGGCCAGGCAGGACGTGCAGACATGGGAGGGCAGGGCTGGTGGTCCCAGCCCCAGCCATGGCTCCGCTGCCTTGGTGTCGTGTTGTACAGCTCCTCCGCCTAGGTAGGTTTTTCTTCTCCCTCCTTTTTTTTTTTTAAAAAAAAAATTATTTATTTAATTTTTTTTAACCGATCACATTCAATGAGTTTAACACTTCGGAGCGGCTGCTGGCAGCTTCAGCCTCCCCGGCGCAGCTCTGCCCCTGCGGCTCTGACTCAGAGCTGTCCCCTCTCAGCCTCTCCCCAGCACACAGGCGATGCACGCGTGTGTACACGCATGTGCGCGCACGCACACACACACACACACACACACACACGGAGGAGTGGAGCTGGGGCAGGTTCACCAAGGTGGTTGTGCCATGGTCGTGCCATGGGTGCCCCGAATTGAAGGGGGACCCAGCGAGGGCTGCAGGGGCAGAGAAAGGGGCCAGGCACTGAGCCGAACCCAGCACCTCGCCAAGCAGTGGGGTGCACGCTCTACTTCGCGTCTTCCCAGTGAGGACATCAAGCCTGGTGATAAACCCATTTTTATGCCATTTTGTTCAGGGCTTTTAGCTTTAAAAAAAAAGCAGGGCTGGAGGAAATTATTTCACTGGGACCTTCGGGGAGCCGCCCTGATTGCACCCCTCAGCACAGACACCCTCTCTCCTTCCCCTGGGGCACTCGGCTCACCCAGCCCACCTGGGGCTTGGGCAGCCACTGGGTGCTGCACCCCAACTCTGGACCTGCTGCACCCCATCCCCAGACCCACCCCACTCCTTGCACACACCTAGGGGGGCAGAGGCTGACCCCCCTGCTCGGAGGAGGGTCGTATCCGGGCATGGATGGGGGTCACAGGGCCCTCCTGAGCCACACAAGGCAGATTTGGGGGGATCCATGCTGCGCCCCCCCCTTGGTGGGAGCCTGGCTGGGTGTTGCTGCAAGCCTGCGCCTACTCCCCCCCCCCATGTCGCCTGAGGAAGCTCTGGCACCTTGACAGGATCAATACGGCCTCCGCCAGCCTCCCTGCCTCCTGACTCCCCTTCCACTCGCCCGCCGCCACATCTTTTTTTGGACTCCCCTGCCCCCCGGCCCTCCTGGGAAGGATATACTGTGCTTGGGGAGGGGTCGGTCCTTGCGATGCCTGGACTCAGGTCCTCATCCCCTGCCGGCAGGACTTGCCTTCTCCCATCACCTGCCACTGGCAGGACTGCAGCCACTCACTGGGGGATGTTTTCTGTGGGTAGCCTCAATTCTGTGCCGCCGGAGCCATGTGTTTCCCCACGTCCCCCCATTCTCTCGCTTGTGCAAGTCCAAACTTTCCCAGTGAGTTCAGGGAGATTGGTGCCTTTTCTCCCCAAAGCTGCAAATCTTTTGGGTACTGGCATATGGACTGGGAGAAGGCGAGTTTTCCTTGCCTGCCTTTGTGGGACAAAAATCATCGAGCAGCTCCAGTTCCACAGGGACAGTGACCGGCAAGCCACGGCAGGGCAGGAGCGATGTGCTGGGTACAGAGCCCTGGGCACCAGGCAAGGCACCAGGCTGGCACAGCCTCCCAGGTGCTGGGCTGATGGACACAGTGCTAGGGGCTGGGTTCATGGCACGGGCATCCAAAAAGGGACACTGTCGCCTCCATCCTGCTGTGCGCCTGCTTGGCCTGGGCAACAAGTTTTGCCTTGGTGCCTCCAAGAGAGCGGGGCTATTTCTAGCTGCCTCGCTCCCATCCCCACATGCAGCCCAAGGCATGGGCAGTGCCACCTCGCCTCCCTCCCGCTGCCTCAGGTAGGAGCTTCTCATTTGCTCCTTGGGCACCGCATCGTGGCCTCGGGCCAGCTCCCTGTTGCATGGCCGGCTTGGTTTCCATGCCCATCCCTCCCTCCCACCAGGGTTTTTTCCGCTCCTGGGGGATGCTGGTTGCTGCCCTGGGACGGCTCCCGCCACCACTGCTTCGCAGGCTTCCCACTGCGCGGGGGAAGGTCAACTACTTCTGCACCTCCAGACATCTTTCGTCATGGTCCTCATCCTGCTCCAAGCCCGGGAAGAGCGACCAAGTGCAGAAACCCCACTAGCTCCTCCCAGATAGAGATGCCTGAGGCCTCGTCCAGCTTATCCTGAGACCCCCACGCTTCAGCCACCTCTAAGGCAGCTTCTCCTTCTGGCTTTGGCTGCTGGTCCACCCAGGGGAGCGGGCGCCCGAGTGGCTGCAGCTACCTGGTGCGTCCTCCCCTCCCCGTCCGCCCTCCTCCCGCAGGGCCTTATGGCAGCTCCCGCAAATCCCTCTCCTTTCTGCTCGGCTCACACTTGGCACCCGTCCCCAGCACTCGCTCAGCCTGGCCAAGCCCTGCGTTGAGTCAGGAACACCTGCCCGTGTTTTTCTTCAGGCCCCGGATCTCCGGGGACATCGGGTCCTTGGGGGCCGCCGGGATCTGGCAGTGCCCATCGCAGGAGAGCAGGCATGTGCCCCACAACTCTCCCTGAAACCTCCTGGGGGGGGGTGTGGTGGATTGCAGGTTATGGCTGGGGTGAACATCCCTGTGGGAAGAGTTGGGTGAGGAGCAGCCTCCTGGGGGGCAGCAGGGATGCTGGACGGGGGCAAAACCACCAGCGGGAGCAGGTGCCCTGGCAGCCACAGTGGCTGAGCCCCCCAATGCTGGTTTTTCACTCTCTGGGTCCCCCTGTGCTATCTGGGGTCCCAAAACCCAACCCCACCGTGCATCTGACTGCGCTGGGTGTTTCGCTGGCAATGCTTCAGTCCGCAGCCGTGCCTGCAGTCTGTGCACATGGTAGCGGGTGGTGGCGAAGACCTAGGGAAAGGTGTTTGCAGGCAGCATGGCGAGTCGTCACGTGCCGCCCTGGCTCTCCGGGGGATAAGAGATGAGACCCAGCTCCGGCAGGACCTTGACCCCTGTCCCCAGACTGGACATGATGTCCAGCCAGGCAGGCTCACTTCCACTGCCCAATGCTTTGTCCAAGCTCCGTTACCCGCCACTGCAACTCCAGTTTTGTGAAGACACCTTGCTACCCCCAAGCCTTCCTGAGTATTCCTGAGTGTCCCAGCCCTGCCGGGCAGGTGTCCTGCAGTGCCCACGCTGCTTGGTTGCATGGACGGGCACCCGTTGCCCCAAGCAGACACGCTGTAAGCCATGGGAAATGTCCCCCCCTGGGAGGTGAAGGTGACACTCTCGCTGGGTGCGGAGGTGGCCTGGCCAGCTGGGGTGCCAGCCCCCCCGCAGCTGCAGCATGCTGTGTGTCTCCTCCCTCACCACGCCTCTGCTCCAAACTTCACCACCCCGCTCGGCCGGCGGCTGCCACCTCCTGCATCCCCTCCAAGGGTTCACTTCAGCTCAGGGCAATGTTGCTTTGCCCATCACTCCATCATCTCTCCTCTCCTCTGGTGGCTACACTCCTGTCTCCTCCCATCACTCCCTGTCCCCTTGCCCAGGACTTGCAGCCACTCTCCTGTGGACCTTGCTGGGCGTGGGGCTTGGGCCTCCCAAAAGCAGGTCAGCTCCTGGGCTGGGGTGCTCTGCCAGGCCGTGGGTCCCACCACCAAACTGGCACCTCCATTTCATGCGCTGGTGGCTCCCCTGGGGATGGTTTGGGAGCACCGAGTGCCGCATGCCAGCTCCTGCCATGGAGCTGCCTTGGCCTCCATCATCACTGCTCCTGGATCTGCCTCTTTGCTTGGTCTCAAGGCTCACGCCAAGCTGGTTTGGGGGACCTTGGTTGCACCCGTTGGTATGACCAGGCTTGCTGTGGAGGTGGCTGCACAGCTGCACAGGTGGGTCTCTGCTCAGGCAAGCTGGGTGACAAGCGACCTTCGCACGTGGCCTTGTGTGCTCAGCATTTGTGGCCACTGTGGTGGATGGAGGCCCCAGTGGCACCGCTCGTTAGTGTTTCGTTGCAGACGAGCAGTGCAGGTTTAAAGCCGCATCTGCCCTGTCTTCCCCACCTCCGTGTGCACCCTGGAGCCGTCTTGGTGCCACAGGATGACCTGGAGAGATGTGGCCTGACCTTCCCCCAGCCTCCCAGCCATGGGACCAAGTTGGGGCTCATAAAACCCCCCAAAACACGTACAGGTGTGACCCTCCAAGTCCACCTCCCTTGCACTGCACCACCTGAGGACAGGGAGGGGGGTGCAGCCCCCGGGAGCCTGCTGGCAGCCCTGGCCAGCGGCACAGCTCGTGGTGCAAGAGGCAGGGGGTGAGTCCGGGTGTTGCCGGCACTGAGGGCTCATGTGTGCTTCTCATCTCAGCAAAAGAGCTCATTAAGAGCGCTCGTGCCATTATTGTTAATTGTTATTGTCCGCACACCCTGGGCGGTCGGCACAGAAGGCAGGCTTATGAGAAAGAGCACTGACGGATTTATCTGGAGAGGAAGTCACAGATAAAGGGTTGCTCAAGCTTCATAAATAGACCCGAGGAAAAGTTTTAAAAAAAAAAAAAAAAAAAAAAAAAAAAAAAATTAAAAAAATAGGTCAAGTCGCATTGAACTTCCTGGTGAAACAAGTCTGTTTGGGCACGGGGCCTTGGGGATGGGCAGTGGCCGGTGGGGAGGGGGCTGGCGAGCAGTGCACCCCAGGGAAGGCGGGAGCTGACGGGGTGGCAGCTCCCCGGGTTGACAGCCCATACCCACGGCCTTGGGGGACCTGCCTCCCCCCTGCCCTGCCTGGGCACAGCCTGCTGCCCACCCAGGCTTGTGCCCAGAGCGTCTCTGGGTGCAGCGCCCGTCACCAAAGGAGCCTGGCTGGGTCCAGAGCTGGGGTCAGTCGGCTGCAGGAGGGCTCCTGGGGAGGTGTGGGGTTTGAATAGCTGCAGGATGGAGGTGCCACAGCCTCCCCGGGCAGCCTGGTCCAGCGTTTGACCACCCCCACAGGAAAAAAGGTTGTTTCTTCTGTTTAAACAGAATGTCCTGTGTTTCGGTTTGCGCCCGCCACCTCTGGTCAGCCTGGCGCTGTCCTCGTTGCCTCTTCCCTGCAGGTATTCACACACATGGATAAGACCCCCCTGAGCCTTCTCCTCCCAGGCTGAACAGTCCCAGCCCTCTCAGCCTCTCCTCCTAGGAGAGATGCTCCAGTCCCTTCATCAGCTTTGTGGCCCTTTGCTGGACTCTCTCCAGTGCGTCCATGTCTCTCCTGTACTGGGGAGCCCAGCGATGGAGCCAGTGCTCCAGGTGTGGCCTCACCAGTTTCCAGCAGAGGGGAAGGCTCACCTCCTTCAGACCTGCTGGCAAGACTTTGCCTAATGCAGCCTAGGAGACCATTCGCTGCCTTTGCCCCAAGGCTTTATCCATTGCTGGCTCTTGGTCAACTTGGTGACCAGTAGGATCCCCAGGCTCTTTTCTGCTGAGCTGCCTTCCAGCTGGTCAGCCCCCAGTGGTGCCAGGGGTTGTTCCTCCCTCATTTCAGTTTGTTTGGCTCCATGAGGGTCCTGTTGGCCCATTTGGAGATTAAGTGATCCCGGGGGGGTTGTTACCCAAAGCTCCCCAAGAATGATGTGAAGAATGATGTGAAATGAACCCAGAGGGCTACCCTTGTAGCTTTGCTCTTGCCATCACCCTGTGATGTTGACTGGATCCAAACTGGGAGGGAAATGTCCCAGGATCAGCCCTTGGGTCCCCTGAGCATCCGCACCCCCAAGCATAACACATTGCTTTCCCCATTGTTCTCACTGTCTTCCCGTCACTTCCCCGCACTGGCTTCACTGGGCTTTTGAGCGCTCCGGAGCCATGAGCTGACACATCCACCAAGTCAGGATTATTCCCTTCTTCCTCTCCAATTTGCATTTATGCACGTTGAGTATAATCTGCTGCTTTATCGTCCAGCCACTTGCTAACTGTGAGCTCCTGCCACAGCTCCCGGCGCTCGTCTATGAGCCAACCAGAGCCTTCAAGGCGCGAGACATGCTGACAGTGAGCTGGAGATTAGGGAGCCAAAAAAAGCTCCGAGTGGACACCCTGCACCCTTGCAGTCACGCAAGGCTGGTCTCTGCAGGGGCAGTTGTGGGTCTCCTCATCACGAAGCCCCGCACCAGCAGAAGCATCCCGTCCTGGCCCGGGACTTGGTGCCAAAAGCCGCAACACTGCATGGGCATGCCCTGCTCCGCCCCCCCTTGGCACCACGGTGTGCCCTGCTCCGGCCAGCTAGAGTGCCTTGCTCCGGCACCATCGGTGTGCCCCGCTCTGGCATGGCTGCTGTGCCCTTCTCCAGCACCACCGGTGTGCCCTGCTCTGGCACAGCCACTGTGCCCTTCTCTGGCACCACGGTGTGCCCTGCTCCGGCACAGCTAGAGTGCCTTCTCCGGCACCACCGGTGTGCTCTCTCCACAGGCAGGTGCCTTGCTCCGGCACCACCAGCATGCTGTGCTCTGGCACTGCTGGCGTGCCCTGCTCCAGCACTGCCGGTGCGCTGTGGTGGGACTGCAGCATCTCTGTCCATGAATGTTAAACAAAATAGGGCTTTATCTTATGTAATGGTGTTTAATGTTTAATGCTGTTACTTATAAGGAGGGCCATTACGCAGGGACAGCGCGTGCGCCAGAGGCTGCCGCTAGTTCACCCTCCTTCCCAAAGAGGCGCAAACAGCCTCTCTAATCCCTTCCTTGGGGTCATCTCTGCTTCGAAGGGACGAGTGGAAGTGTCGCCTCCTCTCCCCTCCTCCACCAGGCTCTCACTCCAGGGGAGCATCCGCAAGGTGTTGCTCCAGCCGTCATTAGTGCAGGTTCCTCCGGCTCGGTTTGTCGTACCCTTGCAGCCCGTTCCAAGCCATGCGTCTCCCTCGCCACCCTCACCCACTGATGCTCCCAGCCCTGAGAGGGCTCAGGCCCAAACAGACCCCAATTCTGTTAGTGGTGGCTCGCCAGCCCCCATGCAAAATCTGGGTTGGGAGCTTGGGTGCGATCCTTGCTCCCAGCAGCCATTCCCTAGCCCCAGGCTGCCCAGCTCTGCCTCCAAAGGGAGGGGGTTCAGGGTTGGGATGCATGCGTGGGAGCGGGGTATCGCCCTAACAGCCCTTCACCCCCTTCCCAGGACACTGACGGACCTGCTGAAGCAGCCAGGCCATGGTCCCTCCGAGCACATGGACGGCCTCATGGGGGGCGTGCAGGTCCCGCTGGGCGAGGGGCTGGCCTGGGGCCCCCCGCGGAACAGCACAGGTAAGGCGCTGGCGCAGTGGGGAAAAATAGATTCCCTTGGGTGAATAAAGGCAGGGGGAGGGCACTGCCCATGGCTAAGCCCCTCGCCCGCCTGCCTCTGCCCCCCCAGACAAGCCACCCTTGAACAACGCGGTGGTTATTGCCCCCTCGCTGGGGCGGCCCCATGGCCACGGCAAGCACCTGCCGCTGGCCAGCAGCCTGGCCCTGCCGGCCCCTGCCTACACTGCCTACACTACCCTCAAGGCGGAGGTGAGTGCGGCGGCCGCGTGGGTCAGGGTGGTGGGAGGGGGGGGATGCACCCCTTGGACCCTGCAGATGGGTCAGGAGGAGCAGGGGGCTCGCAGAGGGGCACGGGCGCGACAAGCACCCTGGTCCCCCAGGGCTCCCTGGGGTGGCTGCTCCCGGCAGGGGCTCTGCAGCTCCCCCACTGCCCCCCCAGCCTGCTGCGCTGCCCAGCCAACCAGAGTTCAGGATCCCACACAGACCCAGGGCACTCCCCAGCCAATCAGCACCCAGGATCCCACACAAACCCAGGGCACTGCCCAGCCAACCAGAGTTCAGGATCCCACACAAACCCAGGGCACTGCCCAGCCAATCAGCACCCAGGATCCCCCATGGACCTACTGCACTGCCCAGCCAATTGGTGCCTGGGATCTCCCCAAACCCTACAGCACTCCCCAGCCAATCCATCGCCAAGATCCCCCCACTCCCCAGCCAACGATCACCCAGGACCCCTCCCCCATCCGCTGTGCGCCCGGATCCCCCCATGCTGGGGGAGGGGGTGTCCCCGGGGGGGTGACGCCGCACCCCTGTCCCCACAGAGAGCACCCCTGAGGACTTCTACAGGCGTTTTGGGGGGGTGGAGGTGCCCCCCGCTTCCACCCTGCCCTCCCGCCCCCGAGGCCCCGCGCTGCCCGAGGGCTGCCCCCCGTCTGCGGCCAAGGCCAAGGGCCCCAAGCTGCTGGGGGGCCCAGCCTTCCCGGGGGGCTGGGAGGGGGGACCCCCCCGTGGCCCCCGCCGGCCCGGCCTGGCCGCCCTGCGCCCTGAAGGGCCGCCCGAGGCCTTCGGCCCCGGCACCCCGCTGTACAGCCAGCCCCCCCGGCACCTCGCCACCAACAGCAAGACCGAGGTCACCGTCTGACGCCACCGGGGACCGGGGCCAGGGCTGCCCCCTCGCCTGAGCCTCGCCGACGGCCACCCCTGGAGCAAAGCATCATAGGTCCTACGTGAGCCGTGACGGCTGGCCAGGGTGGGAGACGCACCGCCCTTGCTCTCCCTCCTTCCGGGGGCCGCTGGCTGCGCTTCACCATCCAGGAGGAATTGTGGGGCCAGACCCTCCCTCTCATCCAGGCAACAAGTTTCAGCCGTTCTCAGCCCGCCCCATGAAGAAGCTGGGCACTGTGACAGGAGCAGTGCACTGCTCAGGGGATGGAGACCGATGCTGGACAGACCACGGCCTCCAGGGACTGGGGGGGACATAACCCCCAGGGATGGGAGGGGGGCACATCCTGCTGGGACCAGGTACCCCCACCTCGCCCCCATGACCAGGCAGAAGAGCAACTGACTCAAAGGCACCATCCCGGCACCGCCGGCAAGAGCCCAAACAGCCTCTTTCCCTCCCCAACCTCCCCTTCCCCACTGCCCTGGCCTCCACCTTGTCAATAAATACTACATTAAACTGTACAGCCTCAGTATGGATTGGCTGGGGGACCCAATTTTGCTGCCCCCAAAACCCCAGCCCCTTCCCCACAGGCAGGAGAGTGCAAAGCCCACTCCCACAGGGCTCAGAGAACCCCCCCCCCGATGGGGGAGCTGGTAGGAACACAGGTCCCAGGGCCAACTGCAAAACCCTTTGAGCCGCTACACGAAAACAAAACCGCTCTCCTCTGTCTGAAGTTTAATGATTCTGACAGAGTTTTACCAGGGGGAGGAGAGAGGCGAAGCAATGGAGGGAAAGGACATTGTTCCAAGCAAGGTCAGGTAAAAGCTTTCCTCCCACAGAGATGCTCCTAAAATTGCAGGCTTCTGGCCCAGCTCTACCTTGCTTGGCTCTGCTCAAGGCATCAGCCTCTTGGGTTGCTTCCAAAGGAGCAGAGAGACACCATGCTCACTCCACCTCGGGACCATCTTGCGTTGCAAGCCATACAGCTCCATTTCCCAGGTTATCCGGACGAAGGACAGACCGCTTTCCAAGGCGCTTGTGTGATTGGATATGCCTGAAGGACATCTCAGGCTCCCCCATGCTTCAGAGCAGCTGCTGGGTGGGATGAAGAGGGCTTGAGAGAAGGGCAGGTGGGAGGTGGTGGTAACATTCACCTTTATTAGGTAACAGATGCTCACAAGCCCCGGAACAGGGTTTTCAGACAGCAGATATGGTCCCTGGGGAACCTCCCCGCCACCAGTTGCGCCCCATTTCACAAAGCATCCCAACTCTGAACTCCATGCGGATAAATAGACTTTCTTCACATAATCCATAAAACAATTTCCTCCCACCTCCAAACAAACAAACAAAAACGTTACAGTATATACACACACACAAACATACATATATAAAAAAAGGTTGTAGGGACAGATGGGCAGCAAATTTATGAACAGTGTAGAAAAAAAACAGGGCAAAGATCTCTGGCCCTGGAGGGGAGAGAAGAACCAGCAGCGTGGTCCGTGGATCATGCCGTTAAGCTACCCGGGTTTCAGCCCAGCCCAGCCGGGGTCCCCTGCAGCCCATGCCCCAGGACTCGGCCCACCCTTCGTGACAAAGGGAAGCCTCAGCATCTCCGTTTTTTTCCAAAAGTCTCACTTCCTTCTTTCCTAAAGCACAAAACTTCCCCTCTGTTGGACACAGATCTGGGGAAATGCGAAATAACTCGGAGGTTGCCATAGGAGTTTCTGTATTTTAGGAAAAACCCGCGACCAGGAAGACAGTGCGACAGCCACTTAGGAGGAAAAAAGGCAGGAGGATGTGATCCACCCCCCAAAATAGGCTCACTGATAAGCTAGGAAACTTGGGACAGGCACCCAAAAAGCCCCACCCAAACCCAAGAGCTGCCCTGCGCACTTAGGATACCTGCTCAAAGGAGACGTGGCTGCCACCAGAGCGCCCCCTACACTGATCAAAGACACACAAAGGCAACCTCTCCCCCCTCGAAGGACAAGCTCCCCTCCGACTGCTGACACTGGGAAGCAAGGGACCCCCCCACCCCGCCTGCCAGTAGGGCAGGAAGCACAGGCTGCCAGCTACTCCCCAAAAAAGGGGGGGAGGGAGGGAAGCATCTTCTGGTCCCCACACTTTTGTTTGCAGCTATAGCCCAGGGGCACTGGGAACAGGCTCTCCTGGGAGACGGGTTTCCCCGACCCTGTTTTTCCATCTTGTTGAAGCCAGGCAACCCTAGGACTAGCACTACTCGCGCGCAATTCCTGCGGCACGCAATATCCCCCTCCCAGATGCCAAAAGACCCCGTGCAAAGTGAGACAACAAGCCCCCCCATCTGTTTTCCCCTCATTTTGGAAGGAGCTCAAGCTCTCGTGCCCCTCTGCAAAAGCGGGATACGTGTAGAAGCTTCTTGCAAAACAGCCCGGAGTTCTGATTTTGCAGGAGGAGTCGGGCTGCACGGGCCTGACTGGGACGGGATAGGACTGGGCTGCTGCCTGCAGCTAGGTGCTCCTCACCGCCGACGCGGGAGCGCACACTGGCTACACACAGGGAGAAACAGTGATGCCCGCCTGCCAAAGGCTGGTTTCCACATTTGCACATGCGAGGGGGCAACCGCTTTGCACTTCTTTGGAGAGGTGCAACAGGAAAGGCAGAGAGGGCAAACCGTTCCCTCCCCATACCCAGTCTGCAACTCCCCACCCTCCCCATCTTGGAAAGTCACAGGCGTTAACACCGCAAGTCAAACTGCTTTGAATAGCAATGGTAACAGAGCTGGGAGACTCGCACCCCAAACCAGCACCTCCCAGTCCCTGCAGGAGCTCAGGAGCTGTTGAGCGGTTGGAGAAGGGAAGGAGAAACACCTGAAGACAGACCTGGAACAGGGAGCTGAGTAAAATAAAAAACTGTTTCTAAAAATTGTTTCTAAAAATTGTTCCTGCATCAACAAAAAGGCACCAGAGAAGCATTCGCCCTTCATGACGGGCGCTGCACGTCCACCTCTGCTGCTACCCAGCACCAGAGGACCAGGGACCCCTTGGCTTTCTCAAAGGCTCTGCTCGTTGTAGGCTGCCACAAGCCCAGCCCCCTGCCAAAAACCGGAGGCAGCTATCGCAGGAAGGAAACGCATGAAGTGGAGAAGAAGGGAAATCTGCTGCATTGTTCCCTATGTTTTTGTAAAGCCGCAAAACACTCCTATAAAAAAACCTGTATAAAAATGGTAGAGAAATTTACCAGGCAGTACTGGCCCCAAGCACCTCTCTAAGTTGGGTCTAGTGGGGGTTCAGTTTCCTGACACACAGCTCAAGGAAAGCTGGTGCCTTCCCCCCACCCTCTCTCAGAACAGCCCCAGACCCCAGCAGCCCCACAGGGCAAGGCTTGAGCAGATCCTTTGCCCTCCCCAAAGGTTTCTTTCCACAGAGGTGTTTGGGAAGGGAACAAGACGCCCCTCGGGACAGACACGGGATGTGCCACTTCTCTATGCCTTGAGCTTGTGGGCTTCTCCCCCCAAAAGGGACGGGGGCACCGGGTCAGGGCAGCGCTTCCCAACAGCCCCAGGCACAGTCCCAAAAACCACAACTAGGCAGATTTCTGCCGCAGCGCCTGAGACCAAGCAAGGGGGCTAATAAAGCTAAACCTGGGGCAAGTTAAAAACCAAAACAAAACCAAACCCCTCCCTCTCCCACCCCATCGCGATCCCACCAGCACAGCCCTAACCTAGTGCCTTTTTTTTTTTTTTTGTTTTGTTTGTTTTTTTTGTTTTTTAAGCTCCAGAAGGGAAGTCCAGGCTGACCATCGACCAGGGCTGTCTTTGCACGAGGTGGCCCCACGCCGGCCTTAGGAGGCGGCGATGGCCGTGCCCCCACTCAGCTTGACGATCATCTGCTGGCAGTCATTGCAGGAGCGCTTGTCCCCCACCTTCTCCAGGGTGCGGGCAGCTTCAGCCAGCAGGACCGCTCGCTGGCCCGGGGAGGAGAGGAAGGAGAGGGGGAGATGGCGGCAGGCCAACAGGATGGCCGTGGCTCGCTCCCGCTGGCCTGGCAGGGTATCCAGTTCACCTGTGCACAAATTGGAGAGAGAAAGCTGACGATGAAGCTACCACCTGCATGATGAAACTCCACCATGCAGCCCTCAACCAGCACCAGTTAGCACAGGCTCCCCTGGCTGGTGGCCCCTGGCTGTGCCAAGAGTGAGGGGCACCTTGCAGATCCCCAGGCAGCTGCTTTAGGCTGGCAGGGGAGAACAGTCTGAGCTGGAGTCAGGCGGGGACTGGCAATCCTGTCTTCTACAGAGATGGTCCCTTTCTCTTCACTTCCTAGGACTCATCCCAGCACCAACACACACATCTGCCCATTTCCTTACACCCCCAAGGGATTTTATAACCAGCACCATGTCTCTCAGCTCTCCCCCCTTTAGGATTCCTGGTTTCTGCCTTTGCATGACCGCCCTGAACTCCAGCCTGCCATTTTGTGCATGCATGGCTGCACCAAGGTAAATGTTTTCCAGCCTGTTTGCCCGGCACCTCCAGCCCAGAGCTGGCAGCTCAGGTTAGCGAGCTTGTAGAGAGCATGGAAGAAGCATCGCCCTGAGCCATAGTCTGACAGGAACTCGTTATCCTGAGCCTCAGACACGGGGAAGACACTGCAGCCTGCAGCTATGCCCCCTCCCAGCCCCACAGGCAGTGGGTCCCAGGGCCCCAGGGCCCACCTTGCTTGCTGCTCTGGGGCGTGCGTCGCCGCAAGCTGTGCTCCAGCAGCTGGTGGGTGCGGGTGGGGCTGGCCCCCGCCATAAGCCGCACGGTGGCCTCGTGGAGGAAGACCTGGAAGAGAAGGCAGGACAGGGGGGGGATAAGAGGTGGGCTGGCAGGGGGGCGACGCTGCGGCTGAACGCGCGTCATCCCTCAGCCACTGCATTTCGAGAGCAGAGCACTGACACCTCAACAGAGACCCACTTCCACGCTCCTCCCTCATCTTCCCACCTGTCTCTGGGGAATTTGCAGGTCAGGGCAACCGTGAGGAAGGAAAAAAGAAAAAAAAAAAATGTTTTGACACATAACCGTGAGTGGCCTGGAAAGGGGGAGGAATGAGAGCAAGGAAAGGGTGCAAAATGGGAGACCAAACCCAGGCACTGTGGCCTAGGCGGGCATCTTACCCCAGGCTGCTAGTGCAGCGCTCTGATAACAGCATCAGACTTTGAGATCCAGAGTTTGGACAATACCAGGACAACTCTCATGTCTGAGTAATTAGTCTAATTAGTCTCTACAGAAGCTTAAAACTAAATAGACTAGACAGAAGGGAGGGAAAACCTCCAGAGAAGCACCTGGTGCTCTAGAGTTGCAGAATGCATCTGACCCCCAGCTACCCGCAGAGCCAACATGGCCAAGGAAGTCTCCTTCCACAGTCCCTGGAGGGACTGACCCGGTCTGAAGCCACATTAAGGGACAGGATGCCATGGTAATTGCTTGGCAATACACACATGCTGATGATTTTCTAGGTAGAAGCTAAGGCAGACACCTCCCCACATACACTGGACTCCCACAGGAACCTCCCTCACCCCCCACCAAGAGCACATATGGAGGCTGCTGGTGGCAGACCATCCCACCCCTACTGTCCAAACCGCTCAAGCCCACGTTAATACGCCACATTTCCAAGGGCTGTAGCTAAGCCAGAGGGGAAGCAAGCCATCACCTTGCGGTAGGCGGGCCTGAAGCCATGGGCCAGCTTGCGCAGGCTGCCGAGGTCACGCTGGAAGCCCGTCAGCTCGGGGGCCGAGGCATGGTAGGTCTCACCCAGGGCCTGGCTGGCGTTCGCCTGCTTCTGCCACAGGCTGGTGCGGAGAGAGAGCAGCAAGTCACAGGCCAGCAGCTGGATCATCTGCAAGAGCCAGGGGGCCCGGGCACACACGCTTATTAACACAAGCCATCAGGCGAGTAACAGGCCATTTGCTATGCAGCTGCCAACACAGCCCACAGGAGGGCGGCTGCAGCACCTCCTGCCCACCCCACCGGGCTCCCCGGCCGCCCACGCACCGGGCAACGCCCCTCACAATGCACCGAAGAGAACAGGACTTTGCCTTTTGCCCATCTGGCATCTCTGGGGCCCAGCACCAAGAGGTCCAGCCTAAGGAGCAAGCACCAGGCTGTGCCCAAGGAGCGTCTGTCCCCTCCAGGAGGGCCAACACCTCCACAAGGCTGATGCCAACCCCACTCCAGACAAGATTTGCCACGGGGATATTGCACCAGCAACACCCCAGCCTTCTGCAAAAGCTTTCCTGCCCAAACAGCGATACTAACTAGCGGGAAACAGCAAAGACAGCCTTGCTACCTGCAGAGGAAAAAAAAAAAAGGCAGTCTTGACACAGCCCACAGTGGCTGCCCAAATCCCTTTTCCCCATCTGCTGCTGCCCCCCAGCATCCTTCGCTGTCCTAGTTGCTACCCGTGCTGCCGAAGCAGAGAGTGCCTCTGTACTGCACTGCAGAAACATTGCACAGTTACTGCCACAACATGCAATGCAACTACAATGCACTACAGCTGCCACCCAGGAGTGACAGAAGGGACCGGAACAGTGTCCCACATGCCATGCAGGGAAGCTCCAGCTTTAGGTAATCCTGGAAGGAAGAGAAACAAGCCCCACACAAACTCAGGAATAGGACAGCACAGTCCCACTTTCACGGTAGAGGGTTCAAACACTCATGAGTGCTACCTAAACCAGAGCAGACTTGACTTAATGAGGTCCTGCCTTACAGGTGTCAGCAGCTTCATTTTGAGGACAGAGATGGATGCTTTCCATGGACCAAGCTCAAAGTGGTCAAAGGACCAAAAGGGGTTACAGGTACTGGCAGGAGAGGAGCAGGAGCTCAGCTATTTGAGACCATGCCCAGGGAAATGGCAGTGTACTTGCAGCTCTGCTCCTCCATACAGCAGGGGCAGAAAGATGTCAATGCCCTCTGGAAGGAAAGGGAGGAAGTTTCCCTTCTACTTCCATGGGGCACAGGATGGATGGAGAATGCAGATATGCCTGCAGCAAGACCAACCTCACAACTGAAAACAGACTATGTGTTATCCTGGGGCTTATAACTCTTACGTTGTTGAGGACAGTGCTGGAGGCGCCGCTGCTCATGTTGAGGCTGTTCCATAACTGACTGCTGGCCCTCTCACAGTGACCCAGAGAGCTCTGCTGTCCATCTGCCTTCCCAGACAGCGAGGCCTGCATGGCTTTACACACGTAGAAGGTGGCTTTCACCAGGGCATTCCTGAAAGAGAAACAGCACATTGCTTTCAAGCAGTACCATGTCGTGCTGCCACAGGGCCTCCCCAGGAGCTGAGCTCCAGCAGCAACCAGCATCAGCTTTCACCCTCCCATCTTCAGGAACAGAGATATAATTTCTTAGAAAGAAAAAAGATGGAATTTGTTCCTCACCTGCACAGACTGCTCAGAGAAATGGAAGCAAACTGGCTAAGAAGCTTTAGCACAAAAGAATCAAGATGGTGACACTAGCCTTTCCACCAGCACGCTCAGTTTTGTTGTTTGATTTTGGAAGGCAGGAAGCTATGCAATTAGAACAAACCCAAAAGACATCCCTAAAGAAGCAATTCTTACACTTCCCGTCCACAATTCTAGTGTCAGCAGCCTTGATCTACACATCAATTTCCAAGCGGGTCCAGAGCACAGGAGGCGTGCGACTCCAGAGCACAGGTAGGGGTAGCCCACAGGACAGGGGCTGGGGGAAGAGCTGCTCCCATGTAGAAGGAGCAGGGGTTTGAAAGCTGTATGAGGCCTACGCACTCTGACATCTCCAGGGATTTCGGCATGCGCTCCACTTCTGCGAAATGTGACCTCACAGCTGCGTCGTCCCCTCTGAGCCAACCGATTGCCATCGCCACCGCTGCTGACCACCATCTGCACACCACATCGGGGCCTGCGAAACAGAATCGCAAGGTGCAACCCAGGAGAGGACACCCGGCTCCTTCCCGCTCGGAGAAGCAGGCAGGCGTCACGTGCCCTTGCCAGTGCCTTCTGCCAAGATCGACACTAACGAGCCCAAACTGATCCCATGGGAATGCAGCTGTCTGGGTAAACGCTGAAACGTGCTGCAGGAACACAAAGGGACTTGCAAACACCCTACATCTGACCACAGAGCTTTTGGGTGCAGAGTTAGTATCTTGTCAACAAGAACTTATCCCCTCTGCTCATCTAGAAATCTGTTTATTTTCTTCCTGACAAGGATCTCCACTCACCACCCCGAAGTAACAACTCTACTTGTATATACCATGCCTCAGCACTAATCACTATCAAGCTAGTAAATAATACATCAGGTTCCCTGTAGCACTTCCTCCAATATTTAACATCCCCTCAAAAACTTCCCAAAGCCTATCTAGGGCCAAAGGAGATAGGCTCTGCTACTCTAAGCTGCTTTTAAATTTCATTACAATATTGACCCAAATATAGATTTCCCTTTATACAAAAAAAACAGTCCTCTGAAAAAAGAAGTATCTAGTTTTCCTTCTGTGTTTGCTCTACACATTTGAGGTACAGCACAGCCAGTCTGTGTCTAAAGCTCCAGCAGCAGCCCGGTGAGCTGCCAGGTGCTGCCTGTACCAACACCAAGCAAGATGAGTACTCCAGCAGCCTGCTACCAGCCAAGCCCAGATGAGTGCACAGCTTGGAGGGAGTCTACAGCTCTCCTTGTCCCACTAAATATACACCAAGGGACCAAACCAAACACCTCCCAATAGATGCCCAGAGCTTGTCTACAGCAGAGGTTGCAGGTCTCTGGAGGTTGAGGAATATACACGACAGCTGCTGTGAAATTGAGATCAACCTGTATTTAGTCCAATAGGTAATTAAGTGGAAAAAAACCACCTTCCTGTACCTCAACTGCAATGCTGCTATGCTGGTTTAGAGGCTACACCCTTCCTCTCACTTTGCATTGCCAGGAGCAAGCTCTCAGGTGAGGGCACGGGGTTCAGCTTGGAACATGCCCAGCAATACAAATAACTGCAATCCCACCTGGGCACCCAGCCTTACGACGCACAGCCAAATTTACGAGCCTTCCCAACCACCCTCTTCCAGTCTGAGCCACCATACCACCATTGTGGTGTGCAGTTGCTCAGCAATCAAGTCTCAAGGACTGCATTTCTCCTTGCCTGGAGTTTGGGAGGTGGTGGGGAGAGAGGGAACGTGTATCAGCAGTAGTTCCTGCAGCTGGGGGAGCTTGGGTTCTGCCAGACTCACCCAGGGCGGACTTGAGTACAGAATTGTTGGCAAAGGGTGGGGCTCCACTTCCCATCGAGTCCAAGAAAGAGTTGAGCAGTTTCAGGTACTCCATGGCACCGGAGAACTCACTGAAACAAGAAGCAAGGCAGACCTTGACTATGCTGTCAAACAGGAGATACCAAAGCCTGAAGGCATTTCTCACCTGTCACGAGGCATTTTTAAACAAACATTGATCCATTAAGCCAGCAGAAAGTTCAAGCTCCACAAGTAACGCAGTACCACTGGACTGAAGAGACAGCCCTGAGAGCAGAAGCACACAGATGGATGCACGGAAAGGAGTAGCCTTGTGTCTCTCCATGAAAGGAGACCAGCACAGAACCAGAGTCAACCCTGGGACCCTCACCTCAACTACAGAGATGCTGGACATGACGTATGTCACCAGCTGATTACAGGCTCCTTTTCAATCACTGCCTCCAAATGAGGCTGAACTATACTTCTGCGAGTGACTACTTGCATATATGCAAATATAT
This sequence comes from Gorsachius magnificus, assembly GCA_034008185.1. Lineage (NCBI taxonomy): Eukaryota > Metazoa > Chordata > Aves > Pelecaniformes > Ardeidae > Gorsachius > Gorsachius magnificus. The sequence continues at coordinate 162,659,495 of CM067081.1, read as the reverse complement.
ATGAACACAAATGACAACGTGTTCATAGCATTGGTCAAAGTAGCACATCTGGCAACGATCCAATTTCCTGGGACATGCTACAAAGTTAGATTCTTGAGCTCCTGCCCCTGGGGGCAGGGGGGAGGCTTGCTGTATTGCTAAAGCTAGTCCTTCCCATGAGACAGGACTCCCACAAGTATATTGACAATCCACCTCACTTGTACAAACTCTGCTACCTCCTCTCACCAGCAACAGCAGCACCTGATCACAAGCATTTGTATGGTGCAAGCAATTAGACCAAACTGCTCCTGCAATGATGCTAGAAAACAGATGTGAGATTGAAAAAAAAAAAAAAAAGAAAAAAGCTAAATGTGCAATATTTTCCCTACCCAGGTAGGGAAACCAGGTTATCTTCCCATTTGAGGCTTTTACCCACACTTTTGGGGACAGGATCCTTAGAGCGCTTCCCATATATTTACATAGCATTTGTCTGGCACCAGCAAGTGTGGCAATCTGCTAGAAAAAGTGCACAATTGCTGGAAAAGGCTGTGGCTCTGCTTCCCACAGAGTCTAGGAAAGAGCTGCTCTGATTGCCACCTATCAGCTCCTTTCATTTGTCCACAAAGCTTTGCAGAGGCCAAGGACAATTTCGGGCAACATCTTCTCTCCCACTCTTGCCGCATGTTAGTTTGATTTATCACTGCTGGTAAGCGTGGCACTTTGTTGAGTTAGGAGAACACCCTCATGCATAACGTAGTGAGCTGGTGGGGTCACCCTCTGATGTGCCAGACCTTCATGCTCTTAGAGGCCTGAACATATGTTCTGGTCTATAGAAGTGGTAGGTGCACACTAATTTTAGGGTTCCTGAACATTAAACTTTGCCAGCAGAGAAAGCACCATCCATCCAGTTCAGGAATCAACCAGCACTATGCCACCTGACGCCAAAAACCCTTACCACACCTGGGTTCACCTTTGACTTCAGGGGTGTTAATATGAAGTGGTAGAGCTCACCCATCTAATAAGCTGTGGTGGTCAGACTTACGTTGTCGTTTCAAGTTTTTAATAAGGACTAACCACTCGGTTTGCCCCAGAGTGCTCAGTCAATGGTTACAAGCACTGCCTCAGAGCCTACAGCCACAGCCAGCAGTCCCCAGCGCAGCACATAACCTTACCATGGCTCCTCCTCATCCTCTTGTCCCGCTGTCTCTTTCCTAATCTGAGGCTTCACGAGTGAATCCACTGCTCGCTCTAGCAGGTTCTCGCAAAACGCCTGATGAACTTGTGCGATGGGATCCGCTAGAGAGGAATTAAAAAAACCCAAACCATTTCACTTGCATACAGTGATAGCCACCTCCCAACACAACCAAAAAGAAGAATCAAAATGTAGGAGCAAGAGGAAGAGCAGCAGAGGGAAATTCTTGAAGAATTAATGCAAAGATTTCTAAAGACTAAGTTTCGGGGCCTTTTTAACTACCATTCTTACTCATTAGCCACTACTCTTACTTATTAGCCATTAAAAGCTGCTGCCCTTGGCCAAACATCCCTGTGGCACTTTAGCCACTCAGCAAAACAGTGAGGATACTACTCTGTGGAGGATAAACCTTGGTCACCCCAAAGTCACCCCCCAGACATTTGGGGCCACATCCAGGTTGCGTTCCAGCACATAAGATGACACAGCACAGCACGCAAAGGGAAGAGGGCCATGTCCTGCAGGCCAAAGAGACGTCTCTCAGCTCCACAGCCCCTCTCGCCCATCAAGACCACAAGCAGGGTGGATGTACAAGAGCATGCCCTCAAATAAGACGCCTGCTTTTGTCCCAGAGGCAGAGACAATGTCAGGCTCGAAGTGCTGGGTGGCCATGCACTCGGGACACAAGTGGGCTCTCACCGGGGTTCCTTTGGGTGCAGTACAGGCTCTCCTTTGCAGCTGACTTCACCGTCCAGCTTCGCTCCACAAAAAACTTCTGTCCCAGGGGATGGCACAGCCAACGCAACGAGTCAGGAATGGCACTCCGCTCCGAGCTGCACAGGCTTTGAGCTTGGCTTAGGAAGTAGCTCTGGGGAAAGGGGAGGCTAAGATTGAGAACAGCATCCAGGGAGACACACCACCAAGGACAAAGGTCATATCATAATTATAGCTCATATCATAATTGCAGGCCATATTGCAATTGTAGTGCTAGCAGATGCCCTGAGCTATGGCAATGCCAGCTTGCAAGGCCTTCCTAGAGCTCTGCTTGGAGGTATGATGGGAGAGGAGATGACAACAACTCACCGCTAGGAAGCCAAGCTTGCCTCCACAGCGGGTTTTCAAGCCAACCGCAGCAGTCAGGTGGATTTCTGCCATTGTGCTGGGTGGGATCTTTTCTTCTGCGCACTCAGCCAGGTTCACAGCACACAGGGCCATGTGCAAGCCCGAGTAAGCCGAGCTGGAGGGAAGCTTACCTGCACCAGGAGGGAAAGGAAGAGCGTTAACTTTTAATGCAGCAGTACCAGCTACTAAGCACTACTGTGACTTGCAGAGCTACTATCCTAAAGAGACAGCAAGAACCTGTTGACATGAGAAGTTTACATTGTACGCCTATTTTGTATTCAGGCAACAGAACAACCATAATGCTCTTCCCTCCACAGATACCAAGGTTGGCATCCACAGCTTCACTTCCGTGAGAAAGCCCTGTATATCTAAACCCGTTAGGATCAAATCATCAGCAAATTTTGTCTCACTACATTCCTCACTATCTTAAAACTGAACTCCTTTACAGTCCACACCTGTACCTACACAGATAATATTAAGGACAAGTACTTATCCCTGGTGGCATGGCTGCGATTCACACAGCATGATTAGGCAGAAGGAAGTTTAGCTTGGATTCCTGATGCGCTCAGAGCCTCTTAACATCAAAAATTGGTTTGCCAAGGAAACAGCAAAAACAACCGTTCACAAGGAACATTCAAGCACTTCCTTAGTACATGTGCACACACCCAGGTTTTCAAAGCGTATCAACACCAACTGGCAATCTGTGCTCCACACAGCTTGGGAAATTTAAATTCTTCCAGCAATTAACCCTAGCCCCTGCTTCCACATCACGTTCCCACGTGACAGGGGTGAAACAAGCCTTTAAGAGCAGCACGAAGTGACTGGACTTGATCCTGGGGAAAGGCTCTCAGCCACCTCTGCAGACTCAGGAACACATAACTCAAGACACTGCTGTTGCTTCAGCCGTTCTTACAGAGCTCTTTTATTGCATGAACCTGTTGTGTTTTAGTAAGTGGCTCCTGAAATTTGTGAGGCTCGTTTCCAACAGCAGCGTTCCTAGAGGAAGGAGGCCGTAGTGCTCTCCCCATATCCCCCGGGATCAGCTCTGAACCTCCTCATTTGGCAAAACAAGGACAGCAGATCTGCTACCTCTGCTCCTACCTGTTATGTGGAGCTGATGGAGCTTGTGATATGCTAGAGCCGCATCCCGAGCGCTGGTCTTGGCCTCGTCCTCGAAGCCTGCAGTGGCCTCCCTTGCCCGCCACTGATGAGAAGTCCTCTTCAGCAGCCACCGCACCAGCGCCAGCTTCTGCAGGCTATATCGGATCACATTCCAGGACAGGCTGCAGGCCAAGTCCAGGCGGGAAGCCGGCAGCGCTCGGCCGAGTACAGACAGGCAAGTCTGCAGGTTTGATGCAGCTGCAGCAAAATCCCCCTGCCAAATAACACGACAAAAGGTTCAACAACAAAAAGCACCGTCACAGAGACATTTTGGGACCTCCTTGCCACTGGAGGCAAGACAAACCGATGTGCAAGCTAGGGCAAGATCTTTAGCTGAGGGACATCAACGTAGTCCCAGCGAACATGAAGGCAATTTATACCAGCTTCAAATCTGGCCCTACACCTAGCTTTCCACACACAGCTGCGATCCTGCACTGCCTGTGAGACACTTCGGCACTAGGCAAAGGGAGCTTCCTGACTTCTCAGATATGGAAATATCAGGGTCCCCATATCAAAAGCCAAATGTTGCCTCACAATGGAGGAGACTTCCAAAGAGGCTGGAGGACAACAGACAAACACACACAGCAGAGGCCAGATTCTGGACAAAACCCAAGACCTTGCTGCCAAAGATTGCTACAAGATGCATCAGTAAGGAACAACAGAAGTTAGGAGCCTCTTCCAACGCTGATGTCCATGTCTCACTAATTTAGGCTGAGGGAGGATGGCAACCCACTCAAAACAACCTCGCGCCAACTTCTCTGATATCAGACAGCATAACCCACTTGAGGAACCATGCTCTTGCAAGTGCTGAGCCACTGCCTCACTAGGCCACATTTACCCACAGTCCCCTCCTAGAAGATGCGTTTGATACAAAACGACAAGTCAACTTTACCCGTGCCAAATCCAAGTCCGCTTGCTTGCGATGCCTCCAGAACGTGACTGATGACCTTGAGTGCAGCCGGGTCACTGGCTCCCCGTGCACAAGGAGCTTTATGAACACGCTCAGTACAATCACTCCATTCACGAGCCACAGGATCAGTGTGGGCATCATCCAGCCGAACCAGCCACCTGCATCTGCAGTGGACATCCCAAAAGGAAAGTTAAAAGTTAATCTGGACACCGAAAGCCTAGCAACAGGATGAGCACAGACCCAGATGAATGTCTTGCTATGCTCGCCACATGTGGTATCGACTTTTGCAAAGACTGCTTTTTCATCAGGAAACACCTGTATCAACAGGTCTTCATCCAAACTCCAAGTCACAACATCCCCAACTAAATCAAAATAGTTATTTTCACTTTAAAAAAAAAATAAATGAGTCAGCACTTGGTTTTCCTAGAGTACCTTGTATTCCAATTTTTCTATCAGCTGAGTACCCATGGGTACTCAATACCTCAGCATCATTTTGGGGTCTTAATTAAGTTTACAAGGCAACATCAATGAAACATATTTACCAGTCACGGAAATGACAGCAGCCTACAGAATCCCCTGCCCTCCCCTAAGCTGCTGTAGTCTAAACGATTAATATTATGGAATAAGAGTATTGAACAAGCCAGTTGCAAGACCCTATTAACAACAGTGTTTCTGAAGTAATTCTTCACCTATTACTTTATTATTAAGTTACAAAAATCAGTCGGATACCTTAAAAACAAATATAAAATGAACATGTCACACAGACTGGTGAGGACAGGAGGACACCCCTTACCCTGAACTGCTTTTCAAGGATCCATCCCAAGAGCCCAGGCTGCTGGGCTACAAACAGGTGTCCCCCTCCACCTCACCATGCTGAGCAATGGCTGGTTTCGTGCAAGAAGCAGCGCTGGATGCGGATGTAAACTGGAGCCGTGCCCAAGCACTCTTGGCTGGCTCTCCTCCCGCACCCAGCCCTGCAGTTACTACCCCTCCCCAACCACTAAGCAAAGGTTGTACAACTCCCTGAACACACAAAACCATCCTACTGAATCACACCAACAGTCCACCTCAAGACCTGCTGCCATCACAGCTGGAGATGGTCTTTAGGGAGACCATTTAAGCCTGGCCACTTTCTGCGGTCCAAACTATTCTATTTGGTTACCTGACTCAATAGTGAGCACGTTCCTGCCAGAGCCGTGGCGCACGAGGCTGTCGGACTCCGGGGTGCCTCGGGCGTCCAGGAGGGATGTCAGAGGATTGAAGGAAAGGCAAAGGAATGTAAGAGCACAGAGGAGTATTCGAGAGCGATCCACCATGCCAAGGGCCACAGGAGGAGAGTCAGGCTCATCTTTAACCTTCAAAGGAATAGGAGTGGAGAGAAAAATAAGAGTAGGGAAAAACCACTTACCATTCTGCAGAACAAAAAATGCTTGTGCCAAGGGAGGAGTGGGGAAGAAGGAGAAACAGAATAGGTTTTAAAATCAGCAAGAACTCCAGTGAAGCCTTCCCTAGCTTAGTAAGATAAGGCTGAAGGATATCTGAGTGCCTTCACCTTTCGTCTGCTCCCAGTCCTTTCAGTTATTGTTAACTGGATCCACAGTTTAGGCTAGGACTAACCTTTTCTGCCCTTACTCTTTTGAGGATCTCCCATAAGACCCACTTCTGTGATATTCACAAAACAAACCCATCAACCGAAGACAGCTAACAGCTTTCTGTTACTGTGGTTACTTACTTACTGTGGTTATTTATCATTAACCACAGCTAATGTCATCATCCATTTCCAAGTTCTCCTGCTTTATTCACTGGACATATATATCCCTGGAAAGCCATGAGCTCTTTCGGTCATGAACATGCACGGTAAGTCCACAGAGACTCTACAGGGGCTGAAGGCTAAGTGCAGTTCTTCTAGCAGCTAAGGTATGGCTCAGATAATACAGCTCAGGGAGTAGTCTCAATCATTTAAGAAAAGATAAAACACACCCATGCACCTTCCTCATCCTTACAAAGGATCTCTGACCCCTACAGATCTGCTTGCCAAATTGTCCACTGGTTCCACTCTTGGGAATTAGGAGAATTTAAGTTCTGGCCCTTAGGTATCCCTGAAGCAGATGCCTTGAATTTGACAACTGAAGTCACGAATACCTTTGCATCATCAAGGAGTGGGCTTCCTGGCTCTGAATCAATGGAATAGGGAGAGAAACCAGCCTGGGATCCCGAGTCAGAGGCTGGAGGAGACATCAGCAGCACGTTTTGGTTGAAGTCATCTATCTTCAGATCCACATCGGTGTCAACCAGACTGCTGAGGTCAATGCCCTTCAACAGCTCTGCAAAAAATCAGAGTACATTATGTACATGTTCCTCAATCCTGCATCCTGCCAGTGTCGCTCAGATTGGCTCTGTCACCTGGAGTAACACTGGCTCCCCTCAATGCAATGTGCATGTTATCTACCTCTGTCGAGGACAAGAAACTGCAAGAGGCATCCTACGTTCATGCTGGCTGCCTCCCCCTGCTGCACAGCCTCCACAACTTACTGTTCTTTTGGTTAGCCAGCTTCAGAACCATGTTCTCCTGCCTCAGCTTATGGTTGGCCTGCTGTAGGTATTTAATGTAATCGATGGCTTTTCTCAGGACTCCAGACTTGTGCATCTGCAAGGAATTAAAATGTATGGAAAGCGTTTTATACGAAGAGTGTTAAAGGGTCACTGCTGCTTGTGGGGATACCACAACCTTTTGTATCGTGTGATGATAGAAAGAAAAGGGTGTAAAGGACCACTCAGCAGCTGCAACGAAACTAATAGCGGGGAACACTCTGTGGGCAACATATCAGACTTTGAAAGACACACAAGGACTGGGCTCTCTCAAATATCAAAACAGCACAATGGAAACAGATTAACATCCAAATTACAACAGAATTCACATCTAGGTTTCAGCCAGAAATAATCCTTTGAAAGTACCATGGTTTTGAAATGAAGTGGCTCTCTTCTGCTGTCTGTTAACCATCATTCACTGTTTAATTCTGAAGTAAGTGGTTCTCTCCTTGCCTCGCTCCCTTGGCCATCCCCATGAAAATACTTGCTTCCAGCAGCAGTGGACAAATTTAGCTTGTAAACACAAGCCCAAAGTGCTACGAAGCCACTGCACATTACCAATGTTTTTAAAACGCAAGCTTCCAACAGGAGCAATAGGATGTGACTTCAGTGGTCACATATTTGTTCAGAGACCAAGCAAGATATCAAGACTACTACTCCCTGCTCTGCCAGCATGAGGTGAAGTGAACAGGACAACTCCGGATACATGGCAAGAGAAAGTTTCTAATATTTGAGCAAGCAAGGAGTTTTTACAATTCAGTATCTAAAGGAAACAAATTAGAAAGCTCTGTAAACCCTTGTCCCTACTGCAGTCATACAGAAAAAGAAACTCAAATTAAGCAAGCTCTGGTTTGGTAGAGTTACGAAAACATCCACTTGGATGTTCCACCTAGAGGGCCTATTTAAAGTTAGGCCTAACATAAGAACAAACGCATAAGGCATAGCTTATTTTCAAGAAATAGTACCATTAGCACAGTAGAATAAACATTTACAGGTGACCCTTCCCAAATGCAATTATCAAGCTTTCCATGGCACAAGCATTTCTCACCAGTCTTATCCCAATACATGTGTGCATACTACTAACAGTCGCACCTACCCAACTGCTTCACTTGGTAAAGCCATGAGCACCTGAAGACAAAGTATTTATGACACTAGATTTGCTCTTACTCCACATCTTTACCTTGGCATCTGTCCCCATGACAAGGTCCTTCAGCTCAATGATCTTGTCATTTATGGATGACCGGTAACGCTTTTCAATGATGTTGTGAGTTGTTCTCCTCTCTCCTTCTTTAGGCGGTTCTTGTTGCTTGACACCCCCAGGAACTTGTTTGATAGGCACCTTTTCTTGTCCCACCATCACTGGCATTGTGGTCAAAATGGTCCCATTGCTCCCAACAAGGGTCTACAAAGACAATGCATAACAGGAGTCACGAGCAATCAGCCAATTTAGATAAGGTTTATGATGGTAAAAGAAAAAGGGGTAAACAAAAGAAGAAGGAGGAAAAGTTTGTACAACACAGAAGAGAAGAGATATGCCAGTTTCCTCCAGTCTTCCTTAGCTGGCACAAGCATTGGCACAGCAGAAATCTACCATTCTGCCTCCCACACTGGTCACTGTGAAGTAAGAAAATCTCTTGTCCTCCAAGAGTACCAACACTCTTCTGCCAATACCATGCTCTGTTCATCCACTAAATAGAGATACAGACCAAGGCCCCTCCTTGCTCCTACAATCCTGACACCCCAAGTGTCCAAATCCACTTTTTCTGTGGGCAAATAAAGTCATCACATCGGCAACAGGCAATGCTATTTCCAAACTGGTAATGTTAGAAAGGACCTGACTATGGAAAAAACCCAAACCTTGGCTTGAGCAAGGCAGTCGATTTGAATTCAACTATATGGAAAAAAATATACCCATAAGCTATAAAAATGCTTTAAGATGAGGAACTAAAGCAATGAACAATATACAGCAGCATGAAAAAGCTCAGACTTGGGCATCTAGCTGTAGGGCGGACCACCTACACCAAACTAAAGCAGTATGTATTCTACGATAAAAAATGATGAATCCCACCAGAACAGTTACACAGAGGGGCTTCTAGAACAGCTGAAGTAAAGAAAGTTTAGACTGCTTAAGCCAGCAAAACAAGATTGAGAAGGGTACATGTGTTCTCTAAAGTACACCAAGGATCAGGGAAGTGGTTATGGAGAGGAAGAGTTTTCTGTCGAAAGACAGACTAACATAAATGAGAATAAACTAGCTGTGAGCAACTTCACGAACAATTTCAACTCTGAAATAGTCTTCTAATTGTGATATTAGAAATTAGTTTTATTTCAAGCTGGAACTTGACAAGTAAGTGAATTTAAGTCCTACACCTTTCTACTCTATCACTCTCTCCCAGCTGAAACCGGGACACTTGGCTAATTTCCACCAAATCTCAATGGGTTCAAAATGCTTTACGGGTTGTGTCTCAGACAGACACAATCACATAAACTCACCTCTGTGTGAAAATGTCACCTATAAGCAAGGAGGTTAATTGAAAATTTTAGCCTGGCTGCTAACAAGTACATAAGAAGCTTACCATGCTATGAAAAAGAAGTCAAAACTTAAGTCCAGACTTGCAAGTTTATCTCCCCCCAGTAAATATTTGAACAGAGATATCTGTTCAGAATGTACAAAACCGTAATAAATGTGTCTTTGGGGGCACAAGTTTCTTCAAGTTGATAAGAAGTGGAGGCCATGAAGCACAGCTGCCACCTCCAATGATTATACTGAATCCTCACTGCAAATGCCCTTTGAAAAGCAGCTTACTTAGTTTTCACATTCCACATACTGCTATTAAATGCTACTGAAGGGGGAAAGGAAATTCCACAGGTATTCCGAGTGAGTTAGCTTTTAGTTTCAAGTCTCTTCCAGAGGTTAGAAACTGGATGGAATTTTTAGGTCAGATTCTTCTCCTTGTAATACCAGAAAAAGGTAAACAAAAATGCGCCCTTGGTCTTTACTTACTGGCCATGGGAGGGTGCCAAAATAGTACAGTCTGTGTGTGTTTAGCCTTGGCACAAACAGGGTATTACTCACTCTGGACATGTCTAGAGCAGCCCTCGAAACCCCTCCCGCTTGTACCACTACAGAATACTAAAGCTCACACCTCTTCCTCGTGTTAAGAGGAAGGGGCATCGGGGAGGAGAGGGAAGGAAGAAGAATGCCCATAGGGTACCTGCAGAGCTGTGGTCTGAATGGGAGCAGTGAGTGCTGTCAGCGCCGGGTTCTGTACCGCGGCCATAACGGGGTTACCGTCCGCTTTCAGGGTTGTCAAGACAAGGGAGTCCGTTTTTATGATCTGAGGCTGGACCAGAACCTAGGTTAAAAAAAAAAAAAAGTTACAGGTGAAGGGGAGAGCAGGCATATATTTCTCTGCTGATCTCAGTAGCCAGAGGTCAGCAATGGCAGAGTCGTAACTTTACATCTCAGCGGATGGCAAAAGAGCAGGGCAAGTTATTTCTTTCACCGTGCACCCTGCATCACTTAGATGGTTTTTGTCTGCCCCCTCTCTGACCATGAGACAGTCTAAACAGCACTGGTGGGAGGGGAACAGAGGAACCACCAGGATATCGGTTTTCAAATCGGTCACCAGAAGTAAACAAGTATGTAAAAAACACAAAAGAGCTGATGGAAAAGTTCCCTTCCCCTCTCCAATTACACCTATAATTAGCTCTCTACAGTAACTGGTTGAGTACTCTGAGTCTAACACGCCTAGAACAGCCTGCTTTGGTTACAACGCTTTCCAGATACCTGCAGTAGCTTTTCCCCTCTCTGATTTCACTGAAAGGATCTGTACCCGTGAACGTCAAACAGATAAAAACCAACAGCAAGTTATTTTGCCATAGCACAGCTTGCTCCTGCTTGTTCATATACCTCATTGACTCTCAAATAGAGAACACTACAGATGGCACAGTACAATGGAACCAGGGCAACTTTGCCATATGGAGAGTATCCCCTAGCTGTGTTTTTATTGAATACAAAGAAACACAAGACTTTTCACTCCTGTAGATATGTTTTAAAACAAAAAATCACATGACAGTGTAGCAGCAAAAAGGTTGAAGAAACTGTAGCAGAAGAACTGGAAGAAAACATTCCCGTATCAGCCGGCCCTTATAAGACATGGTAGAGGTGGTGGACTTACAAAGAAGGAGAAGAAAGTCAAAGAAAGCTTGTTCAAGTAAGGTTTTCCAATCCGGTTTGGCAGTACCAAGTTACAAAAAAATTTTTGACCAAGTTTAGTTACGCAGGTATTTTAGTGAAAATGGTTTCTGAGCATGGCCCCCCGCTTGAAGTCACATCATGGCTCACAGCAGGAACTCTCACGCATTACGTGCATGAAGTAAAATGACCCTGGGACACAGGATGGGGCTAGAAATACTTCTCACACATAAAAACATTTGGGCAAAAGCAATCCTAGCCAGAATCACCAGCCCCACCTCTTCCCTAGCAAGCCAGGAGAACAGACCCAAAAGAATAAGTTTCTTCTTTGGCTGGATCCTTGTATTGCTCCTCATTTTTACTTACCGGAACTTGCTGGACCTGTGGTGCAGCAACTGTCTGGACCGTGGCTGGTGTTAACGTCTGGATGGTGCCGTTGGCAGCCTGTGTTAGCACTCGCTGGGCCTGAACCGTCTGCACTTGCTGCTGGATGGTAACCGGCTGAACCTGAGAGGATGTCACCAGGCTCTGGACTTGAGGCTGGAGAACTGAAAAGCAGAAGGGACATCAGGAATAGTCCAAGAGACACAGGTCTCCGTTCTGGAAACTGTAAATGCTCCTAGCTTCACTCCTCCTCTTCCCAGAGCTTCTCGATAGGCAGCCTTCAGCTAACACATCCCACACCTTGGGAAGCTTCCAGCTCCTTCAGTGCCTCCTGCAAGAGGACACTGCATCTAGAATAGCAGCTTTCCAGGAGGCACAGAGGATCAGCTAAGAGAAAATAATGCAAAAAACCTTTGGTCTGATACCACAAGACTCATTACTTCAGTGACATGACGCAGTACATCCAACCAGCACTTGCCCACTTCTGCTGATCTTGGTGGACCCTAGGATCCCATTTATCACGTAAAGAACCAACACCTACTGAAAGGATCAAGATGACTGGCATTCACAAAGGAAGATCCGGTCATCGTTAAATATCCCTACAGGTGTCTTGGTTCAACGCAAGTACTGTACTTGAGACTTTGGTAATTAAAACGTCCCTTCATTCGGGACCAACACATTCCGGGCAGACCAGAGCTTCAGGACTGGATCTGCCTACTGCACCCATCAGCAGGAGCAGGGTTGCGGACAACTGCTTTTTTAGACATGCTTTTCTCAGGCCTCCAAAGAGGCACAGGAGAGAAGACCATAATAGAGGAGGAGCAGCGAGATGACAACTATCACATGAGGTCACATGAAGACTTCAGATCTCATTTATGACAGTTTCTCATGTTCCCCAGATTCCAAAGCCATGCAGGCAGGAAAAGGGACATCCCATGGACAGCACCACAAAGGAAGGATTGTCAGGCTTGCAGTGGCTGAGGATGCTTTTGGAGTTTGAACACCAACACCACTTATCGCGAGTGCACCAGGCACACCCGTAGCCCGAGCACCCCGACCGCTACCTTGGAAACTCGTGGCTGCGTTCTGGTAGATCACTGGTTGCTGGATAATCCTGGTCTGGGGAGCAGAGCTGAACGTTGGTGTGATCATCACGGCCTGCTGCTGGAGCTGAGGCTGGAGCGGGGGCCGGGGCTGAAGGAGAGGGGCCGACCGCGGAGGGGCCGGAGGCGTTGCCTGTGCCGCTTTCACCGGCAGGCTCTGGAGCTGGGGGGAGGCAGGGGATGGCGGGAAGGGCTGGAGCTGCACCTGGGTGTATGGCCGCTGCAGCTGTGGCTCCAGGGTCCCACCGCTGCTGCCGCTGCCACCGCTGCCCTGGAAGGTGCCACACAAGTGATCCGAAAACAGATCTGGGAAGTCCCCTGCCTGGTTACTGACAAACTGCAGCATCTCTGTAAAACAGAAGAAAAACAGAAGAAAATGTTATTTTATTACCCGTACACTCTGACACCGCTGTTACGTCAGGACTCGGATGATGGTATGCGTGCGCAGAAGGGAGCTCTGGGTCCTTCACAACCTCCAGACAACACATCACATCAGCCTAACATCTCCAAGAGAAACCAAGGGGTGGCCAGCGGCTGGGCACCGCTGCCGCTGTTCAGGGGGAAAGGCAAGATTCTCCCACAACACTTTCCCAGACTACAGGCTCCAAGCACAGACTAGAACTTAAAGAACCCAATATACCTAAAACACTAGAGTCTCATTCCATTACTGCTCCAGTCTAATCCTTGCAGAAGGAAGAAACCAAGCACCTCCGCAATTCCAACACTAACCGTTCCCCCACCCAACTTTTAGGGTGCTTTCAAGCCCCCTATCCCTCCCGCCCCACTGAGTATCTGGAAAATGAAGAAATGGGATAAGAATTAATCTTAACTTTGTTTTACTTTCAAGTGTACTGGAAATACCAGGGAAAAAACACTAAAGGAAGCAACACTTTGTAGAACTGTGGCAGGAAAAATCCGTGCATGTGTTTAAACCACCAGAATAAGGGGTTTTGTTGGGTTTTTGCCTATAAACCACCAGAATAAGGGGTGGGTTTGGGATTTTGCCTAAAACCACCAGAATAAGGGGGTTTGTTGGGTTTTTGCCTATTTATCCACTGCCTGCATTCACTGTGCAGCAGTTTCTCTCCATCCCACCTTCTCCAGGATTATATCAGCCCACATCAAGAGGCTCCAACCGCAACGCTATAGCTCTCCCCCCCAGAGGAAAAAATGTCACAACCGAGAGATCATTGTTCATAAGTGAAGCTTCCTCTTCCCTCTGTCTAATCTGATTTAATCCAATTAAGCACCTTAAGCTACCTGAACGCTTCCCCTGATCTGTAGTGTGGGCGCTGGCACAAGGAGTTGGACATCCTTCCGTACCTTGGGATCTGCCCATGCTGCGATGGCCCTGCCACAGCTTTCTGAAAGTCTTATTTATTATTTTTTTCCCAGAAGTAGGAAAAAAGGGAGGGGACTCACAAACATAAGGGAGGGTTTATAACTAAACAATACATTTGGATTTAGAAAGTAGAAAATAGATTTCTGATTTATGGGGAAAAACATAGCAGAGGGCTCCCTACACCAGGAGCTTTCTCATCCACAAACCCAAAGGACATTGCTGCTGTAGTTTATGAAGGGGGTTCAAAGAAGCAAACTTTTCACGAAACGTTTCCATGGAAATTGCCCCAGCAATAAAAGGGCTAATAATTTGCTTCTCCAAAGTGCCACCCACACGTTACGCGGTTAATTTGTCTCACACTCTCAAGACAGAGCAAAGGGATCACCCTCCAAGCTTCTCGCTCCCCCAGCAAACATTTTGCCATATTTCTACATTTCCATGATACTACTCTTCCTCCCTTTCCAACAGCAATCCCTCCGCTCTCAGACACACATTTCAGCATCGACCACAGCCACTGCTCTTTGGAACTCGAGCCTGTTGGAGGGGGGAGACTGGGAGGAGATGCGTCCTCCTGACATATTTATAACCCGACAGTAAGCGGGGATGCACGGTTCCCCAGCACGGAGCAGCAGCCGCCCTCGGGGACCCGCTGAACCGAACCTTCGTCTCCACTTTTAACTGGATGAATGGAAAGGGTTGTCAGGCACTGGAACAGGCTGCCCAGGGAAGTGGTTGAGTCCCCATCCCTGGAGGTATTTAAAAGCCGGGCAGACGAGGTGCTTAGGGACAGTGTTTAGTGGTGGGATGGCAGGGTTAGGTCAACAGTTGGACTTGACGATCTTAAAGGTATTCTCCAACCTGAACGATTCTATGACTCTAAGATTTATTTTTTTTTATGCAATGGCTCAGTAAACTTCCACAAAACATTACTGGAGCAAGAAGTGTTTAAAGATTAACTGTTTAAAGATTAACACTTCTGCATAACATCTAGATGGGTATTAAGCAGCTGTTCACCCTCCAACCGACCGCGGCTAAAACCAAGTAACCCCAACATGATAAACTTGATGTTCCCAACTACGTACACTGCTCTTTCACTATCAGACAGCACTACCGCAAGTGGGGAATAAACATAAGTCGGACAAGATTCACTCTGGAAGAGCGAATTCCAGTGTCAGAACTGAATTTCAAGCACTTGTATTTTAAAGAACATTGTGTTCAACACAGCAGATTTAGTATCTTATTTAGAAAACCCTACTCTTGCTTTCACAAGTTAAGTCACATCTTTATCATAGACTTAACTTTCACTAAATGCAAAAAGCCTAAAGATTAATTCTTAAAAATCAGAATGCCAGGGGATCAAACCCACTACTTTTAAAGTGCCCAAGAGCCTTCCTAGCAGCAACACCAGGAAAATAAAAAGCAGGAGAAGCAGCAACAACCAAAATCCAAATCTCTTCCTATTAAAACACGTTCGCCTACAGAGAGAACAGAGTGAGCAGCTATGCTGACTGTTAGAAAGCTTGGGTGCTTTTGGAGGACAAAGCTACTGGTGATAAATCCATCGTCGCCAGATCACCTGCGCCCTCGGTGACGAAGAAGAGTTCTCAGTCCCTAACGCAGAGTGAGATGTTACTGCAGGAAACAATCCCAGCCCAGCCCAAGGCTAAAAACACCTCAACAAGGTGTTACGAAATCAAGCCCACCGAGGACTTCTGCTGCTCGCATTAGCCCAGCACCCAAATACCTGGCAGAAAGGTAGCTCGGAGCCTGCACAGGGGCTGCTCTTCCTCACGCGGCTGGAGACACCGTGCTTTGAGAATTGCGAAGCGGCAGAGATCCCAACCTTGGCAGGAACAACCCCTCCACCCCGAACCCAGATGTGCTTCGCACCCATGGCCAACTGGGACCTCACTTTCCAGCGTTACCTGGTGGTGCCCTTCCAACAAGGAGGAGCCTGCGGCCACACAGGACAAGCCACAGCCAGTGGAGGAGCTCGTGCCGGGGCAGGAGGCAAAGCCTCCTTCAGCTCAGCACCAGGACCCCTGGACCAGCCTTGCGCCCCGGCCTGGAGTGCGACCCTGGTGAGCACCGGCATCCCAGAGCAGTTGGCACGTTCCCTGGACCGGCATCATTCCTCCTCCACCATGGAACACCAAAAGCTGTGCAAGCGGGCAGTGAGGATCCGTCAGCCTGAACAGAAGAGGAACGCTGAGACCTGCCAACAAGATGCCTTAAAAACCAAATCAAAACCCTTGCGGAATTTCAAACCCCGAGATGAATCCATGTTGGAGGACAAAGAAAAAAAAAAAAAAAAAAAAAAAAAATCATGATTGCCACATACCTCCCCCACCCCCGGGAAAATCCACCCCAGGAGCCGGGGATGAAGGCGAAGCTTTCTCCCAAGTTACTCATCGCTCTGAATCACACTTTCCCGGGCACACCACGGTTCAGAGCCGGCTCCGGGCTCATCAGAATTCATTTCCGTACAGATCCTGAGAAGTCATCACGCAGTGCTTAAAACAGGAGCAAACTCCACCTTCGATTTGCACCATCAACTTTATGAGCAACAGCTTAAGCCCCTTACGTCCTCGTAAGGTATATTCTTCTTTTACATATGATGAAGAAAATAAAGAGAGGTATAAATTTTGCCCCTCGCTACACTGCAAATCAATTACAACCAGAAACTTAAAAAAAACATATTTTATCTCCTAACGGCTAAACAAGGATGCTTTCGCCATCACCATCCCCTCCCCCCCCCCCCCCCCCCCAAATTCCAAGCTCTGCCTGGGATTACAGCTGAGCAGGACAGGGGGGCTGAGCCAGGCCCCTGTCCCCAGCCTACAGCAGAGCTCACCGAGAAATTACATTTTTTATGTTTTTTCAGGAGCTGTTTGGGAAACGCTATGGAAGGTGCCGTGGGCAGGCATTTCGCTGCGTTTCAATGGCAAACAGGGATTTTTGTCGTGGGTCTGAGCTCCGGCCTCGATGCAGGGAAGTGTTAGCATGAGACAGGGAGGGGAAAAAAAAAAAGGGAAATTTAGGCGGTTACACCTGTTTCAGCAGAGGAGGGCGAGGAGGCACAGCCTCCTCCCACAGGCACGAGTGGCAGCGCATCTCCAGCGCTCGTTTAGCGCCGGCTTGAAGAGAGCCACGAGGAAACACGAGGGGAATCCCAGGCAGCACTGTTTGCCCCACGGGTCTGAGGCAGAGAGGCAAGGTAATCGCCTTCTCCAACCCTCTCCCGTGCCGGCAGCGGTCACGGGTGGGAGGAAGGGCTCGGTGGCTACGGGGGCTCGGACCGCCGCACCCCCACACGGCTTCTTGTGGTGACTTCCTCGACCCACCCCGGGCGGGGTCAGCGCCACGGGAGGTGCTCAGAAGCGCTCCCCAGGCGGAGCCAGCCATCGGCTGCCCGCGCCGCGCGGGGAGTCACGCGTGGGCGCTCGCCAGGCGAGCGCTCCGGGGGACGCGCCCCGCCCCCCGCCTCCCGGGGGGGGGGTTCCCCCCCCCCCCCTCCCGCGCGCTGGAGCCCATACCGCGTGGGAAGCGCACCCTACGCGGCGGGGCCGAGCCGGTGCGGCCACCCTGCGCTCCCACTCCCCACTCGGGGCGGAAGGAGCACCCCACGCAGCAAAATCCAAGGAGGGCCCCCCCCCCCCCCCCCTCTACCCCGGGGGGAGGCGCCCCCACCCCGGTCAGGGTCCCATGCTCTCCGCGCCCAGCTCGCCGCCCTCCATCGCGCAGGGGCCGGCCGCGGCCGGGCGCACCGGAGCCGTCGCCCCCGGCCAATCGGCGGCCGCGGCGGCGCGTGGTGTGATGGCGCGTCAGCGATCAGCAGCTGCGATTAGCATATAAAGCCCCCCGCCCCCTTATTTAGAATATTCATGAAAGGGGCGGCGCCACCGGGGAGCGGCGGCCGGCGGGCACGCGTGGGAGCGGGGCGAGCGCTGGCACCTCCGGGACCCCGGCCCGGCTGAGGCGGGGCGCGGGGGGCAGGTGGAAGGCGGCGGATAGAGGGGCTTGTCCTTCCCCCCACCCCTCCCCCGTTAGCATCTCCGCCCC
This sequence comes from Gorsachius magnificus, assembly GCA_034008185.1. Taxonomy (NCBI): domain Eukaryota; kingdom Metazoa; phylum Chordata; class Aves; order Pelecaniformes; family Ardeidae; genus Gorsachius; species Gorsachius magnificus. The sequence goes on along the minus strand of CM067081.1, from coordinate 162,641,456 downwards.
ACGGACCCTCACCGCCTCAGGGGCCGGACCCGATGCCTGCTCCCACCAGCAACAGGAGCAAGAGCCGGGTTTCTTTTACTTACAAAAAAAAAAAAAAATAAAGTCAATTTTATTCAAGAAAAACAAAACACGCGCCCATTGCCACCCCCCCACACCCACCGCTGCCGGACGGGCCTGGCTCCACAGTCAAAAATTCCGGACATTTCCCCTTTCCCAAAAGCCGCGGTGCCCCCAGCCCGGCACAGAGCACCCGCTTCCCGGGGACAGTCCCTCTGCAAAAGCCGCCCCCGGTGCGAGTTCATCGGCAACCATGAGGAAGGGCAGGGGGGCTGTGCCGGGTCCCGCTGGGGCCCCTGCTCCCGCTGCAGCCCAGGCGCCCCACGGAGGGTCCCAGCCGATGGGCTGGCTCCCTCCCCGCTTCAGCCCTGCTGTCCCCACCGGCTGCCCGTAGCCGGCTGCCCCTCTGAGAAGGGGGCTTGGGGGGACTAAATTAGAGAGGATCAGCCCCCCACTGGGGGCAGGACGGTGTGGCAGGGCGTGGGGTGCAGGGCAGGCAGAACAGGGGTTCAGGGCGGGTTCCCCGGCACCCTCAGCATCAGCAGCGCTTGCAGCAGATGCCTGCCCATAATGCAAAGAGGGCCAAGACCTGAAATCCCTCCTACCCAAAAATTCACTGTGTGTTTGCTTCCCTGCGGGGGTGTGCTGCGGTAGCTGCCCTGGGGGAGTGGGATGCCGTGAGGCCGGGAACTGGCACCGTCAGCCTTTTTAGCCACGGCTGACCGATGAAATGCATGTTGCTTGGTAAAATAGCCGCCGGGAACAGGGGAGAGCTGATCTGGCAGAGGTAGGGGCTGGGCAGAGACCAGGTATAACCGGGTGGGAGGGTGCCAATGAGATCACCAGCTTAAAAAAGAAAAAAAAAAACCAAACAAAACCTAAGAGAAGCAGCATTGATCATGAGGCTGTTTGGCGTGATGCGCTCCCCAGCCCACCCACAACGGGGGAGGCACGTTCAGCGTGGAGCACCCTGTGCTGCGGAAGGGAGGGCTCCCAGGCTCCCCACGGGGCTCAGCTCCAGTGTGTCCCCCTCACCCTACCCCACTGTGGGTGGCAGCACCCCGACCAGCCCAGGGGACAGCCCCGCTGCCCTCCCGTCTGTGCTTTGACTCTGGAGAAGGGGTACCCCACCTCAGCTTCCCCCAGCCCCCACTGAGCAAAGGCAACGAAACAAAACCCCCAGCACAAATGGAAAGGGGACCACCACCAGGCACCGGCCTGAGGCTGCCAAGAGGGAGAGCGCCACTCCACGTCCCGCCGGCGTCGCCCCCGCCGCAAGGCGCAAGCCCCCGCCTGCTACAGCTCCGACTGGGAGCGGGAAATGCGCGGGCCCTTGCGGATCTCCTTCCGCTTCTCCTCCTTCTTCCTTCGCTTCTCCTCCTCCCGCAGCGCCTTCTGGAAGGTGTCGGCACTGGGGAAAAACTGCAGGGTGACAGCAGGGGGTCAGTGCGGGGGAGGCCCCCGCAGCCTCCTGGATGCACAACCCCACCCAAACCCACCAAAGCCATCGCGGAAGCCCTGCGGTGCCAGGGGGCTTGAGATCAGATGCAGCACAAGGCGCATGGGGTCCTGATGCTCCCACAGGGCGTGTGGCCACAGGAGGGGAAGACAAGCACCAGGCACCCAAACCAACCACAGCCCAGCTGGGGAATTCGATGCACATGTTTCAGCCAAGCTTCCTCTGTGCTGGGGGTTTTTGGCCATTCCCCACCAAGCCACCCATTCCCTTCCCCAGCCGGCTGCCCAAAGCCACAATGGGATAGGGAAGCCCACGGGGCGAGCCAGCAGCGTTGCTGTCTTACCTCAGAGTGGTCCGTTTTAAAGGGATTGCGGTAATCAGGTGATTTCTCGCTGATTCCCAACTCCTGAGCCATCTGCAGAGCAGAGCGGAGAGCGTGTCGAGAAGCGGTGCCTCCCACCTGCACCCCCCCCATGACCAGGGTCCCCTCCTCGCCATCAGCCCCCTCTGTGCTCTTCCCCATCCCTCAGCCCAAGGACATCCCTTGGACATGGGATATGCTCCCCCTGCCCTCCTTTTATCCCCAAAACCTCACCCCCCAGCCCTGGCAGCAGAGAGGGAACATGGGGCGGGGGGGATGCCAGGAGCCATACCAGCCCCAGGACTTGGGAGTGGGGTCCTTGCTCGAACACGCCTGTCAGATTGCAGAAGCCGATGCCCCAGCGGATGAGGCTGTTCCAGTTGGAGTTGCGGTCGAAGTAGTGGTGCACGATCTTGGGGAAGCGCAGGACAACGTCCCCGAAGAAGGCAGTGTTCTCCACCACATGGGAATACGCTGCGGGGACAGCCACCCACCCTGTCAGCACACCGGTATGCATGCCCCATCCCACCAGCACCTACATCCTCACCAGGAGGTGGGGAGGCTGGAGGCAAATGGGTGGGCTCACCAGTACGAACTGGTCAGAGAAGCAGCAACAGGGTCCCCAACAGACAGGGACCAGCCCAGGTCTGGTCTGAGTACACAGGAATTTCATAACTACCCCGGTGTCAGCCCCAGGAGGAATACTGGCGATGCAACAGAGCACTGGAAAAGGGAGGGGGGGAAGGACTGCAGAGGACCTACCATCCTTTATCTTCTCATCCTGAGGGAAAGGCCCATCGGGAGGCACGTCGGCAGCAATGAGCACAGCCCGGGAGTCCTCCAGCACCTGCCAGAGCCCTCGGTTACCCATTACCAGCCTATCCTGCCAGCCCTTCCCCATGGAAGCACCCCCTGGGGGTGCTGCCCCAGCCACCCCACTTGAAACCCCTGGCGTCCTCCCTTCAGCTCCTAAATCCCACCTGCTCACTCAACTCTTCTCTTTGACCCCACGGAGGCCCCCTGGCCCTCCCCGCTTCTCCTATCCACCCTCCCCGACCCCACGGCACACCGAGCCCGGAGGGCGGCTCACTTTGAAGAGTCCCTTGAGCATGATGTCGATAATTTTGTACTGCTGGTTGACGTCATTGAGCTCGATCAGGTTCTTCAGCGCATTCATCTGGTCCTTGCGCTTCACCTCAAACAGCTTCTTATCTGCACTGCTGTCAAGGGCACCTCTGGCATGCTCCCACCACGCTCCCGCTCTCCCCCTCCGCCAGGCACCCAGCACCATCCCAGCCCCCCAGTTCTCCACGGGATGCCCAAAGGCTGAGGACCAACGCCAGAGCCAGGATGAGACACAGGTTTCCAGCCAGCCCCTTTGCCTGGACACCCCCGCAGGGTGCTTAACAACACTGGTCCTGCGTGGAGAGCTTTCTACTTGCCAGCCCCTGCTCCAGCAAGGCTGGCAAGCGGAGGCTGCAAGGGAAGGATACAGATTTCCAAGCCAGAGTCCACCCTCTGCTTTTCCAGGTCTGCAAAGCTGCCCCGGGGCAGCAGCAGCGCCAGCAGAAAGGGGCAGACCAAGAGAAAATCCATGTTGGCCGCCGCTGCCTGGAACAAAACAGACCCCAACAATGATCAGCAAGGAGATTTAGCAAGCAGAGGCCACACAAGTCTCCGAAATAACCTCAAACTCCTAGGCAAAGAAACATGGCATTGAGTGTATCACATCCCCTGTAGCCCCCCCACTACCAAGACCTTGCCACACAAACCCAGAGCAGCCACTCAGGACTGAGAGCTCATCATCCTCAGCACCAGAGTCCTTGCCCGCCCCTCCCTTGTCCCCATGAGGGGTTTGAGGGAGAGGACAGGCAGAGCAGGGCCATGGGGCAACGCCGCAGCTGGCCCGCTCTCCCCTGCGAGGGAAGTCCTGGTCTACCCCTCCTCCCTACCTGCCTCCACTGCCCGCTGGGCACCCAGAAATCTGACTGGGCACAGCAGAAAAATTAAGTCCTACGCCTTCTCCCCAAAATAACAGCCAGCTTCTTGCTGGGTTTGCGAGTTAGAGCAGCCCAGCAACTGAAGCAGCAGGGCCGAAGTGAGGAGGAGGATCGCCAAGGGGCTGAAGCCCACCTCTGCTTCAAGGACCAGGCCTGACTGGCTCAGCCACCTCACTTCACCTCTTGGGGTGCTGGTACTTGGACCCTTCCCCTCACTACAAGCTGGGCACCAGCTGCCAGCCACTATGCCGAAAAGCAGCAGTTGGATGGGTTGGCAGTAACCCCCCCTCGCCCCAAGCGCGTCCCTCCCCAGGCTCTGCGGCGATGCAGCCGGGCAGAGCTGCTCCTGCCCACCAGGGTCCCTCGGAGGGAGCCAAGGCGCAAAAGAGAGGCTGGAGGAGAAGGTCCTTGAGAACAAGGACCCTGGTCGCTGGGACAGCCTAGGCCTGGAAAAGGGGAGCAGTACCTCGGCCTCCAAGCGGCGGGACTTGAGGTGGCCTGGCCACAGGGACGAGGTTTCGGCAGAGCCAGGCAGCAGCCACCAGCAATTAGGGAAGCAGCAGCTCCTTCAGAGGCATCCCCCGAGCTGCCTCCTGCTCCAGAGGGAAAGGCAGACACGTAAGGCCACCAGAGCCGCCCTCACCCTGCCACCCTGCTCCCCTTCCGAGCCCGAGCTCTCCCACCCAGCCAAGCCTCCCTCTGCAATGCCCTAACACTGGAACAGGAGCAAACCCCTTCTTCACACCAAATCTGTTCTGGTTTGTTTTTTTTTTTTTCTTGTTGTTTTCTTTTTTAAACAAATATGATTTTTCAACCCATGAGTGAGGCAAAGCAGGCAGCACCAGCAGCTCCCCCAGCCCTGCTGAGGCTGAGCCCAGCACCCTCGCACCCCCAGCTCGGGCAGGGAAACAGCGTCAGGCAAACACGAGAAACCCTCTGCAATTCTTTTTGCTGTTGTGCTCTGCCAAAAGGCAGCACCCCCAGAAGGGAACGGATCAGAGTAACTACAACCAGTGTTGCAGAGGAAGACACGGCTGCCCCTGGAGCAGGCTCAGCATCAAAACCCACATTTCAGATGCAACGCAGAGCCAGGATGGCAGCACTGGTCTCTCCCGCTGGGGGCCAGGGTCTGTCCCCTTTGCTCCCTGGGGCACGAGGCTTAAGGCATATTCCAGCCCCCCCTGAAGGCCACAAAGCACACCAGCAGGCTGAGGCTGTAAGGACAAATTCTTCAGCCTGGGCAAACGGATTCTCTGCCAGACCCACCAGCCCGGTCAGCTTCTGAGAGACTGCTTCACCCTGCCAAAAACCACGACTCAAGGGCCCGAGGCCAGGCTCAGCGAGGAGGTGTAGGTCCCCGCTCTGCAGAGCCTCCCATAGCTGCTCACTCCCCCACCAGGGTCTCGGGGAGGAAGAAGAGCAGCAACTCAGAACCACAAACTGTGACTGCCCTGGGACCCAGGCTCCTGTTTGCCCCTGGGATCAGACACGCGGCCATAAAGACAAGGCTGGCTATTTGCTGTGCTCGTGGAGAACCAGAGAAAGACCTTGGAGGCAGCCGCTGGCCTCCAGACCAGGCTGAGAGACAAACAGCAGAAATGCTGCCCGTGATGGCTCTGCCGCACTGCCGACAGCAGTCCCAGCACACATGGTCAGGGCCAGGGCTCCCACATTCCCCCCTTCTGACACAGGAGCCGGGTGGCTGAGGGATACCCCACGGCTGCTCTGAGAAGGAAGACGTTGAGCTGCAAAAGCACCCGCTCAGGCAACAGCGGAGCAAAGCACAGCTCTCAGCCGAAGCGGTTGCTGGCTAGTTGGTTGCTGCAGCAGAAAGCCCACCAGCCTGCCTGGCTGCCCCCGAGTCTCAGAATGGAGATGGGCTTTACCAGAGACACGACAGCAGATACTGCATTGTAGATGGTTGGTGTTTTCAGTGAAAATGTTTTTAACGACTTTACAAATCCTCCTGCAGCAACCCTGCAGATAGTGCCATGGGATGAGGTTGGAAGAGGAGGACTGGAGAACCATGCCATACCAGAAGCCCATTGCCTTTTTGTCTGACCCCTTCCCTGCTGACACTCATTCTCACGCCGAAGCTACTGACCACCATCGTCCATCAGGGCTGAAACACCCCAGTGAAGATGAAGCAGGAGCCAGTTGTTGCCCTCACCCCCAGGGAAAGCGAGGCTGCTGATGCCACGTGGGACCAGCTTGAACTTATATCCCTTCGCTGTCCTGCCCATTTCACCCCATTTTAATAGCAGAGGACGTTCCCTTCTCTCCAGGCCAGACTGTGTAAGCACAAGGACACCAAAGCTTCTTGCAGATGATCTTCCTCCATGCTTTCCCGGCGAACCCTGCCTTGCGTCTTCATACCCACTGAGGGATGAAATGAGACAGAAACACCGCAGAGCTGCTCCTGTCTTCCCTCCCTGCTCCTCCCTGAGCTGATCCCTGCCAAAGCCAGCTCTGCCTGGCACTCCCAGAGCAGTCCGGGGAGCCAGGGCCTGGCCTGGTGCTACAGATGGGAAGGAGTTTCCGCCAATATTCCCTCGCAGCCCTGGCCAGCTGGTTGCTTCAGCAGAAAGCCCACCAGTCTGTCTCGCTGTCTCCCATCCTCTTAATTTAGACATGTTTTTCCAAAGACACTATAACAGATGCTGTGTTATAGATGGTTAGTGCTTTCCATTAAAATGTTTTTAATGACTTTATAAATTCTCCTGCAGGAGCCCCATCTGAACTGAGCATCCCTGGGATTTATTCGCTTAATGATCTCACAAGGCAGAGCCATGCTGCCACGCTTCGGTTCCCAGGAGGGAGTTTCACAGGACCCCCCTTCCCTTCCGCAGGGCACGGAAACGCAGGGGGAAAAGCATCACCAGCCAGCTTGCCCCAGGAGCACACTGTGGCAAAACGAAGAATGAAAACTCCCCACCCCACAAATCCATCCCCGAGTCACTCCTCCGTCAAACAGATGAGGCTTAATCTCCTGTCAGAGCCAAACCAAAAGCTTCAGATGTGAAACACAGGCTGCTCAGACCTCTCCTGCTGGGGCATTTCTATACAGGGCTTCCAGGGGCAGGTGCTTCAGTGAAACAACAGCGGCTGTTTACATCTGCTTACCTCAAAAGTCCCATAACCACCAAAACCAGATCTCATATATCGTAGGGACGGCTGCCAGCCAGGGTTTGGCAGCCCCAACCGAAGCCAGTGAGCTGCTATGATTTCCACCAGGGACGGATCCGTCCCAGCCCACCTCCCTGTCTCCCGTCCTGCCGGAGGGGGCCAACAGCACCCCGAGGGGCTCGGGCGGGAACAGGGAGATGGGGATTCTCCTTCAAGCACCGCTGAAACTAATGGCAATCGCGCAGGGAGGGAGGGCTGGAAACAGGATCAGCTGAGAGTACCCCGGCCGCGCTGTGGGAAACCCACCCGGGGCCGTGTCAAGTGGACCGCAGCGGGCAGCACACGAAGCTCTGCGAACCCGCGGGGCGGGACGGCTGCGCGGGGCTCCGGCAGGAGCGAGGGGCGAGGAGGAGAAGGAGGAGGAGGAGGCGGCGGCGGCAGAGCCCTTCGGGCAAGGGCAAAGCGGCTTGACCAAAGGTCCAGCGAGGCAGCCCCGGGGCCGCCCCGCCCGCCCCCCCCCCGGGGCCCCCCGCCCGGGGGGGGGGCGCCGCCCGGCCCGCCCCCGCCCGTTCCCCCTGGCTGCCCCGCCTCCGCTCTTCCCTTCCACCCCGCCGCGGCCGGGCAGCCCCCGCCGAGACCCCCCGGGGCGGCGCGGCGCGGCCGGCCCCCCCCCGTGGGCCGGGTACCGGTACCGGGATCGGCGCTCACGCCCGCCGCGCTGCCATGCCGCCGCCGCCGCCCCGCCCCGCCGTGTCACTTCCTGAGCTCCCGCTCCGCCCCGGCCGGGCTCCCGCGGGGTCGGCGGCCAGGGCTGCCGCCGTTGCGTGAGCATCCCCCCCACCCCCCCGGTTTTGCAAGGGGAGGAACCTCGTTAATTAAAGCCCCGAGGAGAAAGGGGCGCTGCTTACAGGGTTTGGGGGCACCGGGCGAGTGGGGCCCGGGGGCTGTAGCCCAGGGGATGATCGCCTCCTCTTCCCCGTGGGGCAAGCAGCGTACCCGCTGCCCCGGGGGTCCTGGCTGGAGCCCCCCGCACCTCTGCTAGCCCAGGGGAAAGGGGCCACCCCTTGGGAAGCATCACCGTCGAAGGTACGATTATCATTTCCACCAGGCAGTTCTGTATTTTGGTAGCTGAAGAGCATCAACCAAGCCTCATCCCACATTAAAGAGGAAACAAGGAGCCATTTCAGTAACCGGGCTTTATAAAAGATTGCCACAAACCTTTTTTCTGAAAATGAGCTACAACTGACTTCCTTCGTCCATCTTCTCTCTACTGCTCGCTGGGAATAAAAGGCAGGATGGGGTCTCCCATTCCATTCTCACCTTGTTCCTCTGCTGCATGCACCATGTCTTCTCATTTCAGTCTCCGATGTGCGAGAGGGACACTGCCACACTTCCCAGACATCTGTCATTGACAGCATGAGTGGAAACCAAAGGGAACACATAGCTGAAACTCCAGCACGCTACTGGAATTCCCACATCTGATGCGTTGCTGGCAAGAGGTTTTCATTACTAAAACAACCCTTCCCCAAACCACAGACGCTCCCCACCCCCAACACGCGTGAGAAACACCAGCCTGGGTGAACCTGAAGAAAGTTCCTTCTCGACAAAACTGATGTCAAAGCTTGGTTTTGACCAGAGGATTTTGTCTCCTGTGGTTGTGACTATCTTATTCAGGTAGCCACCACAGCTGCACTTCGAGTGCATCCAAAACCCTTCCTAACAACCAAGATTTTAAGTTTTCTTCATTATGTGGAAAAGCCAGAAATGAGAAACAACTTTAGCAAGGTAACAAGACCTCCTGTCCACCTTCCCTCAGCCCCATACAGACAAGCAAAGGCAGTGAAGAGGAACTTCACTCACGGGACTGGATGGGCTCTACCTGGACAACTTTCCCTCTGAGCATCCCACCACAGAGCGATGGTATCACACTGAGGGTAAGCACAAGGACAAGCTGCTCCTCACCGATAACAAACACCTCACCCACCACATACCCTGCACGTGGCTGATGACAGTGTCCCACAACGGAGGAAATCCCCATCCCTACAGGAAATCACTGCCGGGGCCACTGCCATCACTGCCGCCTGTCTGAGGCAACACGGTGTGATGAAAACAGGAAGGCAAAAGCAGAGTTTGAGAAATAAAAAAAATACTGCATCAGGCTCCCTCTTTCTCCATAAGTAATCTGGGAGCAGGCCCTGCCTCCCATCCACGGAGAAGGAGAGGATTCAGTTCTCAGCAGGGGGCTCTAAGGCCAAGCAGAACGCAATTTGGTAACTCCACTCAGCAGTTTCCAAATGCTCGCTTGGGCTTTGAAAGTGCTCGAGTCATCTTTGGGTTTCCACAACTTCACAGGCACGCTGGCGCTAGTTAGCACACAGAAGGAGGTTAAGCTGTTCACCCTCCAGGGAAATCAATATCGGGATCGTTACTGCTTTGAAGTCACAGGCTCCCTGGCCTGCTCCCCTTTCATCAGACCACCTCTGCCATACAGATGAAATGCAATCCCAGCACAGAGACCCATCTTTCATCCCAAAATGACTCCTCATTTCCCAACTGTCTTCCCAAATTTGGGGATGAAGTCATTCATCCTAAAGTCAGCCAAGCATAGCGACCGCTCAGTGTTTCCACTTCTGTTTGCCTTCAGCTGGAAAAAGGGAAAGATTAAGTATCCCTTCTACCTCTGTTACACCGACCACCCTCACATCACCTGTGAAAGGCATCTGGCCCAGCAAAGGATACACAATGTCCTGATGTTTCACACAAGTGCTCCTCTGTCCCAGGAGGCGTTCCAGCAAGGTCTGAATGGTCCCTGACTGCGCCGGCTCCACCTGGCAATGACTGCTCTGAATCTGAGCAGTCAGAAGAAAGAATGACTTCCAGACCAACAGGAAACTGATGGGCTTGCTCCTTCACACCTCCCTCCCTCATCTCCACACAGAGCAATGAGACCTTCAAACTTTGATCTGGGGGGAATTGAGGGGCCGCCCAATATGACGACACCGTTTAGGCAGCTGCTAGCTCTTTCCGATTTCACCATACATCCCTCACGGCGGTAGGCTAAGCTAGCAGCTGCAGGATTCTTCTTCATCTTACTATAACCTCCTCAAAGGACATTTATGGCTCCCCATCAAAGGCTAAAGCAATCCCCCAGGGACTCCCTTCTCATTTTCCAAGGCAGTCACCGCTCTCTTACCTGACAAAGGAAGAGGTGAAGAGCACGAGACATGGCCTCAGGCAACTCTGTTAAGTTGGCTTCTGATGCCTCCTGGAGAATCTGGCTAATTTCTTTTTGAGAAATAATGTTGCTGCTCTGATATTTCAGAAACTTGAATGAAGGAAACAATAGAGGCATTAAATAGCAAAATACCTACAGACTCCAACAGTGACTCATCTCCTGGAAAGACCTCTTCTATGTAATGGGATGCTGCAGCACCTTAACCACAGGCCTGATTTTTATATCACTTCTAATAGAACCAGTGCAGGTATCGGTGTTGACGGTGCTCTGATTTATAACCACACTTATTTTGGTTTAGGTGGGGAAGGAACCAAAACGAAGCAGGTAACCTTTAAAAAGTGAAATAACAACAGACCCATCATGTATTTGGAGGGGGAAGGTTCACATTAATAACCCCTTCCTCTCACCCACTGCCATGAGGGCTTTATCTGCAGTATTTCTGCTGGGTAGGACCACATCCCCTCTCTTGCTCGCAAGCCCCAGGTACAGCAGGGTAGTAGGTTGTGGTAACTCCCTGCCCTGAAAAAGTCAGGTCTGTAAGGTCAAAGATGGGGAGACGAGGCTGTGATGCCAAGCAGAGCTGCTCCCCAGAGAGCTGCAGCATGCTCCCTGACTGGCAACAGCAGTTGCGTGTTATCTGTAGGTTTCCCCTCTCCTCCCCAGGGGTCCAAGATGATATAAATAAATGCTACAAACACCAGAAGAACAATACGTGTTCACTAACAGCAGTCAGTTTCTGAAGGGTGTGGAAGGGAAGTTCACTCGAAACTATCATTATTATAGGGCACAAATATAGTGACAGGCAAAGCCACAGCAGTATCTGAGATTGTGTGTGTGTAGGGAGTAACTTCCAATAACCGACTCCCATGCACTGTATGAACACACCGGAAAAAAAAATGGAGAACAGCCTGCCCTTCCCCTGCTCACCAAAGTCATCAGCCTGAGAACTTCTGGCTGCAGAAAGGACTTCTGGCCCCCACTGAGGAGTGTGAAGAGCAGGAATCGGTGCCAGGGCTGTGAAGCAACATGTAGAGCTGGGAGAGAAGGAGAAGCCGATCAAAGACAGCTTTAAAATCCGCCAAGTGACAGGCTGGACCCGAATAAGGAGAGTCTTAATACTGACCCCCAGTTTTCTCTTCTAGACCCCACACTGTGAAGCACTAAGGGGATATTTTGCTCTGTTCTTACTTGCTTTTTTAATCTGTCACTCTTTGGGCAAGAGTTTAGTCATGAGGACAAAAGCTTAATAGGTTTTTAAAGCAGCAAATACACTTTGTCCATCTTTGTGCTGGTACAGGAAGAGAAACCTTCTCCTGGGGTGCATGTCATAAAACAGTAAGGGGATATCTTTAGCCCAGGGTTTTAAAAATAATACCCTCTGGTTTCAATATGAGGACAAGTTTCCTGACAACGGGTTTTATTTAGCTGCAGAATACTCTTTGGGGAATGAAGGAAGACCTATAACATTAGCTGCACAAACCGAGCCTGGATCTGCATCAGGGTGCGTACTACTGGGACCAGCCAGGCTGACGGCAGCAATGCAAACAATCAGTAGAGAAAATGTTCTTAATAAGGTGCATATATGACAAATAGAGGTAAGGCTCAAGGTCTGTGACAGCATGAAGTCTCTCACCGAATGCTAAAGTTAAGTGTTATTATCTTGTATTTATTGCAGGTTAGGATCTACTTCTTGCACGGGATGGGCAATTACAACAGGTCAGCTGATGTAACGTCTCACACCAGTGTCTCACACCGGGGCAACTCACTAGAGTTTCAGAAAGGTCCCTCTTCCACTGGCAGTCACGTAACTTCCCTGTTGCCACTACAAGAATCTTTTTCATGGGAAAACAACACTAAACAAATAAGGCAAAATGTTTGGGGGGTATCTTTTAGCTGGTGGAAATGAGGAGGTACCAGCACTGTGCACTGAGCCTGCTCTGCACATCTGGAAAAACCTCTGGACCAAGAGAAGGTTTTAGAAAGCCTTAAGTGAGGCAACTCCTAGAGGTAGAATCCAGGCCACACTCTCTGCAGCGTTCTCGCATCTTTCAGTCAAACATAGCTATAACCCTCATTCTGCTTGGAATAAGGAGTCTCCTGTTATTGCTGTCGTGAACTTCTGCACCATGGCAAGAATTTAGGCAGCAAAAGTGACAGGTTCAGCTGTTGCTGAAACAGCATTTCATTAGCTTAATCCCAAACCAGCGGAACATCCCCATAAAACATGCCACCTTTTTTTTTTTTTTTTTTTAACCCAGTCTTTTAATAGCCTCCCTTCGGCTACTGGCTGTCATTCATCTGCAGTATTACATCTTTATTCAACCACTTCCTCTCTCCCACGAACGTCCCTTTTGTCTGGTGTTTGTTCACTCCATCCCCTTCTCTCTCAGTGTTTAAATGACTGAATTGAACAGGTCAGGGTTCAGAGAACTTGCTGTCTGTTTTAAGATCAGAGCCAGCACCTGGACTTTGTGGCAGGAGGCTGACAATAAGCAGAAGGGTCTATTCTTCCCCCCAACTGTACAACACTGTCATATTATGTTACATTGCTAACATGGTATACATTAGATCTGGCATGGACTCCGGAAACCAAGGTCTGCATTCGCCCCTGGAAATCTAGAACTTCCAGCTTCCATTCCCTAAGGCTGCCTAGTACCCTGCTCTCCCTTCCCCTCCCTCAGGGCCAAACTGTGACCAACAGTGCCCGTGTGGAAGACACATCATATTCAGATCCTCCCTCCCCTGTGGTCTAGAGGCTTGCTACAATTGGCCTGGAAGTGAAAGACTATTCCTATATTCCCTCCATTCCTAAACCTTTCACTCTTAAGGGGGTGGGGAATGACTTTTTTCCTTCTGGAAAGCATCTTGGTGTCCAGAGCCAAAGTGAGGGCTCATGCCTGCAGGGGAGCCAGGCACTGTGATTTCATCCCACAAAGCACATGATTAACTTAGGCATACAAACAATTTTTCTTATTGGGCATAAACTCATTAAGCATCTGCTCCAGGGAGCTACTGGATGGAGATCAAAGAGCTCAAAATCACTGCAGGAGGGAAACCCAGGAGAAGAAAGAGCAGGAAGACTTTACCAACATCCTGGTTCTTCACATACAGGTATTCCACTAAGGTTTCCAGGCAGGCAACCACGGCTTGAGAGAGCAGCAAGTCTTTCTGGAATACCAAGAGGAAGAAAAAAAATAAGAAAAAAACCCAGTCAACAGCTATTGCAAGAGCAAAATTCATGAAGTGGCAGGATCTGAAGAGCACGCGGCACAGGAAAATAACACCCTTCATCTCCTTCACAGGATGCAACATGCTGCAAATTATCTGTCATGTCAAGGAGCCAGACAAAGGCACAACTACTTATTCTGATACCAAAAAAAAAAATTAAATAACAGCCTCCAAAGAATAAAGATGGGAGCCCAACATCACTCGAGAGAGTTAAATGTAAACTGGTGTACTATCCCCCAAAGCACCTTGCCAGGGGCGTGGGGGAGGGCCTGGGATTTGTTACACTTTTCCCACCTCTGCCCCTATGGGTGTGGCATCCCTGCAGAGCAGGAGATGGGAAAACAAGAGATCGTCATTAGTGCACAGAATTTCAGCTATCCAGTTCAGCAGCAGGGAGTACCGCATAGCTTGATTTACCTTCTTTCTCACTGCGCCATGCTGCAGCAAGAGCATTTTCCCTCCTCCTCATCACGTGGCTGTAAGGGGTGGAAAATGCAGGCAGAAGAAAAAAAAAATGCAGCCCCTTAGTTTCTGCAACAGGGTGGTTTCTCCTCAGGTTAATGTACCTGCTTGAAGCCCAACATTAGTGCTGTTCCAAAAGTTGTATTTTACATACCTGCAACTGGACATGCACCAGAAGGTTCTGCAGACTGACAACAAGTGGGAAGACCTGCTGCACGGCAAGGGGGTGCAAGGCAGCATCCTCCAGTGACGACAGCTGTGGTTGCACAGCACCTTGGGCTGTGTTTTGGCCAACGATCACCAGCAGAGAGGAGGAGAAGTTCTGTCGCAGGAGGGCTTTCAGGAACTGCATGATGCTCACTAGACAGGGAGCCGCTTATTAGTGTGTGACAGTGTTTTCCTCCCCCCTGCCCTGCATGTTGGTGCCTGTGCAATAGTATGGGAGAGGATGAGGAGTGAAAATTTGGGCTTAAGTTGGAGTTGCCCAGCAGCTGCTCACAGCTGCAGGCAGGAATGGCAACGTGAGCTCCCTTGTTCATCCCTTCCCTGTGAGACACTATCCCAGTTCACGCTCGGTTCCAGATGTCACTACCAACCTCCGAGGAAGATTTGTCCAAGCACAGCAGATCTCCAGACAGTTCTCTTCTGCCCTTTCTCATCACCAGTTATGTAATCCCGAAGCCAAATGGACCAAAGGTTCCAGATTCCCACCAGCACCCGCACCATCCCATCCCATAGTCACCAGTTCTCCCTTGTTGCCTGTAGCATGGTTACTAGCAGCTGCTTCCAGTCAAATCCCTGTAACAGATGCAAAATACCTAACAGCAGGATTGGCTGCTTCTTCCTGAAGATGACTGCATTCAGGACTTCTGTTAGGTCTAGAGAGAGTGTCTGGTGAACCTAGAGAAGAATTAAATACAAGAGAATGAATGGTGCTGGTTTGGACCAGGTAAAAAGCTCCCTTACATACTTTCAGTCCTTAGACACTACCCCACCATAACTACTGAAAACCAAGGGAACAGCAACAGGGTTTCAGGAGTCTGATCCAGAAGGGAATTCACATCACTGGGCCCTCAAATTTCACTCGCCACCAGCTGCCAGCCCCGCGCAGCTTCCAAACCACAGTGCAACCCGTTTGCCTGTCTCATGCTCACTACTCCCTGCAGGCCCTCTGGTACGTGGCTGGCAGACTGATGAGCACATGGAGTAGCAGGAACCATCACCAAACACAGCTTAGCCCTACAGCAAGACTGAGGAGCCAGGCAGCCAAAAGCCAGCAGTGACAACGAGAATCTGGCCCTGCCTGCTGGAGCTGGGAAACCTGCAGAGAGCCCAGGGCTAGGAACTATGGCATGAGTGAAGGAGGCAGAGGAGCTTAGGGACTTGGGAACTAGGGGAAACAGGGAAGGTGGGCTTGAGAAAGCAGTCTGCAAAACACTGCTTCCCACGCAGAGCAGCCGTCCAGCAGCAATGGCATAAAACCGCACAGAGCCCCAGAAGGGTTCAAGCTCTTCAGTAAGACAGAGAGTTGGCAAGGGAGGGCAGGAATAAGGACCACGAGGCTGATTCCTTCAAACTGTCTTCTGAAGAGAGAGGTGTTCAATAGGAGAGCTAGGAGTACCTGCTGCAACAGGGTAGCAGTGGTTATTTGTCAAAGAACTGACAAGCCAAAGCCTTTAATAGCCTACCAGCCATGACCCATGTTTACCCACAGGCTTCTGCTAAAGCCAGGAGCAGTAACACAGTTAACACACAAGCTTGCTATGGCCAGACAAGCCCTCACTATTAACACCAGCCCGAGATTAACGTGGCCATTTCTCAGAGCCATTGCTCCCCTCTAAAAAAAATGCAGGCTCAGGGAGACAGCCTGGCATCAGATCACATTGACAGCCACAAAGGCCAAAGGCTCTCTTACAAGGGCCTTCAGGATGCTTTGTGCAGCTTCAGCTATGCTGAGCCACAGAAAGCAGCAAAAGAAGTAAGGCTTCCTCTTATCCTCTCTCCTTCCCCCTCAGCAGAAGATTAGGAACGCTGAAGCTTAGAAATGCTGAAGATCAGAAATGCTGAAGCATCTTTGAATCAATTCAATTTGCCACCTGCATCTGTAGTTTCTTTGCCTGTCTCTGGTGAAAGAAGGGTTCCGGCACATCAAGCCAGTAAGGTATTGATGAAGCCAAACAACAGGTTTATAAGCTGCTAAATGATTGCACTTCAAGGATCAATATGAGCTGAGCGAGTCAATCCCAGAAGATGAAGCTCAACACTAGCCACGGGAATTTAATCCCTTTTGGGACTGGCACAACACTGACCACCCAGACACAGCCCTGACTTGGAAACTGAGAAGGTAAATTGTGCTCAGCAGTTAACAGAGCAGGGACAGGCAGGTCTTGCCATGCATTCACGCAGCTGACAGCCCATACAAGTCCCGTGCTGTAAGACCTAAGCAGAGGCAGCACACCCACAAGGCAACAGGCGCGGCCTTGGTTTGGGTTGGCCTTTTGGAAAATGTCTTCCCTCAGCATTAGAAAACCAACCCTTGCCTCTCTGTGCAGATGCACGCGTGTCCTTAATGTGATTTTATCACCTGCAAATAGGCACACTGAGTCCCAAAGCACATACTGTGCTGGGCATAGCTGCAAAAGCAGAGCTCACAACTCCTGACATGCTGTTTAACTCCATATCAGGAGAGGGAGAGGGGCCTGGGAAGATACCAAAAGGAAACATTATCCCCTTGTGTCGACATTAGAAAGTGCTTCCCTCGAAGCTGTAATTCTAACATCAGGTGACAACTCCAGCTTAGCTCTCTTGTCGGACTGCAAAGCATCAAATACAATGACAGCTGCCCACATTCATATAAGCTTGCTAATATTGAACACTTCTTTGCCAATAATAGGCTTGGATTGTGACTGTTCCACTATTGATCATTTTAGTACCAAAAAAGCAGTTTACAACATGGGAGCTGCATCTCCCACCCCCAGCTTTCCCTTGAGAAAGGCCTTAACATGTATTTTGCTCTGTCCTGAAGAGGAAAGTGGTTTGGATCAGGAGGGCTGATCCACCAGGGTTTCTACCCCTCTCTAACTCTCCAATGATTCGGGTCTCAGCCTTCAGCAACATGCTAGCTTCCAGTCCTGCTGGAGAAGTGCAGTAGGGAACAACCTATGGACAATAACAAAAGAGCAACCGAGACAAGCAGATCCCAGGCCAAAGCAAAACACTTTGCTAATGAAGATTTTATTTTTTTTTTTTTAAGGTTTAGCCAGTCTCTGGATCTGAACACTAGAGTGGTTCTAACCTCAGTATTGTAGCGATGCTGATAAAGTAAGAGGGACGCTGCCAACAGCCATCCAGAGCACAGCAAGGCATCCTCAGATGATAAGTAAGCAGGTTTGGAGGGAGGGGACCGCAACCAGGTGCACTCCAAAACCTTCTGCAGAAGCTCTAGCAAGGACACGTTGGAGAGCAGCACAGCCACTGCTGTGTGGGAGAAACATAATCAGAGAGGCCGACGGGATGGTACAGGTTAAACCAGCTTGACAAGCAGAAGAGAAGTGCAGGGCACACCACTGCTGCAGTGAGGCAGCCCCAGCTGCCATGGCTCATCAGAGTAAGGCTGTCCAGCTACACTTGGTATTCATCTCCCACGGCACAAGCGACTTCTCGGCCAGCTAATAAAATGACCAGCCTTCAGCTAACACAGCTGGAAGGCTGGTTAGAGCTGTTCTCTATTATTGTTTAATTTTTTGAACCATGGCAATACCAGGACATTTCAAACAAGGCACGAAAGCCCCACTGCTGTGTTTTATGAACAAGAAAAATACAGTGATTCTGTCTCTCAGCAGCCAATTCCTGAATCATCAGAATGCAGCAAAACCAAAACAAAACAAAACCCCCAACCTAAAAAACCTCATCCCAAATACAAAATGGTCTTTGTTAAGTGCAATGCTGCATTTGGAAGGGGAAAAATCCACCTTACTCGCTGCAACAGTTAGAATACAGTCTCTGATGGCCAAGCTACAACCTCGCTAAGGTTAACTTAATACAATCTTGCCTCACCTCTCTGTTGGCTACAAGGTGTTGTCTGATGAAGGCTCCAGTACAGAAAATTCAAGGATGGCTGCAGGAGGTCAGTGTCCGTCGGCCTGCATTTCCCACAGAGATTACTGACTGGAAACAAAAGAACGTGCATAACACAGACACCAATGTAACAGATAACCTCAGCACAAGAAAGAAGTCAGTCCGCAGCGAGAGGATTCAGACAAGAGCAACACAACCTGAAGTGAAAATAAACAGAGCATGGTGCAGAAAAAGCAATAGGCATCTGCCCTAGAGTGTTTGCTTTAGACTGGGCAGTGCAGTGGAGGATGATAACGGGGAGGAGGGGAATACCTAAGGGTATATTAAAGGGCATATATCACATTGAGCAGTAATGAATCCAAGAGCAACAGACTAAGTTACCTGTTCCCACAGAGTGAGTTTGATCCTAATACTAAGTCAACCATAAACAGCCACGTGCCTGTCTCACATGGTGACCAGACTGGGGAATGGCACGGAGAGCTGTGCTCCTCCACTCTCACCAACTCTGCTCACACTAGGAATAAACGCGCCATGTTTGTTGTAAGCACCGAACACTTAAGAACAACGTTTAGCAAGAGTTTGGGAGGGAAACCCAGGACTGCAGCACTCAGCAAAACTGTCATAGGAGATCTTTTAAAGAGCTTAAAGTCTGAGTAAACAATTCTCAAAAACCACACATCAACACGCCTCCCCACACCCCTTCCATCAACGAGCTGGTTTCATGTAAGCCTCATCAGAGGAGAGTGCCCTGCACACCCACCCCTGAAGAACATAGCCTGGGGAGCCAAGCAGGGAATGAGGGGGGTGGCTGGGGCAGGGAGAGAGTTGTGTTGAAAAATACAGAGCAGAAAGCAAGAGCAGAAGGAGCTTGTGACTCCTGGGAGCAGCTGAGCTGTGCTCTGAAATCACAGCAGCTAAAAAGGGCTGGTACAAAGAGGACATGCTTCTTCCACACCCCCAGTTCCCTTGGCTAATGAATGTCTAAGGAACATGGTTTCTTTACAAGGGCAACACAGGCAGCCCTGAGACATGGAACATTTCAAATTGAAGGGGATAGTCCTTCAAAGTCTGCTGGAGAGATCAATTTGTCAGAGCAGGGAAGAGATGAGAGGATGGATCAGCTGAATGTCCCTCTAGTATCTTTTTCACAGCCTGCATGAACCTCCAATAGCCAAGTAAGAAGGGAGAAGTCAGGATCACCAGACAAGACAGCAGGTCATGGTATGGTGAGTAAACAAAGACAGCCTGCTCTTCTATGTCTCTGGGCACCTGGTTGGGACCCATATACGCTGGACTCACACTCCAGGGAGAGCCCAGGTTCACTAGGCTGCTGGTCCCCGATGGCTGGTTCACAGGACACCCCTGTGGCCTGAACCCTACAGGAATGTGTCAGCAAGCGTGGACAGGGAAGGATGTTTCAGGAAGCATATCAGCAATACCGTCCTGTGCCAAGTCAACAACAGTCACAGACCCTGAAATCATGTCATGGCCAGGTGAATACTTTGGCCACCTTGTGAGGTTTCAGGCAACAAATGTATTGTAAAAGCAAGAGAAAGACAACCTGGGTTTTGTTGACTGAACTGGTATCCAGGGCTCTTTACAATGTTCTGGCTATGAAAATATTTCAAAGCAACCATAACTGTAATGCAAGGTACACCTTCTTTCAAAGAACAAAGAGCCAGCCCCTAATCACCTTATGGAACAATTAACAAACACAGATCGAAGCCCCCTGGGAGAAGGGGGATGCACAGACTCACCCTGATGAAGCAGCTTGAAGTCTGTGCTGTCCAGCTCCCTCACACCCTTGCTCCGCAGCTGCACCAGGAAAAGGAGGCTCAGCAAAACAGGCAGGTTCCTGTTAGCTAAGAAGGGGGCAGACAGCTTAGCTTGTCAGTGAACTCTAAACTGTTGTACCTTAAAGCATGCCAAGAATTGTTAATTTTCCGGCTCAGGAATGAGGGTGGTTTAGGGGAGGAAGTATCCCCCCTTTACGCTCACACACACAAATACACTCCCAACTTAATTCTCATCTCTACAGTTCCCTCCGGATGAGGTCCCCTTCCTGCCACTGTGGGTCAGCCTGAGTTACACACTGGACCCTGCCAACACCATTTTAGGAACAACCAGAAAAGAGGGGTGAAAAAGGAGGCAAGGTTCTTTTACACCCTCAGTGAACCCTGTAAGGGGCATGGTCACCGCACACTCAAATTGACACCTCTAATAAGCTAGAAGTCACCAGCCTTTGCAGACTGCCCTCTTACCATCTACTTACCGTCACTGGCAGCCCATGCTTTGACAGCAGCCGAGCACCTCAGAGGACTCAGCTGCACAGCATTTGTTTTCCAGCATCTTGTGAGGCCGGAAAATGCTGTCCATCCCACCCCAGAGGGCAGAGCAGCGACAGCAGAGGTGAGAGCCCCACACGGCAGGTCTGTACACGAGGAGAATGGAGCTGCTCAGACCACCAACTCCCCAGGGCAACCCCCTCCCTCGTATATGCAGCACTGTAAACAAGTAAAGATTTTGCATTGTATATAGCCATACCTACAGCAAGCAACCATCGCCTGCAGAAAAAGTCTTCATAAAGGCTCAGGAGTTTTCAGTTTTGAGGAGGAGACATTTATGGGTGTCTTTAATGTTAACATATTCTTGATGGAGTCCCACTGTTTGGGCCTTCTTGTTGTCTAAGAGCAGGGTACTGCTTGAACAGGGATGCAGATCCCTTGGACTTATCTGCCCCAGACCTTCCAGAGAGCTGCCTGTGTGCTGGGAGACAAGGAAGTCATGTCTCCAGAGTACATCTGGTGTTTGGCTTTCTGGATGGGGCTGCCAGTAACTCAGCTAAAGAGTTCAAGATGTAGTATGAAGAGGAGCTGGGGATATTAGACACAGGAGAAGGGCTCTAATCTTGCAAAAGCCCCTCTAGCCCAGTGTCCTGTCTCCATCACCAGTGGTTTGGAGGAATAGGTCTGACTCCCGCAACAGGAAACGGACAATCTACCTCCCCACAGCCCCTGGCACCCCTAGATCAGTGACACAGGGACACCACAACTCCAAATGTCCACAATTCCAAACAAGATCAGATCTGGCAGATACCAACATTACCTTCTTTATCCATAGCCTTGAGGCCTCATGCTCTACCATGCTCCTTTCAACCCCCCTCTCCTCCAGCCTACTGACTTTGCTGGAGGTAAGGCAAAAAGTTTCCCTCTTGTTGCTTCCATCCCAACTGCTACACAGCAAACCTGAAACAGAGCAGGGCTGTTACAAGTGTCAGCCACCCCCTCAGGAACAAGCAAAAGTTGTGCTGGGCCCCTATCCCAGGGGAGCCAAGGTCATCCCAGCACTGCTCCCTTTTTCAGTTCAAGCTCAGAGATTGCTTTGTGCAGCACCATTCACGATGGGACAACAGTCCCAACTCCACAGGCAGGGCTAGTAAGGAAAACAGAGGGATTTCCCCCAGTCACAACCCTGCTAAATCTTTGAGAGATTTAATAGAATTATGAGATCTGGTGGTACCACAGTTCCTGTTTGGAGATCAATACCATGAATGATTCAAACAATCTCTGCTCCCCGTCCCTGTGCCCTGGGAACTGAGTGTACTCAGGTATACCAAGCTGTTTTGCACAGAGAAAAGGCAAAAAGGAGGATGTCTTTCAGTCATCAGTTGAGACCCTGTTCAAGCTGGGAGATTTACCAGCACAGTTCTCCACTTGAACACTTATGACAGCATAAAAAAACTTTGCCTTGGTTTAACAATCACAGTTTGAAGCCGGAACAACCTAAATCAGAAAAAGACACTCTCACTTTTCAAGAATCTCTGCAAAAGGAAACTAAATCAGCACAGCTCTGTCCGTAAATTTCCTCATGCACATAAACACTGAAGCTGTATCAGCAGTCCAAAACCACTTTATCCCAGACTGCATCCCTTCAGCCATCTACCCTGCTAGTTGATTTTACACCAAGACCAAGTCACAGCGGGGGGTCACCTTGTAAGGAGGCTGAGCTGCTCTCTACCAGCAGCTGCTGCAGAATCTGTAGGAACTGACTCCGGAGGAGGTCACAGACAAGGACATCCTCATTTCTTTCCAGGAAGGTCCTTAGAGTCATCAACACCTTCCAAGCCACCTCCACAGAGCTTGAGCAGACCAGGTCCTGCCAGGGAAAAAGCACACACATTACCTTTCTGCCCTGATTAGGCAGAAGTCACTGCTATTTAATACTATTATGCTAATCTGGTGCCTTGGGAAACAGCCTAATAAAGCACCATTCAGATTAAGTATGTCCTGATTAAATAGAGAACTGAATAAAGCAGATGGACTCTCATCTGATAGGCACTTCTGAATAATATCCCGTTTAAAGAATGCATTTGGCTATGTAACTCACGTCCAGCACACAAGTGTAGCGGTAACATACATTTAAGGTCAAGGTTTTAGACAAGTGAGATCCTAAAGCCAGGGCCCTGTTTCCAAGAGCTGAGAGCCTTTGGCACTTCTGCTCCCCTTGTTGTTTTGAAAAATCAGGTTGCATATTAAAGATGCTTACCTAAAATCAAGCTTATGAGTCAGTCCATAGCTACCCATTTTCAAAAGGCTGGCAGCCTTGTACCTGCAGTAGCAACGTAACAGCTAAACTGCATGAAACGCACATAAACCAGACAAGCAATCACTCAATCACGGAAAATGGAAGAGTCGTGTACACAGCATTCAGCCCACGAGGCTGCTTCTTGACTACAGAGCTCTGTCTGGAGTCTCCGAGCTGAATCCCACAGCCAGTAGCCTTAGCTTGGGCATACTTTTGTTGTTAAGGTGTTTAACATTAAATTCACCTGCACAGCATGTACAGATGCCGTGCCATAAACAGCAGGCAGAAAATGCCTGGTAGCGCTGACATAATATGATCATCTCAACACGTATTATGTCAGCACTACCTTTCCTCTCCTCCCCACGTAGTCCTGGCTACTGCATTGCAAATGCTACAGCTGAAAGAAGTAAATAGAAAACTGGTTTCGGCAACCAAGCCTACAGCCTGCTAGGACCAAGCCTACTGCCTTTTCCAGCTGCCTTCCCCTATCACACAGTAGTCACGCATCCAGACTGGGATGATGGAGAGGAAATGGCTGCGGCACCCCATACCCAAGGAAAGGAGTTAAGGTAAGAACAGGTTGTCTGTGCCAGAAAAACATCTCTAGTTCTGAGCCTGATTCCTGCCCATATCCGAGACCTTCAGGAATAAGGGGCAGGGAGCTGTCTGCACAATTGGCTCTGCTGACATAGATCTGCTCCGTATGACATTCGGGAATGTAATCCAACGTCAGTCAGCCTATCTCCATTCTCTGAGAGATCTGGAGCATGGAGAAGACAAGAGGGACAGCAGGTGATCACGACCACATTCACCCCAGATGAACACAGGCAGCACAAAAAGGCACTAACCAAGGGCCACAGCCTTCCTGGTCCTGGTAAATGCATCACCATGTTAACATCTTCCTTCCTACTCGGGAGCGCAAGGTCTCAGATGAAGGCACTAACTATCTGTTCTACCTAATCCAGACAATTATTAAAAGCAGATAAGCAAATAAATCATACTTGGAAGGACATTCATTTTTGTTTCACTGTACCATGCAGAGGCCTTTCCATTTTACTAGTGGGTTCTCAAGCTGAGGTTATTCACCTCATAAGTTTTGTTTACATCTGACAGTATATTTATCCCAGGATATTGCACTGCTTTATTAGCCCATCTAAATTCAAATTGATTATGCTCTTCCCCAACTGAAAGGTGAATTGTCAAAGCCTGTGATTTATTACAACTCACTTTAAAGACCAGGACAGAGCTAAATTAATTTATTCCTGCCAGAGCACATGGCAAGACAGAAAAGGGAAGGCAGGAATGCTGTACCATTCAGAGAAAGAGCCACTGTTTCTCTTTTGCTTATTGATAGACCTGTGATGTATGCATCTGCTTTACTTTATGGAGTGGTGAGTTCCAGAACTACTACCAAGGGTAACAGCGTAGGCAAGTCTGATGGCACACTTCCCCTTAATTTGTAATGATACGTCAACTCATTGACCACTTTTACTAAAGCTCTGCAATGGTATCAAATGCCTGAATGTTGCTACCTATGTTGCAATATCACCTTAACTGTGAAAGAGCTGCCCTATGCAACAGCCCCCCTGTCAGTCATTTCAGTAACCTGGGATAGTAAAATTTATTTCATAGTGTCTTAGATCAGAAAAAATACATGCCAGCCTGTAACGCCCGATGGGTGCCCACTCAGAATCAAACCTTGCTTCTTCGCTGTCTGCTGACATGGATTTCTATTCTCAGTGATGCGTAGTTTTAATTTCTCTAACAAGCTGGAGAAGAAACATCACAGCTTTTAGCTTTTGCCCTTACAGGCAAATCTCATGTTCTTGCGTGAAAATGTTAGCAAGTATTTACTATGTGACTGGCTAAACAGTCATGGGACAAGTGGCCACTGATGGGGAGGGGCGACAGGGCAGGCGGGAGAGGTGGACATGAGAAAAGGCCTCTGAGCAGCCACCAGGACCTGGATTCTGTCATGAGTACACAGGTTAACAGAGCTCATTATACCAGCTAAAGGCAAACACGAGTGCTGCTACTTCAAGGCCCCTTGCTCCCCTGCACAGATTAATTTTCCCTGTCCTGAGATTTTTATTTTATCTTTTAAGAGCAATAAAATGTGCTATTTGCAGTCCTGAAAACGCAAGAGTACTGCAAAAATCTCTGACAAGACTTTCCAGTTAAAAACAAGCAAAATTAAACCCCCAAGCAAACAGAAAGCCTCGCCCTCAAGACCTGCTCTCTGCACACTGCTTTTTAAAAGTTCTTTGTTCCTCGGACCCTTCTCATCTATCAGTAGTAAACCATTGCTCCCAAATTAGCAAAACAGCTTCTTGAAAGGCTGCCACAGAAGAATCTGGAGTGCCCAGCTGTGTATCTGCATAGAGAAAGGAATGGGGTTTTTCATGGCAAACATCAGCAGCACCCTTCGGATCCCTTCCTAGCCAACTCTCAACAGATCCCTTTCTATCACAGTGGATAGATGACAGAGAAAGAGCTGACACACATACACAGTCCCATTTTCCATATCAGGCTTCCCTGGGAGGCAGAAGTCTGTGTATACACACATGGGCCCTTCTAGCAGAATCCTTGGCCTCATAACAGCACTAAGAGCATTAAGAACCAAAAAGTCCCCTGAATCAGGGCCAGGATAGCAGCCTGTCCTTGGGAAAGTCACATACCAGTAAAATAAGTAAAATGCTGGAATTGCTCTTCAGAATGGGAAGTAACGGGCTAGCGCTGTCCAGGTGATCAGACACGCCAAAACCACCTCCTGCAGTCTCAGTTTGCTTGCAGTCTCCCCAGGAAAACCAGAGTTGGAGGACTTGGTGTCCAAATCTCCCCATAAGTTCAGGGTAGCGCAGGAAGAATTTCAGCAGGAGAGGACAATGGACGTAGACCAAGCTCAGATCTGGAAGATTATCCAGGATCCTCCTTATGGTACACAACGACCTCTGGTAAGTGTGTGGGAGGGGGAGAGAGAACAAAATAATCACTAGAAAATGAATATCGAAGAGCTGAAGTGATGCGTTCACTGTGAGAAACAGTCACACTGCCTTTTAAGTAGACAATCAAATATATCAGTTAAACATCATTTTGTGAAGCCCATTTGCATCACAAAGGCTAAGAAACTTGTAGGCTTTGTACAGTGCTCAAAGCTGTGCAGCAGCAAAGAGCCATATGGGAACACTAGAAAGCCTGCTGCAGAGGCTGTAGATGTGTTCAGGAGACTGCAGCTATGAAATTTATTATATTCCGTATGAGAATTCACAGCCTACCCAATGCATTTACACTTCCCACACGTACGCAAGTTTATTCAGTCAAATCTATATTCCCCAGTGGCTTTTCACAGTTAACTTTCCAGAGTGTAGATGCACTGCACACTCTTCACTCGTTCACTGCTCACCCCCTATGTCAAAATACTTTGTGCAAGAGGGTGGATGGGAGTGAGGAGAAACCTTAGTTTCAACAAAAAGGGTCCAAGAGGTAGGAATGAAATATTCTTTTACCACGTCCAGGGCTTTGCCTTTGTCCTGACAGACAGCAAGGAGGTAAAGCGCAGCTCTGAGTACGTAAGGAGGCGGACAGTCTCCATGCTCCTGGGCTGACAGGAGGAAATTTCTTATGGCTAAAAATAATTCTGCTTCTGGGACAAACCTGCATTCAAAGAGATTGGAGTGGAAACCTTACCCACCAATACATTATATGTAATGCCCACAAACCCACTTGCTTTGTATACTCTTGGCTCACCTGTCCCCAAAGGTGTAGGCAAAGTATAACAGTAGTATGAAGCAGTGTTGGTGGCTGCAAAGAGACTGATCCAAAGAGAAAGGCTCAAGGGTTTCAGCCAGGAGGAGAAGGCTTTCAGCCACGGTGTAGTTTAATTGAGGCAGACCCTTCTGCAGGAGCTCAGACATCTCTTGCTCTAGGAATAAAACTAATATGAGCTGGCAGGCAGTGATGAGGAACATCTATGACAAAGTGGAACAGGGAGATGGAAGCATCTGCCTACCCTAACTCAAGCACACTGAATTAGGGAAACTGATGTAAGAAATATCAAAGCCAACCTACAGTCTGCATACAGCAAGTGCACCTCTATGATTTGGCATGAACAGAGGTGTGAGAGCTGATTTAATGGAGCTGGCTTTGAAGATGAAAAGACACTTCTGTTTGAGGTTCCCAGCTCTTAGCTGATGCTGCCTGTACGGTGACCAACCACTGCCAGTGGGAAAAGTGGCTTTTGTGATGTGGAAACTTTCATCTCATTTCTTTGGGACTTACCTATGATGGAAAGTTACAGTACAGACAGGAAAGCTTTATAGAGTATGCCCGAGTTAAAAATGACCTTCATCTGCAGATACAGGTGACTATGGGGCAAGTAGTATTGTTTCAATTAAGCCATGCACAGTTGTGCTAGTACATGTCACCATGTAAACAAAACCATAGGCAGATGAAACATTCTTTCAGGTAGGGTTCCAAACTCTTCAAAAGGCATTCTCTGAGCATTATCTCCCTGTTGGACCAGCTTAAAAAAAAGCTGGGGAAAAAAAAAAAATCTCTATCTAGAGTTTATGTGTGTCCTCCCTTCCATCCTCCTTAGTTTTTTTTATTATTATTATTTTTGCACCTATTGCCTAAATAGAGGGTGGCAGGGCCTCAAACTAAATGAAGCAATTTGTATCTTTCCCCATACTTGCCCTCCTGGTAAGAAGTTCTCTCCTTCTCTGTGGTTGAGTAAAGGCTCAGGCACAAGCTGTAGAGGAAGCTGGAACAGGCCTGATTCAAGGCAGGATTACTGTGAAGAAGAGCAGAAAGGTACAGTGAAGAAGGCTAGAAACACCCTCTTCATATTTCTAGTATCACATGCTGTCTGCCACAACCTCAGTTTACTGAATGATCACCTACAAACACCTGGCCCATCACAACAAGACTCCAGGAGCCAACCCGGGCTTCCAGGAAAATGAGGAGTTCCCCAAGGACAGTCAGCTCACAGATGTGGCGGGTGTGCGCGGTGACCACAGTGAACGTGTTCATGTACCTCGGGACAACATGAGTACAGTGGGGTACTCTCACAGTCATCATACCTGGCATACACAGGGAGTCTTGTAAGGGCAGGACACTAACACTGCAGAGAATGGGAAGTGTTTCAGGGTGGCTCTCGATACCTGATTCCACTGGCAAACACCAGTGAGAAGATTTTGTAGCAATGGTGTTTCCAGGGATGAACAGTGAAGAATGCCAAAATGTTAACTGAAAGGGTGAGAACAGCTCTACTTCCAGGTATTTCTCTCCCTCCAATGATTTCCTTGCAGAATTGGACATAACCAAACATCATTGCACTGTATGACACCATCCTCGGTGCCCCACACGACTGTAGTCAGAGGCCTAGATCGCTCCCCACACACCATTCACAGGCACAAACATCCCCACTCTAAGTTCCACAGTGGTAACCTGGATTAGGGGTGCTGTGTATTTTGTTTACTCTTTTAATGAGATGCCGTCAGAGGAAAGAGGAGGTAAAACATCTCTGCAGACCCACAGAGTCTCCCCAAGTGCTCCTCAAGCTAGAAATCATAGCGTCTACTACAGAAGACTCTTTGCAATGTCTACTGCTGAAGTCCTTCTCCTCCGTCCCATTTCTTACACATTATCACACCACGAGGAACAAAGATAGTGGTAATACATGCCTGGGAAGCCAGAGCTCAGATGGAACCGATGCTACTGTTACTCCTTTTCAAAACTGATCTGATCTGACTGATCTGACTACTCCAGAGTCACGCTGCTTTATCTCTACCCGCGCAGCTCATGACGGAGCACAGAATTCTCACAACGCTGTGTAAATCCACCCGCACCCTACCCGACTGCTTCTCCCTTCTCCCACATCCAGCTTTTCCATTGTCAGTTACCGTTTACATTTTGCAATAAGATACTCTGGAGTCTTTCAGTCTCCCATCTTGCCTAATCAGGTGCATTAGTTAAGGCATGATCTGCTTTCCCATCTGGAAATTTTTGATCGCTCCCCATACATACATCACAATACCTTTGTACAGAGCAAAATCTGCCCTTCAGCTCCAGTGTCAGTCGGATGAAGGAGGAGGATGCTGGACAGAAAGCAAGACAAAAATGTCAAAGGAACACAGAACATGTACGATAAGGGAAAAGAGCAGGCAGGCCCCATAACCATCCCTACACATCTCCACGCAAACCTGGTGAACAGGGCAGGCCATCTCAGTAAGAATACATTTGTTAAGCTTTCTCTCCCAAAGCAAACTACTCCGAGTTTGGTTTGGAGGGGAGTATCTGAGATTTGTTTGTTTTCTCAGGAGGAGAAGGGAAGATTTGCCAGCTTCACGTGTTTAGAATAGAGAAATTCTGTACATCACCTCTCTGATGTGCAAAGAGTAAGAAATACACAGAATAAATAGGATTTCTACATAGTAAAATCCCACCAACAATTCCAGCATAATCCCTGTCTACAGGAACAGCCAATTCTGAATATTCCAGAGGAAAGGGTAAAGCTGACACAACTTACTTATCTAAAATAAAATCTGTCCCATCATCATTGCTAGACCAAATAACTTTTTCATCCTGCTGAACATGACTGTGCACTCTATTCTTACTCATATAAACATGTAATGTAATGCTCCACATAAGTCTTGTTAAGCTCGTTGCCTCAGTAATATGCAGTTGCAGCAAGTTCCATCAGTTAAGAGCACAGGGAACATGATCCCACACTACCCCCATACCCAGCTTTTTGGAGAACTTATTCCGCATGTTTGGCACCACTGTAAAGAGGGTATTAAGTGTTGAGATGAAAACCTCCATCACTGATGGGCTGACAGCCCTTTCCAGGTAGTTCTGTGTAAAGAAGAAAAGATCAGGTGTGTGATACACAATAAACATTGAAAGCAGCAGCTTTCTTCCAGCCTCCTGCCCGCCCAGAAAGTTAGATTTCTAAATCCAAACAAACGGAGTAACAGTTCTTCTACCAAAATGCCTGGCAGCAAGTACACAGGCTTACAGAGCACTTTGAAAGCAACTAACGCTCCCCTCTGCCAACATTATGAGCTGTACTGCTAACTCTGCAAGACATTACATCAAACAAGAAACAACTTCTTGATTCCAGCTGGCAACCAGTTAGGCCCTAATGTACAGTGACTAACATTACTGCCCATATTGCCCTGGAAATAACTGCTCTTACAGGTCAGACAGCTAATTCTCCAGTGTGGCGTACAACATAGGACATATGCTTAAATGCAGCTGACTTCAGTTAACACTTAATGCCTGTGCTTCAGCATTTTGAGTAGTGGCAGACACAGGCGTTTAAGTTCTCTACAGAGTCCAGCCCTAAACTGTTTAGAACAGAGCCACTCAACTCACTTTGGTAGAAGGTCACTGGACAATTTTCACACACTCCATTAATTTTTACCCAAGTTCAATGAGCAAGAAACAGCACACTGACTCCAGCTTTGCCAAACTGGACGTGCACTGCACCCTCCCTTTAGGGAGGAGAACAGCAATGCCACTGCAGCTGCCTACCAAGAGATTGGTTAAAAAAAAAAAAAACCAAAACATCTCCAAGCTCCCAACAACTGCAAGAATCCACACACCTGAGCCTGTGGCAAAGCACAAGCAAAATTTGCTCAACATTTAGAACCACAAACAGAGTCCCATTGTTTTGACAATTCTGCTCAAAGTGTCTTAGTGACAGCTCTGTATGGAGCACTAAAGCACACATTACTCTCCACGGCTGCTTTTTAAACCATATCCCTGGCCTTACTGAGGTACAATGCCTAGTACTGCCCTTGCTATGTAGACTGGGCAGCCTCCTCAATACCTTCTGGAAAAAAGCGTGAAAACAAAATTGCAGACGCAAAAAACCGCTACTTTCCCGGACACAGACAAGTTTTGAAAAAGTGGCAGAAGGGGAAACAACAGTTCAGGCACTCTTCATTTTCTGCAACATCCAGAGCTGCCATGGATTAGATAACATGGCAGGTAGGCCAAGGGAATTGTGCAGTCTGAAGAAAGACACTGCCATCTACATGGAAGCTCTATGAATTTCTCCACCCTCTGAGACTGTACATTCCCGTTTTGCATGAACTGTATAATGCCACATTTGGCTCTGGAGATGTGGCAAATGCCACCGCTGTTCTTCGTTTACTCTACATGCTTTCTTCCCCAAAACCCACTTATGCAACCCACTCCTGGTGCTTGAAAGCACCTTTCCAGGTACCCAAGGAATAGACCAAGTTCAAAAGAAACCCTACCATGACCATGGGGATGCAGAGACTGTCACAAATCCTCAACAGGAACTCAGAGAAGTTGCTCAGCGTGTCCTTGCTCTCAGAGCTGGGGGCAGTGAAAGCATTCTCCTGGGCCATGGGGTCACTCTGGAATTCCACTGCTAACCTACAAACACACAGCAGATACCAGCAGAGAGAGGAATCCTCCTCACTCTGTAAAGAAGTCAGGAAATACCATATTTCCGTCACAACTTTCACCATTAAGGACCCCACAAATACTTGATGGGTTGGAAACACAGGAACCTGGCAATCACACAGTTACCTATGGAGTGAAGCTGTTAAAAGTCAGCAACATTGCACAACAGAACAAGTTAGGAAAGGAAGACTTAGCTTCTCTGAAGAAAGTATCTGCTGTGGAAAGCCCTAGTGTTGCAAGACTAAAGGTTCCCAGACAGGCCAGAGTGCCTGGAGCACACAATACAGCAAACCTCATGAAAATCTGCCAGGAGACCATTCAGCTGATCTAAAAACCGTGACAGAACCTGAGTGCCCTGTAACACCACCCCAAGACACTGGGTCAGTGGAGACAGGGACACCTGCTTCTGACTGAGTTATCTCAGCCAAACCAAATGCAAGTGATGCAAGGCAAAATAACGAAGTTGGCCAGACTTCCCTAACAACAGATCCGATTTTATACACTACCGTCTGCTGTGCAGCTAAGGGTGAGAGATAGCTCTCATCCAGAAAAACAGGAAAAGTTGGTGCCTGTAAACCCACTTGCAGTAACAGGTCACAGACATGAGCAAATCCAAGGCCAGCATCTGGAGCAGATACACATTTGCTGAATGGTTAATCCACTCCAGCAGTGAGACCACATACCCCAGGGCACAGAAATACGGTTTCACACATACCTTCCAACCATGTTTGCATCGTCATCAGTTTTAGCTAATTTTCAAGCAGGTCCTCAAAGGCCAGAGCCATGAAATAAACTGATAGGTCCAAGGCAAATTTCTTGGGAGACACATAAAGGTGTCACAAAATTTTCACTATCACTACATATCCCTCCTTCTTCTGTTTGACTGACAAGTGCTATGCATTGAACTCACCTGTGATACTTCATTGGTGGTGTTGGGTAGAGAAACTCTGTTACAAGGACAGAAGGACAGATGGACATGGACACACACATCACCCACATGCCCACCTCCCTGACCTGTCCTCACCTGCAAGCATTTCTGAAACTTTCCAGGGTGTTAAGCAAGAACTCGCCCTGTCTCTGAGGAACTCTGCTGAGATTTCTGTTTGCTGAGTGACTGTGAGAGACCAAGAATAGGAGATCATCCTGTTAAAGAAGAGAAGTCTTTTTAAAGTCTTAAGTTCACTGTTGGTAAAAATAGCTTTCTTCTCCAATATCAGCAGCAGGAGGAACTACCAATCTCCCTTCACTCACTTCTTTCACATAACTGGTTTTTTACTACTGTGCTTTCCCCAGGGAGGGCAGAGTTAGAGAGCTTCTGTGCTCTTCTTAGGGAGGACAGAGCTACAGAGCTAGTAGTTCTGCACTGCCATGTCTTTACAGTCTGTATTGCCGTGGTTTGGTCTGAGTTTTAAACAGCTCAGTTAACGGAGCTTCAAACCCTTCTGGGAAAACTTGGTATTTTTTTTAATTTTTTTTTCTTCCAATTACTCTTCAGACAATGCTGAACATTTTCTCTCCTTGGTCAGCACTGAAATCTTAAAAGTTCTCTACTTTGGCTCAGATTTGTAAGCAACTATCCATGTATTAGCTCTTGTTCCCACACAGCATCCTACTGAGTTCAGCCAGAAGCTAACTGCAGCATCAGAGTTAATCATTTGCCCAAACTGGGAACCACTAGGAACTCAAAACCTGCCTTTAAGCCTTAACCTGTTGTGGTGGCCTTCTCCAAATACTACCAGAGAAGGGCACAGCGACATATTGGCACCTGGCAGTTCAGAATTCCTTCTCCATTTGGTGCTTAGATACCTTAGTACAGGAACAATCATTTCCACTTTTCTCCCATTAAAGACAGCCTGGATGTCCTTACTACCTGCCTAATTTCCTTTCTATGAAGCTCCTTATTCTGAATGGGACACTATATCCTGTGTGCGTGCAAACAGACTGACCAGCATCTGCCTATGGGGCAGAAACCAGTTCTGCCTTCTCCAGCCAGAGAAGACAGGCATCTGCTACCACAGAACTTGGGCCTAAAGATAGTTCAGCAGACATTTGGAGCTCTGGTACTCCAGCAAGATGTACGTGCCACCACAGACATGCAATCTAAACCTACATGGCTCTAAGCCTAGAGCCAGAAGGCTCAGCCCTTGTCTTTTCATTAGCCATCTGTAATGGGGGCTCTCCTCAGAAGTGCACAGGTCCCAGCAGCACATCACACTAACTACATATTCCAAGAACAGGAAATGATTTGCAGTTCAAAGAGTAGTTATGAGCTCCCTGGCTGAGGCATCACAGTGCATATATGATGATCCTCTTGGTCTGAAGGCACAGCAAGAGATGTTTATTGCCAAAAAAATTGATTGACTGATGCAGCCTACAAGATGGGGGCCTGAAGAAGGGGAAGTTCAAATGACCTTGGAGTATTGGACATATAAAGAGAGCAGCATACTCAAGTGGTGTCCCACAAATCTTCATTAATTTAGAAAGACAACATTCACCAGCATCCAACTTCAGCTACTTCAGAGACAAAGATTGGTACCACCTCGAGGCATGAGGATCAAAAGAAACACCAGAGAACTCAACAGCCATAGGGTAAGGGGATGGAACATATATACAACATCCACATAGTGTGCTAGGAGGATCATCCCTGTTCTGCTTGGTCCTACCAACAATCAACAACAACTTTTGACTTACTGCATGCCTCTTGCTACTCTGTGGTGGACAAAGGTCAGCACATCGCTTCAGCACTGCCTCCAGCAGCTTCTGTAGCTCTGCATATGGGACTGGAGGGGAGCTCAGATGGTCCTTCCTGAACAAGTAGAGACAAAGACAGCATGCACATTCACTGCTGGGGACATTCCACCTGGGAAGGCAACACCAGTAGAAATAACTGCTCTTGTGACAGCAATATGCCATTGCCACTTCTCTCTAGCACAGGTCACAATATCTGAACAGTGCCTTCATCCAGATGTGAGCCAAAACACACCCTCACTGCATTCACCATCTGCTCCCACTACTGTCAGGAAGCATATGACTGTACAGAGTCTTATGCTTGCTCTTATGGATGGGGTGCAGAGTGACAAAGCCATAGGAGCCTCAGTACAAGCCTGCCTGGGACACTACGTCCTTGCTGCACTGACTTGCTGCCTACCACAGCTTCATTGCCCTGGCAGCCTTTTGAGGCGGGTGGGAAGCTAGCTCTGCTGTACCCACGCCTGTCTCAGCCAGAAGTCCCACTGCAGAGCACACTCACCCACACAGCCACAGGAGAGCTGCAGAAACCAACATGGTATCAACAGTTCTATCTGAAGAAAAGCCTGCAAATACTTTCCTGCCTACCTCAGGAAAGCTGCCACAGCTCTCACAGCCTCCACTACCACCTCCAGCACTGGGCAGTTCACTGTCTCCATCAAAACATCAATGGCTTCTATACATACACCTCGGTTTGTGAATAAGTTAATTTCCACTGGTTGCCTGCGAAGAGGAAACAAATGAGGAGAATATTGTCAGAGTTAAGTAACTGTAGTGCCCTCTCCTCGTTTCACCAAATGGGACAGCTGAGCTGAGTGGTTCCAGCCATGCTTTTTGGTATTCAGAGCCAGCTGCTCTCAAGGACGTAGTCTTCAGCAGGTGGGGGGTTTGCTACAAAGAGTGAACTTCAGCAGGTCTGGAGCCCTACTATGATGAAAAAAACCCACAGCCTGGATAACTGTGTGACTGCACCAGCAAACACCGACATGAAAAGCACAAGAAAAACAGGCTTTGCAAAACACAGTGATCTCTCTGCCTAGGACTCTATGCTGAGGCCATCTGCTCTGGCATTTGCGGGTTCATCTGGCAATTCATATTTCTGAGTAAACAAGCAAACATGACCATCCTAGAACAAGGACGATGCCATGAGAATAGCTTCTCTCACAGTCCTATAGCACTTCTAATGCCAGATGCTGCCAGAAGGACAGGGACTTTATTGAACTTGAAAAGTAATCAGGAAAATAAACACAATCCAACTTTTGACAATTCTTCTTGATAGTGAGCATTTTGGTCATCTGATCACCTTGTGGTCCAACACCTTTGAGCATTCAGCATGAGAGCATGGAAGGATGGCAAGCCATTAATCCCATTAGTGGACAGAGCTGTGTAAATGGCAGGCTGTGCTCATTTGGCTCCTGGCAAGTCAGGTACAGTCGGGAAGACAGGCAGCTACATGCAGACAAGATCCACTAACAGCCTGCCAGAGGCCCTCTCTGAAGTGAAGCAAGAAAAGCAGCACGGCATGACAGGAGCCAGACCTGGGAGCCAAAAGTATCCCCTGTTATTCAGTTTTCACAGACGTGCCTGACTAAAGCAAGCCAGGAGCACATGCTCCCATGCACAAATGGGAGAGAAAAGTGAAATTCAGGAGAAATTACACTAGTAGCCCAGCTACATGGCAAAAAGTGAACAGAGGCAGAACTACTCTTTTAGTCACTCAGTGGGATGAAACCCAGCTTAGCAGTCACCTCACGTTCTGCCATGAGAAAAAGCCACAAGGTGGGCAAGGCAGGGAAAAGGCCTTGTGGGACTTGGGCACCAGGAGCAGTCTCTGGCGCAAGCCGTAAGTGATGTGCTGAACTTCCAAGTTGTTTCTACTTATACTGTAATTCTATTAATCCTCTGTATTTCCTTTCTTTAATCACTGACCTTCTGAAGTAAAACACATCAGGAAAAAAAAAAAGTCTTCACTGACTCATGCAGGGAGGAAGGGATGGAGGAGTATTGCTGACTCACTCAAGAGGCACAAACCCACATGCAATATGGTGCACTATGATGTCTTCGGGGCCTGGGAGAAAACTGTGAAGGACAGCACTCACAGCTTCCTGCAGCCTCTCGTCTTTGGGCCCCAAACTGTGCCTGCCACTCCAGTTGTGCTGGGAGAGACAAAGGGCACTCCAGGGACAGCTACCCACCATTCCTGACATACTGCCAAGGAGAGCAGCCTGTCCTGCTTGGACACCACCAGTGTCAAGAGAATGCAGCTACAAGGAAAAAACAAGAGGAGAGGTTCCAGGATGAGCCCCCTCTCCCCACTATGAGATAGTTTTAAATAAAACATCATTTCTAAGGCAAAGCTCAGAGAAACAGAATGGGTGTGCTAGAAAATGAGAATAATTGCAGAGAGCATTCTCTTTGTTTTACAAGCATAAACGCTGTAATTAGTGTTTCCCACATCCTAGTTTCTCTTTTTGACAGATCCCACACTGGCATCATCACACTGTTCTAGCACTGCTGCTTTTCCTTCTCCTTTTTACCCTGCCACATGCTACAAAATTGACTATGACATTTCCAAAATTCAGCTCAAGGGCTCTCTTGGGGGAACTAAGTGGCAAAAACAAGACTCTGTCACTAGCGTGACAGGACAGGAACAAGATCATAGAGGCAAGAACAGGAAGCATAGAAGAAAAACAAGCCAGGGTATGTTATTCCTTAGCAGAAAACAACAGGATAGAAGTGACAGAAGACATTAGTATTTCAGCCTAGAATTTGTTTTTGCTGTTTGAATTTAGCTCAGATGATGATACAAGACTAGAAGCCATGGAATTTGCATGCTCTGTTTTGTCACAGAGGCACACTTAGCAGGAGCTGCCCTGCTCGCATATGCCAGGACCTTCCAAGCCTTCCCTCCTGCTCTATCTACAGCTGAAAGGAGACTTCACCTCCCAGATTGGCAGGGAAACAGGAAGAGGCAGGTATACTGGTGGATGCATGTGCAAAAAGGACAAGCTGGGAGGTTTGGAAACAACCATCAGGCCCTTCTGCAGAAGAATAAGGGAGATGCATTTGTTTAGGAGCATCTTTCAAACACAAAGGCTCTGGGGGTGTAGATACTTGGTCCTGGACAAAAACCGTAAAAAGCAAAAGCATCACAGCCTCCATTTTGGGGCACCAAACTCTGCAAGCCTGATGGGGGTACTCGCTTACCGCTTCAGTATTTCAGTGAAGAGCAGGAGCCCTTGTTTGTGCAACTCCACATTGTTCAGCTGCAGGACATCTTGGAGACTCCTCACCAGAGATTCAATGCCTGCACATGTACAAGAGAAGTCTCAGAGAGGTCTTTTAACACCCCAAATTCCAGGATGGAAGCAAAATTCATTTTTAAAAAGGAATAAAGATCTGAACAATTATTCTTCTGAGCCACTGACAAAAAGCACTTGCCCAAAACTGCTGAGTGTTCACTCAACTCCCTGATAACGGGCCGCAACCTGCACTGCTGGAGGTAAGTCCAGAAGAACGGAAGGAACTTAGCCCTTCTTCCTAAATCCACTCTTGGCATGTCCACAGAAACACGTAATAGTAATTTAGGTAGTGTCAGTCATGATAACTTATTATAACAAACGCATGCTCGTCAGGAACTCATTAGGACAGTGACACTGTAAATTCAAGCTATGTTGGACATCACAAACATGTCTGATAGGTACTCATTTCCAGTCCTTTATCCATCCTGACTGGAAATTGTGGTTGTGTGTAAAGCACTGAAATTCAGCTAGAGGCACAACAAATGCCCACAGTATCACTGCAGTCCCGCTGTCAGAAAGGTTGGTGACTCACCATAGACTGTGTGACACTTTGAGAAGAAGAGGCGCTCTTCAGTTAGGAGAAGCAGGCAGCAATACACTGACCAGATGAGAATTTCACTTTTGCACAAGAGACACTCAAACAGGAATTCTGCAAACACACACACAAGTAAGGTCACCCTGGTAAGAGGCAGTCTGCTCACAGCATGGCACAGCTGCTCCTAGAACAGAGCAGAGGAAGGAGGAGGAAGCAAGGAAACATAGCAACAGCCACAGGGAGAACAGTTGTATTATGAAATGGCAGGAATGGAGGATGGAGTCAATGCTTGGGGGTAGGCTCGCCTTCAAAACAAGGTGACTGGAGAGCAGAGTCCTGCAGGCAGGCATCTTCCCAGCACAAACTCAGCAGGCAGGAGCCAAATTGCGGCTCTAGCCTTTGGCACAAATGAAAAGCCACAAAGCAAGCTTTACCACAGATGCAGTGATCTCTTTTTTTTTTCCCCTCAGAACTTTTACATCTCACAAAGAATTTGTAAAATGAAAGCATTTCTGTCTTTTGGGATTACAGAGAAATAATAAACTATCGCCCACAGCTGCATTCTAAAGCTAAATCCTAGACAACATTCTGTGCAGGCTTACAATATTCAGTGGGATAAGATGGAACCCCAGCCTGTTTAGGCTTGTATCTATGGTCCTGCAAGAGGACCTTGACGTCAAGGACTTGTCCACATTCTTGCTGTGGAAACTCCGTTCTGCCTGTTGACAGCTGCTTCTATACTTCCAGCTGAAAGCTTACTCTCCCCTTCAATTCCTAAAATCGCATTAGCCATTTTTACTGGTATAAAATGGTCACCACACACATTATGCAATCAGTGGAGTTCATGGAGCTAGACTGATTCCTAAAACAAACAGCCAGGGAGTGCTTTGATATTGGGAGATGAACAGTAAGATGCCACTGCATTTCTTCACCTGGGACATCTGCATGGATAAAAGCAGGAGCATATCTGCTGGGAGAGTGAACCAGCACTGCAGCCACACAGTGAGAACTTGCTGCCTGTAACATCTCATCTCTGGTCAACAAAAGCTGTTGGGAAACAAAAGTCAAAACAAGACAGGAAGTCAACTATGCAGATATGAGTAGGAAGCAGTTTCCTCTACATTTTAAAATTTAAAACATTGTATTGGGTTTGCGTGGCAAGGCTTTGGTAGCAGGGGGCTGCAGGGGTGGATTCTGCAAGGAGATGCCAGAAGCTTCCCCCATGTCTGACAGAGCCAATGCCAGCCAGCTCCCAAGACGGACCCGCTGCTGGCCAAGGCCAAGCCCATCAGCGACGGTGGTAGTGCCTCTGGGATAACGTATCTAAGGGTGAAAAAAAACCCTGCACAACTGCAGCTGAAGAGAGGAGTGAGAATATGTGAGAGAAACAACTCTGCAGACACCCAGGCCAGTGCAGCAGGAGGGGCAGGAGGTGCTCCAGGCGCCGGAGCAGAGATTCCCCTGCAGCCCCTGGTGCAGCCCATGGTGGGGAGGCTGTGCCCCTGCAGCCCATGGAGGCCCACGGGGGAGCAGATCTCCAACTGCAGCCCGGGGAGGATCCCACGCTGGAGCAGGGGGGTGCCCAAAGGAGGCTGTGATCCCATGGGAAGCCCGGGCTGGAGCAGGCTGGCCTGTGGCGGGACCCACACTGGAGCAGGGAAGAGGGGAGTTGCCTGAGGAGGAAGGAGCAGAAGAGATAACGTGTGATGAACTGACCCCAACCCCCATTCCCCAACTCCCTGAGCTGCTCAGGGGGAGGAGGTAGAGAAAGTTGGGAGTAAAGTTAAGCCTGGGAAGAAGGGAGGGGTGGGGGGAAGGTGTTTTAAGATTCAGTTTTTATTTCTCATCACCCTACTTTGATTTGATTGGTAATAAATTAAACTGATTTCCCCAAGTCAAGTCTGTTTTGCTCGTGACAGTAATTGGTGAGTGATCTCCCTGTCCTTATCTTGAGCCACGAGCTTTTAATTACATTTTCCTCTCCCCTGTCCAGCTGAGGAGGGGAGTGATATTGGTGGGCACCTCACATCCAGACAGGGTCAACTCACCACAAACATAATTAAAGATCTCTCTTTTGGTGTGTAGTTCACGGATTAAACTTGCTAAGGCAAGACAAAACACTGGACCAAATACACTCAAAAAAAAAAAATGCAAAATGAGGACGACAACAGAGAAGATTATGAGTAAGAATAGCTCTGCCCCCATGCTTAGTCATGCTGGCACTACCAGTGCTGTATAAGACCTCAGTTGTGAGTGAGTAAAATCAGGTGATGCCAGGCGTAAAACTTCCCCCCTGTCCAGGATGCAGGAATGAACAATGAGGTGACCTACGGGGGTGTCCCCATTTCCCACTGCAGCCTCTACTGCTGGTGTTGGCAACAGCATACTCAAGCACCTCAGATAAAGATTCAGTACAGGCCAGCAAGTTCTTTGTGTCTACCGACAATTCACTACTACTTCAGCCATCACCTTTTTGAGCACAAGTGGCAGTGGATTTTCCCCTTCTAAAACATCAGGGTTCTCAGACTCCTCCTCTGTCTTTGAATTATTCATAAGAGTGGATACAAAACGGTCAGATTTCAGCAGCTCCTTTAGCAAACCTGCAAAAGGGGGAGCAAGAGTGAGCACCATACTGGGCATAGCAAGGATTGTATGAACACAGGAGTATTTACAGCCTCAGACTTGTTACCAACTTCCTCCCCTTTCCTGCACTCCTAATAAAGGCCCTCACCTCCAGTTTAGGGAGCTGCTTCTCACTGTATCCCCAAATAAAGCCACAAGACCCCATGTCTTGCAGCCCCTTGTTGTTCATGTTTTTGCTAGGTCTGATCTGCTCCCTGTTCCTTCTCGGAGACATGCATGTGCACTGGTGCATGATCTCAGGAGCACTCTACTCGCATCGTCTTCTGTGCTCCAGTACCCAGCCCTTAAACTGTTTCCTGGGAGAGCTCCCAACCTGTATTTTTCTCCAAGCTACAGTCAGTGAGCCAACAATAACTAGACATTTTCCCTGGATTACTTCCTAGAGAATGGGCATTTATCTTCCCCTTCTACTTTCACAGGCTCTTACTGAAACAGCCATGT
The DNA here is from genome assembly GCA_034008185.1 of Gorsachius magnificus. Classification (NCBI taxonomy): domain Eukaryota; kingdom Metazoa; phylum Chordata; class Aves; order Pelecaniformes; family Ardeidae; genus Gorsachius; species Gorsachius magnificus. The sequence continues at coordinate 162,600,759 of CM067081.1, read as the reverse complement.
TTAGCTAAAGGATATCCACACACAGAAAAAAGCCCTCAGTATAAAAGTATAGAGCACTGACACAGGTATTGATGCAAATTATCAGTACATGTCAGTACAAATTCACAAGGGGTATTGCCTGAGCTATAGAGTTTTATGTTCAAAGGAATCATCATCCATTTCTAGTAACTGAGTAGATGATCTGAGAAGCAATCTGGTTCCTGCTTACCTCCTACAAAAAAAAGGAATTCCCTGCATGGTTTACAAACAAGCAATGTCAGAAAGGCTGAAACTGTGCTCCCCAGCAACAGTTGATAGACACAGCTGGAAGCATAAATGCAAGAAAGTGCCACTTCCATGTTAGCTTTCTAACCTAAATAACATAATGCCTCACATCTGAAGACTTTATTTGTTAGAATCCATCCCACTGCTCTACAAAACCCACCTGTCTGTGCATAGCATTTGCATTCAGACACTTTGAGGGATGGTCTTTTCCTAGGATGAAACATCAAACTGAGACAGTGCAAGCTCTGAAGAGACCCCAATGATCAGTCAGTGCCAGACAAACATGGGGCTCGAGGGACGATGGAGGGCTGGGGGAGCTCAGCAGTAGGTCTGGGCCATTTGATTGCTATAGAGCAACAGAAAGGATTGATTGCTTCAGAGAAGCAGCAAAAAGCTCCTCTAGGAACAGCCCGCATTAGAGCATCTAAACCAGCCAAGGACTTTTCCCTCATTCTCAGCCTTCCCTTGCACCTTGCAGTTTCTCTCACCAATGCCTTACCCATACAATTAACCTGCAGCTCCTTTGTCTGTGCATGCCCCAAAGTATTCAAGAAGAGACCACACAGCCTTTCTTCGAAGTGTGCTGAGAGCCGTTCTGTGCCAACAGGAGAGGAGTACAGCTTGCCATACAAGTAGCAGACAGCAGCCTTTATACCTTCATTTGGGTATGTCAAGCCCATCAGCAGATGATCCACTAAATTACCTAGCATGAGGAACAGAAACAGCAAACATTCACAGCAACAAACTGACTTTTTAAAAGCACTGACCTATTTCCCTTGAAAACTTGCAAAAGCCACCTGGACAGACTGGTGTATGCAGATTAATGAGTGCCAAAATTAGGTGATGTGCTCACCACCATCTGTCCCTCTGAGCAGAGGAAGTACAGTAACAAATGGCCAGAGGAGCTCGCTGTTCACCATATGAAGATCCATCATCCCAGCTACTTCCACAAACAGCTAAGCCTGCTCACCAGACCCCCAAGGGCTGGGCCAAGGAAAGAAAAACTGAATGTATGTTGCCTGTGAGGCAGACCACAAACCCCAGTTCACAGAGGCCAGGCTGGCTAAGAGCACAATGACAAGCCTGCTATGAAGGGACTGACCTGCAACCCAGGAGGCCTGAATGCCACCACAACTTCTGGACAGGCTTCTTGTGTGACCCTCACGAGTTCACACAGGGGATGGGGAAGTGCCTGCATACGTATGTGTATTAGTGCTGTGAACACTACCCTTCAGTGGGGCACGACACATTACTCACTGTGCTCTACCACCAGTATATCAGCAAAGCCTGGGATGGCATCTGCCAGCTTGCCCAAGAGCGTGAATGTGGGCAGGCTGCCTCTCATGGTAGTTGCTTTGCACAGCTGTAGAGGAGACAGACAAAATGTTTTGCTGGTGAGGTTGTCAAGCATTGGACCAGGCTGCCCAGGGAAGTGGTTGAGTCCCCATCCCTGGAGGTATTTAAAAGATGGGTAGATGTGGTGCCTAGGGACATGGTTTAGCAGTGGTGGACTTGTCAGTGTTAGGTTAATGGTTGGACTTGATGATCTTGGAGGTCTTTTCCAACCTAAACAATTCTGTGATTCTATGGCACAGTCCAAAGGCAGAAATGTGCCTAAACCAGCAAGCTCTCAGTGATACATAATCCTCCAGAACAGGATCTTGTCCTAAGCTGGGTCCTCTTCACCACTTAGGATAAACCACAAGAAACCATGAACACACCACTAAGTCTCCAAAATGTCTTTTCATTAATCCAAGAAATCCCTTGCTTGTTGCACCTTTTCTTCTCTCTCCCCTCCAGCTCTTACATGAGCAGATGAACTAGCTGAACTTTTCCCCACTTTCACTACTTCCCAATTTTTTGTACCCCACGGGACCATCACAAACTTAGGAATGAAGAGAGCAAGAGTCCACGGCACAGGTTGGGAAAGCTCCCCATATCACTAAAACAGTAAGGTAGGAAAAGAAGAATCTGAGGAGGCCACACAGCTTCACAAGAGCATCATGAAACTGTATGGCTGCAAGACATCACGGGAACAATAGGAAAACTCCAGGGTAGACACCAACATTGCCAAAATCACAGCGGGGGAGCTGGCACTAGGACATCCCACTGCAGCAGAGGCTGCATCCCAGCATGCAATCTTGTAGGGCCATTCATCCCTATCTCCTCAACCTCTGAAGGATTGAAAGGAAAGGCAGGGAATTCATCTTCACTGACCTCTTTTTGGCTTTCATCCAAAATGCAGCGTAAGTACTGTTCTGACTTCAGCTCCACTACAAGCCGCACCAGAACTAGGCAGAAGAAAGCGGATCAGTAATTCACACCCAAGAGCACTCACAATCCATCTTCCACGGGGCTTTAGCAGACCAGCGAGCAAAGAGCTTAGAAATTAAATGAGCACGGAGGTGCTGAGAGAGCAGAGAAATATCAACATTCCCAGCGCTATTACTTCTGATGGCCTAGCCCCAGCTCTCTGCAGCAACATGACAGCAGTCCCATTCTAGCTGCACTACAAACCATGCATGGAAATGAACCGCAAGCGACAAATCGAGCATCAGGACACCAAGTAAACATAAGGAACCAGGAAGGGAAGGAAACAAAGCCCTAGCTTAGAAGCATAAAAATTTCTGGTAATTGGATAGAGCAGGCTTCCTACAGTATAAAAATTGGCCTTCAAAAATGTATCTTTCCAGAGAAGATATTGGAACTGAAACTGCTGAGTACCCTTAGATGCAGACTGAGAGCTCCTCCTCCAGCTGCTACTGCCCCCGGGGTAACAGTGCAGCCTATCAGCCACTCCTCCCCACTGCAGTTACCCCATATACCTTGCCAGAAAGGCCCCAGTCACCTTTGTGGCACTGTTCACCTCCTCAGCCCCAAGTAAGGGCTGTTATTCTTGGTTCACTGCAACTTTAAGAACTCTGTCCGCTCTGTCCTAATAAAAGGAATGAACAAGAAACTACGTTTACCAGGCACTGGCTGTACATCACCCGGGATTTCCCTTACAAAATCACAAGGGAAGTGCTAGATGCTGCCTGGCTGCCTCTGCCTCCACAGAAACACCAGTGGACCAGTTTCAGGAAGCAAAGTTCCTCTTCTGGTACTTTTAGAAGCTGGGCACCTGAATATTCAGCAAATAAAGTTTTGACAATAGCCCCCTTACTGAGACTCTGCAGAATGTTGTTCCATAGGATTTGGTAATGGTGTCTTGGATGTATCTTGCTGTCCTGGCATGACTCATTTGAAAAACACACTTTTAATTTGTATTCTAGGAAAGCGCCATAAAAAAAATACCAGAGACTTCTAGGATCGCCATCTCTTGGTATATCTGGGGCTATACTGGATGTTTATCTAGGAGACCTACTTTAGTTAAAGAGCTACACATCTCAGCAGAGGCTTATCTTGAGACGGGTGATTTATAGACGGTTTAATGGCCCCTTCTTGCCCTGAACTCTCAGACTCTAAAAACTTCCAAGAGTTAGGTAACACTAAGTTAAAATTCCTCCATTTGAGAGCATCTGTCTCTCCACATGACAGAAAGACTTCTCACTTTTTCAACACCATTTCAAGCAAGTGCCTGAAAACTGAAAGCCCTCTGGAGGGAGGAGCTGGTAACACCTCCGTTAATCTTTCATGGCTGGACAGGAGGAAATCATTCCATTGCTAACATCACCAGAGTCAGCAGAGACGTCCAAGGTTAACTGGACTGCAGAGATTCCTTTGTCAGCCCTGTAGGCGTTTCCTTCAGATTTCAAATGAAGGACTGCTCAAGAAGAATCTGCAGCCCGTACAGCTGAATCCCAAATACTCTCCATCCTGAGAAGGCAGTAGATCCCAAAGCTCATTGAAGCCTACAGGAAGATTTCCATTTGCTTTGAGACTTCCGGCAGGTTCAAAGATGCCAAAGATGAGGCTCTGTTTACCACTATTACCCATCTGACACTAAATCCATGGCACACATAGAACCTGTGAGAGAAATGCTAAATATTTAAATCTGCATGCACTACCCTGCCCCCAAATATTGGAATAGTCTGCTCATCACTGTTGTATTGATAGAAAATAGAGGCTGTTCCCAATTCAAGCTGTGTAGAAGCTGAGCATCTCACTGTAGTTATCAGACAAGACAGAGCCTCCCTTCGCAAACTGTCAGTAACTGAGACGTGGCATCTGCCTCTCACCTTCTACGAATAGGTCCAGGGCACTGCTGTCTTCCACGGTATGCAACATCCCTAAAAGGTAAACCACAATCAGTCACGGAACTCACTCCTGCTTGTGATCACCAGTGCTGTAATGCCTTCTTGTAAAAAGAGCTGCACATTTTTTTCAGAACTGTTTTGTTTTCCCTGCTTCACATGACACCAGCCTGACTTCACCAGAGGAAGGTGGATACTCTCAGGGAGTATCACAGAAGGCACCTCCATAAGCAGGACACAGGGACACAAAGCATTCAGTTATCTTGCAAATTTGTTGACGTACTTTATAGCTGAAGTCAATGGCTCCACCTATGTAAGTAAATAAGTAATTGCTACCACCACCACATCTCACTGCATGTATCCAATATTACACATCTGAAGCAACGCTCCAGAATGACAGAAGTCAGAGCCCAGCTGTGAGCTGTGCTTTCTATCTTCCACTCATACCAATTACCACGAGCAGTCTTCTCCCTCCACAGGACTGAGAATCCCGAGACCAAATCTGAACACCAGGTTTAAAGCACACAGAAATTATCCCAACGTTAAATTGAACCTGAAGGCACCACTTCACAAGCCATTTACACAAGAGTGGATATATTAAAACAAGCCACTGTCTCACTCTACACAACAGATGAGAAACTCTACTTTCCAGTTCCTTTCAACTTCAGGTACCTAGAGCATCAGGCATCTGGTCCAGACCCCCACTTTTGCCACACCAAACCACTTGCTTGAACATACCAAATCAAATTACCTCCCCCCCGGAGACACCATGACCTCTTGGAATTTTGACCAACTAAAGCAATGTTATGACATTGCAGGTGAAGAAATTACTTATTTCCTGCCTCATCTGCCCAGTCCTCAGTAACTTCCTTACACTTTGGAAAAGATTTGTATACAGCATTAGTGAACATTGCAATATTAGCTGCGTGAAATTCAGGCTTACCTGAAATTCGCTGTCTCCTCATACGTGATGCTCCACACTACACCTCTGTTCTCTTAACCCTCTTTCTTCTGCCCGTGCTTATCCCAATATTCTCTCTCCAAAAATGAATGTATTTTCCTGAATTTACTATCAATACTTCCTCCACAGCATTGCTCAAACCTCTGGGGGTCCCTTTTACACACTTGCACCAAATGATCCTTGGTTCATTTAGGCTCTATCCACAATGTACATGTCACTGTCTGTAGCCCCAAGCTCAGACTCGGATTCCAACTACTCTAGAAGTTGCACCAAGTACAGTAAAATCCCAAAGCTGTCCCCAAACCATCCAATTGCAAAGCTGCTGAGAGAGAGAGAGAATAATTATTTAAAAGCAGACAAAAGCATTGAAATGCAAGCACGGCTCCCCTGTCTTCTGCGGTATTTTGTGTTAGGGTTGTACAGTGTAGGACGGAGTTGGCCGTACGCAGCGCTCCCTCCACATCCGTACAGGACTATGTGTGCAGGCAGTGCTCGCCCAACGAACATTTGTGCAACAGAGAGAACTAATCCTGCACAAAGTTCTGTTTCTAACAAAGCTGCTCCCAAAACACACACAACACCGTTTGTGCTGGGAAAACAACTGGGAAAACACTGTTTGAATTATTCAGTGCATCAAGGCAGGGGAAGGGGCTCCTAAGTCACTTTCCCCCAAAGGACAAGAATTACCTGTGATGTGCAAATGAGATCATGGAATGAAAGGAATCCAGTATATCTGCTCTTTGAAGGCACTCCACCTTTCTCTTCCTGCCTTACTGTTCCCTCATTTAGACCATTATTTCCTCTCTGTCAAGATTTTAGACATTTCAAAGACCTTTCACACAGCACTGCTGTGCCAACACAAACCAGTAAGAGATGTTCAAGACCATGGAGACTGTTACTGGAAAGGCACTTTCTGACATCGCACCAGACACTGTATTCTGCTGTGAGGCTGACCCACCAGAACGCAGCAGGTATTACAGTCCTACGGCTACAAGGATTTCTAGAAAAGCAACATGGTGGTGCGAAAAAAGAAAACCACTATGCAGATTCCTATTTTGCACATTTGTTATTAAATCCTGCAACACCCTTTTCAGCTCATGTTTTCATTTCTGTACGAAATCTTTATGTAACGCCAGAGTTCAGCAAGATGAGAAAGCGCCAAGGCACAAGACCAGAACGGAGGGCACTCAGGGGAGAATCGTACACCAGGCACTCCCTGTTCTCCAGAAAAGACTTTAAAGGTAAAGTCAAGGTACTCTAGGAAATCGCAAGCGTTTTACGAACATGCCAATCCTGCTCCCTGGGGAATGAGGGGCTTAATTAACCTACTCTAAATCAAACGGCAGGCGGTTTCCCAAGGGGAGTGGTAACACACTTAACACAGGACGGCGGAGGTAGGGAATTAAGTACCTCGATATTCTTTTGCTTTTTTTGTTCATTTCAAAGGCGGAGAAGCGTCACGTTTACACATCTATTAAAAAAAAAAAAAAAAAAAGGGGGGGGGAACTGCCTTCTCCCCGCTGCCCTGCTAGGCCGCAGCAGAGCTCTTACCAAAGAGGGTTCCCATCAAATGGACGCAGACCCCCTGGTCCGCTGCCAGCAGCTGGACGACCGGCAGCGCCCGCCAGGCCAGGGCGTCGTGGAGACGGGCGAGGACGTGCTTCTTGCGCACCAGCTGCGGAGCAGAGACAACAGCCCCTCAGCACCCGCGTCCCGGCCGCCCCGCTGCGCCCGCCGCCCCCGGGGGGAAGGGCTGCCACCGGGGCACGGCAGCCCAGCGCCACGGGGCCCCCCCCCCCCCCCGCGGGGGGGGGGGGGGGGGCCGCAGCCGCGAGGGGCCAGCGCTCAGCGGCCGGCGGCTTTCCCCGGGAAGGGGGCGGCGGCGAAGGAGGGGGCAGGCGCTGCCCACCGAAGCGCCGCCGTCCCCCGCGGGGCCGCCGCCGCCGCCACCGGCGGGGGGGCGGGGGGGGGAGGCGGCGGCGGGGCCCCTCCGCCCGCGCCCGCCCCGCAGGACCCCATGTTTTTTACAGCGCCCGCTTACAGGCCACCCCCACCCGCGCAGCCTGGTCACGCAGGAGCGATGCGGGGGGGGGGGGCGGTAAGCGGCCCTGGGGTGCTAAGCGGAGCTGGGCAGAGGAGGCGCCAGCGGTGGGGCGGGATTTCCCGGCGCCCCTCCGGTCGCATTCTGCGTTGCGGCCCGAGCCCACGTAACACCTCCCCGCTGCGCCCGGGAGAAAGGGGCCTGCGCCCCGCCCCACGCGTGGGGGGCCATGCGGCGCCGCTCCACGCGGGGCGCAGGCCCCGCCCCCCGCGCCCCGCCCCCGGGCTCGCGGCCGCCTGACTTCCGGCGGCGACGCGGCGCGCGGCGCGCAGGAGCGTTCCCCCCCCCCCCCCCCCTCCTCCTCCTCCCAGCGCGCTCGGGCCGAGAGGAGCGACCGGGCCGCGCCGCCTGGGGCAGGCCGCGGCCATGGTGAGAGAGGGCCTGGGCCGCGGCGGGCGCGGGCGGGCCTGCCCGTTGCGGGTCTCCTGCGCGCTGCCCCGGAGGGAGGAGGGGGTCTGGGGGTCCCTAGTGATGGGGGGGCCCGCTCTCCCGGCCCGGCCCCGTGTACCCCGGCGCCGCTGTGCCGCCGCCGGGAGCGGGAGCATGTGCTCGGCCGGGGCAGGGCGGCGGCGGGGCGGCGCGGCGCGGGGCCGGCCCTGCTGGGTGCCTGGAGCGCCGGCCTCGGCTGCGGCCACGGGAGCTGAAGGCGCTGCCGTTCTGCCAGTGCCGGTCGTTAACGCCGCCCGTGACTTCGCTGCTGTTGCGCTACGCCGTGGATGTTGGCGTATGGAAGCTACTTGTCGCTTGCAGACATAAACCCGATACGTGCTCTCCTCGGGGTTTCTTTGAAAGTCGTGTCTGAGCTTGTTAACTTGCCGCTGGCAGGAGCTTGTTCCTCGTGCACCGAAACACTTTGTTTTATTAAGTATCCCTGGTAGCAAATGCCTGAAGACTGCCCTGTACGTTCACTGCTGCTGGTTTGTAGGATGTAAATTGGCGGGCTGTGTGGGATGCTGTCTGCTTTGAATACGAGAAGAATCCCTTTTTATAAATCAAGTGCAGTGGGATTTTTTTAGTGCATGTGCAGAGCAACCGAGAACGGCGAGGTGACTCCGGTAGTCAATATACGCGGTGGACATGATGCTTGCCTAATTATTGTTCAGAACAAAGCCCCCTTTGCTCCTGTTGTAATACTCCTTACTTCTCCCTTTCTGTAGAGTGAGGCAGAAGTGAACCCCAAAGCTTACCCCCTGGCTGATGCACAGCTCACCAAAACGCTACTGGATCTCGTGCAGCAATCCTGCAACTATAAGCAGCTACGCAAGGGAGCCAATGAAGGTGAGACCTGTTGCGACGTGTGCTGGAATCGGAGCAAGGGTTTCCTGAAAAGCTGTGGCCAGAGATTGTCTCTCCTGTCTAGATGTGGGCCGCTAATGTTACATAGGTCTGGATATCACGAGTGTCCCTCTCCTTCCTCCTCTTCCTAGCCTGCTTAAGCAATATTCAGGGACAGAACCAAGCTGTAATCTTCTCAAGTGTTTATGGACAGTTCTGGTAGATGCCAGATGGCTTTGAAGGGGTCCTTTGGAGCTCTCCTAGTGCAACCTGCTCAAAGAGCGGCTCCCTTCACAGTTGGATCAGGTTGCTCAGGGCTTTGCCTAGTCAAACTGTTAATAAAACACTCCCTAAGGATGGAAACTCCCCCATGTCCTATGGCTTAAACCCCTCTCGTTAAGGTGGTGGTGGGGCAAATATAAAATTACAGCATGTCCCCAGAATCTCCCTGAGGCAACAGTCACAGGTCTGCAACTTGTCCTTTCCCCCATGCGCTCATGAGGAGAGTCTGGCTCCATCCTCTTTGCAGTCCCTGTGAAGCAGAAGACAGCAGCTGTGTCCCCCCACTCGCACCTTGCCCCTCTCTTCTCCTGGCTGAGCAATCCCAGCTCCCTCAGGCTCCCCTCATCCATGGTGTGCCCCAGCCCCCTACCCAGCAGCAGCCCTGGGCTGGCCTCGCTCCCCATGAATCCCTCTGCTGAGCTCAAGGGCAGTGCTGGGCACGAACCTAGGGTGCAGCCCTGTGAGTAACCCCCTTCCTGGCCTCCTGTGGCCTGGCCTCCTGCTACCACTAGATCTCCTTCTTGCTTGTGCCAATTTCAGCATCTCCCAATGTTGTTTTTCATTAGATGTGCTTTCTGGAAGGACCTGGACTTATTCTTTGGTTTCTTTTACAGCCACCAAAACGCTGAACCGAGGGATAGCGGAGTTCATTGTGATGGCAGCAGATGCGGAGCCCTTGGAGATCATCCTCCACCTCCCTCTTCTCTGTGAGGACAAGAACGTACCTTATGTGTTTGTGCGCTCCAAGCAAGCCCTGGGCCGGGCATGTGGCGTTTCCCGGCCTGTCATCGCCTGCTCCATCACCATCAAGGAGGGATCACAGCTAAAGCCTCAGATCCAGTCTGTCCAGCAAGCTATAGAAAGACTGTTGGTCTAAATGCCCATGAGTTAAAGTGTGTGTGGAATAGGAAAGTTGAAGTCAGGGGGAATTAATGTCTAGCTTCAGTTGAGATTATAGTTTTGATACCAGTGTTCCATTTCAAAACACCATGTTTTTGTTTGATAATGATTTAATTCTTAGTGTTTCTGCTTTTCCTTCCCCCCCCTCTTTTCTATTATTCCACTCCAATACACTCATTCTCATTGTATTACTTCTTGAAAAGTGATTGTACAACTGTATTTCCTGTTTGATGTTTTAAAGAAAGAAAAAAAAAAAAAAGATTCCCCCCCTTATCCCCATGTTTGCCTGCTCAGGGCTTTTTTAACCATCAGCTTACTCCACGTTGCAGTATTTCTGCTAAGCTTCAGCCTCTCACAGGTGTGCGTAACTCTGTGTTTCGGAACGGTTTAGCCTGCTGAGGAGAAGGCCTGTCGGTTCCCCGCAGCGTGTGTGTGCGCAGAGTGCTGGAGTGGTTGCGTTAAGCGATGAAGCGGCGCAGTCCATGCGTAAGGCAGGCACGGAGCCAAGATCGGTACACATAGCACAACCCCTTCTCTTCTTGAAACCAGACAAGAGACTTCTGTAAGAGGTGTATGGGGAACGGAAATCTTACGGCAGTGCGCAAGGGGAAATCTCTTATGTCGCTTATTTTTAAATACTGACTTTTTAAGAAAAATAAAATTGCTGACAAAGCTAAATATAATTGTCACTCCCTTGGGGAAGCATTTGCAACTAACTGAAGTGATCCTACTTGTAAAGCTAAACTGCTTAGAGCTGCCTGAAGGTTATTGCAGTGTGGTAGTTCATGTTCCCTCAGTTTTCTTTGTGTGGACTGTTATCGATGAGCTGGGGCTTCCTAGGGTATTTAAGTACAAAACACCTGGTAGAGAGCAGCCTGCTGTGGTTGACACGTACCCTACATATCTCACACTTTTAGGGAAGCTGCTGTACTGTAGCCACCTGACTAAAGATAAACCTTGTAAGTCAGTCATGGCCAAGGCAATGGAGAGCAAATAATTTTTCAGATAAAACAACTTGTGTCTCGAGAAGAGAACAATAGGTAAGCTCGTGTTCTGGAAAAGCATGAAGCAGCACCAGCATACTGGATTAGTGGTGGTTGTATGGAGCTAGCTCTAGTTAAACGCATATTGTATAATGCATCCGCATACGGCTCTGAGCAGAAGAGTCTAAACCTCTGTGTTGGAATGGGTCGTCTCAAACCTGCCGTCTATTGCACGATGCCAAAGCAAAGCTAGCGTGGGAAAAGCAATAGGTACAACAGCAGAAGAGAAAATAATAAGTTCCGTAATGTTTCCACAGAGGCACTAACAGATATAACCTGTACTAACTTCACACCTTTAGTAAGTACATCCCAAGCAGATGAAATCAGCTCAGGAAAGACTGAAGACAAAAATGTCTGTATTTTTGTAAATGGCTGATAACTAACATCCTTGCTGAGGTGAACTTAATACAAAGATTTGAGAGTCCTTTCATTTGTATGAAGTTTAGAAATGCTGCTGTTCCATTCTACTGAAGCTGACTGTTGAGCTAGTTGTGTTTAAAACCACAGCTTTGCAAAGGACTTGCCCTATTGTACCATGCCAAGACAGCTGATGTAAGGCAAAGCGCATAAGGAGCAGAAATAAAAGATTCTTGAGCAAACAAAACTGTCTTAATTTTCTGCTCTGAAGCCTTCCATCACCATCCCTGTTGAACTTCTGCTTAATGGAATAGCCTGCTTTAACAAAAAGGAAAAAAAAAAAGCCAGGAGGAAGATCTAATAAGCTAGACAAAACATGCCACAATCATCCAAAGCCTGGAATGTCCTGTGCCTGGGGGTTAGCAAACCAAGAGAGAAGTTAAGAAGGGCATTTGGGGAATAAAAATTCACAGAATCAAGGACAGGACAGTCTCACTATTTTATTGCATTCAATTCAAGTCCTGCTTAGACAAGCGTTTACAGTAACTTCTTTGCTGAAGGGTAAAATAAATCGATTGCTTAGACAAATCTTTATTAACAGTAACTACTATAATGCAGGCTGACTTAAAATCCAATAGACTACGTAGCTTCAGTACTGCAGAGCTCACATGGGCTAGCTCCTCTTTCGAGAGGAGCCGTGGAAGCAAGCAGTGTGCTGGCACAGCTAGGGTGGTCACAGTGCCAAGAGAGCAGTCACAGCTGGCTCCAATACGTGTCCCACACTACAGCACAAGCATGACCTTAATATAGGATTTAATTCTTTAATAAGCTGCTCAACAGTTTGTGTGCCAAACACAGGAATCCGTAAAAACTCCACACAGACCAAAATGGATTCCTCACGTATCCCATGTTTGCATCCCGTAGAAAGTTACAGTTTAGCTAAACAATTAGTACTGTTTTCTAGAGCAAGGGCAATGATTATTGGGTTTAATCATCTTGCACTGCAAGACAAGTGGAGCATGCCAAGCGTGGAAGTTTAAAAACCAAAACGTAGACAGCCCCAGATGCAGCCTCCATATGTATGGTTTAAAAAAAAAAAAATACTGGCAGTAACAAGGGCTACTCTCCACAACTTGCTGTTTTTTGATTTCTGAAGCACCAATTTGAGTACAGAAGCCTGCGCGGTAGTCTGACTCATAGTCACTGCAGGGTGGAAAAGCTCTATGCCATGTCAGTATAAAGGGGGTAAGCATTTGCAGCCTTCCAGGGAACATAAGGTGGGTTTTTTTTTCCTTTTTTAAACCAGCTTTTGCTATTACCATTTAAAAATGGAAGACCTGGCTGTGCAGCTTTGTGAAGAGATGGCTTTTTGCCCAAAGGATTGGCTGCCGCTTCCCAGTAATTATTTTCTCCTTTATGATCTGCTGGTAATCTTTGTAACACCAATAATGGAAAGGAACCCAATTTGATTACAAGTACTGATACTGACTGGCTATTTTGGATAGTAGGAGAGTAATACACCAATTTTATACCCTCTGTAAGCACACAGACTTGGCTGCTGCTTGAATTCATATGGTGCCGTTAAGACAAATAATTCTGTTTTCTTACATTGAAGTGAGTTTTTCTGTCTTTATGATGCAAAGATGGTATAGCCAGCGTCGCAAAGTAAGAAGTCCAACAAAACTTTTATTAAGAAACCAGGAAGGCACAACTGTGTTTACTTGCAACGGGTGACCTGAGTTAGCAGGGAGTCTAAATCTGCCTTTGGCTACTGTGAACAGAATCCAACTTTACAGAGATGTTTCACAACTAAGAGTAAAAAGTTTCTCCACTGCGAGATTCTGCAACATTTAGTTGCCTTCTCCTCCACAGCAAGATTAAACAGATGCAGCATCCACATAAGACAACCAAAACTTTAAGCAGATGGAAATCAACCAGGGCCTTCTGCTCCTGCTTAGTTCTCTTCAAAGTATTCAGTTAGTGCATCCATGAGCTCCTGCTTCTTCCCCCCACCTTTCAGCCCACAAAGCCTGCATGCGTCCTTCAGAACAGGTACAGTGAGTTTCCCTAGAGTGCCCTTCCGCACATGATTCCGCAGCTCATCTTTTGAGATTTCTACCTTGGGCCTCTTCTCGGTTTGACCATCAGAAGCTAGAAAGATACATTTTAGATCACCAAGATTTAAAAAAGCTTCTTAATAGAAAGACATCCATGTTTCTTACACATACAACAGTTAATGGCCGTGAACACATGGTACTTTAGCAGCTATCTACACTCTCACAGCCCTAGTTTCCATATTTTGTTTTATAAAGTAGGTGTCACTCACTATGTAAGTCATATAGTATATTTCACTGATGTGAGTTATGTCAGACTCAAGTATGAAAGTTTGTATTCTGATGGAAAGATCACCCCCAAATGAAACTTTTAAGGGATTCTCATCTAGACAGGAGAACACAACTATTCCACAGGGAGTTCAGATAACTGACACTCCCACTTCATGCAGTGTTTCATAGACAGCCAAACTACACAGGCACTTCAGCATTACTTAGACATTTAGCCCTAAATATGTCTATCTTTGACTTGCTAAACAGCCCATGCATAAAAGTCTGCTTCCTCACCAAGAACACAAACTTAAAGCATGAACTGTTTTACTACCCTGCTGTAAAAACCCCGAAGTTATTAATAATGATGATAAACATAATAATAAACAAATATATATTCTGCAGCGATTCACACACATTGCTTTCTATACGTCTCTCTTTTTTCACTATCCCATCTCTCATTCCAGCAGTCCAGCTGGATGCCACAATATCCTCCACTCTCTAAGAATCACTGCTGGATGTAAGTCCACTTTGTCGTGGAGATGAGTAAAGAGTTATTGCACAAGCAGCTTCTTTAAACTATGAGACAAACTGAAAACGCAGAAGCCTCTAAACAAAGAACACAGACACCATGTTGCATGTCTGCACCGTCATTACTTACCTTGTTTTCGCTTTACAGCCTTCTCATCAGGATTGTAGTCAGGGGGATAAACCAGCTGCTTAAACTCCTCCACCAGATTGCCCAGCCTGCGGTTCATCTCTTCAGCCTTTGGCACTGGCAAAAGAGAAATATTTGTCCTCTCAAGAACAAAGTGATCACAGGAAAATCGAAACAAGGCCATCACCAGATATTACAGAAGCACAATTTTAACTAGTACACAAGTGTCTTGCAAGCATGCAACATGCAAAGACCAATGTTAAGATATTCACAAATGGGAAAATTACAGCTTTTGGTAATACCAAGAGTTTGTGTTATACATACCTAATGGACTGGCACATACCCCTGAACAGGAAATATATATGCAGAACAAAACTGACACAGTGGAAGTGATATAGAAGATTTCCTACCTGGTTGCACTGTCACCCAGGTCTAATCTCAGACATTTAAAATACAACAGGTTACTATCTAAGGTTGCAAGTAGTTTGAGCGAGAATGGCTTGTTCTGTCATGTATTTGTATGATATCCAGCAAAGGGACCTAGATTATTTGTTAGGTATCACTTTAGAAGAGACAAATAGTTACTCTAACACTATTCCTGGAGTGTAATATAGTATTAAAAAAGGAACTTCCCCTTCAGGAGTAGGTTTCTATCCTTTGACAAGATAATCCTCTGTAGAAACGCTCACAGCCACAAGGTGGCATCATTGCCTCCTAGCAGAATAATCCTCTAAGTAATTCTGCCCATTTATCAGACTGAAATATTAATCAGGCTCTTGAAGAGAGGAATTTCAGAGCAAACATTTGTCACCATAGAAAAAAGGTGATTCAATTTTAATTTTGGAGGGTAAAGCGATCAATTTTTCCTTTATCTTAAAAGCAACAGCATTAGAAAGTAAGGCTTCAATATTTCAGAATTCTACATCTTGGCACTGCACACAACTAAAATATTTTTAAGACATTTGGGTTTGTAGTAGCACATCTCTGACTTAGAACAAAGTCAAGAGCCCTCTACCGCACCTCCCTTTGCACCCACCAATAATTCTCACTTGTAAGATCCTCAGCTTGTTCTGGTTCCATCATATCCAGCGCCAAAGCCTCCAGATTCCTGAAGTGCTGCTGCAAAACTGGGTTCTCAAAGCTGTCAGTCCTGTCAAGAATTCCCCAAAATGTCAATGTATGATGCTAAGACAACAGACAAGACACATAAGTTCTGCCACCAATATATTTCAAAGCAAAACTTCCCTCTTCCCCACATAACAACCCATCTCATCATAAGAACTGCATTTCCTCTTTCAGTTTACCTGCTGAATCACTATCCTGTCATGCATCAACCACATTAGAAAGCTGCACGAGACTTAGAAAGCTGTGCGATACAAATTGAGACAGTGGCATTCTACTTTTAATACCAGTTATGCTACTTTGCACATACCTAGAAAAAAATCTCCCATAAAAGCACTTTATAAAATTTATCCTATCTATAACAAAAAAGCCCTAACTACTCGCTCTGAAGTCCTCTTAATTTAAACGATCCAGGTCTGATCTGCAATAGATTGGCAGAACCACAATAAAATGCGATACCTCTGCAACAAATTACAACAGCCCAGAGAACAAGAGCAATTCTACAAAGAACTCCAGAATGTGCTACATACTGCACGTGGTGCTTGGGTATTCAGAATAATTAAGAATAAAGTTTGGACAAAGCTACTGCAAAGGGAAGCAATTTGCATCAAAATCCCATCTTGTGGACACCACAGCTGAACAACCTACACAACAGAGCAAGCAATAGCATTGTGTTTTCTTCCCTGTGCCACCCCCTCACGCTATTTATCTCCACACACCTGTATTTGAATCGGAGTTTTTGAATTATTTCCTTCATTTTGTCCACCTGCTCTCGACTGGCTGGTACCTTTGCTGTAAAATCAACGTTCCGTTTGTCATCTGCATATGGCAGGAAAATGACGTGGAAACCTACACAGAAGAGAGAGAGCAGATAATGGTTACACAAAAACATTGCCTCAAAACAGTAATTTATGGGAAAGACAAAGAGGCTTATTAGGTCTGATGACTCCCCAAACTAGCTACTATTTTGCTGTAAACAGCCGCAATCCCTAACCTCCTAGTACCTAACAGTATGACACTCAGTCCCAATCTCAATGTATATAACCGGCATCACTAATGGCTTTTTGAAAGAGATTCAAATTAAATGCATAGCTAAGAGCTGGAAACTTGTCGCCTGCTTTTTATACACGAGACCAACTTGTGCACCTTCTCCATCTCTCACTAGATATGAGCTTGAAAAAGGCTTGTTTGAAAATCAAATTAATGCCTGTATTTTATTTCTGAAATGCTTTACATTGTACACAAGCAGCATTATTCCCCTATTTACATCCTTCCCAGAAGAGGATCTTCCAGGTAAAGAGGTCAGAAAATGGAAAAGAGCAAGCATCTGCTTTTGCTCCCTCATCATTCTCCACTCAGCTGCTACAGTGCAAGGCTCAGTATGTGAGCTTATTTACTTAAGGCTTTAAAACATATCCAAGAATAAAATAAAATTCAGGGAAAGACTTTCTGTCTAGCCAGCAAACAGAAAAAAGTGCTTTTAATTTTTAGGTCAGTTACTTGAATCTGCTAAAAAAAGGCAGGAGGCAGGAAAATACTGTAGCCGTGTTACACCTGAGCAAGCACTGATGCAACTGGAGTTTTAAAAACAGATTCAACATCAGATGCTACAAAGACAAACCTGAAGAAAGGGGACATTGGAAAGCACTCTCTCCACTTCTAAGGGGAGCAGCACCAGAATATTTTTACGCAATACAGCAGTTTATTATGCGGACTGCATCCAATCATGCAGGGAAAGGCAGCATCTCTTCCCATACCTGGAGGGGATATCTGCACTTTCTGCTCATCCACCTCTTCCTCCTGGGGAACCAGGGCCACAAAGCGAGGGGGGGTGTTCCGGCGGGTGGTGTATCTGCACAGTGCCATCACTTCCCTCTCCAAGCATTTCATCAATAAGGCATTAAATAACGTTGTACTCCCTGCAAAGTAAAGACTGTTCAGGAACATAACCCTAGATATTACAGTTTCAGTACCTGTGACTTCTTTGAGATGTTTGCAATACTACAGAGCTAAAAACCAATTTTTGGAAGGGGGAGCCCCCAAAAATGACAATGTTACTGTCTCTCCTGACCACAGCAGTGAGAGTTCTGGTGAAAGAAACAAAATCACTAGCACACGAGCAAGGAAATACAGTTGAAAACTGGAAACAGGTATCTACAAAGCCTTTCTCTGGTCTGGTGGGACATCATAGTAGCAGCACATCATAGGACCTTTTGCAGAAGTAACACACTAAGAATTCAGATTGTGTTATTCCTCTCAAGGTACACGTTTGCTTTGGATTTACCAGATACAGTGGTCAGGAAGAGACTGACATATAAGGTGTTTGATTCAGGAAACTGCTAAGCTGGAGAAGCTAGTGTAAAGGTGGTTCTTTACTCAAACACTGCAAAGGATATGGTCATAACCCAGCCCTCTTTATTCACTGGGAGATTGAGGAGCTGGAGGTTTTTTCTTTACTATTGCAGCTTGGGATGGATTAATACTGTATTTCTAGGTAAGTAGACTTACATATACACATAAAAAGGGGAGAAAAAGCAGTCCTAAGCATCCTCTCCTTCTCTCTTTACAAGGCTGTAAAGTGCTGTTAATTCAACTGTACTTCCCAAGTATGGTATTTCCACTCCTAGCTGATATGGACTTAAAACGGCAATTATCTTCACTGCTTTGGGGTTTGGTTTTTGTTTGGGGTTTTTTTAACCACCTTTGCCTTCTTGTCAGGTACTAGGATCCTTCACTTCCATGAATGACAAAACCAAATATTTTGGGACTACATCTGCACTGTTTGATTAGCTGCTTGTCATGATAGATGAAACATGAAGCCAAATCATCTCTTCTGCTGTTGAAGAAAACAAGAATTATCTCCAGCTGAGAGTAACAGTTAATTCTGTACTTTTTAACATTACCAAGTTTTTAAGTTAGACAAAGATTTTACACTCAGTGATCCCCACTCAAGCACACTATGAATCAGCTGGTTACCCTAATGCAAGCTGGTGAATCTTCTCCTGCCATCTTTACTTACCACTTACTAGGGACTCCTCAGGATAGATGAACTGGGAGGGCTTGATATGATGGTGCTGTTTTAGCATTGAAAGTGGTTTGAAGCCAATCAGAAACAAGCCTGGAGAATCAAACCGTTTTAATTCTTCTGTTTCCTCTTTCTCCAGCACAATCTGTCGGTTTCCGTATGTCTAAAGCAGGGAAGAACAGAAAGTTGTGCTGCCAGCATAAAAAAAATTGTGCTGGGGGGGAGGGGGGGGGGACACATGACGACGACACAGGAAGAGGATGCAATTGCTGTCTTCCACTACTGAAAAGAGGGTTATAGACAAGACAGAGCAAACTCTCATCACTAGTGCACACTGAAATGATAAGTCACAGTCTGTGACCGTTATCCCAAGGGAAATTACACCAGGACGTTAGCAAAATGCACTTTCCTACGACAACAGTTAAGCCCTGGCACAGAGGGGCTGTCACATCTCATCCTTGGAGCTCTTCAGAGCTGTCCCAAACCCTGAGCGACCTGATCTGTTTTTGTGAGTCTTGCTCTGGGCTGGGTTGGACCAGACATTTTCAGAGGTCCTGTCTGATTCCAAACTTCCTTCAGCAGTTGCACGTCAGCTACCTGCTCCTGGCAGAAACAGTGATCAAGACACAGTGCTTTTGAAGCATCACTCGTAGGTCACAAAAACATATTGTAGTCCAGCCACCAAAGTTAAGGGCTTAATGCTTAGCTTTGTGTTCATCTCCTGTACTTTATTTCAATAAACTAATATCCAGTATAAATAAACTTAATATTTAATCTTAAGACAACAACTTCAAGAGCCTTTGGCATGGAAAGACACAAAAAGTGCGCTCATGACAACATACACATAAGGCTGTGCCTGAACAGAACATGACATTCAATCTACATCAGCCAAACTATTAAGCAGGACGGCAAAGCAAAGAGCAAAATAACAAAAACCAATGGTAATATACCTTTTTTTGTTGTTGGGAAAAGAGCTCCACCCTTCCCCCCCCCCATGATTCACACTTGTACTTTAATAAAATGGACAAAATCCATTCCTAATGAATCAAAAGATAACACCAGCAGTGACAGCACAAGGCCACATTAAGGTCAGGCTCTGACAACCTGGTTCTGCCTTACAGAGAGAAATGACCTGTGTTCCAGGCTATCCCCAGGGGCATACAGAAGTAAATACTTCTGCATCTGATCTTGGAAGTGAAATACAAAGAAAAGCAGCAAGAGAATCAGCATCTCCCCCCCCATCACAGAGATTGGAAAAAGCAGACACATAATCAATATGTTACCTGAGCCCTTTTTGTGTCACTAGGCAGGAGCAAGCTGCCTGTTTTTCCATTAAACATCCTTGTTTTAGTTTTAACTGGTTCATTAGTTTCCCGATAAAGCTTCACTGGATATGGCTTATAAGCTTTTCGAATAAGGTTGTAAACACCAACAGAAAGTGACAGATCTTTGTTCAGATACAGATTTAACCTGTGTAAGAAAGCAGGTACAGATTTAAGACTTCCAAAAGATCACTTTTGCAAAAGAAAGGCATTTCCTCAGGTAACTTGTTTCCTCTGACCTTCTCCTATTTTCCTCCCCCAAAATCAGACACATCTCTGGAAACATACTATTACTTGAGTCATAATCTCACTTGTATTCTTGCAATGCTGTCACTTCTGGTCATAAAAATTATTTAAACACCAATAATTTACCATATTTCTTTCACCTTTTTTCACTGTGAAGGGTGGCTATGCTCAAGCAGAACACAGGACAAGTTCACATTTGGGCACCCCACTTGTGCTTAATGCAATGTGAACTCTGTATTCACACAGCTGTTCATGCAGAGAATTCCCCAAAAGAACTCCATCAAAACAAACAATACCATAACTTAAGAAAAAAAAAAAAAATCAGAAGTTAGAAAAAATTCAGAAGTAAAGGTTTAAAATTGGAGGTAGTCTTCAAGTTCTGAGAGCAGAACAGTGAATTACTGTGAATGTTACTTCCTCTCCTCTAAAAGCTATCACTGGTATGGGAATCTTCCTTCTCAATTATTAGAAAACTTGAGGAACATTCCCAGAGGAGGAAAATAAAGCCATGAGCAAGAGCAAGAATGCCAGTGACAACAGCTCAGGTTGGGAATTTTTTTAATATATATTAAAAAACCCGTTTAAGTAAGTTCATTCCCTTACTATGCTTCCACATCATTCTGCTATGAACTCACTCATTAAAAAAGCCAACTGTTATGGAGTATGTGGTTCCAAAAATATTTCTTATCTGCTTTGTCAAGATCCCTTTAATATCTCTGTAAGTATCTCTAATCTTTCAGTAGGAGATCAGAAGTACCAAGATTGTGTGAATCCACACCAAGTGCCAACTGTTTAATAACAGGCCAAAATACCTACCAGTCACAGTGAGATGAAATTTTGCTAATTTAACACTAGTAAGAAAAGCCTCATTTCAATCAGATGTCACTGTGAACTAATAATTTTACTTGTTGCAGATTTTTTGTTAAGTATTTTCCTTGGCAATGATGTCATTTTTTGAAAAATTATCATTTCTGGCCAAGCCCACACAGAGGAAAAAAGGAGGCTCAACTTCACTCTCCATTATCCTCATCCACCAAGGACAAATATCCTTGGAAGCTATGGAACACCAATCTTGGACTAAGGAATTAAGACTGAGAAATGTAAGCACTGATGCCTTTATACACCAATCATTCCAGAAGAGGGAAGCGAGATGGAGTCTAAAAATAACATCAGTTGCCTCCATTGAATGAAATATCATAGCTAGGCACAAACCTGACTAAAGTCCGTTTCTTTGTCTCCTTTGCTCGTACTTTCTTCATGAGATGTTCCAGTTTCTCTGACTCCTCAGGTTGGATCCCAAGGTCCTCATCCTCTGCTACGTTTATGATATCCCTGTAGAACAAAGAGATATCGAACCCTCCAGGCTTCTTCAAGTGCATCAAATCCAGGATAATCCCTAGAAACAAAAAGATAAGAGGAGGATCACAGAAACTGCTTTTTTCTTACATTGGCATGCTTCTCAGCACTCTCAGATTCCTCTATCTAAGCAAAGAATTTAAGCAAGAATAAGCTCCAAATTGTCATCTGCACCAGATGTGAAAGTTTCTAGGGAAAGAGGCAAAAGACATTCTTCAACTTCAGTCAAAACAACGTAGCCTAGAAAATGTTTCCTCCCTAATTAAGAATCTGGACAACATTGTATATGAAACAGCTCTGACGAGCTCCTATAAAACATAATCTTACCTCAGGCATAGAGGGAAGTAGTAAATTCAGAAATTCCCCTTTCCCAGTTATAAGGGTTAACAGATTAAGGAAGCCTCACACCTTCTAGATCCAGCACATCTGCTGAACTCCAAAACCACTGGTTATCTCAGCTACACAGTTGAACTAACGAAGCATTTGCTCTCTAGTCTCTGAGCTCAGGTTGCTGTTCTTCAGCTAATTCAAAATGGAGCCACTAAGTAATTCTCCTCTTGTGTTAATTTAGTGTTATTATTCCCTTCCTGGAAAACAGTGGAACAATGAAACAAAGTAGAGTTTGTTTTCCATGACCTTTCCAAGTCCTGATTTATGCTATCAGAGTAGAAAAAGAGATCCTAGAAAATAAGTGTTAGTTGTTGGATACCAGATTGGATAACAGATTTTCTAATTTAGATTAGTTAACAAATTTCTAATTTAGAAAGCTTCAGAAAGATTCCCCAGTTCTGATGATTTTACATTTTTCCACCACAAACCTGCAATGCAGTTAACATCTGCTGCAAGGATACATTGCTTCTATTCTGCCTGAAATGAAAGTGGAAAATAATGACCTGTGTCTCTCAGATCACCAGCTCTGGTCCTGGCCAGCTTGGCTTTAGCATTGTCGTTGGCATGAGGGTCATCCTCGTTGGTGAAGAGCATGATCCTTTTGTGGCTCAGTCTGACTCGGACATCACTGAAAAGATTAGAGCAGGCCCAGAGTGCTTCACCCAGTGAATAGTCAGCATTGTGGCCAAAGGTCTCACGGAAAAGTACTCGTCCTTCATCTCCCCTGTAGCGGTCCAGCTCTAGAACACGCTTTGCGCCTAGGGGCAATAACAGCATTCATGTGCATTAGAAATACTGAAAAAAGTACCGCAAACTCTTCTGAACATGCACTGACAGTCCCTTGCGGCTGACGTCCAAGTAATGTCCCTTAGCACCTCTGTGGTGGTGCCCTTCCAACACCTGGCTGAGAATATTGTTCCGGATAGCCTAACATTTGCAATATTGCAAGCCAGTTACCACTTGAAAGCACCTACTAGGGCCAAGAGGACACAAAGTACCCTGGCACCTTCCTGCTGGAGGAGGGATCAAAGTATCGCAAACCTTCTACACTGAAAGGACAAGTTCTCAGCAGGAAAAGCAGCAATTGCACCCGCTGCAGAGGCATGGCAGACTGATGTGCCATCAGAGAAAGGAGAGGAGGATGAAATACATCCTGCATCTCCATGGCACGTTGGTGATGAGGTGGAGAATACCTCCTGCTCCCTTGCCCCACATGCCAGACAGCATGAAGCTAGAAGTCAGATTCAGCCCATAGATCACCACACAGAGCACAGCAACATTCAGGGCACGCATCAATGACCTTTTTAAGGCACTGCGGATTACTCCAGCCCAGCGACGATTCCTTTTCCCATCTGTCTAACAGAAGATTCCCTGTCTTCTCCCATAACTATACAACAGGAGACAAGCCTTCACTTTTCAGCTAATGCGTTCTGCAAAGCTTCTTTGTCCTTCGAATTCTATAGCACTTTTGAAATCCCACCTGAAAATGTCTCCCCCCTTTTACTATTTTACTTTCATTTCCTCAGCTGCCATTTAATTAACAGCATAAGTGTTCACAATTATGTACTACATAACTAACTATACTATTTCTTCCTTCTCCAGAACATGCTGCTCTTCAGGGGCAGCAAATACACAATTCTCTTCCTTTTTAAAAAACAACACTCACCTTTTACCTGCAGTGTCTTTATCAGTACAACAAAGCTACTGCTTCTAATGCAGGGAAAAAGGCAAGCAGGGAAGGAGAAGGAAAAAGGATGAGCAAGAAGCTGAAGGTGCTTGCTGCCAGAAAAGGGAGAAGAACCTAGGGCAGTCTTGTCAGGTCCCCATTGTAATTAATTCTGAAACCAGGACAAGGCATAGTTCTTTCAGGAGAACCCCATGTGTTATTAAACCTGCACCTCCTGGTTAAGAAAACAAAATCAAACTTCCTCAGAGATAAAGGCTGCTATTAAAAGTTAGTAGACAAAATTCCCCCACAAGACTCTCTGCTGTCAGAGAGTTTGTCACCACTAGCATCCATTCTTTGCACTCCTCCTACTACCTTTTCCAATTCAGCAACTGGCACTCGTTATCAAGCAGATGCTAGGTAATTCTAAAAAATTCTAAGGAAATGGAAAATTCAAGAATTGCAAATTTTTTTATGAAAATAAGAGATGTTACACCCCAAACAGGTTAACATATTGGATAACCTGTTCTAGCTGACCCTGCTTGAGCAGGAGGGTTGGACAAGATGACCTCCAGAAATCCCACCCAACCTCAGCCATTCTGTGATATTCTCCATCAGCTGGAATCCATGGTGCCTTCGCATGTACACGCACTTTTCTGAAATGCGGCAGACTCATGATGGGCTTTCAAGAGTTCTGTTGAGATCCTCTTAGGTTTAGCAGAGAGCAAGTGAACCACCACATTAAAATAGAAGAGGAGAGGGATCTGCACCAACTGTAACAAAAAAAGCTAAGCTCCCACTAAGCTCCTAAGCTTTCAATAGATTTCTAAATCTATCCCCCCCCGCCAACACATCTCAGTAACAGAATTTTTTTGCTTGTCTGATTGGTCTCTGTTTTCAGAGAGACCAGTTACTGGCAATGCCTCTACACAGATTTCCTTACTCCATCTTTCTACATAACCTTTATACCACTTTACTGCCTTTACCTGGATTGTCCAGCTCCTGAAGAACATAGATGTGCTTGAAGTCTGCTGAGTTCTTGTTCTTTTCTGTACCATAGAACACAACACTTAACAAGTCCCTGTCACTACTAATAATTTTGCTGGTATACACATTCCGGATGCACTGAAAAAAATGCACACAGGTCAAAATACAAAGAACATCAGTTGCAGTAATGGTGCAAAAGTTTTGTCTTTGGCAATTAGCAGTTTATACAAGTAGACTCTAGCAAACAGAAGAACTGTAACAAATGCTTTTAAGTCAATTTCAACAGGAGAAAGAATTTGGGATCTTGTTTTTCAAGAGGCTTTTTTTCTGTACACAGCCTTAATGTATTTTTTGTTACCATTCCCCTTCTACAAGCAAGATCAATGAAACAAACATCTCTTAAATACACCACCCTGAACGCAGATTGATCATTCATTCTATAGCTGTTTCCCTCACCGAACTCTGGACGCGGCCCACCAGGCAATGGATCTTTCCAAACCCACCCGCCACACGCGGTAGCCATACCCGTGGCGGTGCCCAAGACGATCCCGGGTGTGTGGGTGTGGGTGTGTGCAGGTGTGTGTGGGGGGGGGGTGGGGGCGAGGGGGGTGTGGGGGGGGTGGGTGTGGGTGTGGGTGTGTGGGTATGGGTGTGTGGGTGTAGCACGCCGGGGCTCCCTGAGCAGCCCTACCTGGATGGTCATGTCGAAGGGAGTCACCCCGTCCCCGTCGGACTCAAACATGGCCTTGGAGGCATCGACTAAGAAAATGAGACTGTCCCGGCCTGAGAACCTGTAGTCCACTAGGGACGGAGAGGCGAAACAGTTTTAGCAGCGGCCTCCTCCGCCCGCTGACCCCCGCGGGCGGCAGACCCCAGGCTGCCCTCCGTGAGGGGCGGGGGGGGGGGGAAGGGGGGCCTTACCAACTGCCTCAGCCGCCTCCTCCTGCTGCTCATCCTCCTCCTCTTCCTCCGGCCCCTCGCTCCGGTAGTAGGACACCCACTCCGACATGGCTCCCAGCACAACGCGAGGCGCAGTGGCCCAGCGCCCCCGCCGGCGGAGGGGGGGGCAGCCCGTGCCCACCCGCTCTTGCCTGAGCTCAACGCTCAGGCAACCGCCGCGGCCAGGCCACGCGCGCCCCCCCCGGCGGCCGGCCGCCGCGCGCCCGCCCGAGCCCGAGCCCGCCAAGCGTGGATTGGTCGCGGAGGGAAAAAGAAGGCGGGAGCGCTGCCGGCCCTGCGCGTGGCGCTGGCTCGCGAGCCGGAAGAGGCGCCAAGCCTCAGCCAATGACAGGGGGACTTCCCCGCCCCCGCCCACCTCCCTCTAGCCCCGCCCCCGCGACGACCCCCCACGCTGCATAACGGCGCAGTGACGGGGCAGCCCGGCCGGTCGCCGACTGCCGCGCATGCGCAGGGGCAGCGTCGCCCCTTCCGTTCCGTCTGTCACCTCACGGTCGGTGCTGCCGCACCCGGGAGCACGGCGGGACCGCCACCGGGGCCGCCTTTTCCCCTTCCCCTCCGCTTCCCGGCTCTCGGCCGGGCGGCGGGTGTCAGCCGGGGCTCCGGGTGCCGCCTGGCGGCCGTGCCCGCACCCCCATGGAGGAGCCGCTGGCCCTGCACCCCGTGAAGCTCTATGTGTACGACCGTCCAAGGGCATGGCCCGGCGCCTCAGCCCCCTCATGCTGGGTAAGAGCGCGGCCGGGGCTCGCCGCCTCACGGGGGCTCGCGTCCCCCCCGTCCACAGACGCCGCGGCCCGGCCTCGCCGCGCCGGGTAAACGGGGCTGAAGTCACCCCCTTCGGTCCCGCGGGTGGCTTTCCCCCGCCCGGTATCGCTCTCCCGAGGGAACGGCCCGCCGGGGAAGGGCTCCCTGAGGGCGCGGGCGGCTGCGGGTCCCGGGCCGCAGTGGTGGCCGGTGGCTGAACTCCCCACTCGGGAGTGTGCGGGCCTGGCCTGGGGGCCCGATGCCTGGGAACAAAGTGGGGTTTAGCTGCAGCATCCCTGTCTCCGTTGCCAGCGGGACGAGCTTCGTCAGTAAGGCGGCTCCAGGTGAAGGGGGGACAGCCTCTTTTCCCCCATCTGTCCCTTGCCGCTTTGTTGGCTTTATTCATTAAAGGCTAATTAAAAGCATTACTTAGCCCCTGGAGTGAGGGAAAGCTCAGTTCCCGACACCCCAACTGCTGTGATGCCTTGGCAGGAAGGCTGAACTGGAAGAAAGGTTAAGTTCACAAGGTTACTGAGTTCAAATGGCTCCATGTTGTGGTTAGGCTGGACTGTGGCTAAGCATCACACGGCTTGTGATATGCAACTAGCCACCGTCTCCTTCCAGAGGGTTTGTAAAGGTTTCTGGTATGGCTTATCAAGAATGTGTGCGTTTCCAACTGAACCTTGGACTGGGGACGCAAAGGAAACTTAGGTTTTGCTTGAAGTTTTGGAAGCGTGAATTAGGAATGCAAGGAGAGAGTGGTTGATACCTGTTACGTGTAGACTCTGGCCCGTGTCAGACCAACAGTCTGTGTGAGATGAGACTTCTCAACAGGCGCAGTGTCTGAACAGATGGCTCCCTGTAATCTTGCTTTACAGTTTGTTGGCATTCACTTCGCTCATTCGTCCTACGAGGAGATTCTGTGCTTTCCTGCAAACTTAAAATGAAAGTCCAAATAATTCTTAGCGTAAGGTTTCATATGCGTCAAGGATAGGCTTGCAAAGTTGAGAATAAAATATTATAGATATCGCATGTGATGGGCTCTGTTAGCCAGACAGCAACAACAACTTGGGGAGATGTGTGCTTCTGTCACTGGATAACCTCAAAACTTTTTGTGTGGTCAGAGTCGCTCCTGTTGTAGCCCTCAGGGAAGTAACTTTTCACCTATTAGTTCATAATAGCCATGTTTTATCTTGTGCTAAGAGTTATAAATCCTAAGATACAGATTACATGTGTGCATGATTTACCCATGTTTGAGGTGAGAAGATTTTAACCAGTCTTATTTCAAAGTGTTGGTCCAGGCAAAGACTTGTACAGAAGAAGGTTGTCACTATATGTATCTCCATGTCAGTCTTCGCAGAGATGAAGCGAACGCGTTCCAGCTCTCCTCTTACCCATAAAGTCAATCTTGGAATCTTGTGGCTTTCCAGATTTCCACATAAAACCAGTGTGTGACTTTATACTCTCCAAACAACAACTTAAAAGCTTTGTGCTTGCAATACAGTTTGGTGCTAAATTTCTAGGAGTCTGAGTAATGAAAAGGAAAACTTAAAAAGCTGAACGCATGCGTCTCTCAGGAGTGCGGGAAGTGTTGCTCGCTAGTACTGCCTGGTAACTAGCTGAGTTCAGATGTGTTTGTGGAACAGGGCCAACTAGGCCTGCGTGGTCACAGTGACAATGCAGACTGCAGAATATTTGGGATTACGTGGATCCAGCGACTGGACTGTCTGTAAAACAAATCATGGTTTGTTCCTTTTTTCCTTCAAGTTAATTATCTTCTGTGCATTTACACTCAGCTCTACCATACCTCTGGACTATTTTAGAAACCTCCGGAAGAGCAAGGTGATGGAGAGAATACCCCTCTTGCCTCATGTACACACCTTTACACACTTCTTTTTTTTTTCTTGAAGAACAACAAAAACTGTTGCTACTTCTCCGTACATCAACTTTCAGATGGTCAATAGCTATTTTTCCTTCTTTTTTTTTTGTCAGTTACATTCGTAGACTGTATGGATTTCTTAGGTGGTTTAGTGCTAAACATTTGTTATCTCTGCTTACAATATTCTTTCCGTAGATGCCAAGTTTGATCGAGACAATGCTTTTGCTTTGAATGATAATTCTGTAACATCACCTGCATTGAGATATGCATGTTTGAGAGAGAAGAAACAAATACGATAATTGATTGTGCTAAAGTAAATTCCTAGCATGCTCGAAAACAGAAGCTCAGATCCCTTTTTATGGGGCTGACCACTGTGAGAGCATCGCCACATGGTGTCTTCAGTTGTGCTAATAGGATCCAGAGGTATTATGGATTATGTCAGTGCAGCATTCAAGGATCAGCTCTCACTACTAAACATTACCCTAACTTTTTCAGTATCATATCAACATTGCTGTTGAATGATGATCCTGGAAGGCAGAGCTATACAGCACTGTTTATAGCAGGCTTTAGAGTGACTCTCTTGGGCACATCTTCACTTTTCTTGGCAAATCTACTCTTTTTCTACCCAGACTACTTTTGTTCTTCTTCCATTTCTGTGAGTTTCCCGTAATTTTTCAGTGAATATTTCTATTCTAAAGTATATATGACCAAATATTGTAGTTCAATTGCCTTTGATGTCAGAAGCAGCATGTTTAATTTTTGTGTGCTGCTGTTCTACATGCATCTTCTCTACAGGTAGGTACTGTTTCCCCTCTCTCCTCCATTCTCAGTCTGTGAGAATACATTTGTCTGTCCAACTACGTGATCTAATAATAATAAATGTTAACCTGAATGCAATGAGATTTCTGTTCTCAAGACAGAAAACATAATCCACCTGATTCTGTGGAGGGTGGGTAGAGAGGAAAACAGAATAGTTCAGCTTGCAGCGCTGATTTTGAAGTAGATATCCAAAGGTGGAGAAATCTTTAAGGAAGATTAAAATCCTATTGCATCATGGGCTTAAAGAAAAATGTCTTGCAGCTCTCAAAGTTCTCCTGTCCTGTAGCTGAGATTCTTGCTCATCTGACTCGCAGAATGGGCAGGAGCTTAGTTTGCCACAGCAGCTTTGGTTCAGTGTAGTGTAAACTAACAGTGAGTTGACCGAGAGTATATATTGGTTGAAATTTTTTAAGCGATGCATTCAGCTGTAGGAATTTAACAGCCCAGAAGGAATCAGAGCAAAAGGTAACTGCTAAAAGGAGGTACCTTCTGCTTCATTCCTTTTTTCCAGACCCAGTGCATTACTCTGCCTCTCCTCCACCAGTTCTGAAGGAGTTTTGAATTGCTCTGGCGTGCGATTCCATCAGCTTTGCTCCAGAGCATTTGCTAAGGATTTCATGAAAATCAAGTGCATTACCCTCCCCCAGTCTAGCCTACTTCTTGGTCTCTCTAGGCACCTCAAGGAGAAGAGAACTGAAGCAGGCTCCTCCCTCTCTGTTAGGTTGGGGTTTTTTTGCTTCAGTTGAGCACCCTGGGTAGCACACAGGAGAAGGGGCTTGACTAATTAGCATAATTTTCAATTCAAAAAGGACAGGAATCTTAATGGATTGGCCTGAGGAAATTGCAACAATATGCAAAACAATGCACTGCTAGAAATACCCATGCGAGTTGACCAAATTATATTGCTTCCAGTTCCACAGGAGACCAGTTTAGTACTTTTTGGGGGTCTTTTAGGGTCTTCTGGGGCTTGCATATCCACTGTAGAGCATAATATGTTGTTAAAAATACTGAGCCACCTATTATTTCCTTACTTTACAGCTCAGGAACAGGTGCTGTTCTTGCCTGAGCTCTGAATGGGGTAAACTAAGTGCCCATCTCCTTGTATACTTCCTTTATGTCTCAGAACTCTTCTGCCCTTCAGTCTAATAATTTGAATTAATATGCAAATGCCACTTTCATTTGATATTTAAAATGCACAGGAATGAACTACATCATGTGGCCCTCAAGATGAACAAATTGACTGTGCCAGTAAAATAGGCTGGCGAGCATCTAATCTCCCTTCTGCTTGGCCTTCCAGACAAATCCAAGCATGGAAGTAATCCTGTTTGATTGTACTCTAAAATTATACTGGCTTGCTTGCTTCTTTCAAAATACCCTCGTATCCTAACAATGACAGTCTCCTGAATCAGTTGTACCACAAACAAGTCTAACTACTTAATTCTCCACATTCCTGTGACTAAGCTGAGGGTCCTGGAATTGTTTAATGCATTTGAATGTTGTATTTTTTTCATAGGTTTCTGGCTCATGTAAGCACCATGGAAGTATTTGAGCTATGAATGTTATAAAGAAAAATAACAGCAAATAAAAAAACTTGTTTACTCGCCAGATGATACTCTGCCTCATTCAGATAATTTCAATCTTTGAGATGCTTAAGCACACAGATCTATGCCAAATTAGCATCCCCTCCTGAGTTCTAGTGAGTATTTGCAGGAAAGATCCATATGAGCACCTCAGCAAGTAAAAGAATTAAAAAAAAATTTAAAAAAAAAAAAAAGGACTTAACGATCAGGTATGTGATCAAGTTTCCAAAGACTGACAAGCTATCACCCTAAACTCTGACAGATATAACATAGTAACTTTCAAGTCCATGTTCATGGTCTGCGACAAGCACAAGGTAGCTTGGCTTGCGTTAGTCTGTAATGGAAGCAGATCTATTTAAGCTGCATTGCTTCTTGTTTACTTCAGGCTGAGCTTCCACACAGACAGTTACTGTGGGACAGCTGATAACCTGGTAACTTGACCGTGTGCACCAATTGTTGTATGATTAAGTGTGTACATGTACATTTGCAACACCCTTTCCTGTTCAACAGCAAGTTCCTTGAAATATTTAAACTTTTTGGGTGTCTTGCTGTTTCTCTGTTTTACCTGGATGAACAGCAGATGCCCAAAAGAGTTTCATCCCATCAGGACTTTCCTGTTCTGCATTATATGCATGTGCATCATTTGGACTAGCTTTCCTGTAGGTATTGAGTGAAGGGTAATACCTGCAATTTAAAGGCTTTTACAGCTCAAGTGGAAATTCCTGGGGAATCAAACTTCTCTATACAGTTATAGGCAGCCTCAGGTTATGAGTAGATGTGTTGGTTTTGGTGGCACTACCAGCGTATAGTTCTCCCCACACTGCAGCATGCCACGGGTATTTGGAGTGTTGTGGCAAGGAGAGGAAGAGCATGAAACGCAATGATGTCTGCCAGTATCCCAGATGGTATTTCTTCTAGATGCTCTCACTTGGGCAGCTGGCTGTGGAAACAGAGCAGTGCCGATCCTTGCTTGGTCATACTTTTGGGGCTGATATGTGCATCAAGCCTTCAGAGGCTGCAAGCAACGTATTTTGTATATAGGTGACAATGTCCATCAGAAGGCAAGACATAACTCCTTGGTGCAGGCTGCCCTGATTGCTTTACATGAGCTTGTCAGGAGTGGCAGTGGTTGTGAGCTGTCACCTATTCTGTGCAATGTCTGAGTTTGAGAGAAGGGCAAGAAGAGTCATATAGGAGGATCACCAACAGAGGCAAAACTTCACGAGGAAGATGATGGTGTCCATGAAGGTCTGTACAGAAGCTCTTACATGATGCAACAGACAAACAGCATTGAGAGCCTTGCTGAGGAGCAGGAAAGGAAGCTGCCCAAGTTCCTCAGGAGCTGGGTGCCATTGACTTATTCCTCTGTCAGTCAGTTTGGAGTTGAGATAAAAACAGTCAGCTGTGCAGCATGGGAAACTGCAGCAGCGTACCAAAAGTTCTTGATCTTGGATGTCTCTGGGTGAGGCATGTGTGGCCAATAATGTCAGGTTTCTTAGGTATGGGATTCCCCAACGGTGTTGTCATTGGAGAGACTTGCACTGCCTCTGACCAAGCACAGTTGACCAGTGGCAGAAAGGGATTTTACTTTGTCTGCAGCAGGCTGGAGAGCTGCCATGGATGCCTTATTGTCATCAGTGCTGCAGATCTGGTGTGCGTTTTCCACAATGCCAGCCTGGTTAATGTCTTACAGGAGCCAAGCAAAAATAGCAGGTCAGCAGCTCCATTAAAATCATCAAACCAGTGCTTGGCACAAACTGACCTAGCTGAGCAGCCGCAGACAGACCTGTCTTGTGAAGACAGGCAGCTCCACTTGCCAAGAGCTGTTCTGTTATTGCCCTAGCAGTTGCTGCTTCTTGTTGGCTATGGATTTCATGTGTAGCAGCCAGAGAGGAGCCCCCCAGGGTTGGACTGCAGTCTAATGCAAAGTCCCCTACCTGAATTCTGTTTGGGTTTTGTTCATACAGTCAGAGAACTGCGTAGGTGGAAAGGGACCTCTGGAGGTCCTGCTCAAGGTAGATCCAGTGAGAGCAGATTCTTCAGGACCCTGAGCATCTCCAAGGATGGAAATCCCATGTACTTTCTGGACCCCCTGCCCCAGTGTTTCACCACCTTCATGGTAATTTTTTTTCCCTCTTACTGAATTGGGAATTTCCCATTTTCCAGCTAGCACCTACCTGTTGCCTTTCACTGTGCAACTCTGAACAGAACAAGGCTCCCTTTCCTCCATACCCTTTAGGTAGTTGTAGACAGCAATAAGGACTCGTGGCCTTCTCTTCTTAAGGCTGAACAGACCAGTTATCTCAGCCGCTTTTCAATACAGCAAGCTCTCCAGCCCAGTATGTCTGTGTCTTTTGTACTGGGGGGATCCAAAAGTGGATACAGCACTCCAGATGTGGTCTCACAGGTGTCAAATAGGGGGAAAGAGTCACCCCTCTTGAGCTGCTGGCTGCAGTCTTGCTAGAGCTGCCCAATGTGGGGTAGCCTTTGCTGCAATGATCTTTTCAAGTAGGTGGTGTAATTGCATGAGCAGGTTCCTGGCAGCACTTCTGACATTGTCAGCATCTGCTATAACTCTTTCACCTGCACACAGAATCTAGGTGCAAAGTGGCAACTTTGTGGAAAGCCTTTCATCGTCATTTGCTTTAAATGTGTGTGAAAGTAAATACTAATGTCCTTTTCCCATTTAGCATGCAAAAGGGCAGACAATTCTAGTATGTGCTGCCTTTGAAATGGTTTGTTTCTCTGCCCTGAAGGATGAAGTTCAAGTTTCTAGGGGAAAACAGTGATTTATTCTGAACAAGTGTGTAATAATTTATTAAAAGATATGCAGAACGCTAACTGTGCAAAGCCGAGCAGTAGACCCTGTCGTAGGCCCACTGCTAAGGTTAGGGCAGTGCACTGTACCCTACCTCATGTCTGGCTGATGAGCCTGCAGTGTCGCTGGTTTCTGGCAGCTCTAGGGCGCAAGGCAAAAGCTGTGATGGGGAAGGTGTGGAACAAGGGCCAGAGGATCAAGGAGCACAACAGCGTGGGACATACCAAAGGGACAGCAAATGCTCCCGAGATGTTGCAACGCGCTGCTCTGCTTCTCTCATTGTTGCTACTATCTTTTGGCCTTCATCCT
The DNA here is from genome assembly GCA_034008185.1 of Gorsachius magnificus. NCBI lineage: Eukaryota > Metazoa > Chordata > Aves > Pelecaniformes > Ardeidae > Gorsachius > Gorsachius magnificus. Next base: position 162,567,184 of record CM067081.1, on the reverse strand, counting down.
ACTCCATGCCTACATTTCTGTGCGATGGGTTGACAGTGAATATGCTTGCTGCCTGGCTGTGATCCATGGTAGTGACAGATCAGTCCACCTACTTCAAGACTGTGCGTGTTCGCTTCGACTGATGTCTCTATTGTCACAACAGCCTTTTCCCTGCCTCCGCTCTTATATGACCCTCGTCTGAAGTAGGTATCTATCTCTGTGCCTATTTTGCTTCAGACTTGAGCGGGAAAAAATATGGTAGTGATTGTTTATTCCTTACTCGGACCCATAAACATGCTTTTCTCAGAATTCTTGAAGGATTATCCTCATCAGTTTTGTTCTTCTGTTTTACCCAGTCCTGATGATGACCGAAAGCTGGTTTTTTTTCCCCCAAGAGAAAGCAATCATGAAAAACTACTGCTGCTTCAAAGTAGCATATTCACTCCTGGCACTCAGAGACCAAAGCAGCCCTGACAGCGGAGTACGTGGGGATAAATATCCCAAGACCCTCTGCCTATAGAAAAGGAAGGGCAATGCCTCTGCCTCCCTGTAGGTCATTGATGCCATGGCACTGATCTAAGTAAGGTCACTGTGGAAACCTCTTTCCACAGGGCAAGTGGAACTGGGAAAATGTACCCTATCACTGCTACTGCACCAGGTATCTTAGAAGAAGCTGGACACCAATGGAAGAAGAGTGACCCCTAAAGTTTCAGCAGAGAAGCCAGCATCCTGGAGGCTGAGGGATAAAATATTGCCCTGTCAAACTACCTTTTAGCTTTAGGCCCTGATCCACTAAGCAGGGCTCAGTGTATAACATCCTGCTTCCTCTTGGGAATCATGGAGGAGGAGCAGGGGAATGCATCTGAGCCAAGCTTCATTTTTACCTAACTTCTTTTTAATAAGTGGAATAATTTATTGTTATTCTGAGCATCTGATTCCAGCCTTTGAAAAGCAGTCACAGTGCATTTTCCACATCATAAGTTGTGGGAATACAAGCAGGGCAGCTGGTGGAATAGTTGCTAGGGAGAGGCAAGGCTGACAGTGTGATAAGGGATGCTGCCAAATCCTGAGTTAAGGTCGGTTAAGGCAGTGGCCTTCAAGATAGCGAAGAAAATACTGAATGTCACGAGCATTTGAATAAAACATTAAAAAAAAAGACCACAGCTCTGAGGCTGTGTTTAAAAGAGGATGATAATTTCTAGATGTAATGGCCCAGAATTTGGGAAGCAAGAAGGTCTGCGACTAGCTTTGGGAGGCCTGAGGCTGGTGTGATGCAAACAGATGGTTTGCTCCAAACCAGAGCAAAGCCTGTTGGTCAAAAGTTAACCCATCAGTGCTTTCTGAACAAATTTTTACTAGAACAGTGCCTCTCATGGTCAGGTGGCTTTTTTTTTTTATCATGTCTACAGTGTTTTTTTATCTAGCTCTGGGAAACCTGCAGATTACTTTAGCAGATCATCACATCACATTCTGGCATCTAAAAGTTGAACAATAACAACAAAACATCTTGGAAGAGGTGCTGCTTGGATATAAAGGATAGTGGTGTGGGAAGTGGTCTGCTGGGGGAGAGTGCTTATACATGGACTCTAACTAAAAGGATCAGGAGCTTACTGCAAGCAAGCAGAAGCTACAGCAGAGGAGCACGCAGTCTACTGCTTGGGTTCAGGGGAATACCAAATGTTGGTATGCACGCAGTTTTTCTGTTCTAAATCCATTTTTTCTGGCAGTTGTGCACCTTGTTTGGCAAAATAAAGTTATAGCACATCTGTCATAGCGTGCTTTTGCTGCCTACAAGTTTACAAAGGGGTACGATACCAGGAACCAAGCGTTTAGGTTACGATAGATAAAATAAGTAAGCCTAGAGCAGTAACAGATGGCGACCCTTTGAAGAGAGGTTTGATCTTGAGATCTTAGCATGAACACATAGGGGTTTAGGTTTCCCACTTCTAGGGAACTGGAAAAACATTTCAGAAGGGACTTTTTCTCTAAGACAATGATATTATCAGTTTAGTGGTGCCTGAAGCAAGTCTTTGCTGCTGTGTTCTACAAAACACACAATTTTATCACTTGCATAAATTTCAGCCCTGTACTTTTGCCCCCCTAGCTCCCAGCTGTTAATTTCTAAGGGCAGGGAGAGGGAGGGAAAGGAGGAAAACATGGAATAGTATAAAGACTATCACCACACATCATATGTTCAAGTCTGTTCTCTCATCAGTTACTGAAAAAGAAAACTGAATACTCTGTGCTGGCTAACTGCCTGCAATTATGAAATCAGTGTAAAATTCAAATCTTCTGGTTCTGATTGAAGACTGTAATTTTAGGAAAAGGTTTCTTTTCTTGGTCTGTAGACAAAAGTCCAAGGAATTGGCTACCTCTGCGTGCAGGAGGAAAAAAGTACAGCAGTAGTGTGGACAGAGTAGTTAATTTGTAAGAAACACATTCTGTTTCTTTAGAAGCAACACTGGGGTGAAATCTTTGGTATTGCTGTCATGGTGAAATAATAAGCGTGGTTCCTAAGTGACTGACAGAAAGTAGACTGAAATCTGGAGAATACATTGCTAATAACTCTTCTTTTCTCTGCATACAGGGAAACAGCTGGATGGCATCTGGTAAGTGACTAGATTTAAATTGCATATTGTGTGTTAAACACTGTGTGGTGTAGGAAGTATTTTCAATATGAGATTATATACGCTTCAGATCTTAAGAACATTTTGGTGCTGAAGAGAGACCAAGGGCACTTTTTGTTCCTGAATACAGATTGGCAGTAAGTTGATGTACAGTCGGGTGCTGGTTATAATTCTTCATTCAAAGCTTAGTGGGCCCCATGAAAAAAAGCATTGGTATTAGTTGTGGTTTAGTACACTTGTGCACTTTTTTAAGGGTAGGATGTTGTCCTTGTCCCAAGCACTTTGTCTTCTAATTGCAGGCATGACTAAACATGAGAGTAAAAGAGTAGGTGGGAAGAAGGTATTACAGAATCAGGCCTTCTGGCATGTGAGAGCGGTGGCTACATTTGGTTACAAAACACCCCTCAATTTGATATAATTCATATTAAGAGTTAAAAAAAAAAGGGGGGGGCAAAAAAACCCCCAAACCGTTGTCCCTCTGTTTTCCTCTCTATTGATCCATCTGCAGCGACTGACCTTCTTTTCAGTCAGTGTGTATCAGATGTAAGCTTCTGTCAATGTGGTAGCAGGACTAGCTCTGTCTCTCCATCTCTGTGACTTCACCTTCAGCTGAAAGAGGCTGCTGAGGATCTTATGCTGGTGTGGAAGTCCCTCTCTTCCTCTGTTCCTTCATGCTTGGGCACCTAGCTAGGTCTGTTCTTTACCAACCACTTAGAGAGTTACAGTAGGTTCAATAATCATTGCTTCCATATCCATTCATGTCTCAGCAGATCCTGTTCCTACTCACAGAAACACATTGACTTTTTTTTTTCAGTTATTCACCTCATGTTGTCCTTGAGCACATAAATTTATACAGTAGGTTAAATATTTCCTTTGTTTCACCTGTTTTTTGTTCTTTGTGGCAGGCACACCTCCATAATAGTCCATAAGGATGAGTTCTTCTATGGCAGCGGAGGAATCTCCAGCTGTGCACCTGTAAGTTAAACTTATTTTTCTAATAATTTTGTAATAGAGCTACCTGATCAGAATTGCTTGTGTCATTGTCTTTTAGAAAAGCAGCAAGAGGCTTCTCAATTCAGCCAGATGTGGCTGCTTGCCATAGTTACCCAGGGCATCTGAGGAAAAGGGAGCATGGACAGTGGGTTTAAGCCCAACTAAATACAGGTTGCTCCTGCTGGTAGACTTTATCCATAGTTTTTGCCATAGCTTAGAGCTTTCAGCACAAAGAGCGAAGTATACAAGCTGAAATGGAAGGTGCATGTTAATTCTCATCCTCTGAGTGTAGAACAGGGGAGGCCAGTAGGGCTTCTTGCTTGACAAACATATCAAAAGTTCCTCCTTTTGTGCCTGGACAAGCCACGATAGCTCTGTTCAGTAGAGTCCTCCAAAAGAATTCAGTCTGTCTGTTTAACATTGTCTTCTGGCTGTTAATTTTTACAGGGAGGGACACTTCTTGGCCCCCCAGACTCAGTTGTTGACCTGGGGAACACTGAAGTCACGGAAGAAATTTTTCTGGAATATCTTTCCTCTTTGGGGGAGTCTATGTTCCGGTAAGTAGCAGCTTGTACTGTAAAATCTGTATAACAAAAAAAAGCCTTTAGGGGAGGGGGTGCAGAATGGAGGTAGGTATTATAAAACCAGTCCTGTTCACAAAGCTTTGTCTGCTTAGTGTATTATTTGGTACTCTCCCAATATGACACTGGAACTGATGCACCAATACACAAGGCGCTACCAGCTAGACAACCCTCTGCTGCGCCAGCCTTGAGCTAGGCTGAGAAAGCATTCTGCCAGGAAGTCTTTCACACGGTTTTTCGTAAAATGGAATAATGCCTGAAATGCCCTTGAGAGAATCACCAGGGAAAATGAAAGCACTATATGAAATATTTCAGTAAATAGTGCTTTGCCCCATGAGTCATAGGTGAAGCGTTGTAGTAAAGCTGCCAACTTTCAGATGAGTAAAAGCAAGGTCTTGACTGTTAAAGAGTCTAGTCTGCTTCTCACAAGAGTGGGAAACAGTAGCATTTAGTCTTCTGACTATATTTTATTGTCAATAATTCCTGTGATTTCTCATTATTCCTTCTGTGGTTTTAATTGAAGAAACCTGAGGTCGCTTATCCTCCAAAAAACCACGGTATAAAGCCAGTGATACAGAGAGATGTCATTTTCCACCCTCATTCAATTGAATTTGAAGGTCAATTATGTGTGTATTTTACCTATTTGCCTTAGAATTCTTTGTGGGGAAAAAAGTGCTAATGTAAGGAGATATTCCTCATTAGGGCTCTTAGTTTTTCTGCTTGTAAGATTTATTGCTGAGTCTGTCTTTCTATGTTTCAATTCCTTTCCTGTGGCACAGAGGAGAGTCTTATAACCTCTTTGAACATAACTGCAACACCTTCAGTAATGAAGTGGCACAGTTCCTGACAGGAAGAAAAATCCCTTCCTACATCACTGACCTTCCAGCTGAAGTTCTTGCCACGTGAGTGCGCATGCTGCTCCTCTCTGTAGTGTACTGTTCCATGCTAAAGCTTAAACATTTGACAGAGCCAGCGGTACCAGTTTCTGTTGGCTCTCTCTGAGAGGTTTGCCTTACTTCAACACTTACAACACTGCATGACAAGTGCTGACTGGCACTGGCATTACTGAGAAGATGGGAAAAGGTTGTTTTTCTGTCTTTAACTTAAACTAGTTATTTTGTGACGGTCTCTCATAAGTGACCAGGCAAGAATAGAAAGTTTCAGAAAATTATGCAAGTGTTTTGGTTTTGGTTTTTTTTGTCTTAGGAAACCAGTATCTGTTAAAGGTCACTTCTCTTACTCTAAGCACTGTAATTGCAGTGGAGCCACCAGCTTTGCTTGTGAAGAGGCAGGGGGGATGTAATTTTAAAATTAACATTGCAATTTTAGAGCTATGACTGGATGGAAAAAGAGGATATGAAAAAGAGGCAATGAGGAATTCCTACCTGGTATTTCAGCTCAAGGCGGGGGGTTTTTGGGTGGTGGGGTGGGGGTTTTTGTAACTCAGCTAGTGGGGATCCCAGTGGGATGATTTGAGCTCCATCATTTAGGTCTTATTTCTCCTAACAATAGTATACCACTTTATTTGAGACACATGTCTTCTACCCTGGGCTCTTATTGCTTTGGATCTCTCAAAATCATATGAAGTCTATAACAGAGTGAGTCATGTTGAAAGATAAACCAGGTGCTACAGATTGCAACAGAAATTATTCTGTGAGTGTTGAACCATTGTCTCATAAGAGAGCCAGAGGCTATTCTTCTAGCAGCCTTTAATATCGATGTGGTACTTAATGGAGCACTGCAGTTGCGTAACAGGGATTTCGTTTGCACACTTAAGTAGAATGAATTACTAAAAGCCAGTTTCAGACACACTATTGCCACATTAGCAGTCTGGACATGTTAGGACTCAGAACTAGCTTATATAAAATCATGTTTAAGGTTCTTAGTTACTGAACAGTAAACTCTTTAATAGGTTAAATTAGTTTGCTTTAGTTGGTAGTGGAAGCCTATTCTTCAAATTTGCTTCTACAATGTTGGTTTGATTGCACTCTAGGAAGCAAGTGCAATTCAGTAGTAAGTGGGAAAGGTTGTTTATCAAGTAAGCTATTTGAGATGTTTATTTCTTTACCTTCTCAGACCTTTTGGACAAGCTTTAAGGCCTCTCCTGGACTCCATCCAGATCCAGCCACCCGGAGGAAATACCTTCAGCAGACATAATGGACAAAGCTAACAGGAGTGACCCAGTGTGCCCAGTGTCACCAGGCCTCTTCCTTTTTAAACATGAATCTACCAGATTTCTATTTTATAATTTCCCATCAGAATTAACTCTACGGAAGTTATAAGTCAAGTTTTAAAATTTCCTAGGGAGAGGATTTATCAGGGTGCATGTAAGACAATGCTACCAAAAAGATTGCCATAATTTCTAATAGTATTATACTAATTTATAAAGGCTGTCTCGTCCACGTAGGCTGACACTTTCTAAGTAACTCTGGTGCTGGTAAGTGGGAATTCATTCCATGAGCATTCAAGGGTCCTTTACACAATTGGGAGTAAATAAGGGGATGTCCTAGCCATCCCCTACAGGCTTGCATCTCTTTCTCCTGTCACTGCCTATATGATGGGGCTATGAAGGTGAAGGTGTCCCGGGATTAGTCTTCTGCATATTTCATTGACATTATGTCATTTGCTCAGGGGAAAAGCTGAACTCATCTGATCAGAATATTTGCAGTGGCACAGCTGTGTGGGAAAGGTGATCAAGCTGAACAGTGTGTCAGTGTCGCACTCAAAAGTTAAAAATTTTTAATGGGCCTAGCTGTGCGTGGGAGGGAGGCTGGAACCAAAGGTTGCCAAGAGCCTCGTAATGCTAGATCCAAGAGTTATGGGAAAGAACCAGCTGAAAGAACAGAATTGCATGAGCAGAAGTGGTGGAAACAAATTTCAGGTGAAAGTACAATGAAGTGAAATGTTTCCTTTTCTCGCATGTAAGCTTATCAGCAGATAGACAGAACCTTGTTAATTGTTTACCTTTGCATAAGAGCTGTGGTTTGGTTTTGGGGTTGGTTTTTTTTTTATTTTTCTTACCAAGCCAGAGTTACAGTACAGCAAGGCAGGAATAGCATGGCAACTGCACGATGATAAAAGGTGGACCAATTCTGCCTTCAGTACCTAGTTGCAGACACAGTAGGAGTTCCAACTTTGATATTGCTGTCCTTTCCAAAGCAGTCAAACACATCATAGGGAGGGCTCTGCTGGAGTGTAGGAGAAATAGGTGGTAGGTCTCCCCAAATGTAAAGAAAATGAGGAAGAGTAAAATTAAGCTTTTCTGTGGAACAATTGAATTTACTGGGATACGTACAGCAGCAGTCCTGTCCTTAGATTGACATTAGATTGTATCAATATTGCATCTTCTAATTTTAAGATTCCTATAGCTTTGCAATTACTTGCAGTGGAAAAAGATCAGGGGAGTGAAAGAATAGGCACACTGATTTCTTTTCATGCATGCATGTACACTATTTTCTCGAACAATTTTGTAGCAGTTACATTTAGGAAGAAACACAAGAAAGACATCGGACAAACCCCAAAACATTGCTGATGCTCCATAAATGGGGATTGCACGTCCCGGATGCTGCTGAAAAAGCATCTATGCAAATGTACAGCCCTTTGTCCAGTGCTTTGTTGTGAAAGGTGTTGCTGCAAGTTCAGTCCTGCATCTCAAACTTCCTGCGCTGGAAACTTCCTGCATACCTAAAGGAGATGTCTTTCCTCTGCTGGGCTTTCTCCCAGAATAACAGTTTGATAAGTTTCTCACGTTGTTACTCAGTGAGGACTGTAATGGTTCATATTTTTGAGGGGATGGAATGGAGGAAAACTGCAGTTTAGTCACTCTGTCAAATACTCTGTTGCCCTGCACCTTGTAGAGTCCCTACGCAAGCGGGAATAGGGTACTGTCAAGCCGTTTTGCAGTTTTGTGTGTACCTGCTCTCAGTGCACAGCAGTGGCCCTTGCAGCCCAGATTTTTTTTCTCCCCTTGTCATTCTCTGCTTGTGCCATCAACTTCTCCTTAAGCATTTCATTCATTGGACTGGACTTGGAGACAGCTGTAGCAGTTAGCGCAGATAAGTTTATACAAAAGCTTTCAATCTTTCCCCATCAAAATATCCATCAAAATGCAGAAAGCATTCTATAATAAATCATTTATGAATGCCTTTTGGTGCTCCTGGAGGAAGGATTGGTAAGTGTTTGTTTTCTGTGAACCCATAGCTTCATTTTCCTGCTCAGTATGTGTATCCTCTCCAGTCTTTTCCCATACCCATTCTGTGGAGAGTAACCAGTCTCTCATCTTAATACACACGTGACTCTGCCACAAAATGCTGTAGCATGTTAGGGGTCTTGAAGCTTCCTCAGCTGAACAGGTATACTCAAAGCTGATACAGTGCAGCCCCATGTTGAGGTGTGCTAGTTTGGTACCTGCAAGCAGCACGGCTGTGGCTGCTTGTCTTTCAGCAAACTGTCACTTCAGGCACAGCTTCCTGTTGTGGGAGTACTGGTGCTGCGGTTTCTGACGCCCACTCTTGCACAATGAGGATATCCCCTCTACGTCCACCACTTTAGAGGGTTCTGACCCTGGTTTCTGCTTGGCTGCCTACTTCAGGACTTTTTAACATCCTCTCAGGAGGCAGGAAAGAAAAGGAAGATGTTCACCCCATGCATTTTGCAATCTGCCTTTTCCCCGCCTGAGCAGCCCCTTTGCAGAGAGAATGCTGCTACTTTAAGGTCACTGGGTAAAATTTCACTCTGCCATACACTGTTTGCAATAGCCAAGGAGCTCCTAGGGGGTCTCCTGGGCTCGGGACCTACTCTGTGTTTCGTGGCAAAAGAACTGTAGGAGGGAATCCTATTTGCTTGGTCTTACTGGGTAATGAGACCCCTGTTCCCTGTAGGCCTCTTAGGAAACCCATTTTCTCCAAAGATGGTTATGTATAAATTGCAGGACTGTGCCCCCTAACATTCCACCCAGCCATACCCACTCATAGGAATATAAACTAGACTGAGAAGTGTATGTAAATGTACATAGCTGACAAACTTCAGCCAGCTGATTGACAAAGGGGCAGGGAAACTGGACTCCTGAAGGGGAGCAGAACCCTTTTCCCCACACTTACTACTCTGTCTTGCATTGCTGGGGTTCCCCCATGCCATTTTAAAAATGTTAATAACGTCTTTAGGCAGAAAGTGATGTTTTGATTTATTTGTGGTTTTTTTCTATTACAATAAAAAGAAATACAGCAAGTTTTCCTGTTTGAATGTATGCGTCTGTGCAGTTGCCCAGCGAATGCAGCTGACCAGAAGCCATTGTCTTCACTCTGGTCCCAGCTGGAAAGTGCCAGATGAGAAACTGTCCGAGCAGTTTGTGCCAGATACTGCTACTGGAAGTCGCGGTGGCTTCTGCCCTCGGCTAGAACTGGTCGCAGGCAATGTTCTTACTGAAGATTGGGAAAATTTTCCTTCTGTAAGCACCGTGGTATCTTATCAAGACCACGCTCCTGAGGCTTGACACAGCTTGGATGAGGTGAGTGAAGGCTGGACACTAGGCGTTCAGTCAGCACGGGTTTTGCGCAGCCCTTGCTCATCTAAGTGCGCACAAATGAAATGTCTGATGTCTGCTGTTGAAGAGGCCCAACAGAGCTTAAGCATAGGAAAAGGCTCTGAGCTTTCCCTGACTGTCTTGATGCTGCTACTTCCAAAAGGAGAAAAAGCAGCTTTAAGAAGTAGAATTCATGCCTCTGGAGTTTCTCTGGAGCTGCAGAGGGGATGTTGGTGAGGATTGTGTAGTGCTGCCCATCATGTCTCTGCTGGTGGGCTGGTAAGGAGCAAGGGAAATACCTGGCTCTGGGGAAGAAAAAAACTGCTTGGTCCAGCCTTCTGGGTGCTTATCAATGGCATCCAAATGGAAAAGCACACGCTTTGCTGTTCGTATAGCAGTCTGTATCAGTGTAATACAGAAGAGGGCTCGTAACAGAAGGGGGCTTTAACAGAGATTCATGATTGTGGTTATTTTGGGCTGTATTACTCAGGAGTGGTGCTGGTTTGCTGTCAAGTAGCAGTACTAGCCCCACGCAGAATACCTGGGAACACCTATAAAAGGAAAACCTTGACCTTAGTGGCAGCCCTAGACAGAGCGTAAGCCAGCGCTCGCAGCCACTTGCCTTCTAAACTCCGAACAAAATATTTGCCCTTGCTGCTGGTAACAGAGATTTTATTCATGACGGCAGCTGCTGCCTTTCCGAGCATCAATCAAGGGAAGGTATCAAGAGTGGTTTAAGTGCAACGTATTAAATAACCGAAGCAGCCACAGGGTCCCTGTTCTCAGAGCTAAGCCAGGCGAAGGAAGAAGCGCAGCTGTGTGCAGCTGTGCGCTTCACCAAAAAAAGCAGACTCAGACTCTTGGGGAAACCAAGATGGCGCAAGTCCTCACCAGCTGACACCACATGGCAGCCGGGGTACTGGGAGAGGTCTTTTGACTTGAACAGTGTTCCTAAAGCAGCGTGATGAATAAGCTGGGCAAAGCACAGCAGGCAGCTGCAAGTTTTGGAAAGCTCTCCTGGTCGCATAAACCCGATGTCACTTGTAGGAGCGCAAAAATGTGAACGCTGACCCATATCTTTGCAGGTTTCCCAATTCTGGGAAGTGCCCCGAGGTGGCACTGCTGCCTTGCAGCGCAGGGGGGCACCTGAGAGCAGCTTCTGCTTTTGGGATGTCAAGGCAAGGGGAGAGCATGAAGGTCTCTCCCAGACAAAGCTGCAGGTAGGAGCAGCCAGGAGACAAGACCGCAGGACAGCTTGGGCTACAGAAAGACCCGACTGCCACTACGATGCCGGGGCTGCAACAGGAGCGAGCTGGCAGGTTTCCCTAACACCGGCTCTTCCACCCAGAGGCAAGAAGCCTCGTCCTCCTACCACGTCGTGGCTTGTGAAAAATAAAGGTTTGCATTCCTGAACCCCCCAGGGATTTCACCGTTTATCTGACCCCACGGCTGCCTTTTGAGAGTCCTGGGTGTTGGCTCATGGCTCTGCTGGGTGAGAGAGCAGCTCTTTGGCTTCTCGAGCAACCCAAATCCATGGAGGCATCTCTGCTGGCTCTTCAGCATGCCATGGTAGACATGCTTTGAAGTATTATTCATTTTCTGGAGTAAGCATCCACAATTAACTGATGAGGGATATATGTAATTGCACCTAGACAAGCCCTATAAATGAGGATAACCCTAAACTGAACTAAAAATTCAGCACCCAATTGCGGACTAAGCATCTGGGTGCTGAGAAACTGTTCTGGGAGCTTAAGTCCATCTGAGGGAAAAAAAAAAAAAAAAAAAAGAGTCCAGCTTTCCAGAGGCGGGAGCTCACAACCAAGGTCTGATCCAGAAAGCCCCAAGAGACTCTGATTTTGCAGGACCATCAGTGCCAGGGCAAATACCACTTCTAATACCCATCCCAGCCTGCCTGACTCACTATGTTATGGAGGCAACTCACAGAAAAAAGTGTGGAAATAAGCTGTGCTGGGGCCATTAACTGGTGGACACAATGAATGCCTCCCCCAGCGAGTAGCTGAGGATGTTTTGGTAAACCTTGTCCAAGGCAATGGCACAGAGGTAAATTATTAACATTGTTTCTGCACATCCCCCTTTCATGGAATGGGAGCAGGAAACTCAAAACCATGAGCAAAAACCAGAAGCTGTGAAGCCACCTGAGTGCTTCATTTTGAGAGGAATCTGGTGGAGAACTGGGAAAAGGGGTTTGCACAATGCCCTGGAAGCAAATAATACTGAGAAAAAGCAATCGGACTGTAAAAAAAAAATATCTGCCCCCAGTTCCAGCCTAGCTCAGCACACTGAGCACCGCCCCGGAGCGGGGTGGGGGGAGAAGGCAAGCTAACTGCTGAGCAAAAACCATTGAATGTTCCACGCAGGTTGTTGATGATGTTGGAAAATAATTCAGGAATTATTGTAGGGAGACGGCAGCTGGGCAGGCTGTCCACCGTTACGTATCAGGCCAGCGTAACATGAAAATGATCTGACCAGGTGGTCTGATTAAATCCTAAATGATTCAGGGCCGGGGCGGGGGGGGAGGCGGGGATCTGCTAAGCGGGGTCAAAGCTAAAGTTAGTGCAAGATATAGGTTTGGCTTTGTGCAGCGGGGTGGAGGCTGAAAACTGCCCTTCTCCGGCGAAAATATTGGCTATTAACAGCATCCTATTAGAAATGCAAGGTGAGGCGCGGGGGCGAATGGACGCTGCTCCTTGTACCCTTCCTTAGGACCCAAAAATAAAAACCTCCAGAGGAGCTGAGCTTACCAGGTAGCTCCATCCAGATGCCCCCCTCCCCAGCCCCTAAATGCAAGGATGTGACTGCAGTAATAACCGCGACTGTGAAGAAACCACACCAGACACACACACACCTCTCCCCCCACACACACCCCCACCTCCCCAAAACTCCCAGGTCCTTCCATTTGAGAGCTGGGTTGGTGAGGGGTCGGCCATAGGCCGCGTCGGCCTCCCCGGGCGGCGGCTGCCCGGTGAGGCCGGCGCGGCCGCCATCGTCTCCTCAGCGCGGTCCCGCCTCCCGCTCCCAGAGGGCCCGGTCGTTGGCGGGGATGGCGGCGGCGGCGGCGGCGGTACGGGGTCGGGTGCTGTGCCTTTTCGACGTGGACGGGACCCTGACGCCGGCTCGGCAGGTAGCCAGGCAGGCCGGGCATCGAGAGTTTGGGGTTTGTTTTTTTTTGGGGGGGGGGGGGGGCGAGGTCAGGCATGGCGGAGCTTTGTCCCGCCGGCTTTGCGGCCTCAGCCGTGGCTTGCCTTTCCAGAAAATCGAGCCGGAGGTGGACGCGTTCCTGCGGGAGCTGCGGGAGAGGGTGCACATCGGCGTGGTGGGGGGCTCCGACTACGCCAAAATAGCCGAGCAGCTGGGGGACGGGGACGAAGGTGAGATGCGGCTGATGAGGTTCCCCCCGGGGGAGGAGGTGGGTGTGGGTGTGGGTGTGTGTCACTTGTGTCCTAAATCTGACCCCCGAGCCTGTCCTTGGGGTGACTGGCCGTGCCCAGGCGGGAGCCGCCGCTCGCCTCCAGGAGGAGGCGGGGATGCTGCAACCCACGCTGCCGGCTCCTTGTCGGGTTTGTACGAGCTTTATCTGGGTCCTGACAGCTCCCACACACACACCCTCCCTGCAGCAGGCAGGAGCCCCTTGCAAATTTTGCCTCCCTGTTGCTCCGTGGTGGGGTCTCCCGGGGGGGGTAGAGGAGGGAGTGGGGGGGCGCGGGGGCAGCCCCTGGCTCCCTCCACCTTGTTTTTCCTTCTCCAGCATGGATGCCAAGCACGGCTGGGCTCCGAGCTCTGCCTCCTTAGCGGAGGGACGCTGAGAAATTCCCGGCTGCGGCTGATTGCCGAGCCGGCAGAGCCGTGTGCCTGGGTTGCAGGGGGGGGCTGGAGTTAGATAACCAGTAACTGCATCACCCCAGCACCCTGGCAGCGGGGAGGGGAAGAGAGAGAGCAGAGTAACACGCACGTGCTTGACAGCCTGACATTTTGGGGCCCTTATCTTCGTCCTGCCACTGTTTCAGCCCGTGACCTCGCTCAGGTCGTGTCCCCCTGCGTGCGTCAGCTCCACACCTGTGAGCAGAAGATAATCTCCTTCCCCACCTTGTGGAGAGCGAGGAGGGTCAGTGGCCCTTTGCAGAGCATGGGAGATGCGGAAAGCACGGTACTAAGGAGCCGGGAGGGTGGCTCACTCAGTCCTGAGCCCAGTCCTTTTGGCCCCTTTTCCCAGGCAGTACTCATGTTTCCTCTTTTGTTTCTTCCCCCCTCAGTCATCGATAAGTTTGACTACGTCTTCGCAGAGAACGGCACGGTGCAATACAAGAACGGGCAGCTGGTCTCCAAGCAGGTAGGTCCAGCTCCCCTTGCAGCCACAGCTCTCCTTCCCTGTGCCCTGTGTGCCGTGGGGAGCAGCACCTGGCCCTGGGCAGATGGGCCACCTCATCTCCCCAAATTCCAGGCCTGAATGTCCCACTCCTATGGGTCGTGTTCTCGGGTGGACTTCACAGGAGGTAAAGCATTTTCCTCACTCCCCCTTCTCCTCCCACAGGCCATTCAGGACCACTTGGGGGAAGAGCTGCTGCAGGATCTAATCAACTTCTGTCTGAACTACATGGCGCTGCTGAAGCTGCCCAAGAAACGGTAACAGCCCAAGCCCATGCAAATGGCAGTCATGGCACTGATTTCTAGGGAGCTCTGGGCTCCAGAGCTCCCCCTGAGAAGAGCTGAGCTACCGAGCCTGTCTTGCTCCAGGTTTTATCTCAGCATCTAGAGCCCTGTATAGGATGACTGCCCCACCAAGCTGGGCACTGTGGCCAAATAATGGAGCAGGGTCTTTGTTCTGGAGAGTCTGTGCTATTTTTTAGCATAATGCCTGCTCTTTTGCCCCTCAGATTTTCTTCCCTGGGAAGCAGGGTACGACCACTGCGTGCATCTCATTTAGGACAATGGTACCAGCTTGTTACTGGTCAGGGCATCAGGCATCACTGGTCGTATGGGTTTCCAAACAGACAAACAATGGCTCTTCAGATGGGAGGTCCAGCGCCTGAGCACACAGTGTCACGCTGTCTCTAACCCAGTGTCGCTTGGTGCCACTGGTAATAGGGCTGGTCCTGCTCTGCCCCCCGACCAGGTCTGCTTCCCCCCCATGAGATCCAGCAGGCACAGGATGAGTCGGGCTGGTGCACCTCCTCTGAACGAAGACCAGGCCACTGCCAGGAAAGAAAAGGGTAGTTTTCCATTGCACCGTCTCACCCTGTTATCACAGAAAGGAGGGAGAGGGAACAGATGGCATGGAAGTGGAAGGGGAGAGCAGAAGGGCCTCTTTCAGAGGCAGCCTGCAGTTAAACCAGCCTGGGTGCAGTGTCAAACCACCCCTCGGACCACGGTTTCACAAACGCTTGAAGCCGGCGTGAGCCAGTGGGGCTGCTGAAAGCAGCGGCTCTGCCCTCCCCTCGCCCCGGCTGGTTTGTTCCTGCTCTCCCCTGGTGTTTGTACCATGAACCCAAGCAGGCGAGCTGTCTGGTCAAAATTTAGCTGGTAAAAGTTGCTAAACTGTGGTCCAGATTAGTTGCCTGATGTGTCACCATGTGGCAATAGGAGGACCAGCAAGAGGGGCCAGGCTGGCTCCTTGTGACAGGACTGCCAGCTGAACGTGCCCCCGAAAGCGTGGGCTGGGACCCAGAACCCTCAAGGCTGTTTGGTTGCCTCATTGCTGTCTGGTTGCCCAACAACGTGGTGAAGTGTCAGCTCCCAAGTGTCTCTGTGGATTTAGGCTTATGGGGTTTCTAGCAAAGCAAGGACTTTAACCCACAGCTCCCGAGTCTTGGCCTGGGGCATGAGCCACCAAACCCTTGGTGCTGCAGACATGCTGCTCCCAGGCTGCAGGCATGGCTGCCCACGTGTCCGTTCCCCGTGATGTTCTTCCCTCTGTTAGGAGACAGGAGGTGGAGAGTTTTTCTCCCAGACTCAGAGTGGTAAGCACTTTATCCCAAAGAAACAGCAGGCAGGGCTGGGGGAGGGGGCATCAGAGGATTAATGAGCTCAGGGCTCCTCAGCTGGACAGGGAAGGGGATCTCCCTGCTCCAGCTCCGTTTCAACAAGAGTTTCAATCTGTTTTCAAATCAGCAGCGCTGCCATCCCCTGTTGGTTTTGCCCCACCAGTGCTGGTGCCTGTCTGACCCCTCAGTGAGCTATTCAGCAGTGATAAGCAAACAGGACTGGCTGGATTTATAGCAAAGAGAAAACAAGGGAGCAGTTTTCTATCAGCTTAGTGCTTTGAACCAGCCCCCCAAGGAAGCAGCAGAGTAGACATCCCAGCACGCGGTGAGGGTGGGAAGCAGGAACTGGGTCCTGTCCGTGCAGGCTTAGGTAAGAGTTGCAACCAAAGGTACAGTGGACAAACGGGCGATACAAAGGCCCTGCAGGTCCTACCTGATTTGTGTCCCACGAGGAGGCCCTGATTGCTCATCAGCCTGCTGCTGGACATCAGCAGCGAGTTACATGGACCTGTTCCATCCCACTGCCCCAAGGTACCACCAGCTTCACCCAACCCACCCAACATTTCTTAAAAGCCTCCAGGGGTGGAGATGCCACAGCCTCATCAGGCGGTTGGTCCAGTCCAGGCAATAGCTGTCCTTGCAGTTATTACAACATTGGAAAATGTTTCCTATTGTCTCACTTAAGCTTGTGCTTCCAGCCTGTCCCCAGGGCACACAGGAACTGTTTATTCCTCTTCTCTTACAGTCTCTTTTTACAAAATCATGAGCCCCTTGGTCTCCCTTAAGCAGAGTTGTTGGTGCCTGGTCTCTGCCTGGTGTGAAGCACCCATGAGTGGTGTGGTTCCTCTCCTGCGTGTCCCTGCAGAGACTGCGTGCCTCACCGAGCAGCCATGGCAGCAGACCAAACACCCTGGAAAGGTCTGCTTTTCTCTCCCTGCCCCAGTAACCTTGTGCCCTTGTCCACCCACAGAGGAACCTTCATTGAGTTTCGCAACGGGATGCTGAACATCTCCCCCATCGGACGGAGCGCCACGCCAGAGGAGCGAATCGAGTTCTCCGAGCTGGACAAGGTAGATGGGCCAGACTCGGGCTCGCCCTCCCCTTTTCTGGTTTTGCGCCACTGCAGATCTCGGGTCTTACCTGCTTCTCCCCACCCCGAGGAGAAGGAGCTCAGCTCCAATCTGTGCACCAGGCCAACACATTCGGCAAGGTGGAGACAGGACTGGGGGTCAGAAAACCCAAGGAGAGACACAGATGGGTGGAAGAATTTTACTTCATTGGGGATGACCAATGCAATGGGGTGGCCAGCAGGACTCCTTGTGCTGTGGGAGAGCCCCAAGGAATAAGGCACTTATTTATCAGGGTGTTCCCTCATTTACAGTAAGCAAAGATGGCCCAGCAGCTCTCTTCTCTCTCCCACTCTCCCAGCCCCAACAGAACTGGAACTAAGGGGCTTTCCAGACTGGGAGGGCCATGGCAGATCTGCTGGGCAGATCTCTAGAGTGCTTGGCCCATGCTCACAGCAGTTTCTGCCTGGTGGAGCTTTCTTGGGGTTAAGGGATCAGTCAGACTTTGCAAGACTTTTTAAGCAAAGCTGGAGACTCAGGGGTATGAACTGGGCTTCTGGGAAGCCGGAGCAGTTGCATTTCATTGCCAAGGAAGGGCTGGGATCTTCTTTTCCCAGGAGCCTGCTGGAGCTGCCCTGAGCTGGTGGTGTTTTACGCAGAGACTGGGCAGGACCGGTGAAAGTTGGCTAAATGGCATTACACTGGGGCTCGGGGCAGGTGGGACAGGAGGAGAGCAATACGCCAGAGTTGCCCAGCAGACAGCTAAGGGCGGATTCTGGTAGACAGTCAACATCTAATTATTGAACCCCTCTTTCCTTCCCTTTCCTCTGTCTCCTCTGCAGAAAGAGCGGATCCGAGAGAAGTTTGTGGCAGCCTTGCAGAGGGAGTTTGCTGGCAAAGGCCTGCGTTTCTCTCGAGGTGAGTAGAGGGGGCTTCCCTGGCTTTGCCTTGGCCTTTTTACCTTGTTGCCCATAAAATGCTGGGAGGGGGAGCGGGAGTCCTGGCTGTTCCCTCTGGGGGCCTGGAGACCCCGGGAAGAGCATAAGGAGCTGGAGAGCTGCCACAGGGGCATCGTGTTCACATCTTGTGGCAAGGTGACAGCAGAGAATAAACCGTGCTGCAGGTTCGCCTCCCTGGGAGTCAGACAGACAGATGGGCTTCTGTCCCATGATGTTTTCCCTGCCTTAATTTCAGTTAGCTCTGCGGAGCCCAGCCCTGCCCAGAAGGTCTGTTCTGGCTCAATCATCAGCAGCAGGGTGGCCAGCAGAGCTCCAGGTACATGCACGCCTCTCTAGGAATGAGACAGGAGCCTCATGCGTGTCTCAGCTCTGGGGTTTTCTTGGGAGGGTTGGCTACAAGGGAAACACCTTTCTTCCTGGAGGAAGAGCTGCCAAGAGGCAAGGAGTTTGCAGCTCCATGCCATGGGCTTTTGCAGGGCCACTTCTTGGGGTGGCTCTTACAGCCAGCTTACCGAAGATGAGGAACCGAAGGAGGGGCTTGAGCAATCCTGGGGGTCTGGCCAGGACAGGGAGGAAAATGAGGGTGTGTAAGTGGTGGGGCTGACGCTGGAGGAAGACCCTCCGCAGACCAGAGGGGTACATGTGGCAGCCTAGCCAAAGGCCAAGGAGGTGACGAGGCTGGGAGGCAGCAGGTGACACCCCACTCTTGCACCCAGCATGGGCCAGTACCAAGGGTCTGGCCCTCTGGTTCTCCAAGGGCTTTCCTCCTGAGAGCCTCCCCTTGCCTTCAGCCTCCTGCCAGGGGCATCCCCTGCTGCCCGCAGCACTGACACACACCGTTTGTCACAGCAGAGAAAGACCAGGTCCCCCTGCAGGCACAGGGGACAAGAGGAGAACAACAGGCCTTTCTCCTCTGGCTTTGGAAAGTCGCCATGGAGAGCCCATTGTGGAAAAGCATAGAGACAAGGGGAGCTCCAGGCCCCCCACTCCTTCACAAAGAAAACACGGGGTGTCTCAGGTCAAGCATCCAAAAACAGGGACACGCAGAAACGAGGCTTTTGTGCCAAGCTGGCTCTACATGCCTTGTCCCAGGCAGTGGAGGACGCAAGCCCCGGAGGTGGTAGGAGATCTCCCTGCAGCCCCCCAGACCCGTGCTCTGCCTAGGCAAGGGACAGTGCTGGCTGTCCTCCACACCACCTCTTGTCCCTTTGGTTTCCTACCCTCTCCAGCTGGCATCAGGAGCCCCTTCTTGCTGCCCAGCTCTGTTTAAAAGTCCAAAATGCAGTATTCTTCTCACATAAATGGCTTTGGAAACAAAACCAGGAAGGGTTTTAATGAAGGCAACCAAGTTTAGCTCCTGCTCTGATGTTGGCTCCTCCTGCAAACCTGGGGGCCTCCCCATCCCTGAGCTCCTAGGGCACTTGCTCCTGTCTGTATCGCAGTGCCCTGCCTGGGGCATCCTGCCCAGTAGTGAATCCTCTGCCCCAAGGCAGGGACACACAGGCTTCATCCCTGGATCCCCAAACCAACCATCCTTGGAGCCTGAGGACACATCAACCAGCCAGGGAAGAGGAGAGCATGGCATCAGGAAATACATGGTTGCACAGCCCCGGGGATCGGTGCCTCTCCTGCAGCAGGGACTCACCCCCTTCCTAAGAGAGGTGAGGTTATGATTTATGAAAAAGGAGAGTGTGAAACTCCAGGATTGCTGGTGGACCAGTAGTTTGCCTGGAGAAGCAGGGGGGGGCCCCTTGAAACCAAGAGGACCAGAGACCTGGTCTGGCAGGGAGAGGCATGTCCCAGCTCAAATCCCTTCCAAGGGCCCAAGCAAAACCCAAACATACACATGCCCTAAGTTAGTGGCTTTGTTTTGGGAGGATTGTGTCACCTGTGTCAGTGATGGGACAAGGGACCAGCTTTGCAGCCCGTGCATGCAGCGGGGAAGAGGAGGCGAGGGTGCTGCCTCTGTGCACCCCCAAAAGGCAGCCCCCCAAACGGCAGCGCAGTGCTGGGGTAAACTCTCCCTGGTCTAAGAGCAAGGGCTAGGAAGCTCATTAACCCTTGGTAGCTGTGGGTGTCCACGTGCCTGTGTATGCATGCTCTCTGGGAAAGCTCCTTTACCTCTGTACATTTGCCCCATCTGCCTTGGTGCCCCTCCAGGTGTTGGCAACCTGCACTTGAGTCTTGTGGTGAGAGGTGACAGGCCAGGGTCGTGCCTGATGATGTTGGCAGGTTCGTGGCACCTCTGCGGCAAGGTCCCTGATCAGCGTGCAGAGCCTGCTCGGGCCCCTCAGCTGCACGGTGCATGGGGTTTGCTTTGCCTGTGCAGGGTGCTGGGAGCCCCCGGACCCTGCAGAGTTAAGGTGCATGGGAGCAGTGGTTGCAGAAGGGCCAGCAATGTCCACACAGGAGCCTAGGAGAGAGAGTGGTGCCAGCCTCTGAGGGTGTTGTCCCCCGCTGGGACACAGAACATGCAGATGCTATCTGCAAGGCGTGACCCCAAATGTCCCCCAATAGATGCATCTCTTGGGACCTCCCACCCCAGCATCACCCCCCCTGCAGCCCACTGGTTCCTGCTTGCCTGCCTGCCTGCAGTCAGGGAAGCCATGCTGGTGTCACCCCAGCCATGCTGATGTCACGCCAGCCTGTTGTCATAGGAACAGCATCTGCCACTGTCCTAGCCACATGCTGGAGAGGCACCACAAGGCAGAGCTGGTGCCTGGCTGCTGTTTGCGGGGGCGCTCCCCGCACATGTCCAGCCCTCTCCCCTCCGCCTGCCTGTCCGCTGGTGGGGGGACACCTCGCTGGTTCCCACCAACCCTGCCCAACGCCCTCCCTTCTGCTGGCAGGTGGCATGATCAGCTTTGATGTCTTCCCAGAGGGCTGGGACAAGCGCTACTGCCTCAACGTGCTCGATGATGAGAGATTTGACACCATCCACTTCTTTGGGAATGAGACGACCCCTGTGAGTACACCCCGCTCGCCCCACACGTGGCTGCTTTCCTTCTTTCGGCCTGGCAAGCCTGCATGGAGCTGCTTTATCATGGCCTGGGCCCTGCCAGCAGGCGACACAGACCTCTAGTGGTGCGAGGGGGAGAGATGCTCCCTTGTGGCAGGTTCGTGATGGCAGCAGGCCTGCAGGATGGTGGGGAGATCACCCTGGATTCACTGTGCTGGGGAGTGGGTCCACCTCAGCATCGCTTCCCCGTTCCACCCCGGCATCCTCAGGAGGGGGGTAGCCTCTCCTGTGGCCCACAGGACCCAAAGCAGGAGCCCCCAGCACTTAGGAGAGGGCTTTTCAACAGCAGGAGGAGCTTCACCTTCCCTTTAGAGTGGTGGAGGGTGATGCTTCCTTGCTGCTGTAGACCAGCTTGGCCATCCACTCAGCTCTTTCCAGATGATGACAACCTCTGCCCCCCCTAAATGTGACCACCCCACCTTCTGATAGCCCCTCCACAGGCAGGGCAGGGGTTAACCCCAGGTTCCTGGACAAGCTTTGACAGTCTAGGACCTTCCCCATCCTTTCTAGCTCCTCCCCTGGCACTGAAGAGAGGAGGCAAGAGGGAGGGAGCAGGGCTCCCAGCCCAGCCTCTTCTGCCTCCCTGGGCCAGCAAAGCCCTGGCAGCCCCTTCGAAGCAGGTCCCTGCCTGCCCAGGCGCTGGCTCCCACCCCAGCCCCTCACAGGATGGAGCAAGATACGGAGTCAGGGATGAGGATGCTCTGTTGAGAGCCTGCTGACATTTTCCCTATTTTCTGTTCCCCTGCAGGGAGGGAACGATTATGAAATCTATGACGATCCCCGCACAGTGGGACACAGCGTCCAGTCCCCCCAGGACACGGTCCAGCGATGCCGTGAAATCTTCTTTCCAGAGAGAGCAAATGAGTGCTGACTGCCAGGTCCCCACAGCCCTGCCCCAGCCCCACCCCTCCCCCTGCCAGGAAAAGCACCTTCATTTGAGGAATCTGCTCAGGGTAGACTGGAAAAAACCCACTTTCCAGAGCTGGTCAGGATGTAACGCGTGAGCATGGGTGGGTGTGCAGGAGGGGGCCTTTGCTGAGCAGCCCTTTGGCACTCCCCACCTATGGCTGGGGCTCGTGGGACCCTCCTCACCTCCAGCAAAACTTCTCTCTTGACAGTTTGGGCCGTGGTGGGCGGTGATACAGATGCTTTCATGGTCGGGAAGCATTTGAAAGGGCCAGTCACAAGAGCGTGCATGCGTCCAGCCCCTGCTCCCTCCCCTCTTCTCTTCTTTTTCGTGCTGTTTCTCTTAACACCTCTGCTCGAGAGAACATGCGTCTCACCTTTCTCTCCCCCTTGCGCCTTGGCTGGGGAGGATGGGGCTGCTGAGGCCCCAGGCTCTCTCAGCAGAGCCACTCCAAAGCTGGAGGCCAGGAAGGCTGTTTGCTCCAAGCCTGTGGTAGGAAGGGGTAGCTGCGACCCCAGCTTGTTGCAGTGTTGTGCATCCCAATGGAGAGGATCACAAAGTCCTTCACCTCGGCGCCCCACCGTGCCAGACCCTACAGGTGACTTGGGAATGACAGTTTTGAAATTATTCTGCTCCTGCTCTGAGCTTTGCTCAGGTGCATGAAGAAACTAATTCTTTCTTTAGCTTACAAAAAAAAAAAGGCTACTGTGGGTTTATTTTCCATGTTCTGCAAACGTTATTGAATCAGACCTTGCCTGGTGCGGCTGGAGGACCCCAGGTGCCTAGCATGTGCAGAGCACACTGCAGGGCCACTGGGGGCAGAAGGCTTCCCAACAGTCTTCCCACCCTTGTGTCCATTAGGCATCATGGATGTGCCAGTGTAAAACCTTACCCAGGGCATTCCTAGCAGACTGAGTCCCCTTCCTTCCCAGTGCTCAGCTCTCCATCAGGCTGCCAGAGACATTTTCAGAGAGCGCCAACACCGGGCAGACCTGGTTTCTAGTGCCAACAGAGGCGTGCACTCAACAGTGCCCTCCAGGCTTGCTTTTTGACCCCATCTCATCCCACACACTTGGTTTATGTGGTCACCTTTAGAGATGCAAGTTCTGTAGTGCAGCTGCCACATGTCCTCCTGCTCTTCTCTTCTGCTGGGTCTTCGTGGGTTGCAAAACCACATCTCCTCTTTGGCCCTTGACCTCCTCCCTCATGCTGCACCTCTATTCCTGGCCGTTTTGCTGGGGTGCGTGGTCACACCAGTGACGCTGGTCACAACTCGGTGCTCAAGAGGAGCTCAGGGATCCACTCCAGGGAGATGTCCTGCTTATAGCTCCCCAGGGCACACGTGTCTGGTGTTTGTGGACCTGGAGGGTGCTGGAAGTTCCTGCAAAAGCTCCCCATATTGCTCCCTGAGAGCCTTTCTCAGCACATCCCTGCTGGTATGGCTCTGCCCCCTCTCTTGGTCTTGTTTTCTGTCCTTGTTTTTCCCCTGCTCCTGCTTTCCTCACCATTGCTCTTCATCTCCCACCTAGCAGCTGGACTGCAGAGAGAAGTTTCTCAGCTGGCTACTGCCACTTAACCAAGGGGCCAAGTTCCTCAGGTGAGATACGTTGGTGCTTTTGAACCCAGAGCAGGGCTCCCACCTTGCCACGGGCAGAATCCTGAGTGGACCTTGGCCCTGCTGCCTGGCTGCAGGTGCAGGAGCAGGGGTGCTGTGTGACCAGCGCTGGTGGGGTGCTGTCTCCTCCACCTGACTGCACCTCTTAACTCTACAACACATCAGGTCTGTAATGCATCACATTTGCATGAGCGCAACCGTCTGCCCGGCATCTGGAAATCCCCAACAAATGCACAAATTCCTTTTTCTACCCAGAGAAAATTTCTGCATGGGAGAAGAGGACCTGTTGGGGAAGCCTGGATGCAGGGTACCCTCTTCACAGGCCACTGGTTTTGGCCCTCCACTGCAACCTTTATGGAGGAATTCTGTGGTTTGTGGTTCCTCCTTCTCTGTTTCACTGTCAATCAGGTTATGTGTGGCTTTGGGGGGTTATTTTTCCTGTAAGTCTATTCAAAGCCAGCAGGAGCTCTAGAGAGTTTGGTGGTGGGTGAAGAGTAGGGCCTGGCCCTGAAGGCACGGCACTGTGGTGGCCTTGGGGGCTAAGATTCATTGCATATTTGAAGGGAAGGACAGGCTCTGTCCAAGGCTGCTCCTGATGGCAGCACATCCCTTGCTCAGGGTGGGGGGAGTTGCAGGGCGAGCAGGGCAGAGGCGGGGATGACCTTCAAGGCACCAGCCATCGCTTTCTCTGCTCAGGCTGAGATCAAGGAACTTTCCCCATCCCTGTCTCTGTCTTACACCAAGCTTGGGCTAGTTGAGGGCACCTCCCACCAGGAGGTGTCCTGTCCTGCTGGAAGGATGATGAGGAGGATGGCATCAGAAGTAGCTGAGGCAGCCCCAGGCTCTTAGAGCCACAGAATGGTTGTGGTTGAAGGGACCTCTGGAGGTCATCTGCTCCCAAACCCCTGCTCAAGCAAGGCCACTGACAGACCCAGCTGCCTGCCCTGTGTTTTTGCAGGCAGGGATGAGGCACAGCACTGGCGTGGGAGCTTTGCACCTAGGGGATGGTGCATGCCTGTCCCCAAGACCCCTTTGCCATGATGCCCCTCTCGTGGTGGGTGCCCACAGTGTGAGTGGGGGTTTCTCTGCATGTGTGCGTGAGCGAGTGGACGTGGTGGGCCCCACACTGGGGACCATCCTGTCATATGGCCCCCGTATCTTTGCGAGATGGGTGACTCCTGTCTGGCTGATACCAACTGTTAAATAAGAAATATATTTAAATACATATATATATGTATATTAAAAAAAATTAAAATCAATCATATGAAATCTACAACACACAGCGGTTGGAGGCAGCGTGTGCTTTGTACCAGGCTCTGCTGGGGTGAAACGCAGCCAGGCGGCAGGCAGCCACACTTTGAAATCTCTGCATCATCAGGGGACCAGCCCCTGTCCCCGTCCCCCCTCTCGGTGGGCAGCAGCCTCCTGTCCCAGCCTCAGGGTCTGCTCCCCCTGGGCCAGGTTGGAGCACCCCGGGACATGCTGGCGGAGGTGGGTGAGTCCGTCCTGCCGCCTGGATAAATCCCTGGGCGCTCCAGGTCCTTCACCTGGGAGAGGCACCAGCATCCCCACTGCGACACATGCGCACACAGATGGGACAAAGAGCCGGGATGGGCAGGGCTCATGGGAAAGTCACTTTTAATGGTTTATTGCCAATGTTACAAAGGTTGACACATGGTCAGACAGGCGGAACCACACCGGAGTTGTAAAAACACCAACAAGTCTAGGGTTTTAGTTTATTTAAAAAAAAAAAAAAAAAAAAGAATCAAACAAAGTTTGCCTTGGCCAAGCTGACTGCACGTCCCCGGGGATGTCTGGGGCCTGAGCCGGTGTTGCCACAGCCCCTGGGTGAGCTGGGCTTTGGGTTGGCAGTGAGATGGGCTGCGGGGTCCCGGGGTATTCCTCATGGCCAGCCTGGGCTGGGGCAGTGCATGGTGGTCCTCCCGAATCCCCAGGGCCCCAGCTGTCCCACGTGGCACCAGCCTTGCCCCCCTCCTCTCCCCACTTAGGGCAGACCCCTGTCCCTACCACAGCAGTGGTGGCAAGAAAGGTGGAAAACGCCCCTCTCCATCAGTGCTGAGGACTGGCAGCACCAGCAGCTCCCACTGAGTGGGCGCCTGGGGAGCCAGCTGCGTCGTCACCCACCCCGCTCGGGGGGCTGCTTGCCCTGCTTCGAAATAAACCCCTTAAGATGCTGATCATCTCCACTGGCATCGTCTCTCTGGGGTCAGTTCAGGCCCAGCCGGGTGCATGCCACCACTGTCCCACCACCCTCTGCCCTGTCCCTCCCTGGGGCCGCGGGAGCCCGCCTGGCCAGGGTATGGTGGAGAAGACCAAAAACGAAGTTTGTGCTTTGTATACAAGACCCTGCCTACATCGAGGGGCTGGGGAGGAGGTTGCTGTGCTCTCCTCATGGCCAAGGCTACTCAAACCCCTCAGCCCCTTGTCCCCCTGGCAAGCTACGGATGTGCACACACACGTGCACACACACACACACACGCACACAAGCGTGCATGGGAAGGAGGAGTCCCCAGGGGGCTGGGGGAACAAGAGGAGAAGGAGGACAAGGTGGCCGTCTCCCCAAAACCACGTCAGCACCGAGCCAAGAAAAGTGCATTACCGGCCCAGCGGCAGCAGGGAGCACAGAGGTGCCAAGTGCACCCCTGCCCCACACCCAGGCGCAGCCCCCGGGCGCAACGCCGAGCGCTCCCAGTGCCCTGCCAGCAGCCGTTTGCCCCTTAAAACTGCATTTTTTCTTTCTGTAAGCCACTTGCCTCCCCGTGGCACTGCTGACCTGAGATCTTTTGATGGAGGGACGTGGCTCAGGCGGGTGCCAAGAGCTGCCAGCCATGGTGATGGGTCTCAGACACCCAGTCCTCGCACAGTGATACGCTGCCCCATGGCATGCCCCACTGCTGCCATGCTGCGGGCAGCAGGACCAAGCGGGGTGCCCATCTTGCTGGATCGGGGTTCAGGAGGACAAGCCAAGCCCTGCCAACTTCCCCTTGGCCCCCTCCTGCTCTCAGCATCTGCTTCGGCCCGGGGCAGCAGGGTGGCCGGGGTGTGGGACTAGTTCCCCTGCTCCCCATGGCCTCGAGGGCAAGGAAGGGGACATGGGGCTTGGCACTGCCCCCGGAGCTGGGGGGTGGCAGGGGAGGGCTCTGCTTCCCCCATGCCCCTCGACAGACACTTACAAACACACACAGAGAAAGGAAACCATAACCTTATAAAAGACACCGAACGCAAACGCCTGCATGTTTGGGGGCAGCCCCGGCCCCGTCACCCCCTCGGCTCCCCCCGCAAGCAGCCCGGGCAGGCTTGCTCAGTGGGGCCAAGTGGCCGGCAGCCCCCCCTGGGCGCCTAGGAGCCGATGATCTGCCCAGACCATGTCTCGTGCTTCGTGTGGGGCGCCAGGTTGGTGAGGACCACCTCCACCGCCTGGAACTTCTGGTTCTTGGGAGGGATGGGGCAGACCTTGTACGTCACCTCGTCCCCCTCCACCGGGACGTACTCCCCCTCGATGCTGTGGGAGAGGAGAGGAGGGGCGGTGGGGCTGGGGCCAAGAGCCAGACCCCCGCCCCAGACTACCCAGCATCAAGGAAGGCACCCAACCCACCAGCAGTGCCTTGGGAAAGAAAACCCACCAGTGAGGGGGGGTAGAGGACAGGCAGAGCCCCATCCCCACCCCATGGAGAGACATCCCCACCACTGCCCACAGGTGTCCAGCCCCATGCTGATGGCACAGCTTTCCCAGTGTGTCCCGGCACCCTGTGACCCCCAGACTTACTCAGACACGTGGACGAAAATGTCCTCTGTGCCGTTCTCGGGGGTGATGAACCCGTGGCCCTGGGAGCGAGAGAACTGCTTGCAGACGCCCTTGAAGATGGGGCCAGCGGAGGCACGTGCCGTCCTGCAGGAGGAAAGGGACAGAGATGTCTCAGTGGCACTCACCCGGGGGGCAGCACAGGGAGAGGTTTGCTACAAAAACATGGTGTTCCCTGGGTGAGCGCATAGCACCCAACCCCAGCACCCCGGGGAGATGGGTGCACTGATGCCGGGCACCGCGATGGAGACGTGCACCAGGTGAAAAAGGCTCTGCAGGTGCTGCCGGTGACCGCAGTCCCCGTTTGGCTCAGCCGACAGTCCCAAGCCCGCCTGCCCCGTGCTGGGTACTTACGCCGAGTAGGTCCTGGTCCTCTTGGTGGGGAGGGGGCTGGGCAGGTCCCGCAGCAGGAGGTTGCCCCGCTCCCAGATGCGGCTGCCCTCCCGCTGGAAGGGGAAGGTTGGCCACACTGGCGACTTGGGGGAGTGCAGGGGCGGCACCGCCGACGGGGCGCTGGGGTCTGACGACATGGTGGGGCCGGCGGGCTCCTCCGTTTTGGGGACAGGCGGGCTGGTGGCAGGAGAAAGGGTGCCCGGGCGCGCGGGTCTGCTGCCTGTGACCTGGGGTGCAAAGAGGGGGGTGGTTACAGGGCCCCCGGGAGGCACTTCTGGCGAGGGCAGTTTGCTGTCAGGAATTGCCCCCTCTGCTCCCAGCCCCACATCTGTGGGGGGGCAGGCAGCATGCCTCTAGCCTTCAGTACTGGAAGCAACCCCCAGTGCTGGGAATTGCCCTGGGAACCCCGTCCCAGCTTGGAGCAACCCGGGATGTTCCAGCAAATCAATCTCAAGGGAAGGAAAGAGCCTGGCTTGTGGCTTTGTCTTTCATTTTCTAGGCTAATCCCACATATTAGAGATGAAGTCACTAAAAAGCACGCCCTGGGAGAAGGAGCAGCTGAGTATGGGCTGCCAGGGGCAGGGACCATTTGGGGAAGGATGCCTGCGCAGTGCCAGCATGCCCAGGCCCCCAACCCTGGCCTCTGAGATCTCCCCCCTAGCCTGAGATTTCTGCTAAAAGGGTGAAGGAAAAAGGCTGAGACAACAGGTAGGTCAAGGTCAGGGGTCAGAGGTCTCCCCACCTCTGGAGCTATAGGATTTAGGATCCAACCTCAGCCCCAGCCAACAGCTTGCTGCCCACCCAGGCACAACCCTATGGGGAAGGGACACCGGGACACTACTGCAGGGCCACTGTCAGCACACACGCCCCTTGGGCACCTCGGACAAGCCACAACACAAGCACAACCTCCTGCTGCTGCGGTCATCAGGCTCCATTTTTTGGCTGGCATCATGAGGTTTGCAACAGAAGAGCAGGAGAACAAGCGTGGGCATGGCTTGCCTCGCCAAACCACCCCGAACATGAAACTGGGGGGGGGGGGATTGTGCATTTTTAAGCCTCCCGGTGAGATGCTCTGGTGCGTGATCAGCACTGCAGCTGCTTGCTCAGAAAGCCTTTGCTCTGCTGATTTCTCTTCCCATCAGTCACTGCAGCTCATGCTGGGTGCCTCTGTTTCAGGGTGCCCCATGCCAGCAGCTGCTTGGGGGCACCATTCTTTGGGGCGCTGGGCGGGGGCTCACCCATCTCCATCACCCTCAGGCTCAGGGTTTTCCCCATCGCCCAGAGCTGAGGAACCCAACATCCCGTGAAGTTATCATCCCTTTCCCTGCCACCCCCTTCAGCGCTTCCTGCCCTGCTGGGGCATGTGGCATCTTTTGGGACGACACCTGCACCCACCGGGAAACCCAGAGAATATTTAATTTGGTTTCTGACTCATTTGCAGCCCCTTGAGATGCGGAGGCCCTGGGGGGACATGCAAAAGGGGGTCACCTCCGCTCTGAAATTAGCAGGTACCAAGGACATGGGAAAAGGTTTCTAGAGCAGCTGAAGCTTCAGGGGGGGACCTGGTGACTCTTGTTCCCCTTGCCCACCTCCGCTTGCGTCCCCTTGCCAGGGGGTCTGCCTGCTACCGGGTCCCGAATGCTGCCAGCCCAGCTTTGGTGCCCATCCACGCCTCAGCTACTGCCCTAACAGCTGCCTCCTCTCAGCCCTGCAAGAGCTTCACCCTGAGGTCCAGGTGGCAGAGGCCAAACTGGAGTCCCAGCTACAGTCCTGCCCCAAGGCCAAAGCCACCACTTTCCTCCTGCCCTTCAAGATGACTTCCAGCCGCGGCCACAAACCCCTCCAAAACGCCTCTTCCCTCACTGGCTTCCCATCCACCCCCGCACCAAACCCTTCATGCGCTTCAGCATCTCCCCTCCGCCATGAAGCAACTGGGGCCCGCGCACCTGCCTTCTGCTCCATGGCCCACCCTGCACCGGGGCTGCTTGGCTCCCGGTCCGCCGGGCTCAGCATCTCCTACCTCCATGCCCAGGTTCAGCATCTCCTTCCCCCATGCCCTGGCTCAGGCTCACCATCTCCTTCCTCCAGGCCCAAGGAGCTCGGAGAGGCTCAGGAAGCACCCAAGCGAGACACCCAAAACCTGGGGCAGCCACCCAGCAGCTTCTCTGCTCCTATGGGTGCCCTCCATCCCACCGCCCTGCCTGCACTGGCGAGCAGCCTGGCCACTTTTGGGCAGCAAAAAGCACTGTGGTCCCCAAGCGTTGCTGCAGGATCCGGCGCCCTCCCACGAGGTGTCAGGGCTGGACAAGCAGGACAATTTGGGGGAAGCAGCCCTTGGTTCTCTGCCACGTTGTGGAGCCGCCACTATGAAAATGGCTTCACCATGACGCGCCTCCTCTGTGCGCGCTTTTGCTGAGGAGGCCTTTCAGTTCCCCCACCAGATTAGGGACAATGGAGGGTATTTAACCTGAATAACGATGCTTGGAGCAAACTATTAGTATGCTGAGGGCATTGGTTGGCGTCAGGAGAAAGAGCTTCCTCCGGCGGGTCCACAAGGGGCTGGAAAAAGCAGCAGAAGAGGCAAAAGAAAACTAAGCGAAGAGGAAGGGGCGTGCAAGAGGGGGAGCCTTGCAGGGACAAAATGGTGCGGGCAGATGAAGTGGGAACTGAGAGTGGGTTTTCCTCAGGTTCGCTTGTGGGACCAGCCCGGGCTGGGGTGCCCCAGAAGGCTCCCCAGTTTGGGGAACAAGTGGTGGTAGGGAGCAGGAGCATGCTGGGCATCGCTGGGGGAGAGGGGGCAGACAGCCCGCTCCTGAGGCCCAAGGGCAGCAGCGGACGGTGTCCTCCCGGGGCTGCCGTTTGCCCCCACGAGCTGAGCTTGCCCCAGGCGGGAGAACAAGCCAGGCGTGATAGCCCACAGGCACTTTGGGGGGTTCTGGCTGGCCCATGGGGATGTGGGGGAGAGCCCTGGCGTAGGGTGGCAGCTCACCAGGATGAGCACGGGGACTGGGCACAGCGAGGCTGTGGGATCCCCGTCCTCGGTAGTTTGCAACCCCCCCCGGGCATGTCCCTGAGCAGCCTGCTCGCAGGCACTGCACCTAACTCCTGCTTGCAGCGGGGGCTGCAGCAGAGACCCCCATCCTGCAGCAGTGCCAAGGCTGGCTCCCACAGCCAGCAGCACTCCGCCCCTCTCCAGCACCCAGCTCGAGCACCCCAAATTTCTGGGTCAGCCTTGTGGCCCCAGCGGCTGAATGCCTGGCTTTGACGGTGCCAGTGAAGCTGAGGCTCAGAGGGAGCCTTGGCACCATGGGGGGCTCCGGGCCGTTATCCTGCCTCCCACCTCATTTAAATCCCCACAGCAAACAAAGGGACTGAGGAAATTAAACTCACAGCAAAAGCAGGCTGAGAAAAGAGGGGAGACGCCAGCACGTCCTCGCTGGTGTCTCCTCCCCTCCCAGCCCAGACAGAGAGCAGGGAAAGCCTCTCCTGTCCTTCTCCATCCCTGTGCTCCACCCCACCATCCTCTCCCCAGCCCTTTCTCCAACGCTGCAGCCCCAGCAGGCGACAAGGAGGGGGCACGTGGGGCACGGGAGGCATTTTCCCCCTCTCCTTCATCACCGGCAGTCATGCTAACCTCCATGAGGGCAGAGAGCATCTCTCCCCACCCCAGGTCTCTCCCAGCCTGGCAGACACCACCCACACCACCGTGTCCACCCCACACACGTTATGCAGTGCACGGACGAAATCCAGGTCACTTGAGGAGGCAAGCAGAGGCTGCAGCAGCCCAGCTCTGCCACGGGGCACGGGAAACCTTTCCAGCACAACCCCCCCCTCCACCTCGCTCCTCCCTGTCTCCCCTCGGTGGCTTTGCTCAGAGGGTCCCCCGGAGTGACAATCCTCCAAGCCAAGGACATGCGCAAGCAGCACACAGCCCCTGGAAGGATGTTCTTTGTAAAAAACTCCCCCCACTCTGTCCGTCGTCTTCCCTCTCCGAAGAAACCATCTCGGAGCAAAACCCCAGAGCCCTCTGGTGACAGGGTTTCCTTTCGCAGCAGCAGCCAGCTCTGCTTTTATAATTTTTGGAGGGCAGGCTTCCGAGCTGAGCTGACAGTCAGTTGGGAGCGCTCGCAGGCGAGCGCAGGAAACCCAGGCCAATTAAGGCAGACAGGCGGTAGACACATCAGCTTTTATCTCAAGATCCAAGTACCCCATTCATCACCAGCGACTGAAAGGTCTGCGGTTTATCAAATAAAATCACTGTCTCTCTCCCTCTCTTTAAAGCCGAACACGTTGACTTGGGTGCTGGCAGTGACCTTGTTTAACTAAATAGCCTTTCAAGGTCCCCCAGAAGGGGGGAAGGAGCCTTTTGAAGAGGCACCAGCCTCTGTCTGCCACTCCCCGTTCATTAGTGGCAGCGAAGAAAAACCCCTCACGCGTCCCCTCGGCCGGGCGGGGGAATACATATTTAATTGGCTTAATCGCCTTCGGCGAGTCGGCCCTCCCGCACGGCGCCTCTTTGTGCTCCATTCCATCCACCGGAACCCCTGGGCTGCCCAGGACAGACGGATGGATGGACAGGCGGCCGCTCCGCCGGCGGCCATCACACTCCGGCTCTGGACGTGACCCTTCGGCTGAATGGTGTCGCCTTTATGGGTCGTCACCTTTCATGCCGCCGTGTCCCTTTGCAAATCACCATCTCGTGTGCTGTCTGCCACCACGCTCGGCTCCCCCAAGCGCCGCCGCTCCCCCCGCCCCAGCCCAGGAGCTGGAGGTTATTTTCCCTCTGCTGCCTTTTCCAGCGAGCTTCCACACAGGCTCTTCCCCGCCACTCGCCACCACCTTTCCTCCACCCCTCGCAACGGCCAGTGGCCCCAGTTTAGGAGTTAGGTTTACCTCCCTGCTCCTTCCATCTCAGTAGCAAAAAGGTCTCTGTATGTCAAAAAGACCCCCCATCTCCGCAGCCAGCTGCCGGCAGCCATCTCCTCACCCCATGGAGCAGGGAAAGCGATGTTCTGGCCCGCCGCCATCCTCGGGGAGGCTCATGCCCCCCCAGACCCAGCCTGTCTAGACACGGGCTGAAACAGAGAAGAGCTACACCCCTCCAGACGCGGGAGCGCGTCCCCAGAGCTCGATGCAAAAACAAAAATCCCATTTTTCAGCTGCTTGGCACATTCATGCGCCAAGGGACCCACTGACACCACGGTGGCCAGCCGAGATCCGGAATCGGCATCTCCTGAGGGGGACCGCCGTGAAGGGCAGGAACCAGCTGGGGAACCGGGATGGCTCCAGGCAGGGGTTACCACAAGCAGGGCCACCGCAGCGCTCGCCAGGCTACATTTCTCCATCCTCCCTTCCTTGGAGGAGGCTCACAGCCTCGGCGTCTGGCAGGTTTTTATAAATGCTGTCTCTGTCCGATGCTAATGAAAGCCTCTCAGCTCCCTCCCGCCCCCCCCGCTTCCCTTTTTTGGTTACCAGATCATGCTGTTAAGAATTAAAAACCAAGCAAAGCAATTTCCTTGCCTACCCTGCATGTTAAAAACCCCTTTGCTGAGACAAATTACGATAGGAAAAATGAACTAGGTGGTTTTTGGGGAATACACACTGACAGCATCCCCTCCCCAGCTAAGCCAATCACGCTCACAACTCCAGGGATCTTTGCTGAGATAAAGTCTCGCCTACGATACAGCCCGCTTAGCGCTAAAATACGAATGTCACCTTTATGGATCGATTATAAAAAGCTCCCTTAGTCAGTGCTGGGCTGCCCAGTTCTCGGGGAGGCCGGGGGGAGAGCAAGCAGGCTGCCAGATGCAAAGGGGAAGCAAAGGGGGAAGCCATCATGGAGGCTTGATTTACCTTTTAAGCATTTATGCAGAATCATCACTCCCAAACACCAAGTTTGTGGGATTTGGTTGTTTTGTTGTATTTGGGTTTTGTTTTTGGGTTTGTTTTTTTTTTATCAGAACAGTGTCTGTTCAAAGACCTGGCACAAATGTCCTCATCTGTGTCCTTCCTTCCTCCTTTGTGGATCTAACTTGCCGTCTGCAGGAATGAATACTGCAGCCAGTCCCAAACAAACCCCAATTCAAGCCCCCATCATTATTGGCCCGGTTTAATAAGACAGATTTTTTATAAATCGCCTCCCCCTGCCCCGGCAATCTGTGAGCTGGGTCCCAGCCGACCTCAGCCCTCCGTGGCAAAGCCCCGGCTATTTGCCCCCCAGCCAAAGCAGACATGCAATGCCGCTGCCACCACCCCCAGAGGAGTTATTATTCCTGAGGCTGGCGGGGAATAACCAAACCAGAGGAGGGAAGTCACGCTTCACCCTCGCACCTCTCCGCCACCAAAAAGGAAAAAGCAGGTTTGATGATAGAAAAAGGCGGTGCGCTGAGTTTAAGCTCCAGATACAATAGCCCAGGCGAGCTGGATGGCCATTGTGCCTCCCCTTACCTCCTTAGCAGCGACGGGCTCCCTGGAGCTGCGCTCTGCAAAGCATCGGTGCTCGGCGGGGCCAAACGCTCCTCCGCTACCTTGTGAGGAGCAGCGGTCTCGCCTGCAGCCCAGCTCTGGGGGGCTTTCTCCGGCTGCCTGCCTGCCAGCTGCCTGCTGATGGATCTGCGGTATCTGATGTGTGTATGATGTGCGCCTCGCACACACACACGCATCCGCACGCCTTCCCCTGACGTCAGGGCCAGGCCAGGGGGAGCGGGCAGGTGGGAGGGATCAGCCTGGTCATTTCTGAGCTAGGCTTAAAGGAGCAAGTCAGTATGGGGGGCCGGAGGGGATGAGGGTCGGCCCCAGGGGGCTGCATCGCTCTGGTTACACAGTGACGCGCATTGCTGGCACGGCAGATGCAACGGGGGCAGCCTCCGGGGGGGGACGGGGGGAGGCACCGGCCAGGAGGCCAGGTCTGGACCAGGAGGGGTCCCCTGTGAGGCCAAACCTTCCCATCACCCCAAGTCCTGCTGGTGCCGCTGCAGCAGTTCTCCCTGCCTGCCCAAGCCTGCAGCCCCCCCGGCACCACGGGTGCCACGGTCACCCCCAGCACAGCAGGGGAGCATGAGGGGCACGTGCCACAAATCCACCCTACCACCCCGCTCCCCTGCTCTGGGCTCGCAGCCATCACAAACCCAGGTGCTTTCTAAGTTTCTCATGTGCAGTGCACTATGCCACCTCCCCGACCCCAAAAGATCTTTTCTTTCTGTTTTCCCCTGTGCCGGCGTGACCATGCTCAGGAGAGCCGTCTCCGCAGGCAGAGACAACGTCATAAATCGGCCCGAGACTCCCTCTTGGGGGTGCAGGGCGATGCGATGAGGACAGGAATCAATCGTTTGCTGCCTCCGCTGGGGAATAGGGCGAGGAGTAATGGGGTTTAAATTGCAAGGAGCAAGACTGATCCTAGACATTAGGAAACTCTTTCTAACAGAACAGACAGTTAATTACTCAAGTAGATTGCCTGGGGAAGCACCGGAGTCTCCATCACTGGAGGTTTTTAAGAACAGGCTGGGTAGGCATTCTTTGGGGCGAATTGGGCTCATTTTGGAGCAGAAGGGTAGACCACACCAGCACCTTAGCAGGCAGGTCCCCTGGAATATCCTGGAATAAAATTTTCAAGAACCCTGAACAACCATGGTGCAACGTCAGTGCTGCAGGGAGCTGTCACAGGCATCTTGTGACGGGGGGTGGTCGTGGGTTCCTTTTGGTTTCTTAAAAATGACTCTTGCCTTGAGTTATTCTAAGTAGCTGAACGTGATGGTGCCAATCGGACCTGTTCCACCAATGACCGGGGCTGTGGGGTGGCATACAAGTTGTGTGGGAAGCCACAAGGCATGGCGCAGAGTCAGGAGACAGGGTCACGACTGCTCCACCTGGCTGCATCCATCCATCCAGGTGGCTGGGTGTTGATCCATGGCTGTCCCAGGAGCTTTGGCAGAGGGAACGGATCACAAAGTAATTGTGTCTCTCCTGTCAATGAACTACAGTGCAGAAAAAGGCTCCGTAAACAGAAAAGACCAGCCCATGGCAAGACCACCAAGAAGCACTGAAACCCCAAGTACCAATGGGCTCTGCCATTGCCCTTCACACTCTGCTTGTGGCTTTTCAAGCAGTTGTCCGTGACAAAACCCCCTACAGACACCACAAGGCTCATCTCCCTAGTCTACCCATCAAAACCTTGCAAAAGAAGGGGAGGAGAAACCCAGCCAGCTCTCAGTCTCCACTCTGAGTTTCTCCTGAGGTGGCCCATCCTCTCCTGGGGGACACCTCTACACATCCAGACCAGGAGGATCATGAGCTGGAAACAGCTGGAGGCCAGAACAGTGCTGAGGACGTATGGTACAGGCATGCCCTTTTCTTCCCCAAGGCATTCGTTTAACATTTGTATATTGAATATCATAAATACCTCTACTTCCCCACCTGATCTGTGGTACATCAGGGTTAGCCGTGTGCCCAGCTGAGGTTAAACAACATAAACTGCATAGAGGAGGCGAGCGTCAGAACCTGACTCTCCCACATAGTCACTAAAGGCTCTTGATGGAAAAGGCACGGGGAACTTGAAGTACATTTGACTGGAAGATGGCTCTGGGCATGCGCTGCAGCAGAGGAGGCAGAGTCTGAAGCATGCAAAAATGATAAAAGGAGAAGAGGGGAAGCTTTGATCAAACAGAGAGTGGGAGTGGGGGTGCCAGAGATGCCTGCAGAGATGGAAGCAAAGGCAGGAGCATGGAAGACTTTGTACGTGAGAAGATACATAATTCCTTTGGCATCAATCAAAGGAGGGCCAAAACAGCCTAGATGCAAATTACCACTCGCCTCCTCCCATGTCCCTGAGCCAGTTTTCTGCAACAGCCATGGGGATGTGGGGGCAGAGGAGATCTTAAACAAAATAATTTGGGGGTTCTTTTAATTTTCCTCCCAGTTTCTGAGCCTTCAGGTATCTTCAAATAGTATTTTCCAGTTTTCCTGTATAATCGTGAGAATGAGAAATGTCTGGGATTTTCTCTGAGTGACAGAAAGACCCTTGTGCAATCCCTGGGTTCCAGCAGCTGAGGCTTCAAAAAAGCCAGCAACCAATAACCATGCTCCCAAATGTCGGAAAAGACCTAATACTGCTGAGAGAGACTCTAGAGACTTTTTGGTTACGTCTGAAAAGGTGCGTACAGGCGCTGCGGATTTGTGGGTATTCATTGTGTCAGTACTACTGGGGCAAAAAGAGACGACTCAGCAAGACGAGGCTGTTCACACAATCTCCATCAAGAGATACCTTAGCTGTTAAATATAGCGTAACTCTGAGCGCTATCAAGAGCCCAGTTGAGACAACACCCATGTTTTACAGGGCAAAGTTTGGCTTTCATTTGTATTTTTACATTAGAGACCGTTCTTGTGAAATACATAATTCCTTCAGAGAGAAAACCGAGGTGGTAACAGAGCAACATCTGGCATGTGTACGAAGGCCCAGGCACACACCGCTTGGGACCAGGGGGGTTACCTGCAGAGCGTGAGACTGGAAATCATTTCCCACAGGCTGTGATGTTACTGGTGGAGGCTGAGAAATTGCTGGTCAGACTCAGCTCACCACCAAACAGTGGTGTTTGTAGCCTGGTATCTAAGCTCATCCGACACTGCTTTCCCTCCACACGTTTCAATTCAGTTCCCCCCAGAGTAGGATCAAAGTCCCTGCAAGTTTCACCAAAATACGTAGCTGCGTAGAGAAGAGGAATCCTGTCATTCTTACTGAGGAACAGCCTGCAGCATTCAACCCTTATTGGCGACCACAGAGCTGATATAGGGGAGAGAGATTCTGCATGTCCCTACCCTAGAAGAGCTTGCTTGGTTGCCTGCACTTTACAAGACACCGAAGACCCAACTGTAAGACACAAGCCAGTATGAAGTGAGGCCTCGCAGAGCTGCTGCTCACACAGCTGGTTTTGAGAGGCTGTGAATCGGGCTGAAGGGAGATGTATCTGCTTCGTATTGGGCATCCAACAGCCCCTGATGGGGCACAGCTATTGGAAGCATGAAAAATGTTAGCTTGGGGATGGGCTAGAAATGGAAGAGTGATACGACTCTGTCCAAATCCACTTCTCTCCACCTCCCATGTTCTCCCAGGTATTCAGCCTACTATTCCCCTGAACCCCTGCCCCTATTTAACCTTACAGTTCTTATGTACGAAAGCATCCAGTCATCACCTCACCAATATCAACAGTGTCTAACTTCTGCCTCCTCGTGCGATACCAAGGCTATTTCTTCCCCCGCCATCAGAAGAGGGACAGGGTCAGGAACCATTCTCTCTTCTGCAAAAGTAGCTACAGATACCCACAAAGCCTGCGCTCCACCTAAAGGTCAAACCTCTCGCTGCCAGACCTGCATGAGGCCAGGACAGAACAGCAAGGGATGTGGCACATGTGCCAGCAAAACTGTGCCGCGCCGAGATTAGCGCAGCCACGACAGTAGAGCAGGAGAAAGGAGCCTTTGTAAGGCTCCCTGAAGTAGGACGACAAGAACAAGAAACGCTGGGGATTTGGGTTGAGGTGTTCTGACAGAGCGGTATCTGCTGCGTTGGCAGAAGAGCTCCTTGCTGAGACGGTAGATGCTGCTCCAAGAAAAATGCTGCTCTTCTCAGATGACAGGGGAAAACTTATACCTGGGCCCCCCATTTAATACAGACACACCAAACGTGTGCAGACCAGCCATGTTTATATATAAAAAAAAAACCCCAAAAACCAAACAAAAACCAACCCAACAGATCCTGGTGAAACAGGAGTAATTGCAAAGAGATCAGACAACTCCTTGGCCAAGACAGGTATCTCGTTAATGAGGCCTAGCCACCGTATTTGCAACCTCATTTTCCCCTTTCCTGCTCCAAGACAGCTTGATGTTCAATGATTTCTTTTCTAAAACACTCATTACTGTCCCGCTACGTGCTGTAGGGGGGCGTGGGGGATGACACACTTAGCCTTTGCATCAAAGCCATTATGCTGACACTGCAGTTTTGACTGTCAGCCAGAGATGTTTGGTTTTCCTGGTGAATCTTTTTTTAAACACACTTCAAACAACCTCCTTTCGTTTTTCCCAACAAATTTCAGACATGAGGACACCCCCCCCGTTTTCTACCATCCCTCATGCTGCTTACCTCGCTGTAGAACACACCAAGGCCTGCAAAATCACACCATGGGGATTTTTTCTTTTGTAATTGACACTCAGAATATATTATTCCAGCTCTATATACATGATGCCAACTTGTACCTGATAGTAACCTCGACCTAAGTATTGGGCAGTCACCATCTTGCCAGAACACCTTCCAGGTGCAAGGGGGGCTATAAACCCACCCCGTTTTGCTGTATATGTAGGCAAACAGCTGAGGTATCGGCTCTCAGAGGGATGCAAACTTTGATCTCCGTTGCCCTGTCGCGATTGAAGCTTACGAAAAGGAGAAGCGAAATGACAAGTTACTGCAACTGTGGGTTATTCCAGGTGAAACACTAGGTGCGGCACGGCAATCGCTGCGCGGGGGTCGGCCCGGGGTGACACCCGAGGCGGGGAAGGACGGGTCTGTCCGCGTTGCTGAGGGCCCTTCTACGTTTCTACAGACCAAAACCACCCCCCTCACGGGGACCACCAGAAACCACAGCAGCCCCCGCCTAGACGGTCCCGGGTCCCGGTTCCGGCCCCGCACCGGCAACGCGAGTAACGGGCCGGGGCCCCGCCCCCCACTGAGGAGGGACAAAATGGCCGCCGCGGGGCGGGGCGGGCCCCCCGCCAGGGCGATTGGCAAGGCAACCGGGGCCGTGGCAGGTGGGTGAGGGAGCGGTTGCAGCCCCGCCGGGCCGGGCGGGCTGCCCCCCTGCCGGCTGCCCGCTGGCGGCCCCGCTCCTCCGAGCTCCTGGCTGCCGAGCGGTGCGGCTCTTGGTGCCCCTACACGGGCGGCTGCCTGGCCGCCCACATCCAACAGCGGTTGCGTGGCCGCCTTCAACCCCCTCCCCCCCGCCGGCCGCCTTCAACCCGCCCCGCACACAGGCGCTATCCCCCCTGGGATAGCCAAGGTGCTGCCCCTCTCAGCCCCGTGCAAGGCGCTGGGGTGGCTTCCCAGGCCCGCCGCCCATCAGCTGTTGGGGGTCGCAGTTGCCCCTGCAGTGCTCCCTGAGGAGCTTGGTGTCTTTTCTCTCTCTCTCTCTCTCCTTAGAGGTGCTCCCTGCCACCATGTTTGTCCTGGTAGAGATGACTGACACAGTAAGAATTCCTCCCTGGCAGTTTGAAAGGAAACTGAATGAATCCATTGCAGAAGAGCTAAACAAGAAATTGGCCAATAAGGTAAAGCGTGGGTCATGTATAGGATGATGCAGGCATCATAACGTCCCTGAGCGTTTCTTCCTTTTATGTGTTCCTAGTGGGATGTGTGGGTGAGGTATCAGAATAGTTTAGATGTGAAGGCTATCCCCAGAGACTGCAGTATCAGAGGCTGTAAACAAAGAGGCAGCCATGTGTCATCTCAAAGGGGTCCTTTTTTCTAATGGCTAATGCTGTAATGGGACGGTACTGAGGTGCCAGATGGGGCAGAGAAGCATGGAAGAGAAATGAGAGTAACTGCTGGTTTGTGTGTAGAGTAGCAGTCCAAAATGCAGTCTGAAAAACAGATGCAAACTAATCCATCCAGTGGGGGAATTTTAAAAGAGACAATGTAAACAAATATAGAACAATGATACTGGAAGAGAAACAAAGATGTTAATACCTGACTTGGTCTGTGCTTAGTACTTGAAATACAGTGTGGCAGTAAGAAGTTGGTCCTTGATGCAGGATATAAGAAAAGTGTTATGTCATAGGCCAGGAGGTCACAGTTTCCCAGTTTCCCCACACCCTGGGACTGTGATTAGCATTTGGCTTTCAGCACAAGGCAGGTACAAAACTCAAAATGCAGCTTGTGAATGGAGCTCAAAAGAGCAACCTGGAGTGATCGAGGGTTGTGAACAGCTTATTATACAGACATAAAACCCTTCCCTCATCCACTGATGACTAGTAGGTGCCTCAGATTTTATAGGCTGTGAAGCAGTCTCAGAAGTGGCAGAGAAACCAAGAGTTCTCCTTGTCTCCTCAGAGCTAATATAGTGTAAGACAAAGGCAAGCATAGAGGCTTTTGAGAGTGTAACTCGAGTGAAAAGTACGTTTAGCCTTTGGACAAGCTGTGGGGCTGGTGAATGATGTCTGTGGGCAACTGTTTACTACCTTGGCAGGTCAAGTGCTCTCATGGCTGACAGTTACCCCAAGGGTTCCTGTTTGTAGCAGCACTCTTTGCAGTGGCAATGAAAACATCCTTCCCTAACACTTGAATAAGTTAGGGGTTCCCCCTACAATGCAGTATGGTTTAGGACTGCTGCAGGAGTGTACCAAAACAGCCTCCCTTCCATCTTGCCTCTCTTCTGCTGCCTTCTTTTGAAAAGGGATGCACAGAGTATAAGTCTGATGGTTTCCTTGATTTAACCTGGTGTGTTGCTTGATTTATTGCTTTTGAATTATTTTTTTCTTTGAGCAGGTTGTATACAATGTTGGCCTCTGCATCTGTCTGTATGATATCACAAAGCTGGAAGATTCATACATATTCCCTGGAGATGGTGCGTCACATACCAAAGGTATATTCTTGTCCTCAGTTATATAGTTTTGCAGAATGTTAGTGATCTGGGAATGTAAATTAAGTTCAATTGTTAGGGAAAGTAACTTTAAAGGAACTTACTGGAGTTTATAGCCATAACTCTGTGTCTGTTAGGAGGGCAAGAGGAACATGGCAAAAGTCTCTTTTCCTTTGCATTTTTTGGGGTATAAATACAGCTTTAAATAGCCAGTCCTGTTTGCCTTCTCCAGCAGTCCATCTCTGTTCTACAATTAGAGCCATAAGTGTGGGGTGAGGAAGGGGTTAATTTAATGTAAAATGATTGCAAATCTGCATGTAGAAAACAAGATGTATTAATTATTCTGTGTTTCTCTAGTGTTTTTTCTTTTTGAAGCTTATTTTCCCTAGCTAGAATGTTGAAACATGTTTCTAAATATAACACTTGCACAGCATTTGATGCTGTTTTCCTAGCTGGAAGTATTGCAACATTTTTGTCTGAGACTTAGACAGATCTGGTTCAGCATATATTTCTAGTGACTTTTTTTTTTAATAAGAAATGACTAATTTTTTTACTTTGACTTTTGGCAAATCTGTCTGAGTAAAAATTGGAAGTAAATGCATAAAAACAACTTTCATATATTTTTTAAGTTTAAATAAGTTTCTTTAAACTGGAAAGAGATGCAATTTTTTCCAGCTTCAATTTTCAACATAGAAGCGCAGCTTGAGCAAATGAAATGTTTCCTGTTAGAAGGGAACTGGACTGACTGTATGTGGCTCCCCTTATCTAAATTTTAACTCCAACAGAACTCCCTGCAAATAAAAGCTTCTCTAATACTGAAGGAGGGTGGCAGACTTTCCTATTTGCTTTAATCTCCAGTCAGCTTTGAATTATTCCTTGAACTGAAACAAGAGAATATATTCTCTCTGAGCTTGGGCAAAAACTCTTCTGCTTTCAGAATCTGGGGTAGTACTTTAATAAAACCTGCTGGTTTTAACTCTTAACTTAACTGGTCTGGTTATAACTCTTTCTCTAAGGTACTGTCTGATTTTCTGTAAAAGAGGAGCACAGGGTATGGACAGCTAAAACTACATTGAATTGTTTATAAGCATTGCTGGGCTAAGATTGTCTTAGTATTGCATTCCTATAATTTATAAATTATGTTAGAAACATCATTTTATCTAACCTGGATGAAAAATGCAGTTATGTTAGAGAATCTTATTTACTCTAATAATATTTAATAGCAAATATTTCATTTAAGAAAATACAGCATTGCTGACAAAGGTAGAAGGAGTAGAAGTATTACGAGACAGTATGATTTCAACTGATATTCTTGGCCGTGAAGCATTGTGCATGAATGCTCACATCATAACTAAAGCAGAGGTTCCGTTCCATGTTCTTTATTTATAGAACTTAAACTCTTGCATGCGTAAAGAGCAGAGAACGGGAGGCTGCTGAAAAACCACTGTCATAATTCATACAAAAGAGTTAGGAATCAGAACTCCCATTCCCATTTTTTTATCTAATCAATGCCTGTACGGAAATTGTAACAGAAACTGGGTAAGCATTTTAGAAGGCAGATAGGATGTGGGATTTTGTTTTAATGGCTGCCACCCTGTGGAAATAGTTCAGTAACATGGACATAACATTAATGGTCTGTTTTCTTTTAAGTGCATTTCCGCTATGTGGTCTTCCATCCCTTCCTGGATGAGATTCTGATTGGACGGATTAAAAGCTGCAGTCAGGATGGTGTTCACGGTAAACCGCAGCTTCTAATGTTAGGGACACACAAGCTGCAGAGCTCTTGGGTCTGTTGAGGTACTATAATTTTGGGTGGTGTAGTGCTGGCTGTAGGCTGGTTAAAGATTATTGCTGGCCTCTAGCGCTGCTCTGACCTGAGGGTGGTTGGTAGTTTGAGCCTGGCAGCTTCCCCTGCCCTTGATGGCTTTGTCTGCACTCCCCTTTCCTTCTGTCATTCATGTGCATGCCCAAGAAGAGCAGGCAAGCCCATCTGGAGCGTCGACTGGATTCATTTTCTTGCTTCAGTTAACAGAACTCGTGTTTTTTCAAAGTGGTAGTATCGGCTCATGTTGGTCTGATACATCTTCCCTCTAGTTCTGTGCAAATTCGTGATCGT
The DNA here is from genome assembly GCA_034008185.1 of Gorsachius magnificus. Lineage (NCBI taxonomy): Eukaryota > Metazoa > Chordata > Aves > Pelecaniformes > Ardeidae > Gorsachius > Gorsachius magnificus. Next base: position 162,523,969 of record CM067081.1, on the reverse strand, counting down.
TTCCTGTACCTGAAAACATGGCAGGGAAGTGTTTTTCTGAGCACAAAGTGCTGTCAGATTCATGGAATACATAACTGATGAGCTGCTTTTCTTTCTTGTAGGAGTCTTCCATGCAAGTGAGTTCCTCTGCTCAGTTGTTAAGTTAGAACAAGATTATCTTGGCTGTATTTGGTGCTGCATTTGGGCATGTCCACTCTCTGATAAAATCCAACATCGTGAAATCTCAAGGGGGAGGTGGGGGCTGTTCTAACTTTATACTGGTCTTTATTTAATGTGTTACATCAGAGATTTCTAAGCTCTTTTCTGTCACAGACCTCTATAGCATCTGACTCATTTCTTGGAACACTTTCATTTCCAGTCCTGCTCCAAACAGCCTTTTCCTTTCCCAGCGGGCATGAAGACTGTGCCCTCTGTTGCTGTGTGTACTTTCAGCTGGGTGGTTGCTTTGCTGCCAACTGAAATTGAGCGTTGTGGCTCAAAGAATAATTCCTGCATGATCTCAGATGTCCGTCCTGAAAGAGGAACGGGAATGAGTCTAGAAATGCATTTTAGGAATCGCTGCAGTACATCATTTGCAAAGAATCATTTCAGTCTTAATCAAGTTTTTTTCTCCGCAGTTTCTATTGGATTCTTTGATGATATTGTCATCCCACCGGAATCCCTGCAGCAGCCAGCTAAGTTGTATCCTTTGATCACCTTTGATAACTTTACTACTTCATTTCAAAAGATTGTGCAGTGCTGGCCCAACAGGCATTCACTACTGCAACAATGAAGGTGCTCGGTGGCAGAAGCTAAGCCGTTACATCAGGCCAGTCCCACAGACTGTTATCACAGCTAGACAGGCCTCACGCTTACTCGGTTTTGCAGGATCATTGTGCCCGCTGATAGAAATGAATGGCAATGGCCCCCGAACAGCCGCGTTGTAATCCCTGCCTCTAGTCTTGGCCACTGCTGAAGACAGAATGACAGTTTTACCACATCATGTAATGTCTAAATATGTGGTGTGTCTAATACGCTTACTTGTGGTAGGCGAGGTCTTGGGTTTGAGGGGTTTGGGGTTTTTGGTGTTTGCTCTGCCCAGCAGCATACACCTTGAAGCAGGAAAATCAGAAACAAGATGGGGGTCCTGGACTGTGCAGCTGATGACCTAGGACAGTGCATCACGGTTTAAGAAATAATTGTGAATAGGCTTTGAATTGAGTCTATTCCCCAAACTGTCAGTGATCTGTCAGGCCGAACGCTGATTGTTTCTATCCTTAACCCTTGGGGTGGCCAGCGATGAAGCAGAGCAGGTGTGGGTGTGGGAATATGAGACAGAAGAAGGGGCCCATGACCTTTACATGGACATTGGGGAGGAGATCCGCTTCCGAGTCGTGGATGAAACGTTTGTCGATACATCGCCGACAGGTCCGAGCTCTGCGGAGGCTTCCACTTCAAATGCTACAGAAGAAGTCCAGAAGAAAGAGGCACCCTACACTCTCGTGGTAACTGTGCAGAATTCATACAGCCTTGTGAACATTGTGGTTTGTTCTGTGTCTAAAATAGCATCCCTTTCCCAAGGAACCGATTGCTTTAAGCTGATTGGGAAGCAGAATCACAAAATGAAAGGAGAGGAAAAGGAGAGAAATGAGATTGTTCTTTTGGTCGCGCTGTGTTTGCTGTGTGTTTTCCTTGGAACACCTTGTGGTGGTTGGTGGTATCCCCCCGGGAGGTGGATTTAAAGCAGGCGGTGGGTGCAGGATCCACAGGTAGGAGCGAGCGTACAAGGAGTGCAGAGCGGGGAGAACCACACCAAGGCTTACACAGCAGCCAAACCGACTTTCCTATGCCATGTTTTGGCGTAAGACCCACCCGAGTACAGTGCGAGAGAAAGAGGGATCTAAACCAGTGAAAGCTGTGGTTTGTCACAGCTGGAGGATGTCAGGACGGTCAGGAGGTGGAATGGGCAAGTGCTTGATTTTTCAAGTGTTGACCAGGTTTAAAGGAGTCTGGGCAAGTGCTGGGCAGGCTCCGATAGAAAAAACGAGTACCTCATCTGTAACTCGAGGTGGTGGGGCAGAGGGATTAAATTTTTATGCATTTACTCCTGTATTCTCTATGGAGTTTACAACTGCACGCTCTCTTCTTTCTGTGAACAGGGATCCATCAGTGAGCCAGGCCTGGGCCTCCTGTCGTGGTGGACAAACAGTTAGCTGCAGTCAGAGCCTGCTCCGCAGAAAGTCTTTCCGGTGGATGCTTGGGGGATTATGGGGTCCTGCTGGCGCTCATTTCTCCTCTGAAGCTGAATGAGAGATTAGACCTGCCACTCTCTGTTTCCCCTTCAGCTTCCAACCTGCCAGAGCGAGACAGTCGCTTTCAAGAAATGTCTGCGCTGATCTATAGAAGTGAATTTACAGGCACAAAAAGCCTTGAGCGCAGCAGCAACAAACTCAGCTGGAGCTTTGGTCTCCTGCCCTGGAGGGAAAACTGGGGAGGTCTCTACTTGCCTGAATGAAGAAGGGAGTTGACTTCAGGGAGCGAAAGCAGGAGGGAACGCCTGTCAAGAAATGTTGCTTCCTTGGGCTGAGAGCTTGATCTCAGGGGGGTAGGAACCTGCCCTCCTTTTGACAAAAAATGGAGACGAAACATCAGAAGACTAAAGTTAATAGAGGTGTGGTACTCTGGAGACCTGGAAAACACTGCTCTGGGAGGGCAGGGGGGGACGGTGGTAATATTCTGCTAAGGATGGGTGCTTAACCCAGGGGTAAAGTCAGCCAAAGAGAACTGGAATGGCAGCAGTTTACCCCAAAATAGTGTAGGCTCTGTGGAGGTGACCACTGTGGAAGGCTACAGGCTGCTTATTGTGCTGAACAGCAATACTTTTTCAGGTGGGCTGTATTTATGTAGAATGAGTTAAACTTTGTGTGAGTTTGACTGAAAATACGTAATTATGAACTGAAAAGGGACCAAGGCTGCTTTGAGCAAGTTAAGTGGGGGTGTGTTAATACCAGAAATGGAAATAAATAGTAAAACAACCACACAGCCTGCCTTCTTGTATGATTTGTGGGGTAACTATTAGCTTCCTGCCTAGCAGGAAGAAAAAAGTTGCCTCCTGCAGTTTGGCTACTTGGATTTCAAGGCAGGCACTGTTGAGACCAACACTTTGCTCTGCTCTAACAGCCAATAACTGACAATTGCCATCACCCTCCCTGACAGCAGTGAAAGGAAAGGCGGGACACACACACACACAAAAGCATGAGTAAAAATCTATGCAGGGCCCGTTGCCAAGAGAGTGATGTTGCACGTAATTACAAAGCCAGCCACATTTGGCAGGAAGGGGCTATAATTCCCTGGGATAGTGGGTCTGCTTAACCTCCAACTGCAAAAACAAAGCCTGAGTCACCAGCGCCCTCCCTGCAGCATCGTCAGAACCCCTTAATTCTGAACTGTTATTCCTGGTGCATTGCCCTAATTAAAAGGGAGCCTAGAATTCTTCAGGCTCACATAGTAACTGAGGTCCATCTGCGCAGACAATACGCTTCCTGAATGGTGTCCGTAGAGCAGTAGTGCTCAGACATGCACTCATCTAGACACAGTGGAAGCAAACTGCAGAACACCTCCCAAGCTGTTTGTACAGGTAGAAATTCAGGTGAAGCAAAGAGCCTCAACAGCCCAAGAGGCTTCTGCATGAGCTGTTCCGGGGTAGTGCATAAAGGGAGAAAACATCTTGGCTACCCTTTAGTAGCTGTTGTGCTCATTTCACAGGGTCAGAGCTCCCAAGAGCAGAGCAAGGTGGTAGCTGTGTGGCTTTGAGATACTCCTCACCATCTCGCATCTCCAAGAAGTCCTTTCCCACCCTCCCGGCAACAGGGAAAAGGGAAGAGCAGGATTATGAATGTAACGACACGAGGCAGAAGAGATGGTCACATTCTTTATTTTCATTTTATTTCTTTAGCCATCAGTAAAGTGAATGGGCAGAAAACAACCAACTGAGCAGACAAACCCACCTTAGCTGGTTATTTCCAAATATAAATAACTGTGGGACAACCAAAATTGAGCCAAAATAGAAAAAGGGAGCTAGGGAATTTAAAAGACAAAAGTAAGCCTAGCGGCACTCCCTTTTCACAGTGCCAGTGAAAAGGAAGTACCGTAACAAAAAGGAAGCTATGGTTACATTTGATCAGACATTTATTCCAACAGTAGGCATGGAATTGCACTTTCATGAAAATGCCAAAGCTGAATCAAGTCCAGCGCACCTGGGGGCATTGTGCGCACTTAGCTGGATTTCTGCTGCAGCTCCTTCATTCTGTTCAGGGCACTGCCGGCTTGAAACCACTCTATCTGCGACTCGTTGAAGGTGTGGTTCAGCATGATTGTTTCTTGGCTCCCATTGGGATGCTTGATGATGCATTTCAGAGGCTAAAGGAAGGAGGAAGATGGTTTTTATTTTCCCCCTTCTCTTTCAAGCGAGCAAGTTAAAGGAAGCTTCTAACCAGAAAATTCCTACATGTTTTTGTTTTTAAAGGGTTGAAAATGAAAACTTATAGCTCGGGGGGGGGGGGTGTGTGTCTTAACATAGAAGCATTAATGCAGTTCCTGGTGCTTAAGGCAACAAGTCCAGGAATTCAGAATATCGTACAAGGGTTTCTCGCAACCATTCAGAATAACGCGACCCGATTCTGGCTTGCTCTCTCGCCCCCTGACCACTGGTGCAAAGCATCTCATCCATTCCCCATCAGTGGCGCATCCCTGACTCGCAAGTGCAACAAGAAGACACCCAGATCGTTACCTTTCCGGGTGCGAAGTCCGCCAGCCCCACAATGCTTAGTTTGTCCACAGGATGAATCTTGTTGTAGTCTGCTGGATCAGCGAAAGTGAGAGGCAGGAGACCTTGCTTCTTCAGATTGGTTTCTGCGGAGAACAAACCACCATGCACGCTTGTAACAACATGCTGCAGGGGATCGCGAGTACCTTCTGGCTGCCTGGTGCTGCTCAGAGTAGTGTTCCAGCCACAATTACCATCTTGGTAGCAAAATCAGCATATCCACTGTTTGCAGCGTATCTAGCTAGGTATGTAAGGGGATTCCTGACAAGAGGGACCATGCAAACAATCTGTCAGCAGATCAGGTTTGTGCCCGTAGGCATGGAGCCCTGGGGTGAGGCAAACACCGCTTCCACCCAAACCAAATACGTCCTGTTTGCACACGACAGGGGAAGCATGACTCACCATGGATCCTGGCAAAGCTCTTGGTGATGATGACCCTGCCCCCCAAGTGCCGCGGCTCCAGTGCTGCGTGCTCCCGGCTTGATCCCTCACCATAGTTTTCATCCCCGATAACTGCCCATTTGACACCCATTTTCTGTGCCAAAAGAAAGAGATTCACATTTCTGCAGTCACCCAAGCGAGGCATTAACAATAAATATCCACCCACACATCTAATTTTGGTGCTACGCTACTGACTATGTGCTGTGCTATGACACCTTCTCCCAGAATGTTCTGAGGAAGGACAGAAATAAAGGAATTAAGTGCTTGACGGCAGTTAGGCACTGCCATCCTTCGCTAAGGAGGGCTGAGGAGGATTGCCCTGGGGACCCAGAGCAAATCCTTGCTGCCACCTTTCCTTCCACGGTCCTGTGCCAGAGCAGTGTTCACACCAGCCATGATTCCTGCTCTACTTCTGGAAGCGATACGGAAAACTTTAACTTCTGTCTACTGGAAGAACCAATCTGAGTCGGCTGCCAAGCTGTCCACAGGGTGAAAGGACATTTCTTGAGGTACTAAGCCAAGTTTTAAAGAATGAAGGAGACAAGATTAGAGTTTATTTAAACATGAGACTAGTCACAGGTGAAACTCTCCAAGAGGAGAGATTTAGTCGCAGTCTGATGACACCCACAACTTGTAAGGCATGCAGTACCTAAAGGAGTTCTTCCCCTTTTGTCTATGATTTCTGGTTGCCTCTGGGTCACAAGATCCTCCTTCCTCTTCCCTCGTAGCAGGTAGGGAGAGATCTACAAGAACTGCCACTATCAGAGCAAGTCTCAAGAAAAAGCCTCAGCCCTGAGTGAATTCACAGCTGCTGTTACTTGAGAGCAGGAGGGTGAGATCCTCAGTCTTGGCACAGGCTGCCCAAAGTGTAAACATCTTCTTAAAATAGATGCGCCAGGGGAAAGTCTCACCTTGTAGTAACGGGCTGTGTCTGGGACTGGCCCAAACTCCTGGGTTAATGCATTCCTCACGGAGTTGGCTTTGCCATTTTCAGTGTTGATGGCGCCGATGAGCAGGTTGTTGGAGATGTTGTCCAGATGGCCACGGAATTTGAGCCACGGTCCGGCTGCAGAAATATGGTCAGTGGTGCATTTCCCTTTTACCTAAAGGGCAGTAGAAGAGAAGAATGTGTTGGGATGGATCAGTAACTTGACCCTTCCTCAGCACTTTTTATTCTGAAGGATCCCCACATCTCTTTTTAAGGGCAGGAACCCAAGAGAATTGCATCAGTTACAGAATCCAGACACTCTAAGGCAGAACATGATGGTCATTCTGTGTGTGTTGGGTAGGAAGAACATCTCTGTTCCAAAGGGTAAATTACAAAAATGAGCTTAGCCATGACACCTCCTGCCGTGTCCTCACTTCCCTCAGCAGCAGGATCTTCAGGTACAAAAAGCAATTAAGCCCTTCCTGCTACAGCTCAGCCTCCCCGCCAGGGGAGGTCAGCAAGATGCCAAGTGTTTAAGCTTCTAACCTGCACATAAGCCTTCTCAGCTTGTAAGAACAGAATTCCCAACCAGAGATAACAGCCTTCCAACTGGTAAGTTCCAAAGTGCTTGCAAAGGAATTGCCTGGCTCAAAACCTCAAGCACAGCTCACTTTGGCCCTTGGGAGTACCTACAGCACTCTGCCCCTGAGAATCAGCAGTGTTCCCAAAAGTCAATTCCCAAGGGGTTGCATTTCAGAACCCATGGATTCTGTATTAACTGAAGTTTTCATCCTGTTAACTCACCACAGGCAGTGAGGAGAAAGCCATGTCTTCATTGAGAGACTGAAATGCAATGTTTAACTATTGCGAAGTAATTTCTCTTTCTATAAAAATAGGAAGAGAGCATGCATACTGATGGATGAGAAATTTCTAACGACCTCATTTCAGGCAAAATGCATCTTAGACCAGTCAGGTATTAGAGATGCTAATTAAAGAACCCATCCACCTTTCTGCTGCAGGTTATAAATGGGAGAGATTCTGCAGAGTGCATGGTATGGGTAGGATTGTATTACATGGTATAACAAACTTCATTTTTCATGGTATTAGCTAACCACTAGCCCAAAGGAGACAAGTCTCTCAGTTATAACAGAAGTATCAGAAGGAAACACCTGGAAGGAAGGAAGATTCTTGCTTCACTTTCCATAACAATGCGGCTGTAGGGGAGGGAATCACAGATAGCTCAAAGGCACATCCAAAGCTTCTAGCAATTGATGTGCAAACCCCTGCCTGAGCAGCCCTGTGATAACAGTGTTCCCCCACTGCGCTCCTGACCTTGATGAGGATCAGCATGTCTTCCAGATCCTTGCCGTCCCACTTATCGAAGGGCTCAAGAAGCTGGAGGCGCTGGCTGGTGGGGCTCACATCCACGTGCTGCCCACTGCCATCCTTGGGAGGGTACTGGTAGGTGTCCTGGCCTGGGTCAAAATCCTTCCAAAGAAGAAAGGAAAATCATCAGCCTGAGCCATCCCCAACAGCACATGAAGAGAACAAGCCAATACAGGCAACCGCCCCATTCTATCTTTAACACTACAGAAGAGGTCAATGCGTGGAAGTTCCCTTACTACATACAAAACACTACTAGTGACAGGCCTTCCCGCCCTCCATCTCTGGACCAAGCAGTTACCAGCTTGGGCAGCTCATCTGCATCAGGTGCTTCTAGTTTAAACTTCTTCCCATCTGCTCCTGTCAGGTAATCTGTCTCAGGGTTAAATTTCAGAGTGCCAGCAATGGACAGGGCTGTGACAATCTGAAAGAAAAAACGGTAAGTTTAAAGGCATATTCTAACCCCCATTTCTTCATTTGAAAGTCCTACGCCTAACAGTCTCAAAACCAGCAACCAAGCCACAAACCAAGCTGCCCTGGGTCTCTTCTGCAGACAGAAGAATTAGCTCCCAAAACACCCCGAACACTTCCACAGCTCCCGCCTGGCTGTTTCTTACCTCTGGAGAGGTCACAAATGCATGAGTCTCTGGATTGGCATCATTGCGACCTGTGAAATTCCGGTTGTAGGACGTAACTATTGTGTTTTTCTCTCCCTTCTTGATGTCCTTCCTGTGAAAGAAACAAACATGCTCAAAAATTTCCAAAGGGAATATTGCCTCTAGATGTCTCACTGCTAAAACACCCCAGCTTGGTTTTGGTAGCCATCACTATCTTTTGGAAACATGAATCGGTGCCTGGACACATTTTCCTCCCTTAAGCACAGATTCAAAACCAAGTACAGTGCAAAGCCAAGTCAGACACTGATTCCTGGAGTAGTTTTCATAGCCCACGTTGAGCACTGTTGACCTGTCTAAACTAAATAATCAACCACGTGCACTGGACATCCCACCATTAGCAACGACAAAGCCGCATGAGAATGTCTCCCATCCCTTCCACTGGGAATTTTCCTCCCTGCCACTCCAATGATTGAAGTTGGACCAATTCACTTTTCCTACTTTAAAAAGACCGTACAAACTCCAGTCCACACTCTCGCAGGTAACAAAGCGCTCTCCCCATTTTTTGCCTACTATAAGAAGCCTCCAGGTATGGCCACACTTGTGGCCATTCTGCAGCTTCCTTCATCTAAAGGCTCAATATAGATCTGCAGTCTTTCATTTCTCTTCCTCCAGTGCATATCAGACAGCTATGGCCAATGAGTTTTTAACCATTGATTTTTAACTCCCTGCGTGTTGTATTTACAATCAAATTTGGCTTCACAGAGCACTTTAGGACCTAAAAGATAGGAAGCTAGAGTGAGGTCCATCTTTCACTTTACCTGTCCCACTGGCCAATGCATGGCCCACAAGCGTTGGCAAGAACCAGCCCTCCAACATCTCGCAGGATTTGTGCCTGGGGGCAGAGAACAACTTTGTTACTACCAGTAGAAAATCTGGATTAAGTTTCTGGGGTTGCTCTTTCAGGAGAAGACGACACCTGTCTTCTAACAGAAAGCACTGAGCCTGAGAAAATGCCCCTCCTTGTTTCACTTGCAAGTTTTGAGTCACTTTTACAAATACATGGGGTTTGATCCCAGTAAAGCTGCAAGTTAACATGGGTATTTGATTGCAGTGGCTGTTCTGATTAATATCCTACGCACTTCCTGTTCATGTAGGGAGGGAACTGGTGAAAGTGCAGGCAGGCATGTGTGCCTGCTCAGTCCATTCAGCAAACAATTCAATTAAGAGGGCAGCTGTTAAGGAAAATGATGACTGTCAACTTGCTGGAGGAGGCATTAAGCATTGGCTGGAGTACCCACACACAGACTTACATAGTTGGTCCCCAAGCTGTGACAGCATCTAGTATTTACTAAATATCGGAACTAATTAAAACATCATTTTCTGCTCCCCACAGAAAAGGTGAGAAAGTAGGTGGTGGTTCCTCTACAGAAACATCTCATTTTAATCAAACAGGAGTTTTGACGTAAGTTTAGCCTAGAATGGGAACTTCCTTCCTACAAAGGGCTTGCTCACATCCTAAACTGTTCTTAAAGGAGAAAGCTGGATTGCAGGTGGGTGCTAGCCCTTTGTCAGCCACGGCCATCCACAGAATCACAGAAGCAAAAGGTATCCCTTGCTATGCATACTGTCATCTCCTCAGGGCCCCAGTTCCTGATAACTCTCTCAGCCCTGTCCAATCCCATTCTTACATGCCCAGGTAGTAAAGGTATCAGGTCAAAACACTGTCAAGGTGACAACAGGACCCACAGGCCTGGTCACTATATCAGTAACTGCACCTCTAGCAATAAATGAAGACAAAGCTTAAGAGGCTTCCATTAGTTACCTCTGGAATCCTGAGTACTGTCAGGAAGAGAGTTCAACACTTGCTGTTTGGAAGTGTAAAGAGCAGTCATACTCACATAACCGTCTCTTTCAATAGTGGCGCGGATCTGCTCTGAGCCTGGTGTGATTGTGAACTTAGATTTGCACTTCAATCCATGCGCTAGTGCCTGTTTTGCCACTGCTGCAGAGCGTCCCATGTCCTCATAGCTGGAGTTGGTGCAGCTGCCAATCAAGCCTGTGGTGGTTGACAGAAACAGGGAGGTGGTTACTGCAGCCCCCCATTCTAGGAATCTTCTCCCTGACTCACCTCTCAGCAGAAAAAACAAGGGACAACCATGTTTTCTGCTGACAAGGAATATGAAACAGTTTCTAACAGTTACTAACACTGCCAAGCCTTCCAGCGAGATACTGCGGTCACAAGCAATCCCTCGTCCAGCTTTGGAAGTTGCAGTCAGAACGCACTACCTGGTCACTAGTCTGGTTATTGTTTTACAAGATCAGAGTGTCGCCTACTTGCACTTTGGTTAAGCAAATTACCACAGAGAGGTATTGTTCCATGAAGACAGAAAAGGCTTCAAATCAAGATGGCAAGAAATGGGAGGAAATGATGAAAAGAAAGCATCCTTTGTTACCACATGAGGACATACTATACTGTCCTGACAGCATTCTGGTGCTAACCAGCAAAAAATAAATTCTCTTTCAGTTACAGCTGCTCTTGATCCTATTTGTAACACTATCGAATAATGCATTTCCCACCTGGGATGTGGCCTTTACAATGCATTTGCATTCTTTTCATTCCCCCAGCGAGCAACACTTGAGAAGCCAGCCGACAAGTTGCCGTCCCACAAGTGAGTACATAAGTGTCCAAGCCTGCTCTTTAGGACAGCAAGTACTAACTTTACTGTGTCCCAAGAGCCTTACAGCCAACTGCTGGGAGGACTGACAATCATGCTCCTGGCTCCCGAAAGATCTTTGCAACAGACAAATCCATGCAACAGACTTTTAACAAAGGTGCTCTTCAACAGGTAATATTTCTGTCAACCTAATCATTCAGAAGTTTCCAAAAAGGAAAAAAAACCTTGTCTGCCTCTCGAGATTAAAATCCCTCCAACTATCCCAGATCTGATCCCACAGACCTGGCCCAGGTGGTCACTACTCTTCCCAGCAAATTCATATGGCCATGAAGAGATGACACTAATTAAATTGGTTCCCAAGCTATGTGACCAACCGCTTATCCCAAGACAGCAACATTTATGCCACAAGGATGAAGGCAGAGGAAAGAGCAAATGCTACCCACCAACTCTGATATCAACAGGCCAGCCCTCCTTTTCTGCCACAGCACCAATATCTGACACAGGGTGCGCCAGGTCTGGTGTGAAAGGTCCATTGATATGCGGTTTCAGCTTTAAGAAACAGTGACAAAGTCAGAAATTACAGTAGCCAAGAAAAACCCCAAAACACAGCAGCAAATCAATTCCTTTCATAGCTCTATCTGGAAGCTGTTTAAATAGGATTCTCCTACACAAGCGCTGGAGAAGGAGCTGTCAGTGAAGCAGACCTGAGTGGTTTTCATATGTTCTAGCACAGCACCAGGGGTGCTGCATCAAACTCCCAGCTTGGTCCTCATTCACACAAAGCAGAGTCACATCATAACATCCAAGATGGCAAGCAGGAAGGAAGCCTTACCTCACTGAGGTTGATTTCTATCACCTGGTCATACTGACAACCAGAATCTGGTACCAAGTGTTCCTGGAATTCGTCTGCCAGCGCAGCTATGTCTGGAACAAGAAAGAAGGGAGATGTGAAAAGTGCAGCAAATATGAGGGGAAAAGAAAAAGCTTGGAATGGCTAAACATGGGAGGTCCACTGTATTCCCCAGCCACTTCATCTACAGACCATGAAAGATGACCATGGAAGGTCAGATGTCACATCAGACACCATTGTAGGAGGATGCTGTTCCCAGAGTACACCTTCACTTGAACCTGTACTTCTACCCACTTCAACTCCTAAGCCCTCTTACCAGCTCGCCCAGTCTTGCCCAAGTATTTCTTCATCCGTGCGTTGTAAGGGAAGACCGATGTAGTAGCTCCGATTTCAGCCCCCATGTTGCAGATTGTTGCCATACCTTGAGAAGAAGTGGGAGAAGAGACCACAGGGTCAATGGGAAAGTCCAACGCCATCCAATTCTCCAAAAGTCAGTCCACAGAAGAGACAGCAAAGCCAAGAGAGATCAGGGCATTAGTCACAGAAACCCAATTCCACAGCAGCAAGGACACACTGACTGCGTAATGGCTGGCTCAGCCCCTAATGTTTCCAACTGATACAGTGCCTGTGACCAGACTTTTCTGCAAGGAGCTGAAAGCCACATAGATTCTTGCAGGTAGTGGAAGGGACTGCACTGAGCACCAAATATATTTACAGCAGCGAGTAGTGTCTCCGCTACCTGCAATGAGTGTCCTGTCCCTCCCTACCACCTCATTTATCTTTACTGGAAAAGCCAGAAATCTGAGAGAAATTTAATGGGTTGAATAAAAAGCTTAGAGTGGCATAACACAATAAAAAAAACCCCAAACCAAACATTTGCTCACAGCACTGGGATCAACCCCTGCCTTTCAAGGATACAGCAATGAACCTGTAGAAGCTGCTGGTTTACATTTAATGAGCAAGAACCAAGTATCACAGGTCAAATTCCTCTGATTTCACAAAAGAAAAATCCAAAATTTCTCTCCGTTTGTAAAACCAAATATTCCAAGTTGTAGCCAAGCCATGCAAATGGAGAGAAGCCCAGCTTGAAGGCTGCACTACAAGCCAAAGGAAGGGATACCACTTGTAATCTGGTCCTAACTAGCATCATTACAGACAACTGCAATTTTTGCTGTTCAAATTCAGCACCCAAGACCCACAATTAGCTAGTGTAAGACTGCATGTTACAAACCGCTGCTTTCTGGTCTCCCCTCTGCCCTGCTTTTCTAAAAAGCATTTTCTTTAACACCTGTCACACATGTACCTCCTTCAACCTGTTTCATTCCTCTATCCACAGCCTAGTTTAGGCTGAAATGAAAATGTCATCCTTTATCTCTGACATTTCTACCCTCTAAGCATATGCCGGAATACCTCCACACTCACTCTTATCCTGACACACCATCTTACAGGATACTTCACGATTAACCATTCAGTGTTCTCAAAGTCACAAGAGATCACTTTTTCACTGAGAGGGAGTGCTATCTTGTTACACCACCCTCACCCACTCTCCCAGTTTGCCATGTACTAACCATCCGGCCAGGTTAAGGGAGAACATTTAGCACTTCTTGCCCGATTCCCTTCCCAGCCTCCATAGTCAACTCAACACCCACCTCCACCAAAATTCCACTCCCGGTAAGATTCGTGTTGTCTTACCAGTGCAAGAGATTGAATCCACACCAGGCCCGTGGTATTCAATGATGGCGCCTGTTCCACCCTTGACAGTAAGGATGCCAGCCACTTTCAGGATCACATCTTTAGGAGAACTCCAGCCTGAAAGCTTGCCAGTCAGTTTTACACCAATAACCTGTGCAACATTAACAGGGGAAAAAAAAAATACTGACACCATTTCCTTTCAGCAGCCAAAACAATTCCTCAGAATTTTTCCTGAGAATCTGGGTGGTCACAATACCCAAAAGGAGAAAATCCTGAAGTGTTGGAACATGTGCACCAGGGCTGAAACCACTGACAGGGTCAGCTGAAGGGAGATCACTACTCACCTATCACTCTCAGCCCCTGAATAAAGGCTGGAAATGGAAACTCAGAGCTGCCAATGAATCATAGACCAGCTGTGTGAGCCAGTGTGTGATTGCAAACAAGACTGTAATGGTATATAGTGCCTTATATACATAGTGCCTGAAAACCAATGTTTGTTACATATCTTGTACCTCACCCTTCACATCAAAGATTATTATTCCTTTTGCTCCTACCTTTGGGCATTTGAGCTCCCAAGGGATTCCTGCCATGACATCTACAGCATCAGCTCCGCCCACACCAATGCAGATTCCTCCCAAACCACCTCCATTGGGGGTGTGTGAATCTGTGCCAATCAGCATAACCCCAGGGTAGGAGTAGTTCTCCAGAATGATCTGAAAATAAAAATGGATTGTTTGCTTGCTTGATTGTTGGGAAGGAGGGGGAAGACAGCAAGAAAGAAGACAAGAACAAGAATTTAGATTAGTTTGTATTGCAAATTTCAGTAGCAAGAAACTAATTGGGTTTGTTCTGGAATGTAAATTTCCTTGTGTTTCAACCTCCTTGTGGAGGATGTAATGACAGAACAAGGTACCAAGTCTTAGCCCAAGGATCCTTGCTCATCCCAGGATAGCAAGAAAACTTTAAAAAATACCTCAATTTTTTCACTGGAAGACCCCTTCCTTCCAGTTTAGGCTTTTGCTAAGGTCACACCTTCATTAGGGCTCAAGAGTCTGTTCCTTAGTCTCCAAACCCTCGATCAACTGCTGAGCAAGCCTATTCACCTATCCAATGCTAGAGAGACCTTCTGTAGACCTTATGCTCCCACAGCAGTAGAATACCAACAGGCTCCCCCAATTCATGCTGCCAGCCAAAACCCAATCACACAGAAGAATCCCTCACAAATACACGAAGAGGCTGCTCTTCCCTTACTGCTGCTATTGATTCCACGCAAGACTCTTCATCTACTAGCAAAGCCACAGAACAGTTCTTTAATGAAAACTATGAGTTTTCTATGATAGTAAAGCAGTAGAGAACTCAAGCTAATGAACTTCTCACTGTGTATGTGCCATACCTATGTTATGGACAGCCTTTCTGGGAAGCACAGAACTCACAGCACATGCATTAAAGAACAGCTTGGACAGAACTAAGGTGGTCCTTTATTGAGAAGACCAAGGTTTTGCCTCTAGTACTTCCACCTTTATTTGCTTGAAGCTGACATTAATGCACTTGTGTGAGAAAGGTCACTTTCAAGGACTCACTTTGCCAGAGCTGGACTCTGAAGCTATACAACACAACCAATTTTCTCCAGCCAGAGAAAGTCAGCCACAAGAAAGCTGGTAACCATGGCACGGAGCTACATTGCCACATGACAGATGTTACAAGTGGTTTCAGAGCACAAATGACCTGAGGTGTTCCCACAACCTTTTGGAGAGTTCACTTGTTTCCTTTCTCTGTTGCGTCACACCAAGTTAAAGTAACCTTAGTAACAAACTCATTTTATAGCTAAGAAAACATAGCAGAGAACTCTCGACTGCACCTGGTCACAAGTTCCCTGCTGACAGATGTCATCCGTTCTCCTCTCCACTCCCTTTGCTTTGTGCTGCACTGCAATTTTTACTGCCTGTGACTGAGAGGAACAATGAAAAATGTCTACTGGACCCACAAAGCAAATGAACCAAGAGCAAGTTAGGGAAATCCTGCCGGAGTTGTTGGTTTTAAAAAATAAAAAGCCTGATTAAGTGGTAAGTTACCTTGGGACAGTGATATTCTTTTAAGGTACAAGTGCTATAACAAGAGATTGTCATACTTGGAAACTGTTTTGCATTTTATTCAGTTCACACAGCAACTAGTTATGTGTTGCTATTCTTGCATGCTTATAGTAAGCTGCTCTGTTCAGTGTCCTTATATACTCTCCTGGTTTTTATGGAAACAACTGCATACAAAATAAGCCTAAAAAAAAAGCATGTTCCCAAAGCTGCTTTCCTTACCACCAAAAGCAATTCACATTAGCCCTATGTAGCCAGCTTCACGGCATCACCTTACTGTCCTGATCGTACCAAGAGGAGCCAACCCACAAGCAGTTAAGGTATTTCAAGCTTCTGTGATTCACATGGCATGCTGTTGGCACTACCTAATCACGCATCAAGTTACAGTTTGACCAAAATGACCTTTAAGAAAAACCACTGTTGTCAAGATAACTGAGAGAGAGCAAGAACCCCCACCCACCTCAAGGAAGGCAAGTTTTTTCCCTGCGCTAGTGAAATTCTCTAAGGGTTCACACTTGAGCCCCCTCTTCACCCTAAGGTAAAAGAGCCACTGCGTGTTAAAAGATTGCAAATGTACACATGCTTTACCTGGTGAATGATTCCAGACCCAGGTTTCCAGAATCCCACTCCATACTTGGCACCAGCCGTTGCTAGAAAGTTGTACACCTCCTGGTTTATGTCCTATTCACACGGGGAAACACACAGTATTAGTAACACATTTTGTCCTTCCATACATCAAGGGCTCATTCAGACACATTTCCTTCCCTCCCGTGCCTGTCTGTAGTTTGCTCCACGGTTTCGTAGCAGCTAGAGGGAGGTGCACATCATACTCTTAAAACTAAAAAGGATCAAGACTGTTTGCCCGTCAGTTGTAATAGGCCATTTAATTTCATCCAACTTGTAGCTCTACTAAAGCATCTTTTTTTGTTTCCAATTCCAACCAACACAAGGAAAATAGCACAATTAAAGGAAAACCCTGCCAATAAAGCATTTAAAAATGCTCTGCTAATTTCTTGTATTCTCAGGGCGGTTTTTTTAACCCATTTCCCTCTCTACTTATACCCCCTCCTTCCTTCTCTACCAGCTGTTTCTTTTGCTTTATAGATGCTTTGCAGACATTTCAAACACTTTAGATAAGGCTTTCAGCTTTATTTTTACAGATTAAGAAATGGAACTGGAAGTTGGTCGCTGCCAGGGGAGTTGGTGGGTGTCATTTCTCATTCTACCAAGTCCCCTGTTTAAGACTCACACAATGCTGCCTTTCTTGCTGCTCTATAACCATTACTGGTGGAGGTCACACTGTGAAAATTGCTTGTGAGAATAACCACGGTTGCCAAGGAAGTATGACACTATTATGTCCTGATAGTTCTTGGCAGAGGAGCAGCAGAGTAGATAAGATAAGCAGTAGGAGGAGAGAGTTTCTTAAAGACTGTTCTCATGCAGCTACACTCAGAATAAAGAGAAAGGGGAAACTGGAGATAATGGAAGAATTGTCTCAGCACACATTTGCTGAAGTTTCCCATGAGGCAGCAGCAGTTCTTTAAGCCTCGTTTTCCACTGGGAGTCAGGTCACTTCACTCTGTTTGTGCATCCCTCCCCCAGTAAAGCACGCTGATGTGCCAGGAGTAGATCCAAACCACTCTCCAGCCTGCCAGCATTCATTGTGTGCCAACTGGCAGCAGCAGAAGCAGAACCCAGTCAGAAGAAGGCAGGACCTTTACTTGCTCTGCTCAGAGTGGATGGCAAAGGAGGGACTCAGCTCAGCGCTGCAGCGAATATAATTGCACTACAGAGAATAAATGCAGGAACAGGGGGAAGGGGAAGACAGGAGGTGAAGAGAAGAAAAGAAACTGCCTTATTTCTTAAGTCCCAAATTCTTAATCGCACAACTTGGGCACAACTTAGGAATGAGACAAGCGGAGCAAGAACTCCCCAAATTCACCCATGTGCTGTAAATTGCTTTGCTGTGGCCTCAAGGAGGAAGCCAGAAGCGGTTACTTCAACATCAGGAGTTTCTGAGGATATGGACTAAAATCTTAAAATGCAGCTAAGCCCCCACAAACTGCTAACTGTTTGTAAATTTTGGTATAAATGGCCAAGGCACAATTCCTCCTGGCTCGGACAGTGGACTTTGGCTAGGTCCACCTGGAGTAGCAAGATTTCCCCCACCTCCCCACTATGCTAAGAGCATGTTCTTCCTTGGCAGAGGCACTGTGTTATGTAGGACAGAGGTAAATGTGTTTATGTTTACCAGAAGCCCCTATGGAGGAATAAGCAGTAAAACAGCAAGTGGGGAATTTAAAAAATGGCCGTGTATCAACAGTTGGACAAACACCACATTGAAATTCCCACATAAAACCCAACATCCTTCATGCTTCTATACACATTTATACCTACCCTTGCTAGCCCTGAAAGCTGCGCATGCTTCAGTTAGTGTTCTTCAGCTAATCACTAGCAAACAGTTTGGGAAACGAAACTACTTATTTGCTCCCCCCTCACAGGATATAACAGATTAAGACTAGCTTTTCCTACATTCATGGTCCTTTAAACCATGTAATGGATAAACCTCAGCTGAAAAACTCCCAACGATCCGTTTACTCTGTTTCTTTGCTGCATCTGACCTATCTATGGAGCTGACCACCACAGGCAGCCTGTTACCATATCTGATTCATGGCTGTCCTGGGGGGGGGGGCGGGGGGAAGAGAAATCTCTTCCTTTGACTAGAAAGAGGCTTTTGAACAGATAGCATGTAAGTCTCTGCAATAGTGACCTTGGCTCTTCGAAGATCCTTTTCACCACCTGACTGGGCTTCAATGAGGTGATCACAGTGGATGGTGGAAGGCACAGCCACTTTTGGCAGCCCACTGCTGATGAACTGTAGCATTGCCATCTGAGCAGTGGCATCCTGCATGGCTACACGGTCTGGCCGTAAGCGCAGATAGGTCTTGCCCCGCTCAATCTCCTGTTTTGCTGGGTCATCCAGGTGTCCATATACAATCTTCTCAGACAAAGTCAGGGGACGGTCAAGCCTGGGGAGAAGAATTTTAGTATCAGCATCTTGTGTACTTCAACATTTGCCCTTTTAAGCATGTAATGGAATGCTTCCCGGTATCACTCAGACTTCTAAGACCTATTAACACTGTCCTGGTTTCGGCTGGGATAGAGTTAATTTTCTTCACAGAAGCTAGCATAGTGCTGTGCTTTGGATTTAGTACTAGAAGAATGTTGATAACACGCTGATGTTTTTAGTTGTTGCCAAGCAGTGCTCAGACTGCTCAAGGACTTTTTGAGCTTCTCCTGCTCGGCCAGGTGCATAACAAGCTGGGAGTACAGCACAGCTAGGACCCAAACTGTCCAAAGAGCTATTCCATACCATATAACGTCATGCTCGGGGGGGGGTTAGTAGGGTCGATCGGTCGGTCGCGGGCAGAGTGGTCGCAGCTCGGGCTGTGTGATCGCGGCTCGGGACGGGCTGGGCATCGGTCAGCGGGTGGTGAGCAATTGCATTGTACATCACTTGTTTTATATATTCTGTATATTTTCTTACCATTATTATTATTATTATTCCTCTCTCTTATTAAACTGTCTCTATCTCAACCCACGGGTCTTATTTTTTTTTCTTTTCTCTGATTCTCTCCCCCATCCCACTGAGGGAGGGGTTGGAGTGAGCGAGCGGCTGCGTGGTGCTTAGTTGCCAGCCGGGTTAAACCACGACAAACACACAGAAAGCAGCGTGCTCTTCTTTCAGCACTGAAATATCAACTGGCAGCTGGCTAAAACAAGGGTTCAGTCCATAGAGTTCAAAAGTATATGGACTGATGTCACTTTATGCTTTCTTGTATGATCTTCCTATGCAGTAAAAGAAACATTGACTCTGCTCATTTCTTGAGCCATACCTCAGGACAGCAAATGAGGAGGCGAGACAGAGGTCAGACTCAATTCACAAATACCAGATCCCACAGCAAGCATGTGCAACTAAGCAGAGTTGCATGACCTCAGACCTTGCAGCTGTATCAGGTGAGGAACCTATTCATGTCAGTGGTGAGATCTTCCAAGAAGTGACTAAGTAGAAAAAATGACTTGAAATGACAGCTACCACATTTAACAAAGGATGCAAAGACTGAAAGACATGTCATACAAACCACTGTTGAGGTAAGTGGAGCAGGAATGACAACTTAGCAGGTACACAACCCTCCATCAGCAGATTAAGGTCACTGTGTTTACCTATGCTACGAACTCCTAACCCTCCTTTCTGTGCCTAATGTCTATAGTGGAACACAGGAGAACGTTCACTGTCGAAACAGTGCAAAGGAGCATTAGCCTATAATGACCACTGCCCACGCATTGCTTCCCCAGAAAGGAGCAAATGCCAATATGAAGGCTTCTCAAAGAGGGCATTAAACAAAGAGGACAGAGCGCTTCCTAGCACCTCCTCTGCACTGGCCTAGTTCTCTGCATGTTGCAGTGCTTCATCGTAACCTTCAACCCTTCCAACAGTTCCTCACCACTACCTGGGGACACCACAACTCATGTTTCACTATGTTTGTGACTGCCACTGCTCAAAGCTGCTCTCCCTAGTAAATATTCCCTATGCCAGGGCTCCATGACATTTTTTTTTCCTCCTCTCCTGTCACTGCAGAGCTGAATTCTGCACATTGACCCCTCCCCTCTTCCCTCCTCCCTTCTTACCTCTTACGGACAATGTTGATGTTCTTCTCCAGCTTTTCATAATTTATGTGTTCATTAGGCTCAAAGTGGCTCATGGCCACCTTGGCCCGCTGGCATAGGACAGGAGCAACATGGTAGCGTCGTATCCCACTATTCAAGGCATGCTGGAAAAAGAAGAGTATTAGTACTGGAACCTTGCAGAGCGAATTCCTATAACATATCAACAAACCAATTGTTTTTCAGTTATTATTCCTGCGATTTTACATGCTGAGGAATTGAAAAATTGCAAAGATTTTTAAAGGCACCCAATGAACATTTGATCATACAATACCGCATATTATGTTAAACAGTGAGAGACCAGGTTACCCAGAATGGGTAGCATTTACCAAATTATTTTACATTCCTATTTATAGCACCAGATGCCTTATGCTTTCATAAGAAATCTGCTTTCAGGCAACGCTGAAATAATTCTTAAGCAAACAACAGTTTGCCATACTCCTGACATATTACAGCCACGGTGGAGAACCACCTACACAGTTTCCAAGGCAAGTTAACCCTAGGTTTGTATTTCCTCACTGGTATGGAGTTTATATTGAAGGACTGGCAGGTGACACGGAACGGGACTGAGTAGATACCCATCTGTTCCACCATCACATACTAAGTTCCCTATGCAGGGTCCCTGCATACCATTAAAAGCTTATTTTACTTCGACATAAGGTGAGATGAATTGCAACGCTAGAGTGACTTTGATGCATGTGCCTGGTCTACGATGCAATACTGAGCAGGAGAGAGGCAAGATGTGGAACAAACATATCAGCTTCACCAACCTGGTTGTGCAGATCCACGTGCTATTTATCTTCACTCTCACAAAGGCATCCTCACCTTTCCCCTAAGAAAAGCCTTGCAATTGCCCTACAGGTGAGTTAACAGCAGGACAGGTGAACTATACTGTCAGTTGAATGTATCAGCAGAGAATGCAAAAAAAAAAAAAGCCCAAATTTCACTTGGCAGCCTCCACAATGAAACATTTCCCTGGAACATGGGAGAAGGGCAGGCTGTGGCGAGACACCTTTACAGCACCCAACCTAGAAGAGACAGGTCAGTGCCCAGGGTTAAAAGGCTTTCATGCAGCTTTGAAAACTGAGCCAGCAGCCTCCATAAACTTCCAAGGACTTGGCACATGCATTTCTTACATCCTTTGAAAGTCTCAGTCATCAGCACTAGAAGTCTGGAAACAGACTGAAGACGAGTTCAGAGTTCTTCCTTCTCCAGTATTACACTTAAATCTTAATCCTTTTTTTTTAATTTTCATCATCTACTTTAGCATTACAAGGTTTTGATAAGTACAGGTTAATAAACATAGCAGTATTGCACTAAATATCCCTTTGGTACGTGTGACTGTAAATCAGCAAATATTCCTTGTGCAGATCACAGTACCGACCACTGTTTCTGTGTTATCAGAAATGCTAATCAATTATTTAGATCTGTTCAAGCATTTTTCATTTTTCCCTGTGAATAGTTTTTCCAATTTTGTTAGCAGCATTGAAAACATTGCCTGAAATAATCACGATCAATGAGACATCATTAATTTTTATCCAAATCTCTTGTTTTATTGTCCTTTTGATAACATTTGTTAGTATGTTACAGAACAAAGAGTTCAGGAAATCTAGGCGAGATCATAATAGCCAGCACACTAGCAATAAGGGTGTCGTTTGTTTTTTTTATATGTTAGATATACAGCTTTCAGTGAGAGCAATACAGTCCTAGCAGCTGCACACATTTTCATTAAAGAAAATCTGAAGTAAGTGAACATGGCGGTACAAGAGAGGGCACTGCTCTCCCAGAAGTGCAAATGAAACCCGGTCATCAAATTTCACCATGCTGCACTTTAGTATAGAACTTCCAGAATGTATCACAGGTGTCAGAGGCGAGACTTTTCCTTCTCCACCAGCAAAGAACCAAACCCAAAACAAACGAAACACCACCCAGCTTCTCACTGTTTAACATACATAAACTGCTTTTTACCTAGTAGCCACATAACTTCTGTGTTTGTTTTGTTCTGCTCTCCCCCCGACACACTCCCAAGCATTTACCCAGCACAATTAATGCCGTGGACAATGTTGTCTTTACCTCACAAGATATCTTGTGAAAGTCTCCAGCTGCTGGAGCAGCTGGAAGAAACACTGAAGGATTTCTTCAATATTCATGGAAAAATAATAATCTCTTTCCCAGACCAGGAAAAGTTTGGATTTTTTTAATGCAGTAATTCCTTCTTTTTCCCCCCAAACTAACCCTGTAGAGCCCAACTGATTAATGGAGTTCCTCCATGTCACCCAATAAAACTGAAAACTACATCTCGCTATAATTCACAGTAAAGAAAGAGAACAGATTTGCAAATTAAAGCAATGGCAGAGACTTCATAGCATTCTAGTCTTGCCTGGGACCAAAGCTGATTATGATAAAAAGATGAAGCAGGGCTCTCCAAAAAGAGGTGCAAAGAAACATGTCAGATGAAATTCAGACAAAATCTTTTCCACTTGAACATACAGTTCTGTGTACCTTTTTAATTCATTAAATGGCTTGGTGAAATATAGTATTTATTCAAATACTATATAAATATTCAAATGATAATCGCAGAAGTAGCAATACAAAATAGTTGACTTCTTGACCACAACTTCAGGCTACCAGAAGGGGGAAAGGAGAAAAATCAGCATGTTTGAGGTGAAGTATCCCAACTGGACATGGAGAGTGGCAAGAGAAGTCTGGAAAACTGAAGGTCTGTTTGTGTGACAGCCCGTAAGACTGGTTAAAATTATCACCTAGGCCAATCAGTTTCTTTGTCTACATAAGACTTTTAAAAGGTACCTTTTAAATGAGAGCTGTCTTCATTTTACTTGGATCGAAACCTCATCCCACATCTCTACTTTATTGGGAATTAATTTGATTCAATATGGCTGTTTCCATGTTGGCACCCAACAAGCCTAAGGATCCGTCACCAGTGATGAGCAACAGCATACGCTGCCTTGTTCAAAAGTCTGCTCTCTCTCCTCATAAAGACTCCACAATATATTACTGATCACACTTGTGGATTCTTTGTGCCTGTCTTTTTTCCATTGTAACCTCAGAAATGAGGTGGCAGAACTACAAGATTAAGGAAAGGCCACAAGCCCAACAGTTTCCAGCTTCATTCCCTCTCACTCTTCCCTGAAACAGTAGGTGGTTTGGGGTGGGGGGAGGGCTTCTGTGGTGGTTTTTTTTTTTTTTACTGACCACTAAGAAGTGCCTTGACATCAACAGCCAAGGGAATTAGGCAGCCAGCAACATTTTCTTTTTTATCCAGGAACTGTTAACTTCTGGAGTGATCACCCAGCAAACAGCTGCCAAGTAGTCTCTCATCTGGCACTGAATCTGTTATCCCAGCACTTGAGCATCCTTATTCAGATTTCAGTAAAAGGAATGGCAGTAATCACTACAGGGCTCCTAAGTTTATCAGTATTTTGGTAGGCAAAAAACTTCCTTAAAAGACACAAAAAAGCTAGCTATCTTGCGTTTAGCTCACTACAGTGAATGGTCCAGATGCAAGAGAAGTCTGAATTCAGAAACAGCTTACGTTTTGGCAGCAGACATGGTAGATAAGTCCAGTAAGCAAAAGCTCATGTTCAAAAGAGTAGCAACTGTGCTACATGCACTCCTATCTGGGAAATCACTCCTAGAAATCCTAGCTGAAACCCAAAATACCATCTTTCCTCATCCTCCTAGATCTAAGAACACTGGCCAAGTTTCCAAGATTCACCATGATTCAGCCTAAAAAAAAGCAGTGTGGTATAATCAAATTGTAAATGCAGTCTAATTGTCTAGATCCACCTCCAAAGAGCAACCAAAATTAGGGTTCTGAAGACCAGTTTAGCTCTAGCCAACACTGCATTTTGCCAGTATACACAAAGCTTCCATAAACAATTTCACTACTTATCTACAAGGCCTTCAATAAAACCCTGATACTTCAGACGGTTTAGTGTTTTACAGTACTCATTTAGTCACTCCTCAGCAACGTGGCTCAAGAAATGGGATGCTACTAAAAGCATCTCTCAGATAGGTGTGTAAAAGATCTTGATCCTTCGGGGCTGTACTTTAAATAGGGCAGCCAGCTCGAACCAGGCTGATTCCAATTTAATTTCCTCAGAGGTAAGCTTCCTATGCAGTTCCAATTCCAAAACAGTTCTAGGACAGGAGATGAGTAGAACCGATGCTAATAGCACGTGCCGTGGTCAATGCTGGCACTATCACAGTGATTCTCATGTTCATTAATCTCTAGGTTGCTACATATGTGCAAAAAAAAGAATTGCCTCCTAAAGAGATCATCTAGAAGCATGTTTGATTACCATCAGAGATTTAGTCCTTCGCAGGGTAAAAAAAATAAGTGCTCTGAGTCTGAGAATAGAAGACAGCCTCCTAAAATACTAAATTCCCCATATTCACTGTGCTAGCATAGCCTTTGTTTTACATTATGCAATATTAATTTTAGTAAATGACTGCTTGTTCTCATGTGATGACACACCATAAAACGAGAAGCAAGCCATTATGCTAATAAAGGATTTGCCTTCATTTTATGAGTACTAATTTCTGTTCAAAGTACAAATTTAAAACTATTTAACAATTAAGAATGAATATACCAAGTTAACTGAAATGGTGCTATCCTGCAACTTTTTCTTAAATTAGAAAAGCTATACTTTACTAAAACACCTACCTCTAAAGTAAGGAATTAATATAAAACATGAATTAAGCTTCATGAAGTACTTTCAGAATACTAGAAGCCAAGTTCTTACTTTGGCTCCCTGCAAAAAGGGAACACATTGGCCAAGGTCACAAATGGCAAACTGAGAAGTTAAATTGTCTGACTTCATCACATGCTTTAAGGAAGCAAGGCTTCCTTACCCCTTTCAGCAGCGCCCCTGCACCCCCTCCCCCAAAAAAAAAGAAAACTGTATTCTGATATTTGCCTTCTAGGCTTTAAAAGACCATGAAATCTTTATTGTTGAGTACACATTAAACGCAATAATGTCTTGAGTACAAGAATCTCCGTGGCAAGCTTGTGTTAGAGGCAGATGTGATTTTCAGAGGTCACGACAGACAAGACTATGAGAATCACTATCACTGCCTTGGAAAAAAGACAGTTTATGTGGCTAAGTTGCTTTTTCAGTCTTTCTAGGTCCCATTTATAATACTGACCCTGGCATCTTTTTCACCCAAAGGCCTTTATTTTTATTAAAAGTAGGAATTTTGAAACAAAGTAGCCAAAAAATGGAAAGCCTCTGCCCTCACTGCACAACGAGGTGTCACCTTGTGCTGCTTCACGCTGATAAGGAAAACAAATATAACGAGAGAGAAAGAAAGAAGCAGGCCCCCGGGAAAAGCTTTTTACTTCGCCGTTAGGGCCCGTGCCCTCAGGCTTACAGCCCCGGCGGGCCCCCCGGCAGCCCTGGGGTTTGACAGCGACCCCGGCCCACCGAGGCGGGGTCTGGCCGGGGGGGGGGCCGCCCCCCCCCCGCGCTCCCTGGGGCCGGCCGGGCCGGCCGGCGGGAGACGCACGCCCCAGGCCCCGGGGGGGGGCGGGGACGGGCCCGCCCGAGCCCGGCCGCCCGCCCGCCCTTCCGCCCGGCGGGTAACGGCCCTGGCCCCGCCGCGGCTCCCTCCCTCCAGCCCGCCCGCCACCCGCCCTGCCCGCTCGCCGCCGCCCCGCTCACCCGCAGCCGAGCCGCCAGGACGCAGTACGGCGCCATTTTGTTCACTGACAAAGATGAAGTCGCGCCCCGATGGCGTCACACGGCACCTTTCAGACCTCCGTCGCGCGGGCGGGGGCGCCAAGGGGCGGGGCCTCGCAGGTCCTGGCAGGTAGGTACCCGTGCCAAGAAGAGGGCCACCGGCCGCGACGTGGGGCTCCTCTGGGCGGGGGAAGGTTAGCGGTGGAGCGGCTCCGCGGAAAGAGTTTTATCGGCAGCCCTCCGCGCGATCGCGCTCCCGCGTTCCCGTTCAGGGCGGTGCTTGGAGAGGTGCTGTCCTCACCCCAGACAGGACCGGGGGTGGCGGGGAGCGCGGGTCGGAGGTGAGGGCGCGGGGCGGCGGCGGCGGCAGCGCCAGGCGGGTGTCGCGTCGGTATGGCCAAGCACCACCCGGATCTCATCTTCTGCCGCAAGCAGGCGGGCGTGGGTGAGTCCCGGAGGGGTTCCCCTTCGCCTTCTCTCCTCTACGGGACGTGGGGAAGGCGCGCGCGTGTGTCGCTAGTGGCCGTTAGGCGCGCGCGTGGCCGTTAGGCCCGGCCGGGGGGGGGGGGGGGGGGCGCCCGTCCCGCCCTCCCGTCCCCTCCCCTCCCTCTCCATTTTATTTCACTTTTCTTTTGATGTTCTGCCGTGGTTTATGGGTTCTTGCCCTGCGGTGGGAGAGGGGGCTCCGTAAGGAAGGCCCTGCCCTGGGTGCTTCCCCCGGGGGCCCGTCCTGACGCGCGGGTGCTCCTGGGCCTCTCTCAGCAGAGCTTGAAAAGCTTTAATGCGTGGTAACTGCAGCCCCTCGTTCCTCAGGTGGGGGGAAAGGCAGGTGAAGTTGAAAAATATGGTTTTGATGCACTTTATTCCTGATGCGTTGGCCATACCAGTGCAGCCAGGAGAATGAGCTGAAGGCTTCAGCCAGCGCTGGGAGCATCTTACTGGCTGCAAGATAAAATTATCTTCCAGGTTATACCTGTATACAGATAATGAGCTTTATGCTTGTCACTTGGGTCAGAATGTGCCCTGCTAAGTCTTAAAGAAGTCTTATATGAGATTAGAAGTCGAGATACCTCTTCCATATTTTTTTCACTCTTTTGAAAAGCAAATTTAACCTGCAGTTTTCTGAAAGAACTGTAAACGCAAAATACTCAGCTGCACTGTCCATGGGAAACTAGTTAACGCAGCTGACAGTCTATGTTGAAAAATAATTTTCAGCCTGACTAATCCCTTGACCTTCAAACTTCAACTGAATCAATATTTAGTTTTTGTGAATGTGGACATCTGGTCTTTAGAACTTGATATTTATGGCATTTATCCAAGTTACTAACATCATTGTTGTGAGTTCCTAGACAAGTGGCAATACTTTTAAGATATATTTAACCCCCTTCATGTTCAGAAGTGAAGAAGGTATTTGGGCTGTCTTAAATCAAATAAACACTTGACTGGTTGGGGGTTTTTTTGTCTCAGTAAAATGGGTGTAAAAGCTATGCCAAGACTCACATATAGGATTTCCTTCGGTCAGGTACATTGACTATGTTTGAAACGGAGTAAAGAATGTAGGTTTTCTTACTGTCAGTGTGTGTCATTGCACATTCACAGTGCCTCTAAACTTTGATCTTGGTAAATGTCTCTAGGAAGACATATATTGTTCATCATAAATATGTTTGTATTTATACTCAAACTGTTTCTGTGGTTTACTTTTTTTTAAAAAAGACTGCTCACTGCAGAAGATAATTATTTTACATTCAAGCTTGTAGTTATTTACAATTTTTCTCCTGCTTCTGCCTCAAATAATTTTTTTTTCCTTCTTCTTACAGCAATTGGAAGGCTTTGTGAAAAATGTAAGTATAGCTTCTACATACAGTTGCTTGAGAATATGGTGTTGTGGTTAGAGCATACAGTTTGGATTTGGGGAGTGGATTCTACTTTTGCTTTAACCACGAACTTGATATCACTCTTTGAGATGGGAAGAGTTACTTGTGTGTTGCAAGTGTAAATCGATGAATACTTACAAAGTCACATGCTCAAATAGATTGTCATACAAATGCATGCTGTTCTAGAGTAAATGCTGCTAGCGTTTCCAGTAGCTGAAGCTACAGTGACTTCTTGATTGTTTCCTTGTAATCTGTAATACAAAATGATCAGCCTGATCATTTTAAAGCAGGAAAAAAATGCATTTTTGAAATCTGACTTCTTCACACCTTGAGGAAGGTTTCCTTCAGCATCCAGGAGAATAAGAAATGGGGGATGAGCAGACATTTAGAGTTAGAGCAAAAAAAACCCCACAGAATCAAATACCAGTGCTCAATTGTACAAGAGACAAAAGAGTATGATTTGTCATTAGATTCTTGTAGGGGAACAGAACAAATGACTACTTCGTGACTCAGACATAGCATGAAAATAAGCAAAGTGGGGAGAAGCACAGTCCGAAGCAACAAGGTTGTTTTCAAGAGGACTCAGCAGTAAAACAGATTTCCATTGGTAGTAGTGGAGGGCTGTCGCGCTGGAGATTTAAGAGCAGGTTAGATGAGCTGTTTGTGGGAGTCGGGATTAGACGCCTTGGGAACTGGTCATAGGATATGAAGCCTTTCATCCCTAGGTCAGTGCTTTGGATAAGGCCCAGCACAGCGGCATCTGATGGCTGCTTGCCTGTATGATATGAGTACTTGAGTTTCACTCAGTTCCTTGTGAGAAAGCAAGAGCAACGTTTGTGAAATGGCTGTTTATGCCAGTTTGCCCTTTCTTTGGCCTTCTCACAGATGAAGGATTAAAAGGACCACGAGTACAATCTCTTATCTCATCTCTTTGAGGATAGTAACTCCAGACTTTTGTTGATGTGGCACTGTGGGAGAAGCTTACACTGCTGCTGCTGTGTAGGTAAGGACACTACAGTCCTGTCAGTCCAGCATTTTTTCACGAGTGAAAAATTCAGGAAAAGTTCTACAGTAAAAATAATGGTAAAAGGTGTTGGCTAATCACAAAGTGACTTTGGGTTTCTTCTCTGATTGTAATGCATGTTAAAAAAAAAAAAAAAAAGAACTTGGATATTGCAGGCTACTGGCCCTTGTTCCTCTTAAGTCTGTGTGCAAATACTAAGTTTCACCCTGTGCCTGCAAAATTAATTTCTGCAGTTCAATTATATTGTCTTTGAGTGTACAGGCAAGTTCTTTGACTAGGAAGCTTTTCCTCTTCGATGTGGGGGTGGAGAAAAGGACGTTCTGTAACCAAAGGCTCTGCTGTACTTGCAGGTGATGGCAAATGTGTGATCTGCGACTCCTATGTGCGGCCCTGCACTCTCGTGCGCATATGTGATGAGTGTAACTACGGCTCGTACCAAGGGCGCTGTGTGATCTGCGGGGGTCCAGGAGTGTCTGATGCCTACTACTGCAAGGAGTGTACCATCCAGGAAAAAGATGTGCGTTGTCATCCAGTCTCCTGTTGAATCGGTTATGTTTTTATTTAGTAGCCATGCTTGTCTTTAAGGGGCTTGGAGCTAGTGAAATTAGTGTTGGGACATGGGAGACTTGGGTTCCACTACCAATATTGGCACTGGTTTTCATTACCTTGTACCTTTCTTCCCCTGTTGGTAGTTCCCTGTGTTTGCAAAGCGTTTTGAAGTATCGTAGCGTTCTGAGGTTTTGTAACTCTCTTCGTCCCAAAGGATCTTGGACTATTTTGCACTACACATTCATGGTTCGCTTCCTCCCCACGCTGCTTATTATAGCTTGAAGTTGTTACCTTGCTAGATCTCTCAGCCTAGGTTTTGTCAGGGTCAGAGATGTTGCAAACACTGCAAAGGTAGTGGTAGCAGCAGCTCCTCACTAAAAATCCGTTATCAGCTACTGACCAAGGGCACCTATGGTACTGTAAGGCCTTTGGAATCACCACCCGTGTTTTCTTTTGGATTACAATATAAAGTTAGATCTTAGTGTCCTGTGTCTACACTACTGATTGTGTTTTACAAGCTTAAAGATTCTTGTGTAATTTCAGTGGGATGTGATTTAATTTTTTTTTTTTTATTCTTTTCTGGAATGGCCTGTATAGTAGACATCTATTTTTCTGCCAACACTTTTTGGTGTAATGATCCCTTATTTCTATAGTCAGTGCCAGCTTCTTGTGCTGGAAGATAACCCCTGCACCTATGAAGTGTGGCAGCTGTCCTTGTAAGGTATTTATTAATATCGAACAAAATGGTTGCAGGGCATGAAGAACTGCAAATGAAGTGGTAGAAAGACCTTAGGAAGAAGCAAGAACATGCTGCTTACAGTTGCAATATCCCCAGAATACGGACCTGATAGTAGTGAGAGTGTCTGTTAAAGGTTGTTTGGGTTTTGGTGCTTTGCAAATGCCATTTCCAGCACACCCTAATGACAGTGGAGAATGTGCTGAGAGAATGGTTCAGATTGATTTAGAGGAACATGCTCAGCTGAGTGAGCTGAGTTTAATTCTCTGCAGTGCCCACATTTTCTCTAGAGGCCTGCAGCTAAATTCAGGACAGGGGCAGGTCCTCATCTGAATTTAGTCATTAGATCTGACAGGACCATAATCTTTCTTAGTACCTAAATATGGATATAAGTGCTGTGGTGGTGGTGCTGCCTCCAACTTCAGAAATGCTGTGAGAAACAGTAGTTTTGTTCACTTGCCTTTGGAACCAAGACACCTGGCTTGATAAGTCATGAGTAAAATAGTCTTGGTTTTATTTTTACCAACTCATATTGATTCCCAACAGGTATTTTTTATAACCTACGCTCACCTGTAGCTTATCATATCTGGTTCAGGTCTGCAATAGCCAGCTGCCCTGCAAGGGCAGATTGTAGAAAACGTAGAGCTGGAGGAGCAGGAGAATGACAGGTCAGAACTGAGATATTTTGACGGCTGGGTGAAGGCTGCTGTGGGTGAAGACAGTTGTTCTGTACCAGCAAACTCAAATGTTAGGGATTATTGCAGATGTGAAGTTGCAGATCTGAAACAGCAGATTTTATGTGATTGACTTACAGGATTGAAAAGTGCTGGCATAGCTGTAGGGTGCCCAAATTGAGAAAAGTGTGCTGCCTGTCACAATTATGGTAGCTGGTGCCAATGTGAATAAGAAAAGCAGGTGGACAGAGCTCTATACCTGAAGCTCTAACACTCCCAAGGTTTCCAACACAGCACTTCTGTCATCTGCAGAGAAAGACTGGAAAAGATAGTGAAGCAAGAAAGCAAATACTGAAATGGAGGGAGGAGGTGGAATGCTGTTGGGCATGATGCAAATGGCCTGGTTACTCTTGGTTCATTTGTTCTGATGGACGGAGGAATGAGGTTTTGTTTCACCTCACTTTGATCTATGGGTAAGGGCCAAAATCCCACTTTGTCACTGAGGACAGCTCTGAGTTGCAAAAAGTAATCTTTTCTTGGGGGCAGGAGTGTGCTCATATGCTGCCTCCTTAGGAGGAGGTGGAAGAATGAACAGAGCCCTGCAATAATGCTGTCAAGATTGTTACAGACTCCCTGGATCGTGGGAGGCGAGGCTTGGAAGAGTCCTACTATTGAGGTTCAAAATCAAATGAGGAGACAGTAGGGTGTATGGGGGAGGGATGATGTCTTCTCCCCCCCCCCCCCCAGTTATTTCTACCATGCAGACCCTCCCCACTGGGTTGGATCTCCTGCACAGGAGCAGGTACGGTGGGGCAATTTGGGTGCTGTTTCTACAGCAACTGACATCTGCCCAGAGACTTTCTAAATCTAATCCATTCAGGCTTACACAACAGCCAAGGACACGGTGTTCCTCTGCCTGCTGGGCCCCTCACAGCTGCTGTTGCCAACCCCAACATTTTGCCCTTGAGTTATGCAAATGCTGGGCTCAGGTGGCCCACGGACAAATGTTCCCTGTACACCAAGAGGTACATCTCTGATTTGTGCTTGCAGCCGCACCTCTGAGGTGGGTCTCCCCCGCTCACCTTCTTGCTTTCTTGTGGCTTCTCACGGTCTACTGGAATTCAGGTACAAGAGCTTACCCATGTAGCTGCTGTGAATAGCTGTCCTCTCCCAAGATGACGATACAGCCTCTGCAGTAATCAATCCAGGATGCAGGAAATCTGAGATTCAGTTCTGCTGTCACAGCTGAGAGGGGTCCCTAAGCACGAGAATGGCTTGGTGACATCTAAAGCAACAAGATTCTTTTTGGCTAAGAGGAGAAAGGTTATTCCTCTGGGTCCTATAAATCTTACTTATCCTAATTTAGAAAGAATCCAGTCTTGAGGCACTGAGCATCCTTTTCATTAAACTGCTGATGCTATATGAGCTGTTTTCCATCTTCACCCTGAGGAAGAGAATGTCCTAGAGTAATGTTAAAAAGGCATCCATCTTCTTCTCTGTTCCACTCTTGCTGGTCATAACCAGAATTTGAGGGCAGTTTGTCTGCACAGGTCTGCAAAATGTGTGTTGAGGACAGGGTAAGGAGTGTGGGAACTGAGAACCTACAAAAACTATGTAAGTGATGATGATGTTCTGTTTGTCCGTCTCCTAACTTGCATCCTCTTTTCTTCTTACAGAGGGATGGTTGCCCTAAGATCGTCAACCTGGGCAGTTCAAAGACAGATCTCTTCTACGAAAGGAAAAAGTATGGCTTCAAGAAGAGGTGATCCTATCTGTATGTGGCTATACCTCCTGTCAGGTTGGCAAGAGGGTCTTGGAACATCTCTGGACTTCTACTGTTATTGAAAACCAGTTGTATTTTTTTCTAAAGCAGTACAAATTCAGTAGTATACTTGGGGTTGGAGAAGAAAGAGTTTGAGTGGGGACTGAAACCTGATCAGAACTGGCTATCAGAAAGAGCAAATGAGGATTACTGTCTCTTGCCTTTTCAGAAGCAATGCTAGTAGCTGCCCCAGCTTGCTATAAAAACCCTGGTGGGCAAGTATTTACACATGGAGGAGGCGAGCTCAGTAAAAAGCAAATGCCATTTCTGGTGTGGGGAAACACCTTGCGGTTGTTCTTACCCAGCCTCCTCTCAATTGTTTAAAATCGCCCCACGCATCAGTATTGAGGAACAAAGTGCCAATCCCATGTGTCCGCTCCCTCCGCCTCCCTTCCTCCAGTATATTTCCATGCTGCCCTGTTTTGTAAGGAACCTGCTCATGGCTGGTGCCTTCCTAGGGAGAGCACAGCTGTTCCATGTTTTCTTTGACAGATTAGTCCAAGGCCCTTTCTTGTAACCATTTCTGTAGGATGCATACCAATAAAGCTTCCTCTTTTTGGTGGGGTTTTTTTTTTGTATAACAAGGATTTCTCTCTGGTTCATTCTGTGCCTAGCTTCTCTGGAGCTTTCTGGGGACATGCAGGATTAGCCCAGCTAGAACTGCACAATGGGTTATCTGGTTTCTGACAGTGTCTGCTTATGGCCATGTGACCTTGCTGCAAGGAGCTTCAGGGAACGACTATCGCTTTTGTCTGCCTGTGATCCCAGCCACTGATCATTTTGTCCCATAGCGTGAGGATCGCTGAGCTTGTAACCCTTATCCCAGCTAATACGGCTGTGGATGTTGTTTCACCATGCAAACATCCAATCCCTTTCTAAAACCTACTAAGCTATTTGACTCACTATCCTGTTCTTGTGAATAAGTTAAAGCCTTCCCTGCTGTAACTGGAAACCAACTATTGTGTTCTAGGCTATTAGCCGTATGCATGCTGAAAACCAGAGGCTGCTTGTTTGTCAAATACCAGTACAGGCTAAAAGCAGTCTGTTGGCTCAGCAGAGATCTGGGAACGGGCACCTTCATGCAGAGGCAGAACAGAGTTCCCTACTAGTTCGTGCACTCCTCAGACGGTTAAATTAGGGTCCTAGCTCAGCGTGCCCTGTAGTGCTTAAAGCTTTCATAGTCTGAGCAGAGCGTGTGCTACAGCAATGGGATTCTCTTTGCGCAGTCTTGGGGTGCAGAGCCTGTTTTGTGCCACTTCCAGGATTTCAGTTGTTCCCATGAGGTTCATACTGATTCCTCTGGCTTAAGTGCCTCTTCCACCTGCTCCAGCCATTTCAGGGTTTCAGATAAGAGTGGAAACAGGCAGACAAGTTGTGATCATCCTTCCCTTAAAAGTCATCCTGCTGCAGCTGGCTCTAGCTTTGACTGGTCCTACAGCTATCTCAGCTGCTCCTCCCTCTCTTCCCCCCAGCTATTAATTCTGTCAGGCTTCTCATCCAAGCTTTTTCCATCTGTATGTCTTCTTCCCTGCACCATGGCTCCCTTACACAGCTTCTGGTTAATTTTTACCAACGTGGATGCCATTTGGCAAGATGTTCAGAACAAACTGGTTCTTTGGTTCCAGCAAACCCACTCTCTCAAAGGAATTCTACCTGAATAAGCAGCTGCCTCTTGTTCCTGACTAAGAAGCCCATGTCCAAGCTGTTCTCAGCCATGTTAAATTCTGTATTTCTTTAAAAGCAGGGCATGACATGCAGGTTTTTTTCTACCTGGAACTTTATCGCTTCAACCAGAATTTATCACTTAGTCTCAGTCAGGCCGCCCAAATTATCGCACTAGGAGTGCAGAAGGTTTATACGTATTTTTTCCTTTCCCAGAAGTTCCTAAGATAACAAAAGTTGTTTGGTGAAGGTAGAGGGAAATGAAGTTCGAGTTATTTCTTTTGTCTCTGAGTTATTGCCCCTGGTGCAGGGACTCCTAGAAGATTGCAGCCCTTATTCCTGATCATTTACCAGATCGTCCAGGCAGGGGTTGCTATAGAGATACGAGTGTCCCCATCCCTTCCCCCACCCCCAAAAACGGCTGAGCATACTTAACTTTCTTGGCACTCCTGGTGCCCTCACTCTGACTGCTGGGTATATCAGTCTGCGTTCTGGCAGCAGTGAGAGTGGAGCTGCCATTTCTAGTTGTTCTCAGTCGCTGGGCAGGTGGAGAGAGAGAGGGACAGCCTTTTTCCCCTTTGCCTTGTTTGCTCAGACAGCTCTGGGGAGAACGCCAAATGCTGCCGGTGCTCAAATAGTTCAGCGCCGCTGCCTTTCTGGTACTTTCAGAGCAGGACGGGACGTTGCCCTGAAGCTACAAATTCAGACAGGGGTAATGGATACAGTTGGGTAACCCAGTAAGACTCAGCCTTGCTTGCGCGGTAATGATTTCTGTTCACCAGCAAATGAAACCCAGGCAGGGCCTTTAGAAAAGTGTGATATTTCTTACCTAAATGAATTTTAAAGTACTTGTCTAGTAGAAGGAGATTTCCTGGCAGGGCTAGAGACCAGAGCACACGCTGAAAGGGCGAGCTTCCCTGTGGGTGTGGCGGGGGTGACATGAGACAAGGTGCATCCCCCTGCTGTGTGCCTGCCAGGCTCTGGAAGGGCTTCATCAGACCTTGGAGCCTGAAGCAGCTGGGTTTTGGGGGCTCCCTGGCTGCCGGCCATGGAGCACTTGCGTGACAACTGCAAGGACGGTGGGAGGGATGGCTGTGGCTCTGTGGCAGCTGAACCCCCCATGGTGCTGCCTGCAGATCCTAATTGCGTGGAGCTAAGTGTGTCTTCCTGCCATTACTTTTCTAGGTAAGGTTATAGCTTTTTTTTTCTTCTTTTTTTAATCAAAAGGATGTTATGTAATAAGTTTAAAAAAAAAATCCCTTTATTTCAAATATTTACATTGGGGCGGGGAACATGGGGCCTCTTGGCCTATTAAGTAATTGACCTCTTTGTTGCCAGTGCTAACAAGGCATCGCTGGCGTTCTGAAATGTACATGTTCCCCATTGCACAACTCTTTAGACCAACTACCAGCCACAGCTACAGCCGAGCTCAGCAAATAGCTCCGTAACACACCTCTGGTCCTTTGAATCATCTAGACCATGTCTTGACCAAGCCCTTGAGGCCAAAGTGTTACCGTTCTTTAAAAAAAAAAAAAAAACAAAAACAAACCAAAAAAACCCCAAAGGTAGGCAAAGGCCTTGAGTCTGCCTGTGAGCTGTCCCTGCGGGAGTTGCATAGACAAAATCCTGCTTCTGAGACCTTATCTGCGCAGGAGCTGTTATTTTCTTGTTACGGGGAGGTGTTGTTCACCCGTTTCAATGGCAGGAAAGAATTTTTCACTTCCTTGTGGTTGTCAAGTGACTTGAATGTAAAGAGGATTCAGGGTATGGCGGTTAATTAGGCCCGATTATAACCTGACTGCCCTTCCCTGGCATTAAATAACCCAGCAAAACGAGCTCTGTCCTGGCGGCCTGGTGATTCCTTCCCTCCCTGAGCGCACGTGATTCAGTAGCTTCGCTTTGACGTAATAGCCAAATGGCTGAGAATGCGTGAGCAGATACTGTGACAGAATTCCTCTGCCCACATGTGTACCGGGGCAACGCGATAATTAAAGGAGCACGGTCAAGGCGCAAGTATTTTAAAGAGCCCTAATGTGCAACACCCTTGTAGTAACACCTTATTAAAACAACAACAGAATTTTAGAAATGTAATTGCCTTTTTTTTTTTTTTCTTAATGATGCTAAAAATAGCAGAGTCATTTTCATTTCCTGATCTCTGGCTGACGGCGTGATTTTGTTTCCAGCAAAGCAAGGGGGGTATTAGCAAAAAAAAAAAAAAAAGCGTTCTTTTGTAACTAAATTCCTGGTAAACTAGGAGTGATAAAAATAAGGCCGCTCATAGTGGCGCTCATGAATCTTCCCCTTCTCTTCCTCCCCCTTCCCCTACAGAAAAAAAACAACTTCAGAAGTTGTTGGGGTTTGGGGTTTTCTTTTAATCAGTGGGAAAATGACCAAGCGTGGCTGCTGTAGCACTGTGGCTGGGAAGGATGGCATTAACGGATTTCTTAATGTGTGGTGTTGACCAGCTTCAAAAGAAGTCTTCTTCAGTGGCAAGGACAGAACCTAAGGTGAAGGGTTCCTGAGTGGGGGAGGACAAACCAAACCCAGAAAGATGCCGAGCCTCTTTGTGGAAAACTTTGTGGTTTTGCACTTGGGAATTGGTAGCTACGGAGAGTTACCGAACCAGAGGGACACGGAGCAGCTCAGGAAGCGACTGTGGTCTTTGTCCCTTTTGGAAATGGGCGATAGATTAAACATTCAAACAGGAGACTCTGTTCTTGAGAAGATCTGATTCCAAGACTGAATGTGACTCCATGATGGGATTTTTCGTGGGAATTCTTCAGAGACAAACAGAACATTTCACAGGCCAGACAAGCTACCCCTGATGAAACAAGGACCGCGGTAGCACTTAGGCCACAGAGACCGGTTCTCCCTCCCTGCTCTGCTTGTGTCAGCTCCGAGGAAGACACCTGAGACGTGGCTGGGAGAGCCTGGGAACGCCGCTCCTTGTGTCCCGCTTGTCCGGAGTTTTACTTGGATGAAAAGCTGCCTTAGGTCTGGGCAGCAAGAGCTCTACTGTGAGTGGTGTCTGTCTGAGGTGATGGCCTTGGACCGCAAAATAGCGCGGCCTGCGGCTGCCCATAGAGATTCTCTTCGTTCTCCTCAGAACAGGGCACTAGGTCTGGTTTAAAATGCAGAGCGCAGGGCCCTGTGCGCTGGCAACTGGCGCCCTTGAAACACGTATGGTGGTCGGATACACTTCTCCCTGCAGGCTATTCCCTCCTACCCCAAAGCAAGCGCGCTTGTTTTTAATCCATTGTTGAGGTTTATTGGCAGAATACAAAGCCACGCGGTGCTAGGTGGGTGCCTTCAGCCTGCTTGCGGGTGGCGGAGGCTCAGCCCTTTGGGGTGTGGGGGCCAGCCATTCCCCCCATGACCCAGCCAGGCGCCTGGGTGGCCCCTGGGGAAGGTCATCTCCACGGCTGCCATCCCCCAGGGCAGCACGCAGCCGCCGGCTTGCGTAACGGCTCCCCGGAGCCCTCGAACCCCCCGCGGTGTGGGACGGGAGCGGCCAAGCCCGGACAGGCCGCGGCCGGCCCGGGAACTACAACTCCCGGCAGCCCCCGCGCCGCGCCCGGCACCGCCCCCCGCTCACACCCCCTTCGGCTCACTGGCTGAGGCAGCGCACCAATCCGGAGGCGCCGCCGGGCCCGGCCAGCCAATGGGAAAGCTGTTGCTAACACGCCGCAGTTATTTTTAGCACAGCCGACACTCGCGCACCTTGCGGCTCCCTCGCCTCCGCCGCGGCCGGGTTGGCCCTCCACTGAAGGCGGAGGCGTACAGACGTGCGGTTACAAAGTAGTCCGCGGGTTCTGCGCCGTGGGGCGGGGAGAGCGGTGCCGGCGGGGCGGAGGCGCCCGCCCTCCCTCCCTGCCTGCCTGGGGGTGGCGGTGCCTCTCCTGCCCTCCCTGGGGTTACATCGCCAGGCCTGGCTCGGCCTTGCCCCGTTGTCCCCTGAGTAGCGGGCCGCGCCTCAGGGCCGGGCGTCCCGAGGGGCAGGGGCGTGCAGCGAGGGAGGGCGCCGGGGTTGCCCGTTCTCCTCACGCCCTTCCGGGTCCTTTCCCCCCGGGTCTCCCGCCCGCCCCGTTAACAGGGCGGGGGTTCCAGCGCAGGAGTTCTCGAAGACTTCGCCGGCGTTGTGCAGGGCGCTCGTCCCCTCAGAGCCCGACTTCCCCTGGGCCCCCCTCACGCCGGGGCCTGACAGCACCAGCTCCACCCGCCCCGGGCCGCTCTGGCGGCTGCTGCCGAGCTCCCGGGTTGCTCTCCCCCCCCCCCCCCCCGGCCCCCCCCCCCCCCTCGTGCGCGGGGAGGGGAAAAAACGCCCGCCCTGGCTCTCCCCTCCCTCCCTCCCTCAGGCTAAGCCGCCTGGGGAAATCCTCGGGTCAATCCTCATCCCCGCTACGCCCCCTGCCCTTTCCTTCCTCCGGCGCCCGCAGTCGGGTCAGCCCCCGGTGCCACGCGGCTGGCAGCGCCCCCCACTGCGGCTGCTGCACCGGCAGCGGAGGGAGGAGAGGAGGGACGCGGGGAATTAACCCCCCGGGGCGCCGCGGGCGGCGGGGCTGGGCGGGCGGCGGCGAGGGGAGGGGGAAGTAGTTCCGGCCCGCCCTCCGCGGCCGCATCACGCTGGGCGGGAGCGCGGATCCCTGCGCGGGGTTGCTAAGGGTGAAAGTTTGCCGTGAGTTGGCTCACTTGGGGCCAGGGTGCGGGCGGCTCCGGGCCGGCGGGGCGAGGAGAGGCGGCGGCGGCGGCGACACCACGGGTACCGGCACCCGCACCCCCACCTCCGGGCGTTCCGCACCACCTCCGGCCCGCGCCGCAGCTCCCGGGCCCGCCCCGCGGAGGAACCGCACCGCCGGGGATAAGGCGAGGGAGGGGACGGGACGGGGCAGAGACCCGCACGCACCGCCCGGGCTCCGCCGGCAGCGCCTACGGCCCCCGACAGCCGCCACCGGCCCGGCCGAGAACGAAGTAAGTGGGGGGGGGGCTCGCCCCCCCCCCCCCCCCCCCGGGGGGGCCCACGGGTCGTGGGCTGGGGGTCCGGCCCTGGGGGGGATTAATGGGGCTTCAAGGGGCGATGGGGGTGCGTGAAAGTCATCGGGTCGGTGAGGCTTTGCCGTGCCCCACTTCACCATTTTGTTCGGTTCCGCCCGCCCCCCACCCCCTCACCAGCCTGATGGGGGGCCGGGGGCGGGGGGCGGCTCGGCCCCAGCAGTCCCGAAAAGGGCAGGCTGGGCCCCGGGGCGGCGGCGGGCACCCTGGGCTGCCGGGAGGGGGGGGGGGGGTGTCGCCGGGGTGTCTCCCTTCTCCTGGGGGGAAGCCCGGCGACAACAAAGGGGCTGCAGGGGCTGGGCTGGGCGCTGCCGGCCCCTCTCCCGACGGAGGGAGGGGGGACCGGCCGAGGTGCCCTTCGCGGGCACGACCGCCGCTGGGAGCGGGGCGTGCGGCTCCCCCCACCCCCCTCCGCGGCCCGGGGGCCGCCCCGCCCCGGGGTGTGGGGCCGGGAGCTCGCCCTTGTTGTCGCGGTGTCGTCGTCCGCCCCCCCCCCCCACCTCACCGAAGGGCTTGGGGGGACCTGTTTTGCGACCCCGGGTGCCCCACTGGGGGGGACGGGACACACGGGGCTCGCGGCCTCCTGGGCTCCGTCCCGCAGCCGTGGGGCGGGGGGAAGCTGCTGTGGGGTGGGGACGCGCCTCCCCGTCCCCACCGGGAGGGAGGGGAAGGGCGGGCGTGGGGGGAGGGGGGGGGGCGTGGGGCAGCTGCCCGGCGGTCCCGAGCGCCGGGCCGTGGGGCGTGTTCCCCGCCGTGGGCAGCGCCGGGGCGGGCGGGCCGCCAGGGCGCATGTGCTGTGGAAAATTTTGTGCCTTGCCCCGCCGAGCGAAGCGCCGGGCCGGGCCGGCCGCGGGGCACGACGGGAGGCGTAGTCCGGGGGCGAGGGTCGGGGGCGGGGGGGGGCCTGGGGACTACAACTCCCAAGGTGCCGCGCGGGGGAGGGGGGCGCCCGCTGTCCGGCCGGGTCATCAGAAATGGCCGCTCTCCCCGGGGAGGGGGCAGCCGGCCGCCTGCCTGCCGCGGGTGCGACCCCGCTGGGGCGCTCGCCTCGAGTGGGGGGAGCCCCTCCGATACCCGCGGGTGGGGTTGGGCCGGGGGGGAAGTGGGGTAGGGGCGAGGCTGGAAAAGGGGCCCTTGTCCCGGAGGGGTGTGGCCGGGTGCGGGACCACAGGTTGCCGTGCCAGCCGTCTTGTAAAACCACGGGGGACACCGCTGGTGAGGGCGAGGCGGCAGCCAGCCGGTCCCCGGGGGCCGGACCTCTCTCGGGAGCTCGGAGGGATGCTCGCAAGGTCACCCGCCGTGTTTGCGTAGCGAGGAGGAGAGGGCATCGCCCCCGTGTTTGCTCTCCTCTGATGCAAGGGATTTTTTGGCCTCTCCCCTTCTGCGCGGTGGTCTGCTGATAAACGGGGGGTCCGAGGGGGCTCGGAGCAGAGCCCTTTGTTCCCTGCTGTCACCTTGATGTTCTGCCCCTGGTACAGTAAGCCTTTATTTTGGAAATGCTGTCTATGTGGGCATGCCTCTCTCCACGGAAGGCTTGTCAGAATACCTTTTACAATTGATATTTAGTTGTCCCTTGTCTTGGAGCCGAGCTGCTTCAGCTGTTGTGGGTTTTTTTCTTTCATGTTATCACACTTTGGTGCAGTAGTAAGAGATTGAGAGGGTCCTACTGCAGCATATCTTACCGTGTCAACAACCTGAGGAGTCAGTGCTCTCTCTCACTTCTTGTGCCTTCTGCGAGTATCAGCTATATGCAGCTATCTTGGCAGCTGTTTGGTATTATTAGGCTAATTAACTCATCTTTTTCACAGTCAAGGTACAGAGTATTCTTTTAGGAAGGGGGAGTGCTTCTTAAAGAAAAGAAAAAAGGAGGCAATGATTTATAATTGTATCTCCTCGCTGTCTTCTGCAGAAGGTTGATGAGGATATGGGCTACTTAAAGTATATTGAGGCATTTGTGTTGCAAGCAGGGTGGTAAGAAATGTTGGCCTTTGCTCCTTTCCCAATCTGTAATTTCTGATTTCTTAATAGATTTTTGGATCTGGATTACAATTTGCCACATGAGACTAAAAGATTGACAAACTGGCTGTTCTCTTCCTGCTTAATTTGCTGGGATCCCAAGCTGTCCTCTCCCTCGGATACTTCAAAGCCAAAGGAGCAAGCGGTCTCCATGTAATCCCTCCTTGAGGCAGCACAGGCCCTATAAGCTCTTGTTAACATTTAGGTGTGCTCTTTCAGGGGTTTGCTTTGTGCTGTTTTCTCTGGAAAAGGCTCCATCTCTGTGCCAAGACTCTGCCTTCTGAAAATGGCTTCTCCTTGCTGTTCTCTGAAAAACTCCGATTGTCTATTTCCTTGGTGTTCATCTGTTCTTGTTTGAACTTGGTCAGGTCTTGGTGACCTACCAAAAGTTGTTACACTGCAGTAATTCCTTAAGGCAGGTATTAAAGGCAAGACTTCTTTCTCTCTTTTCCATTCCCTCATTCCTGTGTTTTTTCTTGTTGCTGAGTCAAACCCAAAGGGGATTTCCTTCCAGAACTGACCACCTTGTTGGCAGACTTGAGGCATGGGATCTGCTTCTGGTTACCACCATCCTGAAGCCAAGCCTCTCCGAACTAGTACAGAAAAAGCATAGAATCTGTGCAGCATTTCTTTCTTTTTTTTTTTTTTTTTAATAATAAAGCCTCAAAATGCCTGAGGGTTTCTTTAAAATTTACTTAATCCTTCTTGTCCACTAAACTAGACTAAGCAAACAAGTCTGGTCAGTTTTTTCTTCCTTTTGACCTAGGCCAGTGCAGATCCCTGGTTCTGCTGCTGGGACTCCTGGTTTTTCAGGGGAATGCTGACACCGTATGTTTGTACTCCATCCCCACCCCCAAATAATTGACACATGTTGTAAACGTTGGCTTGAGCATTGCGTGAGAGCATCCCCAAAGCCCATTTTAGGAAGACTGTTGAGCACGGTGTGTCTGTTTGAGCAAGGTGAGGGCAGCTGAAGACAGAGCGGCCTCTGACTAAGCTGCCAATTAAAAACTGGATATTCTGCTTCCCCCTGGAGAGGCGTGGAGGCTACTGGAAGTGTGCTTCCTCTTAAAATATCCATGGGATTGGTTTTCTTTGGATGGGTTACAAAGCGCAGTGCTGACCTACCTGGGTTTTTTTTTGTACCCAGATGAACATTGTTTGCAAATCTGTATAATGGGAGAGCTGAGTGTTGTGGTTTTGCATTCTGCTTTTGTGGGTTCTCTCCATTTCAGAGACTTCCTCAGGAGGGAAGTAAGGAGAATTACTTCAGTCTTTGGCAAGCAATTTCGGTTTTTATTAAGTAGGTACCTGATCCTGGCAGAGCTCATCTTCTCTCTGCGCAGGGATAAGCGATGCAAACATATCGGACAGGCTGTTGGCATGTTTGAGTGTTTTGTGACCCTGTGTGCATTTCCTGCCCCCTGCCCCCCAACGAATTAAACTGTGATTTTTTTTTTTGACTTGTAGCTAGGCAGAGTCTCAACTGGGTACACTTAATAAGATGTGTGTCTGCCAGTCAAGGGGATAGTAAACACGGGCTGGCAGCTGGTGCCTCAGCACCCTCCCTCGCTCCTTCTTGTCCCTTCTGTGCTTGTGCCAGCAGGACGCGGCACCCGGCATGACCACCCGGCCTCCCGGAGGAGAGGCTGGCCTTGCCGTCCTGAGCGGGGAAGCAGGTCTCTGCCCAAGCTGCTGAGCGAGTCACGAGGCTGTTCAGGTGCTGTGCTTGTGTTCTGGAGAGGCTGGTGCAGGTGAGCTGTGCCGGAAGCAGCTGAGTTGCCAGGGCATAGAGAGGTGTGTTAGATGTGCTGAAATAGCTCTGCCG
This sequence comes from Gorsachius magnificus, assembly GCA_034008185.1. Classification (NCBI taxonomy): domain Eukaryota; kingdom Metazoa; phylum Chordata; class Aves; order Pelecaniformes; family Ardeidae; genus Gorsachius; species Gorsachius magnificus. The sequence goes on along the minus strand of CM067081.1, from coordinate 162,480,831 downwards.
GAGCAGACAGTTGGCCTGCCGGGTTTCAGCAGGGGTACTTGGCAGCGAGGTGAGTATAATGTATGTGCCTGTGTGCAGGTAGTAGCTACACCCTTATTTCTTCCATAGAGGAGCAGGGAGACTCCTCCCCATCAGCATCTCTGTTTTGAGGGCCAGTAGATTTGGGGTGCTTGCTGGAGAGCATCACTGCTTGTTAGTGTTTGTGCAAACAGCTCATTCTGCTTTTGTGCTAATGAAAAAGCACAGCTGTTCATCTCAACAGGTGGAGAGTTGTTGTGTTCTCTCATCTTCACCCATCCTTTTCTCTCTTTCCTTAGGTCTCTTTGGAGCCAAATCTTGTCTATGTGTGTGTCATTTTGTCTCTTTTAATACGCTGCCCTGACTTGCTTGCTGCGAAGGGAGTATGCATCTGGAGATCAAAGTTGCTCTTAACTTCATCATCTCGTACCTGTACAACAAGCTTCCTCGGAGGCGGGCAGACCTGTTTGGTGAGGAGCTAGAGCGCCTGCTGAAGAAGAAATATGAGGGTCACTGGTACCCAGAGAAGCCTCTGAAGGGATCTGGCTATCGCTGTGTTCATATAGGGGAGACGGTGGATCCGGTGGTGGAGCTGGCGGCCAAGAGGAGCGGGCTGGCCGTGGAGGATGTGCGTGCCAACGTGCCGGAAGAGCTGAGTGTCTGGATCGATCCTTTTGAGGTTTCCTACCAGATCGGTGAGAAGGGCTCTGTTAAGGTTCTCTACCTGGATGACAGTGAGGGCTGCAGCGCCATGGAGCTGGACAAAGAAATCAAGAGCAGCTTCAACCCCGATGCCCAGGTATTTGTCCCCATCGGCAGCCAGGACAACTCGCTGTCCAACTCTCCGTCCCCCTCCTTTGGCCAGTCGCCTAGCCCCACCTTCATCCCGCGCTCTGCCCAGCCCATCACTTTCACCACTGCCACCTTTGCTGCCACGAAGTTTGGCTCTACCAAGATGAAGAAGGGTGGAGGAGCTGGCGGAGGGGGTGGCGGAGCAGGGGCTGGGCAGCAGCCGAGGATGGTCAGGTCTCCCACCACCAACCTGCTGAAGCACAAGGGCCTCTCCCTGTCTATGCACTCTCTGAACTTTGTCGGGAGTGCTGGGAGCCAAGCCCCGCAGTCGCAGCTCTCCCCCAACGCCAAGGAGTTCCCGGGAGCCAGCAGTCTCTTCTTCGATGGTGTTGCCAGTGAGAGCCAGCCCAGCAGCATCCCGCCGACATCGCAGTTCAACACCGGCACGGGTGGTACCTTTGATATGGCCAGGTCTTCGGCGGCAGCACCAACAGCCTCTTTTTGGAGAAGTCTCCCTTTGTGGAAGGACTCAGCTACAACCTGAATGCCATGCAGTATCCCAGCCAGTCGTTCCAGCCTGTCGTCCTGGCCAACTGAACACAAGGAAGGAGAGTATTTTGGGGTGGGGAGGGGAGGGGGGGTGGGGAAGCAAGAACAAAACAAACAACGAGGAGGGAGAGAAAAGAAAAATAGAAATATACAGAAAATATTCAAATCTTATAAATATAGCTTCTTGGGGAAAAGAGAGCGCCCAGTGTTGTTGCGCTGTACTGGCAACGCTCCTGAAGCACTGACTTGTTTTTTTAACTCAGTCCCTGTGCTTTTTTCCTACTCACTTTTTTACTCCTTAAATGAGTCTTGGGATTTTTTTTTTTTTTGGTTTGTGCTCTCCCTTCCCCTGCCCCAGCCCGGGACTGGTGCAAACGTAGGTCACGATGCTCCTGGTTCCCTGCACACCACCACCCCCAGCGCTGGACACAGGGGTCCTTCCACCTGGGTGTAGGGACGTCTTCTCTGTACCACCTCACTGGAGGAGGGGCGGGGAGAGGGGTGAGTCAGTGTCGGCGGCGATGCACACGCTCTTGTTGCGTGCTAGCCAGAAATGGGTGGGTGGGCTCGCTTCTCTGTTGCGGCTCTACGTGTAGATGGAGAGCATCTAACTGTGCCCGCGGGCGTAGACTGTTGTGCTGATGTTGCTCCAGGCTCTCCAGCCCCGGCTGGCGTCGACTGTTCTGCCTGTGTGCTGAAAAGCGCCAACTCCTCTCCTTGACCACCTCCCAGCATGTAGCAGGGAGGGCAGAGTGTTACTGTGAAATGGCTTCTTCCTGCTCCCTTCCTCACCTGCACTTCCAGCCGTGGCGACAGGAGAACAGCGCTTTGAACTGAGTGACTCTGGTTATCGTCCCCTTCTGCGCATCAGCAAGGGGGGCCTTTCCATGCCTCCTCGGGGCCAGCTGGTCAGTTTGGGTGACAGCCCTGTGGTGTAGAAACACCTGCCTGTCCCTGCGGCCGGGGGAGGCGGTGCTGAGCCAGGCGGCCCTGCTTGGATCCTGCTCCTGCTTCTTGGATGTTCTCCCCAGCGGCAAGGGGCCAGCAGCCACCAGCGGTCACCTGGGGCAGCCTCCTCGGTCTGAGTTCTCATTCCCTGCTGTGAATTCATCTTCTTGTCTCGGAGAGGGAATTCCTTCTTTTTTAGTTAGAGAGGCAGCACTACTTTTGAGGAAGAGGAAGGGCTATGTTGTTAAAGCTGTTCTCTTTGAGTGGTAGCATAAGGGTTTGTGCTTTCAGCCAGGTATACACCGGACTAAATCCCCTCCCCTGCCCCTCTGGAGGAGCAGGAGGAGGTGGCTGATCTGGCGTGGAAGGGAAGCGCCTAGTGTCAACTCATCATTCCAGCCAGATCACGTCAGCGTGGATGGCGACAGGCTTAGAGCAGAGCGGGGACGGGCGCTCCGAAGGAGAGCGGCTGTCCCAGCGTGTGAATGTACGGTGCCTCCCCGCCACGGGGCCAGGATCTGGGAACGCCCCTGCAGCTTTCCCCAGGACGATGTGCTGCAGTCGGGCGGTAGCGGCTTCTCGGCTTGGTCGCTTCTGTGTCAGGGACTCCAAACCCCACCCTCACGGGGAGCCAAAGGAGGGCTGCTGCTTGCCCAGGCAGGGTGGAGGCTCCCTAGGTGGTTAGGAGGCCTCCTTGGAGGCTGTTGAGGGTGTGTGGAAATGTGCAAAGAGGAGAGAGGTGGAGATGATGACTCCAGTCTTTGAAGTTCTCAGTTTAAAAGAAAAATAAGCTTTTTGCTGCCTCCCAAACTTGAAGTTTGGTTTTCTTTGAATGATGCCTCTGGAGCACCTTCTGAAACCTGCTTCTCCTGTATCTGTTGAACCAACGTGCTCTTTCAATGTATCCATGTTTTGGGGGAGATGGGCTTGAACTCCTCATACTTTTTCCCGCTCCCTTCCCTTGAGCTGAGATGAAGGCACTCCAATCCTCTCGCAGCTGTGTTGCCAATGAGCTTTTGCAGAGGTAATGGGGCTGTCCCAGGGAGACTGCTGCTGCCCGGAGCTCTTCAAGGAGCGCTTCCAGCGCACCCTTCCCCTCGCTGGGTGACTGGGGGAGGCACAGTCCCAGCCTTGTGCCCAGTGTGGGTTACCAAGCAGGCCACTTGCCACTGAGCTATGACCAACGTGGCGGGTGGGTGAGGAGAGTGGAGCCTAGCCAGCTTCCCCCAAACCAGCACCCGCAGCCTCAGCCTGCAGGTTTCCAGACTCGGGCAAGGTGAGCTGAGCTGGTGGCATTTCTTTTTTTTTTTTTTTTTTTAGGATGTTACCACTGCCACCCTGTCCTCCTCCCTGGGAGCGTGCTGCTGAGTGCCAGCCCACTTGCCATGCTGGCCTGAGGGGTGCTTACCCCACCATCCCAGGACCCAATCCACTTGCCCCCCTCAGCATCCCCAAATCTGGCAGAGCCACCTGTGAGCTGCTGCTGTGGCACAGGGTGCTCTCCTCCAGCACAGGGAGGGACAGGAGAGGTGGGGATCCTGCCCCCCCCCGCCCCAGCCACCTGCTTGTATGTGCGAAGCTTCGGTGCCGCTTTGCCCTGCCACACGTATTGTACCTGCTTTACAAACAGCGGTGTGAGCGGAAGGAGGAAAAGAGGAGGGACCAACCTCTTTGTATCTTAAAAGGAAAAGAGCGTGCTTCAGAAACGTTCCTCCAGCGTCAGGCAGCAATGGAAACTAACGGCCTTTTCGGGTCTTTTCTAGTCTTGGATGTAGGCGTTCAGCTTCAATTTTATTTTTTAAAAACCTGCACTAATTTACCTGGTTTCTTAGGAAGAAAAGAGAGAAATTTTTTTTTTAACTTTTATTTTTTATGGGTTTGTGTTCTTTTTGTTGATGTCTGTTTGTATTGAATAATTTGCTACATTTGTAAAATGTAAGAGGTATATATAATATATGTATATTTTTTTTTTTAAAAAGGAGAGAAAAAAATATTTTTTCAGGAAAAAAATTTAAAAAAAAAAGAAGTGGTGAAGATTCCTTTCTCCCCAGTCAGCCTCCCTCCTTTCCCTCCCGCCCCTCTCCGAGGAGTGGATCGACGGTTGCCTTGTTGGGAGAGAATGAGTGAAAGAGGACAGAATCCTGTGTGCCTGCGAGCAGAGGGTTCCCGTGCGCACTCTGTTTGGGTTTCTTTCTGAGAAGGGGGCCGCTGAGAGGGGGAACTGGGGGGTTGCTGTCTTTTTTTTCTTTTTTTTTGGTCTTTTTTTTTCTTTTTTCTTTTTTTTTTTTTCTTTAGCGAAGGAGGAATACAATCAAGAGTTTTGTATTCAGAATGTTGTGCAATATTTTGGAACGGGACATTGGTGTGACTAGAGATTTAGTTAAAAACAAAACAAAAAAAAAACAAACAAAAAAAAGGTTGATCAAATCTGTACAGTTTCTATTGTTCCAGATTTTTTTAAGTTTGTATTAAAAGCATGATATAATAACCATTTGTCGTGTGGTGTGCACTTGGTGGGGAGAGAACACCTTGGCTGTGCCTGTTCCTGGGCGAGGAGGATATCGTCCCCTTCTTTGTCTGCCTTTGGATGACTTGGCCAGTGCTTGGCCTCCTCTCGCGGGGTTGGGGTGCGCTTGGCTGAGGTTTTGTTGGGTTGGGAGCATCCCGGCGGTGGCGCCTGGGTGTGTGCAGCAGGGCCAAGGTGGCTGTCTCCCTGACCCTCCTGCCAAGAATAGCAGTGGTGTAGGACAAAAGCAGGGGTGCACCCAGCCATCCCAGGGGAGCGGGAGGCTTTGCCTTTGGTGCATGGTGCCTCCTGGGCCTTCAGACGAGCAGCAGAGTTCCTAAAATACCCCTTTTCTGCGGCAGCTCGCCAGGGCCATCACCTGTGGGGCTGGGCTCGGATCTGTCTGCTGTACCTGCAGGGGGTGGATGAAGCCTTCCCAGGCAGCGGTTGTGCAGAGGGGGTGCCCTTTGTGGGTTAGTTTCTGTCCCCTCTGTGCAAACTGGTTTGGGTATTGGGGGTATTTGCTAAGCAAAGGAAGCCTCAAGGGGTGCGTGCAGGCCATGCCCTCATGCCCTTGAATGTTCATCCAGGGTGACTTCTCTCAGTGGGGTGGTCTTGAGGCTAGACATGAGAACAAGCGGCGACAGTGAAGGTCTGGTTTTGTTCCTCTTTTTCTTTCTAACCTCTCATTGCTCAGCTCTAATCAGAACCTCTGGCGGAGGGAGCTGCTCCTTTTTAGCGAAGCGAGATGAGTTGGCCCCTGTGTGCTGAGGAAGATGCTGCAATGCCTGTCCCACCCCCATGGCTGTGACCCAGCTTCTCCAGCCCCACCGCGCTCCTGCTGCCTCCTGCACAAGGGGTGGCTTGCAGCTCCCTGTGCCGCCTCCTTAAACCAAACATGGAGCTGGTGCTGGCTGCTGGCTCCCCCTGGCATCCTTACCTGCGCCCCCTCAGCCCCTCTAGCCTGAACTTCTTCCTGGAACAGCTCTCGCTGCTTCACCCTTGGCTTTGCAAGCCCCAGGAGCCAGGCTGCTGCTCGTGCCTGCTGTGTGCTCGCCACGTGATGGTCACGCCACGCTAAGCAACAAAACTTATTTTTTTTTTTTCCCCTGTGTGTCTCAACCCCCTTGCAATCGTTTATCTAAACCATGCGTAAGCGCTTGCCCTTAGACATGTTTCTGGAAATGGAAAAGTGAGGGTGAGTATGTGCCCGCCCGATCCTTGCCCTGCATTTGCTCGGCTGTGAGGCAGGGAGGCATGGAGCCTTTTCCTTTTTGGGCACGGGTAGGCCAAGCGGTAGGGCCTGGAGTTCGTTTACAGCTGATAGCTACCGTGGCCTAGGCAGGGATTAGGGAAAAGGCTTAGTAGAGCCTTGTCCCTCCTGAGGTATTTGCCCCTGTGCTGTCTCAGGCAGCCTGAAGGGTGTGGGGAGGTGAAACACCCGCCGGGAAGCAGCGCGCAGGGACGGGGATCTGCCCTCCATCAGCCTTCAGGGAGGAAAGGAGGTGCCGGAGCCCCGCGCTCGGCCGGTGCAGGGTGATGCCCAGGTGTGGGAATATTTGCCGTGTGTTTGGGCAGCGACCAAGTTGGTCCCCAAATTGGGTGCTCCAGCAAGGCACGGCAACAAGCTGGGACTTGTCTCCTGAAACCTCCAAAGCAAGGGGCGTGGGGGTGTTGTTTAGACACACTCGTCACAGGGGACTCCGGTATTAAGAGGGAAACTTGCAACTTGAGTCACCGAGCGGGCGGGCTCCCACCTGAAAGGAGGAGACAGCTTGGGTAGAAAAATGCCACGCTTCAGCCTTCGGCTTTTCAGTCTGTGACAGCCGCAGTTTCTGACACAAATCGGGCTGTGCTGGGAGGGGGCTGGTGCCTGGAAGAAAGCCTTATGCAAGCATGAAAACCCCCATGTAAGGCAGACGTGCCCTGGACTGCATTTTAAATACAGGCCCAGCAAAACAGCCCCAGTTTGCTCCATCAGGAGAGCATCTCCCGCTGCCCCAGAGCCTCACAGAGATTTGGGATTATTGGGATCGAGTAACACGCAGCACAGGCACTGCCAACAGCGGGCCCTCCCCGTGCCCTGGCACTTGCTGACTGCCAGGGCCGAGAGGTGGAAAAACACTGCCGATGGAGGGGGGGGCCGGGACCTGCCAAGCCCTTGGCGTCCCTGAGGAGCGCTCCTGCCAACGCCACCTGCTCCCTGCTCACGTCGCCGCAGCCCCAACGGGTGTGAGGCTGATGCCACGGTCGCAGAGGGACGGCCAGGTCTTCCCACCCCATGTGTGTCCGCCGCCAGAAGGCAGGCACCAGCCCCGAGGCAGGCTGTGGCCAAGGTTAGCCGCCTCCCAAACCTTGTGCTTGTTCCTTCGGTTTCTGTGGCCGGGCTCCAATTCAAACATGACCGGGAACACGCTCGCCCCAGCCCTTGCAGAGCTGCTCCTCCACTGTCCGTCCCTCCCCGCCACTCCCTGCATCATCACCTCCAGAAACCTGGTCTGCTTTTTGTAAAGCTGCCAAAGAGCAAAGCTTTCACCCCCTGGCCCCAAGATGCCTCGGTGAAGGCCAAGCCCCAGCCAGGGGGGACGGGTGGTTTTGAGTCGTACCGGTCAGTGAAGGGCTGATTTGCATGACGGCCAATTTGTGTGTGACCATTGCCAGTGGCAAAAGTGACTCCAGCACACAGTGCGCCGGGGAGGGACACGTGATTTTTTTTCCCCAAGAAGCTCTTATAGGCATGGCAGGGGGTTAGGAAAAGGAGATCTCTGCGAAGGAGGTTCAGGGTCAAATTCTGCTGCTCTGCCTTGAGGAGGGGCAGGGAACGGTGCAGGTGGAGATGTGGGGGAACTCACTCCCTCTTCATCAAAAGCCCCTTGGCTTTGGTGTGTGGCAAGTGTGGTCCCCATGTTATTCCACAGTTGTTGAGACCTAGTTGAGGGAGATTTTTTTTTTTTTTGCTTATTTTTGTTGGCCTTGTGCAGCCTGCCGCCCTGCCGGCGCAGCCTGACTGCTGAAGGAAGCAGATCCCCAGGCGGGAGCACGTCCCTCCCAGTTGGCAGGGTGTTTCCACCAAGGACAAAGTTTTCGTTCGAGTGACTCAGCCAGAAACTGCTTGCAGAAGGTACAGCTGGGGCTTTCATCAGAAAAAAAACACACCACCAAAAAACCCCAAACCCAAAATAATCCACATAAGGCGGTGTGTGGGGAAGGCAACGGGCAATGTTGCTGCAGCAGGACGCACGTCTTCCATGGGCCTCACTTTGCCCTCAGAGCTCGGTGAATTCACGCAAGGGCCAATTCCAGCTTCCCTCAGCAACAGGAACTTTTGCATTCCCTGATCTTCCTGCGGTCAGGTTTGGCGTCAGCACGTGCTGCTCCGGGCTCCCGCAGAGGCCTGAGCAACGTCACAGCAGGCCCTGGGCACCTTTCCAAAATCTACCAAGGTCACCCCTTGTCCCTGCCTCTGCCCAGCCTTGCTGTGCAGCGCCTGAGAGGAGGCACCGGTGTCACCCGTGGAGCCTGCCAAAGTGGCAGCACTCACACAATGGACAGGGCAAGTGGGGGGCCATGGGCATGCAGGAAAACCGGGGAGGGGGGTGTGGGGGTGGGGGTGTGGGAACAGAAGAGACCTCATCTGCCAGGGGAGCGCTGGTGTTTGCATCCTCGGGGGGGGACAGACCGGCAGCACTGCGGAGAATGTGGGGGAAAGGAGCAGCAGAGCTGTCTGAACAACCATGAACACGAGCCAGGGAAGGAGTGAGGAGCAGAGGGAAGGAGGACAGCACCCTGGGGACATCCGAGGTGTTTACACACAGGTGCAAACGTCACACGGAGGTGAGGGAGGCTGACGCTCCCCTCGTCCCTTCACCACCTGGTGAAGATGAGTGTTCCTAGTGGCCCAACATGGGCGGCAGCTGCGTAGGCCTCCTTCCCAGTGGCACAGCCCAGCATAACCTCCCCATCCCCACCTGGCTCCCTGCTTGTCATGCTCACGCACGATCATCCCCCGACTCTCCCTCCGGGCTGGTCCCGACACGGTGGTTCTCCCCTGGGGACACGGCCAGCTCTTGCAGGGCGCCCGTGAGTCACGGCGCTGTCACTGCCTCCAGCACAGACATGGAGACGCCGAGGCTTGGGGAGGGGCCATGGCTTCACCACACTCAAGGGGAGCACGAGTGCTGGGGCCAGCACCCATCGGTCTCTCCTGCCACCTCACGCTGACCCCACCAGCGCCCGGAGCTGCCCTGAGTGCGAAAGGAGATGATGCAGAGGGATGGGATGGAGACACACCGGGGGGAGGACAGCTTATCCCTTCCAGCCACGCCATTGCCAGCCATCCACCGAGGAAGGGCAAGGACTTGACAAACCCAGATGAAAATAGGATCCAACAAACTAAACCCAGAAAGGGTGCGGGTGGGCTGGGATGCTCCGAGGCAGAGACGAAGGTGCCCAGCACTGCCGAGGAGAGCAGCCTTGCTGCATGAGCAGCTGCTGTTGGACACGGCATTGAATGCTATAACCTACAGCGCAGGTGATGTCATCAGCATGGGAAATGACAAATTGCTGATTTTTGGAAACATAAGCAAAGAAACTGTCCTGTATTCCAGATTATCAATCACAGTACAGATCAAGTGTATAAAACCACACAAGAGAGACCTCACTTGGTCCTTCAAACCAGAAATTTTGCCATTGAGACTAACTGGTCAATACAAAGCCAGCTAAGAAAGATTATTTTATTCCACTAAGACTTTATTTTTAATCTTGGAGTTACACTCTTCTCCAAAGGCACAGTGCTCTTCAAAAAATACTATTTTTCTCCATGGTGATGCTTGTTCTGGGAATTTTTTGACCAACCAGTGCACATAAGTAGAAACCTTCCCAAAGACGACGGTTACAGAGGTGATGGTGAGGACTCCAATAGCTCCATAGCAAGCAGAGAATAATACAGCATCTAACCAGCTTGTACTCCATCAAAATTGTATTAGACCGGTATTTATCGCAGGAGAAAGCCACTGCCCACATCTCTTTGTCATATAGATATTCAGCACAGCGGCAACATCACAGCTGAGATTTTCCTACTTTGTATTTTTAAGAAAAACTCCAAGCTTCCCAATGTGCACCTTAAAATGCTACGAAAGGACCTGAGCCCATCCAACCTTGGCCACGGTGTTTTATATTGTGGGGTACCTGAGACAGAAGTGCTGACTCCTCTGAGCGCACGGAGTAACAGCCAAGACCTGCTGCCGGGACCTGCGGGTCTTCCACAGGATCCGCCTGATCTCTGCCCCCTGTCGCTGAGCTTCCCCGGAAAGCAGGATGAACTGGTTGAACGAGGACTCCTCTGAGGACCACAACACTAACCTGCAAAGCATTACGAGGAAGTGGAGGTCTGTGTCAGTAACTGCATACTGACCCTTCCCTTGCCTGGCCAGTAGAGCTTCATAGTCCAGAACCGGTTGGGGCTGGACATCTTCCTTTTAACGTACCTGGAGCGTCCTGCAAAGTTGCGCAAGTGTCTTCTCCAGAGCTGCTCTCCCCACGTAGGGCTGCAAGAGCTGGTGGGAGCTCTTGAGGAGCTTCCAAGAGCAAGACCATGGCACCCCACTGGAGAAGCCCATGGCGCCTGTGTTGCGGCAAAGCTTCCCGTGAATGGTTGAAGGCGCCTTTCAGTTTCCACAGCCTGGGAGGTAAAAGGGGAAGCAGGGGGATGTTGCTGTGTCTGTCTGGTTGAAAAAACGCACTGATGTTAGCCAGCATGACCACAACAGAATTAGGTATGGGGAGCTGGCTATGATCTCATCAAAAAAACAAAAAAGCCCTCCCCAGGTATTTTTCTGTGGTACAACTCTTTTGAGGAAGGCACGGTTAGCAAGGGGACCCCCCCATCTACTTCACTGTCTTTAATTTTGCCTCCTCTCCCTGCAAGGTCTGCAGACAGATAAAGGGTCTCCATCACCAGCTTGTTCTCTCCTCCTGTGCCCAGTGAGGCTGTTGTTGGCCACCCTCTTCACCTGAAGATATTGGGCAGGGGGGAATTAGTAACAGCTGCTCCTGGAGGGAGCCACGTTTCCTCCTGGAGGTAATTGCCACTTGGCAGGATCTTACTCATCTTGTGGTGGCAGTGGCTGGCTTTCCAGGCTCTGCCACCGGCAAAGCAAGATGCAGGGCTGTGGCTCTCCTCCTCTCAGCCACTCAAAAGCCTCCTGCCCTGGGGTGCAGCCAGCTTCACTCCCGCCTGGAGCCTTGGAGCCTGTCCTGCCAAAGCATTTGCTTGTGCTGGGTGAGTGCTGGCCTCTTCACCCTTTGCCAAGCAAAGCGGGTTGCACCTCAGGGAGTTGAACGCTCACGCTGGCCCGCAGCTGAGCCTGTCTGCTCTCCCTTGTGGATGCTCTTCACCAAGCAGACTGGAAAGGAAGGTGAACGGATGCAACTGCATCTCTATAATGTTTGCCATTACATGCAGCTGCTGCAGAGGCTGTAGGAAGACCCCAAGAGTGCGGAAGCGTTTCCAAGCTCCGACTATGAGACCAGCTGATCCCACCATGGGTGCTGGTATTCCCCCAGTGGGAACTCATCCACCTCGGGAACTTGGGAAGCATCCTTCTCTAGAGTCCCAGCCTTCTCCTCTATCTTCCTTGCACCAATGGATTATTTTCCCTAAATGCTGTGGTCTGATCCTGGGAGCAAACAGCAGCCAGCAGCAGGGTGCAAGTGATAGTTCTGCCATCAGTGAGCAGCCGTATCTTTCCCCGTAGCACCTTTGCCTCCTGCTGGACCCATCTCCCCCTGTGCCATTCACCTGAGATCAGCTGATTCCCTTTTTCCTCCCCCCTCCACAGCTCCCCCTGGTCTTCTCCTCTTTCCTGGGGTGCCCCCCCGGCTGGCAACAGCTGCCCTCCATGCAGTGAAACAGCACTTGCAAAACATCTGCACGGCATGGGGATAGCTGCGGGGAGCTCGTCGCTGCATTGTGGCGCGGGGGGCTCCAAGCACGGCGAGAGCGCTGGCTGCACACCGGTGCGTCTTGGAGAAGTTGGCTTGGCTGGCAGAGGCATCCCAGCTCTGTTAGCGCTGCTGCCATGGCCCAATTAGTAGTTCAGGTGTTGTCAGAGTCTTTGGCTACAGCCCAAGAGCTAATGGCAGAGCGGGTGGCAGATGCAAGGACTGCAGAAGTGTGGCTGGAGGTGAGGGGAGCTCATTCTGAACAGCTTGGTGAGACCGGTCTCTGCTGACCAGCTGGGATGATGGGTTTTGTTAGGTGGATTCTTGCTTTGTGGAAGTCACCAAAACACCCTTCAGCCCCTGAAGGATGCTGCAGCTGCATTTGGCTCTGCCACCCCTCCCAGGATGTCCAAAATTATCCTGGGATTACTGGGATGACCATACCCATGACTACTGGTTTACAGCAGGAGGAAAACTCATTAAACCCCAGAGGTGTTTAATCAGAAGCAAAACGGCAATGGGGCATGGCCACACCATGCATGTTGATGAAATATGATGATAGAGGGGCATAAATGTCATTGTCTGATGAAAGACAGCTTTGTCTTACCCAATTCCTGTGCTCTGTGTCTACCACAAGTAGCCCGAGGCACTTGGGAACTGCTGGCCCCAGAGCAAACCTAGGGATGGACGCTGGGAAGGAGGAGAGGAGAGGGTGAACAGTGGCAGTGGAAGCTGTAGAAGTGTACGGGCAGCGCAGCGAAGGACATGCAGCTTGACACGCAGCAAGAGCTTGAAGAGATTTTTTTTCCAAGCAGGTTGAAGAACTGGTTAAAAAGAGGCTTAGAGCTATGACCAAAGAAGCTGTTGATGCAGTTTGACTCCCGCTGTGCTTACAGAGGCAGGGGCTTATATATTCTTTGTAGGCAAACAGGATTATGTCAAACTACCTAATGCCATCATTCAGTTCGCTTACTAATGGAAACATTGAGTACAGGCTAATTGCTCAAGCCAAAAGGGAGGCAGGTTTCTGTGATCGCCATGCCGTGTTATCTACGAGTACAAGCTGCTCCTGCAGAGCTCTGCATAAAGCAGGAGTACAGATGCAGCTCTGCTCGCTTGTGCACGCAGAGGAGTCAGGGTACAGGGACCCTCTGAATCTTCTCTGTCCCAAGATTTTGTCATGCTGTCCTTCTCCTGGGCCTGCTTCTGCTTTTGTTGCGCTCCGTATCGGAGTTGACTTCAGTGGGAGCATTACGGTCACTTGGGTGTCAGCCCCCCAGGTGGGCTGTGAAGAGAAGGGATCAAAAGGTCTGCTCTTGGGTCTGAGTCCACTATGTTGATGCTTTTTTCCCCCAATGGCTCCAAAACCACCCCCAACACCACCCATTGCCGCTGAAATAACCCCATCTTGAGAAGAGCTGTGTGGCAGTGGGTGTCAGGGCAGCCATTTCGTACTAATAACAATAATTTTGTACTAATACTATGTTGTGGGTAGGGAAGACAGAAATGACTAATTAAAATGTTGGGGAGATAGTCAAGTCATGAGAGCATTACTCAAGTGCAATTTAGCTGGGAAGCTGCGATTCACAGCTCTGCTATTACAAAAATACCACAGGACTTAATTCACCAGACATCGTCGTCAAGGTATCAGGTTTTCATCCCACCTGAAAGCAGCTCCAGGCTACCCACCACCCAGCCCCGGCCTCGGTTCAGAGCCCAGAGCACGGCCCTGGGCTCACAAGTGGTCGACGCCATTTCCAGCAACTGTAATTTTTTCAGGCCTAATACCAGGCAGGGCTAAGACATCTCAGCTTGCAAAGATGATTGTAGCTCACTGAGGCCTCGCTCAAGATCAGGATAACGCTACCATCAATCATAGAATCATAGAATGTTTTGGGTTGGAAGGGACCCCTAGAGGTCATCTAGTCCAACCCCCCTGCAGTGAGCAGGGACACCACTAACTAGATCAGGTTGCTCAGAGCCCCATCCAACCTGGCCTTGAATGTTCCCAGGGATGGGGCCTCCACCACCTCTCTGGGCAACCTGTTCCAGTGTTTTACCACCCTCATTGTAAAGAATTTCTTCCTTATATCCAGTCTAAACCTACCCTGGTTTAGTTTAAAACCATTACACCTTGTCCTGTAACAGCTGGCCCTACTAAAAAGATTTTCCCCATCTTTCCTATAGGCCCTCTTTAGGTACTGAAAAGCCATAATCAGGTCTCCAAGGGTCTCAAGGGGAAGCAGAATCCCAAAGCTCTACTGTTCCTCACAGAAATACTTCTTCATGCCCTGCACCATTTTGCAACTGTTGCGCTCTGTCCTGACCCCGCTCCAGATCCTCTAATGAAGATGCTGATGAAGAAACTACTTTACAGGGAAGGGAGAGACCCGAGATAACAGCTTTGGTGCTTGTTAGCCGGGGGTCAGGCCAGGCTCAAAGCAGACTCTACGTAGCCCCTGAGTGCGTCCCACGGCTGTAGCAAAGGTCCCAAGGCGGGCAGGGGCCTGTGGCGCGTGGGCTTCAGGCAGCGGAGAGGAGGCATGCGAAAAACATCAGCCTCTATGGGCCTGGTGTAGATTAACGGGAGAGCTGGTGCAATGAAGCACGTGGTTTTATCAGCTACGATCCCTCCCCTGCTGTGTCAGTCCCTGCTTTTACAGCTGTAGCAACAAGTAGTGGAGGTCTAGAGTAGCGGAGCTGCGTAGGAGGAGGGCTTAGCTGGGAGAGCTTTGAGCTGCAGATGGGCTTGGAGCCCACGGTCTCGGGTAGAAATGGTGTTTGGGGCTGTAACATGGTTTGTAGGAGTTGGAGGGCTCTTTTATTGACAGCTCCAGCGCTGCTCTGGCTTGTGGCTGCCACTGACTGGTGAATGAAGGGGGAGAGAGATGAGGCAGCGGGGGGGAGAGGGGAAAGGACAAGGAAGAGGACAGAGCACAAGGAATGCGAAGATCAAAGTCTAGCCAAGAGAAAAATTAAGCGTAGAAAGCAAAGGAAGTGGGAGGAGGGCAAATCAGGGAGTAACACAAAGGGAGAGATGGGAGAGACAGCAGCCCTCCAACAGGCCAGAGAAGGGAGGCAGGAAGGAGCCAGGCGTGGAGAGGGCAACAGCTCCCATACCCAGCACATTTCTCTCCTGCTGGAAAGGATGAGCCTGTTGTTTTTTTCTTTCCAGAAATGCTTAATGAGCAATTAGCACAAATACCACTCCTGGTACCATTTGTGATGCTTTGAAGCTAAGTGATGTATGTTACAGGAGAGAAAAGTCATCCTGTGTGGGCTCAAGGAGGCATTGCACCCCTGTGAAAAGACCCTCCCTGAGAGGTTAATGTGCAAGAGGCAGCAGAAGCAGCCAGGCTCTGGGGAAGGGCTGTTTCCATCCCAGGAGGCCCGGTCCAAAGGAAGGGAAAGTTGTGGCCACGTCCTGGCAGCTCAGTGCCCTGCCCCAGATTGGGAGGTCGCAGATGCTTCCCCTGCCCTGGTCCGGAGAAAATCACTTTTGCAAGGAAACATAGCTGAGATCTTCCGTCTAGCTGGCCTGCACGTGGTCCCCCTGCAAAACTCTGCTCTTTTAGCTCCTCACCATTGACTGCCAACACAGACACCACGCCCCCTTTTCTGTATGCTAGAAATGTCCGGTCTCGCCTCAGCTTGGCCAGCAGCAATCCCTCAAACCTCCCGCCAGGGCCCGAGGTGAAGGGCTGGCGGTTGTTACTCCCTCTCCTCAGTGGGGCAGGATGGGGTGGCTGTGGCAAGGCTCAGCCCAAGCACGGTGTGTGCCCGGGACCTCGGTTGGTGCCAGCAGGATGCAGGGGGAGAATGAGCTTCCCCAAGCCTGGACTCATTCATAGGCAAGTGGCCTCGCAGCGGGTCCGGCTGAGCAATGCAGCGCCAGGAAGGACATACACTGGGACTTACTCATTGCTCTGGGATGTCTGTCCTAACGGAAAACAGCAGGGAATAGTTAGAATATGCCATAAATATTTACTAGCTAAGACATCCATTTCCCCAAGAGTTGTTAGAAGTCCGTAGGTGCCTGAAGTTTCAGGGTTGGACTCCGGCTCCTGCTCCAGCACCAGGAGACCCCAAGTGTCACCCCATCGCCATCCCAGCGGCTACGGGTCATGCCTCCCATTCAGCAGGTGGCTGTGCGGCTGCCAAACCAGCCCCAGGCCTGCCGAGCCCCCAGGCGACAAGGCGGTCACCTCCTGTGAAGAAGGGTTGGGTTTTGGTTATGGAAATAGCTCGGCATTGTTTGAGCCTGGGCTGAGCTGCATTGTTCCCCCCCACCAGGGGCGGGGGACTGTTGAGAAATGCCGAGGTTTCCCTTTATTCCGGGAGAAGCTGACCGGGGCTCAGCATCTCTTGTGGCGTCCAGCCCTCCATATGTAAGCGCTGGGGTCCGACTGCGCTTCTCAGCCTGCACAGCACAGGCACGTGGCTAGCTCTCAGAAGACACACTTTAAATAACTGCACCACAATGACTCATGCCTTACCCAAGGCAGTCTGGCTGCTGGCGTGTAAAGCACGAAAGCCGGTGATCTTTGGAAGAGGAGAGGATCCTACAGCGAGCAGACATATGGCTCAGTTCTTGGCCAGAAGGTGGGAGGGGTGGAAGTGCTTCTAGAGGAGAGAGGCTGGGAGGCTGAGGCTCGCAGGCGCAGAGCGGTGGCCTCCCCACCGCTGCCCAGCTCTGTCCTCCTGACCTGCTGCCACATGTGCAGCCCCTTGCCTCTGGAATTTCCCCGAGTCAGCAGTTTTCAGAGCTGGGGCGGCTCGGGGAGGTAGGGAAAAGGCATGTGGGAGCAGTGCCCGAGCCCAAGCGTGGCTGACACGGAAGGGGGGACGTGGCGCGCTCTTTTGCCCTTTGCAGCGTTTGGCCTGTAGCACCGAGGAGCTGAGAGCTCCGATGGACCTTCACCTTTCCCTCAGGCACTCGAATCATCCTCCATTTCCCCAGTCACCGCTGGTCCCAGCACTGCCCTTCTCACCCTGCCCCCCCCCCCCCCGCCAGGCTCCCCATCCACTTCCCCACCAGCTCCCCTCAACACTGTCCCTCCCGCACCTCCTGCCCCTCTCCTCTTCCCCCAGACTCGTCCTCCCACTCCTCCTGCTCTCCCCTTCCCAGTTTCTAAGCCTCCTGGGGACTTGCTCTGCACCCCCTTTCCTCCTCCACTTCCTGATACCATCTCTGCACCCCTCCTCCTTCACTGCCTGCAGCCACATCTTCCCTTCTGGCAAACAGTCACCCCCTCGGGACCTACCCTGGTGTTTCCCCCAGCCCTTCCCACAGCTGTTTGCCCCAGAAGCACCGCAGCAGCTCACCAGCTCCCGCCTGCTTTCTGCCAGCAGCCCATATTGGGAGGCCAGCCTTCACCTTCGGGCTGCACCCCGTTCTCCCTCACCTCCTCCCCAGCCCATGGTTGTGGCTGGGTTGCCCCTGCCAGCCATGCCAGCCGCTTTCCCCAGCCCGGAGGCTGTTTCCAGGGCCCAGGCACCCGGGAGCTGCTCATCGGCTTTGGCAGGGCAGCGTAAATGTCACGTCCCTGCCTGTTCCCGGCCCGAAGCGATGCCCGTGTGCCTCCCATTATGTAAGGCATAGTGTGTACGGGAGCTGGGAGGCCTCGGGCTCGCTTACGCACTGTGAATGACAGCAGCAAAAATGAGACGGGGACTATTTTTAAATCTACACACCCCCCCTCCTTCTCCAGCTCTTCCCCACAGCCCCAGCCAGGCTGTGGGGATGTCCAGACCCGTCCCCATGGGGGCAACTGGTACCGCTGGGCTCTTGCCCAGCCGGTTCTGAGCAAGGCTTTGTGCTGCCACAGAGGGACACACAGAGCCTCAGCACGGGGCTGGTGGTACCTGGAGGACACGTCTTCTTCCAGCCCTCCTTGCCCACCAACAGTCCCCTGACATCCTCTCCTTCACCTCTCATGGCCCTCCTTGCTGGCAGGACCCGCAGTGCCCTTTTCCTCCCCGCCTCCAGCCTCTCCCTGTAACTTTAGAAAGGTCATTCCCTCCTCCTTGAGCCACAGGGTTATTGCAATTCCTCGGAGAAGAGCGGAAGGGATCTTGGGGGGTGTGAGGGGAACCCTACCTTCTCCTGCAGAAATGTGATACCACAGCACCACCCTGTCCCTCAGAGCGAGGGCAAGAGGCAGATGGTCTGGAGCAGGGGACCACACAACATCTCGTTTCCCACTGAACGCTGCTGGCACCGGGACCAGCAGGGGAGAGGCAAGGCGGGTGAGGAGCTGGCTAAGAGAGAGGCGGTGTCAATGACAGGGAAAGGTGCGTGGTCAGAACCTGCAGTGTTTTGCCCCAGAATGCTGTGAGACAGGCGCCCCTCACGCCAGAGCAATGGAAGAAGACAGGCGGATGCTGCCTGCATGCTGCCACTTTGGCCCTGAATAAAGACACTTGGTTCAAGGATAAGGCCATCAAAGGATTGTCTGGAGAAACCAACAGGTATGAGGTACCACTTCACCTGGCATTGCAGATGCTACTCTAGACATCCTTCCTCAGGAAGGCTGGAGCTGACCTGCAGCAGGTACAGAGCAGGCTTATGAGCAGCCTCTGTGACTGTGCAGCTTGTTTAATCTAAAACAGGAGAGGCTGGGGAGTGGGGACGGGGTCCATGCGTCATAAATACACGCTAGGACAAAAGTCTAAGTCGTACTCCTAGATGCTCATCTGGATCACAAATGTATTTAGACTCAAAATTAGAAAGAAGTTCCTAGCCAGCCATGGTATAAACTTCTGCGACAGCCTGTCAGGCTGGAAGGTGGGCAGAAGCAGCCCGGTAAGAGATGCAGCCGGCTGGTAGTCACTGCATGGCAGGAGAGGAAGGAGCCAGAATGAGCCATACACATGTCTGAAATAACGCTTGTACTTATGTCCCTAAGCTGGTCCCCAGAGGGATTGGTACAGAGCTGAAACCTCAATGTGTTGCATCCTCTTTAGGTTACATGTTATTAATCTTCTGCTTCAGGGCCCTCCTGGATCCCTGAAGAGGCAAGGAAGAGGTCACCGCTTTTCCTTCTGGGTTTTTTAGGAAATTGTTTCATTTCCTTCATCTGTGTAACCTCTCTGGCCAGGGCTAGCCACAGGGTTGGGGTGAGGCCGGGAGGAGGAACAGGGCCACTCCTGCCGCTCTTAGTCATGCTTTGGTGTGTCGGTTTGCCTTGCTCACAGGGTCAAGACAAAGCCAGCTCTAGGGCCAGGAAGGCATTTCCCTCGGGCTGGGTGTGCTGGGGTGACCTGGGGAGCTGGAGCTGTTGTTCATTGTGAGAAGCAGTGCCCTTATGGGACTCCTTGGCTGCGTTTTCCCTGTTGCAGGAGCTCAGGGACAACTAGAGACACCTTTTCTCCCTCTGCTGTGTTCCTATCTTTTAGGCTTCTGTGGTGCTTCACCGTGGGAAGTGAGGGGACGCCTTCAGGATGAGGTGGTCAGGACGTTCCCTGGATGGTCCCTGCAAGTCTGGCCTTGGGCACTACACTACGGTGTGTGCAGGTCAGAAGGACAGGAGCCCCAGGCCTATGTTTCCATGTGGCGTGGAGCCCATGTTGCCACATTACCACGGTACGGTCCTCAGGCTTGTGACCAAGGTGCCAGCTCTTTTTGCCTGCTCTGAGTCCTCCTGAGTGCCGGGGCAGCTGGGCAGAGCCCAGGCAGCGCTGTCCTGCAGTGGGAGCCTTGATGAGGGCTAGGGTAGGGTCAGTTCGGGAGGCTGTGGAGCAGCGTCAGAGGACGGCGGGTCCCTCAGCAGGAGGTTACGGCCGCCTCCTCCAGCCTCTCATCTCTCAGGGGTTACTCCCAGGCCATGACTGCCCCCCGCCCAAGCCCCTCAGCCGATTCTCGCTGTTCTCCCCCCACACCCCCGCACCGCTGGGGGCCGCCTGGTTTGCTGTCGGGCTGCAGGGACCAGGAGGGCGCCGCGCCGCCTCCCGCGGCCGTGGGCTGAGGGGGGAGCCTTCCCGCCCAGGCCCGGGCGGTGCGCGCTGCCGCAGCGCCACCTGGCGGCGGCCGTTGGAAGGGCGCGGCCCGGCCTCCATTTGGGGCGGCGCTCGCTTCCCGCTCGCCGGGCTGGCAAGGGCCCTGCTGGGCTGCGGGGACAGCGGCCGAGCTCGCCCGGCGGGCGCGGTGCTGCCTGGTGCCAGCTTTCCCGCTGCCTCCTTCCGGAGTCCACGCCGAGCGGGCACCGGCAGCAGCCCGCTTGCCCCGCTTGCCAGCCCCCGCGCATTTCTTCACAGCTGGGTTTAGGCTGGGATTAACCGGTGAGGGCACGCAAAGGGTTTCAAACGCCTCCCTTTCCCCACGAGCAGCCCTGCCTGTGGGGGGCGCATACCCCGAGGCCCCAAGACACCAGAGACGCCGGGCAGGGGGGAGCCACGCACCCCTCTGCGAGCTGCAGCAAGCAAACGTGCGACCATGCCACTGTGCAGTGGCTGCCCAGACAGGAGAGCTGGTCCCCAGCTCCTGCAGCCACAGCTTTTCACCATGCTCATAGCTGTTTTGATCCCCCAGCACTCAAAGGCAGCATAACCACAAAACAGGATTTCCTTAAAAATGTAGGGACTGCAAACAGCCTAACTATGGCCTCAAGTTGCACCAGGGCAGGTTTAGGTTGGACGTTAGGAAAAATTTCTTCACTGAAAGGGTTGTCAGGCCTTGGAACGGGCTTCCCAGGGAAGTGGTCGAGTCCCCATCCCTGGAGATATTTAAAAGCTGGGTAGACGAGGTGCTTAGGGACATGGTATAGTGGTGGGATGTCAGGGTTAGGTTAACGGTTGGACTCTATGATCTTGGAGGTCTTTTCCAACCTAAACAGTTCTGTGATACTAACCCTCCAGCAGCACTGCTCAAATGAGTGCCCCAGCCAGCCAGCTGCTGCCCAGCCACTGGGAGGTTTGGGGTTGGGGGAAGAAAGCACTGCCACACTCTGGCAGCACAGCCCTGACTGGAGGTTGGTGCCTTGGCCACCATGATCCCTCTTCTCCCAAACAGTAGCACTCAAGGAAACCTCCCCAGGCCTGGCACCCCCCAGCTGGGCTCTGATGGAGACAGGCTTTCTGCCCAAGTATAAGGCTGCACCCCCCCCAAACGGCAACATGATATTCATCCCTTCTCAGGAGCCATTTTGGGTCAGCAGGCCCGGGTAGCACAAAGTATAGCGAGATCTCCTGGTGGGGAAGCTGCTTGTAGGTCATCTGTCCTCAGCTCTGCAAACGTCCCTGGTCTCACAGACTCCGATGGGGCTTGTGCTGCACGACACAGTGAGCATATGTGACAGCTCCTAGTTGCTGAGAAGGGGCGTGCAGCAAGACCCCAAACCTTGTGTCCTGCAGTAGACCTCCAGTCCCACAGCTTGGCGAAGCCAACCTTACCGTCAGTATGAGAAGGATTTGGAAATGGCACTTTTTCCTGGGCTTGTGGCAGTCTCCCAAGCAGGAACAGGACACTGGAGCACCCATTGCTTGCTGGATTGAGGCAGTATGTGAATCTAGGAGAATGTGAGAAAACTCCTCAAATTATGTATTTTATATTTATAGATAGTGTAAAAAGCTAGGAGCAAACAAGCAGCCAGCAGGATAAAATGAAGGCATTGGCTGAGTGATGACAAAAGACTGAAGCTGGCTGAGGAAGCTGCTGTTTGGGAGCCACAGGCAACCTTCTCAGGGATGAGTGGGTTGAGAGCACTGTGGCATGGGGTGCACCCGCAGCACAAAGTCTGGAGCGGGGCAGTGCAGGTGCGTGGCCTTATTGCCACCACGAAACACGCACACAAATCTGGCTCAACGGCTTGCTGCTCCGAGGCTCAACCAGGGCTGGGGTGCTGAGCCTGCTCTCACAAGCTGGAAGCAAATTTCAGGATTAAAGCATTCAAGAGCCAGTTTTGACCATAAACTTGTCATCGAGCACAAGAGGGAAAAGGTTCTTGAACTCATGTCTTGCCACATCTGGAATGCTGCCAGCACCTTTCCTCTTACTCCGCCTGTCTACCTCCCAAACCAGCCTCTTCCGACACCTCCCCTTTCCAGAGGGGAGTAAGGCTGGTCCTCTGTTGCTCTTTTGCAGTTACGTAAACCCCCAACTTCTGGCTTGACTCCCTCACAGTTTGCTCCCGGTTTCCTTCCACTGCCCCCTCAACTCCTCAGAAGCCTGCTCAGGTCTCACGTGCAGCACTGATCTCCCTTCCCACCTCCCCTCCCAGCACCACAGGCTGGACAACCAGGGCAGGGCAGAAGACACTCTTGCTCCTGGCCTCTACACAACAGCATCTCCAGGCCCTCTGCCTCTTCCAGGGCAGGCAAGAGGCTCCAGTGTTACACCATAGGCAGAAGCTAGGCTGGCTGGTGCATCTGGTATGTCCACAGGGTATCCAGCAAGGTTTCACCCATATCCATGAGCTGGGACTCCCACCCTATTGCAGATCCTGCTACTTCCCCAGGCACCACAGTAGGCTGCCTCTCAGCTTTGCAACCTCAGCAGAGAAGGTGTCAGCCCGCTTTTCAGCTGCCTCCATTCCTTCTTGCCTGAACAGTCACATGGAGCTACGATGCCATGGGATGCCTGAAGGGAAATTCAAGGGCAAGTGGAAGTTGAAAACACTTTTGCAACCTGGCCACCCCACAGATTTAAGCCTCTCCAAGCCCAACAGTCTTCCCAGCTGTAAGAGAATGGTACCACCTGAAAGCCACATAAGACACTTGAAATGTTTTCTCAATGGCCACATCTAGCCAACCACCACAACCACAATCACCAGCAAGCAAAAACCCAGAAAAGATTGGTGGATGCAGCCCTTGCACATTTCTCAACCAAGCTATTCCGGTTGCCACCACAGAGTGCCCCAAACCAAACAGGAGCCAGATCCTTTCCCTGCTCTTTTGCGGTGTAGCCATGAGGAGCAAATGCGCTTGAAGTCCTGAGGTCAGCAGATCCCCCCAACACACAACCAGAAGAAGGTTGAGTAAGAGGTCGCCATTTTTTTTCCATTGCCATCTTTCAGATCACTCATGGCTGCAGAACTTCCTGAAGGGGGCTTGTATGTGCAGAGTTAGCACATTTATAAACTCGCTCCCCACCCACCCAAGAGAACATACAAGTTCCCAGAAAAGGAGGCACTGCATAATAAACACTTGTGCTGCTGCCAGCTGCCATCACAACAGGAAAAAGCTACCAAATATCCTCCACTGATTCTATGTTAAGGCCACATAACACCAGAAGGATACATCCAACATATCCTTGTATCCACTCAGTTTCTACTGTAATTCCTTGTTTTGGCCATGTCAAAATGTGAATTTATCTCTTTATCCACTATGGTAGGCTGCAGGTGGTCATCTTCATACAGGCATTTCAAAATTATACTGTTGAATGACCAGATGAGATACCAACCCAGTCTTCATAGATCTTCTAGCACCTGGACTAGATACCCCTTCCTCAAATGTCAGGAAATAGTCATCAAGTGTCCACGTAGATGACAGCCCTACCTGCAGAGCTGGATAAGAAATCCTATCTTCCTCCCTTCTTCCTTTTTAGAATTTTATTTCCTTGCTACCACCCTCCATCAGTAACTGTACAAGGTACCTTTTACAAAAGCAAAGAACGAACAAAGTCTGCCTTACTGCAGTTTCCAGATATGCTAAAATACTTCAGATAAACTAAAACACCAGTGATCTCATTTTCCTTGAGAGTATGTGTCCCAGATAGAAGTATCATGGACTGCAAGAAGCAAAAGAAAGTGAATGCAGCCTTCTCTGGAAGCTGTCCTTTCCAGTCAGATGCAGTGAATATATAGAAGACAGACCTTTCTTAACGGGTTGACCTTCACCTACCAGCTCTTGAAAACCAAACCAAACCAACCCACCAAGGTTTAGGTCAGAAAACGGAAAGGCATAGAGAAAACTGTCCTCATAGTCAAAACTTATTTGCTCAACTTCTCATGAAAGAAACTAAATTCTGATTATTTTGTGGATGTTGTCAGCCCCAAAGTAACAGACAAAGCAAGGTCTGAGAGCCTGTGGCTGACTACTAGGTCTTGGGACTTCTCCCCCTACCTGAAAGAGCTCAACTTAGAGTCACTACAGGACAAATGCAAAACCTTGCAAAGTTTTTTTAAATCAATTAATCCAGAAAATAAAAGTGGCAAATTGTGTACCTGTTACCAGCACACCTAACAGCAAGAGCCTAATCCTAAAAGGTGATCAGCTGCTTTCATGTCTACCAACTTCAGTGCAAACTGCAGGTGTAATGCTGGCAGTTGAGGTGTACAGCACACCGTATGCCATCTAGAGAACAAAATTACTGGATCTCAGCATAGTGGAATATACATTTTATTTCTTAAAAAGGAAGGGTACTGACAGAATTTAATACAGTCAAAATTTTACATTTTAAACAAAAGCTTTTCTTTTTCTTAAAAACCAGTTACAAGCAGAGAGGTGAGAGGATTTAAACTACTCACAAAATCCAAGCTGAAGACTTTGAGAATTCAAATCTGTGGTTTATACATTTAAAAAAGTGTAATAAATGGAAATACAAAATAATACCAACTCTACAACAGTGAAATGCCCTTTCCTCATTAGACTGCTGTTTAAGCACCTTTATTTTCACCCATCAGCTGCCAGGAGTGTGTAGATTTATGTACAAAATAAGCAGTTTGGGACAAGATTCATATATAAATTAAAACTATTTCTGGCAATATAGTTTTACCCAGCCGCTTTACAATCTTTATTGTCTCTTTCATTTCTATAGAATCTTTCAGTCAGGATGATCTCAAAATGCACTTGATGGACTGCTTCAAAAAGCAGCTACATTTACAGGAATTATATATAGAACCTCAAGGAGTCGACATCCAAGAGATTAAACAACTTAACATGCAGTAAAACCAAGATCAGATTTGTATCTTACATAAATACTGTGCCGATTTATCATCCATCCCCCAGAATGAATGGGACAGATCAGTGTCACATCTGAAGCCAAAAAAAAATACTTTATCTAAGAGGCAACAGAATTTCAGGCCAAATATAGCAGGTAGGAGTTCCCTCCAACTATTTAGTTAAGAACTGCATGTCTCTGAAAAAGCTTTACAGAACAGAGTTTTCTGAATAACTTGCACATATGCTTAGCTGTTTAATAGCTATTTTACAGCCTAGAGACACTGAGAGAAAAAAAGGAGGGGGGGAAATTAAAAAAAAAGAAAAAAAATAAAAGAGATGCTACCATCTCTGCTCACTACAAAGATGTTGTGGCTTTGTCATTTATGGAACACTACAGACACAGCTGTTACTAGAGAAAACTGCTCCAGTACGGCATTAAAGACAAAGAAGTTAAGTTATGGCTGGAAAGCCTGTCATTACAGGCTAATCTCTTTAGATGAAGGCTGATGGATCAATCTCACCTCCTCCTCAAAACCCACATGTTTGTACCTCCTAGCAGACCGCTCATGATTCTCACTCCACTGTTGGTTTTTTTTTTTTTCCTTTTAACACGAGACAGAAAAGGTCATGAAAGCTGATGAAAGTTCCAGCTGTGCAGCATCCAGTGAACACGTACTCAGCAAAACCTCAAGTCATTAATCACTTTCTCTCTCTCCACACAACAGGATACTTGTGTCATCTATGTACATAATAGAACTAATAAAGATGTAGACTATCTAGGTTACAAATGAGCTTCAGTAACAGTCACTCACTGTTTCATTGCAACTTGCTGCAGTCTGGCTGAAGGGTGGAGACAGATCTGTTTGAGCCAAAAGAGAGAATAATTAAAAAAAAACCCAAACAAAAAACCAAACCCAACTTTAATTTTCCTCAATCATTAAGCTTTACGAATCATTTAATATTGCCACTTTCCAAATGCTACTCAAAAACAACAAATCAACTGTCCAGCTAATGGGATGGGAAGAGTAGTTATGAACATCATCAGTGACTACTGTTAAAGAAAGACTGGAAAAGAATCAATTCCCTCAAATTCTCAGTTTCTCTGCTTAAGTAGCTCATTATTATTTTTTAAAACTTTTTTTGTTGATAGAAAGCATCACAACTAGACTAGAATTCCACAACATCAATCTTTGTTTTGATTTCTGTAGTTTTCTAGGAAAAAAATAATCCCAAATCAAGCTACATGAAGCATTAACAATATTCAGATATTACAATGGAAGCACTTATTTATTACTTCATAGAAAGATTTTTTAAAATGTTCTAAGTTATACAAAATACAGTATTCCAATAATCATGTTAATCACCATATTTCAGACAAGTTCACATAAAAGTGCAGAGGATGCATCCATCCATGATCCTGGCCAGTAGCCAGCGGTCACCCACAGTGTGACAGATGAGAGCTGCTATTGTGCCCCCTCCCTCAGGAAAACAAATCCCAACATATTTTGCTGAGACATAGCTGCAGATCTAAGAAAACATTCAGGCAGGTACACAAGCAAAGTTTGTTGAAACCCACAGACCAAAATCACATGCCTTAATTTACTAGACGTATGTGAAGTACTTTTTTTTTTTTTTTAAACAGATGTTGTATGCAAAGGGCTTCTGCTCATGCCTTAGTTGGGAAGATGAAGTAACAAGGGTTTTGGCTATGTAACAGGCACCCAAATTACACTTAGTATCAACAGCCTTGTAACTACAACTGATCGTGTGTTAAGGACATTAATTCTGCATCTGACTGCCTGGGCAGAGCTTCACATTCAAAAACAGATCCTGTGAAGTCCACATGGCTCTCTACAGATATAGGGCTCATCCCATGCAGAAGTGACAGCAGAATTGAGGCCTTAAAATACTGGGCCCTCAGACAGTAATTTCCTCACAACACAGCACTATCGGTTCATACCGGCAGGTCATGTCCCAGTGCAACAGTGCACTTAGCTAAAGCAACAGATATTTTTTCCATGCCTTTCTGCAGTAACTTTCCTCCCTATCTGTATATTCCTTTCACTTTCTTCTGGACCATGGAAATGAGAGCAAGAAAAGGAAATTCCCAAAACCTAAACAAATACTTATCTTCCATATGACGCTAAACTGAGGGGATCCAAATTGTCCTAAAACTGTAAACAGTGAGGCTGCGTTTTAGCAATCTGGCTCAGGTCATACTTTCGCATTACTCTTCCTGTTTTCATTCTTAACTCCTTGCCAAATATCTGTATGCTTATCTATACATGTATCTTCCTCAAAGGATTCCCTTTCTCCTGTAGCTGCTTGAACTTTTAAGAAGTTTGCATTCCAAAAATTACTCACTAGGTGATAGCACACTATCAAACTAAGAAATGGCATTCTACACAACAAATTTGCATTATCATGAATTAAATAATTGTAATTTCTCCATTAGTGTTATGTTAGCATCTCCACAGAAATTTAGTTAAGCCTATTCTTTCTACCTTTTACCCAGTCTTTCATTGTGAGTTTACCTATCTTCACCATGTTACAGTGGCAGATACACAGATCAGAGTAATTATCTGAAAATCTAGAAAGCCAGCCAGCATCTTGTACTGCTGCAAAGGCAAAACACTAGCATTAACAAATGACTTAGCTGTTTATGGATTTAGATGTAGGTTGCCAAAAATGAGAGATTTATGCATTAAGACAAATTCGCATTTCTCACCTTGTGCTTAGCAGCTAAAACCGTAAGGGTGAACAAAAGCCTATCTAGAATTTACAAAGGTCTGAGATACCTCCACTCTCCCTGAAAAGGAAGGCATCTGATCACAAGGAACACAGCCCTGTTATGCTGCTGAGGCTTACAAGGCTGGAGCAGCAATATTCTCTTCTGTGCAAGTCCATTATTTCTGCTGTCCACACAAAAATATTCCTCCACACAAGTGGTTTTATTACAGTATTCCCAAAGCTGCTGGCCCTTCCACTGCACCTCCCAACTTGAAATGAATTTGGTACAATTAGTAGCAGTCCTGCAGATAATACTGAAAACGAATTCTACAGCTAGAACACCTTGGGCTTTCAAACAGCACAGCAGGGAAATGGAGAATTGTCAGAAAAGAAATAAAATGTTACTAGAAGAACTGCAAAAAGCCACATTTAAACTTTTTTTTTTTTTCTTAAAAAAAACCCAAACCAACAAAAAACAACAAAACCCTTTCTTCTCCCAGTACAAGTTTATAGCATACTGCTTTATCCACCCTGGCCATGCTGGGGGCAGGAAGCAGAATTAAGATTATCCGAGTATCAAAACTGTAACTGTGTAAATGAACAAGTGATAGGACCAGTTTATCAACATTACACCTGCAATCTGAGATACATCCACCTGATCTCAGCACAGAATTTTCCAGAGTAAAACAAAGAACACCCTGACTCCAGTGCTTGCTAAAACTTTATGATAACCATGTGAGAGTAAAGACTTTTTCCTGTGGGAGTTAATGAAATCTTTGTTACTGGCTTCAGTGGGAGCAGATCTTGGCAACAGGTGAAAGATTAAGCTTCTAGGGAATTTTTAAATACAAAAATGCATTATTATAAGGAGATAGAACTGCATAGATTAGAAGATCATGTATGAAAGAAATTCTGTACTAATGTTGCGCGTCATTTATTCATAGTCTGTTTCTTCTGTAGAATAAGACAACACTCATTGCCCACAAATCTCAACCGTTTATGTATTTTCAAAGTTAGTACTGTGAAATGGCTGTTTGGCGTCAATCCACTTCCTAATGAATGTAGAGCTGTGTCAGAAACTGCTCCCTTGACTGACAATCCCTGCAGTGATGCTGAAAGGTGCACTCCCTTTATTCTCTCCCCTTGGAGATGGTCCCTTTATGGCTGGAATGGGGTACATTGGCATCAGGCACGCTTACGGCCTCTATAGAGCATGTTCCAAGGTTAGAGAACTTCAGACTCTACTAGTGTCAATTCAGCATCTTTTAACATTCAAACTCAGCTGAAAGAATATTGGTCTTATGACCACTATGAAAATGTACCCAAGTTATTACTTACAGATAGGATTGTCATCCTAGTCAAAGAAAGAAGATTATATACTTAATCATTCTGAGAGGAGCAAAGAGCTCTGAAGCAGTAAGCTTAACTTCCTGAGACTGCAAAAAACTGAGAAAGGAATTCAGCATTGCACATAATTTTTTGTCTGGCAATACCTACACTCCTTTAAATAGTTACTACCTTCTCATCCACCTTTGAAGATGTTGCTTCTTAAGAAAAAAAAATTCTCCGACTACAAAAATTAAGCTGCACTCACCCTAAAGTGCAATTTTCCAGTTTTGCAACCCATAGACACATGAATCACAGAATGTGCAAATTTGCACTGTCCTACAGGGAAGCACAAGAGTTTGCTAACAGTCTTCTCTGAAAGAAAGATCTAATGAACATTCACTGTTAGTTTCCACTGTGTAAGCTTTTAATACAATAGAAAAAGCTAACAGAATTGCACATACTATTCTGACTGAATAATTTGCTGTTAAAATAGCATGACATACTGCAAAACCAAAACCGGTATACAATATGTAAGTATTTAAAAGACATTCCTAAAGTAGTAAGACAGCAAGACCCAAATGAAGGGCTAGCAACTCCTTACCCAGTTACAATACCCTTTAGCTTTGTGAGTTAAATAAGAAGCATGACCTCAAGAACAGCCATTCAAAGCTAACTGAAAATTTAGAAATGGTAAATGCAAGAAGAGTTGCTACATTTACATGCCGTCAGGGTTGGAGTTTTGTTTGTTTGTTTTAAACCCATGGTTTGGCCTTTATCACCAAAATAAAACATCAACAAAAACCAGTACCTACCAAAAATACCAGTCAAGATCAGACAGATTGATACAGATAGAAATGTATGCTGACATGTCAGCAACATGGAGCTAAACTATTCATCTATTTGAGGAAAATACTCCAAGATTATCTCAGAGCTTTAGAATCCTGAATTATAATACTACACTCATAAGTATACTTTTGTAACCAGCAAAAAAGTTAAAAGCACTTTCTTGACTTCAGCGTATAGTCCATTAAAAAAAAAATAGGTCAGTAACTGCGTTTAATGTATATGCTCTTTACAAAGGTTACACCTTAAAAAAAATGGTTATGAATTCTGGGGTTTGAGATTATTATTTAAATTATTTAAATTTATTCTTTAAATGAAGTTCACAACATTATCTGCTTCTTTGCACCTTTTCCCCTTTGCCTTTCTGCTCTGAAATTAGGGGCGGAATCTCTTGGGAAAATGCAAAGTCAAAATACTTGTTCAACATGATAGCATCAAGCTTTGCTGGTAACTAGTTGTGCCTCATAATTTTGGCAATTGGGCTTTCTGAAAGCTTTCAAGATTATTTTTCTTGAGGTGTATGCTATTTATCAATCTCCAGGTATGAATACACTGCTGTCTTACAAGCTCCATTTGGCTACAAGCATGGCCCTGTATTACTTTCCCAGAAATTTTTCTTCCCACACAAATTTAGCTCTTAAGCTTCCTCAATATAAGAGTAGATTCTTGTTATGCTGCTGAAACTTATGAAGGAACTTCCACCTACCTCCTCCATCTTCTATGCACAATAAACATCCTCGCAATCTGTCCAAGCTTTCATCTACTCTCCCACACCAGCACAAGGGTCTTGATACTTAAGCTGCCCGTTGTAACTGTGGGAAATCATTGGCTGTTTCTGTTTTATAAAACAGAGGAACAAAGTACTCTTTTGCCACCGCAGTTCTCATGTAGTCAAGAGACAGAAAATTGCAATATGGCAGCTAATAGCCATTGTTTTGCTGGAGGGAATACTCATTTGGTAGTTTCAGACTGCCAAAAGACATGAGGATCAGCAGCTCAGACTAGCACCTTTTCCATGATTGCCAAATCGTTAACAGAAGAATAGATCCTGTTTCAGCAAGATACCGTAAAAGAAAGTGAGCCTCATAAAAGAGGCAAAGGAAAAGGCAGGATATAGCAGTGTAACTGTGGAGCAGGAAAGCAACCAAAGTGTTTTACTATTACATGGGTCATTTGATAGAGGTTTATTACCACCCTTTGTATGGCACACTGTGGTGCTTTCTGGATTGTTTCAATACATCTGCTGTACGTTTCTGCACTGGAATTCTCACAGATCAGAGACTACTGTTCTCCTGGTGTCTTTAATTCTGCACTCACAGTACTCCACAAGATGCTACACTGTACCACAAGTGAGCTGCAGTATTAAATAAAATTCATTCTACTGCAGGGAAAAGAGTCTTAAGATATAGCAGTTCTTAATATATACAGACACTTTCATTTAAAACTCCCTATTTTCCTCCACTCGCGTGCCAAAACAAAGAGCCACTGTCCACACAGGCTGTCAACAGACTTTGAGACATGAACTTTGAGTGTCTTGACAAAACCCCAATAAGTAAGCTTATTGTAGTTCATAGTTACAGTGAGAAAGACAGATAAGAAAGCCATATACAGAATTAAGGAGACTTTGCACTTTTCATCATGCCCAGCCCTGGGTAGTTCAGATGGGGTACTTGCAGGCAAGCAGGCAGGCAGGGTCATCGTCAGTTGTTTGTGTTGGGACACCTCATAGATTTCACTGCTCACTCTGAAGACTGGCGATTCATGTGTGCTTTTTAGTTTCTTTGTTTTTAAAAGTCTTTAAAGTTGCATCACTCGGAATCAGATAAGTCACTTTAAACAAAGCAAAGTGTTAAGTGTGACAATTTATTTATAACAGAATTCCCACCATCACCACCACACACCACCCTGTTAAAGAAAAACCCCTGCTGAAAGGGTGACAATTTTTTGTACGTGTGAAAGAAATTAGACCAGCATTGCATGAAGAGCTGCTCTAGTCAAATTAAGAGCATAACAGAGGGGGAGATCGTTCAAAGCATACATTTACTTTAAGCATTCTGGATTAGCCTGCTTCTCCACTTCCTTAAGAAGTCAACACACGATTGGTCTAAACTCATACCAGTCTAAACTCATACCAATTTCCACATTATGTTTAAAAGACAAGCTAGGCAAGAAGTCTTTAGTATAGAAAAGAAACCCCAAAGCTTTTTAAATATACTTTTCAGATTTCAACAGGCGAACTGGCAACTAGCCTGAACATCTTCTATCCCACATCTACTCCCTAATATAGATATTAGCCCAGGAAGTGTAGCCTAAGAGTTCTGACACAGCCACTATCTTAAGATAGCTTCTCTTGTTAAGAGGACTTCTAGACATATACTTCTGTTAAAGTTTCTGGTTCTTGCAGTGGTAGGTCATGTAGAAGGTCCCAACATCACACATAACATATTTTTCTTTTAACACCACGTACTGTTGAAGCAGCGCTTGGTGCTGAGAATGGATCACTTCCAAGAGGGCAAGTCTTGTGTGCTAATTTTATAACAGGAAACACGCTGGAAAGAGAACCAGCAGGCATGGAGAGACCAGATATGCTGCTACACAGGAGATAGTGAGGTAAACTGTTCATGTTTAGAGTGGGTGTAGCTTGTTCCATAGAGTGTTCACAAGGCAAAGGACCAAAACGCTTCTCAAGCTCTCATACAACAGGTAAGGTGCAGTAAAGCAACAGTGGCTTGTTTGCCTTTAAAAAAAAAAAACAAAAAACAAAAAAACCCCCACCTTCTTCCAAAGCATAAGGTACTGGCAATTCCTTAACAGATGGGCCTCAAGGTTCAGCCTAACAAGCCAGATCTTTTTCTAAATCTCCCTACACTTCTCAGTTAAGTGTAACATGCTGCTTTATCAGCAGTTCAAGACAGAAGTCCCTCTAAGGAAAAAAAGGAGGGGTGGTGGTAGAAACGCAGCCTAAAACCCACAGCAACTTATTTGTCCGTATCTGTAAAATGAGAGATCCTCTACTGTTCTCTCTCCTTGGTTTCTGGAAGTTATCCAGGATTAGAACCTACCAAGATGTTTGAGCAGTATTTTTATCAACGCTGCACTGGCTCTGGTCTGCATAACACTTGTGCATTACCCTCAAGATATCTCAGTTTTTACAAAAGATTGAATATTTTCCTGTCTTCCTGTCCTAAAGGCTTCCCTATTCCTCTTCAACAGGAACAGAGTTCTATACGATGGGTACTTTCTAGTGCCTCTGAATGGAAGAGGAAATAATTTAATGATGCTGCCCAGCAACATCTACTTATATCTTAAAATTGTTTTACAATTTTACTCAGGGGGTGGGGGGGTGTTGTGGAGAGGGAGAAAAGAGCAGGAGTTTAAAAAGAAAAAAAAAGAAAAAAGGAGAGTCTCCTAGGCTCTTTCTCCACTTAAAATGGAGATTAGAACAGATGCAAAAGCCCTGTCCAGTCAGGAGGGATCCACATCTAATCCTCCAGACAGGTGAATCTGTTCTATTATATGACATCAGAAAATGGTCTATCAGTGTTAAAATCAGAAAGTTGTAAATATGGACATTAAGATTTTGGGCAACACATGATCAGGAAAGTGCCTGAACAAGTTGTGCCAACAGAATGAGGGTTTGGGGGGGTTTTGTGTAGATGCAAAATGGCAAAGCCTCCACAAACTTAATTTCTGGGAGTCTCTACAGAAGGCAGAGAAGTCTAAGAGGCTAAAACAAGGAGCCCTAACAAGGAAAAGGGATGTGCTTACAAGGGTCCGTATCTGGTCTCGTATTTAGAAACAATATTCTTGCATCGTCCCACTTCCTTGCGCAGCTCTGCAACCTCCGTCCTCAGGGCCGTATTTTCTTTCTCAAGAAAGGCTGCCCGAATTGTGATCTGATTTTCCTTTAATCGCCGAGCATCACGGGAACGCTTTGCTGCCACATTGTTCTTCTTTCGCCTTGTCCAATATTTTTCATCCTGTAGCAAAATAGGAAAAAAAACAATACCAACCTGACAATAATATCAAGTAGACACCTGTTTATTATATAATGCCATTCACACAGACTGCTGTATTGCAGAATCTCCTTCGTTAGTTTGCAGGGCTCAGACACTAAAGTGCAGGCAACAATACTGTAAGATTTCACCCTTACACGAGTCTTGTTTTAGGATAAACCTGCGCTGCTAGAACTAGGAAGACTTCGCTACTAAGAAGCTGTCCAACTGAAATGCTCCCTTTACTTTGTTTCAGTTTGGGACCCGTTCTGTTGTCTGGGCTGCTTAAAGCCAGATCAGCCATAATGCTGGGCAAATATATACAATGGCCTTGAAAAATGCAGTTGATGAGGATGCAACTTGAGAGTTCTTTTAATTTCTGTGTATAGCATGATAAGTTGCTCCTGCCTAGTTAATTATCTCATGATACCAAACCAGCAAGAACAACAGTTGGCTTGTGTCCTGGTTTTGGCTGGGATAGAGTTAATTTTCTTCTGAGTAGCTGGCATAGTGCTGTGGTTTGGATTTAGCATGAGAATAAGGTGAAAACACACTGATGTTTTAGTTGTTGCTAAGCAATGTTTTATACTAAGTCAAGGACTTTTTCAGCTTCCCATGCTCTGCCAGGTGCACAAGAAGCTGGGAGGGAGTATAGCCAGGACAGCTCACCCAAACTGGCCAAAGGGATATTCCATGCCATATGACATCATGTTCGGTGTGTAAGCTGGGGGAAGTGATCACTGCTTGGAGACTGGCTGGGCGTCACTCAGGTGGTGAGCAGCTGCATCACTCCTTTTTCCCTGAGTTTTGTTCCCCCCTCTCTTTTGTTGTTTTCCTTTTCATTACAATTCTCGCCCCCCCCCAATATTAAACTGTTCTTATCTCAGCCCACAAGTCTTCTCACTTCTGATTCTCTCCCCCCTCCCACCGGGGAGGAGCGAGCAGCTGCATGGTGCTTAGTTGACAGCTGGGGTTAAACCATGACCACTTGCCAATTCTATGCTTGGCAGTGCTTCTGCTCAATCACATAGGTATAGAGCATTAGCTTTACAAGTCAAAATATTTCGGCAAAGAGTCAGACACTTGATCGAGGCCTAGAGAAGTTTATAGCAATAAATCTGTTACCTTTTGCTCATCTGGGACAAAAACCTTCTTGGCTTTTTTAATCATTGGTTGTGGTTTCAGGTCCTCTTCAGTAAACTTGTGCTTGCGAGGATTGAAGAGCTCACCACCAGGCACACTGGACAGCACTAAATCAGCAGGGTCAGGGTTAAAATTCACCTCAACTTCTACGCAGTCAGGATCAATGGGGCTGGGAGTATTTCTCTCATTTTGTGGTGGGGACTCTGGCAACAACAGGAGAAGTTACAATACATTCAGCAGGATGAAGAGAATTAACTAAGAAGCCAATCTGGGTATCTCTATTTATTGCCCTACTATAGGCACTATTTAATAGTATTATTTGGTATTTCCCTAAGGTGTGCTTGGTGCTGGTACAGAGAGAAGCTACACAGTCCAGTTTGTAATACAAACTCTGGGAACATATGCCAGACTAATACACATGAGTAGATAGATGTGGGAGAAGACCTAACACTTCCTCAGCAAAAACTACATGCTTTGTGCACTTAAGAAGCGCCTTCCACACCATTAAGAAGTGAGAAACCTGTACCAGCCTGAGTTTTGTGCCATAGAAAGCCTTACAGAAACAAACCTGCCCAAAGACCCTGGTCCCTGAGTCCTTCAAAGGTCAGACAACTGTACTTCTAAACAAAGGACTAAATAAAGGTGGGTTTGTTACAAATCCAACAGTATTCTACTTCTTCACCCCACAGAAACAAATGTCCCAACAGACTGACATGTTCATATGAACTTTGTCATATTTATCTATTGTTTGCAAACATCATACACATGAATTGCAAATGTCAGTGCAATTTGAAAGAGTGATCAATGAGTAAGTTTTTTTTAAATACTGCCTAGAAAAAAGCCACACCCTATGTCTTACTGAAAGAATTCCACAATTTGCCTTTCTCTTGCAGATTCACAGATGAGGCCCTGAGCAAAAGGCTTTCCGTAAAGTCTGCTCATAAAATAGTACTGTGAAAGTTTAGGGGCTATCATGTTTAAAACTCCAAATCTAGAGCAAACTGAGCTGCTAAATTCTTTAATAGAAAAGATCTCCATGCTACAAATAAAGGGTAGAAGTTTCCTAGTACCCTTTAAGTACAGTTTTGTTTCTTAGTTCCTCCACTCCCACTTCAAAGCACTACAGAATATCAAACTGCATCATTAACACACCTTTTCCAAGTGTCTTTTTCTCACATTTCACAGGCTAGCGTGAAAAGATTGCTTCATTGTTTTTCTACTAAGCATTGTTATTTGAGGTACATTAAGTTAGCTTAACTTCACCCAAGCAGACCAAGCCACCAAGGTAGCACAAATGACTTGTCACCAACTATCAAATCTGTTGTAAAATAACCAGAAAAAACATTTTCTCCACATGTCCAGCTTCTCACTAGATTAGCAACACCAAGAAAGCAAATACTTTATGTTGGTGTTTCAGCTCTTCTGATTTCAAAAGGGAAACAGACCGCACACCAAGACACTCATTTTTTCCAGGAGGGAGAGAGGAGGGGAAGAAGAGGAGAGGCAGCAACTTCATGAATTGACACACAGACTAATACTTTACATCAAGCATGTCTGTGCTACTTAACCTGCCACAGCTAACACTGACAGGTTAGCATGTCTCCTCTTTGATCTAAAGAGGCACCTTTTAATACGAGAACAACAGAAGTCCCTCAGAGCCCCATATTATTCCATCTACCTGTGCTGGAGGCTGCTTCAGATTGCTGGTAAACTGCAGTGGAAGAGGACGATGCAGGAGAACCAGTGGAAGCACTGGCAGACTCCTTTCCTTCCAGCTCAGCCACAGGCAAGAGTGGATTCTGGTTTAAATCCAGGTGAGTAGGACTGGAAGGAATTCCATTCTCCAGCAGGAACTCATCCAGATCCATGTACTCCAGGTGGAAAGACTCGCCATCATAAGGAATAGTTTTGTCCCAAATGGGTGGCATAAGGGAAGCTGAGACTGCCATAGTGCTAGCAGCTGCTGCCTCATCTTCCTCAAGTTTTATCTTCTCCTTCTCTTTATCTGAAAGATACAAGTAGGTCACTGTACAAACTGCAACACAGGAGAGACCCAAGGTTTAAGAGTCTAACAAAATCACAATGAAAGGAAATTCAGTAAGCTACAGTTCTGCCTCATGACATGATCTGAAAAATCAGATGTTAAAAGGCAACATTCATATGTAACTCAGTATGGAACGCTCTGACTCCCTGTGATGGCTGGACCACAGACATTTGAGTAGCCTTGAAGAACAGCATCTTTCCTGTGATAACTTACCAAAGTAACACTGCATCTAGCTTATTAACTAGTCACTGCAAAACAGCCTGTTTTTCACAGGCTCGTCATGGAAGACAACGAAAGTGAGTGTCCATAAGTTGGATTACATGGAAAGCCATTAAGAAAACTCTGAGGAAGCAGAGTAGTTTATTTCTGCACAAAGAAAGAAGGTGCAAAAGAATAATCTAGATACAAACAAGAAGGCAATATTGGTTTTCAGATTACATTTGAAAATTAGTCAAAAGGTCCACAGACACCAGAGATCTGGATGTCTATTGCTCAGTATTTTAGAAGCATTTCTTTCTGAAATGACTCAGCATGTCCACACAAAGCAATAGCTCCAAATGCTGTTCACTATAGATAGCTCAGAGTACCTACATACAATTTTCACTCTTTGGGGAGATGTCTAATAAGGCAGACTCCCACACCCCATCCCCAAGCCACAAAAGGCTGATGAAATTTTCTCCATTTACTATGCTACAGTGAACATATTAGAGAAAAATGGCTGTTTCTATGTTCCCCATAGCTACCGAATCTTAACAAATGTCTGGGACAGAATCCAAGCAGAAAACTCAAGTTATGGAATAATTACATAATTTAAGAGATAAAAATAAGCTGGCAGGCAGAAAAGAAAAAAAAGAATCCAAGTAATTTTCCTGATCCAGTTCTCCATGTGGCCATGCAGTTCTACCAGCACTGAAGGAGACACTGCAGAAGCAGTGCTAGCACTGCCAGCATTGAGCCAGCACTGCTGTCGAAAGGAACGGTCGCCATTTGTACTCTAAACAACTGCAAATTGTTTATTACCATGGAAGCTGACAAATATTCAGTTTGATGGAACAAGGATTCCAGGGCCATACACTGGACCAGTTTGGATCTCCAGTATTCACACAAAGAGCCCGACAAAATGCACAGGACTTTGGCATTAGAGTTTTCTAGACTGACTACAATACGGTAAAAAGACTAATTTTCTTTATCGGGGGTGGGAGTGGGGGTGAAACTCTGCTCTAAATCAGAGAAGCCTATTTATATAAAACCTATGCTGATAGAACTGGCGTTCCTTCTGCTGTTGCCTTAGCTGGTGTGGAACTGAGACTGAAAGAGCTTTTTATGGCTTAAAAAACAGTGCTGCTAAAGTAAATTATCATTTTAACCTATCATACTCTGAACATTTTATACAAAAGAAGATACCAATTTTAAACTAAACAGCTGAGAAAATACTCACCAGCCACCGACTTGGGACTAAAAGCAAGTACCTAAAGACTATGTTAAATTCAGACCAGTGGCTCCTGGACCTGAGCTTTGGTAACATCATCTTGCAGCTTTTGGCTTTCCCTCTTGCCACTTCACACTGCTGCCTCTGAATTGCCATCTCCCAACTCGAATCCCTGCTATAAACACCTTTTTTGCAGGGGAGTTTTGCAACTGTCCTACACTTTACTTGGCCAAAGCAAATGTGCAAGTTAACAGTCATGATCCAAATAACCTGAATGTTTCTAAACAGCTCCTACTTGAAGCTAGAAGAAGAAACAGCGTCTACTCCACATACAAGGATGATTAAACTTATTACTAAAGCACACCCCAGCAAATTGGAACGACCATTTTACATCCAACTTATGAAGCAGGGATTGTATATTTCCATAAGGTTTGCATGGTGCCCAGCACAACCAAACCCAGACTTGCACTGAGGGTTGTAGATGATATCCTAGTAAAGACATCACCAAAATGAATGCAAGTGACAATAATGAATTCTTTGCAAATCAGTTTATTTCTTAATCAACATAATAAAAAACTTGTGAATGTTGAGTCAAAATGTCAACTAAAAAGAAAAAAATAATCATTCTTTACTCTTGAAAACGATTGTATTCCATTATAAATTATGCCTGTTTTAACACAAGCCAGCAGTGCTTTTGTTTTGCAACATCTAATACAACATCTCCAGCAGAGAAAAGAAACCTTAAGCAATCAGTAGACCAAACATAAGGCTTAAAAATATTTTTTGGAAGGTAGATGCCAAAAAGACTATACTGTTGGTGTATGTGGCTCTTCTCAGATCTTTTAATGCCTTTTAGATGTGCACCATCCTGCTGTACTTCAGTAGCCTGGAAAGACCGCGGTCCCTCCAACTTCCTCTTGCTATCATCCCTGGCTCACACCAGAATGGATCCTTCCTTCACATGAGAAGACCACCCGAATTTTTATCCTTTTGCTACACGTTGACAACTGGACAAGCACTGGGCCCCCAGTGCCGTCTTTGTTTAGCTATGCTGTGTCTCTCTCTCCCCCCTCATTTCAAACAGCAACATCTGAAGCAAATTAAAATAGCAGGTGTTAACATGCACATCAGGTGCCCATGTATTTCAAAATGTGACACATAAAAAGATAAAAGTGTTGTATGATCATTTTGCATTGACATTTTCCCCACTGGCTTTCTTTCAATTAATTTAATCTTTATTTCTGCTGTACAACATCCTGCTGGGTGCACGATATCTAATGAAACACTAATTAACTTCTTGCATTTTGAGGGGTAAGTTTCCACCTGCCCCAGCACAGGGTCCTGAAACTTTAATTCTCTGAAGATATTTATAGTGTAAACAGGTATTACCTGACAGCAGAGCTGCAGTATCCTAAGAGGCTCCATTTGCAGTGATTCAAGGTCACCCTGGTAAATCTGGACTGTACTTCTGCAGCTGATAGCTCATGTCCGATTTAGTCCCCTCATTCTGCTACTGTGATGTATTAACTAGGCTGTACATCTGCTGTTAACACAGAGGTCACTAGTTTATGCTAAGTTAATTTAGGCACAGCACTCAGTTCTTGAACTGTTGGAAATACTGCTGGTTTAGCCAAAAGCAGCAGCCTGGAACAAGCTTTATTCCACATCCTGGTTTTTCCTCAAAAAAACCCCCCAAAAAACCCCCCACCAACCAAACCCAGGCCAAAGGACATTTTGGCTACAACTGTCAAGTGCTATCCCAGCCACAAACAGAACACTTACTTGACAAAGCCCCCCTCGTTCATCAAGAAATAGTCAAATTATACTGAAGACAGTATACAGACTAAGGCCAATTGCTCCATAAATCTTTAGTCCTACTTGTGACAATGGAACAAGACAGGTTATAGGGTTCTGTATTCCTGATGCCTATCACCATGATGTTTGTTGAGGCACTCCTGCCACAGCAGCACACAACTGGTGATTAGGCATCCTTTGGAGAGCATGCAGCAGCTCATTATTAATAGGAGAGACCCACACTCTTGCTCCAGAATATTAACAGTCTTCTCTTACCCCACAGGACTTTTTATTTTTTAAATAAAAATTATTATTTATTCAATCCCTACAATGTACATGACAACAACTTACAGCAAGGCTGGTCAGATATACTTGGTATACAGCAGGGCATTCAAGATGATG
Organism: Gorsachius magnificus; assembly: GCA_034008185.1. Taxonomy (NCBI): domain Eukaryota; kingdom Metazoa; phylum Chordata; class Aves; order Pelecaniformes; family Ardeidae; genus Gorsachius; species Gorsachius magnificus. The sequence continues at coordinate 162,440,488 of CM067081.1, read as the reverse complement.
GCATTCAGTTGGAACTGGATGTCCTCTGTTGCTCAGGATTAGAAAGCCTGCTTGCTTACTGAGTAGTCAAATTACCTACGGCAGTTGGAAAACCCATAGGTAGCTTGTGGAGACTATAAATGGACACTGCAGCTAGTGTTTGATACTGTTTCTCGCAGAATAAGCCAGAAAATTGTGTTTTTGTCAACAGGTATTCCAGAAAAAAGGCATGGGGTCTTTTCTCAGAAAGCTTGCTGAAAACACACCACTGTATTAAGTAAATTAGTAATTATTTAACATTTTGGCTGTGTCACTACACTGTAAAGGAACAGCAAATAAACAAGGATCCTCTGAAGTCAGCTAAGTCACAATTCTACTGACAAGTCTTTTGTAAAATTAAGAGTAACTACCTGCTAACAAAAAGGCGTTCTTTCTTTTGTCTTGCAAATATGCAAACAAGAGAAGCATCAGAGATCAAAATAAACAGAAAGCAACAAGTTCCACCAAGCATGAAGCGGAACAGTACAAGGTGGACTAAGAAAATATATGGAGAAATGTTAAGAATGAGAACAATCTAAACTTTATCACAGCACAAATGGAAAGGGGTAATCAAGATACAATGGACTCACTAGCAAGCTTTAGAGAATCAAGCTGAACACCTTCCCAAGCTGGAATGGGGTCATCTAGTAAAAGGAAAAGTATCAAATGTTTCTAATTTTAGAAAAGTGCACTACCTCAAAATCATAGTAATTTTAAAATGTTACACCTTCATAGGCCAGATCACATGATTCTGGACAAGAAAACCACCCCTAAGACAAAGTCACCATATCACAGTCAGCTACCAGCATCGTTTCCACACATGAACTTAAATTGTTCCTGCTGCCACTATCCCCTTTAAAAAGGGCTGGGTGAAGAAATACCTTAATAAATCCCATAATGTTGTAAATTCAAGATTCTATGTACTGCAGCATCCTGCACCATAGCAACGTAACTAAAACCTTTATCAGAGGCTTTTTTTTTTTTTTTTAACAGAAAGGAGAATGCCAGAGTCACAAGATAGATACATTTACATGTAATTGTGCAATGTTAGTCATACAAATGGATCTCAACTAGAGTCCTCACCGAGAACAATCTTGCCAACCTTGCTTGCACTGCAGTCTACCCTGGACATCATCTGATGTTCTAAAAACGATTCTCAACCTCAAACTTCCTAAATGTAAGGACTTACTTTATTATACACCACTACACTGAGCATTAGAATGGTGCAGATAAACCTAAGCCTTCCTCAAAATTAAACTGATGACTCAGAAAGGCAAAAATACTGCCAGGTGAAAAAAAAAAAAAAAAAAAGTAAAAAAAAAAGTGTGCCATCAGCAATGAAGACTATAAGCACCAGCACTGTTATTTACACAGCTGCTGTCTGCATAACCAGTGGGAAAGACACAGCTCCAGCCTAGACAGGATTGCACACACAGGCAGTCAGTTATACACCCTTATGGATTATCACCAGACCTAATCGGGAGAGATTTGCTGTTTATGCGTGTCATCACACAACTTTTCAGCAATTAAGGTCAAGGAAGACTCGAAACCTTTCCATTGCTGCTTCCAACTGCGTGTCTAAAGGCAGGGGAGGCTTCAGATAGCTAAGGGAATAAAACCAGCGTGTCACGTCCTGACTTCTACCTAGCCCCTCGCACCCGAAGCGTTTTATTATGCCCAGAGCAGACGCCTAAAAGGACCCGAAAGGACGATCGCAGCAGCTGAATTTTCCAGTCGCACCGGCTCGCCGGAGAGACCCAGCCCCCGGGGCGGCCACGGCTGCCCCGCGCCAGGCCCGCGGGCCCGGCGGCCGCCCCGTGAGGCCGAGCCCTTCCTGCCGAGCCCGGCGGGCTGGGATCCCGTGCTGCCGGCGCTTGGCACAGCCGGCCGGAGGGAAGGGGCGCGGGGCGTACCGGGGGAGGAGGCCAGGCCCGGGTGTGCGGCCTCTGCCGGGGGTGCTCCCCCCGCGCCCTGCCACGCCAGCGGGAGGCCCCGCGCGCGCGCCCGCGCTCACCCAGGCGCGCCTCCCGCGGCGGGTTCTCCATCAGCTTCTTCAGCACCAGCGGGAAGCCAGGCCCCGCGCTCCTGGGGCCCCCGCCCACCCCCCCACCCCCCCCGCCCCGCGGATTGGCCCGCGCCGCTCGGGGGACCGGCCCGCGCGGGCGGGCTCCGCCCTCCCCGCCCCTCCGCGGCCGGCGCGGGCACGCGCCCCCCGCCCGCCGGGGCACGTGCAGGGGCAGGCTCCAGCGGCTCATTAGCATGCCGCGCCCCGCCCCCCCGCCTCCTCCGGGCGCTGCGTCACCGCCAGCTGCTCCCCAAGGTGGGGCGGGGGGGGGGAAGCGCGCGCGTGGACTGCGCAGCGGCAGCGCCTGCCGCGGGGCGCGCGCCCGGCACTCGCCTCGGGGGGGGGGGGAAGGGGGGAGCGCCGTCTCTGCGCGTGCGCAGAAGGCCCCCCCCACCCCACCCCACCCCACCCCACCCGCCGATCCCGGAGGTGACCGTTACGGGCTGAGGGGGCCGTGCGGGCGGCCGGTGCTGCGCGGCGCTCACGGGCCCCTTCGCAGCAGCAGGTCGCTCCCTGCTGCCTCCGTCCCGGCCCTGGCTTCGGTCCGGCTGGGTTCGACCGCCAGGGCAGCCGGCGCGGCGTGGGAGGGCCGTTGGGCCCGCGCTCGGAGGTCGCGTAACCGCGGCGGCCGTCGCGGGGCAAGGCGGGAGCCCGCCGGTGCCGAACCGCCGCCGGTGCCAGCCCTCCGGCCGGTCCTTAAATATCCTTGCTTAGCATCCCGAGATCACCTTTCCCACATGACCTGGATTTAATCTCCCTCTGTCCTACATCACGCCAGCAGCAGCCGCAGCGGCGTGCCCTACATAACGTCAGCAGGGAGAAGGACTCGGCTGCGGCTTCTGGCACGGCTGGGCAGCTGGGGAAGGGCAGGAAGGGGAAGGGAGGGGAGGGGGTGTCTCTCCAGGTTTTCACAATCACAAGCAATTCCTTGGGCTTCCCCAACCAGTCCCCCTCGTTCTAGCAGTGGGGATGCCATGCTGGGATTTAAGCTTCTGAACGTACAAAGGGAGTAAACGTTGCCAAGTTGATCCCCAAGAGCACAGGCGGATACTGAGGAGATTCTGCAGAATGAACAGGCTCGTAGAAGTGACAGACGCTACAGCCACAGGCTGCTCCTGTCAGCAGTTGCTGCCTCTTGCCGCAGAAGGGCCGGCCGCAGCAAACCTACCGCGTAGCACTGCGTGCAGGGAAAGGAAAGGGTGCGCAACCTCCTTGGGGTGGGCCCATCCACACCCAAAAGACACACAGGTGCCAGGGTGGAGATGTCCCCCTAAGTGCCAGCAGAAAAGGGACCTCTTCTTCCCAGGTAGGCACTCAAGGCATCTGCTTGGTTCAGCTGCCACTCCACAACCTCAGACGTTTCATTTCAGTGGCAAGGCACAATTTGACCTGACCCTTGCTAATAAACCCTGATCATCTTTGTGACACAAAATCTGGTCTGAAATCCTCCCCACATGCCCCAGGAAAAGGAATGGATGGGAAGTCATGGATTGCATTGGAAGGTGCTTTCCTCCATTGCCTTACTGCAACCAGGACCAGGGAATGTCTCCATCCAGCCTGGGCAGACAGGGAGCTGCCCTACCTGCCAGCTACTTCTCTTGCGTAGGTTGGGACACTGAATCCGCTGCCTCCTTCGCAGGGGACAGGGGTGGGACTCCTGACGCAACTCCTGAGCACGTGCTGCCCGACAGGGAGCTGGGACAGGGCCACCTTGTTAATACAGGCTGGAACAGCATGGGTTAATGCATCATTTATTGAGGCTGATAAATCCAGCTCTAAGAAGCAGGCAGAAGAGGTCATGTTCCGCTGCCCAATGTGCTCCAGGGCTGCTGCTTGTCTTCCCGCAGACTCCCTCCGCCTTGCCAAGCTCAGCTGGCAGAAGAAAAAAGCACATGCGTGAAAGGGAGATGCCACTTCACAATGGGGCAATGAAACCCAGATGTCAGACCACACATGACAGAAACAGCGCACACAGCTCGGCAAGGGGCGGTGGGCTCACAGCAATGCTTTTGCCTGGGAAACGGCTACTGGTAGGTGGTAGAGAACACAACCTAGCGAGGCTGCAAAGGGGCAGCTTCTAGGAACAGGGCAAGGGGACGTAGCCAAAGCAGAGCAGGCCACAGGCTTCCCGTTCAGTTATGGCTCTCGTGGTCGCTTTGTTCCATTGTTGTTGATGCTGGAAGCCCCTGGGGATGACGCTGTGTCTCAGAACTGTACAGCGCTCCTTCAAGGAACAGGCCCTGAGCACATCCCCCCCTGCAGATCTCAATGGCAACTGCTTTGCTGGGTAACATCCATGTGAATGGAGGTTATTAAACCCACTTAGCGGCCTTTACTCCAGGGCTTTTCCCATTAGATTGACCACGTTGTTCCTCCAGCACGTTTCCACCCAAGCTACACCATGCTAAGGTTTGTTCTGTACCACCAGTGGGTTGTGACTTTGCTTGGAGAGGATTTTAGCCTGTGCAGTGTCAGCTGCTTGGCCTGAAGGCCGGAGGGAGTTCCTGGGGAGCATTCCTGTGGGTTCCCTCTCAACAGCACCCTGCTCAAGCAGGAGCCGGGCCCTGCCAGCTAGGAAGGAGGTTGCTCTGAGAGCTTTTCCTTACCGCCTCTGGGGATCAGGGACTCAAGCCAGTGCCAGCAGAAAGTGGGCACTGCACCACCAGCTGTACCCTCTTGGTTAAGCTAGGATCTGCCTGGACTTTTAAAATTTCTCTTTTGCTCTGCAGCTGAGAAGGAAAAGAGGAGGACAATGAGATGTGAGGAGAGGAATGCAGCAGCCTTGGATGTTACTGCTGGAAGTCTTGTCAGGGCCAGATGATGCAGAACAGCCCAGCTCTGATGCTGGAGGGAGGCAAGCAAGAAGCAGCCCAGCATTAGGCAGAGAGTCGGGGGGACACATGCAACAAGCCCCACTGGGAGGTTTGAATAGCAGAACACATTTCAGACAGAGGCCTGAGACCCAGCAAATCCAGGTGAGTGGTGCGTAGGTATGGAGACCCAGAAGGAGAGAACTGAGCTCTGTGGGAAGAGAACCATGACAGGAATGCTGGCCTGGGGAGGGAAGTGGCATAATAAGAACAATTCTAAGGGTTATGGGAGGTGATGCTGGAAGGCAGGGTGGTCCTGGGACGGAGGAAGAAAGCTGCCACAAAACAGCACTCTCAGCTGCCAAATAAGCCAAACTGAGTTAAGACTAAATTATTCCCTCTGCAAATCATTGATCTCCCCTCTAACCCCCACTCCAACTCTTACCAGATAAATCCTTGCCAGCACTCCTCCCTTGGATTAATTCAATCCACTTGGCTGTGGAGACCAGAGATCCCAGAAAGGCAGCCAAACTTCAGTTTAGTCACAGCAAGGCTCTGCACCACATGAGCCTCCCTTGGCTGTTACTGCTGCCTCCCAGCCAGGTCCGCTTTCTACCTGGGTATCGGTCAGCTCAGAAAACATGCCCTGGTCCCCACATGCAGCGGCTTCATGCTGCGTGGTATGTAAACACACCCGTTAGTAGGTAAAGTCTCACAGAGAGCCAGCTCACAGGTGGCAGCAGCAGAGCAGTGTGACAAAATGAGCCCCTTAGGGGGTATGGCAGTTCCCCTTGCCCTACTAATCCCTTTCCCACAGGGAGCTGTGCGGGTGCCACAGGGCTCACTGTATTCCAGCAGGTGTAGGCAGCTGCCTTTCCTGCCACGAATGCTTTACTGCTGCAGCAGCAGCCTTTTCTTCCCTTGACCCTGGAGCGAGAGCAGGACCCCGCTCCCCATTGTGCATCTGGCTTTTCTGCTCCCACATCCTGGATCACATTGCCCCTCAAGACTGCAGAGCTGTCTGCTTGTCCTGCTAGCAACTCCCTACAGAAGAGCGAGCTCAGAGCATGTTTGTTTCTGTGAGTTCCAACTCACTCGTGCCTAGACATGAGAATGTTGAGCCGAAATGTTCCCACACAGCTCCCCAGCACTCGGCAGCGAACATTAAAACACAACAACCAAAAAGCAGCTTGCCAAGGGTGTGTGGCATCCTATCCAAAGTCAGAGAGTCCCCAAGTTGTGCGATGGGTGCTCAGAGCATGCCCAGCAATAAAGCAGTGATGAGCCCAGCAAGAGCGAAGCATTCAGCACAGCAGAAGCCCAGACTAAGTAACCTCCTGGGTCCTTTCCATTTGTTTTCTAGGATGCTGCACAGAGTGTGGGAAAGCCTAGGAGTACAGAAGTGCTCTTGCAAAGAAAACACAATGTTTGCTGTGTTTCCTACCCCAGCTTTGCACTGATAAACAACTGCAGCATCAAACACAAAGTTTGCACGAAGTCAGGCTCCCTGGACAGACCACATCTGGGAAGAGGCAATGTCTGGAGGCTCAGCAGTTATTAACCATGGGACAACCTGGATGGCAACCCTGGAAGTCGCTGCTTCTTGAGCATGGAGATTTGTGCCCAAGCCTTCTCTGTGCAAGAAAGCTTTCAGGGTTTCCAGAAAGTACCTCAGCACAGAGATTAAAAGGATCAGGAGCTCAGCACTCTTGACTGATTTTGTAATCAATCCATTGCTGCTGTTTTCCCTCCTAGCTGCACAACACGCTCGGTTCTGGAACTCCCCATCTGACTTGGACACTTGAGGCAAACACACCCTTGAAGGGCTTGCAGCAAACAAGATCTTCTGCCCCATTCTTGCCTTGCAACTTAAGGAGGGGAAGGAGAAATCAAAACAGAAACCCCAGCATGCCTTCCCTCAATCCTACCTGTCATCTTGTTGGTCCAGGGCAAGGAGTATTCCAGCAGGGACTTCAGGACTTCCGGAAAGTCCAGGGCAGCAGGGCCCCCGGGGCTGTTGCAGCTTGACATGCCCTGTCCTGGGACTGCGCTAGCACAGCTAAGGGAGGGCCAGGTACCTGGCCGCCAACACTACACCCCACTCGTGTGGGCGTTGCGAGAAGGGCTCAGAGGCACCCGGAGCGGGCTTGCCAAACTACTCTGGCTGAGAAAAAACAGGGAGGAAGGGAAGCAGCCTGATGGAGATGCAGTTTGCCCGGCTGTCTTCACCTCCCCCTCTCCCCCTCTGAAGTGGCCAATTGTGGAAATAGCTCGCAGCCTTGCAGGGCTGGGCCGGGCGGCTGGCCAACGTGGTTTTACAGGGCCTCTCCCAGCCAATCCGGCAGCAAAGAACTGGGCCAGTTATCTAACTTTGCAAAGGCAGCACCCTTTTCCTTCCCAAGGTGTTATAACAAATATACACGTTGGGGGGAAAAAAAAAACAAACAAGCACGCATTGTCAGGGGCACACATGTTGGCTGCAAACACAACAGCACAAGGACGCTCTGAAAGGCTCTGGGGAAGCTCTGAGGAGCCCCCGAGCTGCACAGGCTGCCCTGTGGAGATCCACATGCTGTCTGCATCTGCTTGCTAACTTTTCTGTTCTCTGAGATGCAGATAGTGACGATATTTGTATATGATGCAACACTTAACTGCGTGTCCCTCCTAAGCCAATATTGATAACAGTGTAAGGCATCTTTCTTATACATTTGGGTATGCATCATACCCAAAATGCAGAATTTCTCTTCGTAAGTGACACAGAGTTTATCAGAAAACTGACAGGCTCCTCTCAGAGCAGTGATGTAAGGCAAGAGAGTTCACGCACCCTGCAAATACTCTGATAACAGCTGGTTAAGTAAGACCTTGAGCATGCAAATTCCCTCCTCTCCTGTTAGGAAAGTTTTTTAGCATGGAGAGATGGATTGCAGACAGTAGGATAAAGGGCTGATCTTCTTTATCAGGATCTGGCTTGGGAAGGAGTGTCTTAACACATGCCGGGGTCTTCTCTTTTGCTGGGTGTGATAATTAGAACAGAAGTGCCTTTATTTCTCAGTTCGCTCCTGTCCATTTTGCCAGGATCAGCCTTACGGTGCCAGTGTCAGTTGATACGAACCAGGTATTCCTACACTGTCTGTGTGTCCCAGCTCTCGGGATCAGCCCGGCAAACCCACACATGGCTCTAAGCATGGAAGTGGCCTGAGTGAAGTCATTAAGACTTTTCTTGTGCCTGAAGTGAAGCGTTTCACTGGCCTCACATTTAGAGTCTTAAAAACTGATGGGGTTTTGCTCGCTCCCAATAGCGCGGTGTTTCTGTTTTGTCCCATGAGGAAATGCATTTAACCCAACAGAAACCAAAAATAAAAGAATTACTTAGCCAGGCTCAGTGGTTGGGAATTTCAAATTAGCTGGGGAAGTTTCATAACCTAGATCCCAATCTAACCGGGCTCAGAAATCACACGGTAGATGCTTTGGTAGAATTCTTAATTATGATACAACTACATTACAATCCCTTGGGATTTTCCCTGTGGTTTGTTCCCCCTGTTCCCCAGAGAGAACATAAGAAAACACCATCAGTGGTGAAGAGAGGGAGAACAGTCCTCTACTATGCCCTGCCCATGAAGGTGCCCTCCATCCACCCAAAGCTGGAGATAGCAGGCAGACCCTGCAGACATCCTCAAAGGTCAGCGGATTCTGGCTGTTGGGAGCAAGAGAAGCGTCGCTCCCTCCTGGAGCACAGCCTGCCCGCCAGGAGGTCCATGTTGTTTCCCAAAATCTTCTCGTCCATTCTGGCTGATCAAGGCAAAGGGAGCAGGGTCACTCAATCCCGCCAGGCAATGCTAACATATGGGACAGCTACGGTCATATATGCCTAGGCCTGCTTCTCATCAAATGATAGCAAGGTAAAGTGACTGGGAATGTGGTAGCTGCCCAATGCCAGGTGCAGCTGGGCCTCCTGGTTTTTCCCCAGGCTCAAACTTATCCCGAAAGCTAGACAAACATCTGACTGTGTGTCTGGAGGCACCCAAGGACTTCACAGCAGCTGCTGCAGCAGCAGTTGACTGACATTTATGGCTTCAGAAAATGAAGACATTCATTGAGAGGAAATTGTCACTTAGCATTGTGAATTATTAGCCTTCATTGGACATTTACAAGTTTTTGTTGAGACATCTGAGAGTGTGTATCTGTAGGTCTGGTGCAACTATGCACACCGCCAGCAGTGCTGGTTGGGCCCCTTGGCACATTTGCCCGAGGACCATGCTCAGCAATGCCATGGCTGCACGCAGTCCCAAGGGGAGGGGTGGGGGTCCCTCAACGTTTGCCTTAGTCCATGCTCTCCCTCCTTTTAGATTTTCATTCCAAAGAGTTGTGGGTTTTTTTAAGAACAACCAAATTCTTGTCCTTTGACCCTTGCCCTGACTCCTTCACCTCTCTGCAGTGCTCAGGTACTTCTGTTGACACCAGAGCACGTAAATGCCTCTTTTAAAACCCCGAATTCTACTCCTGTCTTTAGAGGGATCTCTCTACAGAGGTCTGCCATCAGGCCCAAAGCACACCAGGAACTGCTGAGCACCGTGTTATCAGTAGGTACGGCCTTCCTGGCAGTTTGAGACCCCGAAGAATGGTTCCAGACATTCAGACCTCTGATACAACGCTGTTCATTACAACGAGCTGGGCAAGGGGGCTCTTTGTGCATCCCTCCAAGTTGCCATCTTTCCTTCAGCCCCAGGCGTGCTCCCTCAGCTCCTTCACAGGGCCACATCTGGGGTGCTTCTGGAGCTGCCTTTCCACTGCCTCCCCTCCTGTCGGTGTCTTGCAGCCATCCTTGTCCCCGAAACAAGAGATGGTGTCATGCCTGGAAGCCTCCTCAGTCAGAAACTCCCACAGATTGTTGTTGTGGGTCTTGAACATGGTGGTGGCACCTGGCTACACACTGATTTCTGAGGCCACCGTTATGGAAGGCAACTTAGTTGTTTCTTACGTGTATCTGAAAGCACAGCTTGTGGGGAACCCACCAGTAGCAGACACATTTGACCAAAGGAAGGCATTATTGGTCATTATTACTAATTGTTCTCTCAGATTCCTCTGATGAGATGAAAGCTTGGCTTGATAATCTAATGGAATACATCCTCTTAGAAAATAAAACCCACTTTTGTCTGTTTTTCTAAGGACACAAAGCTTACACAACAGTATTATCCATCCATCCATCCATCCATCCATCCATCCATCCATCCATCCATCCCTGCCTACCCAGAGCATGCTACCCACCTTGGCAAAAAGATAAATATATTTAAATATCTTTTTCTAATTGAAAGATAAGCTAGGAGGAAGAGAGTTGAATGAATGCCTCCTCAGAGAGAAAACCTGCTGTTGTTTGTTCTGTTTGATCTGGGGCACACGCACTGGCAGCCAACACCCCAAATACAGATGCTGCCCCTGGCAGGCAATAGCAAAGGGACAGGCAGAAGCCAGCAGTACTGAGGGGAATTTGTGGTGACAGACAAGGTAGGTTACTCCCCTGAAGTGTAAATATTGTCTGAAAATGAGGACAAAAGCCTGTAGAAATCTTTAGAAGCTTTAGAAATCCTGCTGTTCTTGAATCAGCTTTCTTTTTTTCAGTCATCCGAGACCATTCACCTTAGCAGCACGGCCATTATTCAGAAATTTCCATATCATCTCACACGTGGGTGTCTTCTGTTGCAGGTCCCACAGATGAGACCTACTCTTCATGGTCTGTGTGGAGGCTCCAGGCCCACCCATGGGGTTTGCTTCTTTGCACCAAACTCAGCTTGGTAAGTGGTTTCCTCTTCCTTCTTTTATCCAAGCAAACCCTTTGCCAGAGGTCAGTCACAGCCTCTCTGCAGACATCCGTAATTTTTTTTTGTTCTTATCCTAGCTCCTCGGACAAATGCACATTCCACTGACAGCTTCCAGATTTAACTATTTATTTGCATAGTGCATTGGGCTTGATAGGGATTTTTTTTTCACCTTGGCAGGGACCAGCAGGCTGAGTTTCACTGTGACCTTTCCAAAAGGAGGCGCCACATCCCAGCACCTTGTCTTCTACAGGGCCAAGATGCTGCTGCTAGTGGTGATGGACATCTGTGGAGCTGCAAGGACACCCAGAACAGCAGCAGGAGGGAAGGCTGTGGCCAGACCAAGGGTGTCTGCATCCACAGCAGATTACTTTAAAAGAAAAGGAGGTGGGAGAAAGAGCAACAAAGCCAGCGCGGGAGGGTGAACATCTGAGGGTGGTAAAAGTGGGACTGTGGCTCTGCCTGGCACCTGAAACACGGGCTTGCGACCCTTTAGATACTTCTGATGGCATCAATGTGGGGCACAGACACGCAGGCTTGACGAGGCCTTGCACTGAGACCCCTTCCCGGGCAGGGTACGACCTGCATACATGTGCATATGTATGGGTACATGTGTGCCTGTCTCCCTGTGTGGAGGAGCAGTGCTGGGATCCCCAAAGGAGCAATGCAGCTCAGTGGAAGGAACCGCCTGCACCTCCCGCCTGAGGCGAAAGGATTTCTAAAAACTAATTCCTCAAAATGAGTGCCAAAAAGCTAATGAGCTTTGCTTCCCCACCCTCCCCTGCCAAGACACCCCCCCTTTCTCAGGGTGCTCACGTGGCAGCCAGGCTCACCGCAGGTCTGCTCCTCTGCACGTGGCCTTCCCCTGTGAGGTGTCATTTGCCAGAAAACTAGGTGCTAGGCAGGGGGAAAACGTGAGAAAGACTTGGGATCACCAGAAGTTGTGCTGCCCTGGGCAGGAAGGACACCTAGAGCTGCCTTTGTGCATTTCCCTGCTCCAGAAACGCTCTGGGAGCCTGGGCAGAGCTGGCTTTGGGAGCTCTCTGAACAAGCCTTGGCAGGAGGCAGAGCCACGGAGGTGCCAAGAGCAGCAATAAACCAGGGCGTTTAAAGCAGGATGGGGAAATCCAAGGACAGTGATTGCTGGGCCTCTGCCAGGGTCTTTATGAGACCGTTGGGTGGGACAGCAAGGAAGATACACGCTCCTCCAGCAGCTTCCTTCTCAAAACGAAGAAGCTGGCTGCGAGGACCTTGGCTGTCCCTCGGCCACTCCTTCCCAGGCTTGCTCACCTCTCCCAGGAAAGATGTGGCCCCTGGCAGGAGCAGGGATCCTGCAGCATCATGGCCCAGGAGGTCAGAGCCTGATGGACGGATACAGGAGTCAGCCAAGCCCAGGGAAGGCACGTGGGCTGAAAGAAAACAACCGATCCTCTAAGAAGCCTGGGCAGTTTGGCTGCTGCTGATCCCCAAAAGCCAAGATATGAATGGTCTCAAACAGAAGATCCAGCCTGCCGAGGGCTTCTTTTGAAACATTGCTTCTGTCCTGAATCTGCACCGCAGCTCCCAGGGGCAATGTCCAGCTGTATTGCAGTTATCCTCAAGCTGTTTGGCTGAGGAAAACTGAGGCCATCCCGCTCCCGCGGAAGCAGGACTTTCCCTCTGTGCCGCAGCTTTGCTGGGGTACAGATGGGGGAGCGTGCCTTGCTATTCAATTAGAAAAACTATGCAGCTCTTCATCCTTCCCGGCTGTCTGCCTGGAGGGCCCCAGCACTACCAAAAGCCCACAGCTAAGACAGACAGAGGAAATCCACAGAGAACAAGGGAAATACACCAAAGAGCACCTCCAGCGCTGAGTATTTTTGCGGTTCCAAGCAAGCCAAATCTATTCTGGTATCTGGGTTTAGAGATTTCCATCCCAGCCCTGGGTAAACGTCATTTTGGGGATTAATCCAGATGGTAACAAATAATCCTATTTCTTGGAACTCTGCTATGTCTGCACCTCCTGAGGCTCTCAGGAAAAAGGAGTAGTTTTCTGGGGTGCTGCCATCCATAAGCCAAACTGCAGAGAGGAGCACCCCTGAACGGGGCAGTCTCGGGAGCTGCCAGGGCCAGGACTGTTGCAGCGAGGAAGGAGTCAGCCAGAGCTGTCACCTTGTCTATCCCTGCTCCTTGCTGCTCCTGGATCTGCTTTCAGGAAACCCTGCTCTGGGAGCGCCAGGACCTGCTGCTCCTGCCTGGAGAGGGAACCACAGAGAAGTGGGAGGTGTCAAGCCAGCTGGGAAGGTAGAGAGGTTATTGGGAATGGATGGGCCCTGTCCTGTCCCCTCCTGCCCTGGGGAGAAAGGGGCGAGGCTGGGTGAGACTTGGCGCAGAGCTCCTGAGCAGTGCCTGTGGCTTTCCAGGAAGCCCCAGGAGCTGGCTGCCCACAGGACCTCTGCCCAGAGCAGCACTGTAGGCACCCAGCCAAGTCAGTTCAGCACCTTTCTCCACCCCATGCCAAATGGCCGGCTGCTCCAGCCAGTGCTCCTGCAGCCTTTCCTCCTCCACTTCCCTCCCACCAGCCACTCCCATCCAGGCCTCTTTTTAGGACATTGCTTTCTGCCTGATGTTTTTCTCCTCTAGGTGCCCTACAGCGTTGCTTCCTCTGCGCCCTCCACCCCAGTGACCAGCACAGCTCTGCAGGTTACAGGTCCCGCAGGGCAGGAGCTCTCTGCTGCTCTCCTTACACAGGGCAAGACAGAACACAGCCCCATTCTAGGATGCAATGGCTGCAGCAAACACAATTAAGGGTGATGACAGCACTTGCATCACCTGCTGTCACTGCCCAGAAATGTTTCCTTTAGTGTGGGCAGTCACAGAATTGCTTAGGAACCCCATCTGCAGCTTGCACGCTTTGCGAGGCAAACTCCGTCTACCAGTCTGCTGCATGACGGCATTAAAGGTCTTTAGTACGAAGCCTTCCTCCCACCTCCCAGGGGTCTCTACCCCTGCTCCTCTCAATCCTTCATTGGACCTGGATCCTTCCTGGCTGACCTGGGGCTCTCCCCCTTGTCTTTGTATCTGCTCAAGTTCCTACAAGGATCTGAATACTGAGGTCATCACTCCTCTTCCTGCCTCTTCAAAATACAATTCATTTTCTTCAATGAAGAAACACCGGTCAGGAGGGGGTTACAGCTGAGGCTCAAACCTGCAAGGAAAACACCATCGCTTTTCTCCTCCTGCTTTGTCTGCCTCGCAGTTTGACAGTTTTGGTCCCCATTGTATTGGAAAAGCTACCCTTGCTCTTGCCTGCATGGCCTCAATAATCTTTGGAGAGTAAAACGAATGCCTCTCACATGGTGTGTACTCAGTAGATGCACCTTAAGAGTGCACCAGCCTCCTCACTCCCTCTGTGCTACAAGCTTGTGTTCAGACCCCTCCTCCTATGACCAGAAGGACATGAGTCCTTGTGTCCGTACCCAGGCACATCAGGGAGATGCATAACGAGCCTCCTCTCCTCAGGTCTCACTGGAGACGACCTGGTCACTCTACCAGTTTAAACAGGGCATCTCCACAGGCTCCATTGTCTGTGCCGCATCTCCAGTTTTGGCTTCATCAACAATCCCAGATTAATCTGCATCACGATGGATTTGAAAAATTAAGAAAAGAGTTTTAATAATGCATGTTTTCACGCTGACCTCTTCCCCCAGGTGCCATCTTCACCGCACAGCATCCTCATCAGGGGGAATCCGCACAGGCGCTTCTTGGGGCCCAAGCAGCGTGCGACTGGATGGGCAGGGCTACGGGCATTTCGCTGGCAGGGTGCACGCCGGCAGGCAACAGAACTGTCTGACCCAGTTGAACAGAGCAGCCTACACAGTGGAACAACCTCTAGATGAAGGTGATTACAAGACCTGATTACTGGCGGTTTCAAAACACAGGTTACCTGAACACCTGAAACTATGTGTTAATGCGGAGTGTGCAGGTTCTCGGTGCCTGGGGGAAAGAAAAAAAAAAACCAAACCCAAAATCTTAAACACACTTAAAGTTAGCCAGAACTGTGCATCTGATGAAGAACTGCAGAATCTGTTAATACGCGCAGAGGCAATTTTCCACGCGGCAAGAAGCGCAGATTATACCTGAGGATGGGAGAAAGCGAAAGCCACCCAATGCTTGGAGTCCTCCCCTTGCTTCCCTCCTTACAGCAGGGAAACCTGAAACCAAGGTAACCCACCCTCTTCGGGCTATTTGAAAAATGCAGACAGTGGCTCAGGAGAGGGTTTAAAGTGCACACTTTTATTTTCTATTACAAAGGCTAAAAGAAGCAAGTTTGGTTGTTTTTTTTATTTAAGAACAAACCCAAAAATGTTGTTAAAACATCTACATTATTATCCTGATACTAGACCTTATGAAAGATACTAAGTTCTTTTTTAATAGTAAAGCGTGGTATTCTTAAATTATATTAATACAAAGACATATTAAAGGAAATCATTACTGCCCAGCTCAGAACTGCAGCATCCCCTTGCAGTCTTTTCCTCTCACTTGCTAAAACCCATCCATTTTTGACATACAGTTTCATACAAGCTAAGTAGGGTATTTTTTGGTTTTTTTCTACTTCCCCCTGTAAAGGCCAGGTTAACTCCGACACCAGCATCATTTAAATCCCTACCCCTACCAAAGGATTTGGGAGGAGATTTTCACCAAGTCCTTCAGCATTTAATAAGCTGATCTGAATCAAAGTCTCTACTCTGTGTGAGTGTGCGTGTCTGCGGTTATCTTACAGGATATGAGATTTTTCTTCTAACGTTATAAAATTAAAACATCACTTCTTGTGTTAATAACCCTCGGATTTGGTTCTGCACTGCAAAATTTTCTTTTCCCCTCGCATGAATGAAGAAAAGAGAGAGTTATCCCAGGGTCTTGCGAACGCACCGCTCGAGCAGCCCTGCAACTCGTGGTTTATCTGTTGTAGAGCCGCGGGCGCCAAGCAGTTCTGCTGAGCGTACGTAACGTGCTGAAGAAAACCCTCTCGGCTCGATACAGCGAGCCTGGGAAGTCAAGGGTGAAGCTTCCTGCCTTTCACAATGTCTCTTTAAATAATACAAGCAAAGCCTTATCATTAAAACTTTACTCACGAGTTAGCAGTATAATACTCTCTCACTGAGATGGGACTGCGAGGACATCCTAGGGGGTTTCAAAAATGTGAACAGGGAAACCTGTCCCATCTCAAAATTTATACCTATCTAAATAAAACCCTCCCCTCTCTGTTATTTCCCTTTCCCTAACCCAAATAAAAGTCTTCATATCTAAACTGGAGATGCTGCGTTTCCTGGCCCGAGTCCTTTTCCTTTACCCTCATTTAAAAGATTCCTTCGATACCACACACATATAATATTATATAGAGCGATATATTTAATACCTGTGTATATATGCTTCACGGGAGGGGTCACATATATACACACTAAAACAAGTCTGGTGACAAAGTACTGCAACACCACAGACCAGGTTATCATATCAGGGAAAACAAAAGGAGATACTTGACGCAACCCCCGTGAGCGTGGGCCTCCCTCACCTGATGCACGCTCGCCCCCTCCCCGCCTCGGCCCCACTCTGTCCCTCCAAAGCAGAGACGGGGAGAGGGGACAGCGACCCACTCTGTAACCTGAACAAGTTATCGTATGAGAAATCACAGCGCAGCGAACGCTTAAGAGTCACACTAGAGATGCAGATTTGTTTTAAAAATAAAAACCACATTCCAATGTTCCCCAATCCAGACTTGCTCCCTTGGAGTCTCTGCCCAGGAAGACCCAGGAGTTGATGCCTGCCTCCTCCCCCATCTCTCTCTGTTTATAAAGTTGACCACTTGAGCACAAGGAGCACCAGGAGAAGGTACAATCCAGGCAGCAACAGCGAAGGGCAGAGGAGAAACTACAGCACCTGACCACTCAAGAACTGCCACATCTGATAATGCCTTGGTCGCCCCCTTTCCCCACAGCGCTACGAATCCTTCCTCATCTCGTCCTCCTCCCCACACGTGGGCAGAGGTAGAAACAACCACTTCCCTCCCCAGTTCTCCCAGATCTCTCATAAGCCATCTGTGTGTCGTCAGACATTACAGTCCTGGCCCCTTCCAGGCCAGACCTCAAGGTGCCGTACAGCCAAGAAGGGAAGCTCATACCAACCAGTGACCACCACCACATTTTAAAGGAGGGGAAACAAGCTCAGAGGCACTTTCACCTTGCTTACAGTGTGTAATACCACTGGGAAGACCCAAGACCAGAATGCAGCGCGCTCCACTCCTGGGCCATAACTACCCCAAGTCGACCTGATGCACCCACCTGGAGGCTGGTTTAGAAAGGTGCCAGCTGCTCCCTCCAGCATCTCCTGCATTTCCACATCCCATCTCTCTTGAAGCTGGGACCCCAAGGATATGGGAGCAGGGAGGGAAAAGGGGGACCCAGCAATGCCAAAGCACTGAGCAGTTCACGGCCAGATTGTATTTACCACGGATACAGCACTGCCGGCCCCCAGGGCTCCAAGCTTGCTGTCCTGGGAGACTCTGTATGAAAAAGACATCCCCCATGAAGGCTGGGAAGGAGACGTGTTTGTGTCCGAGTGGATGGTGCCATCCATGCATGCAAGCCTGCAGAGCGCAGCTGGACTGCAGCAGAGAGAAAGAGAGGGAAGCTGGGGACAGGACACACGTTTACGGCTTACGGGATGAGACCGCCAGAAAGGACAAGGCCGGCACACAGAGCAGTACTGCCTCTCACCGCTGCCACTATAAAAGCCAAAACTCCTGGCCCAGAGCTCAGTATCACCGGTTCCCCTGCCGTGGTGCACATCAGGTGGGACAGGAGCAGGCGCATGGCTGGGTCCCACTGTGCTGCTCCCCCTCCACCGTGGTCCCTGCCCTGGGTCGCATCCTGGCTGCGCCGTGTGTCTGCAAGCTCTTTGCCCTGGCTCTGAGGAGTAGGGAGCTGGATGTCGGTGCTGGTAAGCGCCCTTCCAGCTGGATTCCCATCAGCAAAGCATCGCCTGTGCTGCTTGATGGTGTCCTTTTAAAGGGGGCCCCACCCAGTTCTTCCGGCAGCAAAGGGAAAAACGCAGCTCTAAATAACCAGTCACATGCGCCACTTAAAGAGCAAGAAGGGAACCCCAATACCTCCCTCCCTCTCTTCAGGACACAAAAGGCAACACAGAAACGCAGGCTTCTGTTGGTTACAGCCTTCCTCCTGACTGATTGTGCTGCACAGACTACAGCAGCACAGGGTGTGTCACAGTCTCCACTACACCTTTGAGATGGCTTCAGCCTTACTTTCACCAGTCACACCAGCCAAAAAACCCAGACCAAAACTACCCACCCTGAATACCTGTTGCACGCTGAGAAAGACATCTAATGAGGAGTTACCAATTTGCTTTCTGGGTACAATCAGCTGAAACAGTCTGAAGTCACCTACAATCCAGTTCCTGCTGCTGCAAGCAGTTTTATTACTTTGCTGCTTTTAGCTACACTCTTTATACCAGACAGCTGTCACCCTCAGCGCCAGTTAACATCTCAGGGCAATACAGACCAGCAGGAGCTTAAGCCTAGATGTTTTAAGCCAAATCTAGTGGTTTTCCTTGTTTTGCACCTCAATTCCTAATTCCTCTGGTACTGAATTCCCAGGAGAGCAGGCCAGCTGCAGCAGCTAAGTGGGGCTCGCTCTGCAGTACTGAGAAAAGCAGCACATAAACTTCATGGTCACCTTTTCACCAGATGACTGGCCCGTTCTCTCAGCTTTGTCCTCTGGAACTCTGCAGCCACACTCCAAATTAAAGGGCAGGAGAATGGCACAAGGAGAAATTCTCCGATTCGCAGCCCAGTACAGACTGGATTCATTCCTTTGAATGAGGGACAGTGAAAACAAAAAGATGGAGAGGAAGGAGAATTTGGGGGAAAGAAGAGAGAGAAGATGGATCACAGACTCAGTGAGCATGGCATTCGCTGGCCAAGGAGAATCAAATTCACGATTTCATTCACCACTAACAAATCATCGTCTCATAATCTTAAAATGAAAGAAAAGAAAAAGTTCTCTTTGCGAGACACAGATCTCGCTCTCCCTGCTACTGCCACTCTCAGAAAACGCGCCCTGTGTTTCTCCAGCCGACAGGCTCTCCCCCTGACCCTTACTATACGCCATCCCGCAATAGGAAGTTGTATTTCCCAAAGTCGTCATCCCTGGGGCAGAGCAGCATGTCCTTGCGGGCTTTGGCCAGTTTCTGTTTCAGCACCTCCCTCCGGTCTAGCCACTCCGTCAGCTCGTCCTGGCCATGGGCATAGCGACACTCCTCTCCTTCGGGGCAGGCCTTGCTCTTCTGGAACCTGCCGGCACAAGGAGCACGATCAGGAGGGCACCCCCAGGACAGGGTTTTGAGCTCCCCATCTGGGACACTCCATCGGGGTGCACTGAAACACACTGCAAACTCTCTTTTCTAAGGGTGAGGCGATTCTCCTACAAACCCACGTGCAACCAAGGAAGGCAATACGGAGGCTGGGCACAGAAACAGAGCAGCAAACAGAGCAACGTCTATAAGGGGGTTTAGTACACAGAACGAAACGATGTGAGCTGGAACTGGACCAGCAGGGATGAGGAGAAACCACCACACAACAGAGGAAATGCCAGGTAACAGCCATGAGAGACAGCCTTCTCTCTAACCAGAATGGCATTTCTAACGATCACAAACCTTCTGAAGACACCTCAAGGCGTTGATTCAGAGGGTGTGAGACATTCAAACTATTTAATAAAGCACCTGGGATTCCCCCCGAGCATCAGGCCAAGCGGACTGTTCAGCAGCCTGAGGACTGACAGCATCCTGGCCATGGAGGGCACAGGTGCAGACATGAAGCTTGCTCTCATTTTCTAAAGACACATGCTCAGAAATGTATTTTTACCACTTAGTAGTGTGGTTGAGCACCTCTGGGGTCCAACAGCAGCCTCACCGTCACCCCAACCCATCAGCTCATCCCACTCCTCCTCCAAGCGGAAGTCCTTGGGGACCCCGTGAGAAGAAGATGAAATGGTGGTGAAGGAGGGGGAGGAAGGATGACGGAGGCCCTGGGTCTGTCGCCCTGTCCCTGCAGCAGCAGCAGCATGGGAGGGAGATGAGGCAACGGTACCTTTCGCAGAGCCGGAACTCGCCCATGGGGAAGCGGTAGCTCCAGCAGCTGGAGTCACTGTCTGAGGTGAAGACCTTCTCCTTGTGTTTCTCCGACTGGATGTGCTGCTGCCATTGCTTCTTGCTGTTGCTGTTCTTCCCGCAGAGCCAGCAGTGGTAGCCCATCTAACCCGTGCAGACAGGGCAAAGGGCCAGTCAGTGCTTTAGCAGTCACACCCATCGGCCTTCCCCGTGCTGGCACTGCCTCTCCCCCTTCTCCTTCCAGAGCATCCTGGAAGCTCTGCTCAGTCTACAACCCGCCACACTTCCCTGCCATGTCATCTTTAAGGCATCGTGCTGCCGCTAAGGGGGAGTGGAGGAGATTTTTTGTTGAGGTCTGCCTACAGCTCAAATGGGCTCAGCAAACAGGACAGCTCGGTTCACTGACATAGTCCCCCTGCCCCTACTGACGGCCCAGACGGGGTCTGACTGCAAGGCCCCCAGGAGCATGGGCAATGGAGGACTCTTCAGGAGCACAAACCCTTACACCAGCCACCAGCCCTGGGCTAAGGAGACACATCTGCCTCTAGTTTTCCCAGGCCAGACCCAGCTCTTCCCCAACTTCTCCCTCTTTTCTGACTGGCCAGCAATAGCTTTGCCAGCTTTCCCAGGAGCACATAGGAACCCCGGGGAGAAGCTGAGCCCACGCAGAAAGGAACATAAGGTAGGCTCCTACTGACTCGAGGATTAATCGAAAAGCCGTTGCAGAGCCTTGCTGACCTCAAGTCAATCCCTTCCCTCCCCATCTGTGCTGCCCTTGCTGTGCTGCTCCAAGCTGTCCGTTTAACCTACATTAGCACAGGCTCTTTCCCACAAGAGCGATGCAGTCCCTGCTTGCTCACAACTGGGGCACAGGAGAGGGCAGGCTATCAGCACTGAGGAGGAGAAGGAGGGATGAAGGGCAAGAGATCAGCTGATTACCATGATGTCAGCGTAGTCGGTGGGCATTTGGATCTGTTTCTCCCCTTCTCGCGAGGTGAGCGGTGTCCCCTCTCCAGGCTTCCCAGGATTGTGTTTCTTTAGCCACATGTCATAGGTCTGCTGCATATCTAGTACTGCACAAAGGCGACCCGTGAAGTCACTCAAACAACCTCCCGCACCGTGCACAAACTATGAGAAAAGGACGAACGCTGGGGCAGCCCTTCCCTCCCCTCTCTGCGCAGCAGCAGCTGCCGTCAGACTGAAGGCCTGTGCTTGAGAGGCCTGATGTCACCTCCTCAGATGGAAGCCCTGGGAGAGGAACCAAATTCACACCACACCACCGGGCGTGTGTGTGTGTGTGTGAGTCTTCTGTGAGTCAAGGGCAACTGTGACAGCAGCTACACAAAGTATTCAGAAAGGAGGGAAAGCGCCCCAAGATCTCCATGGACTTCACCCCACAAGATGATTCTCCATCAGCCCTGATTCTGCTTGAGCTCAGCAGACATCTCATTCCAGCCAGGAAGCCAAGGCAGGGGCTGGATTCAGATCTGTCCCTTCCCTCTAAGCCTACACTTCATCCTTAGCACTGGAGAGGGAGGAGAGCCCTTAAGCAAGCTGACCACAGGAAGCACTGGGGAGGGGAAGAAGACCTAAAGATAGCTTGCCCCAGGTTCAAAACCTGCCCAGAGGACTGCAGTCGATGTCTCTTGGTGCTTTTGATTTAAAACCCATTCAGCATACTAGTGGGAAAGGAAATCTGGGGTGGAAGCTTTGTCTTTCCAAGATCAGCTCCTGAGAGAGGCTATGGAAACACAAATGTTTGCAGACACCCATGCGATCCTTAAGTGCGATGCGTTAGTGATTTACTCCTCTCTAAATGGGTAATTGAGGAACCCAAGGCAATTGGGGATAATGAATGCAAATTCCCCCGAACTGAAACAACGCTGTTTGAAGATTCACCTTTGTGCTTGAGCAAACACACCCAGACTGGTCTGATGTGCTTTGAAGGCCCCAGCAACGAAACGATATGAACTGTAACAAATAACAGCAGTTGGCCCAGCAGAGAGAAAGACCCTCCATCCAAGCATAAAGACCAAACAAACTCAGGGCAGGCTTGAAACCCTTCGACTCTTTCAGCATCTCCCAAAAGAGCTAGGTGAGCACCTGGATAACTGGGCCTTGCAAAGAGAGTGGTTTTTCCCCCCAGCTTGCTGTTGGTCTGAATAAACAAGGACTGCTGCCAGAGAGCTGGCCATGCAGGACATGGGCAACCCCCCAGCTATCCCCCAAAAGGTAAGCTGGGAGCCTGCATAATTAATTCCAGCCAAGCTCCTCCATAAAGGCACCACCCAACAATGTTCTCATTCAGGATCTCAAATCCACCCCTTTGAATACATTGCCATGAGCAGGGAGTGCCGTAGCCCAGGAGCAAGCGATAGGAGCAGAAATGGGCAAGAAAGCCAAGGCAGATACAAGACAGACAAGAAAGAGAAAGGAGCAGCTACAGGTCAGGACTGGTGCTCTGGCAGAGCTCCATATGGAGCCAGGCCTGGGACAGTACAGGCAACTGGAGGGACAGCACAGGGTGGATTCAAAGAGCTGCAGAAAGGGAGGGCAGCGATGGAGCAATGCGAGACATGGGACCAATGTGCACTAGTCCCAGAGCGAGGGACTCAAGATATACATGCACACTTAAGAAAAGAGCAGCTCTAAATTACTGTAGACAGACCTGCCCCATAATCCCAACCAAGCTCACGGTATCAGCTCTGCCCAGCCTCTGTCTCTCCTGTCAAGAGTATGTCTTAACAGACCCTGCATCCACTGCCCAAACGTCCTCTTCCCTCTCCCCAAACTCCCTGGCCCATGTTTCCCCAACTCACTTTTATTTTCCTTCATGAAGGTCCACATGTCTCTCTCCTCAGGGCTGTGGGCGAAGGAGCAGTTGCCCACATACTGGCATTTCCTACCATTTTGTGCGTGGATACACAACTGTTAAAAGAGCAAAATTTAGCATCTGCACAAACATACCTTGCTAGAGGGGCAAGTGAATTCGAAAAAGACAGCTGGGACGTTAAACTGCATGCAGGAGAGGTTGCAAACAAGATGCTTCATACATCATTAACTCATGCTTCTTTTCCTCAAGCTCCTGATGACATGGAAGGTAAAGACTTCCCTATAAACATGCAGGCAGTTCAGTTTGGCACCTGGCCTCTCTCTTGTTGCCATTTCCATAGGTGACAGTGTGCAGGTATGCTTAGCACTGTCCCTGGGGGAGACAGCAGGGAGCAGCCTGGATGGACCCAACAATGTCTCCTGCTGGTCACGTTGCTGGTCCCCAAAGGTGACTCATTCTCCAGCCATCTCCAAGCAGGTGAAGAGCAGCCTTATGGATTGCTTAGACCACACTGGTGCACACAACTTTACCTCACAGCTACCAACAGCATCACTGCCAGAGAAAACGAGCAGCTTTCCAAGCATCGTATTTACTGATGGTCCCTTCTCCCCCAGTCCTGCTGCCAGAGGAGGACAGCAGAGTGGAGACCAGCTGGCTCACAGAAACTGGGGGGAAGAAGCAACACTGTTCCTCTCTGGCAGGGGCTGGGTGGAAGCTCAGGCAAAGCACACACTTACGTGGCAACTTGCCTTTGCTGCACTGATCTGCAACTGACCTGCTGGCCTCCTCTCCTGCTGCAGCATCTGTAAATAACTCTTGCTCCCCCCCCAGCTTCTAGCAACTGGTCTGCAACTGGAGAGCGCTCGAGGCCTTACACATGGCCTTGCACCTGCCCATGGACTAAGGGGCAGAAGATCCCATGGGGTAGGAGGGAGAGGAGCTTTCTCCTTTTAGGAAGAAAGCAAAGGAGAGGGAGAAATTATCAATCACCATTTTGGGGGCTGAGGTTGGAGGTTGGATAACTGTTGTTTTCCTCACAGCACATGTCTTTTTAGCTGAGTTCTTCATTTTTATTTCAAAACACATCATGAGCAAGTTTCACAATCTACAGCAGCACAGCCACAGCAAAGGCAGGGATAGGCTTCTCCCAAAAGCTCCATCTTGCCTCTCACCCACATTGAGAAACCCTGACCTTAGGGGAAACTTAAATCACATTTCCAAACCCTGTGCCAGCCACTTCTTGAGATGGTGACTGCATTAAGAGCAATGTCAGAAACTCGTATACGTGCACAGAGCAGTTTAAACGGGTGCCGCTCCTTCTTCTGCTCCACCCTTTTGCTGCATGCGTTTGAGATCTTGCTGCCCTCAGACTGTCCTTGCCTCCCACCTCAGCCAACACGTGCCTGCTTCCCTGCCAGATCTACAAGGGACCAGCCCTCAAAGTGCTACACCATGCTGGGAGGGGAGGAGAAGGGGTACCTGGCCGTGCTGGGCATGGGGCTTACTTACATCATATTGCTGTGGGAAGTTGCGGATGGAAGGCAGTGGTCGGACAGACACCCACTTCTTCTTTGCTTTGGACATCACCAGCAGGACGCGACGTTCCTTTGTCCAACTGAAGAAGAGAGAATAAATCAGGAGAGGCGAAAGGAAGAGCAGAAAAAGGTTTTGTTTTCCTCAGAGACCCTTAAATATTGAGAGATGACCAGATCCTCCAGTCCAGCTTGTCCCTGCCACTATCTGGCTGCTCCTAGACATGCACATCTGTGACACAGAAGCCACAAGAAGGGTGTTTTAGGAGGATTTCTCCCTGTACTTATCACATGTTTCCCGGGGTACCTCTTCTCATAAAGCCACAGAAGTCTCCCCCGCGTCTCACATGGCATCACCATGGATTACTAAATGGCTGCATTCCACCCTTCAACACAGCCAATTCTTGTGCAATCAGATCCATGAAAAAACATTTGGGAATATTTTCTGTTTGAAAGGTGCAGCAGAAATGCAAGTCATTACAAGCACTGTCTTATGAACAGGTGCCAGGAAGTATTAATTCTCCTGCAGCTTCAGCAAACAATAACCAGGAGGTACCCTGGGCAAAACTCCCAGCTCTACTCAGCAGCTGCACAAAGAGAAGTTATCCTTCCCATTCCAGGAAGTGATCCTCACCTGCTCACTTCCTCCAGCAACTGCTGCTTCTGTCTCGTTTTCATCAAAGGTCTCACATCTGCAATATGATGCTGGACTGTGCCTTTGTGGCTTGTGTTATGGGAAGTGAAGTCCTATAAACCCTTCCACCCTATCCTGCCAGACTGCTTGGGTGAGAGGTGCTACAGTTTCCATGATTCAGTGGTGCCTTCCCAGCTGATATTCCTCTTCTGTCAAACCCTCACAGGCCCCAAGGAGCCAGGAGGTGCAAACAGCCATGACATGCGTCAGAGAAGAGCAACCAAAGCAATGAAAGAGCCAAGGAAACTAATTTAAAAGGAAGCAGAATACCTGGAATCATTGCTAATAGTGACCTGACAGACATCTGCAAACAGCTGGGAATATAAACAAGTGCAGAGGGGAACTATCTTAGCGACCTTGCTAAGAACAAATGACAGCAACTGGGAAAAAAGGGAATTGTGGGAGCTGGACTGCATGCACCAGGAGTAAGTCTGCACAATGCTGGCAGCAAATACAAACGGTAAAGAAGAGAGCTGGAAACTGGAGAACAGCTATCTGCAATGCACTGTAGCTATCTGCTACAGTGACAAACAACCCAAGCAGTGAGAGGTTGCTAGGAAACCTTACAGCCTCTTCCAAAGAGGCAAAATGAAGCCTTGGAGAAGGTAAGAGAAGAAATTCCTGCCCTTGAGGAGGGGTGGGGGAAAGAGAAGGTTGCATTGCTCACCAGTGGCGGGCTTTGGCACTACAGTACTTGAGGTCTTTATCTGGCTCCACCAGCTGCCCGTTCCTCCAGCACTGGCCACACACAAATTTCATCTGGAGGTCAAAGGTGCTTGATGTGGGAGCCCGGGGAGAAGCCTGGGGAAGAGAACCACAACCTCAGGCAAACAGAGCCAAAATACAACCCCCCAAACTCCCATGGAGACGCTGGCAGCTCCCCACATGCCCGCGTGCCAGCAACAAGCCAGATGAAATCAGAGACAGCCCAGCTCTCCTTTGCCAGTGTTAGCTGGTGGCCTGTAGAGATACCAGACAGGAGCAAAACCACCACTTGCTTCAGCATGATTTCCTGGGCTTTGACGTCTGGCCAAAAGCACAGCCAGCTTGGCAGCTTCAAGCACTGACCAGGCCTGGCTGCAAAACCCCTGCAGCATATCTCCATGTACAGACAGGCTCTGTGAGACCTGTCCCAGCACTTAATCCCCACTTCCCTGCAGGGAGGGCAATCCACGTCCTCCTCGCTACCCATGGAGAGAGCTCAGTCGCACACAGATGAGAGAGCCCCCCTGGGAGGAGGCCAGGCTGTGCCACAGCGCAGGACCCACCGCTCACCCTTTGGGACCAAGAGGCTCATGTCACATCTAGCATCTGACACACTGAAGTCAGAGCTGAATCCTCTTGTTAATACCCTTCCAAAGCCATTTCTGGGCAGGTTTCCATCCATCACAGTTCCTTTGCACAAGACCTCACAGGCAGTTAATCATCATCTCTGGACGGAGGTACAACTGTCAGTGCACGTATTTCATATCCTCTCAGCCACTTAACTTCATTGGCCTTCTACCTGTCTCCTTGAGAAGGCTCTTTTGGGATTACAACAAACAGATTGCAGGGGGGGGGGGGAATGGAGCCAGTCCCATACCACCACTGCCTTGCGTTTTCTGAGCAAACCTCTGGAAAGCTGCACACATTTTGTACCACCACTGAAAGACATGAGGCTGGCATCTCCCATTCACTTCCAAGCCAAAGAGCAAACCTGACTGGACAGCTGTAGCCCTTGGGCACAGGAGTATGTGACGGTTACCAGCAAGAACCTAAAAGAACACCCTGGGCATCGAGCTGACCATGAAGCACAAAGGTCATTTACCAGTAAAACAGCTCTCTGACTGCTAACCACACAAGCAGCCCATCCCAGCTGCCATGCCTTGATTTCTAACCCTGAGCATCTAATAAAGAGCAGACAGGCAAACCATGTCCCCAAGGAGCAGGCTTCTGCCAACAATTGATTAACAGTAGTGTGGACCCTGTGCGCATCCCTCAGCAAAGGGAAAACAGCAAGCACAGGTGGTGCAGAATCAAAGCATCTCCCAGGAAACACCACCTAAGCTATTGACTACCACTCTGCATCCTCCAGACCCAGTCTTTCCAGAGAAGCAGAGCTGACCTACAAAGGGTCCTCCATTGCTGTGAAAAGCTGACTGGAGAGCTGATCTTTGCCTATGGTAACTGCAAGAGGCCATCACTGCTGTGGATATCCCAGCAAAAGGAACCATCCAGAGAACCATAATCTCTCTTGACAAGCAGCGGTGATTCTGGCCTACTCCCCTGCAGGACAGCCTTTCTGGTGGCATCTGGCACGTGACTCATACATCTGTCAGCTTTCACCGGTGCTGGTGACCACCGAGTACGCATCAAAGTGTCCAGCTGCGGGATGAGCAGGGCTGACCCTGGGATATCACAGAAGGCAGTAAGGTGCCTCCCTTGCAGACGTGTGGCCTTTGAACAGTAGTTTAATCTCCAACTGTCTCCAAAGAAAATTACACTACAGCTCACCACTGACCCACCAAACCTACAGGCCTAAGGTAACAAAATGGCACCGCTGGCATATTCCCTTTTATCAGCCCAATGCTATCTGCCATATCATCCTCCAGGCAACAGATCTCTCAGCACAGCCAGGAAACGTGGCTCCAATCTACTGACCCAGCAAAACAAAAAATCAAGTGCCTCCAGAAGACATGATAGACCGGAGATAAACATTTCTCAGGCAATTTGCTGCTTTTTCCACAAGTTCTTAACCAAAAGAAGCCCTGTGCATTTCTTCATCAGAGTCATGCAAACTGCTGGTCAATCCAGTGAGCATGTATGCTCCCAGGGGATTAGGAGCTAAGTGAAAAATCAAAGCTGCTGTTATTGCTGCTGCTACGTGACTGTATTTGTAAAGGCAAGACACACACCTGGCAGGCTGCTGATAACCAACAGTATGGAAATTAGTATCACATGAGGCTCTAGCAGACGAAGCCAGGCAAAAGTGCCTCAGGCTGTGGCACCACCCCTTGCTATGAAGCCAGATAATATAGTGTTAGCTATGTACCACGGCAACAACTAAATAAAAGTCTTTGGCATGACAGCTTTCCACTTCAGGCTCTGCAGAAAGCAACAGCCCCAGCACGGCCACTCGTGTCTCACAACTTCAGAAATCCCTCTCAGCGATACTGAAATGCTCTCTGGAGGAGCCACATGCCACCTGAGTGAGCTGTACTTAGGTACAAGTACCCCTTATTAGAAGCCTTCCTTTCCTCTCCATCCTTAAATTGCTTATTCTGAGGCCAGTTTTTATGAGGGTCCTGCAGCTGGCTAGCGAGGTAAAACAGAATAGCCCTCAAAAACCAGAAGAATGGCGGGCTAAACCCCTTAAATTCCCAGGGATATGATGGGAGTCAAAGACACCCAGCTACCTACTGCCTCTTCCAGCTGCAGCCACTGGGTTTTACTCCTACAGCAGCTTCCGTGGGGCCAAGTGCAAGATCCCTGACAGGTGTTTAGCAAGCAGTGTATCTTCATCTTCCACTTCTTCCTAAGTCTCCTGACTTGCATCGTCACAGCTGCTGGGTCCCTGTACGCTGCCTGCCTCTTTTCTCCACAACTGGATAGCCCCAGCCACTAACAGAGTCCAACTGGCAGCTGTGACAAAACTGCAGCAAAATCCCTGGGAGCGACTTTGCTTCCGCTGACCAGAGGGCGCCGGGATGAGTGTGGATCACGCGGGATGGTGGGAAGGAGGGGTCTGCTTTTACAGCACTCCTGGGAAGTTGTCTTTGCCAGGCAGCCAACTTGGAAAGCTGGAAGGACGCTGAGTCACGTTAGCCTGCTTGGATGGGAGAAAATAATGGCAAAAGTAAACATCTCTCAACACATACGTTAGTCCTGCCCTCGGGGTCTTCAGCAGCAAGCCAGTGTCTCATCCCGGAGCACAGACCTCTGGCTGAGTACGTGCTAATGCCAAAGCCACAGTTTGCTATTGCAAACACATGCATCTGACCAACTCGATGCTCTCCCTGCACAGTGCCAGTGCCAGGCTGCCAATCCTTACAGACAACTGATGGTGCCGCTGGTAGGCACTTTCAGACTGTACCAACAAGGCTGCTGCTTTGTCTCTGCACAAAATGATGCCCTGGAAGGGTGAAAGGTGCAGTCCAGCTCTGTGACAGGCATTTGTGGGGCACAACCAGACTTTGCCATTGGCCAGCAGCCCTAACACTGTCCCCAGGGACCAGAAAATGTAGCTCTCTGCCCATCCCCTGCCAGCAGATGTAGCAGGCGCTGGTGTTTCTCTTCCTGATCCTCTGCCCCCTGCAAGCCCCAACAGCCAGAAACAAAACCCTTGCTCAGCATCCAGATCCCATGTGCTTCAGGGGACATGCTCTGACTATGCCCACTGAACAATTTGTTCTTCCAACAGCAGCACCTGCAGACAAAGGTGAATTTGAAGCTGCAAGGCTTAAAGAAAAACAGCTGTCCATCTATTTTTTTTTATCCCCAGATTATGCACAGAGACAGAACTTTCTGGGAAACACAGGCAGATTCACAGCAGGCAGGACAGAACCAGTTACTAGACTTCACTCTCCATGGGGCAGGATTGCTGATGTAAATCCAACTACTGTCACCAACTGCTGCAAATGCACACTTAGTTTCCTCCATTGTGGAGATGCAGGCAGCTGCCTCTGTCCCCACACCAGGCAGAAAGAGATCATAGCCAGTTCTGTCTCCAGGGACCATTCAGATCATTCAGGCTCACTTCTCATAATACAGGCTGTAAAAACTAGTCCTCTCAGCTTCCTGAGAGGCTAGAACATATTCCTTAAGCAAGTCAGATGGCTTTGGGAACTAGAGACCTTGGTTACTCTGGACCGCTGCTTCTCATTCCTCTCACCCAACCATTTCAGAACACAACAGCAGAACGGGCTGCACAGGTATGTTGCTGAGCATCTCCTCAAAGATGACTCCATCTCATGCAGCATAGCCAGTACATAGGTGGATACAGAGCCCACTGAAAGCATCAGTGCAGTCACCTGTATCTTTCCTGTTGGGCTAACGTGTGCCTGTCAGACCTGCTTTTCCCCAGCATCAGTACCCCACAGCCTTCAGAACACTTCTGCTGGCCTGTAACCTAGCGAAAAAAACCTGCTACACACCATGCGAAGTGACTCAGATCCCTTTTCTATAAAACACCTCCTCTGCAGGGTACTCACAGGCTGCACTCAGTGCTGGTCTCTGCAGAGGGACTCCTGGGTGAGAGGTCCCAGACAAAGGTGAAGCCCCCTTGCTCTGACAGAAGGCACAGGCCAAGGGAGTCGTGAGCTCAGGCCTCCACAAGGGGAAAGAAAGCTCTCAAGTGGGAACAAAAAGGATTCACAACACTTTCCCCACCATTTTTCAGGGGAGAGAACTGCTCCTACGCCTGCGAGCTTGCTAGGAGGCATGAAGTTTCTCATCTCATCAGCTGCATTTTCTGAAAGTAATTAGAGAACAAAAAACTCCCTGTTCTAATGGCAAAACTGCTTTAGTTCAACCGCAGGGCAGGGCTGGGAATCATGCTCACTGGGTGGGCTCTGCCCCTACACTACAGAACACTCTCTTGGGGAAAAAAAATGATAAGGCAGTGGCACCCATAGCCAACAGACTGGAAGAAAGCAAACAAAGAGGTGCCCTTTGCTTATAACAGACCTCTCCAGAGAAAGCTCTTGGCAGTGCTGGAGGGTGCAGCCAGAGGCACCTTCTCCACACTGAGAGACTGGTGGCACAAAGAGAGGCAAAGCTCACAGCCTCCTCCTGGCAAAGTGCCACTGAGATCTCTGTCCAGCCTCAACAGCACCTGAGCTGCAACTTCCACCCACCCCTGCATTTAGAGCAGTCCTGTGGGTCATGCATCATTACTTGAGTCCTCCAAACTGCCATATCGTCCCCTGGCCACTAAAGGGCAGCAGGACACCTCTGGTCCCCACTCTGTGTGGTCACAGTCCCCCGAAGTCTCCGGATTTCACTAGCAAGATATCACAGAAAACACCATTCTCTGCAAGTTGCCCTCCCCACTCTGGAGGCTTCACCCCACCACTGAACAGAGCAGATAACAACGCTGCAAAACAAGGCACAAAGCTCATCACTAGCACTGCAACCAGGAAAGCTCTCAGCTGTCCTCCTCCTCAATGGCCAGCCTGGTCTGCGTGGGACCTGTCAGGCACAGCAGTGGGAGGAAAAGAGAGAAAGTGCTGGAACAACTGGGAGCAAAACCAGGCTGCAAGCCCTAGATGCACCTTACTTACCATGCTGTTGGCTGGTTTGCTGGCATGTGCCTCCATCTGCTGCCAGTACTTCTTTGATTCCTGCACGATATCTTCGTGGGTCATTCCTGGGAACAAAAGAAGACAGGACTGAGCTACCCTGCTTTGGCCATGAGAAGAGAGAGAGGGAGGGAGGGGTTGAAGGACTTCCTATGCGGGGGCTTAGGAACCCCTGTGTGGCTGACAGCTCCCAACAGTCCCACTGGTAATGTCAGGACATGGGTTGTGAGGGGACCCACCACAGAACCTGTTTAAGCAAAGGCTAAGGAAGCTCCTCTTTCCACACAAGCCAAATGAAAGGGGAAGAGTTTGGTCTCCTGGGCTCATTCAGACCTGGCTTTCTGCTCAGGCTGTTTGCAAAGGACCCAGATGCTGCCTCCAAGATGATGATTCTTGACTAGGGGTCAAGACCTTGACCAAAGCTGTCCCCCAACACGATATCAACAGAGCCTACCCAAGGCACTGAAGACAATGCTTTGTTACTGTTAGCTACTGATATTGAAGATTTTGCCGCTAGCTTGAAAATCACAGATATCCCACTGAGACACCCAGCATCTCCAAGACCCCAGAATTCTCGCCTAATGCCTGCTGGGATTAATTGGCCTGTTACACACTTCAAGTTGTGGGGGCTGCCCATCAATCAATAGGTGAAGAGAAAAGTTGAAATTCAACACAGACAAACACCAGGTGCAATCAAGGTAGCAAGGAAAGACCAACAGTGCAAAACCAACCAAGGAACAGCTGCCTGTATGTAACCAGCAAGGAAAGATCTGCAAGGTTTCAGGAATCGAAATGCAACAACAGACAACATGAAAAAGGGTTGGTCAGACCTTATCTAAGGAATTAGGTCCTGACCAACTCAGGTGGTGAGGGAACAGCTCCTGCCAGCACCAACCAACTAGATGGGCACTACAATGCTCAGAGCACTAATCAGCAAGAGAAAATTATGTCAGATGGTCAATGCGAGGACTCTGTTACAAAAAAAAGCCATGTTATTTAACTGCTATAAAGACCCAAGATAGATGCCAAAACAAACTGAAGCAAGGATCTTACAACAGCCAGCTGACTGCAACAAGTACGGTGCTGAGGATGGCCTTGATGCCATACCCCCATCACAGAGAGGCTGCAAAATTGATTGCTTTGCTTTTGCCTACAGTTTTTATTATTGAAGTGAGGTGTTCCCCAGGCATGCCACATGGACATGATCTTTGATCTGGGAGCCAGCATGTCCCAGAACTTAAGGGCCAGCAAACACAAGTTCTCATCTCTGCTTAGGCTGTGTGTAACTTGGGTTAAGTCACAGCATTCCTGACCTCAGTTTCCCCATCTGTGATTTCAGCTGTCCAGGTCCCTGCCAGGCAACAATACTGATATTTGTACAGGGCTTAAACAGGATGAAAAGCATTTAGGGAACTTTACCATTCTTCGAGAACATTTGTTAAGGCCTCCAAAATGGCAGCTGCTGCATAGCTGGTACCACTTCCAGATTAGAGCTGTTTGTGGATTTTCTCCTTGTTGACCATTAATCCCAGAAGAAACTGTGTAGAGTTAGAAAACTGCAACTCCCTCTTCTGCCAGGGCTGGACACAACACTGATCTGGACTCTGGGGACAAAAACTATAGAGCTGGGAAAACCACAGCAAAAAGTTAATGTGCTGCACTGGACCTGGCAGAGAAAGGGCCAAAGCAGCTTCTATCGTCTCCATTCTGCACACCTGTACTGTGATCCTCGGGGTGCAAGAACCAACAGGAAAAGCATAGACAGCTCTTGTCAGAAGACTGAATTTCAAATGAAATTCTTAGCAAGTGACTGCCTCCTTCCAGTCCCAGAAATCCAAACTAACTCAACAATACAGTCTAGAAATGTGGTGGTGGTGGTGGGAAAAATCCTCACAAATATGTCAGGATGTTTTCCAACACACCAGCTCTCCAAAGCATGAACTGTCCCAAAGAGATGATCTGGGAACCAAAAGGCTCATGTGTTGATTACTTACAACGTTTCAGCATCTTTTGCAAGATCATTAGTGAGGACAAAGACTCTGTGACTTCCACTGACGGAAAAGGATAGCAAGATATGTCTGTGAAAAGCCCCAGTGAACAAGAAAACAGTCCTGCTGGTCCACGTTTTCAGATCTTGGGAACCTTTACTCCACTAATACAATCCTTTATCCCCATGAACAAAGCCACAAGCTCTGTAAAAGCTCAAATGGCTGTGAAATGCAACAGCCTGCTGTTTTCAAATGCAAGCTGCTATGAGTGATGCCCCCTTCCTATTCTTGCCAAGCAAATGATGCCCAAATCAAACTCTTTGCTCCAAAGCTAAAGCATTCCCAGAGAATCGTGACAACTGCCTTTCATCTCTGTTTCCATAATGAGGGCTACACTTAATAGAGGTAATAAACCACCACTCCAGGAAGGCAAACTCACAAGGAAAGCAGGCTCACAACTCTGCAGGGGAAAAAAATTAAAAAAGATAATGGCTCTCTCATTATTGGAAAAGATGGGAATAAGCACAAGGCTTAGTGACCACCTCTGCAGCTAAACTCATTGCTTGTTTCAGCTCCTCAGCTTCCCCTCTGGAAATCACTTCTTCAAGTAAAGAAGGCAAGAAGCAAAAATCAGCCTAACCATTTCTTGTACAGGCTGAAGATGAGAGAATAGGGAAGGAGGGAACAAAGAAACTTTTTCTAAAACAAACCACCAACAAAAATAAACCAACCATGGGGTGGGGAAAAGAGCAAGGTTCTTGAATATTAGAGTGCCCAGAGTATAACAGGTAGTATCATAAGCACGCAGGGCAGCAATGGTGGCCTACGGCTCACAGGCAACATGCTGTCTTAGAAACTCTGGTATTGTAATTTTTAAATTTCCTGTGGCCACAAGTAAGTGAGGCCAAATGGGAAGAATGAAAGATGGTATTTGCCACAGTGTGCTACTTGTTCATCACTGTCCCTCACGAACCAAGCCAAGGCGAAGGACTGCACTGAACAATAGTGACAGGTGCTTGAACAATAAATTAAAGAAGTTGCCCCTAATTACATCAAAGAATGGTGAGAAACATCCATAATGTGTTTCCTCTACGAAGTACTCCCATTACTGGGCTGGGTCCTGCACTAAACAGGACCCTGTGGTGAAAAAAGATGTAGGTAGCATCGTGGGTGGACCAGCATCTACTTGGCTAACAGGAAAGCAGCAAGAGAAACCCTCCAACACCTCTCAGAGAGAGAAGAGAGAGAGAGGACTGAAAGTGCCAGACGTGGCAGTGTCATTATATGAGTGACCTGAATATAATTTCTGCAATAGCCTCTTCAGGGATACATCATCAAAGCCTTTTTGGGAAACACCAAGTATCTTGCCATTTCCCACTGCCAGTGAATGTGCTTAGAGACACTGGAGGTGCACAGCCTTCCTTTATGTAACTGCTTTGTCACCTGCGCATGATGCCATTCTCACTGCACCAGATGCTCGCTCAGGGGCCCAATTGCTGTTTAGGGTCTTGCACAGGATTTAAGCACCAGAACACCTCTGGGGATTCAGCCCTACCTAATAATCATTTCAACTTATGCAGCTGGTCCCAAGGGAAAGGCTTGCTGGTCTGCAAATTACAGTAGCACATGTAAAAGGACAAGGGCCAAATCATCCCACAGAACACCTTAGCCCTTTTTTCTGTGCCCCTGAGGAGACAGAGTAAGTATATGCATAAGTCAGTGACAACTTCTCAGTACTTCCAAATCACTCTCTTCCCCTCTCAACTGGCACCGGGCACACATTGGAGGAAACTGGGGTGTACACATCACCAGCCCTGCACGAAGGCACGCTCACCTGAATATTGCTGGAGCAGCCAGACCTTGAGCTCGATGAAACTATGAGCAAAGTGGCAGCTGTCCTCGCGCAGGCAGCCATAACGCACCTCATGTCGGCACACATCGAACTGGAAGTGCTCCTGGAACTGGCGGATCTTGGAGTATTTCAGGGAGGTGGAACGCACGATGTGGACCAGACACCTGCAGCCAGGCCAGAGAAATATGAAGCATCAGAGGATTGAAATCTTCACCCTTCCACCTTACATGTGATTCAGACATTTGACTGGGCAGGCAAAGGACACAGAAAGTCAACTCTGGCAGAGGCAGACTCCTACTGGGAAAACCAAACCCTTGCCCTCCCGCCCGATCAACCCTAGGTAGGTATTTTCAGTCTCCTCAGCCCATGGGTGATGTCTTAAATTCAGAGATCAGGCACATTCAAAATATGCAGCAAAGACACCAACTCCTCTGGCTCAGCAAGTCCCTAAGTCTCAAGTTGCCAGGAACCAGAAGGGGTTGTATTACTGTGTACTTGACATGTTTATTATACTTGTTTTCCTAAACATTCAGCCAGTCAGAGGCGAGATCCTGAGCTAGAGGATCTTTGATTTGACCTTTATGTAAAGGCCAAACTGAAAGGCAAATTAAGTCAATGGAAAACTTAGGCTGACTCCAAAGGGCTTTGATGATGCCTGAAATCCCTCAGCACCAGGAGCAAACACGCAGGATGAAGCACGCAGTGCTATTTATCATACTTTGAGCTGCCCTATGATTGGGACCCACGGGGAGGAAAGAAAGAAAAAGACCAGGGCCCTGGAGTTAAACTGGCTGGACTTGTGAGAGATTGCTCCCATCAGCACAAAAAAACGTTCACTCACTTGTTGTCATGGAAACTGTGTTTGGCAGAAAGGTTGGAGCAGACAGATGGTGTGTCCTTGGTCCCTTTGCTGATAATCCGGGGTTTGCTGTCAAAGCAAATCTGAGAAGAGAAGAATTTACATGCTGGGAAAATCTTAGAGAGCAGTGAACCAAAGCCACTTCACTTGGAAGGGGAAGAAGAACCAGAGCCAGCCTATTCTAATGTTCAAAGTTAGAAGAAGCCTGGTGAAAACTTTGTGGTAGGGCTTTAAAATAAAGCAAGTAAATTTTTGGAAAAGCTTCCAGACAACATTTTTTGGCTTACACTCAACAGTATTTTCCATTGTGGTTGGAAACATTTTGGTCAGAGCCACATATTCTTTCCCAGTTAGCCAACAGAGCAAGAACAAGGGAGAAACGATGGGGAGAAAGAGAAGAACAGCCAGTTCACAGAGAAGAACATGTCCGTTTACATGTACCACTGCCAGCATGGAGAACTCTGCTGCAAAGCATCAAGATGGTACGAGCCAATCCTTAACTGACCAACTCAGTGGCTCAGCACAGACATCAAGTGGGAATTTGCTGCATTACCAGGTTCTGATTTCTGAAGCAGCTGGGGCTAAATTACCATTCAAAGCAACATCTCAAGACAGAGGAAGAGACAGGTGATCCCACGAGGCTGGGTGCACCTGGTTTAGCTGCAGGGCTAAGGAGGAAAACTACCTCTCCTTTCTCCTACACAGCTGCACCCACTTCTTACTGCCATTCTGGGGGCAGGGCACTGGCTGGGACATATAGAATCAAAGAATCATTTAGGTTGGAAAAGACCTTTAAGATCATCAAGTCCAACCATTAAACTAACACTGCCATTCCGCCACTAAACCATGTCCCTAAGCACCATCTCTACACATCTTTTAAATACCTCCAGGGATGAGGACTCAACCACTTCCCTGGGAAGCCCATTCCAATGCCTGACAACCCTTTTGGTGAAGAAATTTTTCCTAATATCCAATCTAAACCTCCCCTGGCACAACTTGAGGCCATTTCCTCTTGTCCTATCACTTGTTACTTGGGAGTAGACACCAACACTAGCCTCGCTACAACCTCCTTTCAGGTAGTTGTAGAGAGCAATAAGGTCTCCCCCAAGCCTCCTTTTCTCCAGACTAAACAACCCCAGTTCCCTCAGCCACTCCTTATAGGACTTGTTCTCTAGACCCTTCAACAGCTCCGTTGCCCTTCTCTGGATGCGCTCCAGCACCTCAGCGTCCTTCTTGTAGCGAGGGGCCCAAAACTGAACACAGTATTCAAGGTGTGGCCTCACCAGTGCCGAGTACAGGGGAAGGATGACTTCCCTACTCCTGCTGGCCACACTATTTCTGATACAAGCCAGGATGCCATTGGCCTTCTTGGCCACCTGGGCACACTGCCAGCTCATATTCAGTCAGCTATCAACCAGCACCCCCAGGTCCTTTTCCACCAGGCAGCTTTCCAGCCACTCTTCCCCAGCCTGTAGAGTTGCATGGGGTTGTTGTGACCCAAGTGCAGGATCTGGCACATGGCCTTGTTGAACCTCATACAATTGGCATCAGCCCATTGATCCAGCCTGTCCAGATTCCTCTGTAGAGCCTTCCTTCCCTCAAGCAGATCAACACTCCCAACTGATTTGGTGTCATCTGCAAACTTACTGAGGGTGCACTCAATCCCCTCGTCCAGATCATTGACAAAGATATTGAACAGAACTGGCCCCAATACTGAGCCCTGGGGAACACTACTCATAAAAGGCTGCCAACTGGATTTAACTCCATTCACCACCATGCTTTGGGCCCAGCCATCCAGCCAGTTTTTTAACCAGCGAAGAGTACACCCATCCAGGCCATGAGCATCCAGTTTCTCCAGGAGAATGTTACGGGAAACAGTGTCAAAGTCCAGGTAGACAACATCCACAGCCTTTCCCTCATCCACTAAGCAGGTCACCTTGTCATAGAAGGAGATCAGGTTAGTCAAGCAGGACCTGCCTTTCATAAACCCATGCTGACTGGGCTTGATCGCCTGGTTTTCCCATACGTGCCGCGTGATGGCACTCAAGATGATCTGCTCCATAACTTTCCCTGGCACCAAGGTCATCCCTGTAGTTCCCCGGATCCTCCTTCCAGCCCTTCTTGTAGATGGGTGTCACATTTGCTAACCTCCAGTCAACTGGGACCTCCCTGGTTAGCCAGGACTGCTGACAAAGGATGGAAAGCAGCTTGGTGAGTGCTTCTGCTGTCTTCCTCAGTACCCCTGGGTGGATCCCATCCAGCCCCATAAACTTGTGTGAGTCTATGTGGTGTAGCAGGTCGCTAACCATTTCCCCTTGGATGATGGGAGCTTCATTCTGCTCCCTGTCCCCATCTTGGGGGCTGGGTACCCAGAAAACAACTGGTCTTAGTATTAAAGACTGAGGCAAAGAAGGCATTAAGTACCTCAGCCTTTTCCTCATCCTTTATCACTGTTTCCCCCCCCCTTCCAATAAAGGATGGAGATTCTCCTTAGCCCTCCTTTTGTTGCTAAAGTATTTATAGGAACCTTTTTTATTGTCTTTTACAGCAGCAGCCAGATTAATTTCTAGTTGGGCTTTGGGCTTTCTAATTTTCTCCCTGAATAACCTCAAGACATCCTTGTAGCCTTCCTGAGTTGCCTGCCCCTTCTTCCCAAGGTCATAAACTCTCCTTTTTTTCCTGAGTTCCAGCCAGAGCTCTCTGTTCAGCCAGGACAGTCTTCTTCCCAGCTGGCTCATCTTTCAGCACACATGGGGACAGCCTGTTCCTGTGCCTTTAAGATTTCCTTCTTGAAGAATGTCCAGCCTTCCTGGACTCCTTTGCCCTTCAGGACTGCCTCCCAAGGGACTCTGTCAACCAGGCTCCTAAATAGGCCAAAGACTGCCCTCTAGAAGTCCAAGGTGGCAGTTCTGCTGAACCCCCTTCCTTACTTCTCCAAGAATCGAAAACTACCATTTTGTGATTGCTATGTCCAAGACGGCCTCCAACCATCACATCACCCACAGGTCCTTCTCTGTTTGTGAACAACAGGTCCAGCGGGCACCTTCCCTAGGTGGTTCACTCACCAGATGTGTTAGGAAGGTATCTTCCACACACTCTAGGAACCTCCTAGACTGTTTCGTCTCCACTGTATTGTATCTCCAGTAACCATCTAGTAAGTTGGAGTCCCCCATGAGAACAATGGCTAGCAATGGTGAGACTTCTGCCACCTGCTTTATAGAGTATTTCGTCTGCCTCTGTAACAGAATCCCACCACGATATCTGCCTTGTTGGCCTTCCCCCTGATTCTTACCCATAAACACTCACAGAATCATAGAATCACTTTGGTTGGAAAAGACCTTTAAGATCATCGAGTCCAACCGTTAACCTAGCACTGCCATCCCACCACTAAACCATGTCCCTAAGCACCTCATCTATCCTTTTAAATACCTCCAGGGACGAGGACTCTACCACCTCCCTGGGCAGCCCATTCCAGAGCCTGACAACCCTCTCAGTGAAGAATTTTTTCCTAATGTCTAGCCTAAACCTGCCCTGGCGCAGCTTCAAACCATTCCCCCTTGTCCTATCATCTGTTACCAGGGAGAAGAGACCGACCCCCACCTCACTACAGCCTCCTTTCAGGCAGTTGTAGAGGGCGATCAGGTCTCCCCTCAGCCTCCTCTTCTCCAGACTAAATAACCCCAGTTCCCTCAGCCGTTCCTCGTATGACTTGTGTTCCAGACCCCTCACCAGCTCGGTTGCTCAATCCTATTGTCACCATCGTTAAGCTCTAGACAGTCAAAACACTCCCTAACATACAGGGCTACCCCACTGCCTCTTCTTTCTCGCTTATCCCTTCTGAAGAGTTTATAGCCACCCACTGCAGCACTGCAAGTCATCCCACCATGTTTCTGCAATGGCAACTATCAACATATCAGTGGTCCACATACATACTGAGGAGACAATGAAGGGTGCCTGCTCCCTCCCACCAGCTCTGTACCTCACAGAGGAAGGTGAAGATGCCCTGATGTTCTTTGAGGAGCTTGGCAATGGTGAGGCTGCTCTGCTTGATCCCACCTAGTGGGTCAAAGAGGAGGTCACGATTGAGGGTCCCCTTCCTCTCCTCCGTCCACACGTCGATCTCTTCCTGGTGGTACGCGAAGGTGCAGTTATCCCCGTACTTACAGTCCTGCTTGTTAAGCATATCTACAAAGCAACAAACAGCACACACCACCACACAGGGAGGGCGGCCAAGTCAGAACCTAAACTCTTTCTTGTCTCCTCCCACTGCCCACACCTCACAAGGAGCTGAAAGCAAGAAAACACAGAGTTAAAGAAAAAAGAAAAGACATTTTCCCCCCTGTTCGTCTACACCAAGACATTCAGGAAAGTTAATGCAAACTACTGAATGGTGGCAATCTCAAGTAATGCTGTCTGTTGTGGAAAGCATCTCAAAATGGAGGCCTACTTTAATTCAGTGCCTTGCCAGGGACAGACCACGATTTGACCAACCCCTTTTAAAACCAAGCCAGATAAAGTTCTCCTGGCAGCCCAACACTGAGGAGCCCTGTTATCTTGGCTCTTGCAATCTCCCCACCTCATTAGGTACTTTGTAATGACACTGCCTCAGTGACCAGTCTGGTCACATTGCCTGCACATACAGAGGGATGGCCTGGAGCAAAGGAGCAGGCAGAGAGAGCTTTTCTGGAGGAAGAACCACAGCCCTGCTATGGGGCTGCTGGGGGGAGCGGGACTAACGCAGGCACATGTACAGAAGGCAGGTTCTCAGCAAAGCCCATGTCAACAGGGCAGCTCTGAGCACTTGGCTGTGTGCAGCACCTCACTATGCCTTTGCAACTCTTCTGCTCCACCACTTTAAAAGCTGCCTGCTCTCCACAGCATGAGAGCTCATTGCCTTTCATTGTACTGAACCTCCCGGTCCATGGGCTACTGATGGGACAGGAAGACCCCAAAGGCAGCAGGTGATACCAACTGGAAGTCCCCTCCCAACTTCCCCTGGCACACACTGCACAGCCCCTTCCTATCCACCGACAGCCCTATCCCCTCTAGATCACCTTTGCACAGGTAATAGGATCCTACAAAGTTGGTTTTGGTTGGGCGAGGACGGATCCTCTTCCAGGTCTTGTCTTCTGAGTTCTTCAGCCTGCCCAGCAGGATGTCACGCTTGCACTTGTGCTCCAAGCCTTCCCGATAGGTGTAATCACCAGCCTTGGGCCCTGCAGGAGAGAATAACCCCATCAGCCTGGGGAAAGGCAAACCCTAGCCCGGGCCAGCGCTCTGGGTGGCAGAGAAAATGCATCACCTGTTTTGGGGTAGCAGATATGACAGGCTTGTTTGAAGACGTGAGTAGATGCCAGAGGGTTCTTCACCAGCAGGGCTGTGTTGGGCATTACTGGTTCTGGCTGGGACAGTAGGTGCTCGGTGACCTTGGGCACAGCTGGGTGGCTCACTCCACCAAGGCTGACCTGAGCAAAAACAAATGCACTTCTCTTCTCAGCTCTGCAACCACATGAGTAAAAAAACCTCTCTAATCCCTTGCCCCATTCCAGTCTCTCAAAAACATTCCTCATTTTCTCTCTCATCAAAACGTTCACAACTGAAACTACCTTTCCAAAAGAGCTGCATGTTACCTTTTCAAAGGTAACAAACAGCATGGTATGTTCACTTCAAAGACAGGCCTCTTTCTCTCTTGGTAAGGGACCTCAGTTTTCTGTCATGAGCCACAGAACAAAATGCCCCCCTCACTCCTTCCCATTCCTTCTGTCATGACCAACTCTGCATTTGAAGACTCTCAGATCAACCCTATCCCAACCTGGGAAAAAACCAAACCACTTATCAGTAAGCCTTCAGGAAGCAGACTAATCTGAGGACATGGACATGGCTCCGCACTGAAGTAACAGGGATAGCAGGACACCAGGAACTTAAGAATAATTCTTGTTCCAAGCTTGCTAACCATAGATAATCCTTCCTCTTTCTCCAAGACTGGAGACATGGGACAGGGGCAAGACAGTGTATCTGGAAAAGCCTCCTGACAGGGGCAGAGAGGAGCAAAGAACCTTACTAGTTTTATGACAAAGCTGGCTTACTCTGCTCCATCCTTCAGTGTTATGTGGCTCCCAGATATAGTGGGACACCAGCCTCCATGATCCCCTGTTGAGCCTATAACCTAGGTCACACCATGTTTAATTTGGCAACACGCAGAGTTGCAGATAAAAACGAAAATGGAACAAATGTATTCCTACTGACTCTGGGGAAATCTTTACCTGCCTTGCCACAACACGGGAGACAACATTCACTGGGGCAGGTTAAGAAGAGGGGCCCAAATTACCTACATTACCCAAGCCACTACTACCTTGGCTCCAGAGCACCTTGGGACATCAGCACGGGGGAGCGGCTCACTCACCACAGGGGATGGTTTTTGGCTGCCAGGTGGGTGTCGCAGTTCCTGAGTGCTAGTTTCTTCTGGGCAAAAGAAGGGGAAAAAACCCCCACAAAATAGAAACAATCATTTCACTTTCAGAGGCAGTTCTGCTCACAAAAAGACAAACTGATGCTTATTAAATCCATTTGCTTTATTTATTTCATAACGTTTTAGTACTTTTTTCCCAAACCACCTGTCTAAGTCTTGGAAAAACTCCAGGAAAGGCCTTCTTGTTCTCCAAACCCTACTGAACCCAACTCTACGTTGCTGAGCACTGGCATTCCCAAGGTGGCAACTCCAAGGTAGCCTAATGCTGAGGTGAATCTGAGTGTTGAAGTGCTGACTGGACAACCTCTGCTCTTCTCAAAATATTTTTGCTGAAATACTGGGGACAAGTCAGCCAAGAAGAAGCCTGCCTTCCCTCCTGGGGCAGGAGGGGACCTACTCTTTGCCCACCACCCTCCACAGCTTTACTCCTTATGACATGAGAGTGCAGTGCCCCATTTAACAGGATACTCGCTGCACTGAATCCAGAGATGGGAGAGACCCACACTGGCCTCTACCGTTCTGGCCAGCACAACAAGGTCCTATATCATCTAAAACAGTCACCAGGATTTCACTCATTTGGTCCAAAATGTCAAGGATTCATTGGCGAGGGTGCCCGAATCATGTTACAGCCTAGCAAATTCTGCCAAGGGAGGTGTCCTGGACACCAAGCCAGGTTTAAATCTCATTGCTCATCATTATACACCTTTGTGTTCCTTTCTCCTCTGAGATTTCACACCATGCACATACTGGTTATCTGGGATTACACACACCTATAGCCTTTCTCATTACTCCTGAGCTAGACACATTCAGCTGCTCTGTCCAAGACGTTCTACATTTGTACTCCCATTCTGCAGCACCAGCAGACAGCTATATGACAGATGTCCTCAGCACTGAAGGAAATAATTTTGGCAAGCATTCACAGGGGAAGCAGCACGAAACCCCATCAGCCCTGCACCTACCAATGGCAAAGGAATCCAAGGCATCCAGTGACCCTCTGCTTGTCCCAAAGGAGTCCAGGGCATCAAGCCGTGAGTCTGTGTAGGGGAGCAGATCCAGGGAATCCAGCGAATCTAAGGTGGAGCCACCACTTCCTCCTGGTGGGGCCTCGAAAGCATCCAGGACAGAGGAGGAGGAGAGCTGCTTGGTGGGATCCATCACCAGGCCAAAGGAGGCAGGTGGCAGCGGGGTGGAGACAGGGATGCTGGCTGTCACGACTGGGGGCAGCAGTGGAGTTCCTCCCGGAAACACAGGGATCAGCTGGGGCATCTCCGTTGGCAGGTTGGTAGGAATGGTGCCCTGAACCAGAGACTTTGGAGAATTGGGAAGGGGGAAGATAAACAGCACATTAGGAATGCAGAGCAGAGAATGAGTGAACACAGAGAGCAACAGGCTCCCACTCAAGTGTGTGCTGTATTATCTGAAGCAAAAGGATATCCGGCAGCTCCATCCGCCTGCAGACTTCCCACAGACCTTCCAATCTACACCGCACACAGTCTGGACCAAGGTCATGAGGTGTTGGGCTACCTGAGTTCACCAGTCTGCAAGGCAGAGCCCTGTGCTGGGCACTTAAACTAGCTCAGGTTGAGAAACAGTGCAGTTGAGTACACACAGCAACAGGGTCAGGGTAACAACCATTACTCGTGACACCTCTCATCAGAGCTTTTTGGCTCAGGAGGCATCCTGCATGAATATGAGCATATTGCTTCCAGACCCAAGTTGGCTCACATAACATCAGCA
Organism: Gorsachius magnificus; assembly: GCA_034008185.1. NCBI lineage: Eukaryota > Metazoa > Chordata > Aves > Pelecaniformes > Ardeidae > Gorsachius > Gorsachius magnificus. The sequence continues at coordinate 162,396,381 of CM067081.1, read as the reverse complement.
ACACTGGCAATTAACATCCAACATAAGTATGAATACAGACTGTCTGTACAGCTCCCAGACCTGTTCAAAGAGCTTAGGCTACACAAAATACAACGAGATTAGAGCATGCCCACTGTATAAAATACATCCATCATTCCTGCTTCAGCACACTTATTTCTACCCTCAGGCCTGCTTCAACTCCATGGATGTCAGAGGCCAGGGGAAGGTGATGGCAGGGGAAGGCTATCTTGGGTACCTTTTGAGGGACAGCTCCATGAAGCTGCACACAGCAAATCAGGCTTGGAGGTGGGCTCTTTAGATACTCACAAGCCGGTTGCAGAAATAAAGGAAGGAATGAATGAGTTTTGCCAGAGGAAGTGCTAGGAGGAAAGAGCAACAGAAAGAGAGAGAGAAGCAGCATGCCTATCCACATGCTCCAAGGACCTATTTGGAACAAGAAGCAAGGGAGCCATGCAGCACCCACTCTTACTAGAGGGTATGGTGACCCTTCAGCAAGGGAGTCCAGGAGGGAGTCCAGTTCTTCCCCAATGATGTCCCCATCTGTGAAGTCCTCCACGCTCTCAGGCACTGGCAGGGACACACATTCTGGAGACGGGAGCAAGCTGGCAGCAGGGAGCGAGGTAGGCAAGCCCTTTGCATCTGAGTCAGAGGGCAAAGGGGCCAGCCCCTCGCTCACAGGGATGGAGGTGGCCACAGGAGCTGGGAGGCACTGCAGGTCCATAGAGCAGTCTGTGATGAGGGAGAAACAGAGCCAGTCACCCAGGAGAGCCTCTTGCATGAGGTAAGCAGAGCACAGCCTGGCAAAACTAATATTGTACAACTCCATCAAATCACAAAAAACCAAGTATGCTAGTTTTCTGGGAGGAGGGGCTCTGGTCTGAAGAGGTTTTGTCCTTTCATTTTTGTCCCCAGCCTCCAATGGCTTCACTGATAGCTGAAATATGCTCTAAGGGCCAGTGCCCAGACTGACTGTCAGGATTTGGCAAGCATATACAGTAACCAGGAACAACACAAAACCTGTGGCTGAGCAGTTACTGAGTTCACTGTGGCCAGGACTAAGGGCATGTAATCCAATTTCTCTATAACCTACCACCTGGTGTTTTCTTTAACGTTCCTCACTAATGCATTTGGCAGAGATCACTGTCTTCCCTACTCCTTGGAGCTTTGATATCCCAGCTGAAAGCTTGCTTACTTGCACACCCTCTCTAAAACCTCAGGCACCCTAAATGGCAGATATAAACCATAAGGTCCTGCTGGGAAGAGAGTCAGAGACTGGGTGCTCAGACCAGGTTGTGCTAACAATGTGTGCAAAGAAACCCCATCAGACTCAGCTGTCTTTACCCAAGTAAATTCCCTGCTCTTGAGTGTTTCTTGATGTCTGCAGGTGAGAGGTTGCTGCCCACACTCCCTCTCAACACCTCAGCAGCAAATATCCCTTTGGAAACTTGTGTGAGCCAGGGTTGGGGCAGGAGAGAGGCAGTGATTTTCCCTAAGGCTTCCTTGCCTTCCCAGTACATTACTGAAACAGTAAGACGTTTCCATCATGCAATATAAACCTCTGTTAAGTGAAGTTAAGGTTACAAGCACAGAAGAGCATTTTATTCTCCAAAAAATTAAAGGTTAAAAAAAAAAAGTTCAAATGTTAGAAATTTGGAAAATGCAGCATTACATTTGCAGTTCTCAAACCAAGCACCCAAACTACCTTAATTCTGCCCCTATGCAGATGTCCTGGAATAAAAGAAAAGAAATAAGACAAAGATGCTACCTTTTCCATCCACATAGCAGTGGCTGCACCGTAGCTACGATGGTCTAAGGCTATAAGCAAGGCAAAGTTTGGAAGGAGAGACAATAGCTTTTATTAGAAAGACTGATAATAACGGGAAAGAAACTAGACAAGCTTCTGAGATACAAATCCTGACCCAGCGAGAAATCCTGAATCCTGTCTGTACAAGCTCTGCTCACTCAGCCCCCACAAGAACTCTGCCACCCTTTCAAACTGGGACTTGGCAAGTGAGCCATGTTGCTATCCTCTGCACCGCCCATTCACTGCCCGAGGACTGTGCTGGTGCCCTTCTTAGAGAGCCCAGCAAATCAGCAATTCCTGCAAACCCCCAAGTCCTGAACAAAACAACAGCAGAGACAACACACACATGCAGGCCCCCTTATCTCTAGCCCCCTATGAGCACACCATCACCCCCTGCAACCTTTCCTCAGGCATTTGTTGTGATAGACAACAGCCGAGGTCACTGTGCAAGGCACCAGAAGCCCAGCCATGACAAAAGGCAGGGAAAGCAGGGGGAAGCAGCAAAGGACAGACACAGGTCCCTCTCCACAACCTCATGCATGCAATCGAGGGAAAGCGCATGTTGAACCTAATGGGATCCAACACAGTTTTTCAGTGCTGCAGCTGAACACATTCCCCACAGGCAGCGGCTCAAAGGAAGGCTGTAAATGTCCCTAGTTCTGCAGCTGTCCCTCAGATCAGGCTTGGCTCCAGCCCCATGCCCCCTTTTGCAATGACTTCTTTCAGCTCATCTCCCTTTGGTGCGGGCCCCCCCAGCTGCACTCGGGAGCCAGCCATACAGCTTCCATCAGTGCTGGCCTCATCGCTGGTAGCTCAGCCAGATTTCCCTCAGTACAAAGGGATGACTTGTGCCTTCCCGTTTTTCAGATGTTTAAATCTGGAGTACTGCCAAGATCCCTCCAGGGACCAACAAGAAGTTCAGGACATGCTAGAAGGGCTGGGGACACACACAGGGGGGAGCAAAAGGGTTCACAATGACAGAGCCCCAAAGGATCCACAAGTTCAAACCTCCTCTGAGGAATGAACGAGGTCCTCCGGTTCCCACTCAGACTAGGAAGCAGAGGGAAGAGGCCCTCACAGACCCTAAGATGCCCCAACCCCTGAAAAGCTGAATGCACAACCAAAAGGCAAAGAATGATACAGGATCCCCCACAGCTCAGTGCATGTGAAGGGCGAGGAGAAGAGCAGGGACTAACAGGTTCCACTACTTGCAAGGGGCAGAGGAGAGATGTCTGCTCCCCTTTCCCTGACCACCCAAACACTGTCATTCCTTCAGCCACTTCCTCCCATTCCCCTCTGCCCAATCTCTTCCCCTATCCCTCCTTTCCCATTCCTACTTTCCTCAGGACACCCCATCTGCTGACCTCACTCACCACCCACATCTCATGTACTCTCCTTCCAGAAGGCTCATGCACCTCCTGCATTCACCTCATGTTTGCTCCATCTTAAAAAAATAAAACAGCCTTCTTTGGTGAGCAGATCACAGGCACACACATGCGCCTCTGATTTCTGCCACTGCCATGACACTAAGCCCCATGTATTATTATTATAAGTTCAGTGAGGGTCTTGTCTATCCAGTCCCCTGAACCAAGTCTCTCATACCATGCTCCCAAGCTGGTAGCACCTCTGGCCATACACCTCCCTGTCCCAGAGGGGCGCAAGTACAGTACTTTTAAAAGCCCTGTTTCTAGCTCCACTTCCCAAAACAGCAGTGGTTCCCTAGTGCATTAGCTGGCCAAAGTGACCTGTGCAGGGCAGAGCTAAGTTTATCAGATGACTTTTATTATCAAAGCACGGGGGAAGGAGCTTCAGGAGTTTGCATCTTAAAAATAAACAAAACCAAAACAACAACAACAACAACTTGCTATAAAAGCTTTGAAACTCTTGGGGTACCCAGCACACACAGTACTCCTGGTGGCACACCACTCTCAGGGCAACCAGATAACATGTAATTTCAGTGCTTTTGAAAAGATTTCCTAAACAGTGAAGGTTCTCTCTGCCTGAATGGCAGCAAAGGTGGCATGCTGCTCTCACACCAAATCCTGATTAGATAAAGAGCTTACTGGATGCAGTCACTCCTTACCCTGTGGTAGGAGTCCAGTTCATTTTAGCACAGCAAGATAATGTGAAAAACTCTCCTTAATTCACAGAACTGAGTCTCACAATTGCACGTCACATTCAGTTATTGAACCGGCATTCAACAGAGAACTAATATGTTTTCCAAAACAGACACCAAAACACCCTAATAATGAAATTAGTTTCTTTCTGTAAAAAGAGCAATTGCTACTTGCAGTGCTAAGTCCTCACACTTACCTTCACACACAGAGTTACCTTTCAAAGGAACAAAGACTGATGTGCTCAGAGACACGAGTTCCATGCTCCAGCACACAACAAAGGGCAAAGCACAGAGCAAGCCTTTCTACAGGGGCAGAGTTAAGGTCACTTGTTTCCCAGCATGAGAAAAGCAACTCTGTAGCCCTCCTTCTGCTCCTCCTGTGTGCCTAACCCTAAGCACAGCTCTCCCTGGGTCCCTCCCACCTCCTTTTGTACTTCAGCGTCTTGGAGAATCATATGCGCTCAGAGCACAGGCAGCTACAACCTTAACTTCACTTTATCTGGACTGTTTTGGCTGGAAGCAGAGTTTCAGAAGCTTTGCCAAGCCCAGCTTTATGAAAACACAACTGGAGAGAGCTGTGTACCTCAGCAGACTGTTTTAATTCCCAGATGCGTCTCTCGCTGGGCCTGGACAAAAAACTTTTCTGCAGGAAAAACACTCCTGCTTCCCACCACCTTTTCCTCCTCCTAGTTACCAATGCCAGGAGCATGCAGAAGAGACACAAATGAAGGCAATGAACCTCTCAGGCCTGCCAGCCTGCTCAGATACCTTACTGAAGCCACAAAAATCAGAGAAGAGAAATGTCTTTACCTGTTTCGATGTCATCTATCGAACCCAATCCGTTGGAAGTGGTCTGCAAAGAGGGTGTAGGAAAGGGTAGAGAAAAATATCACCAAAAATTCACCTTTAAAAAGATATTCACACTTCACAGATGAGACCTTTCACCACTCTTAAATGCATCTGGCCCTTTCTTTTCCTTTATGGCCTCTTTCAGTGCAAGAACAGTAAAACCAACGAATTTTAAGAGGCCATTAATCCAAATATTTATTTTTTACCTCCAGCAGGTGACAAACCCTGTTGCTGCAAAAGAATACCAGCACTGCATAATATGCAACCATGTGAGCAAATCTGTACATAGAATAGGGTTTTTCACGTGTGGATGAGAACACTGTGTCCCAGGTCCCAGGACACATCAATCGGTCAGCCCCATGCAGTGTGAGATCCGATTAACCCGATCTTACACAACGTTCTTTTTCTTAGTTCACATATTTTGCAATCTAACAACCACAAACTTTTACAGCAAACTCAAAACAGGAGAAGGTGTCCACCAGGACAACTGCTGACTTGGAGCTCTGGGCAGGGAATAAAATGAGCCCATATTTTACAGAAACATAAACTGAGGTAAGTACGTGTGCCTTCAGCTCAAACTTAAAAAGGCACAAGTGTAAAGCATTACTTTCGAGATACTGCATCTACTGCAATAGTGTTTGCAACTTCTAGTTTTTGCACTGTTTTCATTTCTTGCAAAAGGAAAGATTTTCCAATGAAAAACTAGGCACAACTATTAAAGAAAGCTGACTGGCTGTCCTAGAAAGATGTGAAGGCAAGTCACTGAACGGTGGGAGGTAAACTAATTCTTTAGTATCCCATCTTGTTGTACAAAATGTCAATTTTTATGGTTTTACAGTTTGTTTGCTTTAAGGAGCAGTGTGAAACAAAGCCTGTAAAACCATCAAGTGTTTGGGTTTTTTTTTTGGCCAGTGGTGGAACAAGGAAATCAGCAATTTCTTATATTTCAGCTTAGCATTTGTACAGTGCCCTGCCCAAGCTGGATCTGCAAGGTGACAGGACAATACAAATAATACATAAACTGTGTATGTACCTTGCTCAGTACATTGCACAATTTGATTTTGTGTGTTTCTTCAGCAGTTGCATCTTCTGATTTTTACTCAGCGTTGCCCTAACTATGTAAAAATTTGAAGACTGGAATTTATTTAAAATGCAAGAGGAAGCAAACATTCGCAATAACTAAGAAAAATAGCCATCTTCAGTGATTTAATTACTAACATAAAAAATGTCATCACTAGAAATATTTTCAAAGAAATTAATTTCCTTGGCAATATTCCTTAAAAGCAGAAAACACTAATTAATATACTTAAATCCTAAGAGACATCTATACATTTGCATGTAAATAAAGCTGAGAAGCAGTCTAGCAGCACAATGCATGAACAATAAGAACCACAGGATGCAAACTCTACCTGGTTTGACAAATTGATTGACGTGCCGTTACTGAGTAGTGAGAAGGTTTCCAATTCCTGCTGCAAGGAAGAGAGAGGTCTTAGAACAGAGATAGCCCATGAATGCTTGGAAACTAGGTAAAGCTGCCCATAAAATAAAAGCCACCCCAAAAGGCATACCACTGTGACACAAGGGTACATTTTTCTGAACACTGAAAGGGACTTTTATTTCTTCTGGACACCTCAGTGCAAAACACCCAACATCCAACACACAATCAGGAAGCAAAAAACTTCCTTGAGGAACAGAAATTACTACTTCGGGAAGGCATTGCAGCACTGGAATGAAAGCTGGAAGTCAACACAGGAGATAGCAAGGTGTTATCAAAATACCAATCACTATATTTCAAATAATAAAAAGCATTTTGGAGATTTTTAACTTATTTTTCTAACATACAGGTGGGTTTAAGCCCATCTCAGCTGAGTAACATGACAGCAGCAAAAAGGTGGCAAGGCCAACACAGTGAGCAGCTACAAAAAATATTTCTGCATAGTACTTCCCTTTCTTTGAGAAAGAATCATTTCAGAGGGTTGAGAGCTGCTACAATGCCAAAGTTTTTTTGTGGGGCAAGCCAATCACACATGTGAGGTTGGTCATGGAGAAGAGTAACATGCTACAGCCAAAAAGCTCTCTGCAAATTGGATGCCCACCAATCACTTCACCACGTACTGCAAAGGTGCCGCGCTGGAGCTGGAACTTACTGGCTGTTTAACACAACACTGCACGTGGTGGCTGAGGATGCGAATGTACGCCTCGACTACTAGCTAATGTTCCCTACTCCTGAAAACACATCCTGAGATTTTACATGGCCATGGCAGCTTTATCCAAGAGTGCTAGCAGTGGCCTAACGCCCTCTAGCTCCATCCCAGGGTACAGATTTAAGTACCAACAGTACTCCAGTTATGGCAGCACTTTCTTGTAGAGACAGTTACGAATTCAGACACTTAGGTCAATGTACTGGACCCACGACTTGCTTTTTGCTGCCTTCTTTCCCAGCATCTGACCAGAAGTCTACTTGTCATTTTCCCAAAGCACAAGCCTTTCCCCCATCATGAAGAAGGTATATGCCTAGATACGGGGCAAGAACCCCTCATGACCCATTGTGCTACAACACCAGATGTGCCTCTGATGCAGCAGAGGATCCCACCCTTCTCATCTCATAACAGGGGAAGGACTGTAGTGCAAAACCTCCTTTGGGATCAGGCCACATGTCCCTCTCCTCCCAAAAACACAGGCTCCCAGGGCATTGGAAGCCCCTCCTGCAGCACCAGCCCATCTCTACCTGGCTTAGCTTGGGACACAGGAAACATCCTGGCAGTAGATAGCAATGGGGTTAGCAATGCATCAAGGCAAAGTGAGTCAGAAGGTCAGGACAAGGAGGGTAGACAGCAGGCTGCTAGAGGGATCACAGGACAGTGTACGTGTGTCTATAGCTACAGAGCAGCACCTACCACTTCTGCAAAAGTAAATCTGAAAGAGCCAAAGAACAGTCTCCAAGAAAAAAAAAGTCATACCTGAGGTCTTTTGTATGCTTTTCGAACCCTCAGTCCCAGCTTCTGGGCAAGCTCCTGTCCCAGCTGCGTGACGCTTTCATCCTGGGGACAAAAAACATTGTCAGGACACTTTCAGTTTTGCCTTTGCAGCACACACAGTGAAATAAACAGGAATGCAGTTATCCACACTGGGCTGTGCCAAGAAGCCTCACTTGCAGACAGCAGCAGGTGGACAATTGCCAGAGCAACTCTAGGAGAGTCCATGCAGACCTAAGTGCTCTTGTCGTTTGGTCCTGCTGAGTTTGCACCAGGACCTCCCCACACACTCTTCTGATGCTGCAAAAAAACCAGAATCAAGTGTTTGCTTCCAGAAGAAGGAGCCTGCATGCCTTCCTGCACGCACAGCCTGCATACTTTCCCTCTCTGCCAGCCACAGAGCTATTAATCAGTTTTGATATGCAGTATTCACTAGCCTGTTTTGCTTGCTTGTTTGTTTTTAAAGCTGAAACCGAGTCTCAGTTGCCAACTTACTAGCTACAAGGCATTTTCACCATCTCCAGCTCTGGTTAAACAGCCTCAGCTTAGTCAAGCAGATCCTTCTGCTTTCCCTGCTGCGTGCCATTAACTGTCCTCCCTGTTCACTGCCCAGGCCCACTCACACACCATCGTGGGCTTTAGACAAAGTTCTAGGCCACACTCTGTTCCTCTGCTCCATCCTCTCCAGTTCTGCCTGGACTAATAACCTGTCACAACCTTCTTCACTTATTTACCACCAGCAGCTCTTTCCTTCTGCTTTCCTCTCCCTGTTTGCAAAAATACTGGAGTACTTTAACAGCTTCTTCAAAGAAGAAAAAAAAAATCTGCCGAATCTATTGTGATATCCTTCCTTAATGTCCCAACATCTCCTCCCTCATCTCCAACCCTGAAGCTTGTTCTCTCTACTTGCCATGCTGGCCTTTCCAACATCCTTCTCCCTGCAGGTTCAGCCTTTCCCCTTCAACCCCTCACTAGCCTCTGGTTCTTCCAGCCCACAGTATTGGTAACTTTTCCTTTCAATTTGGAGTGCCACTTTTTGACTATACTCGCTCCCCTCAACATTGGTCCTGTCACCATCTTCTCGGAACTCAGTGAAGACAAAATCTATCTTGTCTGTTTCCTCTTCTCTCTCCATCTTACACCCCTTCACGATGTGCCTTCTCCTGAAACCGTCCCCACACCCTGCAGAGACCTCTTCTTGGTCAAATCTCATGGTCACTGCTCTTTCCTCACTCTCCTTCACCTCTGAGATCTTTCTAACACCAACCATGTTTTCATTGCTCTGTTTGCCTCTGGTGATTCTGCCTTTCCAAACACTCTCTCAGGTGTCTTCTGAAGTCTGCCATTTTCTTGCTCCCTGTAGAAAACTCACCAGAAAGACCTCTGACATAATTTCTTTTCATTGATCTAATAGTCATACCTACTAGGTTTACCCAATCCAACTCCACATGCCAACATAACTCTGAGATGTCTTCTCAGATTCCTGGACAAGATCAAGAATGTATTTCTCTCTAGACTGCCTCCACTTTCCTTCCCAACAACATATAGTTAATTATTGCCCTTTTTGTCAGCAGGCCTGAGGTTTGGGGGCACGGGGTTATTTGCTCTTTGTCACCCCCAAGACCTTCCTTTAGCTTCACCCTCAGGCACTTACTGCCTCCCACCTAAATGAGGGGATGCTCAACAAGGGCATGAAATATGCTCTCCTCCAACACTCTCAAAAAATGCATGCCATACCAGAGAAGCATACACCACAGAGGAGTATCAACCTCACCATGCTGGGAACCGCTGCAAACTGCAAGCACCGAGTATCTGCACCCAGAAACGAGTTAACTCTGCTAGACAGTGAGTCAACTGAGTGGGAGATCCTTCATCGCTGGAAGTTTTAATGCATGCTCTGCTTTGACCACAACAAAGTTCTCAGCTGTTACAGCAAGGCAAGCTGGAAGTACCCATGTGCTCCAGAGGCTTAGCAGCTGGTGTAATGGAAAAAAGAGTGAGATGATGGATAGCACGACTTGCCTTTGATGCAGAGAAAACTTATGATTTCTGTTAATCAGGTAATAAGGCAATGGGGTATGTTAATTTATAAGACTGAATTGTTCAGAATACTGAATGCAGATCACTCGATACGGAGTTTGTAAGGCTGAACTTCCCTGCCACAGAGAAGTTTGATGAAGTGTTTGTAGACCATGATGACTGTAATGTTAATAATGGAAACATGTAGACATAAGTATATGGTTTAAAAATAAATTCAATTAAGTGACTCAACTGCAATGTGAAATATAGCCAGATATGGCCTTACATGAACACATATATTAGATGGTTTTGTTTATAAAAGTGTTTGTTTAAAAAACAGTTCTTTGGAACTCTCCTAACGTGACACCTTCAGTGTGTTTTGGTCACCCTGTCAAAGAAACTAGAATTTACAAGCTATACAAAAGGAATAACTAACTGCTAACAAGGCTTTCAAAGATTGCTTCTGTAACGCTAATAATAAAGGGAAGTTAACTTCTCCTGCTGAAGTAGATGCATTTTTCTTGTAATAGCATTACTGTGATGGATCAGAACCAAATTTAGCGAAGACAACCAGTGCTCACTAGAATTAACCTAATCTCAGTCTGGCTTCCTGTTCAATAGCGAGCCTGAAAAGACACTCAACGAAAGTACTGTCAGGAAAATATCTAGGGCCTGGTATACGCAGATAGTCCACTCCGAATGCAAAAAAATTTACACACCTGTGAACATAAAAATAATTACGACATGTGATGTCAAGAACACCTTTGCAGGTCCTACAGGAAATAAAAAGCTTTTATCAGCTTGCCTTAGCAATCAATAAATAAAATGTGAGACACTTTTACCTAAAACAGGAAAAGTATACATGTTTTCCTTCCGGTGCTCTAGTTCCCATTTGTCCCATACTCCTAGCTACTCCCATTAGACATATAACCAGCTAATTAAAACAATCTCATGGTCTTAGTTCACGTTTTGTTAGGGTAGGGTTTTGCTCTTCATAAATAGGCCACCAAACCTGCTGTCACTAACTGGTGTCTCTGGCTGGCACTGTCTGTAGAGGGTGACTTCAAATGAAGAAACATGTGAGGCCAAACATCTTCGAGTCAGAGAGACAACATTCCTGGGCATAAGCATGTTCCCAGGAACAGCCAAGCTTCCTTCTACTATCCTCTGGCCTCACATTAAGCATGTTATGGAGGAGGAAGGTGGTGACCCACAGAAATCAAGATGAGTTGTATGTCAGAAACTTACATGTGGGAGGGACAGCAAGCATCGGCTATTGCACTCATATGCTTCTTTGTGTCTTCCAAGTTCATTTAAGGAGCGGGCTTTCCGGAAGAGCGCTCGGATGTTCTCCTTGTCAAGACTTAAAGCCTTCTCACTGTCTTCCAGTGCCTTCTCATACAACCCCTGCATCAAAGAGACCACCTTGAGTCAACTGAAGCACAGCAGACTAACACCTCCTACTGTGTGAATGCAAATATTTTATCTGTCAGCAGAAAACAGGAAATACATATATTACCTCATACACAGACCAGCATACAAACACACAAAACCTACAGTAATAGAACATTTTGTTAAGTCTGGCAAAACTCAAAACACTTCGAAGTCAGTGAATGCCAGAATTAAGGCTGCTTGTGCAACCTTATCTTGTCTCTCCCTCTACCTTGGGCATGTGACATTTAACAGTCTTTAATTATGTGACTGCTTGCTCATTTTTTTCATGGGACTCAGCCTCATTACGAACAGGATGGACCTGCTCTGGGGTTGTGCCATAAAGGAAAGCTGTTAGATTCCTCAGGAAAATGGAAGAACGCAGCCTTTTAGAGCCTGAGTATTGCAGAATCGACATGCTCACCATGGCATAGTAGCAGGCAGCTCGGTTGACATGCAGCTTGCACAGGAGTTCCTTTGGGATGGTCACCTCATCAGAGGCTGCGTAATCTGCCACATTCAGCCCTTCGACATACTGTACCAGGAAAGCTTGAAATCCTTCTCTCGAAACAAATCATTGCCCTCTGCAAACAGGTTTCTCACCAGCTTCTGCAAAAAGGCCTGGGCAGCAAGGAGAGAGCACATAGACTGAAGTGGATATTCAGAGACAGGAGAGGTTTCCCAATTTCCTGTTCCTTTTCATATGTTTTAGCAAGCTTCCTGCCCACTAAGATTCTCCTGCCTCCCCACCCTCTTGCAAAACATCAGTCTTTTGGCAGAGGAGAATAATCCAGTCAAATCTCCTTCTTTCTTGAACACTCAAGTGTCTTCTTTTCCTGAATGTTGTCATTGTCAGAACCTTAAAGCTTTAAGTTACAGACAAATTGTGACAGACCATCCCACACTCTCCAATTTTGGTATGTAAACTAATGGCTGTGCAACAGAACAAATCTTGCTAACCAAAGAGTTCCCAACTTCAGAAAACAAATTCTTCATTACCTCATAATCTTCTTGGCTTAGGGGTAATGTGGACCTGAAAAAAAGAAGAGAAAATTCTCATGAAACAGGCATCCATACAAGCACAGGTTTTTGTCTAATGAAGAAACCATCTTTCTGGTCCTGTGTTGATGATCTCAGTGAGTTGCTGAACAATTTATCACTTTAAAGGCAGCTGGGGCAAAGAGAGCACAATTAGGGAGCACTGTGCTCAGTGATGGCCACAGTGCTGTCAAGAGATGGTCAGGTCCCAAAGGGATCTAAGACTAGAGGAATCTTATTGTCAGCTATCTTCTGTGCATACATGATCCTCTGTAACGTGCCTTCAGCCACCCACCTAAAAAAACCCCCTATCTTTGAGAAAGTCCCATGAGAGATTGTCATAGAGAATACAAGTGTATTTTAAGTGCATCTGACTCTAATGAGAGGCACCAGACTGGCACTCCAAGACCTCCTCAAATCCTCTGTGTGACTAAAGACATACAGTGACCATAGAATCACAGAATATTTTGGGTTGGAAGGGACCCCTAGAGGTCATCTAGTCCAACCCCCCTGCAGTGAGCAGGGATACTGCTAACAAGATCAGGTTGCTCAGAGCCCCATCCAACCTGTCCTTGAATGTTTCCAGGGATGGGGCCTCCACTACCTCTCTGGGCAACCCGTTCCAGTGATATACAGTGATAAATGCAATCACTTTCCTATGCATTAACTTTGCCACATGCCTTTATGCCTACACCACAAAAGGAAAAGAGACAATGCAGGTTTGGGAAGCCATTTAACTCCAGCTGTCTTGGCCAAGGCTGCCAGGCTGTGCCACAAAACTGGAAGTGCTTGTGTGGATAACACCTATCCCACAACAGCACTGAGACTTAGACGAAAGGTTGCATTCTTCAAATCAGACCACCCAGGTCATACAGGTTTGGTCCATGTGTATTGATTTTTTCTTGTCAAGGAGGAAACAATAGGCTCTAGAGAAATTCTTAGCATCTTTCATGGCTCGCCTCACCTTTGAAATACAACATTGTATACATGATCAGAGAATAAACTGGTTTTAGATTCCATCTAATCTAATCATCATCTGCTCCTTAAAATTAACTAACAGGAAATGCCTTGGCTTTCTAAAAAACATTCATGCTGCTTATAAAATTGGACTACCCCTCTTTCACATCAAAACAAGCCAACAAATGACACTGCCCCTGGTTCGGAGTTTAAGATAGCTCCAAAAGCATGAAAAACACCCCATATTTCAAAATTATTTTCCTTCTAATAAATAAACCTCACAATACCTCTCTCAAACTGGGTTATCAGCGCCATTTAGTTTCAGTCTGGGGTGAAAATATCCTTGCCATGCCACAGGATATAAATACTTAACATGAAAGATTTGGGGTTTTTTTCCTATGGTAGATGCACAGATTTCTGCCATAATAACTGCAGCACTCAAAGCAGACCTTAAAAAAACCCCAAAACAATCTGAATACAATCTTGCTGCTTCCTTACTCACCACAGAACCTGGACCTGAGTCTGAGGCCTTTCGTAACTCAAAGAACACTACTGTACTTCATAAGGAGGCACTTGGATTTGTAGCTACCACACGAGCAACCACCTCAAGCTCTAGAAAGCCACAGGATATTCACAGAAGAGTGACCTGAGGCACCTACCAGGCTGGCAACTGTGAAGAGCCCAGGTCATCTATTTCTGCTATAGGCACTATATGGGGCCCCTGGCAAGTCGTTTACCATGCTTTCCTCACCTACAAAACAGAAACACTATCTCTCTTAAGAAAGGTGGAATAACCTTGTTGAGAGGGCACTTTGAGATCTTCACACTGAACATAAAGCAGAAGGTCCAAGCATTATTTGCATTATGGTGACTATAAAGATAATCCTGGAATTGCAGTGGAGGGCAAAACCCAAGGAAATTAAAATTATACAGGATCAAGTTTCGAGAGATGGCGGGACAAGAAGCATCCTGAAGAACTACAGCGAAAATCCTCAGGACTAGTATCTCTTTCCCACGCAGCAGCCCCAAAGCGGTGAATAGGAAGAACTCAGTTCCTGCAATCCTTGATACAAAGACAACCGCCTCCAAAGCCACAGGAAACAATGAGGTTGTCCACTTACTGTATGAACTGAAGTCCTTTCTCTATTTCTTGTTTTCTCTTCTGTCTCTCCATTACAGTCGCTGCAGAGGAAGAAGAAAAAAACCCAACACAAAATGAGTCATTATAGGTCTTGCTGGCAATTAAGCAGCACAGCATTTTGTGTGCGCCTGAATTTACTACTAACAAAATGTTCCAGACCAGACGCCCTGAACACTGAAGACCATGATTTATTCACACAGCAGACACAGGATGGCAAGCAGCCCACTACTAAGTTATCTGCTTTTTCTCACATGCCACTGCCAGGATACATGGGCAAAGAAGAATTACTTCAATTTGAGCTCTCTACTTAGACTGCCAGTAAATAAAGTAATGGGAACCAACTGTAATCATGACTACCTTCTAGGATAGGAAAAGAAAAAAAAAAAAATCAACATTTCCCCTGCATGGCAGCCACTGCAGGAATTTGTGCTAGGACTCTCCCATGATAAGCAATTCTGACCACTGTTTATCTGGGACAGATTTAAACTGGTTTACAGCACGGCATACGAAACAATCTATGTAAGGTGTCTGGAGGCATATCAGAGAGAGACATGAAGGAAGGAGATGGAATTGCTTGCCATGGTCCACATAAAAGAACAGTGGTGGTGAATCTAAGCAATGGGAATTTTGTGCTGAAAATCATTAGGCAAGAGCAGCAGAGACTTGGGAATGCTCCTTCAGAGAGGGTACGGGGCCCCATCCTGCTGTATTTTAAACTGGGGTGGGCAGTGCCTGAGGAAGACTCAGGAGAGAGTTATTCCCACC
The DNA here is from genome assembly GCA_034008185.1 of Gorsachius magnificus. Classification (NCBI taxonomy): domain Eukaryota; kingdom Metazoa; phylum Chordata; class Aves; order Pelecaniformes; family Ardeidae; genus Gorsachius; species Gorsachius magnificus. The sequence continues at coordinate 162,381,286 of CM067081.1, read as the reverse complement.
TAGTCAGGGACACAAACGGGCACAGTAACTTGTCTAGGTTTGATCAAATCCAGTCTGGGTCTCTGCAAGTGCAGACACATAAGAATTATGATGGAGTCACTTTGGAGTAATGTCCCTTTTCTCAGCTAAAATGGGTCTGAATCACACCATTAGATACGTGAGCTTCATCCCCTGTGTTTTGGGAGCAAATCTTGGGATGGCTCCTCCCTGACTTCTCCCCAAGGTACACAGGTCTGTCACACAAGAAAATAATAAGGGAAGAAGGGATGGCACTTTGTCACAAAATAAAGAGTTATGGCAACAGGAGATTTCCCAGCCCTGCCATCAACCAGCCTTGATCACAAACAATGCTCAGCATTTGAGGAATGGTAACCTGAGGACAAAGGCAGCAAGCACAGAAACACCAAGATGAGATGAAGCTGAAGACACTGTGCCCTCCCAGCCTGGGATTACCTCCAAAGGGATTACAAGAAAAACAAAAGTAATTTCTCTAACTCTACACTGCAACAGCTTGAAGAGCATTACTGCCTGGCTCCTTTTTACATCAAGACCATCCCTACCATCCTAAAGTATCTTATGGTATCTATGGCACATTCAGCCTGGCACAGGGTGAAGGGACCTTTAAGGTCCATGAAAATCAATCCTGATAACTCAGCAAGCCTTTACTGATTGTGCTCTGTGCCATGCAAAATGCAGAATACCTGCCCTTTACCAAGAAGTAGAGTTGGGGGAAGGAGGAAAGGCAGGAGTGAGAGAAAGACCAGAAAAAAGTGGTAGCAGAAGGCAGCAAGAGCCTGGAAGTGACAGCGTGCAGTTTGTAAGTCATCAGACATTAAATTTGAAAGCAATCTGGTCTGAGCAGCAGGTAGAAGATTTTAAGCAGCTGCATTTGGAACGGGATGGGCAGCACAGCAAGAAAGGGAAAGCCAACAGACAAGGTGAGTGATGATTTGCATCTCTATAAAGGCTTTTAACAGAAGTGATGGAGAAGAGCAGGTAGACTTCAGTACAACACCAACAGAAGGCCTGGAATGATTTATAAATAACATGGATAATGAGCAATCAGGAAGAAAGAAGGAAATTTAACAAGGAGACTGTGAGGTTAATATGATCACTAACACTACAGGCAGACAGGCTTGAGGGGTAGAAAAAGAGATAGAGTCAATTTATTTTATATTTCTCCTTGCATGAATTCTGCAAAGACAGAAGAAGTACGAGGGAACAGTCAAGGTGAAGAGGAGCAGTAGGAACCATTCCCACATAGATGGCAGTGAAAGCCACGAAGGGGAACAAAGCAACCCCAAAGCACTGGGGTAGGGAGTGCTGCAAGGGCCATCAGAGACAAGTGTGGGGAATGAGCCACCATGGGAAATGTCAAGAGATAAACTGGGGGGGGAGAAGAGGAGTTAAAAGGTCAAGGGGACCCTCACAAAGGCTGATGGGGGAAAGGACAGGGAGGAAGGAGGAATTTCTATCTGTCTGGGCCGTGAATGCACTAGCAGGCTTTAAATGCCCCGAACAGCCACAACTCAGACCCCCACCCATGCACCCTCTGCCCATGGTGCAGGAGCTCCATCTAAACTCAGGTTCAGACATAATGCCTCATCTAAGCCACACTGCAGGTGCATCTGTCCTCAGTTGTATCTCCTGGACAAACCTTGGACCTACACTGTAGGCAGTTCATCTCCAGTTCTGTCTTTGGCACCATCTCTTACTGCCGGACTTGCTCGGCAGACCCTGGACCCAATTAACCACCTCATCTTCTCTGGGACTGTTGATGGACCCCTGCTACCGCATCTTGTTCTGCCTACCCTGTTCAGATATGGTGGGACTGGACCCTAGTTAATGAGGGGACTGCTGGTGACTGTCATTGCCTCTGGCTCCTAGCTCGTCCTCCCTGGAGGAGCAGCCCTGCTCTTGCTGCTCCCTGACATGAGCCATGCTGGAGAGAACAAAAGTCAGGGAAGTGAAGCAGTTGAACATTGGCTGGTCATCACAGTCAATGGCTGCATTTCAAAAATGCTGTGGAGCACCATCACAATTGTGTATATCCACAAAACAGATCATCACCCTGAAAAGCTTCTGATACAGAGAGTCTACTTCAACGTCTGCTTCTGAGCTCAGCTCTTAAAACACTGCTGCAAGGAGCAAAGAAGAGATCAGTACCTGTTCTCATGGCTACCCTGACCCCACTGCTAAGACATCCTACACAGCAGGATGTGGGCATGTGTTACAATGAGAACTGGTTGCTTGTTGCTTGCCCACAGAGAAGGGCATTCAAACATTACTGACCAAAAGCTGGAGTGGAGCCAAAGAACTACAGGGAAAGGCTCCAGAATGTCTCCTTCCTAGAGCTACCCAACCCCTCTTGCATGCTGGAGCTCCCTTTCTGTTTCTTCTCTCCTTGCCACCATTGCCACCACATCCAATGTGTGTATCTCCATCCTTGCTGCATGTAGATGGCTCATCAACCTATGGCATCTTTGCAAGTCCCACAACAAGCAAATACCCAGCTACAGTTTTGATCCTTGCTATAAAACCCTCACTAAAAAAACCCCAAACCTCTGGTCACTGCATGCTGTTTAATCTCTGCAGCACTGCCCTCATCTTCCACAGTGAACATTCTCCAACCCAGACCCTCCATTGCCTTCTTTAGACATAAACCACAGGCCTGATCTCCCCTCCAGACTGTTGCTCCCCAGTACTGCCCCACATTCCTCTCTCCTTGCAAGTGGGTGACCAGCTTCCTCTGCTAAAGCTCCATCACACCTTTATGCTTATGTCATGACTTTGCACATAAGACCCATCTCATCATAGCAACACCCTCAAAATGCACACTACATGCTGCTGCCCTAACAACTTCTTTCACATCTCTCAAGAACAACCACCTTTCCCTTTCAATCTGACTCCACACCAGCACCCTCCTCCACGCGTGACAGACCTCTCCCTCTATCCCGCCTGTCCCATCGCTGCTAGAGGCTACCATTCGGACTCCTCCTTTTGCTCCTCATGTCTCCTCCCCTGCCAACTCCCTGGCACTCTCAGGTTACTTCTGTCTCCCCTCATCATGCCAGCCTCTTCACCATGTCTCATTCAACCCTTGGACCAAGCCACACACCCGTTACGCCAGCAAACCCAAGACACAGCGAGCCACCCATACATGCAACACTTCAGTTCTGCTGCACACCATACCATAGCTGATGCATAATTAATTTTAAGCACCGAGTCTGTTTAGCTTTTGTTTTCTCGGTCTTTTAAATATTTTTAGAAACACACCAGAAAACATTTCATGAAGCAGTGTACCTAAGCATCCTTTCCCCGCCTCCCAAATCTGTCTGTCCAGACTTGTCTGCTCAAATCATCAGCAGAATTCGAATCCAGAGTACTTATATCCCCACTACAAAGCTCTTATCTTTTCAGTCCAGAGATGTTTATCTTCTCTGGTCCAGCATCTAGAGAGGACTTTATTCATAGTTTGTCAATAAGTTACAAACTATTTGCCAGACAGAAATAAAACACTGCAGATAGACAAAATGGTTTTCTTGCCTTCAGAAGGAAGCATGAGCCAGTAAACAGGGTGACTCAATCACAGACTGGGTAGATTCACTCTTTAAGACACTACAAGATGAATGGAAAGACTTGAATTTACCTTATCAAGGACTGGGTGTTATTCCCAACCCTGCCACAGCTGAATTTGGGCAAAGCTTTTCATACTATATTTCTGTGATGACCATGAGTTCACACCTGACTGACTTCCAGGCTTTGACTGTAAGATTTCAGCCAGAAATAAGCGCACCAAGATGCAAGTGGCAGGTTGTAGAGCTGAGACAGGAGCTCAGCCCCAGGCTGTGTGCACTCTCCTCCAGGCAAAACGCTCCAGGATGCACTAGTCTGCAACATGGAGTCCTTCGCTGGCTGCAGTTTGGCTGCCTCGGTGGTGCAGCACAACGGGTAACTGGACTCATGTCAAGCAGAAGACAAGCTGCACAGCCCACTACAAACACGGGCTACCACTCGCTCCTATGGCTGCTCTCTGCCATGCTCCACTCCCTGGGTTTGAACGCTTCTCACAGCCAAAGCTCTCGGGGTCCCTACCACAATGCCGTGCCCACCAGGTCTGATGATTGTGTCCCTCCACGCACCAGCCACCCCAGGGTACCTCCATGGCTGCTCTCTCATACCCTGGTACCCTGCTAGTCCCGCTCCTGCCCCACAGCACCATTAGGGCATCTGGGGTCGGGGTGCCACCAGCTTCACCCAGCAATACCTCCAGCAAACATGGGGTGAGGCAGCAACAACCCCCTGGCCCTCAGCTGAAAATAAAAGCATCAACCAGATGTTTCCCCAGGAAGGGGATGGTGATAGCAGCCAAAACCTCAGGAGACCACCCTGGCCCCCATCACTCCATTTTCCACCCCCTCCAGCCTCGCACCCCATGCGTAACACCCTGTTTGCTGCAGGCCACCCTACACGTAACACCCACACGTAGGCCACCCTTCCTCCTGCCCCAGGCCTCTGGGGCCATGCCCGAGGGGCCCTGCAGTGCGGCCCGGGGTGCGAGGAGGGGGCGGTGGGGTGACGCTGCCCTTCCCTCGGCCACTTGCTCTCTGTCTCATGCCCGGCCAGCTCGCCCTCCCCTGCCTCGCTTTAAAAATTAAATCCCGGGGCCGGTTCCCACACGGGTGGCGCAGGAGCCCCTGCCCGTCTCCTCCCTCTACCCCCAGCACTAGGCCGCCGATCCCCGGCCTTGCCTAGCGGCCGCCGCGGACCTAGGCGCCACCTCGGCCGGCCAGGGCGGAAAGGGGCCGGCGCCCCCCCGCGCCTCGGACAGACGGCGGACCCCGCTCGGCAGGCGACTTTGGGAAAGGAAAACAAACCAAAACATACTCGTCCTCCTTCCCCACCCCCCAGTCCGTTTAAATAAAAATCACGTATCTTCAGGAGTCTGGGGGTTTAAAAAAAAAAAAAAAAAAAAAAAAATAACCTCCCCTGCCACCCGGAAACTGTCTAAAGCATTAAAAAAATGGGGGAAAAAAAAAAGGAAGAAAAGAAATTTAAAAAATCCCATAACCTTCTCATTTGATAAACTTTACAAGCCCCTACGGAAGGTGTATCTGAAAGGCTATTCCACAAGGGCTTCTCTGCTGCTTCATGGGGTTTATAACAAACAAGAAGGGGGAAACTGCAGCCTAAATACAGATCTGAACACAGCTCTCAAACGTACAAACCACAAACAGGCACACAAGCAATTAATACTAAGTTTTTCACATAAACCCAGGGGCTTTTCCCCTAGCTATCCACTTTTAGACTACTACCACATTTTTTCCAGGGGGTGGGATTAGGATCGCTGACAATTATTTTTTTGCAAACCCCACATTTTTGGCGGAAGAGGGGTTAGCTTCAAAATCTCACCCATATTATTTTTCACTTTTTTTTTTTTTAATTTGCAATTACAAAACGTTTCATCCATGCAGTCACTATCTAAAACCTTTACTTTCTAACGAAGCAACATCCAGATTTTCTGGTTTCTCAAGTCCACCCCTTTCTACATACACAAACACACACCCATACAGAATTGGTTTAAGACAAAAATAATCCCCCCAAAATAATAATAAAGGACTCACCTCTCCTTGGGTTTTCCCCCCCACACTATGTATAAACTTTCCTTGATAAATGGTATTGTATTACTAGAGATATTATTAATGTATTATTACTAAAAGTAATAATAATAGTAAGTGCTATTTAATTATAGAAGGCAGCATTCTGCTTCTGGATCGGCTGCCCCTGCAGCTCCCTCCATGTGCCTCCTGATCTCTTTACTTTCATTTCCAGGTCTCGCTCGCTCGCCTGCTCGCTCTCAGCTGCACCAGCAAGAGAAAATGCCTCCCTGCATATCCTCTGGGCCCTAGAGGCTACCGCTTTCCATTACAAAAATTCACAGATCTCTCCCTTGTGGTTGGTTCTGAGATTCTTTAAGGTGAATTCAAAAACATAAATAAAAATAATTAAAAAATGAAAGCGCTTAAGCAGTCGAGGCTCCGTTCTTATTTTAATGCAACATTTTTCTTCTTCCTGGTTGCCTTTGCCGATACATAAAATAGACCCCAAAAAGAAAGGAAGGCTGCCTCCGCAGAGTGATTGCATGCACGTGAAGCACAGCAATGAACTGAATTACGAGACACACACACGCACCCACCCACCCACCCCCCACGGGATTATCACATACGTGAAGCAGTGACCCTTTTGCCCACCCATATATGTACGCTGGAAAGGGGCCAGAGCCATCGCTTATGCCAGAGCAATTATCAGTTCCAGCCAGACCTTACTTACTCCACCCCGCACTGCTGAGGGGGTTCCCTGTACATAAGATCTTCTGAAAACACAAATCTTTGGGTAGAAAGGAATAGGCAGTGTGTGTAGATATAACATATTATTATAATATTATATACTATTGTGTATTATACAATACAGACATATGATATATATTTGTACATGCATATATATATTTTTATATTTATGTATACACACTTGAGTTTAGGCACTTTTTTGGAACCAAATTTTCAGCTTGTTTTCATCCCCAAATCCCTCAATATTTCCAAAAAAGCAGACTGCCTCGCCACAGCAGCCCATGCTGGCAAAGCCCCAGGAACGGAGCTGCCGGTGGCCAGCAGCACACGTTATTCTAGCGCGGGAAGTGGTTGTGAAGACAGAGATGCGCAGCCCACCTCAGCCGGGGGGTTCATCCATCCCTGCCCAGCTGCACTACCATTAACTTCAAATAAACCTCCAAAATTAGTTTTATGCTCAGCTCCCATTCCGGCTGCCCTGGTAGGATAGGTGTTTCTCTCCCTAAAGGATTCTGTCTACTGTCAGATCACCATTTCCAGACTGACCCTGGTTTAAATTATCACCTTTTTTCCAATGTACCCACTGAAATGTTTCCTCCTGTGTCTCGCCTCTCTGTTTACAGTGACCCAAAAGAGCGTCACTCTGTGCCTTGCAGCTAAGCAGCTCCCACAAGATTCAGAGGCCGGTAGAAGGTATCATCCAAAGTGTACTAAACCTATTTAATATTTAAAACATGTTGATTAGAAAAGGAAAGACTTGACTTTATTGAGTAGGATTGGTAACACAATAAACTGATAATTTATGAAATGTAGGCTGTGAATTGTATAATGTACCATATGACACTGAAGAACGCTGTCTTACGCTCCTCACAATATTTAATCACAATGCACTTTTTTTAGATATTCATTGTGATCCAAAGACTGCTGTTATTCACAGATAAGACAATGTTTATTTTTATTATCTCTTCAGCAGATTTGTTACCTCTTATTTTTAGGCAATGTCACAGTGACAGTGAGTAGAGCCTCACCAAGCTGGGCCTCTGCTGTAGAAGCTGCTGGGCAAAATGCACATTAAATTACAAATCCCTGTTGAGGGGTGGCTTTGGGCAGAAGAAAGGTGGAGCAGGCCTGGTGGGGGAAAGTAAATAAGGGGAGACCTGACATGCCAGATCACACTGGGAGGTCTGCATCGCAGAGCCATTAAGCATCAAATGAGTCACAGAGCCCAGGACGCCTCCAACCCTTGCAGCACCTCTGAACACAAGACATCGCAGCTGGAAGAGAAGACGAGGGCTTAGGAGGAGCTGAGGAGAAAGAGGAACAAAACCAAAATCTACACACAATCAAGAGTTATACTGGAATAAGCACTATTTTTAAATTCAAGAACATTCATTTTCAATACTGCATTTCCCAATTGAATGTCATGTTATACTTCCCTCCACCCCAATTTCCTTTGCCTTACTGTAAGACTGAGAGGTGTCCTGCAAGGTCATGGTCCAGCATGTACCGCTCCTCACGTGAAATAAGATCTTTCCCTAGTGGTTAACTGAAGATTTTCACAATTTGCAAGCATGGTTATTGAGGTCTCCTGTGTGCAGGCAAGGCAGCAGAGTCGCAACACTGCCAATCCCTGCTAGGAACTAGTTACAGTGTCATAGAAATTGCCATGATTTGTAAAGCTGCTCTTTCAGGAAGAATGAACCTATGGATCTATGCTACAGTGGCACAGCACACCTTCATTCTGTTACAGCTGCGTGCACAGTTACAGACTTTACTCTCGCCCCTCTGGCCCAGGTAATCAGCCAATATTTGGGAGAGCAACAGAGAAGGGAGTTGGATGTGTTTGATATGATCCTGTTTATTCCTAAAGATCTTGAGGAACTAATAACTAGTGCCAAATCCCTTGCTTATGTTTTCCAAGTTCAGGCTCCTTCTCGAGATCATGCTAATTTATTCCCTCGTCTGCTCTATGTTTTCTGGCAGCTTTATGCTTCTCAAAGTGCCTCAGCTTTTTAATTTTCTTCATTGCAAGAGAAACTCCTCTTTTATTTATTAGCTTTTGCTCAAGTTTTCTATCTGGTTGCTGTACCGGTTTATGGCTTTTATTCTTTCAGCTGTCATGCTCCATAAAGAAACTTAATTGCTTTTTGTATTACCCCAGAACGAAGAAGGTCTACCATGCCCTTCAACCTCAATGCAGTCTCCCAGGTCACCCAGCACATTGCCAATTACTGACATTCTTTTCTTGGGTCCATATCAGCATCTGATACAGTTTCTTAAAGCCACAGTTGGGAGAATTGTCAGAGAATGAAAAATGCCTCTTACAATGTTTTGGGACCAAATAACAGAATAAACGCAGCCTATTACCCACCTCAATGCTGAGCTCACCAGGTATCTGCAGCTGCCACCTGAAATGGTACCTACGTCCATGCCTGTAGGTTGTAACTCGGAGAGGAGGGATTGGGTTGAGGGGATCTATGCAAACACACTGCGGTAGCAAACAGGTTTATGCACAGCTCACTTCATCCCACCAGATGCACTTTTATTTCTGTGTTCAAGAGGAAAATGCCACACACAATGTACGCGAGGCCGTCAAGCAAACCGATGCTTTCTGCATCCTTGCATAAGAATGACTGCATACTCCTGGATGAAACACTTTCCTTAACAGAAAGGTTTGACAACACCACGTAAGTACAAAGATGAGATCTGCAGAGACATTGTCCGCGGGTTCACACAAAAAGGCACTCGTGTCTCATCTGTGGGTACCCGGGAGGCCTGCAGAGCAGCTCAGAGCTCCTGCGGTGACACCTTCCCTGAACACCTGTGGTGAAAGGGGCTTGGGCGCACACCGCCGGTCTGCTCAGCCCGCCAAAGACGAGTGGCACGCCTGCCGCACCTCGGAGCCCGTGCTCTGGAGCGGCGGAGGTGGCCGAGGGCAGGGACAAGGACCGGGGCCACACGGCCTCGCTCGCACCCCGGGACGCGGGTGGGAGAAGTCCCAGGCCCACGCCCAGGCCCAGGCCACCTCCCCAGGCATGACGCCGCGGGCCACCCCGGCGGCCCGCCCGGCGCCCGCGGCCCGGCCCCGCGGGCGGCCCCCCCCCGGAGGGGTGCCCCTGTGACGTCACGCCGCGCAGCCAATCCCGGAGGGGAGAGCAAAACTGCCGGCTTTCAAATCCTCCGCCTCCCCCGCTCGCCCCTCCCCCATCGGCCCCCCCCCCCCCCCCCCCCACCACCGGCAGCCGGCGGCGCCGGATCCCTCGCGGCGGGAGGGGGAGAGAGGCGGCGGGCCCCGGGGCCCCCGCGCCGCGCCGCCCCGGCTCCTCGGGGGGGGGGGGGGGAGGATGGGGAGAAGCGGGAAAGGAAAGCCCCGCGGCGCTCCCACTCGGAGGCGAGGGTATACACACACACACACACACCCTGCCGTGGGTGCAGGTCACGCGTGCCCGGCCACGGGAGCCCCTCCACGCCCCCGCTCTCCCCCGCGCCCCGGGGGGGGGGGGGGGGGGGGGGGGGGCGGCGCCGCCGCCCGTTACGTGGGGCCGGGGTGTGTGTGGGGGGGGGGGGGGGGGGGTCATGGGGGCCGTGGCGGGGAGCAGGTGGCGGCGTGGGCGACGCTCGGGGGAAGAGGAGCCCTCGGCCACCGTGGGGGGCAAGGCGCGCTGGGCGGCTGTCAGGGGCTTGGCGGGAGGGTAACCTGGGGCCGTCACCCCCGCGGCCAGGAGGGCAGAGCGGGCTCCTCCGTAGGACAGCCCGGCAGGTGGCCGGTGCCTGGTCTGTTGGTGCGGACAAAGCGTGGCCAAAACTAAAGCGTTCGGCTGAACGAACTTTTTTGACCGTTGGGAAGTGGTACAGCTTCATGCAGCCTTTAAGTAACGGGGAAACCTCCCTTCAGGCATTTCCAGATCGTGGTTCTGTTTGCCAAACGTGCTAACTCTTCGATTTTACCTTTTTTTTAAAGCTTTCCCTGCAGAAGAACTAGCAGTGAAAAGACCTCTGGTAGGTTGACAGTTGGGTGTGGCTGATGTGTTTGCAATAAAACACGCTTCAGGATGTGATGATGAAGTTGTATGTTAGAATTAGGAAGTAGTCTATGTGTGAGATGACAAAAGTAAGAGGGGATTTAAGGGAAAGAGAAGCAAAGGGAGTGAGCACACTTGTAGAGTGTAGAAGAGCATCACAGTAGAACAGAACTTTTTTTTTTTTTTTTTTTTTTTCCCAAACAGTAGGGTGATGAGGTATTTAAAAGTAAAGTTAATAATTGAACTAGGTGAACAGACTGAATTCTTTGGATCCTAGCTTTTGTTCTTGTCTAGTAAAGCTGTCATGAGCTGGAGGATGTCCTCTCCTCCTTCCTTCTTGGTGTTGCATTGGCAGGGGTTGGGAACGTCCATCAGTCTGTCTATGTGGCCTGGTAGGGGTGGAGTTAAGTTACGTGAGCATCTTTGTACTGGTAGCACCTACCTGAGAGGACAGTCATCCTAGACAACTGATGTTGATCAACCTTGGGCAATTTTTTTTTTCTCCCCCTGTGTCCAAAAGCAGTACAGAAGTTAATGAAAGCTGAAGAGAAGCCATATGCTGGGGAAGCTGAGGGCAAATACTTCACAGCTAGGTTCCAGGAGGAAAGGATGTATTGGACAACTTCCGTTTAAGGGGTGTTTTAAAACCAGTGCTGTTGAGCTGCAAGAGTGTGGGGCCACTTCTGAGTCAGACAAGAGTGGAAGGGTTCTGTTGGAGGAATGAGCCTTCACCCCTTCTGACAGCAGAAGTCTGTTTTATGAGTATGTTGCTTCTGAGCAGTAGTTGTGTGTAGTCTTTTATCCCAGTAGAGGTGCTGAGGTAGGAAACATGCTCTGTTTATCCTACTGAATGAATGGAGACCCATTACCTCACACAGTGATTGGTTGACATTCATTAAATAACGGTATGCAGATGCTACTAGGCATGGCTGGCTTCAAACTGGTGCTTTGATGCTGGCTAATCTATCATCAGTGTAAGAGCATCCTGTTCAGTGTCTGTGTGATAAATCTCTGCGGGACATCTGAAGGGAAAGAGAACCCACAAACCTGAGAGAGAGTTTTGTATGCAACACACACAATGTTTTCAGCTGATCGGCGGTTCTAGAACTGTGCTGACAAGGGCACTACTGGGGATATCACTGAAAAGGAAAAACAGTTGTGTTCATTCTAGCTTGCTTTGGAGAACAGGGGAAATGTGCGGCGTGTGTAATTAAAGGATGGGGTTTGGAGGGAGAGGAATGTTAGGCTTTAATTGTAAAAGTGTTGCGCAAAGAGTCTTAATGTGGCCTTAATCCTTAGTTTTAGCTACTGGTTATTTCTGAAGTGTAACAGCTCCATCAAAACTGAAGTCTTGTCAATATTGGAAGAGTCAACACTGCCTGACTGGTTGACTTTGGAACATTAATCTAGCCTAGCTGTCGTAAGTGACCTATGGGGAAAACACTAATGGCAATGAAAACTCAAATTAGGTATTCCAGGAACAAAAACCGCATTAGTGTACAAATAAATATGTTTATTCATACAGATTTTGTATTGTTTGCTTCTTTTTATGTTGACAATTTCTTTTAATTGACAGCTCTTAACATTTGGGAAAGCGGAAAAATGGCATCAGAAGACATCACTAAGCTTGCGGAGTCACTTGCCAAAACTAAAGTGGGTGGTGGACAGTTGAGCTTCAAAGGCCAGAGCCTTAAACTCAATACAGCTGAAGATGGTAAGAGAAAATACCCTTGTGTTTGGGAAGTATCTCCCTGAAATTCTAAAGTCTTGTGGTAAACCTCCTGCTAATCCTGCACAGACAAGCTGTCATAATATTAGCTGTGATGCAAGGGTCATCAGCTACAGCTGCTTCCGATAGAGATGTTTCCTACCCTTCTTGTACCCTGCTTTGGCCTGGTGCCCTAGCAGTGCTACAGCTGGTGGAATTGGGGTTTGGCTCCCTGGTGTGTAATTCTTGTTTTCTCTCCAAGGGCTTTTGACAGTCACTGTGCTTTAGAAGTCAGTGCTCCTTTTAAAAACAGTAAGCAAGTGGATGACAGCTCTTGTTCCAAGTAGATGCTTCAAAGACATCCACAGAGGAATGGGCTGATGTGTTCGTGTGCTGCAGTAGTCCAGTTTCTTCCCAAATTCTGACCAATTTGTTATGCTGCTCTTGGGTTTTTTTCTGGAATATCTCTTGGTGGTGTTTCTGTGTTTCCCAATTAAAAATGTCTGTCAGTGGCTGCTAATGTAATAAATATCTGGAGAATACATTCTTAGATCAACGTTTCTGCCACACCAAGAAACAGCACATTCTTCAGAGAGGTTATTTGCTACAGTGCATACCTTTTTACTGATCCCAAAGGTGATGCTTTTTTATATGCCGTTTTAGTAGTGCAAAGCCACTGAACTATGGAAAAGGCTTTGGAGCTTGGGAATGATAACAAGTGCCAGCTGACAGGAGGGAGTCTGCAGCTTGCTCCTGTCTCTTGCGCAGGATTATTCTAGAGTTAAATTGTTCCACCCTGACATGTTTGCTAAACAAGCATCTACTTTTGCCAGTCAGTGGGAACTTCTTCCCGTTGATGTTGCCCCAATTCCCATCAATTTTTAGCTTAGTCTTTGCATCTTTGTAGGCACATGCACTCTAGCTCCTAAACCATGTGCTGAATTGCAGAGGAATCTTACTTAGGAAGTAAGGAAACTTATTTTTGCGGAGGATGGCTATCAGAGAGTAGAACTAGAAGTAAATTATGAAAAGGCAGGGTAGGGAATAGAGAACGTTCTCTGTAGTGACCTGATACGTTACCTCTGTTCCCATTGCTGTTTCAGGATTCTTTCAGATAATGTTCATCTGGTTTTGCTAAGAGTAGAGTTGAGCGGGTATTGCTACATCGGAGTGTTGCTGTGGTACCTAAGATGATAGTTAAAAGGCCAACTAGACTATCTGCTTTTTGCAGCTGAAGAAGTGATCAAGCAAATTGAGGAATTTGATGGCCTGGAAGCATTGCGCCTGGAAGGCAACACAGTGGGTGTGGAGGCAGCAAAGGTCATCGCCAAAGCCTTGGAGAAGAAATCGGAGCTCAAGGTGAGATCCTCAAGTGGGTGGTGGTGAAGGGGAAGAAATAATGTAGAAATACTGAAGACCTATCTATGTTCTTCCTGCAGTAGCCTGCCTTGAGTTAGCTCCAAAGCTTGCATGGTAGTTCTTCCAGTAGGAAGAACAACCATATGAAAATATGGCAGAACTTGGTGACTTTGTGATAATGGGAGCACTTTCTGCATTCCTAACTGCTCCTGTTGAGAAGACTTCCAATCTTAAAGCTGGGAAGTTGTGCAAGGATGAGCCTCTCTGCAGAGGCAGCATCTGTAAACAAAGAACTGTGGCAACAAAGCTTAAATTCTAATGGAAAAGCTGGGTCATATCTTCTGGGGTACAATCAGATCTTCTGAAGTCTGAGTCTGCAGAGAATGCCTGAATAGGGAAGAAATAATGGAGGAAATGCACAAGGAGGTTTTTCCTTGCCCAAGCCATGTTGCCCTGCTACTGTCCTACCCTAATGTTAGGAGGATGCTGTACTGCTAAAGGAGCTGTCCTTTGCAGGAGAGGAGTATGAAATGTTGATTCACATTCATTACCCAAGTGTGGTTTTTCAAGCAAGTTCAGATTGAGCTCCATACCTCAGTAAAATCTGCATTCCTAATGTATCCTTCAGTTTTCTGCTGCTTTTTCCTGGGGTAACTTTCTCAGCAGAAAATAATTCCAGCTTGAATGCAAGCAAGAATTCTTGTATGGTCTTATTTACCATGTGCGTTTCAGTGGCTTTATGTACTTGCAAGTGAAGTAATTGTAATGTTAGTTCTCGTAGCTCTTTAGTAAAAATAAATGACAAGACCAAGGGAAGGCAGACAGTATTAAGCTGTCCCCAGTGATGTAATGCAGCTTGTATGTGTAAACCTCTGTACAATTGTGTTATCCTAAATATTTTTAATGGTTTCTATCTGTATGTTTCTTATTTTAGAGGTGTCACTGGAGTGACATGTTCACGGGGAGACTAAGGTCTGAGATACCTCCTGCTTTGGTAAGTAAAAACTAGATCTGAGACTTCTGACTAATATAAATTCTCACCTGTCATGCTTTTTGTGGGAGCGTGTTTTTTAGCACGGAGCTGATCTTCCTCTACACTGTTTAACACTAAGTATCTCAGAACAGGTGGGCGATTCTTTTTTGCTCCTTCTGTATGAGGTGGAGAAGAGTTGATAAAAGGCCAAATGCAAGTCCATGCTAGTGAATAAGCTTGCCACTGGGGAAAACATCCTCATGATCTGATAGATAGCATGGGAACTAAGCTTTCTAAATAAAAGCATATGGCCATCTCTTCCTAGAGCATTACAGAGCTCCCTGCCTCCTTTAGTCCTCTGAAACAAGAACATGATAAACTCAACAGAATGAAAACAATATTTTTTTAGCAGTGTAGAGGGGGTAACTAATTTAGAAAAATGTGTATTTGACCTAAAGGGATGGGGTAACTTCTTGGGAACTGCTTTATGGTTATCTTTAGCTTAATTTGCACAACTTCTTCTCTGGCTTTAGCTGTAAAGTTTTATTTCCCAATGCCGATTTGCCGCATGTCTTCAAAGTGGAATTTTTTTGCAGCATCACTGTCATACCTAGCCACTGCAGTTATGCTGTCACTAAAAGTCAATCCACTCCCTGCCTCCCACCCACTGCCATCTGTTTCCTTACAGATCTCTTTGGGAGATGCACTCATCACTGCTGGAGCCCAGCTGGTGGAGCTGGACCTGAGTGACAATGCCTTTGGGCCAGACGGTGTGCGTGGCTTTGAGGCACTGCTGAAGAGCCCCGCATGCTACACCCTACAGGAACTCAAGCTCAATAACTGTGGCATGGGCATTGGTGGTGGCAAGGTAAGGCTTGTCTCCTTTTTGGAAACGAGGTCAGAGCCAGGACTTGGCTTCAGACTACTCTACAAAGAATCACAGAATGGTTGAAGTTGGAAGGGACCTTTGGTGATCGTTTAGTTCAACTTCCCTGCTCAAGGCAACTAGACCAGGTGATTCAGGGCTGTGTCTAGTCAGGTTTTGAATATCTCAGTGTTAAAGAATTTCACGAGTCTCTGGGTTACTCTGGGTTTGCATTTATTCACAACTCAGAGTTGGGCCATCACCTCAGTGAGTGGCAAATGAGAATCACAAACATAACACTTTATATATCTTTCTATCATAATTGCGTAAAGCGTTTCTATGGTGTTCACAATTCCTCATTTGTTTGGTCAGCTGAAAGTCCATTATTTTCCACAGGTTAGCATGTTCTTATCGTTCTGTCTCAGTCCTGCTTCTCGATCACAAAGTCCATTGGCTCATCCATCAAAAGTCTTCTTTTGGCAGGCACTGTGAATACAAGGCAAAACCATAAGAACTTGACCTTTAACCTATTCTCTATTCGTCTGGGCCTACTTTAATTATTCTGTCTACATCTTAGTTTAAGATCGACTTATCTGTTGTCTTAAAGTCTTACATTCATCTCTCTTTATCTACTGATTCACTCTGCTGGTGATTAGTCCAGCCATGGAAGGGGGCTATACAATGGACGTAGTGAGCAGTAGACCATGGACTGTTGAGTTCCTGCTTGCACACCTGCATCTTGGTTGCATTCAGAAGTCGGTATCTTAATATAATACCCACAGGATGATTAATGAGACTAAGCAAAAGTGAAATTAACTCCTTCCTTTACCAAAAGGATAGAGGCTTCACAGCCTCTCTGGATAGTCTATCCCAGTATTTAACAGCCCTCACATAAAAAAAGGTGGGTTTGTGTTTACATGGAATTTTCTCTACATCAGATTGCGTGCATTTGTGTCTGGCTCTGCCTTCTTTATACCACCTTCTTCTCCATCTTTTTATTCTGGCTGTTCTTACACATGGATAAGATCTCCCGCAGAACCTTCACTTCTTCAGCCTTATAACCCCAGCTCTCAGCACTCTCCCAGTGTGTAAAATTCTCCAATTCCTTAATCATCCTTGGGACCCTTTGCTGGACTCACCCCGGTATGTCCATGTAGGAGCCTGGAACTGGACACAGTACTTGGATGCATTTCACAGGGCTGAGTAGAGGAGAAGGATCATTTCCTTTGACCTGCTGACAAGGCTTTACCCAAGGCGGCCGAGTAGACTTTCTTTGCTGCAAGCGCATATTGCTAGCTCACAGGCAACTTCTCACCCACTAGGACCCCCAGGTTCTTTTCTGCCAAGCTATTTTGCCCCCAGTTGACTCCCAGCTTATGCTGGTACATGGTGTTATTCCTCCCCATTTGCAGGATTTCACATTTCCCTTTAAGCTTAATGAGATTCTTGTTGGCCCATTTTATCCAGTCTCAAGATCCCGTTCCTCTACATGTTTCCATGGATAAATCTCTGAAGTGTGAAAAGCGCATCTGGTTTTTCCAGGATAGGAAGACAGTTCTATCCTAAACATGTCAAGAGGGCTAGTATCCTTGGATTTGAGAGAACAGTATATACCAAGCCTAGTGCTGAGGGCATGCCTGTTGGATGAAGCAGAAGGCCGGGACTGTCATTTTCACTAAGACCCTATATGTTTGCTGGTTTAAGAATCGAATGTTCTTAATGGAGTCAATGTGTTCCAGTGTTGCAAAATTATTGGTTCTTGCCTAAGACTGTAGTGTGCAAGTGTTGTAGTTACAGACAGTTTTATTGTATACCCTACTGTAGCAGCAGATACATTTCAATGGTGACCGAAGTATTTCTTGAGAGCTGGATATGCAAAGCACATTTGTTTTCCTCCAGAATGAGATGCTGAGGTAATATAAACTGTTTTATCTTCAGATATTGGCAGCTGCTCTGAAAGAATGTCACAGGAAATCAAGTGCCCAGGGCAAGCCTCTTGCTTTGAAAATATTTGTAGCTGGCAGAAACCGTCTGGAGAATGATGGTGCCACTGCCCTGGCTGAAGCCTTTGGGGTAAGTACCAAAACAGAGCTTCTTGACAGCAAATTGGAGTGAGGTGTGCTTAAGTGCTAATGTTAAAGATAATGGGCACAGAGCTTGCCTCAGCTTAGAGGCAGCGGATGGTTGGTGGTTCACTGAAGTTATGATGTGTTTGCTGGTGAAACTGGGAGTCTTCAGCAAGTGCAATTGGAGTCGATGACTGAATGTTTCTGTGACCTAGGTTTCCAAACCCATAACTAGTGGCTGTGTAAAGTAGTTACCTGAGGGAGAAATAGGCATCTCCTGAGTAATGTAATAGTAGTCCTATTCCTTCTCCTCCCTCTGTGCTAATGCAGGTTATCTGGCACTGGGATTGGTGTACCAGCTGACCTCCTGAGTGCTTCTTTGCCTAGTTGTTCAATCACCTGGCAAAAGCAACGTAGTGTTTTTGCTAGGATCATCCTGTGAGTGCTCTAAATGCTGCCTAGCTTTCTCTAGCTGTTGCTGGCCAACTTGTGCTTTTGCTGGAAGATGAGAATTTGTTGTGGTTGGGGCCACCCAATTCCCTTTTCTTTCCTCTGTTGCTGCCAGAAGTGACTTCTGAATTATAATGCATATTGTCAGGTATATTAACAATGATATTGCAGGTGATAGGTTGTTTTTTTTGTAAAGAACTGTCTGGGTGTGATTTTGACTAATCGGTAATCATGGCAAAAATAAGACTTCTTAAATACTTGAGAGGTGCATTAACAGTGATTCATGAGGAATTCAGACTGAATGGCACCAACATGGGATTTATTACTGTGTTTTGTGACATGCTGTTTAGTCCATAAACAGTGTTCATACTAATTTTCTTACAGGTTTGCTTCTGCAGTCAGGGCAAAATGTAGATCTTAATTAGAAAAATACCATATCCAGTGATGTTGCTTCGTTTGTTTCAGTGTTGTTGAACCACAGGTGAAGAACTCTTGTTTTAAGGTATCTAGAGTAGGCATGCTAGGAGGATATTACTTGTGACTCTTAGAATCAGGGCTTTGTATTAATCTGACACTTGCCATGAGCCTGCAGTTTCACTTAGATTTGTGATGCAATTGGTGGTAAATAATTCTGTGTAGAAGAACTAACAGAGTTCTGAGTCAGAGGAAAACAATTTTAAGTAAATCCTAAAGAGTGAAGTACTATTCTCTTGAGTTGAAGTATGTCTCTTAAGAGGTTTTTTTTTTTCATCTACATCCTTTCCCAGATCATTGGGACTCTAGAAGAGGTCCATATGCCACAGAATGGAATTAACCATCCTGGCATCACGGCACTGGCCCAGGCCTTTGCTATCAACCCACTGCTTAAGGTTATAAACTTGAATGACAACACCTTCACAGAGAAAGGAGCTGTGGCCATGGCAGAGGTGAGTTGTTCTAAGCAGTTGCTTTGGGTTTGTCTTTTGCCTCCCAGTCTCCTCAAATACTGTTAGCATTAGCACCTCTGGGTCGGTGGAGCCACATTCCATGCTGTGGTGGGAACGATGATCTTCCAGGGGTGATAGGACATTCATTTACTTACATATCTGTACTTTCAAATTTGTGCTGTCTTGCAGACTCTGAAGGCACTTCGGCAGATTGAAGTGATCAACTTTGGAGACTGCCTGGTGCGTTCGAAGGGCGCTGTTGCTATTGCTGATGCTGTTAAAGAAGGGCTTCATAAATTAAAGGTATTGTCGTCTTGCTGTTCAGCTTTGAATCTCTTTTGAAAATGCCTAGTTTCCCATTTCCTGTTTTTCTGTCTGTTCTCCTACAACTACTGATTATTTTAAAGTGGGATTCACTTCAGTGCAGGCTCTGTGCTCACAACTCGAAAGCAATAAGCTGTACTGTAGATAGTGGCATCACCACATCCAGCTAAGGCTATTCTACATGGAGGTGTACCAGTGATCTGTTTAGACTCTGCTTGATGTTTAAGCTGTTGGTTCAACTCAGCAAGTGCTATTCAAGAAAGCTGGTAATGGAAGTACCTGCTTCTAGAACCTCTCAGAAGGTTGTGAGTGGGGACTGATGTTCCTCAACATGAACAGCTTGTAATCTCCAGCATTTCAGAGTTCACACAGTTAATGTTTTTTCTTTGTTAGGGCATATATCAAAGGTCCAAATACTTCTAGTTTTTTGGCAATACCACAGCCTCCTACATCAGTATTTGCCCAGGACTTGCATTTGACAACATTCTAGATAGGGCTAAGTCCAGTTGGTAATGTAAGTAAACTAGGATCTCTAGAAACACCTGCTGTGGGTCACAACTGCACCGGGGCAGATGCTGAACACGCAGTTCCTAATCTTGCAAGCTTACGTTCAAAGACAAAAATTCAGCTGAGTGCTAATGTTTATTTACCTGTACTAACCTGGTACAGAAAGAAGTAGGTGCTTTGCTGTGTGAGATCCCTTGCTCAGGCTTCTGCTGGTTCTACTGGAACTTTTATGTCTGAATCTCCCAGGAAAACTTAAGTAAGGATTCTAATGGGGGTATTGAGGTGAACATCCAGAAGTTAAATCCTTTTTTCTGGTGCAGGAGTGTTTAAGGGAGTGTACCATGAAGCAATCGTAGCTGATTCATTCTGTTCAAGGACTGCTTCCGTTTTGCTGTTAATATTAAATCTCTTCTCAGGAAAGGATTGATTGAGCGCAATGTGAAATGGTGGGGGATGGTGCCTGGCTGTTGAATAATTTTACAAAGTCTGTCAGCACTGTTTCTCTGCTGGCTGTGTTTATCAAAAGTAGTACCACTCATAGTTTATCTTTTGATGGCCTTAACTTGCAATGTAAGTGTTCAAAAGTAAATGAGCAGTTTGTTTAGTATGGTAGCTACCCTTCTTCAGTAAGACTTACTGGTGTGTGAATTCTGGAATTTTCTTGTGACCCTTGAATACGTGAAGATTTCCAGTTAGCTGATTGCTAAGGACTTAAATGTCTGTCACCTTTCAGGTGAGTGGTCAGAATGGTCTGATCTCTGTGGCTATTCTAGTGAAGTGGTTACCTTCAGTAGCCCTGCTCTTAATAGTATGTTTCGAAATGCCCTTTTTAGGTATATGAAGTAGGAGTATGTGTCAGGTTTTATGTCCAATTAAAAATTTTTTTTTTTTTTTTTTTTTTTTGCTAAGAGCCTCTTCAAATGAGATTCTTTCCAGAACACTTCTGAGCACAGGAAGCTTGTGGAGATGATAGATGTTAATAGGAATTCTGCAAACAAATGTTATTCTGCTTCTTAGGAACTGAATTTGTCCTTCTGTGAGATCAAACGCGATGCAGCTCTGACTGTTGCTGAAGCTATTGAAGATAAGGCAGAGTTGGAGAAGTTGGATCTCAATGGTATGCACATTTGCTAGATCAAAGCATGTCTAGTCTGATCCCAACTAGGAACCCCTAGGAAGAATGTTGGCGGTGTCACATAGTCTAGTCTTGCAATTGTCAGCATTTAAAAAAACATTACTCTGAGAGTAGCTGAGCTTGGATGACCTTGGGACAAGAAGCAGTTATATCCTGAAAGTTTTCTTAAGCCATGAACTTAGTTAATTGTCAAAAGTTAAGCAGTTTTGGTATATCTCGTAAGGTGGAAAGATTAAACTGCTACCTATACCTGTTTTCAGTAAAATTTTTTTAATTGTCCATTGTGATCTTGGATATTTTATACTTGCAAACAAACACCTCAATGCACATCTCTGCAGAAGAGTGGGAGAACTTTGACCGGTGTTGGCTTTTACCGTTTGTACCTTGCCTTGCTGCATTTCAGTGGTACTGTGCCGCGTGTCCTTGTTTTAGAATTGCTGAGAACAAGAGCTGTTTATAAGAACTAGCAGGAAGTCTCTCAAAAGACACTCTGACAAATTAAGGGGCTTGTTTGTCTCCAACCATTGTGTAATGCTGCTGAAATTTAACAACTGTTTGGTTCTGATAACTGAAGGCTGCATTGCTGCCTCTAAGGTGTTGTGTAGAAATGACCACTAACTGTTCAACTTGCAAAATAAGAGACAGACAAGAATCTGTAGCGAATCCTCAAGAATAAACTTGTATGCATCTGTTAAGTCTACTTCCTTTCCCCTATCAACCTAGGTAACTGTCTGGGAGAAGAGGGATGTGAGCAACTCCAGGAGATCCTTGAAGGCTTCAATATGGCAGCTGTGCTGGGATCTTTGAGGTAGGCAGTGTACCAGAGTCTAAATCAGAAGTGTTCTGACAATTTTCATCAATACTTTCATACCTATCTGTTTTAAAATAAGAACTGTAACATTGCAGATGGATGTTGGTTGCAGTGTGGAGCACCGTTAGGGGATTCCATAAGCAGGATAAGCCTTGTGTCTTGTTTTCATCAGTGGACTTATCTTAGTCTTAGTTATTGATTGCATTTCTTGCTCTTTGCTTGCCCTTGTCAACTGGGTGACTGAAGCCTGAGTGTCCTCTTCATCTGTTGTAGATGGAGATGTACTTCTTGCAGTAAGACTCGAGGGGAGGCTATTTTTTTGTTCTTGAAAAAATGTGAGTTCCAGTGTACAGGAATTGCAAGTGTGTAATTAATGTAACAAGTAACTCTCAAACCTTAGTGATGATGACGGGGAGGACGAGGATGATGAAGAGGAGGATGAGGAGGATGAAGATGAGGAGGAGGAGGAAGAGGAGGAGGAAGAACAGCAACAGCTGAAGGAGAGAGGACAGGGAGAACAGGAGTCACTGACTCCTAAGAAGATAATTGATTCACAGGTAAGCTTACTTCCAGATGCATTCTTGTTTCCTCAGCTGCAGGAGGGTAAAGGAGGAAATGAGATCTGGAGTGAGTCTGGACTTGGAGTGCTGGGAGGCGTTCACATTCCTGTGTGGGCTGGCACTGTAGTAACAGTCAGGGAGATAACATGCAGGAAGTAAAGAAAATGGATTACTTGGAAACATGTTTTGTTAAAGCGTGCATGTGCACACATGCATGGAGGGAAAGGCTGAGTAGCAGTTGTAACAAACACGGGTAGAAGAAGTCTTCTCGTGTCCAGAAAATGGTGGGAACCTTGTATGTGCAATGCCATGCAGTTGTGATAGCATATTCTGGCTATTCCAACTCTGGGCTCATTCCAGCCTCAAATAATTTTCAAATGGAACAAATCCTGACCCGATGTACCTATGTCCTGACCTGTCGTATGTGCCTTTGCTGTTGAACCAATTTATTTAATTTCAAGAGTAAGTATGAGACGGACTCTGTCTGTTTCAGGATTCAACTCCAGTGCCATCTCCTCCTGTGGATGTTGCCACGTTCCTTGCTTTCCCATCACCAGAGAAGCTGCTGCGACTAGGACCAAAGTGCTCTGTGCTGATAGCTCAGCAGGTAGGTGAGCCGGTGGTCTTCTGTGATTGATTCTCTCTCAGAATCATTTAGTCCAAGGCTGTAATTCTTGTCATAGCCCTAGAAGAGACCCATCTTCTGTAGCTGGTGAGCAGTGAACTGATAGACCCCTAATTTTTTTTTTCCCTTTGTCTCTCAGACAGATACATCTGATGTAGAGAAAGTAGTTACAACTCTCCTAAGGATATCCTCGGTCTTCAAAGATGAAGCTCCAGTAAAAACAGCAGTGCATGAAACAACAGGTGACTGGGCCTTTCTTCGCTTCATGGTGTGACCTACTTCAGTGTCAAGGACACCAGTGTGATGCAGAGGAAGGCTCCTGTGGGCCAGGCCATCAGACTGTTTTGTCCCTGGCAGCAGGAAACCCCAGATAACAAAGTACCAAGCTGTGCCGTGCTGTTGTGTGGAGTGAAAGTAGAAATGCATTCTGAACTTAGCATATCTTGTGCTTCCAGTATATTGGTCCTGAGGGAGCCCAGAAAACAGTTGAACAAGTTTTCTCATTGTGTTATCATTCCTATTTGTTTCAAATGAAAGGTGAATTCTTGCTGGCCTTCAGCAAGAGTTTAGAGCCTTAAAATTTTGCTCTACTTAATCTGATCATATTTATAGGCATGTATACATATAACATGCATGTTCAAATGCATTGAGTAGAGCATTTTGTGATGCATAGGATTGAGGTAAAATTACGTCTGAAGCTTGGCAGTGTGTGAATTTGGTTTTTTTTTTTGCATTTTTTGTTGTTGGTTACTTGGGTTTTTTTTCTTTTCCTTTGTATCCAGCCTTATACCTAAGGACTGGTTTTTGGCTGTCTGGGTGTTTCAGAGCTTATACCTAGTCCCTGTGGAGACAACTGGAATCTTAACAGATATTACCTCCCAAAACTCCTTTAACAGCTAATATTCCCTGAGGTCCTGTGTGATCAGTCTTGATCTTAAAACCTGTAACAGTATCCATTTCTGTATTGTTTAATATGATGCATTTATTTCTTTTTAGATGCCTTGATGAGAAAAGCCTTCACTTCTGCCACATTCAATTCGGATGCATTCATCACAAGTCTCTTGATCCACATGGGACTACTTAAGGTGAGGAAGCAGGAAAGAGTTAACTTATGGTCTCTTTAGGCTGTTGAAGACCAGACTGGCTGGGTTTTGGGTAATTACGTTGCCATGGAAGCAGCTGGGTGCCTGTGCATGCCTGATGCCCAGGGACAATGGAAGTCTGCAGGTCTAGCAGAAATTGCAAATTGCAAGGTTGCATTAGGATGAAGGAGGTGTCAGCTCGTTGTCCCTCTTCTGCCTAATGTGCTCTGCATTCTCAGTCATCCCCTAAAGGTAGGGAGGGTTAGGTAAGGAAATAGTGCTGCTGCCGGACTACGGTGTTGATAAAAAGCATGTCCAGGAGTCTAATCTACAATATTATTAGTCAATGTCATCCTTTAGGGCATCTCTTAGTAGCGTGGCTCAAAATCATACATCCAACTACTCATGCTAGATCAGTAGCATTCAACTTCATGCTTTGGAGTATCTTTGCCAAATACTAGCATTAAATAGTAGATATAATAGATTTCCTTCTGGTAATACCCAGCTTGGGGTACAGATGGCTGTTGACATGCTTGGATACATCTTAATTTCCTAAAAATCAGTTTAGCCTTTTCCCGTGTTCATTGGACCAATGCTGAGCTTCCCACTTCTCAGACACCAGAACCTGAGATGTTTTTTTTTTTGTTCTGCAGAATGCTTGTTTTGGGGACTACCACCTACCTCTTACCCATACAGAAAATAGCAAATATGCATGAAGTGCAAAGCACAGACCAGGAAGTGGCATTGATAATAAAGCCTTTGAGGATCAGCCAGCTGGTTGTCATCTGTGATATAGAGGACTGTTGATGAATTAGGCATATGTGGAGAGGGAGCAGCTTCCATCGTTTTCTGTCCCACCTAGCTGGAAGCACATCAGCAAAAGATATTCTTAGGACTGTGAACTCCAAGGTCATATGCCTAGGACCACAGGTCTAGATCCTTGTCTACAGAATGAAGGGCTTTGGTTGAAATGACAGTGGAGAAATAAATGAAAACAATGTAAGAGTTGGGATGTATAGGTTAGCGTCACATTAGGAGCAAGAATAACTTAGTCATCCTCCTGCTTATGTGATGCATATTAGCTTTATCTTGTACATCATTGAGATACCAGTTCTGGGAATACTGCATCAAATTCTGGACAAAACCTGCCAAAGGACTGGAGATGGTATAAAAATGAGCTACAGAGTAATACAAGAAGAAATGATGTAATTAAGGCAACTGAATTCTTTACAAATTGAAGTCTTGGTGGAATTCCTTAGGAGAACACTTTGACATAAGGCCTCCGAGAAGATTTGGCTGTTTCACTTGCAAGTTCATTACTTCCCTTTTGCATTACTACCCCTGTCAATTGATAAGTACTAGAATGTTGTTGATGGTGCTTTATTGCAGATGCTGGTGCTGGGAGGCTATAGAATTGGCCACCTGTGTCTTGAGGAACATTGCACTTAATCTAGTAATCAGCTTTCTCTCCTACAGTGTATGGGAGCACTTTGTGCAACAGAGAATTCATTGCCTCTGTGAACTACAGTGGATTAGATAAGACAGTGATTGTCTGATGTCTGACTTCATCTTCTTGTCCTTTTCTCAGAGTGAAGAAAAGATCAAAGCTGTCCCAAGCCTCTATGGTATTCTTATGACCTTGAACTATATGGTCCAGCAGGATTATTTCCCTAAATCCCTGGCCCCAGTTCTCTCAGCTTTTATCACAAAGTGAGTATTGTACTTGTCATGCAGTCTTCGTGGGATCTAGTGAAACTGTTTGAGGCTTAGTAGCTACATACAAGCCCACTAAATATCTGTTCTGAAATTAAGGATTAATAGTTTAATGGGCCTCTACTTTTATCTTGCTTACTCCAGTAGGCAAGGTTTAGTGTGTTAAAAAAAAAAAAAAACAAAAAAAACCCAAAAAAACCCCCAAAAAATCTTTGTCCTAAAGAAGAAACAGCGGAAGGCTGGCTTTGCAACTAACTGGCTGTGAACCAGAGAATGCTAATGCCGGTCACAGTAGAGGTGTTTTGAGCTTAAGGAAACCTGCTGGGTTTCTAGCCACTGCTTGAGTGAACTATGAGCACACTGGGTCTAACTGCACCATCCAAATCATCCTTTGGAGTATGAGGGTCAGCAGAGCGCTCTACCCAAATTGTCATGCTCTGTGACACTGAACACCAGCAGATCAAAACACTGCAAAACACAAAGGCTGAATTTGTTTCTAAATGAAACTTCCTACTGTGACAGCAACAAGGTTGGTAATTTTTCTGAGAACTAAAGTGGGAGCGTAAGTGTTGAAGAAGCTGCTTCTACTGTCTGCCTCTATGTAATATTGTTACTTCTAGTATAGGTATAGAATGAACCCCTGCCCCCACCAGCTTCAGTTTCTTTAATGTCTTAAACCATAAGAAATGCAATAGCTGTAGAAACCATATCTCCTCTGAATTAAAGCAGTGTGAACTTCAGCATTAATGAGACTTAAAAAAACCCCACACCAAATAGATCTTTCCTCAAGAGAGGAAGGATTAAATACTATTCTTCAGTAGTCAAAAGGAGAAACAGTCCAAAATTGTCACTTTAGGCAAAACCAACAGAGGTCTGAAATCCATTTGGAGCTCAGTGGTTGCTTGGCTCAGCATGGACCATGTGCCGTTTAGGGCGAGAGCAGCTTTTTAACAGGTTCCAGAATGAAGCTTAAGCCTTCCTGATTTTCATGGTATGGGTAATACGCAAATGCTTGGGATCTCTTGCTGATGAAAGGCAGAGGCATCAAATACATGTGGCCAGTACAAAACATGGGTGATAGGGATGCAGTCAAATATTGGCCATCAGTCTTTTCTTAGTTCTACTGGGATTGGAAGCAGGCCAGTTGTGATAGGGGAGAAAAATTTTTCCAAGCATTGGTGTGGCTGAAGCTGTCAAAGCTGATGTGTAGCAGTGGTGTGTGTCCAGCAACCAGCCATGCTAAGGTCAGTTTTGGAAAATAAAACTGTGTAACTAGCCTGTTTATGCATGTGCAAATGCTAACCTACAGGCCCTTCTGGTGGAACAGTTTGTTTGCTGTCTCTTCTGATCAAGCTAAGAATTAGGCAGTTACAAGCCAATGAATGCTTTACCAACTGAACAAATATACCTCCAACTCAATCATTATAGGTTTAAGCAGGAAGTGTCAGGACTTGCCATGTGAAATTGTTCAGACAGATCACTGGATTTCTGCTGTTTCCTACACTGCTGCCTGTGCCTCTCATCTTGCTTGTTGATCAAGTAGATGTGTACAGCGTAAGGATCCAATATCAGCCCTAAAATAAAAGGGTGAAGAAAATGATGGCTGGCTTCATCAGGCACTAGTTATGCAGAGACCCAGCTTGATCAAAACAAGTACCACTTAGTGTCTATCAGCCTCAGCCCTCCAAACAGAGGATTTAGATCACTTGAAGCTGGGAATACAGAAAAGAGGACTTTGATTCAGTGCATTTGACCCTTCCAATTGTTTATGTCAGGTTCCAGTGCCTAGAGTAGCCTCATACCTCGACTTGATGTGTCAATCTAAACAAATATGCTCACAAAAGACGCTTGTCCCCTTCTCCCTGTATGTGTGTATGTAGGCCTCTCCCAGGCTCTGGGTCTGCAAAATACCAATAAAGTTTTTTCATCTCTAGATGATGCTGTATATGACAAAACAAGAGTAAAATTCTGGTCTTAATGAATCAGTCAACAAGAATTCCACTGAATCCATAGTCAGCATTTCACTACAACTACAGGAGGGGAAAGTCTCTTTCTGAGAGTGTGAGATTGTTCAGAAGTCCTGTATAAGTTGTGTGAGAGCCAGGAACTTCTCACAGTAGGAGGCAGGTCTAGCTGCCTGCTTTTGGTATGTAAGGGTGCTAATGCCAAGCCTGCAGAGTGTCCCTGGTGCTGTGAAATTCCTGGAGCTGAAGCTTGCTCTGATTTGAAACCCCTCTGTTGCAAAGGTGTGATGTTATGATAGGGAAACCTATGTCCTGTGCATAATGAAGTTAACACTATATACAAGAAATATACCTTTATGTTTTATAAATATATGTATTTCTTAAAATGTTTTCTGTAAGGGAACAAGGAGAACAGCTATTAAATCCTTTACAGTTGCCTGGAGAGAACAAGAGCAGTTTGAGAATCACAAAGTCCAGTTAAAACAGCTTCTCAATTAACCTACACCCCTAGTCTTTCCTTGGAATTCAGTCAGAACAAAATCATGTCCTAACCTTAAATCAAACCTCTAACTGGTTAACCTAGTAATCTGCAGAGCTCATTTGGTCTCTGTTTCTGCAACAAATCTATTTCCATTCTGTCAAACCCACAAGTCCTTCATTTGCAGCAAACTGGTATGCATTTTTGTGATGTTTTCTAGGTTTTTACTGTAGGACTGCAGTTAGCTCCTTCAGGCTTCTGGAGCTGTAAGTTCTTGAAGCCGCCTAGGCTAGAGCTCTGCTGCCTTTCGCTGCAAGGGGCTTACTTCTGGAGTAATCATTCTTCTCCTTTTGTGACAATTTGTGGTGATGTAGGTAGGGTTCTCCCTTCAAAAATAATAATGTTACACATGGACTGTAAGCAGCATCCATCTTACTCTGCTGCTGTCAGTCCTTACTTTCTTTTTTTTTTGGTACACAAGAGGGTGCTGTGGATCCACATGTCCCTAAGTCTTTTGGTGGAAACACTGAAAGTATGTGGATGTCTGCCTGCCCACTTGTGACTTGCTGGAGGTGGTGGTGGGTTTTTTTGTTTGTGGGGTTTTTTTCAGTGCTTGTTGCTGCAGGATTGGATCGTATCACTGGCCTCTTTCAACAGTCTGTAGCACAAAGTGGCAGGCAGTTTAACTCCACAGCAAGTAAGGAGGCTCTTAGTGGTAGAGAAGGCTTGGTGTTAGGAGTGGAGGCTGTGAGAGAGGTTGGCTGTGATCAACATCAGCAGTTCAAGTTCTCTATTTTGAAAAATGGGGAGCCACCTAGACAAAATCAGCCTGCTCATTGCAAACAGGGCTGGGTCTTCCAAAGATGACGGCTGAAATACCTCACCCAGCCACTTTGAAGATAAACTGGAAGTTGTAATTGTGTCCTGTCCAGTATGGGGCATTGAATGGCTCTTGGGGGGATAAAAGGGGTTAATTCTTCTCTAGGATGAGGTTCTGTTAAACTGTAGCATACGTGGAGCCCTGTATCAAACAACCTCTGCAGCTATTACCTGTGTACTATAAATCCAGAGATTTATTTTTTGTTCCTACCTAGATACTCCCATCTTTATTTCAGCTCCCCTTCTTTCCCAAATGGAGTAGACCTCACTGTTATTAAGGGTATTTTGCTGTGTTGGAGTAGGAGAAAGGTAAAAATAACGATTTCTGTTCTCAAAACAGTGGAAAACATTGGATTAAAATTCTTGGGAGGAAGTTCCCTAATGGGTGGATACAGACTGTTAGAAGTTTCAAGAACAGCTAGCCTGTGGAGATAGAAATATACATTACTGGGAGGTGATGGGAAGGTGAGGAGATGTAGCCCCACGTTAACCCTGATGTGACAAGAGTTCCATCACCTAGTTTCAAGGAGCAGGTTATTTTGCGTGAGGTAGACCTCACTATTGCAATCTTTGTGCCAGGCACTTTCAGCTGATGGTCTTGCAGGTTCTGTGGGCTCTTTGTAAGGCCCCATGAAAGGTGGCCCAGCAAAGCCAGTCAGGTGTTACTTGACCTCAGGGGTGGGGAGGGCCTCATCTAAAGATTTAAGCCCTGAGACCAAAGTCACCATTGGGTCAAAGATAGCAGGTAACTTGGTGAGAAAAGATTGGAGTACGAGCAGGCTTGTCTGCTGTGTTTTGGGGCCCTAAACAGTGAATCTATATGGAAAATTTTATTGCTGGGAGGGAAAGGGGCTTCCACCACCACCCACTTCCTGCTACCTAAACTGAGACACGGGGCTGCAGAGATCAACAATCTGCTGCTGAGTTTTGTACCCATGGAAAGAAATGTTCATTCTTGACTGTTGTTTTCCTGACTCAGACTCAGCAACAGGAGAGAGAATTTTCAACACCTGGGAAGCTGTGATCTGTGCAGAGGTCAGGGAATGGTTTCAGAAGAGATGACCAAGGGGAAAAGACATAGACTGTTGGGCATGCAAGCCCAATGCATTTGAAATAGTGTTTGTTTGGTCATTCAAAATCAGATACAAAGCAGTTCTTAAATTTAGTATTTTAAATCTCTCTTTCCTCTTTCCACAGACCAAACCGTGCTCTTGACTCCTGTTCATTTGCTCGCCACATGCTCTTACAAACCCTCCACCAGCTGTAAGAAGCAAGAGATGTGCTGCTGTGCCCTTCCTTCCTCGTAGGACTGTTGTCAGCAGAGAACTCTGAGCTGTGTGGTGGTAGAGGATCCCAGCGCCCATACAGACACGCTGTCCTTTCTTCTTTTTCTTTCTTTTTTTTTTTTTTTCTTTTCCTCCCCTTTAGGTTGTCTGTCCTTCCTTCTGCTTTCCTAAACTTGGACGAATCCTGCTGAATTTTATTCTACTACTCATGAAGTGACTCCCTGGTCTGCGGGGCAGGTGCTTATGTTAGAATAAGTCAGTGCTGCTCTGAGCTCTGCGTGAATTAAAAAGAAGAGTCCTCCACTTCCATTGTGTTGGCAAGGGTGTGCCAAGACTAACACGGGGCCCAGAAGCGCTCTCATCAGGATCAACCCAATTGTGCATTTTATTTTATTTTATTGGACTGTGAATCCTGCCTGATAGCATTCAACACTGTGTAGGAGGGAGGCCACACTGCTGCTGCTGCCCCTGCTTCTCCAGGCCGGGGGATTGCTTGACCCCCTTCTGCTGCTGCTGGGTCAGAGGGGCAAGGTGTGCCCCCCTTTGTTTCTTTCAAGTCCATTTGTTGAAGGCAGTGTGTGGCTGATTTGTATTTTAATATACCACTCCCCTGCTGCTGTGGCTTGGAATATTCGTGCAGTGTGGCTGACCCTGGTGGCCATTGCTTGAGGGATCAAGCGTATTTTTATTGTAAATTGTTTTGCCATTGCCTGTGTTGTTCCCTCTTCCTGCCCTTTCCCTGTCCCTTTCCCTTCTCTTCCTAATTAAATAGGCTTGGTTTGGAAATGAATACAATCCATGAAATCCCTGTGGAATACGTGTTCCCTTTCTCACCGTTCACATGTTTGAAAGCTGAGCATGTGTAAGAGCACGAGGAATTAGGGCTATGCTGATCATTTTCAGGTGGGGCTGTGCTTTTTTCTTGTGCTGAAGGAGTAGCAGCAGATGACCCTAAATCTCTGTATGGAGGATTGATTGTCCATGTGCCTACATGTGTTTGTGGCACCTACGTACAGGCAGGTCCTGGTCGTTCTTCTTTAGAGCCTCTGAGAATCAACACATCTCTTTCTCTTTAGATAGCGAAGAGTTGTTCCTTCCCTCTCTGTTTTCAGTTGGAGGAGACTACTCGTCCTCCCTTATACAACCTTACAATCAATGTGCAGTATAAATAGGGCCAGTGCCAGGAAGAAGTCAAGGAAATGGAGTTAGTAGTCCCTTTGGTGTGAAAGGCAACATGTATAACGTGTACATGCTGGCAGGGTGCGCGTGCTTGGCCTAAATGCAGGACAAGCTGGTGTTAACTCACGGGGTGTGGAGGCAGCATGGGCAGAAAAAAGGGCTTGGGGCACTGGATTGAAATAAAGTGCGTGGTATGTGCAAAACCTACTCGCATGCACTCTCTGCTTAAATTCTTCCAGGTTGTGGGCCTGTTCAAGGCAGCCTCTGGTGAAACTGGGGTGGCTGGGGAAAGTTTTGTGTGGCTGTGATCCAGCAGGCTTGGGAAAGCAATGTCTCTTGCTGCTCTGGCCAGGGAGGTGTTGGCCTTCGTGTAAGAGCAGTGTCCCCTCATTACAAAAAGGTTGCCCTAAGGCTAAGAGCAAAATGCATTTTTTCCCCGTTTCTGTGACTGAAGCTAGAACTCCTCGGTGTCCAAATTGGTAAAGATTGACCGAACTGAAGGTACCTGCACCTGCAGAAGGAGCTTCAATTGCTGCAGGCTGAGCCCTGCCGCCTTCACCTCATCCCCATCCCCTTCCTTCAGCTGTCTGTTGCAAAAGCAAATCTGTTCAGTTTTGCCATGAGCTCAAGGGCAAGATAGAGACATAAAAGAATCTGTATTTTCTGTAAGTCTTGAACCTGGTATAGCTTTCCTTGGAGCTCTGTGGCCTCTTGCTCTGCCCTGGAGGAGGGTCATGGAAAAAAGGAACACGATGCAGAGGCCAAGCCAAGGGTTGTTTAACCTCTGCGGGAGTTCATCGGCAGTTGGTCCCATGGAGCATCCTCTGTGTGCAAGGATGTCCGACAGCCTGTGGAGGTCAGAGGGATGCTGCTGCTTGCACGGAGGCCTGTGGGCCAGGGTGGGGGGAGAATCTAATGGGAAGCTTTGAGTGGACAAGCCATAGTAGCAGAACAAGTGTGAGAGGCTGATCCTGAAGTTTCTTTCAAAAGCAAACCATATTTATAAGCAGGATTTTCCTGGTCCTGGTATCCAGTGTGAAGATTAGATGTCTATAGGAAAAAGGGAGGTGTGAAGGTAGAAGTTGACAGTCTCTGCAGAAGACATATTCACTTCTAGGTAGGACATGGAGTCAGAAGTCCCTTAAAATTGGCTTATGCCTCAGGATTAGGAGAAAAAAAAAAAAATACGGGAATTGCTAACTCTGGTTTCCATTAGAAGTTGTTCCCAGAGGATGACCGATTCCCAGCTGTGCCCTGAAGGAACATGGGGTCATTCCAATGCTGCTTCAGCTGGTCTTGTGCAACCATCTCACCCCAGAAGCACCACAGTTGTTGGAAGTATTTTTAATTTGAACTTCATTAGTCCAGCAAAGCCATGGGGGTAAAGAGCTCTGTGTATGTGGGGCAGTTTTGGGGGCGTCTGTGAGCAGTGAATCCCTGTAGCGGTAGTAAGGGGATTGTGCTCCTTGCAGGGAAAGGTGAAGCATTTTCTTTAATGGAAAGCAAAAGTATCTGGCCTGGAGAGGTGCATTAAACCCCACCAAGTGGAAGTTCAAGTGTGCTGCCCTCGTGTCCCATGCCCACCAGAGAGAGCAGAGACTCCCTGTGGCCTTGGTAGATGCTGATGAGATTGTTGCTAGGTAAATCAACAAACTCAAAGCCTGTGGGGACCTCACCTGAACCTTCCTGTGGTCCCCGTCACAGCCCAGGCCAACAGGAAGGAGCTGTTGCTGCCCCAGCAGTCAGCCGGGCAGGGGAGGTGGTGGTGGGCCGGGCAGTGGGCAGCAGAGTGGGCTGGACCATGGCCAGGGCTGTGGTGGGGGTAATGGTGGCTGCAGAGGGTGGTTCCACATCAGCAGGTAGATGGGGTTGCTGCTGAAAGTGCAAAGTGGCCAGTAGGAGGGTGGTGGAGGTTGTAGTTCTGGTGGAGGTGGTCAAGGTCCCCCCAGGCTCCTGAAAGTCCCTGGCCAGAGCTCTTCCACCCTGCTGCCCCCCAGGCAGAGGGCAGTGATCTCTGGCAGATCCGGAAAGAAGCTGGGCCCCAGTAGAGGTGCTGCAGGGCCAGCTCTTGCGGTGGGAGCCGTGAGGGAGCCACACCTGAGCCAGGGGCTTCCTCCTGTTGTGTGCGGAGGGAAAGGCTGCAGGGGACCAGGAGAAAGTGGAGGGCAGTGGCGGAGACCCCAGGTTGAGAGCGAATGCAAACACCTGGCTCCCAGCTGCTTCGTTTTGGGGCTGCTCCTCAGCTCGCCCCAAAATATGGCACCAGAGATGGGGGATCAGCCAGCCGTGAACCCAAAACAGGTCTTGGTGATTTGGTTGCAGGGAGTGAGTGCCCCCTCCTCTTGCCAGCCCGGGGCAGGTTCATCCCCTCCGGCCCTACATCCCCAATGGTCCTCCCTGCAGAGCAGAGCGGGGACAAGCATCAGCGCTGGTGCCTGCGGTCAGGCGCTGGCCCCATGTCGCGGGAGCACTAGGTACCCCGGGGGCCTGCGGGATCAGAGGGGATGCTGGCCCGAGGCTGTGGCCGAGGAGGCTTTGGCCATCCGGATGCAGGGAGGCTGGCAGGCCCCAGCCAGCATGTCCGTTGTTCACAGGAGGCACCGGGGTGGGACACACTGGTTCTGGCAGCTGAGATGATGATTGCTGAACAGGGGAAGGGCTTGAAGCGGAGCGAGAGACATTAGTATCAAATCTTTCAGATTTATTTTTGTGGGCTGCAAGTCTGCTAGTGTTCTCTGGGGGAACAAAATGCAGAGCCGAATAAAGGGAAGTGATGGAGTTGGGAAGGCCAAAACAAAGGCTTCCGTGGCCTTCTGCAAGTGAATGATGTTTCATGCAGGCACTGCCACCCGTGGCCTCTTTGAAACAAGCAGAGCAGCAAAATTAGGAGAACTGGGGGCTGTAAATGTGGCACAGCCCTGCAGCCTGGCTTGCCAGCCGCCTCTTCCCTTCTGCTCAGGTTTACCGCCGCCATTGCAATTTTGGCTGGATGTCACCTTTCTGCCCTGCACCTCCGTAGCTCCTGTGACTTACACAGCCAGGAAAGGAAAGGCAGAGCCCAGGAAACTGTGAGTGCAAATTCTGCAGGGCCGCCGCTGCGACACGCCAGGGTTTGGCCCCCTGTGCGGCAAAGGGCAGGCGGTGTCTGGGTCACTGCCCTCTCTCCAGGGGTGCTCTACCCTTCCTACTTCCCCCCTCCTCCTTCTCCTCCTCCTGTGTTTCTGGCTCTGTCCGGTGAGCGCTGCTGGGAAAGTGACACAACGGGACCCATTCAGCGCTCGCTCCTGCAAGGAGGGCAAACACCGGCGCAGGAGTTTGGCAGCCACTGGACGGCGGCGGGGGGCAGGGAGACGACGCTTTCCCCTCTTTTTTTGCTACCTCTTGAGGAGCAGGTACCCCCAGCCCCCAGGTGCGTGACACCCCCCCTAGGTGTGTGGGAGGGGGTGGCAGGATGGTGGCCGGCACATGGCAGTGCCCAGGCAAGGGATGGGGGGGGGGGGGGGGGGGGGGGGACCCCGTGTGCTGGGGCGAGGCGGGCGGGTGGGGGGGCAGGAGGGCAGAGTGGGGGCATGAGACCATGGGGGACCACGGTGGGCAAGGGAATGGGCACCATGGTGGCTCCACGGGTTTGAGTCTTGCAGACCCCACAGCTGCTGCTCCCCAGAGCTTAAGGGGGGGGGTGGGGGGGCAGTGCTGGCCATATCTGCAGCCCTGCTGATCCTGCGCTGTGCTCGCCCCAGCCTTGGCCCCTCTCCGGCACCTCCACACCAGGGGCTCACTCCTGCCCGGCCAAAACCAACCCGTCCTTCCTGCAGCTAAACAGTGGCAATCTATTCCAAACCCAGCTATGAATAGCGGGGGCGGGGGGAGCAGGGAGCATGCCGGGTAGAAGGCGCAGAGCTGGGAGGTGGCTGGGCTGGCGGAGGTGGGACATTTGCAATTAAAAGGAAGGTGGCAGCTCAGAAAGCCAGTGTGATCGCATCCCCTGGGTAGCTATACCTACTTTGCCTTTTATAAAAAACAAGCCTTGGTTGTAAAAAGAATATTGCTACTCTGTCTAGATGAAGGCAGTTTTATGTTAGTGCTATAAGCAGAAAAAGAGGAGAGGGGTGTCTGCTCCAAGCCAGCTCCCCATGAGTGATCCTGTGCTCCTGCCGAGCCCCTCGCAGGTCCTTCCAAACCTCCCTCACAGAATTTAGATAACCAGGGTAAAAGCTCTTTCCAAGTGGAGGCCTGCTATCTGTGACCCTCACTTTTCATTCTAAATATTTCTCTTCTCCTTCTTCCGCTCTCTTCCTCGTTTATAACCTGTAAAATCATGGTCTGAGAGCAAGAGACGGTGAGACCTGTCCCACTAGGTCACAGCAACGGCCCCTATGGCACCCAGTGCTGGTAGGCGATGCTATTTGGGGATGCATGGGAGCCTGGCCCCTCTCCTGGCCTCACTGCTGTCTCTCCCCAGCCGCAGGTGCTCTCCACCATGAGGCTGCCCTGGGGTCTCCTCCTGCTGGCAGCAGCCCTGGCGCTGGGGGGGACGGCTGCTGCCCGCTGCCCCGCGCCCTGCGTCTGCGACAACCTCCGTGCCCACGTCCTCTGCCTCAATGGGAACCTGACAGCCATCCCCAGCACCATCCCGCAGGTGGGCAAAGGGATGGGCAGGAGACAGGGGGGAAAGAAGAGGTGGGCAGCTCTGGGGTAACTCAGTGTTTATTTGTGTGACTGACAGCTCACCAAAAAACTGGACCTTTGGGGCAACAGCTTCACAGTCATCCCGGTGGGAGCCTTCCTTGCCACCCCCTACCTCACGCACTTGGACCTGCAGCGCTGCAAGGTGGAGAGGCTGGAGGAAGGGGCTTTCCGGGGGCTGGGGAGGCTGGTCTACCTCAACCTGGCTTCCAACAGCATAGCCCTCCTCTACCAGGAGTCCCTGGATGGGCTGTCCTCCCTCCAGCAGCTCATCCTGGAGGGGAACCGTATTGAGGAGATCCAGCCAGGTGCTTTTGGGCATCTGGGGTCCCTCACTGTCCTTGACCTGAGGGCGAACGCCTTGGTCTACCTCCCAGACATGGTCTTCCAGGGTCTGCAGGTCCTCAGGTGGCTCCGGCTGTCCCACAATACCCTCCATGTGCTGAGCAGCGAGGCCTTCACCGCCCTGCCTGCCCTGCGCAGGCTGAGCCTGGACCATAATGAGCTGCAGGCACTGCCCAGCGAGGCCCTGGCCAGGCTGGATGGGGCCACCCAGCTGGACCTGGGCCACAACCCCATCACCTACATGCCTGAGGAAGCCCTGGCCATGGCCTCCCTGAAGCACCTCTTCCTGGACCATGCTGCCCTCCAGGACGTGGCACCCAATGCCTTTGCCCGCAGCCCCCAGCTGCACACACTGGACCTCCGCGAAAATCAGCTGCGGGGTTTGCCACCCCTGGCCGGGGTCAGGGGGCTGGTGAGGGTCAGCCTGGCTGGGAACCCCCTGCTCTGCTCCTGCCTCCTGCGCCCCTTTCACCACTGGCTGGTGAGGGCACGGGTACAGGTGGAGGGAGCCTGCGCCGCGCCCCCCACCCTCCGTGGCCGGCCCCTTGACTCCCTGAGGCCCACAGAGATGCGATGTGGCCGGCCCTGGCTGCCCCCCAGCCCTGCTGCACCATCAGAGCAGCCGAAGGGGCCGGCAGCGGGCAGTGCCCCCAGGGGTGTGCCTGCTCCCCTGATTTCCGGCACGGGTCCTGCGAGAACAGGGACCTGCGGGAGATCCCCCGGGGCTTCCCCGGGGACACCCGCCTCCTCGACCTGCGCCAAAACGCCTTCGGGACAGTGCCACCGGGTGCCTTCCCTGGCCTGAAGGAGCTGGTGTCCCTCCACCTGCAGAGCTGCAGCATTGGGGTGCTGCACCCTGGGGCGCTGCGGGGGCTGGAGAGCCTGGTCTACCTCTACCTCACTGACAACCGCCTCTCCACCTTGGCGGCCACCGCCTTTGAGGGGGCCCCGCGGCTGGCCTACGTCGACCTGGACCGCAATGCCTTCACCCGCCTGCCCACGGGTGCCTTCCAGCTCCTGCCCAACCTCATGTCCCTCCACCTGCAGCACAACGCCATCGGGGAGCTGGAGGAGGGTGACCTGGCTGGGGCCGGAGGGCTGCGCTGGCTCTACCTCGCGGGAATGCCAGGGCACATCGCCCCTGCTGCCCTGGCTCCAAGGAGAAGCTGCACCTGGAGGGAAACTGCCTGGCAGAGGTGCCCACAGCAGCCCTGAGGGGCCTGCCTGCCCTGAGCGAGCTGAAGCTCTCCCGAAATCCCATCAAGCGCATGGGGGACAGTGCCTTCCTGCCGGTGGCCTCCAGCCTGCAGCACCTTTACCTGGACAACATGGGCCTGGAGCAGGTGCGTGTGGTTGGGCAGGGGCACCACAGGGCACAGCCATAGGTCCCATCTCATTCTAGCGCCCAGGGCTGGTGGCCCCCATGGGGGCATCTGACCCAAGGAGAGGCTTCCTTGGGCTTGGCTGGAGTGTTGCCTTGCTCCAACCTATTCCCCAGCTCCCCCAGGACAGGCTTGCTCCCCACCTGGTCCTTAAAGGCACCCAGTTTCAGTGGGGTCCACACCATTCCCCAAACCATCCCCTTCCCCCAGCCCTGGCTGTATTTCTCCTGCTGCCACTATGAGCTATCCTGTGGGACTTTTCATCGCTATTGCCCTGAATTCCTTCATCCTCTAAAGAAAGTGGTGTTAGCACCACTCTCGTAAGGACCATCCACCTTTAACAGGGCCCAGGGATTGCTCTAAGACCTCCCATGCATCACCTTTCCAGGAAGACTGAGCAGGGTCTAGCGAGTGAGTCCCAAAATGTGACTGAAACTGGTTGAGTTAATTAACAGTCCCCAAGCACGTGTGCTGCTATTTAAAACAGCTCTTGCACTGGGTCACCAGGTTGATTAGCAGTGCAGGGGCAGAGGTTTGCTCCCCCGCCTCCATCAGGGTCCCCCTGACTCACCCTCGCTTCGTTGCAGATTTCCCCCAGTGCCTTTGCTGGCCTTGGTCCCAAGATCAGAAGCCTCTACCTGGAGAGCAACAAAATGAGCAACATCCCCGACATGAGCAACTTCACGGGACTGGAGATCCTCAACCTGCGGGATGTGCCTTTCCACTGCGACTGCCAGCTCCTTCCCCTGCGCAGGTGAGTGCCACGGGACCTGCACAGCCCCAGGGGATGACACTGGGGACAGCCAGACCCTGCCCTGCCAGAGGCATGAGCCCATGGCACACTGGCCATTTTTGGGGTTTCTCCAATGGCACACTGGCCATTTCATGTCTTCTCCCATGGCGGTGAGACGGAGCATGTGCCCATGTGCAAGGATGGAAGTAGCCTGAGCTTTCCTGGTGTAGGGAAAGCAGCCACAGGCTGGGGTGGGCAGATGCTCAGGTATTCACAGCTCCCCCAGGCGAGGCCCTGAGCAACCTGGCCTGGCTTTGAAGCGACCCGCACCCACCCACGGGCACAGAGTTTTGCCTCTCCCTTTGCCCCATCCCATTCCTTTCCCTGATCTCCTGCCACATCTCCAGGTGGATCGACAAACTCAACCTCCGTGTAGGGGCAACCTGTGGGTCCCCTGCAGAAGCCCGGGGGTTGAAGGTGAAGCTTTCCACCACTTTCCAAACCTGCCCTGACTGGGGCCGAGGCAAGGCTGGGGGAGCCAGTCCTGATAAGACCAAGGCCGTGAGCAAGCTCAGCAAGAAAAAGAGATCGGGAAAATCACCAGCCAGAGGCTTCAAGAAGAGCAGAGCTTAGGAAGTAGGTGCAGGATGCAACTGGTGAGAGAGTTTTGCTGGATTTGTCCCCACCGCGGTGACATGGATATTGCACAAGGTGCAAAGGAGAGAGCCTGGTGCCACCGGAGCGATGCCAATTTGCCAAAGATGCCGCGTTTGTTTTTGCAGGGCACAAAGGCGCATTACCCTGGAAAGAACTAGCACAAAAAGCTTCCGTAGAGTTTGCAGCACGCTTTGATGACTCGAACAACAAAGCCAAATACTTGCCTTTTTCTTCCCACGGTTCCCTTCAGCCATGCAGAAAAGCTGGAATCCACAAGTTTGGTTTTGTTTTTGAGAGCGCGGTGCAGGACTGCAAACAGCACCCACACAAGATCCTGCACTGGCTCAAATCTTACAGCAGGAAACTTAAAAATTATCATCAGTGAAAACGTTGCCCAAATGCCCAGCAGCTCCTCAGAATTAAAACATAAGCAATCAAAAGCTTTCTGTTTCCTGCAAACCTTGATCCCACATCCCACTCATAAGCGACGTACCCAACCTATTCCCCATGGCAGCCCAGGTTGGAACCCCCCTAACCCCAGGGGGAACACAAGGCGATTAGTCTTTTTATAGTTGGAGGTTGGTTTGAGTTGGGAAGGCTTTAAAAGGTAAATGCTTCTAGATGCTAAATGACCATGTGGGGCATGGAACTGTTACAGAAAAAAACAGAGGGAAGAAAGCCAAAGGCATTTGGGAATTACCATCCTCTAAAGACAGGTGGCCCTACAAGCCCAGCTGTTTGACAAGGCTGGGGGAAGGTGGCAGCCCAAGAGGGAGGGGAAGGAGAAAGCCAAGGCCTTTGCCCAGAGAGGGATGGGATCCTCCCCACAGCACTCGGACATCCATAGCAAGCTGGTGTATGGGCAGCACTGCCAGAAGGGGCAAGCCAGGGGGGGCAGGTGGGCAGGGAAGCCCCCTTACCAGCCTTTCATAAAAATCCTACACACCCCTCTGCCCAGCTCACCCCATGCTGGTCACACCAGCACATTTCCCAGGGTGTCCCATGCAGTTAGCTTGCCAACATTTTCCTTTTTTTTTTTTTTTTTTTTTTTTTTTTTTTTTTTTTTTTTTTGTGTCATGAACCACTCTGCAAAGTGGGAGCTATTTTGGCATCACAAGCTCTCTCCTGGAACCTTGAGGGGAGCGTGGCCAAGGCAGCCATTTCGTGGCCCAGGCGGTGTCCTGGGCAGTCACCATTTCCCTGTAGGTTTGACAGGGCACTTGCCCGACAGCCGGCCAGGCCCTGGAGCGGCACCAGCAGGCAAGGCACGTCCTTGCCTGCAGAAAGTTCACAGGAACTTGCTACAGAAGATTTAAAACTGGTTTTCATCGCCGTTGCCACACTTGACCTTTCTGATTTCTGTCCTGAATTTTGACAGCCAGTCTGGGGAAAGAGAGGAATGTTACAGTTTTGCTCCAAAAGGGGAAACAGCATTCCCCACCTTAAGTTATCTGTTGCATTATTGCGGTACTCAGCAGAACTGGCAAATAGACAGGGGCAAGCGCAGAGAAAAAGCCTATTGCACACCTCAGAAATAAAGAAACCCCAAACACAAAACACTGTTTACTTACGCCCACCCACTTACAGCCCTTTTCTCCTCCCCATCTTGGCTAACCCTGGGTCACCAAAACAATACACAAGCCTTTGGCCTCTTCCTCAAGTTTAATTCACAGGGCTTTAGGGTACAGATTGTAGATCAGATTTACAATAGGACTGCTAAAAAAATTAAAAATTCAAACTGTGCACCATGTCCTCTGCAGTTCTGGGTTCAAAAGCAAGAAGTGATGACACTCAAAAAGGTCTCTTGCACCCTCAAGAGGCGTTATCATTCCTTTTTGGTTTTTTTTTTTTTCCCCACCTCTTTCCACTCTTCCTGACTTTCTTGGGGGTTGCAGGGTCTAGACCAGGGAGCATAGCACTGATGTCCTACAAGGGCAGCTGATTTCCTGATGCATGTGACCTGCACGCATCATCTCAGACCACAGCTCACCATCTGCAGCCACGGCTGAGAACCCAAATTGCCCCTTCGTGCTCTGGCAGCCTCTTTCCCCGCTGGGAGCTCCTGCTCAGAAAGGTGCCTTCAAGGCCAGGTGCGCACAGCAGTCATCTTGGTCATGCCTGCTCCCTTTCTGGAGTCCATTTCCCAGGGCTTAAAATGACAAGTCTGGGGGAAATTTTCTTGCATGCCAGGAAAGCAGAGTTGTGATATTGCAGGGTGGTCTGCCTGCCTCAAAAAGGGAAGGCTCTTTTAGTCTTCTGCTTCCCTTTGCCAGGACCTTCCCCAAAGAGCCACAAGGTGAAGCACAGGATGCTGCGGGCAGCTGGGGGATACTCCAGGATCAGTCTGTGACCTCCTGCTTTATGCTGCTGACAGGAATGGGAAGCTCCGTGGCTCCAAACTCTATCGAGGGGTCGATGGTTTCTTCCTTTACCTGCACGGCAATGACTAGCAAGAGACAGGAAGAGAGAGGGAAAAATAAATATGTAAAATCAACTCATGCTGCCTTGCTCTACCTGCAGCACCCCAGAACCAGCTCTGTTCACGCAAACATTCAAAACGCCCCAGGTTTCCCGCCCACTTCTTGAGGGTCCCTTACCACAGGCAGCCCTGTCTTGCTGGCACAAATCTATCCATGGTCACAGCAGCAATCAGGATGGGACTAAATGCTGGCAGCATTCAGCTGCCTGCTCCCAAGAACAACCTCTCATAGGCTCAAGGGTGGAAAAGCCAGTGTGGTCCATTCTCTACCTGCCTGGGTCCACAGAGGGGAAATTCAAACCTTTGTGAACAATGGGGACCTTCATGAGGCTCCATCCCCATGTGCAAAAGCACCTTGCCCACCCTCTTCCCCAACACTAGGGTTGGCAGATAACCCAGCTGCCTGATGCTCTGGTCACATCTCTTGGTGCTCAGCACGATGGGCTGTGTTCACATGCTGCGACAGCCCTTAAGGGGACTGGGATGTGACAGCACACTTCAGACATCTGTCTTGACTCTCCTCCCTAAGTGACCTCACACAACCAGACTGCTCAGTAGGGCAGCCCGGCCCTCAGCAGGCATCAGCAGCATCAACACATCCAGCTACACTAGTGTCACCAAACCTCCTCAGGAGGCAAAACTTCCCAGGGAAAGCCAGCAAAGGCTGATCTTCCACTCACTCTGTCTCTGGAGGAGTGGGGAAGGACATTTGTCACATACAGCCTTTCCCTGCCTGGGAGCACACATGATATTACGGCCAAGAGGCAGCGCAGGCCTTGTGAGGGCTGGTGGCATGCAGGGCGTATGCGAGAGAGCTGCTGGGTAGAGGAAATCACTCCCTTACTCTCATCAGGTGCTGGCTCTGGCAAAGCCTTGCTGGCAGCTTTTGCTTCTCGTTTCGTCTTCTGGGTGGAAGGCTTCTTGACAGTCTGCTTGATGTTGTGGGTTTTGGCAGGTAACTTTTTTCCTTAACAAAGAGATAACAGAGCATGGGGAAAAGCGTGTTTCTTTTCCCTTGGACAATCAGCAACCCTGCTCCACTGAGAAACCACAGGCCAGGGACCAGCACAACTGACCAGCAAGCTACATGGTCATTAGCTGCCAACTGGTTA
This sequence comes from Gorsachius magnificus, assembly GCA_034008185.1. Classification (NCBI taxonomy): domain Eukaryota; kingdom Metazoa; phylum Chordata; class Aves; order Pelecaniformes; family Ardeidae; genus Gorsachius; species Gorsachius magnificus. The sequence continues at coordinate 162,338,633 of CM067081.1, read as the reverse complement.
CTCGATAGAAATGGCCTACTGGAGAAAAACTCTATATAGTCATCATCTCAAAATATGCTCCTCCAGGTTCTCCTTCATTAAAGGCAAGGCACTTCAGCGTATGCTTAACTTCCGAGGAGCGGGTCCTGTTGGAATCAGTCTAGAGTCAGCTTTGCTTACCTGTCTGGGTCTAGTCCTAGGCAATGGGCATGGTGGCTCCAAGGCATGGGCACTGTAGCATTAATGTTTTAATTTTTAGCTGACGTTTTTATTTAGGTTGAACGTCTTTATATTCTTTAGATGTCCTTTCCTCTCCACCCCCCAGGAAGGAATTTCTTGTCTTTCTACACATGATTTGCCACAGCTATTGCAACAATGACGACAACGACGACAAGATGAAACAATAACATGGTCCAGCCCCACTACTGGCCTCTTCAGCCATCTTAAGGCCTTCTTTCCCGCAGCACAAAGCCAGGCAGGGTTGCTCTCCAGCTACCCTCCAGCTGCAGCAAACGATTTCCCTCTGACCACAGACATAGCAGGGAAAGCAGCACAACCTCACGCCTGGAAGCAAGCGCCATCTACACCTCGGCCAACAGAAAACAGACTGCAAAACAGATCCTTCCCACAGACAGAGCTCTCTGCTCTCTCAGGCAATGAGGGCAGTTAAGAAGGATGAAGCTGTGTTGTCAAACCCACAGCTGACTGAGGGCATCCACAGCAAGACAAGGCCTCTCTCTCCTGCTCTGAGGGGAGACGGACAGGGTTCCTCTAACTGGGCCCAGCCTGCGAGCGAGCGGGAGGGCACTAATCAAACATCACTCACTCTTCTTTCCATAGGGTTTCTTCTTCTTCTTGGGCACCTCCTTGGCCTTCACTGGAGTTGTGGGCTCTGTCATGGAGACGAGAGGGAAACGAAAGCCAAGTCCCATAACCAGTAGGTAACTGGGATGAAGTGACATAAGCGAGAAACAAGATATACCCGTCCCCCCGAGCCAACGCCCTCTCCCCGAGACAACCAGTTGAGGGGAAAGCACGGCTCTTGCGCAGTCGCTCTCTGTGCTTCCAGGCGAGGGCCCAGGGTGGCAGGCAGGGGCAGCACAGGGGAGAGAGGCCCAGTAGAGATTTGGCAGGGGCAGTAAAGAAACAAGATTCGGAGCTTGGGACACGACAGAAAACATCTGCAGAGGTGAGGCAGTGGCCTCCCTGCAACAAGGGAAGGAATAAACTCACGAGAGGGATGCTCTTACCTTTTACAGGCAGAGTCAGAGAATTGATGAGAAAAGGGAGCAGGGGCCGAGCCCTCCCTGCTATCTGGCTGAGGTTGTAGGTACGCTTAGGAAAAGGGAGCTGTGCAGGGATAGGACCACCTGGAACTCTACCCAACTTCATCAGGAGCCATTCTCTGTTGGTGTGCAGGTGGGGGAACAGAGGGAAAACAGAGGCAACCTCAAATCTCAGGCTGTTTTCTCCCCACCACAGACTCCTTCCTCTGCCAGCTGCTAGAATGTGTGGCAGCAGAGGAAGACTTATGGTAGCCAGCACAAATCAAGGAGGCAATTTTCTCCTCCCTACAAGGCCCAAAAAGGAGGAGCCACTCACAGAGCAGGAGGAAGGAAACCTTTTCCTCTAGCATTAGAAACCACAGTCAAATCTTCACTCACCTGGAACAACAGGTGGTTGAAGCTGGTAGCCTGTGAGCTCACACCACCCCACAGGATAAATGTCTGGAGACTCGCAGTCCACCCATTGGTCATATTCGTTGTCCCAGCCATCAAAATGGATGCTAAGCAGACGGTGGACTACACGCTTCACCGTGGCCACGCAGATGAGCCGGGGCTCCATCAGGTCTACTGCTTCCACCTTCATGCCTGCCTTGAAGCCGTGGTTTGGGCAGTCCTGGGTGCAGAAAAAATGAAAAAGAAAACCCAAGGCCATTGCACCCAGTCCAAACCCACACCTGGCCACCAGCAGCCACCAGCTACAGGCTTGCCTCCAGCTTAAAGCAAGCAGAGGGAGAACAAGCCCACAGTCACACAACAGAACCAACCAGTCACCTAACAGAAAGGGGCACACATTAATAGATCCAAGGCCAGCTGTGTCCTTAGTTAATCTCAGCCCAGCCTTTAGAAACAAGGTCATGACCTAGGGGGAGCAGCAGGCAGCAGTTAAAGGACACCCAATCAAACCCATTAACCTGAGATAGCCCTGGGAAATCAGAAAGATCAGCAGGTGCCCAGGTGCTGCAGCAGTTTTGCTGATGCAAAACAGACCCCCCTCCACCCAAGTGCCAGCCACATGGCCACAGGCAATAAGTGATGCAGAACCCACCAGGAGCCTGGAGCTCTTGGCAACACTAGAGAATCACAGGTCACACTCAGAGGGACCAAGCTATCATTACAACCACAAAAGCATGACACTGCTGGTCCTGACCAGCCAGATGGGGGCTCTACACACTTCTGTGCCTTGGGCTCTCCTTAGAAACGCTGACTGACAGCAAAGGGCAGCCCAACAGAGACACTGGAAATTGTCTACCTTGACTTCAGGAAGGTTTTTGACACTGTCTCCCAGAAGATCCTCATAGAGAAGCTGATTGAAGTATGGGCTGGGTGAAGAGACAGTGAGGTGGACTGAAAACTGGCTGAGGGGCTAGGCCCAGAGGGTGATGATTAATGGCATAAAGTCTGGTTGGAAGGTAGTAATTAGCGTTGTACCCCAGGGGTCAATGCTGGGTCCAATCCTGTTCAACTTGTCATGTCAAACTCAGCAAGTTTGCTGGATACAAAACTGGTAGAAGAGACTGATATACTAGAGGGTTGTGCTGCTATCCAGATGGACCTTGACAAGCTGAAGAAATGGTCTAACAGGAACCTCACGCAGTTCAACAAAAGGAAATACAAAGTCCTGCACCTGGGGAGGAACAACCCCAGGCACCAGCACAAGCTGGGGGCTGAGTGGCAGAAAAGGGCCTGGAGTTCCTGGTGGGCACCAAGTTGAACATGAGCCAGCCGTGTGCCCTAGGGACAAAGGCAGCAAATGGTATCCTCAGCTGCATTAGGAGGAATGTTCCCAGTAAGATCATGGGAGGTGATCCTTTCCCTCCGCTCAGCACTGGTGAGGCCACACCTGGAGTGCTGTGTCAAGGTCTGGGCTCCCCAGTACAAGAGACAGGGACACACTAGAGAGAATCCAGCAAAGGGCCACGAAGATGAGGAGACTGGAGCACCTTTTATATGAGGAGAGGCTGAGAGAGCTGGGACTGTTCAGCCTGGAGAAGGGAAGGCTCAGGGGGATGTGAATACCTGCAGGGAGGGTACAAAGACGACAGAGCCAGGCTCTTCTCAGTGCTGCCCAGGGACAGAGCCAGAGGCAACGGGCACAAACTGAAACACAGGAGGTTTCCTCTGAACATCAGGAAATGCTTTTTACTGTGAGGTTGACTGAGCACTGGCACAGGTTGCCCAGGGAGGTGGTAGAATCTCCATCCATGGACATATTCTAAAGCCGCCTGGATGTGGTCCTGGGCAACTGGCTCTAGGTGACCCTGCTTGAGCAGGGGTGTTGGACAAGATGACCTCCAGACGTCCCTTCTACCTAACCATTCTGTGACAGCCAGAGCTCTTGTGCTCCTCCTTGCTGACTGCAAGCATCCCTAAACATCTCTTCTTCCTGGCAGCACTCACTGTGTTGAAGAGCCGTGCTGGAACTGGTCTTGATTTAGTCTTTTCCAGGTAACTTTCCCAGTTGAAGCTCTGTGCATCTTGCCCTGCAGTAGGAAGAAATGGTCAGCAGGGAAAAGGCAGTCACTGGGCAGACCAGCTGGGAGAAAAGGCAGAATAGGCAGGAAGGAGACATAGCAATTGGTTGCAAAGCAGTTTCATTAACCAGCACACACAGCCTGATCTTGGACATAAATCCAGTGCACAGATTCCATGGCAGTCCAGCACCTCCCCTCCAGCACACAAATACGGAAAAGTGCAAGCTGCACCTCTGACCACCTGTGTCAGTCACATATCCAGACTACAAAGAAAGGCAAGGAAAAGCAGCAGGCAGGAAGAAGTATGTTCAAAAGACACCACAAAGACCAATCTTTCTCCCACCAGCAGGAACATGAAAGGAAGACAGAATAGCACGGTGCAAAAGGGCTGCCACACAGAAATGCAGAGCAGGCCTTTTTGGGTATGGCCAGATGAGGCAGTAAAAACACTCCTAGGGTGATTGCCTCTCAGGATTTTGCAGAAATATTGGTCTCGGATTCATTCATACGAGAAGAACAGAGGTGACTCTTGCCACTTTTAAGTACTGAGTCATGCAGCAATGGCTCTACTTATCCCTTCCCACCCTTCTTGTCCTTTAAACTTCTGATTCTGTTCAGTTTGGGGATTGTACACCTCTCCCACGCATCCACCAGGAGCTAACCACCATGTCATTAATGCCCTTTGGAGATGTTACTCCCTTCCATAACGTACCAAGACTTGGTATATGGGCAGAGCTCAAAGGGACTGGCTCTCTGAACCAGCCCTACCTCCCTGAAAAACAGGCAGATTAGGACCTTGTGGTTTTGATTCATCTGAACCTGACATCTCTCGGAAAACACAGCCCAGCAGATTCCGCATACATGTTTGTAGCACAGGGCAGAGGCCAAATCTCACCTTTTGGAGGGGTCAGATCGATGTTGTTCTTCTGACAGAAGTTGACGGGGAAGATGGCGTGCGAGGAGGCATGATAGCAGAACCAGTCAGACCCATCGGCAGATGTGGCTCCATCAATGCTGATCATGAGATACCCGTCCAAGAGGACCTGAGATGGGAGTGAAGGGCATGAGTGTAGAGCTTCGCTTGCTCTAAAGCCTCTCTTCTCAAAGGATTCTCCCAAGAACCCTCACAGATGGAAAACAATTGCCACTAGATAGTAAAATGCAATGTTATATGCTCCAGAGCATGCAGTAGCTTCTCCTGATATGTTAGTCAACACAAGTTAATCCCCAAAGCAGCAATTTCTGCAGGACTGGGACCAACACTAATAGCCTTGTGAAAAGGAATCAGCCATAAATGGCCAGGAGCTCTGTTCTCCCTCATTTTATTGGCAGCCCAGAGACCCTTTACACCAGCCAGGTCATGAATTTGTTTCTGGGCAGAAGGGAAGGGCACCATCTTCAGACTTGCCACTTCCTGAACAGTGACGAGACTTGTCCCATCCTGTCACTCACTGATAATTGGTGCCTACCAAACATGATAAGCATGTCTGCCCCAACCTTTTCACATTTCCAAGCAATGGCTGAAGGGAAAGTTTTACAGACACAAAGAGCTTTCCTAGCATCCCCCTGCCAAGCCTCAAGCATCAAAGTCCTCTGCTTGGGTTCTATGAAGGCAAACAGCTTCTTGAGGAAGCAAGAAAAGCTCAAGGTGATGCTGTGCTTTAAAACATGCAACACACCTCACCGAGGAAACCTGATCAAGCAATTTACTTCCCAACACTAACACAGGAGTAGAGCTCACTGCCACCTCATCAAGAGAGATTGCAGGAGGCATGTCCAACCTCAGCTTCCTACACCAGTGAATGCTGTCCATACAGATACACCCCAATCCCCACACAGAGGTCACCCCACAACTCTTCCCCTCTCCTTTCTCTCCTCAATGCAGCACTACAGAGGCCTCTCTTTATGCGCTCCAAGAACTCGGGAACAAATCTTCCCTATTGCATGGCCAAGGGTGAAGAAAGGGTGGCTGCTAGTCACACACACTGGACAATTAGCTTGCAGACCAAGCATGTTAATCTTCATGTCGTCCACAACTGTTGGTCTCATCAGCTTCTCAGACCTCTGAGGGAATGCCCCAATTCCCTCCACACACCAGCCCCCTCCCTCTCTTGACAGCTCCCTCCTCTCCCTCATGCAAAATCCCACTCGGTCTCATTCATTTGCAAAGACCTGAGGAGAGGCTCGGTTATCTCAGGTAAACCGTAGACCCCCTTCTGCCCACTGAACTTACCTTGCAAACAGTGGCCACACAAATGTTGCCCAGATTCAGGGGGTCAATGGCCTCCAGTTTCATGCCTTCCTCAAACCATCCACCTTCAGCATAGACAGCTCGTACCTAAGGGAGACTCTGGTGTACCATGTGCTGTCAGGGGTATGGAACAGTTCCATCCTGACACCAACCACGCCAAGTGCAGACAGGATTAGAGCTTCTTTACTTGGCTCAACCCAAGTTGGGAGGGGAAAGAAGAAAAATTACAAGAAATACAAAGAGGCAGCCAAATCAATGCTGTGTTTGTGTCTGCAATCTCCTGCCAAGGCTGTAGTCAGTCAGACAGCTGGGCCCAGCACTTGGCCTGCTGCTCCACAGCAAAGCAAGCCTCATTACAGTCCTTACCAGGATGATCCAGCCCCTTGTCTGAACTGGTCTCTCCCATGCAATCATCTTCGCTCTCCAACTCAAAAGTTCCAAACAACTGCTTGCCCTTCAATTGAATACCTCAATCTGTCATTGTCTTTTAGTTCTTCTATCTTTCTGTTTTGACCTGCCCTGGCCCAACCACAGCCTTGACACCCCAAACACCTTACTGCCCCTATAGTTGTAAGAGAGACAAATGAGTCATCCTCCACAGCCCATGCAACAGCACATATACCCAAGGAAGGAAGTGGTATCATTCATTCCTTCGCTGTGGTCAACACAGAAAGGCAGACTTGTCCTACCTTCTTAAACAGATAGGGGATAGCATCACAGTAAATCTTCCGGAAGGTGGGATGGTTTGCCATGTCACTGCGCTTTTCTTCTGTGAGGAATGGAAGAAACTAAGATAAAAAACTTGCAGCAACTGCAGTAAGAAAACACACTGGCTATTAGCTATCTGGTGAGAGCTCAGCAGCTATAAAAGAGCTGTATCAGAGACCATAAGAAGAGTAAAAACCAGGTCAGTCCCTCTACACCTTCCCACCACATGGGCTGTGATGCAGGGCTTGCTCAAAAGCAGATGGATGATCTTTGAGTGCTAATGATAACACCTCTGCATGCAGCTGTAATCACCAGGGAGAGGCAGCAAAGAAGGGAGACACAATCAAAAGGATCAGCAGGGCTTCAGTCTTGTTTTTTCTGCCAGTCTGAAGCTGATCAAGAATTCCTCTCTGTAAAGCCCAGAAAAAAACCACAATCTGATGGCATCCAGTCTTAAGGAAGCCAGCACAAATTTCCTCAAAAAAACTAGAAACACCTGTGATGTTGCAGACTGCATTCTCACACAGTGGGGACAGACTACCTGCTTCAGGTGAGAAACCCTACAGTCCCCCTCTCCCGACCTATGGCAGCAGATCGCTGGGCTTTTATCTATGCAGGGGGAAAAGCAGCGGACACACAACTGCATAGACCTTATCTGTCTATTATGTCCCAGCATGTCAAGACTGGTGTCAACAGCAGGGTCCAGGCGTCTCATAGCAAATCAGAAGATACTTGTGGTGGCCTGACCCCTACCTGTCTTCTTCATGCTGTGGCCCACCCTCCGTGACCAGCCCACAGGATGGATGAGGGGACTCCACATGTGGCACCAGAAGTCATCATCACTGTCGCCATCCTCATAGAGGAGTCTCAGTCTGCCCCCGATCACCGTGTCCACCACTGCCATGCGTGTCCGGGATACATGGTTCTTATCCACCACCTCCACCCGCATGCCTTGCCGGAATGGGTACTTCATGCTCTCCGCCATCTGTCAACACCAACAGAGGAGGTGAGATCAATTGCACTTGGTGTTCTCCTTATCCAAACACTTCAAAGAACAGCTTTCCCCACAGACATGCTGGCCAAGCCCCTATACTGCCCAAAGGTGACACCTCTGAGGAAGGATGCATGGGAGTGGGTTCATCAGGGGGACAGGGAGCTGCGAGCCCCACACCTGACAGCACTGTTGGGCACATGCACCCTAAGTCTCCCCTGTCCTGTGGCCCTGTAACAGCTACCCCCACCCTTTCCCCAGCAGCTGTGCTCAGCCAGCACCTTGTGTGAGTGTTCTGAGTGCAAGAAACAGATGTCACTCCTGTTCAGCAGGAACTGAGAGAGGAACTGCATGCCTTTTTCAGTCATGAAAGAGACCATTAAGGGTTTCAAGGCTGGAAGCAACTAGAGGTGTAGCTTCCCAAAGGGCAATAGGATTTTCAGTTGACTTTAAAAGAGATCAGGTCCTTTTTACTCTGATCAGAGGTTGAGCAATACGACGATCAGTCTGCCAACTCCACCTCCAATGTCAGAGTTACTCTGTAGACTGACCCAAAGGTGCAGGCACATGAAAAAAGACACTGGCTGCCTTCTGATGATTTTTTCTTCTCTTTTTTTTCGAGACATTCAGTTTGCTGATACAGCCTAGCCCTACTCATCCACAAATACCCAAAGGTGTTTATAGAACACCTGACATTTTGGCACTGGAGATCCCAGAATACTGTGCAGCAGCTAAGAGCCACAGCTCAAAACAGACTCAGACATCCTGAAGAACTTTTAAGTGACGATCTTCCCCTTCCACCTCCTGTTCATTAGGTGGAGATGCTGGGGGGAGAACGATACTGACAGTAACTGTCTCCGTCTACCACTTCCCTTCCATAGCATGAGCTCTCAGCTACAAGCCGTGGCCTGGGAACAAGTAGCTATGAACATCCTCTCAAATTTCTGAGAAGTAACAAGGGAAACATCAACTATGTCAAGGGCTCCAGCTCTGTCTCACCAGTTACCCCCTCCCCCAGGAAAACCCATCACCTGCCTTCCTGCCTGCTGTCTCTGGGATGGTCTTCCTTACCTGTGGTTTACAAAGTTACCAGTGACAGAAGAGTCTTTTCTCCCCAACAAGTTCTAACCTCAGTGCAGGCTCCACAAAACAACCACAAGAGCTATAAAGCTGGCGAGGCCACAGCACAGCTGCTTCCATGCACTTTGAGGGAGCCCACGCCCCTCTCACTCCCTGCAGGCTGCTGTGCTACCAACACTGAAGGCAAAGATTTCTGACTCTCAGAGCTGTTCCCCAGCACTGAAACAGGGCCAGGAAAGACCAGGGTGGAGCTGCACTGGCCCCTCCCCTCAGCAAAAAAGCAAACTCATCCCCAGTACTTTCCAGCAGAGGTAGACTTGGCAACAGCTTTTAAAGCCCATCTATGACCCAAAGGAGAAACAGTTGTGCTGACAGGGTGCAGGGGCTGTGCCATTACCTACAGCATCATGACAGGTGTCTCGCTGCCCCTGTCCTGTCCAGGTTTCGAGGAGACACACAGAGGAGTTGCACAGATCAGAACCAGAAGAGACATGTTGCACACACATCTCTTGGCTTCAGCTTCATTTCCACACATAAAACGACAGCCTCCCACATTTACCTTGATGTGGAAATCCACTGGGATGGTCCTGGCTCCCACCAGTTTTTTCATGAGGTAACTTCTCCAGTCAGTGTACTTGGCATGGATAGCTACATACGCACAGGGAAAAAGCACATCTTTATGACTAAAGGAATTACAGCACCACACTACACCTTTCTTTCTCTCTGAGAGAGCTCACTCCCACAACAGGCCACAAGGGATCATCTTTAAAGAATGGACTGGGCCAAGCAGACACCCAACTCCACTGATCTAGATGTGGAAGTGGTATTAGAGCAAAACAATGGAAGCCATATCAAGCAAACCTCAGCTTGCCAGAATTCTGCTAAACATCCCTCTCCTAACTGCTAGCTGAGCAGTGACTGGATCCAGTGCGCTCCCCAGAGACATTGTCCAGGATGTAGGACCAAAAAGTTCCCCCAAAGGTTAAGTCTAGCCACTGTGTGGGCCAGAAGGAGGAACAGCCACCTGCATTAGCCTCTGTCCATAGGTCTGACACCAGTTCTGCATCCAGCACTCCCAGGGTCAAACACAGGGAGATGGAGAGGGAGCAGTCCAAGCAGTCTCCAGCTTCCCAAAGAACTAACTGTTCTTTGTAACTTAGACCACAAGTGGAGCTGTGGTCCCACATACAACGGGAACACCTGTCCCGCCGTGCTATGCATAAACCAAGGCTCCTCCATGCCTATGCACATGCTGACCCCCCTCACCCCACACTCACTTTGAGGCGGTACCAGGATTTTGCTGTTGATGGCACACCAGCCAATGGGGTGAATATCCACTGTGCCCAAATTGCACCAGAAGTCATGGCCAGCATCATTCTCAAAGCCCTCATATCGCAGAAGGGCCCTGTACCCTGCCAGGACAGAGCAGACAACCAGAGAAAGGCATTAGAGGCCAAGAATTTCTACTCTCCCTGTCGGGCACCACAGGCTTAGTCCCTACAACATGGCCTTCAGAGCTCTGCACAGGCTATCAGAGCTTCTCCAGCCATTCTAGAGGCAGAACCATCCTTTCAAAGAGCCCAGCAACCAGAAGAGGAACCAGATGCTGGTTTCTTCCCACCCCCACACTGTGATATTTCCTTTTCCAAAAAATATCTCAGCAGTTTCATAGCTCCAAAGAGCTGATGTTTTGCTCGACCAGCTACACTCAGCTCCCTAAAGCTCCCCTCAGAGGTTAGCCATCCCCAGCTGTCAGGAATTACATTGGAGACATACCTACAGTCTGGATGACAGATGCAATCCAGTACACACGGCTGGGGAGCACGGCATCACTGTTCAGCACTTCCACTTTCATACCTTTCACCACATCATCCCACTGATCAAAGAGTGGCACCTGAAGGATTGAGGCAGCCATGTTGAGAGAGGGACATTAACAGTTAAAGCAGGGCTCAGACCCCCATTCTGGCTTTCAGAGACGTTTTAGGCAGCTACACTTTCACCTTAGGCCCAGGTTTATGTGCCTTACCCTTCCTATGTGTGTCAACAGCTTGAAACGAAACCAACCTGTCCCAGCATCTCACTGGGGTGTTCACAGAGGATCCCAAGAGGCAGAACATTGTATAGCAACACTTAACCATTTCACTGCCAGCTGTCCTATTACCCCAAAGTACCTGCTGCCATTCCTCTACCATATCAAAATCCCTAACCATCTAACTGCCTTGTCTTCCTGACCTATCCTCAAGAAAAAGAAAATTTTGTTGGTATTATCACAGATCACAACTCAAAAGGAACATCACAAGCGAGTCTTAATACACAGAGAGGGTGGGGCTGCTATAATACCCAAGAACTGCCATTCTTACACATATCTGCCTTGGCTACTTGGCCCGCAAGGGTTGTAAATCAGTATGATAGGAACCAGATGTGCTGGAGGGGGCATCTACTCCCAGGCCCACATAAGTCAAGTTCCTCCCTGCACATCACCCTGGGCTGTGCTCACCCACACAAACTGCAAAGGCAACCAGGAGCTTTCTGCTATACCCCCATCAGAACTAATTCTGGCCCCAGCCAGCACTGGGCCATCACCACCTGCAGGGTTTCTACCAAGTCCCGCTCTGCTTCCTCCCCTAAAACTCCTGGTCTCGCTGTGGAACTCCATTCTTATCTGTCAGAAGCCCCAACTTTTTTCCTCGCATCAGCTGGGGCTTAATAACCAGCTCCCCAGGTCTCTCCCCACCACCTGTCACAAGGGCACAGGACAGCCCCACGCATATGACATGTCCCATGCACATAGCGAGGCACAGCAAAGAAGAACTCACGTGTTTGAAGCAGCTGACAGGAGCTGCCTTGAAGCCATGCTCCTGCAGGTACTTCCCCCAGTCAAAGCCCAGGACGAGTGCTATAAGCAGACATGAGAGAAGAAAATCAGGTGGAATTACAGAAAAGGCACAGAGTGCTCAGTTACCTCCGGACGACAGCTTGCAGCCGCACTGTGGCCTGCTCTGGGACAGAGCCCTCCCCCCAGCACACAGGGACTCTGCGTGCCAATGCATTTTCCCTGGTGGGGAATTAGATCCTACAAGTGCACAGGGACCAGCCCCCACAAGAGGCACAATATATTATTAATCAATCCTTGCTGTCACTTGCTTTTGGGGAGAGGGGGGCAGGAGGGGCAAAAGAAGGGTCAAATGCAGCGCAGGGCTCAAGCACTCCGGGGAGAGTGGAGACCACATCCTGTCAGCCCTAAACCACTTAGCAGCTTTGCCTCTCGGCAGCAACACTGCAGGGTCGTATCAGCAGCACTTGCTTCCCTAAAGGGTGCTAGGAAAATCAGAGTGAAGCACTGGGATATTAATCCCACAGTCACTCCTGCTCCAAGGCTACAGCTCTGCCCCAGCAGCAGTCTGCCTGGGGATCAATTCCTGCTGCCATCCGCTTTTGCTCTAACACAGCAGCTTGCTACTCCTTCAGCTACAGTGACCGGTTGTTCCTCGAGTTAATCGGTGAGTGACTCAGGTTAAATATAACTCCACTGGCATTTGGGCAGCAAACGGCTGGCAGCAGCAGGACACCTTTAAGTCAACTTTGCCAGCAGAAGTCAGCACCTCGTGGGACTATGACTACAGAGCTTATGCTCCAGGCCAAGTTGCACCAGGAGCAGCGATGAGGCTGCAATAGTGGATGGGCAGGAACCCACCAGGGATCCATTAGCACTTGGGAGTGCCCTGTGTCCTGCCAGCCTGTGTCAGAGCGATCCACACAGATTATTTCAGTACAAGGCAGTGTACCAGAGGGGAGGAAGAGTAGACTGTACAGCTTACAGCCCTCCAGGTGTCCCCATTTCTGTGGCTCCAGTAGCTGCATTTCCTCACACCTCCTACACTCACCATCCTGGCCTGTCAGTGTCCCGTCTGCCAGCTGCCCCGTGCCCTGCGAATGGAGGAAGGCCCCAATCTTGGCTGACCAGGCTGCCTTGTGCAGGACTTTAGCTTTCTTTGTTGGTGGCTTCCCCTACAAAAGAAGGAAGGTTAGGAATGCTGGTGGCACAGAAGAGGAAGGAGGAAGGGGTTTGACTCACCTGCAGTCTGGCCAGAATGCTGGCCTTCTTGGAGTTTGAGGAATAGCTTCTGGAGCAGGAGACGCTGCAGAAACGTTTGGTCTTGGAGAAGAAAGCCTCCCTGGTGCCCACAATCCCACACATCTCACACACAGCTGAGAGAAGGAAGGCACAAAAATGTGAGCAGTTGGCAGGGTCGATACGCTACAAGGACAGAGCTGAGCCCAGGTAATCCTTATTACACATAGCAGTTCCCCCAAATAGCCCAGAAAATGCAGTCTCAATACAGTGCATACTCAAGATGCAGTCACATGCCCTTTGGCTTCCCCCAGCCCTCGTTCTTTTCATCACACACGTGCTTTAGGTAGAACAGGCAGGCAGGGCAGTACCTGGCTCAGAGCCGCTGTCCTCTGTGAGGCGGCCTGTGGATGGCTGGTGCACAGGAGAGGTTGGAAGCTCTCCAGCTTCCCGGTCTGCCACCTCATCGTCACTAGACTCATCCAGACAGGAGCTGCTGTCGCTGCCCATGCTGCTGTTGTAGCCCCGGAAGCTGTCATAACCCCCGAAGATGTCCAATTCATCATCTTCCTCATCATCACCTTCCTCCTCCATCCTCTCCAAAGATGAAGTCTTGTGGCAGAAGGTAGACACCAACTGAAAAAGAGCCAATCTGCTTTAAAATAGACATTTTACACTCCACCCCACAATAAACCTGCCTTCATTGCTGGGGGGGCCTCCTAAGCCGGGGAGAGGCCTCGGGGAGAGCAATGAGTCCACCTAACAACCCCAAAGGCAGAAGTTTGAATCCCTAGCAAGGAAGTAGCAAGGAAGCTACTACCCCCACAACAGGTCACTTTACAGGTATTTCATAGGCTGCATTCTGCTTCCCAAATACCACAGCCACAGAACTGCAGCTACATAGAAAAAAAGTTTGAAAACATGGAGAAAATCCAGGGAACTACACTACCATGCTGATGAAGACAGAGGAGACACCATCCTTCCAGGCACTGTCTTTCCCAACAGCTGAACAGCAGTGCAGTCACCATCAACATTAAAGTTACTGCAAACCTGAGTGCAGAGCACAAAGCTGCACACTCTGGCCACCATAGCTCACAAGACCAGTACAGCCTGGATGTCAGCAGGACAGACTCGACTCTGGAGAAGGTTTTTGTTGTTTGGAAACTGCATAGTCCACAGCTGACCTCTGTTCAGAAGCTGCATCAGCAGGATAACAGAACAATGCAATGCTTGTTAAGAGTTTTTTGTTACAACCAGATGTCTCCACAACCAACCGTCTTCACTGCTCTTCATACTTGCTCTTACAGTGAGAGAGCAGAGAGGCAGTGACTGAAGAAAGAGCACAAGCATTCAGTGACTGTTTCTCAGACTAGAACAATCTTGAACCAGGCTCCAAACAAATGCAAAAGAAGCTGGGGAAAAGCGTTAGCAACTCAAGAAAGAGCAGCAAGAAATCAGCATCAGCACAGGGAGTGATGGAACAGAAAGGTAGACTAGAACCGGCCGGTTTTCATCCAAGAGGGCAACAGCAGAAGATCAGCAACAAGTCCATCACCTTCCAGTGCTAAATCCCCTCTGATCCCTGGCTCCTGGGTATGATTATAGACATGTGAACAGGAAGATCAGCCTTCAGTCACTGCTGTCTCCCCACATCCTCCCTGGCTTTCACACAAGGTACCCAGGTTGTTCCCTGCAGACAGAGTTGCTCTCCTGCAGATCCACATCATCAGACAATGTTCCTGATGTCAGAAATGCCTGAACCCCTCAAAAAAATCTTTCTTCATGCCTTCCTTCAGCTCGTAGGAAGTGAGTATCTTTGGATCGTGACTCTTCCACTGAACGCGAATGAAACTTGCGGACATGTTACAACTTCCCAGGTCTGACGAGCGGGGACAGAACCACCCGCAGCTTCCGCAGAGAGGCGAAGGGGACACAGAGGCCCATCCCGCCCGGCTCAGACCCACCATCCCCTCCAGCACCAGCCAAGCCCCGGGCAGCGCGGAGGCGGGGAGGACGGCCACGCCGGCAACCACAACAACAGGACGGCCAGGAGGAGGCGGCCCGGCGCTCCTCGTCCCGGGCCGCGGGTAGCCGTTACCCCAGTACCACACCGCAGCCGTTACCCCGCTAACACAGCCGGGGCCTCGCGCCCTCCCTCAGGGCACCGGGGGACCCAGCCCCGTGCCCCAAGGCTTCCCCCAGCACCCTGCGGTCAGCTCCGCGGCTGTAGGAGCGGAGGGCCTCCCTCCGGCCCGGCCGGGCCCATCGCCGCTCACCTCCCCCCGGTCTTGCTCCATGGCTCCCAGGACGCCGCTAACCCGCCGCACGCGCGGGGAGCACGTCCCCCCCTCAGCGGCGCATCTGATTGGCGGGAGCCTGGAAAAGAAAGCCAATCAGCGAAGAGCTTGTTCTCGCCGCGCTCCTCGCGGAGCACGACGGGAGCTGTAGTCCTTTTCCCGCCACAGCGGCGGCGAGGAGCGGCCATGGCGCCTCACAGCCGTTCTCCCCGGGGGCGGGAGAGAGGCCGGGCCCCGCTGCGGGTAGTGCTGGCGGGCCCACCCCATCAGTTCGCATAGTTCTGGATTAGGTCTCTCAATCCCAGAAGCTTGTGTAAACAACAAAAGAAATTTAAAAAACCCCAACAAACCCTCAAGCTTCAGCCCCACGGAGGGAGTCGGTGCCCAGTAACCATCGGCCTGCGGGTGCTAACGCAGCGTCCCTGCCACAACGAGAGCCCCAGGGAGGTGCGCAGCGGGAGCTGCGCGTCTTAAACGTAAGCGAGGACGCGCACGGCTTCCTAGAAACCGCGGTAAACGGGTAGGGATTTGGTGTTAAGAGGGGGAGGAGCGCCTCCAGCGCGGCAGGTACCTCAGGTCAGGCTGGCAACGCTTTTGTCCCTGTCCCGCACCGCTGAGGTGACCAGCGTGTCACCCAGGCGGGGGACCCGTCAGCGGACGCCGGTAAGCGCTGCCAGCCAAGCAGGGTGCAGAGGACGGAGAACTCGCTCTTTCGCTCCCCGCCCTGCCGCGCGGAAGAACGGCGCGGTAAATAACCCTCGCCGGTTAGGGCTGCTGCTCCCCACCTCCTCAAGCGATCAGTCTCAGAGATTTCACACATAAATAGATATTATATTTGGCAAGGAAAATATTAAACTTTGCAAAAGAGGCCTTGAAGTGCTTACTGTGCTGCACAATGGGGTTTACATTTTTTGCGTGTTTATAGAATAGCTTCTTCGTGGTACAAATGCTTCTCTCCCTTTTGGCTTCCCCCCCTGCTCCATGGAGAAGCGGGGTGGTCTTATTCGTACGGGTAGCAACATCCCTCACCCCAGCTCGCTGCCAAGCGGCAGCCAAGAAGGAAGCGGCTCTGGCGTTGATCCTCTTTTACGCAAAAGCCAAGTCCCCTGGAGTAAGAGAACTATTTCCTGTTCTACTCCTTTTATTCTGTCACCTTCACTGCGTTGATATTGTGAAAAAAGAAAAAAAAGCCTGTGCTGACTGTTCCTACTCCATACAGGCTTTGTAGTGAGTGGCTCAACAACACGTGAAGCGCAGGCGCAGCTCCTCTCGCCCGTGTATAGGACGGCCTTCGTTGCAGGCGAAAGTAAGGCAGCATGGAAACGGTTCGTTCCAAAGGCATTCCTGCATTATGGATACACGTGGATGGCTCTTCCAGGCAATCCCAGGGCTCTAACACAAGGCTACAGCCTGGGGCTCCGCAGGCGAAGGAGCGTCACTATCAGTGCGAGCCATACTGAGAATCCCGAGTAGCCACTGGGGTCACAGCCTAATTACAGAGGGACAGTGCCGGGGAGCTTGCAAAGCCTGCTGCATGCAACTTGGTCAGGAGATTTCCCCGGCGTCAGGGGTCCTCCAGGTTCAGGTTTTCCAAACAAACCTCCAGCACTGTTAAGAAACATAAAATTGCTTTTAAAGTATTTAAATCATGTAGTTGATCATGAAACAAATTATAAAGGCTGTTACTCCCTTGCAAGTACTGCTAGACAGTGCACTGCATGACGACAAAGCTGTTTCCAGAAAAGACATGGGTACAAAATTAAAGGCTCATTAAATCTTTCTACTGTAATAATCTTTCACGTAACATGTTACGAGCTCCTGCCGGTGCGCGCCCCCTGCTTCCTTCCCAGAGCTGCACAAGCAGCGCTGCTCTCTGAGGTCACAGGTGGCTTGAGGCTTAAGCAAAAATGAGTTCTGGTCTTGACAAGAGAATAGGCTCAAAGGCAGTCCCCATTCCATGGCTGTTCATTTGTCGCTTGCGGTTCTAAATAAACCTTTTCAGTAAATAATAGCATTTAAATAATTTTGTTGTAATTCGAATCAAATTCAAAACGACTAAGGAATATTTACATTCTCTTTAACAATAAAAAACTCTGTTAGGTAACATTAATCGTAATGTCTTTGCAAAGCCAGCTCCTTTCTTTAGGGATATTAACAGCACTGACGATCTCAAGAAACCAAACCCCAAAACTGAGGTTAGACTTCACTTTTCCCATCTCCTTCCCTACTGCTGCTCTGGGCCTGGTCTCTGTTTTGATGCCATCTGAAATAAAAATTTTAGAAGGGTCATTATAAAAAGGCTGCTGTCAGGTGAAGGCACAGGAGTCCAGGATGCAATGGGAGGGATTATTCCTGCTGGGCAGAGGCCAGGCTGCTTTCTCAGGGCTGGACACCAGCACTCAGCTCAAACTCACGCAGCTGGAGAAGCTTTTTCCGCTCCAGTACCAGCTCTGTCCCTCATCACCACAACTTCTTTTAGGAGCACTGGCACGCTGGCTTTTTGTGCTTGTCTACTGGCACTGTCCCCTCACCCATGCTCTGAGGTGGGGAGCTCATGTTCCAGGTCCCCAGGCTTCATAAATTCATCCACTGCTCCTCCAGAGCCTCCTTTTTCAGTTTTCTACTCTTGTAACATTTCAAAGAGCTCATGAGAATCCTGGCAGTCCATGGGCTTAGTTTCACTACGAGCACTAAGTGGCAGCCATTCTGGTTACAGGGCCAGCTTCCAAATTCTTGAGTGCAGTGGGCACTTGAGTGAAAGTGGCATGCAACTTTAGTAATGCTTTTCCTCTCACTTCCTATGCTGACACCATAAGAAAACAAAAAACATTGCAAGGGCTTCATTTCTGTCATCAACACTGGGGAAGGCAGCCATTTTGAAGAAAAAATGTTTATAGATCTGTAATCCTTGGTCATACATTCATGATTTACCCTCACCAACTTTGCAGACAACACCAAGTTGGGTGGGAGTGTTGATCTGCTTGAGGGAGGGAAGGCTCTACAGAGGGATCTGGACAGGCTGGATTGATGGGCCAAGGCCAACTGTATGAGGTTCAACAAGGCCAAGCGCCGGGTCCTGCACTTGGGTCACAACAACCCCATACAACATTAGAGGCCTGGGGAAGAGTGGCTGGAAAGCTGCCCATTGGAAAAGGACCTGGGGGTGTTGGTCAACAGCTGCTCAATGTGAGCCAGCAGTGTGCCCAGGTGGCCAAGAAGGCCAAGAGCATCCTGGCTTGTATCAGAAATAGTGTGGCTAGCAAGAGTAGGGAAGTGATCATCCCCCTGTACTCAGAACTGGTGAGGCCGCACCTCAAATGCTGTGCTCAGTTTTGGGCCCCTCAATACAGGAAAGACATTGAGGTGCTGGATCAGGTCCAGAGAAGGGCAGTGATGCTGGTGAGGGGTCTGGAGCACAACTCTCATGAGGAGCAGCTGAGGGAACTGGGGTTGTTTAGCCTGGAGAACAGGAGGCTGAGGGGAGACCTTATCGCCCACTACAACTGCCTGAAAGGAGGCTGTAGCGAGGTGGGTGTTGGTCTCATCTCCCAAGTAACGGGCGATAAGACGAGGGGAAATGGCCTCAAGTTGCGCCAGGGGAGGTTTACATTGGATACTAGGAAAAATTTCTTCACTGAAAGGGTTATCAGGCACTGGAACAGGCTACCCAGGGAAGTGGTCAAGTCACCATCCCTGGAGGTATTTAAAAGACGTGTAGACGAGGTGCTTAGGGACATGGTTTAGTACTGGATAGGTACGGTTGGACTTGATGATCATAAAGGTCTTTTCCAACCAAATGATTCTGTGATTCTATGATAGTGTCCTTTGAAAAAGTAAAGTAAGGTAGAACAGCTCAGCAACCCAACAAGCAAACAGAAGAAACTAAAAAAACCAAAATGTGTGCTGCTTAACTTTTGGCAGACTAATTTTACAAAGGTAACTGTGAAATGAAAAGAGGGAAATGGTCACCACCATGATGACCATGACAGTACATGACTCCCCTGCACCAGGTAGTCAGGAACCCAACCATTCTTACTTGCAGACATCCCTGGCTGCGGCTGTCCCATGTTGGGCCCTTGATTCATGGGAGCCTGTGGCATGCCTGGAGCATTTGGGATCACGTTCTGCTTCTGCAGCCTGGTTCTTCGTTTCTCCTCCAATTCCTTCTGAATCTTATAAGTCTTCTCCGCTAGCAAGTGATAGTACTCTGCCTGTTGGGGTGCAATACAAGTCAGGAAAGGAGACGACACACACGTTAAGTGAAGGCAACCGGTCCCAGCGATCCAAGCTTGGAGCACAGCCTTCCACACACACATTTTGGCTTGGGTGGGGGTGGCTCTCCCTTTGCAGGGGCTGCCGGGCAAACAGGAGGGCAAAAAACAGGAGGGCACTGCTTAGGGAATTGCTGGCAACCATTAGGCCAACACAAAATGTTTCTCTTCTCGTGTCCAACACTTCTTGGGAGAATCACAGTGAAGAGCTTCACGCTGCCTTCAGGGAACCCCAAGAAGTCTCAGGCACAGTACACCCCAACAAGCACCACCCTGACTCCTGGGCACACCCAGGCAGAAACCTGCCGCTGCCTGGTTCCTAGACCCCATCCAGCAGCCTCTGAACACGTTTCCTCAGCCTGGGACTCTCATCTGTGCTTTCCCTCCTCTTCCTCCTCAGCCACTATGGGATCAAGGCAGGGACACACACGACTGGATGACAGAGGACGGCATCTCACCCTGCTGTTTGCCAATTCATACATATCCCTTTCCACTTTCCGAGCATATGCCACCAGATTCTCCATACGTCGATCCTTCAGTGCTGCAGGGTCAGGAGTAGGAAATAAGGCTTGGACTCTGGGCGGGGGAAAAAACCCCCAAACAAACAAAAACCAAAACATGCAAGTGATTAGGATGTTCCCAGACCAGGACATCAGCACCAACCCCAGTGATCCAAACACAAAGCAGCAAGCAAATCTTGTGTACATGGCTCAAGTACGGAGGGGGACTTTCCGATACAACAGCTCCAAACCAGCAGTTGCAGCTCCATCTTTCATGCTTCTGCTTTCCCTTCTCACAGACCCTGACAAAAATCATACCCTGACCCCCTGGTTTTGGGAGCCGGGCTTCCTCCTGCCCCCCAATACACACCTCAGAGGCAGCAACTCACCCAACGGGAGATTGTCTTGATATTAGCTACTCACAATTTATGGACAAGGTGGTTTCGGAGATCCTGAATGACTCCTCCATGCCACTGCTTCTGGCTGCTCCCTAACAGGACGGAGCCTCCTGATCCCAGGCCGAGCATCTCGGAGCTCATGGCGACCTGTGGTGGTGCCGTTTACAGACGGAAACACCACCTTCCTAACCCCCTGCCGGAAAGAAGTCGAAGAAGCCTAAGAGGCGGGGATTTCCCGCCAGGGGCGGGGAGCGGCGCCCGGCCCAGCCCGGGGCTGGGCTGGGGGCGGGGTGGGGGGAGCGGGAGGCACCGGTCCCTCAGGCACCGCCCCTGGCACTAACGGCTGAAGGGGCGCGCGGCGCCGCCCAACCGCCCACACCGCCTCTGAGGCGGGGAGGGTCCCTCAATACGGACTTTTTTTTTTTTTTTTTTTTTTTTTTTAAAATACCCCGTGTACTGATTCGGCATCCTCAGGCAGAATCTTAGGTCGCAAGTGCAAGGCGGCCAGCGTGCTGGTTGCGTTTCCTCAAGCAAAGGCACATCCTGCACTAAGAATGGGTAACGGCCCACCCAGAGGTAGGAGATTTTAGGCTTTTGCTGTTTTCTAGTTCTGTCTCATGGGCTGCAGAACTTACAGAAAACCCTTGTCACATCATCCTTAATGTTACATTGATCTTCTTATGTATTTCCAAGCAACTTGTCATTAAATCACTGTGCAATAGACACAGCGATTAAACCGTCCATGTGCTGAACAAATAACCCAACTCTCCGGAGCAAGCGTCCCGGTTAAGGGTACACATACTAAGTTAGCCTGTCCTTTCTTGCTATTCTACTACCATGCTCACTCTGCCAGTATATGTCAACGCAGCTCAATGTACAAAGAATAAAATAAAAGCAAACTAAAAAATGTGTCCAGATTTAAAAAAAATCTATCCCTAGTTCCAAGGCTGTCCTGAAAAGGGGAGAGAAGAGCTAACTGTCTGGGAGATAAACCCCTCAGTTTTAAGTACCTACCCCATCCCAGTCCCCCAAGAAATCTGGCTTTTGAGTGCTGCCTGTTCGATTCTTCTGCAAGCCTGGGAAGATGTGGGGCACTGCCATACCCTGCCAGGCCACCTTCCCCAGCAGAAGGGGCAGCCAGGAGGACCAGTAAGTCCAGCTAATAGCAGAAGACAAGACATTACAACATCCGTATGTCCTGGCACATTATGTGCAGTTTACCAAGATGGAAACACATGCTTTCCCAAGACACAGTTAAGGGCTCTGTCTCATGGAGACACCGGGGAATTGGGCCCAGGTGACATAAAGAAGGCTTGAAATCCTTCAGTACAAGCTGAGATTGAGAAAAGAGGGAGCAAACAGAAGAGCACTTGAAGTCTTTAATTTTAAATTCATGCTTTTGGGGTTCTAACTTCTGGCGGCTCTAACCCATCCAGTGAATGCGGTTACAAGCCACGGCACTACAGGTGCTGTTAGACCCAAGTCACACCTCAGGCTGTCCTAGCTTTCAATCGACAGGCCTGGTGAGATATTTCAAACCTCTGCTCACCAGGGAGACATTGTACTGGGAGCTCAATTCAGTGCCACACTGCAATTTTCATGCCTTATTGATGGAAAAAGGAGGAGGGGAAACCCCACAAAATCATCTTGGAAATAAGCCTTCTGATTTTAACTCCCCACCCTATCCCAGTGCTGGGTGAAGATTTGCTTTGGAATAATAAATCTTGTTCTCCCCTTGATTCCTTGGAGCCAGCTGAATTGCAGGAGAAGCAGCTCTGAGCTTCTGTAATAAGAAACTGGCTGAGCCTAATAGGGGATGTTTTGCATTTGCATTAGTCTCACTCCCTTGCCACCCTCACCTGTCCCTGCCCCAGCAGTACACACACACTAAAAGCCTCCATAAGGCTATATAGGTGCTTGCCTGAATATGTACAAACTCCACAGGGCCTGGTCTACCCTGGTGCAGTTGAAAATGAAGGCAAGAAGAGGCCGCATCTGCTGAAACTGAGTAGAGGCCATGGCATGAGCAAGAGGGAGCCATTTTCTCAGGTGGCTCACACACATCTCACATACCACAGCATGGTCATTGCACCAAAAGCATTAGGGTCTTCCCAGCATGTACCTGATCTTTTGAATTTATTTCAGATATTTACATTATGTTTGGGAACCCTGAGCCTCAACTCAGTGCAACTTGCAGCACAAAGCCACATCATGAAAAAATGAAACATTGCAAAGCAAGATAAACAAGACCTTTGTAAGAAGTTGGGTCTTGCTGAAAAATGTGGCTCTTTTTAATGGAAGCCGTGTATTTCCATTGACTCAGGACACGCACAGACAAACCCAGATGAGAATGGAGATAAAAAACCACTGCTTTCATAAAATAGCCAAGAAGTATCACAAGTACCAGAGAACAGCCTAGAAGCCTCCAGTCATGGCACAGCAATGCATGGAAGGAAGAATCTGGGTTTAAAACAAGGCACTTGTTGTATTGCACAGCTGATCATCCCAGGGTGGATGTAGAGATCAGGTTCCTGAATTCCCCTTCAAAACAGACACAAGAGAACAAGGGTGCCATAGGTACCTGCTTTGAGTCATAGGAGATGGGATTTGCATTCAGTTTCACTTCCGGCCTCCTGGTCATTTTGAGAAGTAGCATCTCTGGTCTGGCTGCTTTGGGGCCCCTGTCTCCTACGCCAACATCACCATCTGCAGACTGCTACCAGAAAGGCAGTGATGAAGTCCTGCTGCCCAAGCACAATCCTGCAGGACATTCATACCAGTCTCATCTGCTGCTTCAGTCACTGTCTTCCACCTTGTGTGGGGCAGTTGAAGCTGCAGGGTGACTCCAGATGAGCACAAGTGAGTTAGCTCATCTTGTCTTGCAGGTTGCAGAACGCCAGCTGGGTTGGGCAGCACATGCTGCGGGTTTCAGTGGCAACGCTAAGCAAAGACAGAGACTTGCCTTGCCCATGGGTTTGTATGACTCAGTGTAGACCATAGACTGGAAGCTGTTTGGGATACCAACTTAAAAAGCAAGTCCCGATCTTTGGCTGGACAGAGATGTAATCTTGGCTGCAGCTGTGATCAAAGCGGATGACATTCTTCGCTTCAGCACAGTACTGATCTAGCACCACAGAGGGTAGCTAGTGCCTCTCCTACAACCAGTTGTCAGCTCTCCTTCCCCCAGATGAACTCTTCAGATCTTCTTACAACAGAAAAGAAAATGTGCTGGTCCATGAACCAAACAGGCTGCATGAGTTGTGTAGGGATGGGCGTCCTTTTCCTCCCCCATGTCCTCCCATGTGCCCCTGTAATACCTTTACAGGCAAGACACAGCACATGGTCCACAATCCAGGGGAGGAAGGAGATGGGTTACAGTAGGTGGACTGAAAAAAAAAAAAAAAGATGTCCAAGATACCAACCCCAAGGGTTTTCTTTACAGAAACTTGAAGAACAGCAGAACACATTTGCATGGGAAGAACATGGGATTCCCCAACCGCTGCTGTTGGTCTCATTGCAAGGACCTTCAGCTTAGGGAGTTGGGGTGCTACGAGCAGAAAATGGGGCCCAGGCTTTCCAGTGCTGTGTTTCAGTCCCCACTCCTGCCCCATAGCCCCTACCCCTGAGGCCACTACCCCTGGCAGTACTGTGGAGGGCTGGGCCCTAGCTTACCAGGCCTCATGTCCTGGCCAAAATTTAACACCCAAGTCCTGCCTTCCAGCCCTTGGAGATCCTTTCTATATCAGCCCTGGGATGCCCCTACATCTGAGCCCCTGCTTGATCAGCCCCAGACTCCTTTGCTGCTGTGACTTCTTCCACAGGGTACACAGCTGTACCTGCATTCTTTCCCCATTTTAGAAAGGCTACAGCAATGGAGCAACAAAGACAATGAAAAGCAAAAGTGGAGAAGGAAACAAACCGAAGTGAAGGACTCGTCACTTTTCTGGGCAGCAGAAGCTATGCCCTTTCAGCCAGAGGAGCACGGCTGGCAAAGAGCGTTCTTGTAATGCCACTGTCACTGTCTTCCCATTCCTGCTATTGCCCTGGGACTGCGGGGGCATGGGGAGAAGCAAAACACCCACTGACAGAGCTCGTGGCTGCATCCCACGTAGCTCTGTGCTCCCAAGATATGCCAGAGCCTGCCACCACCCAGCACACCTGGGGAAAACAACAGTCTGAGCCATGCCAACTTCACCAGGAGCTATGAAGGGCTTCAAAGGTGGCTATGGAAGATGGTGCCAAGAGTGCTCCACCCTCCCTAAATCCACCACACTCCCTACATCAGGGAGTGTAGACTGGAGCCATGGCTGATTGCCCATCGGCTACCCACAGCACCGGTTACAGAACAGGTTTCCCTTTCAAACATCCACCTTGCAGAGGATCCCTGCTGGGGAGTTACAACCCCTGTTCTAAGGGAGTCCAACTAAGGCAACTCAAGCAAATCATCAACCCTTCATTTTTCTAAATGAAGTGCCAGATCGAAGTTGGGCAGGCAGATGCCAATGCACACGGCATGCCTGTCAAGGCTGATGGAGCAGCTCAGTCATTTTTAAACCGTGATGCATGCATAGATGCTGCTGAAACCACTGCAGATGGAGCCTGCTGTGCTCTCACATTTTCAGGGCTGGGTTAGTCCCTGTCTCAGGCCCCAGGATCTATAGCACGTGATCTGTTTTGACAAGCTGAGGGAGGAAATGGCTCCTTGTACAAACTGACAGTTACCCAAGGGTTGTGTTGTATGAAGGCAGCTGCTAAGAGGGTTTGTAAAAGCAAACATTCTCCAGCCAGGGAGTATGTATGGCTGTTCTTCAAATAAAAGCTCATTTTAAGGGTAGGAGGCCTCTTCACACACTTAGGCAGGACCAGTCAATTAGGAGCAGATACTTCTGACCACTGCTGTCTTTCAATAAAGGACCAGCTCCAGACTCTCCAGAGGCTGAGCCAGAGTCCTTGAGTTTGGTCGGAAGACCAATTCCAAGACCAATTTGGAATCGGGAAGTGGTGTTTCTTGCAGTGGAACTAAGAGCATATCAAACCCTGAAAGAAGCACAGGAAAAGGAAGGAGGAGATGGAACGGCTGTCACTGTCACACTGTGTACCTTAGCCTTCTTGTGGTGCTGCCACTGCTTGTAAGAGGCCAGAAGCTCTGTGCTATGTGAGTAACTCAGGCCCTGTCAGGCTCTGTCTGGACTTGTCCTGGCCTGCCAGGAGCTGTGTTGTAGCTCCTTTCGCTGTTACAACAATTGTCTAATGACCAGGTGACTGTTACCAACAGTGGTTTAGTTTCTGTACAATTATCTGGTGTGACACATACTGCATATATATTACTGTAACTAACACATAGCAGGTACTACGGAGAAGCCTGTGTAACTGCTGGGCCTAGAGTGCAGCTCCTGGAGAGCAGCTAACAGACTGCAGGGGTTTGCACAGCGGGGTGCACAGAGGAGGTTGGGGCCCCCGTGCTCCGCAATGGTGGTGATGTTCCACATGGTATGGTCTCCTGCAGCCACTGGAACAGCTCTCCCTGTAAAATCAGAGCCTCCACCCAGGCTGAGCTCTCCTGGGGGAGGATACAGCTTTGCTGATACTGAAGGGAGAATCTGTGCTTGTTGGGTTGGGTATCAGTGACTCCTGTGATGATGAAGGCTGGACACTTGTGACTTCTGGCACCAGGAGGACGTCTCCTACTCCACCTGCACATATACAGACCCACAACTGAATTGGTTCAGCGCCCTCAGAGCAGACATGAGGCTGGGAGCCGTGTCCACTGAAACACCTGAACTGCCTGAGCCTGGGCCTGAGCCATGCAGCAGCACCACATGGAGGTGGTGGGTGCTGGAAGGGAGAGACTCCCTGCTGCAGGGGATGGAGGCCCCCATCTACCAACCTGCCTACGGAGATGTGCTGCTTGCTGGGGTCTTAGATCTGGGATGCTATGGAGAGGCTGCCAAGGCTTGTCCAGCCCTCACACTGTTACACCCCCCCCCTCCCCGCTGCTTTTCCATGTGGGCATCGATGATACTGCCAGGGTTAACCCAGAACATATCAAGTGTGACTTCATGGCTCTGGATGCAATGGGCATAAGTATGGGGGCTGAGTGGTCTTCTGCTGATGAGGGGAAGGTACTTGAGGGGGAACAGATGCAGCCTGCAGGTCAACAACTGGTTGTGCAGCTGGTGTCAATAGGGATTCAGCTTTTATGACCATGGGACCCCCTTCAAGGATCAAGAACTGCTATAAAGAGATGAGATCCACCTGACCAAGGGGATAACACCATCTTTGCTAAGCAGACAAAGGCTGCCCAACCTGTGGAGAAGAGCTTTAAACTAGGGATGACAGGTGAGGGACAGGAGAACTGACAATCAAACGAGGAAGTGATGGACGAGCTTGGTGAGCAAAGGTTGCAGCATGATACAGACAGGGCAGATCTTGATAACATGGCAAATGAGAGCCCAGTGCACGTGTATGCATGAAAAGAAGGACATGCTAGGAGGACAGCTTCCTGGGGAAAGCTCTCATAACTTTTCTGGGAAATCAGCACATCTGGATGCCTCTCTGAAGTTCCCTGCTTTCAGCAATCCCAGCTCCGAGACCAGTGGGAATGTCTGGAGAAAGTGAGATGCTCTCAGTGAAGCAGAATCAGGTTAGAGAACGTTTAAACAAACTAGATATGCTCAAGTCCGTGGGACTTGACGATTGCACACCCACATGCTGAGGGAGCTGCCTGACATCATTGCAAGGCCACTATTACCTTTGAAAGGTCATGGTGATTGGGGGAAGTTCCTGAGGAGTGGCAGAACGAGACTCCTGTCTCGAAGGAGAATCTCAGGAACTACAGGCCAGTAAATGCCTGGAAAGGTGACAGAAAATCTTCCCAGAAACCATTTCCAAACACACTATGGACAAGGAGGTGAATGGAAGTAGTCCCTGTGGACTTATGAAGGGGAAATCATGCTTAAGCAACCTTACAGCCTTCTGTGATTCTATGACTGACTTGGTAAATGAGGGGAGAGCAGCGAACATTGCTTATTTTTAATTTACTTAAGGCTTTTGACACCATCTCTGACAGTTTCCTCACCAATTGAGGAAGTACGGACTAGATGAATAGACAGCAAGGTGGATTGAAGGGTTGGGATCAGTGGCACAAAGTCCAGTGGAGGCAAGTCACTAGTCACGTACCCCAGGGGCTGGTACTGGGGCCAGTAGTGTTTAACACCATCTTCGTTAGCGACCTGAGTGATGGGGCAGAGTACATCCTCAGAAAGTTAACAGATGGTACAAAACTGGGAAGAGTGACAGCTACACCAAAGGGTTGTGCTGCCATCCAGAGGGACCTCAACAGGCTGATGGAACGGGCTGACAGGAACTTCATGAAGTTCAACAAAAGGAAGTGTAAAGTCTTGCACCTGGGAGGAACAATGCCATGCACTGGCACGTTGCTGGAAGGCAGCTTGGCAGAAAAGGGCCTGGGAGTCCTGGTGGCAAGTTAAATATGCTAACAACGTGCCCTTGTGGCAAAGGCAGCCAACAGCCACCTCAGCTGCATTAGGAAGAGCACTGCCAGCAGGTGGAGGAAGGTGATCCCCTCAGCACTGGTGAGACACATCTGGAACACCGTGTCCAGGTCTGGGCTCCCCAGTACAAGAGAGACACAGAGGCGGTGCAGCAAGTCTAGAAAAGGGCCAGGAAGACGATGAGGGGACTGGAGCATCTGCCATACAAGGAGAGACTGAGAGCTGGGCTCAGGGGGACCTTACCCATGTGCATAGATAGCTGAAGGGAATACACAGAGAGACTGTGGCACCTTCATCCTGGAGATACTCATCTGCACACGGCTGTGACGTGGACTAGATGATCTCCAGAGGTGCCAGCCCACCTCAGCTATTCTGTGATTTTAATAACTCTCTCTGTGTAGAATAGCGAATCTATGATGCTAGAATGTGGCAGGGGGAAGCAGTGCAGACACATACAGTCACGGTAAGATGCTGCAGGCCCAGGGATATAAGCAATTCATTGGTGGCCAAGTCAGTGGAGTTACTGGGAGCTGGGTAAAACCAGTTTTAGGGGTAACATGGAACAAGCATGCAACATATGTAAACCACTCCATAAACAGTAAATTTTTATGTAACGTAGAACAACGAACAAGGGAAAAGCAAGGTAGGGAGTATTTTTCACAAATGGATGACCCCAAGACAGAGGGAGAAACCATGATTATGGTCCTCCATGTGATCGTGAGGTCTCCCCACCTGCAACTTCAGTCACTGGAAGAGGCAGACATTAGAAAATTTATATCACTGAACCACATATTATTTGACTATAAGCGCTAGCAGAGTTGTAACTGGAGAGTAAATCTTTGGTTGGACTGCTAAAACGCGTGCAAGTTCTTTGTGCTGGCCCAAGAAGTGAAACAACCTACTCTAACTTGGATCCAACTGACTGGCAAGAGCACACTGCAGTGGTACAGATGACATCCTAATGGCAGCCAACCTAAGGTCCTGCTGCTTCCCCAGTCACCCACAGTAGTTCCCCAACTGGTGGGTTTCTGTTCTCCCATAGAATCAGGGAAAGTGGAAGCAGAGGGATGCAATGGAAAGAAACCCCACACAAATTCAAGAATCCTCCATCATCCACACTGATAAAACGTTTCAACTTGGCTCAGGGAGAACACCTACGGCAAGGGACAGAGCAGTTGTCCTGTCACATAAAATGCCTCATGACATCTTTTAAGCAAGTCACTACATTGGCATTCAAAGTTGGAAGAGCTGTAGCTCTTTGAATCAAAGCTGCTCTGTGAGGTCTCAAGGCTTCCCCACTCCAACATGGACCAAGATGCTCCCATACAGGCCGGAACAAATTCAAACCAGATTTTTTGTGCTAACATAGCACATCAGCCTTCATTCCTGCCTCTAAGTGGGGATGCACAAAAAGCACACATCAGAAAGCTGGGTACGCTTTGCTAGCCCATACGTGGTCAGGAGGAATTTTATTTATACTCCAGGCTGAGAAGCTCCAAGGCTGAAAGTAGAACTAGGCTTTGCTTGGGCGGGGGGAAGGGAAAGGCTGCCACAATCAGCATGGGGAACGCAGATCTAAGCCATCCCAGTATGCTGCCCTGGCATTCAGCATGTGGCTTGGTTTCTGCTCTCCTTTAGAGCAGGTCAACAGCAATCCCTGCGGAAGCAGATGAGGTAACAGTACAAGGATCACCTAAAGGAGAATACCAGTGCACAGGCCTGCTTTCCTTAAGCCTCCCAGGGACTTTCCACCATCTTGCAGGCAGCTTCTTGCTATCAAAGACACCTTCTTTTATACAAGATCCATTACCCTGTTTATGCTGATACCCAAATACCAAGTATTTTACTCCCATTCTAACAGCCCTGAACATCCGTCCCCATCGCAACACACCACTTCTCTTGTTTGGCACCTGGCTGAGGCTCCCCTCTGTCCAGGTTCCCCCCTCCATCATCTTCCACCAGCAGCCCCCTGACAGCAGCTTGCTCACGTTGTTATTTGCCTGGGATTTGTGGATGCGCTGATGCTCACAACACAGCTGGCGTTATGCAGATGCTGTGCTCTGGTCACATCCGGGTCTTCCAGGTGTGTAATGCCCTGGTACAAGTTATTCCCCAGGCAGCCAGCACTGTAGACTCACACACAGAGTAAGGCTGTATTTTGGGAAGCCCTTGATGGACCAGCCGCATAGCTGGCGCCCAGCCAGCACACAACACTCAACGCATTCTTACACGATGGGATGAACTCCACCTGCATGCGGCTACGGGCAGTGCACAACTAGGTTTACTACACACGTGCTCCACAGTTGAAGCATTTCTGTTCAGGAAATCCCCCAAATATATATAATATATGGTAACCGACCCCACATGCCCCACATCTGGCAGATCACCAGGTGCAACACGGGGTGGCGGGGCACCCATGCGCCATTGCGGTGCAGCGCCTACGGGACACCCACACAAGCTTACCTCATGCTCACACTTTGGTGCCAAAAGGTGTACAATATATTCCAAGTGAAATAGGATCTTTTAATATCACATATCCAAACAATAGTTCTCATTTCAAAATGCAAAATAGGTCCTTTGAAGATCAGCTGCTCCCAGGCTGCCTGAGCAGGGCGGGGTGCAGCCGAGTGGCACAACTGCCGAGGTCAGACCTCGTTTCTTTGGTAAGATACATGCCGGGAACAAACGCGAATGCAGAGTTGTACCAAAAGTGTCCATGTAGAAGACTAATTATTACTCCACGTCCCTTATTAGAGATTTGCATTTTAAAACAGTCATATACATTAAATAGCTCTCTGACATCTAAATAGCAAACATCTGAGCGAGGCAGCACATACTCTGCTGCCCCCACCATTTTAAGAACAAGCAACACATGTGGGAGAGAAGGGAAGCGTTAAAAACAGGCTGTCTGTCTCACACAGTTTATTTAACAATAGGTAATAAGAAATCAATTTTTAACAGTCTATACAGTGATCGAAAGTTCATATTTATAAGTAATCAACTTTAATTGCATGATTTACAACATTTGAGGGTTTTTTGCTTTCTATTTTCAAGTTTTACAGAAAGTGGAAGAGGGTGGGGAAAGGGGCACGGGAGCAAGAAAGCAAGCGTAAAGAAGAAACCCCAGGGACTTTTTCTCAGGTTAAAATCATCCCCTTGGAATTGTTTCTTACCCTCTTTTTTATTTTTTTTTCCTTTGTTAGATGTAAAAATAACGAAAAAAATTCTTTCAAGAAAACAGAAACCACAATATATATACTACATCCATTTGGCAGCTGCCCCTGTGTATTTGCAAAAATGTCGTCTTCTCTCTACATGTACAAATTATTTTAATACTTGAAGTTTTTTTTAAGCTCCGACTCTTGTATAGAAAATTCTTGGAGGACAAAAGTAGACTTCAGGAGGGGACTGAGTTATTTAATATTTTTACATTTTTCAAAGAATTGACATATTTCCAACCAAAGAGGAAAAGATTGGTATTTATTTTTATATATATATATTTATATATGTAATGTATTTTTAAAGCAACATTAACCCCTTTTGTCCTCCGGTTTTAGGAAAAGGTTCTCCTGTGGCGGTTTTGCTTTGCTTTTGTCATGGTTTTTTGCAGTGACATGAAGAAAAACCAGAATAGGGAAAATGTTTACCATCTGCCTCAGTAAATAATAACTATCAATATTACATATTTTCATTAATTTAAAAAAAAATAAAACCTATTGGGAGGCATGAGTAGGGCATCCTTTGGTGAAGAGCCAAAAGACCACCCTCTTCCCCCAACCTCCCCAACGCACACGAGGAAAAACAGAAAAAACCCAAGAAAAAGGACTGGTTATGATTCCAGCCATAACAAAAATATATTCTTTGTACTCTACTGTCCCTCAGGTTCGTTGGTTTGTTTTTAAAACCACAAACTACTGCTGCAGAGTTCAGGTGTGTTCCAGGGAAAAATGTTGTTTTATCTAAGAAAGATTCAAAAAAATTTGTCTTCAGTACAAAAAGTCTTGAGAAAATAAGTTTTTTTCTTTTTTTTAACTTTTTTTTTGCTCCCAAAATGCTACAATGTGTCTAGTGTATGTCTAGTGTACTCTGTGGAAGGTTTGAATTCAAGTCCGAGTTCTCGGAGCTGAGCCCCAGTTCCGTGGCGCTTGTACCATGGAGGCCTGCCATGCCGGGATTGCTAGCAAGCTGGGAAAGCATTGCACTCTGGTCCGGGCTGGCAAAGTGCCCTTGATCCATGGGGTTTGCCTGGGCAGCTACCAGTCCTGGATGTGGGGAGCTGGTCTGCGGGGAGACGTGGTGTGGAGAAGGCTGAGGTTGCACCGGGGGGGGGGACGGGGCCCGGTGGGGTACAGGCTGCGGAGAACGCACTTGATTGGTGAGCGATGAAGGGAGCTGCTGGCCCTGTAGGTGCGGGGACTGGGCCTGATTGGGGAGCATGTGCTGTTGGGGGCTCATAGGATTGGGCTGAGCTGGGGACCCCATCTGCTGCTGAAGTAGCCTCTGCTGGAAAGCCTGCTGCAAACTGGCTCCTGTCTCTGCACTCATCGCCTGTGGGAGCTGGCTTATTTGTCCCATGTTTCCTTGCTGCATCTGCTGCATGTGATGCTGCATTCGCTGCTGCTGCTGTTGCTGCTGCTGCTGCTGGGGAGGGGCCCCAGTGCCGGTCCTGCTCCCTGCTGCTGCTGTTGCTGCTGGTGGCGCTGCTGCTCCATCATCTGGTGCCGTCTCATCAGGAGGTCTCGGAACTGGGGAGCCATCCCCGAGTGATTCATATTCATCTGCTGCGCCTGAGGATTCATCCCAGCCATGGTCTGCTGCGGCTGCTGCTGCGGCTGCTGCTGGGGCCCGGGGTTGGCCGGGTTGGGGCCCCCCTTGCTCCCTTGCTGGTGTGCGGTGGAGGCCCGGCTGACCCTGGGGCATGCCAGGCTGACCCGTCATCCCCTGGGGGTTCTGGGACCCTGCATACTTGGCAGCCCGCTGCTTGATGAAAGCGGCCAGCAGCTGGGGATTGGAGTGAAGGATGTTAAGCACCTGCTGCTGCTGCATGGGTGAGCTGGGAGACCTGAGAGTCCGCAGTAGGTTTTGTAAGGCTGCCTGGGGCAGAGGTGGTTGTTTGGGCTGAGCAGCGCCAGGTACCTGGCCCATGCCTGGCTGGGGTGCCATATTAATCGGCTGACCCGGCTGGGCTACTGACATCATGGATGGCCTCTGCATTCCCGGCTGCAGCTGAGCTTGGGGCAGGCCGCCCTGCACCCATGGTGGCTGCTGCTGGATTCCGGCCGGCCCCATTCCTTGATCGATGTGAGGTTCATTCCCATAGGCGGCATCTGGGGCATCTGGTGCTGAATTGGCCGTTGGAAGATCTGAACCTGCGCCATCTGACGCTGGGTCTCTGCTGCCCGCTGGATCTGCATGGCCATTTCCACTGCTGCTGGAGGAGGACCCTGAACTGGTGGCTGAGGCGGCTGTGGTGTTGGGGGCTGCTGGCCTGTTGGAGTCGTTGGGGTGGCTGGTGTCGGCGAGGGTAATCCTTGCTGCTGGCCTACCACACCAGTCCGCTGCATACTTGCCATCCTCCTTCGGAGCATCTGCGCCTGTTGCAGGCGGTGCTGAAGTTGCTGTTGACGGAGCTTGTGTTTAATGTTGAGGCAGAAGGGCACCGGGCACTTGTTCTCCTGGCAGTGCTTTGCATGGTAGCAGCAGAGAGCAATGAGTTGCTTGCAGATGGGGCACCCTCCGTTCGTTTTGCGTTTGCAGCCTTTGGTGTGTTGGACAACCCGTTTCATCTTCTGACAGGACGGCAGTGAGCAGTTGGCATTACGACACTGGCAGGCGTGGACCAGAGACTGGATACAGCGCTGAATGCTCAGGCGGCGGGAATCACCCGGGCTCTGGGTGGTTGCAGTCTGCTGGTTGTTGCTCTCATCATCCAGACCAAGGCCTAATTTTTCCATCTTGTGGTCATGGTTTTTAGTGTTATAGCAGGTGATGCACAGGTCATAATCCTGGAAAGACAACGAAGGAGAAGTTATCAGTGTTCCTGAAACTCCATACAATAAATACATAATGTCACGCCACCTCAACAAATTATTCCCTGTCTGTTCCAGGCAAATTGTTGCTCTAGGGAAAAATTCGATCTTTCACACCACATTGAGGAACTAGAGAAGGAATAAATCCAAATTACAGCCAGGGAAAGTGTGTGGGCGCAAGGGTGTCTGAAATCTACACAAATACACATAGCTTGAAAAACAAGTTTGCTCTGAGCTAGCAAGTCACACATCATTCAGCTGGGCTAGAAAAATCCCTGTCTTTCACAATAGGAAAGAAGAAAAAGGCAAGGAACAAACAGCTGCCCATCTGCTGCTGCTGCTTCAGAAGAAGAGGGCAGGAGTGGCAGGAGAGGTACCAATTTTCAAAAAAGAAGGAAAGCTGCATTTTCAGATTTCAGGCGAGCTAAACAGCAGTGCGCTGGGCAGAACAACAGAGTAGCATTTACATTCTGTGAAAGCAACAGCACAAGAGTTTGGGGTCAATAACTGATCCAAGTCCTCAGGATTCATTAATCCACAGGAAATCGAGAATTTATTTTCTGGTACATATGAGGAAATGGGAGCATCAGATTTTAATCAGAGCTTTTCAGAACTGAATCCAAGACAGTCATTTACTTCCAACAGGCTAAAAAATTAAGTTACAAGCCAGATTCAAGGTTAGTCCAGCTTGTGGAGGGCTCAGCATTGACCCAGGCCACTGGACTTGATCTTCAAACACACCGGTATAGCAAACACTTCTTAAGACAAAAATGCTGTTTGCAGCATTCTACAGAGAGACAACAGGGTAGTGGAAGAGTCGCCCAAGTATAGGAATCTGACTTCTAGCACAGCAAAACCTCTACGCCAGTAAACCAAGGGAAAGCCCTATTTACATAGATGCTACAGCACACCACTTCTGACTCTGGAAGAAGAAAGGATGCATTGCTCTTCAGAAAAAAAATCAGCTGATCTGACCATTACAGCTCCAGCAATCACTACAGTTCCCAACTGCTTAAGCAGCAGCACTTTAAATGAACTACAGGAAATACAATTCTACATCAGTTCTCCACAGCTTGAAATAG
Source organism: Gorsachius magnificus (assembly GCA_034008185.1). Lineage (NCBI taxonomy): Eukaryota > Metazoa > Chordata > Aves > Pelecaniformes > Ardeidae > Gorsachius > Gorsachius magnificus. Next base: position 162,303,704 of record CM067081.1, on the reverse strand, counting down.
ATGACAAAAATCACACCAAGTAGCAGATAGTAGAATCGCTTGTAACAGAAAACATTTCCTCTCCTTTCTTTCTGAACTGCCAGGGGATGAGCTGCTCAGATCTTTTTCCATTAGTTAATACTGAGAAATTAGTTCAGGTAAAGAGCATTCGGGGCACAGAGATACAGGGACACAAGGAGGGAAAACTCCACCGAACATACCTCACAAACAGTGCAGTGCCATCTGGTCTCCACATGATGCTTGCACTCGTTGCAGGTGTAAACAAAGCGGTCTTGGCTCTGGGTATGCAGTTCCACCAGCATGCACATAGTCGACCACTGAGCCCTTCGTAGTGAGGAGAACTCCAGGTGCTTGTCTCTAGCAAGGGTCAGGAAAGCGTCACGCCCATCCATCAGGTCACACGGAATGAGTGGGTCAGGCTCAACGATGGGGGGCAGGGAGTTGGCTGCAGGGCCAGCAATGAGACGGATGACAAAGAAGACCTGAAAAGTAGAAATGCTTAATGCCAGAACTTACCAAGATGTTTTGGCTGCCAAACTTCATTACACGGAGTGTACAATTCCAGGACCAACTAACACCTGAATGATGTGCTGCCAAGGGCGCTGTGCTTGTAAGGGCTGGGAAATTTCAAACCTCCGGGTGCCCTGCAGGTTCACCTTCTTCAGAAGCATTAGGTAAGGAACACGGGACTGAACAGTAAGAGTAGAACTGTTGTGGCAATTTAGACTGTCAGGAAGTTCTGTACGAGCACAGTTGCATTTATCCCCACTGCCCTCGCAGCAAAGAGCGGCCAGGCTTGCTGGTACTTGTCTGGTGTGCCACTCCATTCTCCAGCCAAGCCTGTATAATTTACAGGGCAGAGCTCTGAAGTATCAGAGCTTTGTACACCTCTCTACTTAAGTAAAGCACGTATTTCTCATTCTATCAACTCTTACCTCCTTGTGCTTCTCCATAGTGGCATACAGCTTTTGGGAGAGGTCATTGGACACATTGGGCATGCCAGGCTTTTTCTTATTGCCACGACTCAAGCTACTCTTGTTCTTACTTGTCTTCTTATTGTTCTTCTTTTTGGCATTTTTGCTGTCTCCTTTGCTCACCTATTAATTTTAAAGGCATTTTATGTCAGCCAAGTCACACCACAGCAGCATTTTATTACTTTCACATCTTCTGTAACTGCAGGACAAAACACACTTCACAATAATTTACTCCGAAGACACTTACCAGGGTCCCCTGAAACATTAAATTAATTCCATTAGAATCACTGCAGAAGATATCAAGATCAGCAGTACATAGTTCTAAAAAATATTAAAAGCATACATTCTCAGGAGGTGCAAGGGAAACGTTATTTACTGAAACCTGTTTGTCTGCTGTAGTTGAACACTGAAGAACTTCTTGGATACTCACAAAGGGGTTCAGCAAATGGCTTCTCAATGCAATTCAAAACTAAAACTAACTGTCAAGTACAACTGATATTGCACTGACCAGAGGTAAGAGAGACTTAATCCACCTAGATGTAGTTTATTACAGCTCTGACAGACTTATTTAATAGACTGCATTGAACTGATTTTGGTGTGAAGCTGTTCTTCTGAGTCTAAAAGGCATTAGTAGTGCAATTTCTAGCATGCACCCTCCTCCTGTCATATCCTGCAACAGTCGAACAAGAATGTGTCTGCTTAATTTAAATTATAATCAATTAGCAATGAACAGTTTATTCCTCTCTGTGCTTCTCAGAGGGCCCCTCAAAACGCTACAGCCTATAATGATCAAGGATCAAAGCAATTCTTACCCAAATAAGCATTTTTCCTAAGCTTAAAATAACCTTGTCAAGATAGAAGTTTCCAGTGAACATGAACAACTATCACTTCATTTGAGTGTGCAGTTTATTATTGCCTCATTTTCAAGAAGTGAAACATGAAGTTAATAAACACTTGAAATTATTTATAATAATAAAGGTTAAATAGTAATATGCTGCAAGCTTCCCCCACCGCAGGATTTTGGGGCCAAACTGCTGTGGAGGATCAACTAAGTGTTGACCAACCTCACACGCAGAGCTAGGTCAGATTCCTCATGACTGGTTTTGGTATATTAGAGAGATGGGACCTTACAGCTATGCCAAATGCAAGACAAATCTTTAAATAACAACCCTCAAGATGTTAGTTAAGGCACATTTGATATCAAGTTGCTCATTCCCAGGTTACTCTTGCACTTAGTTTATTCAAAGTCCTTGAAAGAAGGTATTGCAAAGAGCAGCACAGCAGAACCACAAATTCTAGTTGTGTTAAACCTAACTTTTTTGATCCAAAGGTCTTTTAGGAAAAAGGTTAATTCTAAATCCCAACAGAAATCTAATACCTAATAAGGTGACGAAGCAGTGTTTAAACCGTTAACTAACAAGTGCTACTGTGCAAGCAAAACTAACTTCATCCTAGAGTCAGCCCCGCTTCCATAAAAGCTCAGAAGATCCAAGGATGGGCAGATGCATAAATCCAGCATCCATTAATTTTCAAATTTATTGTTAAGAGGCATATCATTTTTTGTTCTTTGTAGAATATGAAAGCAGAGTTGTTGCATGTTCTCCAAAAAAACTGCACAAGATTACAGCAAGAAATTTCTTTAGTTTAAGTAGCCCAACAACAGTTCAGCAGTATTTTGTGCTTCAGATCCTCTACTAAAAAAAGCTACACTGAGTAAACTACTAAATCACACTGTTAACTTTCTCAGACTGTTCTGCTAAGATTGGTATTATAACATCTAAATCGGAAAGAAAAGAGCCAGCCACTGTCCAAAAGCTAGAGCTGAAGGAAAAAGCTTCCAAGTCAGGCTGAGGCTGCAGCATGAACTTTGATAATAATTGGATTTCACCAGCAAAATATTCAACTAGCAGCTGTTTCAATCTAATTGACTTTGGTAATTAGTTAGGTTTAGAGCCATATGAACGGCCACCGCTCATACAAATGTAGCTTAGCGATATTTTAACAGCTCTAATTTATAGAATGTAAAATTGAAATTTGTATTAGAGTGAAGCTAGAAAAGTAAAAAAGACGGTTAACCAAAGTGCCTAAACCACCTTGTTGTCTTTTTAAAATTAGCTATATGTAATCATAACTTTTATATTAGATCATGAAACAGCAGAAGCATTCTTACATCCGTGCTTTCATTACTAGTGTTTTCTTCTCTCTTCCGTTCTTCTTCCTCTTGCTCTAGTTCCTTAATGCTCTCCTCTAGAACGTTAGGCCAGAAATCCCCTTCGAAGTAAGGTAGCTCTTTTGCACTTGTTAGACGATCTTCTGTTGCCTGCTTAAATATATCCTGAAAAAGAGAAAAACACTTGATTACTGCTATTAGAAGTCACTTAAGTAGAGGCAACCTTTTCAGTAAGTGATTAAAAAAAAAAAAGGCACCAGCAGATCAAACAAAGGAGAACTTAATATTTTGATTTATGAGGTCACATTCTAAGTGCAGATTTAACACTGCATCACTTACAGTTCATCAAGTAAGTATCAAATATTCCCACTCTGAAGAAATAGATCATTACCATGTGCTAGACTTCAATATGCTGCTCACTGCAGGGGGGTTGGACTAGATGACCTCTAGGGGTCTCTTCCAACCCAAAACATTCTATGATTCTATGCGTACTTACCAAACAGGACAATATAATCACTATATTGTTGACACTAGCTGAAGTCCTGATAATTCCAAAGATTTTACATACTTCTAACTGCATCAGCAGCCTAACCCTGCAATTTTATTTAACACAGGAAGATTAAAGATTCCATATATTTTCTCTCTTTTACAGCATTCCTTATATTCTTTTTATTAATAAAATGAAATTTGCTCTTTTGTAGCAATCCTCAAGAATTCAGTTTGTTCTAAGGAATCATTTCAAATCTCTTGCTAGAATGATTTCAAAAAATACACGCTTCAAAGAGGATATATTTTAACCTCTTGACTTTTAGTGCTCAATTCACTTAAAACTAACACAGTAAACTCCAAGAAGCAGGTGCAATGCATAAGGCAAGGAAGAAACCATGACAAGACCAGTCAACACCACACCCCCCACAATACAAACATGCACTTAACAAACCTTGTAATCATGGACAATGCGCTCCGACACAGATTTGTCCAGCATCTTTTTGTACCACTCTTGCAGTCGTTTGGGTTTGGGTATCTTTTGGTCAGGAGGATGGCAGTGGAAGATGTAGTCATCTCCTTCGCTAGGTGGGCATGCCCAGATATGTCCAGTAGTATACCTAGCATCATTAGACAAAAAAAAGTACATGTGGGCTCTGACGATCAACACTAGAGCTTGCTCTCCCTCTCTGCCACGAGATGGAGCCACCGCAAAGTTGGCTGGTGTTACCAGATGGACAATAATTACAGCTCTCCAAGATTTTAATTCTAGTGTTCATCCCAGCTTCATTCACATGATAGCATTACCATCTTTTCACCGATTTTTTCAAATTCAGCACTATACGTGGAGTAGTTTATATAGAATGTGCATGTTTTCCAGTCTAAATAAAAATCAGCCTGATACAGACCTGCAATTGCCACCTCCCAATTAACTAATAAGAGAAAGATGGAGACAAGGTATTTCAGTAGTAAAAGCCAGAATTCTTTTTCCTTGAGACACTGTGGTCATTTATTATCTAGCAACATTTTAAAACCATATTTACTTAAACACACAATTCACTTTTCTACTGTACATCCTCTGTTTTTTTAACTTTGAGGATCGGTTTTAAAAGGTTTCACAACTGTATCTGGGAATAAACAGTCACTGTCAACCTATGCTATTGGGTTTGCAATCCAAGTACTATGAAGAGAGATGACATCCAAATAGTAGCAGCTGCAGAGAATATAATACCACAAAGATCACTTCTTTATCCTCAGTTCTTTTCTATTAATTTTTGAAAAAAACTCCAGCAGGAGGAATAATCAGATCTCAAGTTAAAGACAAATAACCATTCTTGCCGTGTTGAGAAACAGCTTTGCAGAACCCTACCCAAACCCTGGGAACTGCAGCCAGTTGTCATTCCTTCTGCCCAAGAAGGGAGAGATGATACTGCGTGACCAATATTGTTTTCCCAAAATGAGAACCTGATGTTATCCATTAGGACAGAAAACAGCGTTGAGTGAAACTGAGGCCTGAGCTTTATGCAGCAATTTTACAGACTCACAGGTTAGAAAATACACAATAAAAAAAGCAGAATGAAATCTAACATATGCCTTTGAAGTACTAAGGAATAATACCATCTCACTGAGGCACCGAAGACAGAACCACCCACCTCTGTTCTGACTCCCCTAATTTTTCTCATGCAACTACTCTAAACATAGTCCCTAACAATTTCTTCATGAGTAACTCTCTGCCAAGCTACACCAGATACCTTTGACAATAGATTGATGTTTACTTCACTGCCTTTTCTACTTCAGTGGTCATGGTCATTTAATTTCCACCTCCCTTGTTTCTTCAGTTGTTCTGTGTTCTCTCCTGTGCTGTCCCAAGTATACTTTCCTTTCTCTTCTGACTCAGCAGTTTCTCACAATTTCACTACTTGTTCTAGAACAGATTTCTTAGTGGCCTTACAGACATGTTACAGAGTTCATCAGTACAGACAGAACACACTTACCTTTCTCCTTACAAACATGCTTAAGAACTTACTTGCCAGCCCAAAGGAAAGAGCTGACTACACTATCAACAAGCCCAGCAAAATTTTATGGTCCAGATATAGAGGCTCACTTTTTTCTATTTAAGACTTAAGGAAGTTATATAAGTTTGGAAACCTAAAAATATCTGAAGCATGAGCCTCTCCTGAAAAGCCTGTGATCCCTTTTAGTCTCTTCTCCTTTTCAGCTATCCACAGTTGTTGCCAAGTTATTCTATCGCTGGTTGATATTTAGGCACCATAGTCTGCACAATAGGATGTAGTAATTTCATTCGCAGTAAGAACTACCTAGCACAAACACTGCATAGAAGGAAGTGTTAAAAAAGACTTACCCTAGTTTCTTGACATATTCTAGATATCCAATTAGTATTTCGTGATAGACAGCAGTCCTCAAGCATTTAGGGCGGAAGAAGTGAACACTGTCAAGGTAAGATATATACACTCGCCTAAAAAAAAGAAAAAAAAACACCAAAGGCATGATGAGAAGCAGAGATTTCAAAGTAGTTCTGTAAGTTTATTCATGTTATTTTATATATTTGAAGCATCCAATACAACAGCAATCTTCAAAGCCTCTGATCCTAGTTTACCTCTAGAAGCAGCTTTCTTTTGATATCCCAGCCTCACCTCTCTAAAACTACCCAGTCCCTTCCTTGAGAATACTGACAACTGATCCTTAAGGCAGCACTGTCTGCCAGCCAGCGTCCCCAGTAAGAAGCAACTCTGACATATTCCCTATGGGAGCTATTTTGTTTCTAGAAGCTAACAGCCCCAAGAGTCTTCGCATCTGCAAGACCGAAGCTCTATACAGAACTTCAGAAGGTTCATCCAACTGAGACAGTACAAAAACAAAGTAAGTGTTCATGCGGCTCCTCACCTTTGATTGGGTGGAGGACAGTCTGAGCCGTACTCCTGTACATGCATCCCAAAGAAGCACAAGTCTACACCATCAATCTCTTCAAAGGCAAAAAGCGCTTTTGTTCGATAAGGGAAAGACTCTGCCATCTCTCCGCTGTCTACAAACCTGCAGATTACAGAGGGTAAAGAGGAATACCAAATATAATCACATGAGAGAATATGTCACTAGGTAAAGGCAACAATGATGAGGGCTACTGTAAAGTGTAATTTTAGTGCAATTTTAAAGTTAAATGCTTACAGACTACTCAAAATACAAGGCATCCACTTTTTACTATGAAAAAGATGACACTCATCACAACTAATTAATATCCTGCCGCAACATCTGTTTGTCAAGAACTGGTCAGTGGTGAGGTTTTGAATACACAGTTTATTTTTTTGAAATAGTAGCATGTAAGTAAATTGAAATAGCTTCTACCTCCCCCCAAAGCAAGCAAAATTAGAAATAGAAAGAACATACCTTGCTTTCATTCCTGGTTTTACTTCAACAGTTTTGTCGGATGCGTGTACCACCCTAACTGTAACCTCTCCTGCCTCAGGGTGATTCTGTCGTCTGAGGAAATCATTGACTCTGTTCTCCAAGAAGGTACCAAGTCTTGTAGCTGGTAACCCTGCAGGAGAAAAATACAGCTCTAAATATATACAAAACTGAACTGTTCAGATGCAATCTCTGTTCAGATGTTAAATGAAAAGTGACTCTTAATGCATGCAGTATGGTATCATAAATTAAAGCTTTATCTTTAAACACTAGCACCTCTAGATGGGGTGAGCTGCTTTTCACCTGCAGGCACGTTTATGGTTTATATATTATTTAAATGAAGAAAGAATCTGTATTTCAACCCAATTTCTATCAGTCTTAAAAGTCAATCACAATTAAGACTGCTCCTGAATAGAAGCTATTAATTCCTTGAACTGGATTACAAAACACTGCTCTCAGACATAGCTTCAAGAGCAGACATTGCATTTGGAAATGTATTCTGTCTATTAAGCCACACTAGCCAAGTCAGTCTCTCCACTTACCAAAAGAATATATTTCAGTAACAGAAAGAACAACTAAATACAACTGTATCTGCAAGTAATATAGTTCAGAAGCTTCTAATTTTCAAACAATCTTCATACAAAAGAAGTACAAGCATAATGTTAGCTGACAAACCCTAAAGCTGAAAGGGAGCGTTAAACTTCTGGTGCAACAGGGCCCGTCTCACCACTGTCTGTTAGTTCTGATACACTTACGTACCTGCCAGTCAGCTTTTCGTTTTCCCAATTTGATACTTTTCAGTAAAGCATCACTATACTACATGAAGTATGCAATACATACAGGTTGCTAGAAACAAAAGCTGAAAAAAACTGTAAAAGAATCTTTGTATTCTTCCTATATTCTTGGTCAACCTAGGAAGTTTTGATTTTGGAAAGACTCTGAAACCATTCATTGAGTGGTTTGCTTTCCACTTCATAAGCACAGCCAAAGAGAACACTTTCTGTGACTGAACTGTAAGCCATCCCCCAAATTTCAAGACAATTTACTGTCTTTGATATCCTCCTTCCTCTTTTTCCAAAGAAGGACCTTAAGAAGTAACTGCTTAACACTACAGTTAATACTTGTTAGAATCTTGACACTATTGGTTGGATGGGCATTTTTTTTTTTTTTAGCAGAAATGTAAACACTCACTATTTGTAAGAAGTACACTAACCTAAGAAGCTTCCGAAGGACTGACTTTGTCTATAGAACAGATGGACAATGACTGCACAAGTTTCCTCCTACACTGCCTTCAAATCAGCTGCCTTGATCAAGAGGAAATGTCTACAGAGTTTTGTCACCAGCTGATGCAACCTTTATCTCCATCAAAGCTTTTAAAAGCAGCAATAGTCACGGTGACTTGAACATGTTATCATAAATTTAAGTTAGACTGCAGTCACACAGCAACTATTTCCCAGTGCTATTAATACTGCAATTGAGATAAAAGGATGTGTATCTTGCATTAGCAGTGCTCTAGAACAGTACGTTAACCCTCTACAACAGACTATGAACCAATGACAACAGCCGTGAATGCAAACATTCTGAAAATCACAGAACTGAGGTTCAGACTGACCAGAATACTCCTTTAACTCAACAAATTGAATTAAATGCAAAACAAGCATAAAAGCCACCTCTTCCCCATTCTTAACAAATTATTTAAGATCTGTTGGTGCAAGTGCCAGAATCTTACTTTTAGCAGAGAATTTGTTCTCTTTCCTGGTTCGTCCTGTTTTCTTTAGGCAGCCATCACAGACAAAGCTGAAGCAAAAAAAAAAAAAAAAAAAAAAAAAAAAAAAAAAGGAGAAAGTGAAAAAATATTCCAAGAAAGACCATAAAGTTCCTTAGCATCTTACTATTAGAAGAAAAAACTTTCACCATATCCTATCTGGACTGGAAAATACCTTAACTGAAATTTGAAATAAAAGACAGCACAAAGAACAGTGCCAGCAGAAACAGCCCAACTGTTTCAGAGCTGCAGAAGAGGATTTAAGCTCCAGGGGGTGCATCCCCTGTCAGTCACCCATGTCACCACCTGCAAGCCCAGGAAACAGGGTCTCCACTAGCAGGTCTAACGATATTGCCTTAAAGTATTCTTGGAACAAATATGTCTCAAAGTGCTGTCTCTGATGATGATGAGATACCGCAATATATAAAGCAAAAGGCTGATTTATTTTCTAAAAGCCCAAGTACACTGTAGCATGAAACAGTGGGCAGATTTTTCCTGAGTTCCAGAATGTCTACCTTCTTCTGCAACAGTGCAGGTGGGACAGCAGAATGGTAAAAGTCATAGCTTTCTTGTAAAGAAAGGGAACACAAACTCTTACAGAGCTTTATCTATATATAATTTATCAGCTTTTTTAAAAAAGCATTTAAAGCAATCGGAAAACAACCCCAATATTTTGATCAAGAACTATGGAGTATCTAAAGACAACTATGTTGTTTTTCAGATTCAATTTGATCACTGAGGTCAAAAAAGTCAATTTCACCTGTTAAAAATTTTTAGTGGATACAAATTTGTTTCTGACTATGACAAAGCAGTATGATTTGTACAGAAAACATACCAGTATGAACGCATTACCAGAACTAATAACATCTTTTCATGAAGGACTAGTATCTTTAAACATAAAAGGCTGAAACATAAGGCTGAAAGGCCCCTCTTCCACACACAGGTATGTTAGAGACATTTAAGATTAGAAAAAACCTCACAGACAACACAATAAGATGTGATGCCTAAATTTGATGTTACCCTACATAGTCTGTAAAATTTTCCAGTAGGAATGCAACTTCTTCCATTAGACACTCTTTTGAATATAACTAATATAAGGAAGTTTATGCACTAACTCTAGTGAATCTATCATATATTCTCTACTTAAGAAGGAGAAATTCCTCACCCAGAAGGCCAGATTATCTCATTATGAAGAACACAGATCTGGTGCATTTTTCTTCCACATTCTATACATTCAACAAATCTGCAGAAGGAAAAAAGGGGGAAGGGAAGCAAGGTTAGTAACATCATTACTTGCTTGTATATTTGGTAACGTTTTATTAGAGGAGTTCTAGCATTTAGGCTCTTGAGCCTATTTAACATAGAGGGCACATCTATGCTGAGAACAGCCTCCAGAATGAATTAATCTGTCAGTTCAAGTCAGATAGTCTATACAGGGACACGTTATTACCATTTGCTTGCCTTACTGCCATCCACTTCACTTTTTTTTCTCAAGTGAAGCCCTTCTAAGGATAAAATCTGTAAACTGCTTGTTGCTATAATGCAGAGAGGAAAATGGATGCACAGGTCTCAGAAGCGAAGAACCAGGAGAAATAGTTGGCTGTTAGTTGCCCCACTATGCCTGAAGCCTGGGGTACATTGCAAATATACTGCAGAAAGGTGGGAAAGAAGAAAACTGAAGCAATGTCAAAGTCACTTTCAGGACACTAGCAGAGATTTAAGGACAACTGAGGTAAGTGATACGGCCTACTTCACAGATGTTTGTGAATGTAATTCTCCAAAATACCTAAGGTTGCTCCATGTACCAGTACGCTCTGACTCCTTCTGAACATGTCTATTTATAAGAGTCTGAGATGTTGAATGAATAGCTGTCACTTACGTAGGGCATATGGTATCACACTAAGTTAAGCTTGTATTCTAGTGCTAGGCTGCATCTTCAGTATAACAAAGGGAAAGAAAAGTTATGAATCAAATTACTATTCTCTCCTTCCCACAGCCCTTAAAACAGAACTGGTTGACCCTTATGCCCTTAGAAGGATGTTGTGGGAAGAATACACATCCATTTTGCTCATTCGTTTGAAAATGAAGGTAATGTTTGCAGAGTAGCAGCCTAAGTGTATAATGCAGGAACATGTAAAGTGGCTTCAAAAAAAACAACCCCATCAAGAATATAAAGAAAAGCACTGAGTCACCATCATCTTAACTTTACTGAATGTCTACTATTCTGCTTCCAGAGCAGCGTAGAAGAAACATCTGATTCAAATTTAACAATTTTCTTTCTGCCCGTGAAACATGACAACTAGAAAACCCAACAGCACCAAAAGAGCTACTGCCAAATGACCCAAATCAGTTCTGAGACTTAAGCATTTGCCACAACAGGGTTTCAAAGCAGAGTTGTCTGCACTCATCCTTCTGTTGTACCCATATTCAAGACAACAAAATGCACTAATTTCAGCCCATGCATACAGTGTTACATATTTCTCAAGTATAGCTGTGGTGGTTTGGATTCTCAGGACAGAATGACAGATATGCTGCTTTACTTAGCAGTCCTGCTAGCTAATAGAGCTACATAAAATTTGGAAAACATTGCAAAACAAAGCTTATGGTGAATGAATAACTTGTATTTTACAAAACAGTTATAATGAAGTGAGGATCAAAGTGTGACAGCATTACTTACAGTTCAGGGTCCAGTGTATCATTTTTCCTTTTTGAAAACTGTTCTTTGTTTATTGTGCTATGGAGAAACAGGCAATAAAACTCAGTTTTAACACAAGACAACATACATTCATGCCATACCACACACATCCACACACCAAGACAAGACTCGCAAACCGATTTTTTTAAACACTCACTGGCACTACAAGGAAAGCAGCTGTATTTCACAAGGTGACAGACAACTAAAGTATATGCCACCCTTGAGACTGCCCATGGAAAACATTCTTTTCTGTGGGACAATAGCTTGTAGAGAACCACATTGCTCCCTTATTCAGTTTTTTTCATAAAAGGATAAATAGTAAAACTTGCTGACATTCAAGTTTTGGACGAGTCTGATCAGTATTTCATAGTGAAAGTACTATTTGATGTACCCCTCTGATATTCTGAAGGCAGAGAATTCTAATTATCTTTGACTACTGAGAAAGGTAGGTTATCTTATTTCAGATTCCCCTAGCCCTCCTCCTAGATTAACTTCAAAGGATAAATTTCAGCTTCCAAACCCTGCAAGGCCAGCCCAGCCATTACCCTACACTATCTTACCTTCCCTACAGCATTTGCAAGGCTAGAAATTCCATCTGACAGTGAGGTCCCAGGTATCTTTTACACCCATCTGGTTCAAAATAGTCAAGAACAATCATAAAAGAATACTCAGATCTCTGAGAATTTACTATGAAGAGGGTGGTGCAAAATGTGAGATGATCAGTACGTGCCCCTCTGAGCAGCAGAGACCCAATCCAACTTGCATGAGGTGCATTAACCTTCCTATCCTTTTATTTCAGTGTTTATTCTGAAAAGTGCCACCTGCAGAATACTTCAAGCTCCTTATCAGATTAATGAGGAAGGTTCAATCTCCCAATTACCTCAAACGATTACCATAATATAGTGAGTAGAACCGTAACAGGACCTAATATATATAACTACTAATCTTTTTTGCTTTTGTTCATTTTAACTATAGGTTGTGGGAAGAGAGGAAGGGAACAGGATCTCTATGCCCCGGTAAAATGAGTTCCTAAGAGAAAGCCTGTAAGCAGGTGTGAGAACATTCAAAAGGGTATTTGCTCCTCACGTGCAGCCTATAGTTTCCATTTTCACTACACAACAACCAAGCATTTAAATCATTATTCATGAAAAAGCATACCAGGAGCTGGAAGTACATTCTTACCATTGCTTGTGTTCAAAGAGCTTTTGACTGGTTTCATTATTGGAAAAAAAAATATTGTATCCAGCCCCTGTGCTTTCAAATCTAGTATAAAAATCAAAAGCACTCTATGCTGCTTTCTCCCCTGACTCAAAGGTTTGTGGCAAACCGTTGCAACCTATGTGTATAAGACTATTCTCTCAGCAGCTGAACAGAAATTTATATATAGACATGAATGTATCTGATGTTTATTTATACAGCTTTACATGTATATAGATACTTGCTTCTCTCATATGTTATTGCTTCATATCCCACATCTCATATTAACAAAGCTGGACAATAGTAGTTAAACTTTGGACCTTTACTTCTAGTAGAGTAGTAACCCATACTATCCACAGGGACATGGCCCATTGTACTGACCAACATACAAACATTATTTCTTCCTTTTTCCTTCCAGAAAGACATATGTACTCTTACATTTTCCTGAGCCCCAGGGGATTCTTTCACTACTGTTCTAGATGCATCCATCAGCACAACCAGGATTTGGTAACATGCTGCTAAAGACAACTCCTCCTTTCAGTGAAAGTTAACTCAGTTTGTCTAATTACAAACTTTGACAACTCTCCCCCTGGCTTCAGACTTCCCCAAGTTCCACACTTGCTTCTATCTGCAATGTTCCTGCAATGCCCTCCCCCAAACAGCTTGCTTCAACAGCTCAGAGTAACTGCCTGGCACTCATCTGTCCCTCAAGGGTTTCCTTAGTCTCCCAAAATTCTGTTTCAAGATATTTTTTTTTTTGGGAGGTGCGAGGACATTACAGCAGAATGAAAGACTGTCCCAACAGTTTGTCACCAGCATGGAAAAGGCAACTAAATCCATGCACGGCCTTTTACCGTGATCATCTCAACAACTGCACGGTGTGTCTCATAAGCAGATGGCACTCCAACAGTAAAATACTTGTATGGTAAAAGGAGGTTGCCTGCTTCTGATTTGGATGAAAAATGATCTGAAGTTGAATGCAAGTTTAATAGTATAGCTAGTCTATAAACAGAATGGTACATTTGACTATTTCAAGCCATGTCTGTCACATACCTGCCTGCAGGCACGGTTAGTTTTCTGCAGTAAAATACTTTCACATTTTTCCAGAAAAAAGTGACTCCCTTCTTTCCCCTGTATTAGTATAGTTTCAATTTTAAACATTAAGTGCTTATTTCTCACTACAGTTCAGTCAGTCCAGATTTTAAAGAAAAAAAAAAAAAATAATCTACAGCACAAGTCCCGGCTTTTACAAAAAATATCTGGCCCACCCTCTACTAGCCTACAAATAGCAAGGACTACCTAAAACTAAACTCCTTCCCTTTGAGAACGCACTATATGAACACACAGCCCAAGCAAACACAAATAACTCACGTTTGAGGTTGTGATGGGTCATCTCCCAGAGAAACGCTCTCCCCTTGGATTTCGTTGAAGCACTTCTCACAGAAATGATACCTGTCAGCAAGAAGGCCATATTTGGGTGAACTGCTCCGTCCACACAACACAGCCCAAGCCAAGCAACGGAGCCACCAATCACAGCAGGCCAAGGAAGGGACAGGAGCAGAGAGCAGGTCATCAACGGCGACAAGGATATTCAATGATGCAGATTTATGGGCCCCACATTGTGTTTGGTTGGTTTGTTTTTTTGGTTTGGTGTTTGTTTTTTTTTTTTGCGCAATCAAAGCCAAGTGCAGACAATGACAAGCATGAAGGAGAAATAAAAAAATAACACACACACAAACAAACAAAGAAATGGGGGTTTGCAGGACAAAACCAAAAACATAGAAGCAGGACAAGACAACACAAAGCAGAAAGCCAAGGCAAAGCACAGATTAGCATTAAATCTCTCAAATGGGTTCACAAGCAGCAAATGATTAAAGCAAATTAAACAAGAGTATTCCATTTTAGCATACCCATACCCTCTTCATTTTAATAATCCATGCCACGTACAGCAAAGAATTAAAATGAGAAAGGGGAAAGAGCAGAAGAAGGAAGAACTGCTACTCTGACTTGTACATCAGCACAGCAGTTCTGCTGGCAGGAAGATCTGCAGATCAATGGAAGAAGGACAGTCTTCCATCTTAAACATATAAATGCTGAAAGGCCACAGGACTTTCTCCCAGTTGAAAGGGAAAGCTAAACATCAGAAGCTTAAAGAACAATAAAATCTGTTCTCAATCTTACAGACATTAATTATAGAACTGTCAAACTGGATGTTAACTAAATACCTGACATTAACTACACACATAATGCTCTACATTGATATGATTCTGCCACAGCCCAGTTTGAGTGTAGAACAGTCCAGGTATCAGTACAGCAAGCATTACAGAGAAAGATTTCATTTACACTTGAATAAAATTGTGATTAATTCAAGATTCTACCCCAGCCCTCAAAAATGTTCTAAAACTGTGGCCTCTCTATTACTAAGGCATGTTAATTGAGTGCACAACACATCTAAAAATAAAAAGAAATACAAGAAAATTCAAACAAGTTTATTATAAAGCCACACTAACTAACACTATAGTTGTGTTTTGAGCTGTTAAGCTCAAAAACCCCAGGTCTCTCAACCCTCTCTCCCAATTTCCATCCAAGATTATGCAAAGAATACTACTTCTGGAATTGTACATTTCAGTCTATAGATACATATGCCTGTTTGCATATGACACTTTACAAGTGACATATATGCATGCATTATGCACATCAGATTTTTGAATAATAGTCTTTTGGTCTACCTAGTGCTTGCCCACAGATAAATGTAAGCAGAAGATACTAACTTATGATACCAAAAGCTCTACATTATAAAAGTCTAGATCTACAATAGTTATTATGGGAAACTATAAGCTTATTTTCTACTTCTTCACTCTTAAAAAAACCTCCATTCACTGCTATAAACCTTTACAAAGCCTAAGAAGGTTAAAGATATAACTCCTGTAGCTCTTTGGTTGCTTCCACCTCACCAGGTGCTTAAGAAAACTACAATTCTTGCAAAATCTTCTTGGCTTTCAGCTAAGTCTTAGTGATTTTTTTTTTTTTTCTGGGGGTTTTGGGTTTTTGTTTGCTTAAGGTGTTGGAAAGAATAGAGAGCAGGAACTAAATTGATGGAGGTGACACAGTTTGGAGGTAACTGGCCCTCTGCTCTAACAGGAGCATCCTGGTGACAGGCCAGGGAATATGGGGGTGTTACAGCATGTATTTCCCTGCTTCTTCCTGCCTCACTTCCCAAAGTTGCAAAGAGACACCTAAGCAAGAAACCTTCTTTCAGAAGTCAGATAGGTTTAAATCCTTTAATAAACCCCAAGTCAAAACGAATAATCAGAAGAGCCGTAGAAGCAACAACACTTTACACAGCTGCTGACAGCTACTGCAAGAAAATTCCCTTAAGGAAACTTGAGAAAAAAAAAAAGCAAGCATCAATCTACTGGAGATCTGAATACACACATCTTCCAATGAAGATTTGCACCACAAAAGTAACTTTGCTCTTCAGTGTTAACATCATGAGAAAAACAAAGACTTGCCAAGTATAATACGTATTACGAGCATTAATATACTTGCTGCACAGTTTACACAGTGTTTTGCATGAAAAATACTGCTGCATGGTAGGAAGCAAGAGACAGACTTGTATATATGATTTGTAGAGAATTGAAGATTTAATTCACTGCAGGACAACAATTTAGTAAAAAAAATCATGTTTCTGCAAACAAAAGAGGAAGAGCAAAGACTGCAGTGAACTTTTGCAGAAAGAAATCATTAACACACAAGGTAAACTATTCAAGGGCACTTCCAGCAATTTTTTTTATCTTAAAACACAAAGGTGTACACATATAAAGAGGGTGTACATGTAAATACATGCATGCCTTTTAATAGATTTATTGCAGCATGCACAAAACCGCACCAAGTGAGTTTTCCTTACCTGTTCTGGTAGCTGTAGTAAGTGGCATCTCGAGGGATTGTGCATAGCTGTTTGCCATAGCAACACAAAGTCTGTGGCGAGAACTCCAACTGCAAAGAGGAATGGGTCGTCTTAGCACTCGTACATGTTTTCACTTGCTCTCCGTGGGAAGCAAGTGTGACCCAGACAACAATCACTTCCACCTTATTCTGTACACAGATCTCACAGTATTAAGTGTATCAAGTGCTAGAGTAATGAAAAACGTTCAGTGGTCTGTTATTCTCGACTTCGCTCTTCTCCAAAGGTGGAAAGTATATCACAGCAAGACAATGAAATACACAGTCTTGATATACAGTGAAATAGAGAGCACTTCTGCAGTAACAAAACCGTATCTGTTTAATTTGCAACAACAAACAGGTTCACCCTAAGCAAAATAAGCCTTCCGTTACGGACTTATTTCCAAGGGCTTATATATAAATAGATGATTTAAGAACTAGATAGAATTAGAAGATCCATAAAAAACCTTAAAATCAGGTTACACAGGATTGCTAAATCCTAGCAAACTTTCACAATTTTTGACACACCATAACTGTTAACAACTAGAGCTGCTGTGTTTCCCTCCCCTCTACACCACCCCCCACCCCCCAATACCAGGAAACAAGCAGCAGACTAAAATTATTTATTTTCTTACCTTTCTTCCACAGCAATAACCAAGGCTCTGCATAACTGGGTCAATTTCTTGCTCAAACACCTCTGCCAGTTTGGAACAGTACTTATATACCCGGGATGTTTTGCGGTTATACAGCCAGGCATTATTAAACATGAGCCAGATGTCATCTACATATTGCCATGGTTCCTGATACTGTCCGGTGTCTAACTTCCTCTTGATAGTAGAAAGGTCCATGGGGTTCTTCACTATGTCAAAGTAATCCTGCAAGAACACGCAGTGTATCAAAACACTACTACAGAACTATGTTGTGACATGACAGCATGTGCATTCTCAGCATATAAATTCTTCCGCAGTACATCAAGAAAAACAGGTTCCTCCCTGCCTCGATTGTCAAACTGCTTGGGACATACAATGAAATCTCTAAGCAATACCGTATCACTCCCCAGTGCTTCTGTTTCATTATTCCTTTATTTCTCAGGCTCTGTTGCTCTTCCACTCCTGATGAAATAAAGCCACCCTAATTTTAGTCAGCAAAACAAGTATTAGAAAAAGTAGGAAATGCCAATGTTTTTGCAGCCACTGTGATCTGAGGATATACACAAGAGCTTTAACAGAAAGCGACTGGTTTTAGTAGACCAGACAACCTACTAAACAAAAAGTAGTTTATTAAAGATACGTTTCCTCTAAAGAATGCCTTTTTCCAATCCCCTCCCAGCAGTTACAGAACCACTTCTCCTACAAGTCCTCAGAATATGAGAGCCATTTGAGATCAACATTTAGCAACATTTATGCCTGCTTATAATATTATAATTTTTTGCAGTACCTATCCTAAAAAAAACCCCCACAACCGAATAAAAAAAACTTCCAGGCAATAAATGTTGCCCGAAGCACCTGTAGGCCTTCTATGCATACCTATTTGTGTATAACAGTAAACTTGTGTGGTCAATCCAGAGAGTTTAACACACAGATCCTTGAAGGACAATAATGACTTCTGAAGACAGTTGTAAAACAAGCAGAGAATTCTACCTAAACAAAACCCAGAATCTGAATAGCCTCCTCCTTGCTTTTAACAGATTAATAATCATTGACGGATTTTTATTTTATTTTTTTTTTTAAAGCTGTCTTGATCTGCTTAACTTCCCACATATTCAGTCAAGTTTTATATATAATGAGAACCACCTATGGAATTCAAGCAATAGAAGCACCACAACTTGAAGCAACATCCATAAAAAGCCCACAGAGCACCGGGGATCTCTTGGTAATCATTTCAAGGTACAGTATACCTGCTTATTTACCAAAAGGCACACAGAACCAAACAAACTTGGAAAAAACCCAAACTTTCCTAAGATACTGTATGTTCCACTGCCTCAGCTAAACCTCTGCAAATGCATCAATATAAAAATGTTATCAAGACAGACTTAAGCTGTTCTCAAACAGGTACATCATAATACAGTAGTTCTGAATTAAAGCCAGGAAAGTATTTTGCCAAGACACTCACAGGAATTCCTAGTAGCTGGGGATCCACAGGCTGTCGAAATGGAAGAGACTCTGGGTCCTGACGGTAAAGTGCCTCCAGTGTTGGCATAAGCGCCTGCCGCAACTCTTCTGGCTTGAAAACTTTTGAAAAACAATCAACATTAGAAAGAGTGCAGAAACAGCTGTAAGGAAGAAACCTGCTGGAAAATGTGAGGTTTGTGGAAAAAGGCTACAGACAATGTTTTAAGTTACTTAATGTGGCTTGTTTATCCTCTGCAACACCGAGTTCTGAAGAGGATATTAAAATGATCACCTGGACACAAGGAGACGGCCAAAAATATTAAAGAGAATGTTGTTTTTCTCGTAGGAAGACACTGCTAAATTTAACAGAGATGGTTTACATTACAAATACGACCCCTCTCTGAAGTCCCAAGAAGAAACTTGTGTAGAAAACCTGTAACTGAGGAGTATTTCAAATCTCTATTGTATTGATGATTTTACTAAGGCTTAATGTCTAATACTAAAGCCTTAAAGAACTTGCCCAAAGCCAATTAGAAGCACATGTGTTACTAGACATTTTTGTCCAAGAGCCACAAAGAACAATCCATATAAGCCTACTGAGTACCAATGAAGAAAGGTTCAGATTTTTTTCTCCCCAAAGATTTCTCTAGGGAGATGCAAAGAAATTCAGTCAAGAGAGTGTTCCTGCTCACTTTTTTTCTTAGACTGCCCAGCTGCTGGAGAAGACTGAGTAGCTGGAGTAGTAGGCCTTTCTTCCCCCTCTGGTATTTCAGTCTTCACTTCAGATTTCTTCTCTTCTTGTTCCATTGGGTCTGGTTTACATTCCTCCACAACTGGTTCTACTTTAACCTGGAAAGTAGTTTAGAGCCTGTCACTTAGTCTCCTGTGAAGTCACCCATCCACATTTTTCGTCCTTTAAACCTATTTGCCATCTGCCCACCACTCTTCCCTAGGATTAAGGGTATCTACTTTGTAGTCAAAACTTGCCTAAAACTTGAAGAGAATGTGCTAGAACGCATCTTTAAACATCGCAGTAGAAGCAATGATGAGCTGCTAACCAGTTCTGAGCTGCAAGTAGACACACAGGCACTCATCCAGATTTACAGGCAGGTCTGACAGTCTCTCCTACTCTGGGGCTGCCAGGGTGATGCTGCTGGCAGCCACGCTCCTAGCTGTCCCCAGTGACAAGTTGTCAGAGCCCAGTGAAGCAGCCCGTCATGTATACATTTGCTGTTCTAACATTTAACAGCTGCCAATAACATCTGAAGGACTGAGCTGAGCGCCATCCTACATTGGCATTTGCCAAAAAGCCTCACAGCCGCAACCACATTATCATGGTCCTTCCTGTGGCCACTGGCCTCTACCACCATTTCACCACAAAACAAAGACCCATCTTTAGCAAGAGGTAGAGGAAGACAACAATCACAGTAACAGCAGCAGGTAGCACCTGCAGCTTTGACTGAACTCTGGAAGGAATGGCTTACATGGAGACAGAAAGCATCTAGCAGCACTAGATAAAGAAATTCTACCCAACAACTGGCTGACAGTCTCACCTCAGATTTCTCCTCCATTTGCAGCTCTGTTTGTTCTGGTTCCCCTTCATCTGTTTTTATATCCATTTTCACTTCTTGCAAGGGTGGCTGCTGCTGCTGCTCTGGAACAGTCTGCTGAGAGTTCACCTCTGTGCTGCTGGTGGATGGGGGGTTGGATACCTGCCCGTCAATGCTTACAGCTGGCTGTGAAAGCTGACGGAACAAAACACGCATTACAAACAGGCTTCAACATATTTTTCTTCTCTAATCTACCTTGTTTCCACAATGTTCAAATGCACACTAGTCCTTTGACTTGCTTCACCTGATGAACATACTGCTACACAACTACAGTTACAGAAAAACATGCAACAGAAACATGCACTGGAAGGCCTAGTATATAGGTAGTTACATACTGTTTCCCTATTGTACACCACCACTATACATATGTGTACATAACTGGATGTTATGTTTATCCTCATCCGTGTTTCACAGTGAATTTCAAAACATGCACTAGAACTCAAAAATATTCCCTCTCTGGAAACACCAGACAATCTATAGACCTGTTTTGATGCAAAAAGGTTACTTCCCAAACGCAGTAAAACCTGTTTTGATACTGAACATGCCAGGAGCTACCTCCATTATCACAGACCAACTGAAAATTAAACCTTAAACATTTGCAGGGAAAGCACAGTTAAAGTACTTTCTTACAGGTGTTGTGGGATGCTGAGGCTGCAGTGGTGCTGTCGGTGTGGGAACAGATGCAGTCGTGCTCTGCTGTGACAAGGGCTGCTGTTGTTGCTCTGCAGAAGGGGTAACTGGAACTGGAGGCTGGACCTGTGGGGGGGGGGCATAGTTTGCGACGTGGTCCGGGTGGCATTGCCTGAGGAGTAGGTGTCGGGGCAGTAGTGGCAGCTGCTGCTGCCTGCTGCTGCTGTGATCCCAAGCCTGGGGGCGTGTGGTGGGGTGTCGGGGTTCGACTAGGTACTGGAGAAGGAGAATTTCGGTGCATGGGAGGCTGTGGAAGAGGTGGGCAGTGAATATGGCTCCCTTGAGAACCTGGAGCCATTGCAGGAGAATTCACAGGACAGGAAGCGCTGGTCATTTGTGCCTGTGGGAAAACAAGTACACATTTGCAATGACTTGAAATAGAAAGGGAGAGGAATTCCTGTCAAATGGCTGCTTTCCCACAGTTACTGGCATACTTTTAAGAATGTGACAAATTATCTGGTTTTTTTTTTTAAACTCAATTTCAAAAGGAGGAACAATCTATTCAATTTGTTTTGCTCCACATGAACATAAAGCTGTTTTAAAGTTTATTCCGCTCTAAAAGAGACATTTCAATAGAATAACTTATACTTGTCAATAAGTTTAAAGAATAGCACACCTACACTCCCAGTTTGCAAAACATTTCTTTCTAAAACTACAGATATGTACATCCTGAATACGGGACAACGCACCACAGTGAAAAATTGCATTTAAATACACTTAGTGTGCCCATGCCCCCACCCCCAAGACTAGAAAACGAATTTATCATCAGAAGTAAGTACAGATGTAACTGTACCATTATGTCATTACAAAAAAAATGTTATTGGTCAAGGAAAAAAGCTGTCACTCCACAATAATCTTGCCTGCAAACTAGGAAGAAGCATCAACGAGAAGCAAACTGACGTTCCCTACTTCTTCCTGGCCTGAAAGGTTCTTGCTGAAAAGGGAGAGGGAAAGGACAGAAAGGAAACTGCTAGACTGTAAGTTCAGATCTTCAGTAGTGATAACCATCCTATCCCCCAAAGCCAGTAACACACATTGGTCCTGGATAGACATGCCTTTTTATGACTTATTCTTCCATGATCTCTTAATTTCCCAGGGTCTGCTATCTCACTGTTAAGCAAGAAATACTTAACTACTGCATGCTGAGTAACAATTTGTTCTTTGCTCCATAAAAGCAAACTTAAAAAAACTCCTCTGTCACACTTAAATTTAAGCCTGAGAACAAGCCAACAATGTTTCACCCTTGACACTCTCAAGTGCTACATCAAGAAAATGCAGAATCTCAATAAATGAACTTAGTTGACTATAATTCCAAAAGCATCTTGAGAAAACAAGTTCTCCTCCGTTACTACTAACTGAACAATTCAACCAGCGTATGACAGAGCCCACTACACCACTTCCAGAAATCAGAAACTTACTTGAGAAACTGGTGTCTGATTGCCAGGCTGAGTCATAGGCATGCTCGCTGTGTTCATTCCTGGGGAAGAAGCAGGGAACTGGGTCTGCTGTAGAAACTGATTCTGACCAGAAGGCTGTCCAACTCCTGGCTGCTGCATACGTGAAGGAAATCCCATCTATTGGAAAAGAAAGGAACTCATTTCACCCAATGTGCATACACCTCCATAGTCTTTCACAAAAAACATTTATCTTCTTGCAGAAATTGACGCTTGCCACTTATCTGTAGGATACAATATGGAAAGCCTACTTATAGCTCCTCTCAAAAGACAGAAATTATGATGATTTCCCTTGTAAGCTAAGGAAAAGGATATTGATTTCAGATTGGGACCATCACTTAAGATTTATTTTTGTTCCTTGTTTTAAGAATGCAACAGCACATTTAATTTTTAGGCAATTTTTACCACTGAGATCTAAAGGCTTACCATAGACCAGACAAATTTTTCAGTGGAGATGCAAACGGAGGAACCAAAGGGTCAAGAGAATGAAGAAATAAGGCTTGATTTTTAAAGTTTGTTTATTTATTTTAAAGGAAACCACTTCCCACAGAAGCAAACCTGTGAGCTGAACACCCAGAGGAAAGGCACACTGACCTGGTTGATGGCCCCAGCCTGGCTTAGCTGTCCAGGGTGCTGAAGAGGAGGGGTTTGCCGGGGTCCCATCGGCGACAGCTGCATGTTCATCTGGCCAAACTGATTCATTCCTGTGCATTTGTGCCAAAAAACCACACTTATAAACAAAGGCCTGAATTCTCCTCTGGGCACCATTCAATATTTGGAGAAGAAATGCTATCAGTTTCTTCCCAATTTCATTTTCTAGCAACCAGTTTTCAAGCATGCAATACTGTAACAGAAATAATTTCCTTCTATCAACCAGTTACATGGAACAACTTTATATTTAAAGCGTCCAAGCTACCATACTCCTTCAGAATACAGACCTTTTTTTTTTTCCACCCCTGAAAGACTTGTTTCCACTATCTGTTATCAAAGCTCTGAAGTTTGAGAACTACTGGAGTAGATGATAAATAACCAAAAGTGTCACATCTACTGCTGAAGATCAGCCTCCTACAGAAAGTTGCATTATCTTAATTACCTATTAGAAATTTCCTCATTGAATCCCAAACTGTATCTTCACTTCCTTAAGAACTTTGTATGCTGGCTATGATAATTCTTGAATATGTAACAAAGGTTCTGACCCTGCCTTCTGAGCAGTAATTCTCACCATCTCTGCCACCAAGATGTCCTCATCTAAGCTGGCTAGGCCCACCATGTTTGACTGACCCCACAAGCCTATGTTCACATGATCAGAAGTTCCAAAAGCATCAAGTTCTTTATTTAAGAAAGCAAGCAGATAATCATAGAATCATAGAATGTTTTGGGTTGGAAGGGACCCCTAGAGGTCATCTAGTCCAACCCCCCTGCAGTGAACAGGGACACCGCTAACTAGATCAGGATAATGTGCAGCTCAAATTCACAAGATCATGAAATGCTACTAGAGATACATATTTTATAGATATATATAAAATATACAGTTATGTAAATATTCTATAATATATATATTATATAGCTATTTGTATATTATTTATATATTATATATATAGCTATTTTCTTAACCAAATGGGAAAATGGCAGGTGAAACAAGGGCTATGTCACTTTAGCAAGAGCAGCCCCATTCCAAGATTCCTTCAAAATCACAGTAGCGAATTTTCTTCAAACGTTTACCTGGCTGTGCCTGCATGCGATTCATCATCTGGTTTGGCACATTGGCACGTATCAGGGTTGGGTCGGGAAGAGGACCATCTGGAAAAAGATATTGGAGTAAGATTATGGCATTTAGAAGACCACCAGGTTTTATCCACCAAAAATTTAAAGAGAATTACACATTAAAACCCATGTGGAAAGAATAAAATGTACAAACACAGTCCAGTAACTCTAAACACTCTTGACGAGTCCTCAAAGTGTGAAGCTAAACTTTCTTGGAAATACGAGAATGTCCCATTGCCAGAAATATCCTCTGACTTAAGAGTCAGCTTTCAGAAACTGAGGACAAATTTGAAATGTGTTGTCTAGGTACAACGACAAACTCTGCAGCTCATGAACATTCCAGACTAAAAGAACTTCTACAGATCACTCTACACTGTTACTGCACCTCCAGATTTAAAACACTATGAAAACTATATGGTTCAACAGAGTATTTATTAAAGCTCTGAAGTTTGAGAACTACTGGAGTACACGATAAATAACCAAGTGTCACATCTACTGCTGAAGATCAACTTTCTACAGAAGTTACAGCAAATAAAAGTCACAGCATCACAGCATCTTTTAAGAATCTTTCTTGGATCTTGGTAATACACCTTAGTAAATCCTGTTCTGACTTCAAGTGTAAAAAGACCCAGAACTGTATTTACCAATACACATTCAAATTTAAGCAGGAGAAAAAGGGGTTTCACTGTTAAAAAAAAATTTTTTAAATTTAACTATCTTCTCAGACAACTTATTACAGAGTCACGGACAGCTATACATCTGTTCCCATGAGGTGTCTTAAGAACTCAATTCTTAACCGTAAAGTATCTGGGAACATGCAGGACTGAATGAAGGAGAAAATAATTTTCTTCTGAGAAGGAAGCTCTCAGGAAAGGGAGGGGTGGTGTGGTGTGTGCTCTAGAAAGTATATTTACAGAATAAGTTGAAAGAAACTGCTGCACTTAGTTTAAGAAAGACTATTTCAGTCTCTAGAGCTGTCAGTCCAGAATCACAGACAGAAAAAAAAATATCTTAAAGCAGATTTTGGCTCAAATAGTTAAAAAAATATTAGTTCTCTTTTACAGTTAAATCACAGTAAGGGGATGCAGTTCTGTTTAGAAATGTACGGTTTAAAATCCTGTATTTCAATTATTTATAGGACTTAACTGGAAATACAAGATCATAATGTCAGCAGATGCCTTTCTCCACTTTCGAACTAAAAATACCATCCACAATAACCACGGTTACCTGTTGTCTGTCTATAAAAATATACTAGATACTTGACACCCTACAGCACCTTATCCCTTCCTAATGTTGTAAAGAGACATTATGCTCTTTAGCAGTATGATAGTTTTGATCATTAACTTCTCTCCAAAGTCAATTTTATTCAAATATAGAAATGCATGGTTAGCAGGGATTCTAATAGTAATAATCTGTTTAGCATTTGAAAGGTCAATTCAAGTAACAGAACTTCTGTGAAATAGAAGACAGCTGCATGGGGAAAAAAGTGAAATCTGGTTTTCATTGCATGCTGGAAAGGCCATTTGTCCGAAAAAGAACCCCAAACATGGCATAGAACAAGCCCTGTCTAAGCTTTCAAAGGCATAAATACCTAAGCTCGCCAAACATCATACTCTCTGCTTAGCAACAATATTAATAGTGATGATCATTTTGAACACCACACAACTAGATATTATGAAAATGTATTTCTCTTACAGTAACCGAAGTTATTTTTAAATAAATTAATTCTAGAATAAGTGAATCTAAAGAGACCAAAGTTGTATGATATTAAGAATGCAACTTCAATCTCCATCCTGTCTATCTTAAAAGTATGTATAGAGGTTTACAATACTGCAATTTCTTCAGAAGACTAAATGCTTTCAGATAATTTATCATCATTAACTAAGACACAGAAAGGCAAATATTTTGCCAGTACTTATAAATAAAGATGAGAAAGTTCTCTTTAACTTTGAGCAAGACAGGTACCAGTGAAACACAAAGGGGAAAACGGCCACAAGCCTACCAAAATGATAGTAACACGATTGCCCTGCACCAGATAGTCAGGAACCCAACCATTCTTACTTGCAGACATCCCTGGCTGCGGCTGTCCCATGTTGGGCCCTTGATTCATGGGAGCCTGTGGCATGCCTGGAGCATTTGGGATCATGTTCTGCTTCTGCAGCCTGGTTCTTCGTTTCTCCTCCAATTCCTTCTGAATCTTATAAATCTTCTCCGCTAGCAAGTGATAGTACTCTGCCTGTTGGGGTGCAATACAAGTCAGGAAAGGAGACGACACACACGTTAAGTGAAGGCAACCGGTCCCAGCGATCCAAGCTTGGAGCACAGCCTTCCACACACACATTTTGGCTTGGGTGGGGGTGGCTCTCCCTTTGCAGGGGCTGCCGGGCAAACAGGAGGGCAAAAAGGGACACTGCCTAGGGAACTGCTGGCAACCATTAGGCCAACAGAAGGCAGGGATCACACACAACTGGATGACAGAGGATAGCATCTCACCCTGCTGTTTGCCGATTCATACATATCCCCTTCCACTTTCCGAGCATATGCCACCAGATTCTCCATACGTCGATCCTTCAGTGCTGCAGGGTCAGGAGTAGGAAATATGGCTTGGACTCTGGGCAGGGGGGGGAAAAAAAAAAAGCATGCAAGTGATTAGGATATTCCCAGACCAGGACATCAGCACCAACCCCAGTGATCCAAACACAAAGCAGCAAGCAAGTCTTGTGTACATGGCTCAAGTACGGAGGGGGACTTTCCGATACAACAGCTCCAAACCAGCAGTTGCAGCTCCATCTTTCATGCTTCTGCTTTCCCTTCTCACAGACCCTGACAAAAATCATACCCTGACCCCCTGGTTTTGGGAGGCGGGCTTCCTCCTGCCCCCCCAATACACACCTCAGAGGCAGCAACTCACCCAACAGGAGATTGTTTTGACATTAGCTACTCACAACTTATGGACAAGGTGGTTTCGGAGATCCTGAGTAATGTCTTCATGCCACTGCTTTCGAATTCCGGTATTGGATGGTTGAGCTGTTGGCATTGCTCCCAAACTGGCAACGTTGGCGCTTTCACTCATCATGGGGCTTCAAAAACAGAGCAAGAATTGAGGGCGAAAGTCTAGTCCAAGCTTAGTCATGTTACGGTCATAGGCTCTTTTAGAATAATGTTAGGACAAAGTGCTAGTTCAGCCATTCCCTAATCAATGGACAAACTCTGCAGAAATAGTTGCACAGACACCAAAACAATGCTGTGAGAGTACATGCTGTCCTACCCAAGGATTTGGAAAACCGTAACAAAAGCTACAAAATCCAAAAGGAGAGATAGCCATCAATGGAATTTACCTCACTGTTTATGCAAGAAGTGCCATGGGATTATTAAGCATAAGGATCACTTTTACACCTCAGTGAATAACTTGCCCCTTACTCCCACTGCAGCTCAATGGCAGGTTTCTGTTATGCCACCCTGATCAGTAAATGCACTGGAGCTTCAGGTCTGCCCAGATACTAAAGCACACAATGCCTATAACCTCTGTAGCCTAAAAATGTCAGGTTGCAAGTAGCGACAAAGTTAAATCGGACGGCAAGATCTCTAGAAATTATAAGAGCAAAGACATGACAATTACGACGCTTCTTTTCCAACTGTCCTTTAGCAGCAAGGATCAGTTAGCCCCTCCCAGTATAACCATGCAATATCCTTATGTGCACCCTCTTCCATCTCATTTGTTATGGGCAATCACCAGCATTTCCAGCCAAACAAAATCACTGGGGTGCAAAGAATAATTCAACTTACTTTTGAGAATTCATGGTTGAATGTAACATTGAGTCAGGCAGCAGATTAGGGGTTTGAACCCCTACTCCTCCATTTACTCCCATTGGATTTGCACCTAGAAAACAGAGAAGTATTCTGAAATGAACAGCCCATTTACCAATGAAAATCAGTAATTGCTCAGCAATAACAAGGGTCTAGACTTACAAATACTTTGACTTTTGTGAAGGGAGTTTAATTAACCATTGCTCTCTTTACCCTCTTCATATCAGAAACTTAGAAAAAGTCTGAGACACAACACTGGTGACCTCCAAGTGAAGCATCACACTATGTTACTCTTTTGCACATCTTCCTGAACTTCTCAACAAACAAATTATTTCAATTTGCTGCAAACATTATCTACCAGAGTCCTTTTCTGTGACTCCCTAATTAAAGATTCAGCATTACCAACCACTTCTGGTTTTTTGTTTAGAAGCAGTTTGGGGGGTTTTGTCATTCAGGGGCTTAGGATATATATTCACAAAGGCTTCAAAAACTTAAAACATCAACTACCACCTACATCTGACAAGGTCCCCTTCTCACCCACTCCATATTTAAGGATCCTACAACTAACTCTAATGTTTGTACTAAGGAAAATCCGAAAATCCTGTGCAGGGAAAAAATTCTAGTAATTTGTTACGTACCAAAATCTGCTTTTCAGAATCACAGATCTCAATCACCATAAAAAATTGCCTATTTTCTTCACACACTACAGTTAAGACTCAAATAGTAAAGAAAAACTCAGCATTCGTCTGCCTGGTACTTCTGAATAGATCACTTCGTGCACCAGTGAGAGCAGCATGAAAGCCACTACCCAAACTTCACATGTATTTAGGACATCTGAATCCTACAGAATCTGTATTTCAAGCAAATTCAGACACTGCATACAAGAGAAATTCACTGAAATTAATTATATAAAGTCTAATACATACCTCTACTATCACAACCAAGTGTTTAAGAGACATTTCATAAAGCTTCCTCCAGCCTCCTTTCCCTTAGTCACTTCTTTTCTCCCTCCCAGATTCACTTTGCCATCTGAGAGCAAGCTGATGTAGAAGACAACTGTCAACCTTTGCCTTAACTCTCTCCTTTCAACCGCCAAAACTAACCATTTGTTTGATACTTAGGACCACATCTCTTCACCTTGCAATCCTCACCAAATCCTGCTGTTTCTCCTAAACTAGCCCTGTTGTCATGTAGACCATGGCTTGATGATTCCTATCTCACTTGCTGTAATTCCCTCCCTAGCCACTTGATCCTGATAATGAAAGAGCCAAAAGTCTACACTCTCCATGCTTGTCCTTTCTATATTAAGCTTCAGTTCTTTACTCTCCAAGAGCTTTTCAACCCCATCTCATTAGATTTTCTTTCAGTGCTACAAGGAGTGCCCAATAAGAATGCACAGGCAAGCTGTGTCTATAAAATAAAGAACCATTTTGCTTCAGAAAAACTGATGATATTCCTTTCAACCCCCTCACTATAACATTTTGGGGCTTCTAGAAATTCATCTATTTGTGAAACACTGATGCACAGCAGAAAAATCTATTATTTTAATGTAATTGTTTTAAGACTAAGCTCTCAGGACCTCCCTGCTTCTCTTTTAAAAAATGCTTTACACACTGGAAGGCAAAGTTTTAGCAGTATACAAGTCTCACGCAACCTATGAGCACCAGCCACCTCATTAACAAGTCTACTCTACCCAGTGGCCTTTTCCTGAGTAACTCCGGAGTCCTTTGGTGCAGAAACAGCACATCAAACTTCAGCCTACTCCTACTTGCCTCTGCAATCTCTCAGGTGCTTCCCCATGGCATTCCTGTGCACGCATTCCATATATGAGCTTGTCATGGGTGTATAGGCAGAATCACTGCAATACCATACAAGCTCATGATAAATCTCTACCAGCTCATCTTTCCTCTTTTCCATTAAAAAGCCACCTCTACTTAAGCAACTCAAGCAAAGAGCTGGGGGTGAGAAAGATTCCTGCGATATAATCTCAAACTATTAAAATTAGATTTGATGGTTAAAGGTTACTTCATTTGACACCAGTGATAGTCAGGTTAGAATTAATTGCACTGCAAATTAAAATTCTTATATAGTCTTTTGTGGTTTTGCAATAAGCCACCCAGACAATTTACAGTTACCTTGAGTCCATGTGACAGGATTCAGAGAGGAAGTCTGTTATTTACAACTTTTCATTTTTAAAACAAACATATCTGAGATACAACTGTAAAATGCTGCAGTCTGAGTGACAAGGAAGTACACTTGAATACAGACATTCCAATGTATGGCTTTCCAATTAAAAACTCCTAAAAAGCCCCAAACTTGCATTACAGTACAATTATAAAGCTACAAACAATAATAAATAAAATGCTTTGGAAAATTGGTTCTCAAAGAAAAAAATAAAAATCATTTTTCCAAAGAAAACACTTTTCCCAGAGAACTTGTTTTCCAGGAAAAGGCATCTGGGCTCCCTAATGTTCCTGTTCCACTGAGTAGCTTGCTATCTCAAGCCTAAAATATTGCAAGGCAATACCTTTTGCAAATTAACTAGCAGTATTAAGCTAGCAGGTTAAGAAAATTTGCATTAGATACAGCACGGGAAAGTTGCCTGTAGTTTGTATTTTAACACTAACAGATGAACTTACTCATCGGATTCATAGGGCGCAGACCCTGGGGTGACTGTCCTTGTTGCTGATTCTTCACTTGAGCCTGGGGCTGTGTCTGCATCTGGTTCCCTTGATAGGTCAGTCCAAGGGCTGCGTAGGCTCTCTCAATGGAGCTGGGGTCTATCTGACTGGTAGTGTTTATGCTGGGCGTTGCCTGCTGCCCCACGCCCACAGAGCCAGTATTTGCAAGTCCTACCGCAGCTCCGCCCAGCAGCGCTGGAAGAGACATACCAAGTTAGTACAGACAGCAGGAGGTAGCCAAAGAGGTCCATGAAAACAAGGAAAGAACATAAAGAGTGCACTGGCTGTTCAGAACTGAAACATCTCCTCCTAGGAGCATGCAGAGCCAGGTACAGAACACCTGTCATGAAACAGGGAGACAAGTTGTGACCCAAACAGCCATTCCAACAACATGCTGTTTTCCCTTTGAGCTGCTGAGAGGAAATCCCACTAAGTATTTAGGACACATCTGTTTGCTTCAAACTGAAAACAGAGGCACACCATGTCACGGAGGCTAAAGGCAGAAGGGTGCATATTGCTCTTCAGAAGCCATTGTAATGCTTGCTTTATTTTTTTAGATTTTCTTAAAACAAGAAATACCTCAGCTCACATTAGTCATGAGAAGAGCCCAAAGTAACATTACGAAAGGAGAAGAAAAACCCATACGGGTAATGCAATGACAAAAATCTTGCCAAAGATTTTGGCAGAAAGACCAAGGGGACACAAAGAGAATGAGCAAGAGACACCTGATGCAAATGAAGGATGAAGGCAGAACCAAGTATCATCAGGGCTGAAATGACACAACCCTCTGTGTGAGCGCACATCTTTCTCCAGAACCTGGCCAGCTGGAAGAGGTGGCAGTGAAAAGCCAATCATTTGGTTGAGAGAGCTATGACTTGTTCACTCTTGCCAGTCTCCTGCTAGGAGCATCCAATAAAGTTAGAACGCTTCCATAAACACTAGCTTATCTGAGACAGAAAAACACTCTGTGGCTCTAAAGCAAGAGGAAAATCGTATTATGTGTTCCCATGTTCAAGAACACCACCACTATCACCTGGGTGCAAGAAAGTTTAACTCCCAACATGCATTTTATGGTTTATCCAATACACAGAATTCTCCAGTAGACTTACATTGTTGATTTCTTTTGTCCCCAGCATTTTTGAGAGGCAAACATACAGGACAGTCATGTCTTGTACAATTCTTCCAGTGCGAGATGATTTGTCGGGAAGACGCGCAGTGTGCCACTGAGAAAGGGGAACAGAAAACTTGTACAAACTACTGCCAGTATCTCTACATGGTCAACACAAACTTGGTAGGGAGCAACTATTCCTCTCAGGGTACACATCTGTATCAACACAGGTCAGTGAAGTATTACCTGAAATAATTCAGAGCTAACTAGACCTGAAAACGTAACTAGATTTCTTCAAGTACTATTGGCTCAACTAAAGCTCACTTGAAAGGTCTGTGTTATACACCCAAGCCTGTCGACTCCCTGGCTCAAAAAGACAACACCATATATATCAGACAGACTATACCAAGCAACTGAGATGCCAGCAAATGGCAAAATCCAGATGAGCCTAGGCTACCAAAAAAGTAGCATACATTTTCCTTGGCTACTACGATAGACTAAGAGTTCACCAGTGCCAGTAGCAACTTAATTCCTGGCTAGCTATTACTCAAGATTTGTCTCTTCTGTTTAAGGGAGGCAGGTAGACTCCTAGTGCAGATTCCTGCTTTGTGTCTACCCTTATCAGAAGGCAGCCTCCAAAATATCTTACAGTGAGTTACAAAGTTAAGCAAAATACCTTCACTCATCTCTTTGTGCTATCTTGTCCCCTCTAACTTGCCTAAAGGCTTGGTAGAAGTTTATAATTTCCATTCTTAAGGGGATAGAGAGGTTAAAAAAAAATTCTACTTCCCAAGCCACCCACTAGTTCTCCATCTCTTTCTAGGAGCCCTTCTTGCCCTGAAAATGTTGGCTGCATCTATATAACCACTCTTCCACTTACCCTGGCAAGATTTGCCAGCCTGACAATGTGTCATGTGGTTCAGGACATTCTTCATGGTTCGGCAATGAGGGAGGTTGCACTGTCGCACCTCACCGTTGGCCTGTTCTCGCCGCTGACACTTGTGAGCGTGTAAGAGGAGAACTAGTTGCTGCTGAATGAGTTTGCGTTTTTCTGGATCTGCTGTCGGTGCTCCAGATCCCATTCCTTGAGAAGCTGCTGGCCCCATCCCAGCTTGCTGAACTTGGGGAGCCTGCTGCTGGCCCTGGAGAAAGGAAATTCCCAGAAATACATCTATTTTTGAGAACAATCCATTTAGCAAGTAAACAACAACCAAAAAAAAAATATCAAAGATGACAAACAACTACTAGAGCCTGTGATTAAGGGAGTAGCCCACCTATCTGTAGTTCTGGATGACCATATTAAATATACCCCTTAGCAACAGTCCTGGCAATAATTCTCCTGCCAGCCACAATTTCTTCCCCATATCACTCTCCTAGTCCTAGATCTTATCTTACTAAGGACCAGCACAACTTTGCACATGCTCACAGGTTAATTTGTGGTGCTAGACCAACCAGAAAATATTAATAGCACTTAGACCTCAAATCTCCTCTTCATTTTAGAGGCTAGAAAGTTGTATCGACAATTCTTGCATTAATGGAAGAAAGCACCTTCTAGAGAGAATAATGTTTTCCCTCTATTTCAGTATGAGCTACCTCAATTTGACTGTTCCTAGAAAATGAGAATGAAGGCTAAGTTCTGGGAACCTTTTTCCATTGGGAAATGAGCACATAGAAATTCAAAACAAGCGTCTCCTAGTCTCTGCTAGACATGAAGCACAACTTCAGAATAATAACATGCCACAGAACTAAAGTCAAGTATGGCAACATTTAGTACTACTTCTGTTTATTTCTTCACACTTCTTCGTATTTCTTCCAGGTGAGATTTGAGGAGTACTCAGCAAAGACGAGAGGCTCAGGGACTCTGTGTTGCTTGTATCACTTCAATTCAACAGCCTTCAGTTTCTAACAGACTCTTCACAGAGAGTTACAGAGAATGTTTCTGGAGATCTCCAGATTTTTAGAGCTCAGCTATCTGCGTTCCTAAACCCCAGTTTTCCTGTAGCTCTTCAATACTAGTATTAACCTTTCATTTTACAAGGAGACTTCACCAATTACTCAGTCCCCTCAGGGTTTGTGTATGTTCCAATATGACCGTAACTGCCTTGTTTGCAGCCTGTCAGTCTAAACGACAACTGATAGCAGCAACTTTTCATTCCTAGGCTCGGCTTGGTAAACAGTTAAAACTTCAAAAGAGATATACTCTGCGCTGAACACAAGCTTGACAGCTGGGGTTCTGAACAGCAAGTTTTGGCTGCTTCTTTATTGGTTCATACAACCAACTGGTTTGCTAGACTTCCAGTCTTTCATGCTCAACTTAAAGAACATTAGATAAAACTCACAGGGTTGAGCTCTTTTTATAATCCAAAGGTACAAAAGTTACCTGGAAATGGTTTTTCAGCAACAGTTACTAAAATCAAAGAGACTGACCCTCCCAGGGGGTGGAATTTGAAGCAGGGAGAAACACAAGCTATATTCAGAAATGTGAATTTGTTTCCTAAATTAAAAAAAAAAAAATATACATGGGGGAAAAAGGCAGGCAGGACATGTTGCATGTCATACCCCTAGCCAATTTAAGCTTCTAAAATAATGAGACAAACACATTCAGCCACCAGTGTTAGGCTCAAGCTAGGAAACCTAATGTTAAGGCCTGTCATTTATAAGCTTGAACTTTCCCACCACTCTTACTTTCCCCTTCCTCAAGCCCTGCTGGAGGCAGGGGGAGGGGAAGGAAGGGGCAGGCAACAGGTCTGCTACAACAACTGCCAGGAAACCTCCAGCATCAAGACTGTTGTGTGTGTTCATGTAATTCAGAACAGGAACAAACACATGACTGGGGCTTCTAAGCCCTATCATAGGTAATACCTGTTTGAGAAGAGATACTTCTCTCCCAAAAGCATCAGTGAGTACAAGCAGGAAAACAATCCTCAAGAGAAAGCTACACTAAGAAGGGTCCCAATACACCAACCACAAGAGAAGGGATGGGAGAGGAGAAGAGGGCAGAGATGTGCAAACAGGTGGCAAAGCTCACTTCAGTTAAAGAACTCCATTTAATTTTCTCTGCTAACAGGGTTCGAAGGGCAAAGAGTGGAAGTGCAGCTTATCAACAGAGAAAGCACAACTCAACCCTCTCCTCAAATCAGCCTTTTCGGGAATTGAAGCAAGTACATTATGTGTGGATTCAGAGCATGCATTCACACTGGGTATGACAGCTGCAAAAACATATAACATGGCAACATCAGAGCATATTGCTCCACTTCAATCTACTACAACATTTTCTGGAGGCACCTTTCATTCTACTTACCATGTTAGGCATTCCTGCACCAGGAACTGGCTTCTTGTCTATTGGAAACTGTGGTAAGCTATTCTGCAGTCCAGCTTTATTCTGCATCTGAGGCCCAAGTCCACTGGCTCCAATCTGCTGCCCGGTATTCTGACTATATGGCTGGCCATAAGGGCTGGGATTGCTCATCATTCCCATCTAGGAATTAAAACAGTAAGATGCTTGAGTAAGATAGCTTAATTTCACAATGTAAAAGGCAAATGAATACTTCAGAGAAGCAAGAGTGATCACAGCCAGGAATCAGCTGCAATGCAATACTGATCCACATGCTTCCCCTCCTCCCTTATGTCCATGTATTTACCTATCACACAACATAACTCCTCAACTAGACAGTTCTATAACAGAGTGATGCCAACTTACCAAACTTTGAGGTCAGTCTGGTCAGAATTGGCCTGATTATTTCTTATAGAAGATTTTGTTCAACAGACCTCTCATTTCAGCTTTCCCAGTCACAAATTGGTACCATGGACTATATAACTCAGAAGTCTGGAAGAATTTTTCTGCTCCCTGCATCTGTGCAGACTCCGAATGGAGACAAATACCACCTTCCTTCATATCAGCAGGGTTTATCCCCAAAACCTCCTACCCAACTGTCAGCACTCCCACAGCTCCTCTCCAGACAGCCGTAATAATGCACGCCTGTATTTTCAGTACACAAATGTTTTCAGTTTAAGAATACACCATAGGCACAGGTAACACCACATACAGTCACCTAGGCACAGTAACTAATTTGCAGTGAGCAGTACTAGAGGTCAAAGGAGATGGTAGGAAGGAACTCTGCAAACAAAACAAACTAGTGAACCATTCATCGGTAGGGGAAGTAGATTTGTATTTCACACAAGCTGTATGTTCCTTTCTGCAACATGCATGGCCTATTTCCATATTCAACAGTTTTAGCATACCAGAATATACTGTTTGTTGCCTTAGAATGCCTTGGAATCTAAAGAACAGTCAGGATCAACCTTGCTAATAAAATTGTCCTCTGACTTTATTTCCATTTCTTGCATTCTCTCTTTTTTTTTTTTTTTTTTTTTTTTTTTTAAATGGGAAATGTGGCCTTCTAAGACCAAAACAACCAGCCATAGAGGACCAAGAAAACTGGAAATCTTTGTTAGGATTACCAAGTTCTCACCATTACTCAAGGCAGGACCCTAGAAGAGCCATAACTCATAATAATAAAGGCACAAAAATACTTTAAAGCGCTGTATTGTTTCAACTCACATTAGCATTTGACTAGACAATGTTCAGTGTCCTTGATGCTTTTTGGTTCAAGTCTGGGTATTCTCCTTCATCCAAAAAAGTTCACACAAGCTCCTATAGTAGGTTTGTTTCCAATCATTCCCACATTTATTCTCAAAGCATCCTCCCCTAGTAGAACACCTAGTTTCTGCTCCTTACCAAGCTTCTTTAACACACAGAGAAGTAACCTATATGGCCAGAGATCACCTGAAATTAGTCACTTTCCTTTTTCAGGTTGTAACATCTGCCAATGTATTACAATGGCCTTCAGTTTGCATTTACAAAATAATGCAGGATCAAACCCTAGCTACAGGAAAAGGAACACAAACTTCACTAAAGAACTTGCCACTTTAGACATCTGATATGTAAAAGTGAATTCCCTTAAGGACAGCCTTTCCCCCCCCCCCCCCGTAACCATAATCACACAGCAGTAATTCATTAGAGAGCAATGAAAAGAATCTCTACACATGGCAGATAAACAAACTACGCAAATGATCAGGCAGAACTAAAAGTTTCCTTTCCTCTGACTCCTTTGGCACCACCCCTGCCATGTCTCAACTGCAATGAATATACATATGGTGACCGATGAGATAGCTGCTGCCAAAACCAGAACACCCTTCCTGCCCTCAGAAGACGCAAGATCTTATGTGCAAGCTGAGCAGAAAGGAAAGGGAGAAGAACAAGGAGTCAGCAAACACACTTTGAGGACTCTTCCCCGTCATCACTGCTGCCTCAAACAGGTTCAAGACTTTGGGGAAGGAACTGACAGTGGGAATTATTTCCTTAAGAAAACAAGGTGTGTTTTCCTGCAAGACAGACTGATCCCTTTGGCTCCAGAAAGGGTTTTGAAAGCAGGTACATCCCCCCAAACAGGTATTTCTAAGCAAAGTTTTCACATTCATTAAGAATCATAGCTCCCAAATTTAGCTGACACTGCCCTCCTATGACTTCCGCAACTTATGCTGCTATCAGCCTTAAAAAAAGACCCAACCAAACAACTCAGAATTGAAGGGTGAAGGCACATTTTCACACGCTGGTGTCACAGGGAGAAATCAAGATGCCCAACTGAAATAAGTGGGGACTTCATATATTGATACCAAAGAATTCGGAGCAACCATGGCCTGATGAGCCAGCTCTGTCCTGGCTGCAGGGGAGAAATCCAAACCTAGACTTAAAAAACCACTTTTGTTACATCACACAAAACGGAAGCTTTCTGCCGAAACTCAGGGATGAGGTTTGACCACGCCAGTCAAGCTTTGTATCTGCAACACAGCTGGACACAAACTTTATGTGAAGCATCTGGCTTTTTCAAATGTACCGATCAAGTTGGCCCAGCACAAATATCTCTGATGTTTCCTCAAGCATGAGCTGTTGGCACTGTTTGGGGTGCAAAACCAGCCCCCTCAAACAAGGCTGTCTCCATGGCAGAAACACAGGGCTCCACTCTCCCTAGGGCTGAGAACCATCATCCACCTCACCAAGGGGACTTCCTCTACCCCGCTGTATCCAGGGACCTGGCAACAGAAGACTACATCTTCAGCTCAGCCCAGCTGCTCCCAACAGGGGTAATCGTCATTTCCCCCATCTCAGCCTACAGGAGAGGCAAAGGCCAGAGAAACACAGGCCAGGCTGGAGGGCAAGCACGCTAAACTGACTCTGAAAGCCACACACCCAAGCAACACTTCAGAAGGATGCTAAAAACAAATGCCACAAGATCTCCTGGAACAAATCAGCAGCCATCACTTGGTCCAGGTGAGACTGACACCCGCCAGATCCACAGCTAAACCTCACAGCGATGCCCCCCGGTCCTGTTGTCACAGACCCACCAACAACCTGCATGCAACTCTAGACTGAGTCAAGAGAAGGGTCATTTGGGAGATTCTTCACCTGGCACAAGGTGGCCTTGTGACCCTAGCACAAGAAGCAGGAGCATACTCGTGTCATTTGCTGTGACATGTTGAGAAATAAAAGAAAACATCAAACAGGAAGAAATGGATGACCTCATGACTACAGAAGGAAGATAAAATAATCCTGCAGAATTTTATCAGTAGGAAACAACCAGAAAGACCGACATTGTTCATCATCGTATTAATGATCTACTCTGAGTGAGGGGTAGATAAACAATCGAGTGCAGAACAACCAGCCAAAGAAAGGTGGTGTTGGTACCACTGCACAAGACAAATACAAGGCTTCACCTGCAATATCACGCAAAAACCTACATGGCTGAATCATAGCTACAAGTCAGCAAGTGCAACCTCTACTCATTCCTTCCTGGCCACCACCTCCTTCCACTGCTCTTCCCATTTCTTCTCTTATCCATCCCACCTGTTGTTTTTCTTCCTCTCCTCACCTCACAGCTTCAACTTACTTTCATCATATATGCAAGGACTTGCACACAAGGAAGAGCAGACAGAAATCCACATCACAGTAGAGGAAAAGCGGAGGGGGAAACAAGGGAAACAGCAAAACATGATGACGCATGGCTAACAGATGGCAAAGGTAATCTCAAATGGTTATACCTTCTACATACACATTGGAAAATAACTTGATTTTCCTGCCTGTATTGGGTCAAACCACCCCACTGCCGCCAATGGAAGCAGGGGCTCTCATTACCAGAATAGTGGAAGATGTGCATCTCACTGTGTAAAGGCCATGGATGACACGAGTGCAGGAAACATCCTAATTCACAACCACGAGCAGCATCAGATAGGGCTGTTCAGATACTCCCCCATCTGTGAAGATCAACTACAAAAGTGGAGGATATTCCCCGAAGTTTTGTTCTAATACCATGAAACACATGCATCTTCAGATCAGAAGAGGGTCAAGTAACTAACTCTAATTCTAGTTTCACAAATTGAGGAAGAAAACCTGTTCCAGCCATTCGCATAGACATTGTAACATTCTACTGTTTCTCTATAAAACCAGCTGCTTCACTGACAGTCTAATATTTGAAAGACCACTAGATACCAGCAATAGTATTGGACAATGACCAGTTTTAAGATTTGCAAAGACGAATGTAAGCATGGAGAAGTAAAGAAATAGAATTAAGTTTTAATAACATTCTTCCAAATAATCCAACATTTGCAGTATCAACTATGTATCTCTTATCAGGGTAACTGCAGTGCATGCACTAGTTTTAAGACCATACTGATATTATTCAGTATCTTTCCATATCCGCATGTTCACAAGTGGAAGTTCATCAACTTTCCTGAAACTGGGAAGTTAGTTTTATTAAATACCAGCTGGCTCTTTAAAAACTATAATTTATGATTGATAAATTATACATTGTTTTCTAATGCCATTCTACTGACTAGGAGAGCATTACCAGACCCAGACATAACCAAACAAAATTTTGCCAGTGGTATGTGCTGCATTCTTTCCAAGGACTACTATCAATCATTATTCTTTGCACTTGACTGCATTATAAGATACCTATTGCAAGACACTAGCCATCTGTGCAAGACATTCCCTCATCCACCCCAATAACTTAGGCTCAAGACAAATCTTTACTGCTCCATTTTCCCTCAAACACGTTCCTCCCTTACACTGGGATAAGGTAAGAAATTAATCTATTTTTTTCAACTTGGTTCACCAAAGAAAGAAAAGGCCCAGAACACACAACTACACTTCTATTGGATTAGTACTTGATCATGTGGTACACTTGGTACCAGAGTCTAAACAGTATGGATTCATTTACCTGTTGAATCAACAGCTACTGAAAATAGTAAGGCAATCAAGGACACTGACCTTCTACCTCAAATGCAACACTGAACACACTAACACTAAGGAACATAAGGTGCTTTTAGTTTCTTTACCTAATTTTACAATTTGAGGGTGACAATCTTCAATCTCCCTGCAACTTTGAACACGACTTTAAGTAAAACAAGAAACATCAGAATAATAAAGGAAGTTATGGAGATTTTGAAGAACTACATTTGCCTTTGTAAAATATTGCCATTGATTCTTCTTAGCAGAAGTTAAACTGATAAAACCAAGTGTATCCACAATAATAGGACAGAACCTTACGTATACTCAAACGGTAAGCCAAATGACAAAGAATTACTACTGGAACTCTAAACATTTCAAGTCATTTCACACGCGAGTGAAATACTCATATAGCAGAAGTGGTAGTAATGCCCTTACTAACCGGAACTGCTTTCATGTCCATTTCATTACTTGAGTAACAGAACATTTCTTGACTCAGTGGGAGATGAAATCTAAGTGACCTGAAGGCCAGGTGAACTTAGCCACTTTGTGACAGAGCACTGCTATCACAGAAACACAGACACCAGAACACCCTCCTCCCCTAGCAAGAGGCTTGACAACAAGACCGTAACTGGGCACTCTTGACAGAACGTAGTGGAACAACAAGCTGAAGGTTTTAAATAGATATAATTTCAAATGAAGACTGGTTCAAAACAGGAAACCTGAATTTGTTCTTATTACAGAGGCTGATTTTGCTATTTACTTTTAAATTAATCAAAGCTGTAAATCTAGTGAAACAAAAAGCCCGAAAAGTGCTTAAACACTGAACGAATCAAAGCATTACAATTTCCAAAACTGTTTTAAGAGTAATAGGCACGTCTGTCAACCTCCTAGCTTGGTTGTGTGCAAGTGCACAGAAAACAAAAAGCTATTCAAGAAAGCAAAACTTGCAATTCCTTTCTCCTCCAAACTTCTAACAGTTCCTTTCAGGCTGGGCTTTCACAGGCATTTTTAAGCTGGTACTGTCACCAAAGCAGGGTCCACACCCTCCTCTGACTGGCAATATCAACTCCTTTAATATGTCCCCTCCCTAGTATCAGCACTAGCTTTCCAACTGATTACTGTAAATTGGACCAGAAAAACAATTGCAAATTAGAACTTTTTTTAATGACCATGGGACTTTTCAAGCCTGGATTAGTTCAGCACAGTCTGTCATGCAATTGGCACAGAGATGGCATGCAGACAGAACTGCTTCTCCGTATGTCAGTGCTGCTTACATCATACATAAAACTACAGCATTAGACCACAGGATGTAAGCGGCAGATCATGACAGTACAAGTTTATGTATACCAGATGACCCCAGCTCAATCATTTACATTGAAATTTGGGATTTTGAAGCCAAAAAGGTAACACAACTATAAAAGTTGGGAAGGACATGGCTACTCTGCAAAGCAAGTGTTCCACTCTATTGCTAGCCAATGTTTTGGGAGGAGAGGAAGAAAACGCTTCAGTAACTCCACAGGACAACAGAACAAAGCAGAAACAAAACCAATTTTGCTTTCCAAATAAACGAACCACTGGGAGCTCATCTTTACTGTTAGAGGAGCACGACATCCTCCCTCCCAATTAGTTAACATCACAGGAAACTTAAGCTGTTCCTCTGTACGAATCCCTGCAGACAACACACCTCTGTTTTACAGAGAGAAAACTCAGAGGCAACCCTCTCATCACCTAAAGGGGCTGATTTTGGCAAGCTAACACGAAATTGAACACAACCAAAGTGCCTGGTCTATTTTTTTTCTCCTACTGAAGGACAGCTCCTGGATAATGCGCATTTTCTGCAGCTATGAAGGAAACCTACAGAAATTATTACACAAACTCCCACATTACAGCAACACAGTACTAAATTTACCAATTAAAAAAAGTGGCTTTTAAAAACAACTGCTTAGGGTCTTCTGTTTTCATCTACTTTCTGAAGATTTGTAGGTGGGAAAAACAAAAGCAGATGGGTGGAAAGATAAAACGGTCAGACATTACTGTTGTCAGATTTTTCTAACTCCACTGCATGAAGTGAAACACAGGCTCCCTGCCAACAACCAAACCAATTGAAGACATTCTGGAATTTCAGCCTCCATTTCAGACTGTTCTTTCTCATCCGGCAGTTTCAACTCCTTTACGAGGGCTATAGCCACTATACTTACACTAAAAGTCTCAAGGTTTTTTTAATCAGCAATTAAGAACTCTAAATATTTTTAACCAATCTGGGAATATGAACTAAAAACTGTAAGTCATCATGTATTTGGTCTGAATAGTCCCCAAAGCACAAAATGTTCTTACTTTAGATGTACAGCACATTTTGGAATTTAAGACAATTTAATTTTGGACTACATCAGCCAAAAGCTTGATTTTATGTCTTTTCTTCTCCCAGATAAATGAGTTTATTATAGTTCATAACCCTACTTTAGCTCTGGTAAGTAAGGATTAAGAAGTTGCATTTCACCCAAATGCCCAATACATCAATTTTATACCTCTGAATACAGCTTTCTGAAGATCAAAGTGATTTTTTTTTTTTAGCCAAGGAATAATGAATGAGACGTTATATAATTCCAATACAAGAAAACTTTTAAGTTGTTACATACTTCTTTCCACCATAAACTGCATACAATTTTTCTACTGTAGCAATCAAGCTTTGCAATAACTTTCCTATTGGACAAAAATATCTTAAATGACCAGACCACAAATTAACTTGTTACTAGATATAAATGTATCAGAACCATTTTTAGCAGCACACTGAGCTCCAGCAAACAGCTAAGATAAAAATTTTAAATACAAAACCATTAATACAGAGCATAATTTTCATTTACTTTAAATCATAGTCCCATCCAAGCCTTCCAAGTGGATTGACTTTAGGCACTCCAAGACAGACCTAAGCAGGTAATTCAAAGAACCTTAGACAATCTTTCTCCACACTAGCCAAGAAACACAAAATAGCCACCTAAAGTGAATGGAAATATTTAAGTATCTCCTAGGCTTTTGATCAAAACACTAAAATCTTGAGTAGAAATACTCCACTGGCTGCCTACTCTAGAAAAAGCTAACTGCG
Organism: Gorsachius magnificus; assembly: GCA_034008185.1. Classification (NCBI taxonomy): domain Eukaryota; kingdom Metazoa; phylum Chordata; class Aves; order Pelecaniformes; family Ardeidae; genus Gorsachius; species Gorsachius magnificus. The sequence continues at coordinate 162,260,443 of CM067081.1, read as the reverse complement.
CATAACAAAAATCTTAGACATCTCATTGTAACTTAAACCACTAGATCTTCTCTCATCTTTTTAGAGTGACCCATGACAACTTTCTTCCCAACTCCTAAATTACAACAGCACATCTATTTCCCCCTCCAGTATAAAAAGGGGCTTTTTTCAGCTTTCTGGTTTACTCTCCTATATATAAAACCTTTCTAAATTTTAAAACTAGAACTGAGTTGGATTGACAGTCTTTAAGAACCCAACATGTGTCTTTGCATGTTTACACAAGCATTATTTCTCCACCAATAACTGAAACAGGTGTTTCTTAACAAGGTCAATATATATCTTTGCACGTACAATGTATCAGTCCATTCAAACCTCTATGTGCCTCTTCTCATCTGCTACAGCGTAGACAAAAGCTGATCTCAGACAACAAATACCCTCACAAGCGTCACGCACAAAAAAAGCGCCACCACATCTAAAAGGCCCTGATGGATTTCCATCACACTCACAATATAAGCATCACATTAGATGGGAAAATACATTTGTGGACAAAGCATAAACCAGAATAAAATATAATTGAGTTACTCTTTAATGTCATTGATAATCTGTACTGCCACAAGATTTCTAAAATAGGCTTTTTAATCCAGCAATAGTGTTTGCTTGTTGTGCAAGACTCAATTTTTTGCCTCCCATGACTGCCACAAATTCCACTTCAACAGCATATAAACTATTTACCACATGATCCTGGACTCTTTAAAAGAAAAAATCCTATTCTGTAGAATCCATCCTGCAGAGGAATACATCTTACAAAACAAAGTCAGTAAGAAGGAAAGCAAGGTCAAGCTTTAGCTTGTCTTACCTTGTTCATGGCTCCAGGCTGTGGCCCTCTCAGTCCAGCCTGTCCTCCCATCTGTGGAGAGCCTTGTTGCAGTGTCTCGGCCAACAAGTTACCAGCACTACCCATTCCTGGGTTTGGGTACGGCATATTAGGTCGCCCTCTGCCCGCTCCAATTGAACCGTTCATGACTTGCCCCTGCATCATCCCCTGTCCGTTGCCTGCTGCCAACATCCCAGGATTCATGCCAGCATTCATCCCTGTGTTCATTCCCATGCCAGGCTGATTAACTGGACTGTTTACTGTTGGCATCATTCCTGCTGTGGATTGGGCTGAAGGACCCTGGTTTGGTCCGCTTGCACCCATCGCCATATTGGGAGAAGTCAACCCAGCCTGTGCCATGGGGCTTTTCACCATGCTGTTTAACATTCCCATTCCAGGACTACTTTGTTGGGTTTGACTGGCCATGCCCTGGCCAGGGCCTCCAACCCCCATATTGAGATTTGGGGAGCTACCAGCCCGTAGAAGTTCAGACAGCTGCTTGTGTTTAGAGGCAGCATCTTGCGCCAGGCCAAGGCTGGTCTGCAGCTGATTAATGTCACCACCATTGGTGAGTCCCAGTTCCGTGGAGCTGATCAGTTCATCTGGCAAGTCATGTTCCAGATCAAAGAGTGATCCAAAATCTGAAAAACAAAACAAATTTTATATGAGGTCAGAGCAATCAGTAGTATCTTGAAGAAAAATCTTGTTAGTTTCTATTTTTTTTTTTCAAGTAACTAGCAAAACTTCACTTTCTACATTCCTGCAAAATTCCTGTATCAGTCATTACTGGAAGCTATTAAATTTGTTGTGACAAAAGTAATTTCTAAACTTTACAGAGTCTAAACTATAGGCGAACATTCTACTTCACTCTCCTGCAATGGTTTGTGTTGAAAAAAAAATCACTGGGCATCTCAGATTGTCATTTCTCAACTTGAGAAATTTGATAAGGAAGGAGAGAAAAAAAGTATTAAAAAAATCCCACAGAGTTAGTCAATGGAATTAGACAACAATTATTACAAAGGATGAAAAGGTTGATGGGAAAGCACTGTCATTTTTAACCTTCACTGAACTCTACAACTTTTTGAATAGACATACCTAATATAGTAATATAGTTTAAAAATAATGTTTACTATTGATAGTTTTTGTTTGGTTGGTTTTTGTTGGTTTTGTTTTTTTAAATCTTCCACATTCAGTCATTCCCAACATAGAATTGCAAAATTCCATTGAACTTCACTCGACAGCCAGTATCTTCCTGCAACAAACACTGTCAGAAAACAATCAAAGTAACCCTTCCGGCCACCAAGCTGTGAAAAAACACTAGGATGAAAAATCAAATTCACATCTCAAGAGCCCATGTAAAGCAATCCCTAAGGTAACAAAGTGGAGAAAGATTACTATTTGGGATATATAGATACAAGAATACTAAACAGTACCCAGAATCAATTTGCTCAAGAAAACAAGACGTTCTTACATCTGCAGAAGCAGCACCACCTTGATCAGTGTATTTAATCTATGGTAGTTAAAACAAAAATAACCTAGAAAGTTTATGGCTAAAAGCTGAGCCACTGTGCGACATATTTACACAAAACGAGGCTGTAAAGCTTAGTATTTAGAATTTGATGATATCTAATACAGGAGGGGTTTTTTAACGTTAACTATTGGAAAATTCAGCATCACTTCTGCCAGAAAGGTCATTTCATGGATTCTCTGTAGGAGGTATTGCACAGCATTTTCAAAAACTTCAGATCTAGACAATGACCTAAAATACTACTCATTATCTCAGCAACTGCATTTAAAAGGAAATGTCAGTTACACTGAATTCTGGAGAGGCTGGCAAGATGACTTGGTCCCAACGTTAAAGGAAAAAGACTACAGTTAAACACACATAAATCAGAAGAACTCATCAGCATTATAAATCTGTTCAAAATGTTTCACATGATACCATACCCTAACTACCGAACTCCAGTACTAACAGTTTCTACAACTTCACAACTGTTATCACAGATAAGATCGTGACTTAGAGAATTCTGAAAATACGGTATGAGGTTGACAAGACTGCAGGTATACCACAACAGAGGAGATTTTATAACTCCATTTATATAATCTTCATTACTGCAAAGCACCAGAGACAGGATGAAAATTTCCACTAAAGAACTGATCTTTTAAACTATTAAAATCAGTGAGCCCATTCTTAATAACGGAAATCTTGTGCTAAAAGTTATGCTTTGCAATACATACTAAGGACTGATCTTTCATTTGCATCACTGGTATTCCTCAGCATGACTAGTATTTTTGAAGATTTGAAGGAAGAATCAGAAGAATAAAGCTTTGTCCAAGTTCTCCTCCATTTAAAATGATGAATTTAGAGTTTTGTGTCAGTAGACTTACCTCAGAATACACACACCCATCAAAAAGATTACAATGCTCAATGGTTAGCTTAAGAATTAAATATTGACAAACTTAGGAAGAGTTACAGTGGAAGAGACACTCAGATTAGAGGGGAGATCAAGGAAATGGAGAAAGCAATCAAAACAAAAATACACGACCATTTAAAATAGCTTTGACAGGCACTTAAGATGCCTATTACGATGCCTTTAACAGAAAACACTGGCTTATAACCCAACAAACAGCCCACAAGTGAGGAAGGAGTGAAAAATATGATCAATAATTCACAAGTTAGTCTGCTGTCCAGAGGAAAAAAAAATATCTCCTTAATGATGGAACAAACAAAACTGAAAATGAAAGTTAAGTGTTTGGGCAGAATATGAGCCAGCACAAACCCCATACCTACAACATAATGGCAGCACACAGCAACCTCCCATCTGCAAACTGGGGAACAGCTGTTGAGGCAAAGATGCCCACGCGGCTCAAAGGCCAGTTTTGTGACTGACTGTAGCTGCTCTTGAACATACACAGCTTCCAGGACAGGGTAAGTCCCAAAACAAAAACCCCCACTTCAGCTTTCTTGAGATCAGACCATTCTATATTAAGCCTTTCACAAAACCACCCAAATAGTTATCAGTAAATGTCTGAATATGAAGTACTAATAATTAGTTTTTCAAACCACCACAGAATATTTTCTCAGGAAGACCCGCTTAGATGATTTCAGATACAACACTGCAAAGGGGCAGTGCAATTCTTGTTTTGAGACACAAATATCTGCTCATCTTTCTTCACAAGAAAATATTAACCAGTTTCTCTGAAGACCTCTTTCTTTTTCAAGTTCCCCCTCCTCATAAACGAGGAGATAATTCCAGCTTCAAGGCTTACTCGCTCATCTCCAGCTGCAGTATCCAGATACAAGCTACCCAAGCTCCTCGGCCTGGTCATTCTGTGCCACAGACAAACAGGAAGAAAAATGTCATAAAAACTCAAAGTGGTTTTAATTCTTTTTATTAATGTCTCAAAACACACAAAAAAATCAACAACTACATAAAAAAACCAAACCAAATGGTTGTGAGATAATCCCAATGCAATTAGTTCTTTACATCAAAAAAATGTAAACTGTTCTTTCCCTGTAAGACTAACTTGTTAGGCTTTTTAATCCTAGATAATACACAACAGAAAATTCATCATAAAAGAATACTACCAGCTACAAGCCAAAATCCTAAGTACCAACTACCCACAATGCAATATTCTGGTGTGAGTTTGCTCCTAAGTCTTTTCCAAACCCCAAAATTTAAAGTCTTCTTCAGCCAGTAAATAAACAATAAACTAGAGAAACTTTCAGTTGTCTGGTCAACTACGAAAATTACATTTTTAGACACTTGCCGCGAGGCAAAAGTTTTCAGATACAGGACTGAAACATAAGCAGTCTCAAAAGACCCTAAATATCAATAAGACTTTGTGTATATCTAGCAACAGTTGCAATCCATTTCAGTCTTTTAAACAGGACATGTATCCTAAGAGAGTTCTGACTATGACCAATCCAAAAACTGACAAGGCTGGACCAGACAGCTCACAGGCAACATGAAAATAACGGCACATACACAAGAGCCAAAGGCATAGCTTAAGACAATGGTGATAAATATCCATAGAACTGATTGACTCCCCAGTACCCCGAGTCTGCTGCTAACCTAGCAATGTTTCGTTACCAATACACATAAAGATTTCCTACTAACAAAATTGAACTTGTGGGAAAGCGAAAAGAGTCTGATTAGTCCTGCAAAGGTTTGTCTAGCTAATTCATAATCCCTACAGATCTTAGGGTATAGTCAGACACAGAAAAACTGGGATGTAACAAAACAGACAGTAGCTGGCCTAAGAGCTGAAAACCATCCAGTTCTATGCAGGCAGTAAGTGGTAGAGCTAAATCTTGATCTCAGTAGAGTGGCACAGAGTGATTCCACATTATGTTATTTATGGTATTATTAGTGTATTTCTTTCCATAGGCAACAAGAAGATATAGTATAGATTGCTACTGCCACCTAAGAGTCAAAAGAAAGAGAAGGGAAGTACCTCCACAAAATAACATCTTAAGTAGGTAATCAGAAAGTCTTAACCTGAGGTAGTCTCAACATGCAAAAGCATATAATTCTTTTTAGGAACTGTACCACTACTGAACACTTAAGCCAGTCTCTTTTTGTAGAGTCAAGAAACCGGCCTGACTTGCCCTGGCTACATTAGATCTGTAGCGAGAAACTAGGTCAGAAAAGACAGTAGATGGAGCAGGTCCATTTCTTTCAATGCAGTCCAGTTAGACTGGATTAAGTAATATGAACTGCAACCTAAATTGTGAGAAAGCAACTTCAAAAATTAGCATGACAACTTGTGTTGCATACTATGGATTAGTTTCTTAGTTTTGGACCCTACTTCCAAGAAGCCTACCTTTGACAGTGTCAGATCTGCAAGATGCAAGGAACTGCCACCTTGGGTTGGAAACCCAGCCAGCACCAAAATGGACTTTAAACTAGTACAGATTCAGAGCATGCCATCAAAATCCTTAAGTCAATAAGACATCAGTGCCTTATCAAGTGATCAATTTTCAAACCAGTGATGTAACAGCTCAAAGCATGGAAGGGAAGGTAGAGATTTGTTATAATGCTTACAAAGCAAGGAAAATATATCCATACTAGCTACCTAGCAAAGAAATCCACAAATGGGTTCAAGTGGCACATGCTAGTTTCTTTTGCATGCTTTCTAGCCTACAGTTTTCTCATTTCTGGATTGAGACAACAGACCTCTATTCACCTTTCAGAAGAAAACCAGCATTTCTATCAATATGGGGTTCATCTGGTTATAGCAAATAGGCTGCAGTGAACAATACTACCTAAGAACCTGCCCACATGCTACAAAATAGCAAGAATAGTAGTAGCTTTACTCTCGTGTATACCATACCCTCAGACTCACGATGTCCAAGCATTCAGTCTCAAAGAAGAGTTGGTGTATCTGAAGAAACAGCATCACGTGTGAACAGTGATGCCAGAAGAACCCTGAATGCCAGACACGTAAGACAACAACTTACTCCAGCACCTACCTCATTGCTGATCTTACAGAGGTAAGAGACTTTACAGTTCCTGTCCCTGCATCCCATTTATTACATGATATTCTGAACACAGACGTATGAAATTAGAAAGCTGCTGAACAGTCACCTTTTTGCACAAATGCTTCTGGGCTCCAGAAACATATCAGTGGATCAAATTATATCACAGTCGTGAGGTTCACAATGAAACAAGTGGGCAAGGCTTAACACCGGACACTAAATACAAAGCATGCATGTGACAGATGATGTTGTACTACACAGAGCCACAGATGATGTTTTCTGTGTAGTCCAACATGATACCTTTGCTGCACTTTCAGACAAATAACAACAATAAGCTGCTGAGGTCAGTATCTTCCCTGCACAGCGATGTGAAAGCTATCCAGGAATTGAACAGGCCCTAGATGTAACAGAGAAAGCACCCAGAGGATCCAACCAATATCCCAGAGAAACCAGCCATTCAAGCTTGCAGTTAAGCACCAGCATTACAGGCCCTAAAATGTACTGTCTGAAATGCCCTTTAAAAAAAAGCCAGAATTCAAAATGTGAAAATAAAAAAGTCAGAACAAGATAAGGAGAGACATTTTTGCAAGATGATTCTCAGGTATCCATGAAAATGCAAAAGCAAAGGTGAAGCACAGACATGAAACGAAGTGCTAATGAAAAAAAGTCATCAATTCCCAAGGCCTCTGCTATGGCAGAAAATGAAGCTAGACATATTCATACAGTTTTATCAGGGGGAATAAAAAAGTCTAAGAAAGAGGCAAAAACTCTAAGATTCCTACCAGGTGGGTGTGAGAGAATTTTGCTATATGGCATTTTGGACATCAGATTTATTCTTACCATTAAAGCCCATTAAGAAGGCAGCTTTTCATGTAGATACTCTGTGAAGCCACAATTACCCAATGGTAACACAAGCTCTGCCAAACTGTTTTTCATACCTTAAAATGTAGAGTTAATTTAAATCAACCTACTAATTTGATGCAAGGCAAAGGGGCAAAAATTCAACATCAGCCTAAAATACTAAGGTCTACATTCACATTAGTCATCGCAACTACTGCTTCCAAAATCCTAGGGCATCAGTCCCTGTATAACCCTAATCATCACTCATCCCAAAAGCAGAAGGGAGATGCAGAGGTCTTCACTATGGCTTATGCAACAGCAACTGAGAATTCTTATTCAGTATTACACTATTACAAAGCCTTCAGCACTAGACGTTGATATTAATTCTGTTCCCTGCAAGAAACTGGGGAAGCACTGCCTCCTTCCTTCCCTGCTAATCCAGAAAAAGACCTGAATTTGCTCACCACATGAAGAAACTTGGTAATTTCAAGACAGCAAACAACACAAGCAGCAAACACATTTAAAAAGGTCATACTCAAAACTCCTGGAAGACAACAAACACAAAGGCACAAAGCATGTCATGGTAGTGTGCAACTTCAGGCACAGTTCATTGCATTTGTAATATTTGTTAGTGAAAGTCCAATTCACCATCTAGAGCACACATGACTTCATTATTAGTTGTAACAAGGTATAAACATTTTAAAACTGTAAAAAAAAAAAATCATTCTAAAGAAGCAACAACTTATCACTCAACATCTACCAAAGACTATTTTAGGACCTCAGTAATTTCTTTTTTGTTAAGATATCCTAATCCCTGTTCAAACCCTGGTGTCAAAACCATCAACCTCTGCTTAAGGAAAAAAGTCTGAATTTTGCAAATTCTCAATAATCTGCAAGTTTTAGTCTTACTTGTCCCAAACTAATATCAACAGAAATAGTCAAAGTTCTTAAAAAACCCCAATATTTAGAGACACAGATGATAGCAGGTGTTTGCCACTGAAAACCATAGTGGAAATTCAATGTTTATGATTCTGGAATATGGAATTGTAGCTGTTCTAGGGCAACAGAAGTGATGTAATCATATGGAAAAGACTGGGTGCAAGAATCAAAACAGGGGTATGTCTAATGTTTTTACATCACTTAAGGGGGAATTTCACAGACACTGTTGTTTGCGTACCTAGCTATTTGTGCTTTTACCTAACACAGTGCAAAGGTACTAGTCTTGCCATCACTGATGACCCAAATAACATGAAGGTTTGAAATTTAATTCCAGAATGGTGCAGTCACACAGTTAATAATTTCCTTGTGAACATGTTGCTATTAATATAAATTTCATTGGTTTCACCTTAACTATAGTGAAAAGTCTCTAAATTAGTATTCTTGCTCCTAAGACTATCCTGTGCATGCCACTGAAATTCCCAGAAGACCACCTTAAGTTACCTACTGTTGGTCTGTGGTACCATTAAATAGTAAGAATGGCATTTCAGTTGGGAGTCTGATAAATTGTGGACCACCATGGACACAGATTTGGAAAGTTAGAGATGCCTTGCTGGTCTGCTGTATTGGTGGGCCAAAAATGGGTATGTGCAGGTAGGAAGAGAATACTCATATGTGCACAAACACACTGAATCAGTTTCATTTCAGAAGAAATTACAAATCAGTTTCAAGAAAAGAGTAAAGTTCATTTCATTGTCAAGTTAACAAATTTGAAATGATGCAATCTGCATGTGCAATTACCAAAAAGTTGAGACAGTTTTCTGAGTATTACTGACTTGAGTTCATTCAACATGACTTTCAAGCAAAACCAAAAAGTAGTGCTGAATTTCTGTACAAAAAGATACAGAAGTAAACAAAGAAGTCAGCAGATCAGACTTATTTATCTTGATCCAGTAATTCCCCAGAGTTCCTGAAACTATATTCAGGAATACGTAAAAGGCAGTTTAGCTTCAGCAGAATTTGTACTGAGCAAGCCATGCACTGGCATTTTGCCAGAATTTTGCTTTTTATTAGAATTCTAAAGAAAAAAACCCCTGAGAATTAGATTATTTTAGTTCATTAACACAGTAAGAGTATGCTCTAAGAGTGATTATCACTTGTATTTGGGAGTTCTACAAAGCAAGAAACAGTAAATCACGATTCTGCAAGCAAATAGGTATGGTTCAAAACTCTACTTACATCTCTTCTGGAGATGCAACAAAAGGTGCAGTAGTGAGGTGCCATCAAATGGAAAAAAGCAAAATGTTTCTCTGCCCCATCCCACCACCACCAATAATGGAATATAACCTGTGCTGCTTTTGAAGGTCCTGTACCTAACTTGCACTTTTTTGTGAAAATCCTAGTTTGAACCACAATTTCATCTCCTCGCTGTTCCTATAAACACACCAGACATCACCAACTAAACCGTAAGTTACTATGGTTTTAGTTAATTAGAATTCAACACGTTTTTTCTGATTTTCTTCGAAAGGTTTGGGAAGAACTGTGTGTTTGAAGAATAACATAGCATATCAAGTTTTTAAGAGAACTTTTAATACATTTATATGCCAATCCATTTTAAGGAAACTTGTTGCTATTTAGGAAGAGAACAAAGTCATGTTGTCATATTATGTCACTTACTGCTCAGGGAGAGAATTTCTGTGAATTGCCCTAGTTCAAGTTCTACAAATTCAATGTAACCATGGATGTTTTGTCAGTGCATACATCCATATGCAGAGACAGATGTATTTTACTTCAGCCTGCTGCTACAGTTTAAGTAAAGACAGAAAAGCCAAATCCTTGGAGACAGGTGTGCACTGTTTATCTGTCAGTGAAATCTACACAGCAAAATTACTCCATTTGTCAAATGATAAATCTAAATTACTTTTGGCGAAGCCCTCTCAGAGGGGGCACTAGTTAGGGTGATGAGAAAGGTTAAAGTCATATCATTACATTGTTGAAACAAGCACTGAAAGGCTGCTCCTGCTAAAGCAGCTAAGCAAGACACTGAGGTGACACACTGCAGATACTCAAGCAGCCTACAGAGAAGATGCAAGAAATACATACTAAATCATACAAAATTAAAATCTAATAATGAAGTAATTTTCTCCACATTGTGGAAGTACAAGAAACCAGAATTCCTACAGTAGAAGTTCAGCATTTGTCCCCAGTACCTTATGAAATCCACACCCCTTAAAAAACATACACTACACCCTAGAGTCCATTAGACCCTTCCCAGATAAACTTTGGTTTTGTGCAAACACAGAACTGACCAATAACCTGACCTGGGGACCCTCTAGACTAAATCCAAACCCTGCTCTAGGACCATGAGGTACAAAACCTACTAATTTTTGCATGTAGGATTTAAACTCCCAAGTTCAGCAATAGAAGTTTTCCCTTCAATATCAAACTTGTGAATCTGTATTTTTAAAATTGCAACTGTAAACTGTTTTTTTAGTCTCAAAAGGTGTTTCACTTGTAAGTGCTCAAGATTTAGTTTTACATGACGATATGTACTGTCCTTGTCTTGTAGTGGATTATTTTTAATTGGGTACCTTTCTAACACTGCCCAGAAAAAGTACATACCTATGCCAGAGACACACACAATCCACTTGGTGAAAGGGACAAAAAAAGCAGATAGAGCAGTTTTGGAAGTCTACAAGGTTCAAAATTCTGCAAGATTTTCTTTAAAAAGTTACTAAGCACCATGTGAATGATCACTTTACGTTTTAAAGAAAGTCTTGCAGACTTAAATTCTCTTATATTTATTCCTAATGGAATTACTTCAAGAACCTACTTGGCTACAAGGCAAGGATGCCCATTTCTGCCACACAAGCATCCACCACTGCAATACTCAATTTACAGTATATGTCATCCATCAAACTGTATTTTAAGGCTTCTCTCATCTCATAACAACTAATACTTGGGGGGAAAAAAGCAAAAAGTGGCTCTCAACAAGAACGGATAAAAATATTTAACTGATGGCTGTAAGCTAATTGTAGCCAATGACTTGGTCTTAAACATTACCTAGAAAACAGATTTGTGAAAAGTACTTGATTTAAAAAGTAGTATATCCAAATAATAGGGAAAAAACCCCATAGCCGTCTGAAAACAGAATTGAAAACCGTGCATGATTCTGGAAAAGGCAGTGAGACAAAGATTAATATGATTCACTTTGAGCAAAGAAACATCCTGATACTTTGGAACAAATGAAAGATAAGTATCAGTCAAAATTGCAGTAGTCCAAGCAAGAAGTTTCATTACAAGTCTTAGACCTTTGATGTAAGGGAAAGTAAAGGTTTAAAGGTCAGAAGCAGTTCCTAAAAAAAAGGAACATACAGACTTTAGAAAAGATGGGAGATTGAAGACATGCTATTACTCAGAAAAACATGACTTTTGGATACAGTAAACTGAAGGATGTTAATGTACACACCACAAATATGTACAGTGATCTCTGATATGACACATGCCAACTAACTGTAGAAAACTGACTTCCAATGTTACATCAAGCCAGAAACACTGAACACTTAAAATCCTATTTTCAGATCTAGTAACCCAAAGACACAATACCATACAACCACAATGCAGCAGAGCATACTCCACTTTTATTCCTCAACAAAACACAGCAGTTCTGAACCCAGAGCCCAAAAAGCTTTCCTACTTCACAGAAGTTATTTCTGAGGCGGAGCTGTAAACCATGATTAAAGCCTCCCTTCCTGAATATACCACATAGACATCTGTATGCGGCAATTTCAGAGCACCTGCATTACTGCAGGAAAAAATGAGGGCTTCACAAATAAAAGGCCAAATATAAAAAAAATAAATAAAATCAGTGGTTTAAGGCATCCAGTTAAAAATGTATCTTTATGATAAAGACTTCCACTCATTTACTCAAGGAGATAACTCTTGAGGATGCACTCAAATTATTCTGTTATAGTGTGTATGTGGGTAAATAGACTGGTGCACACCAGTTTGCTAATACAATGTTTAAGAAACTCTTGTTACACTAGGTGCAACACATCAAAACAGTGTTTCTACCAGTAAGGAAAGGTAAGCAAAATAAGCTACACCGGCAAAGTACGTATGTCAGTGTAACCATGCTAGTACAGAAGAGCTGTGCTAACATCCAGTGTCACAAACTCGCATCCCATACTAAGGATACTGTACCAACAAAAAGTGACCCCACAGTAGAGCTGTAATGGTCTTCAGAAAACTTAACACCTGGACAAGATAATGTAAAATCACTGTTGTTCTTTGCAAGAAATTTAATGTTTAAATAGAAAAAAAAAAAACACCTTGTAGAAAAACCTCTGGCAGTTTAAGGGAATCCAGAGTCCTGCTCCTGAAGCTATTCTAGAACTAACCATACAAGATTTAAGAAAAAAATGAGACCATTCAAAAATTCTAATATACTACACAACACTAAGTCAAAACTTTCTAAATTACTTCAAAATATTGATTACAAAACATGCTATAAACATTCCAGTTTCCCTGCAAGTCTATGCTATTCTTACCTCCTAAAGAAGGAATTGGCATTAATAAAGCAACTCAAAACCACGCTAATACAGTATGTCCTATGGCAAAGCAAATTCTGAGCAGGGAACACACCAACCATTTAAGACTTTTAAGACAGAAGGAGACGCAGCACTGCAGCAACAGTGGGAAATGCAGCTATATTTGGCTGCTGCCAGTAAATCAAGTGCATCAGGACAATCTTTGCCGACCTTTTAAAATTATCTTCAATGTAAATACACATAACAACTGCAAGTTTGGGAGTAAGTTAACTAGAGTCAGGCATTGTTTTTAGGTAAAACAGTATTTCAGATTAAGAAATGAGTCAAGAAGTTAACAGCAAAAGAAACATGCCAGAAGATCCACTATGCACATGTGCTGGAAAAAGTTTCATCAACAGTGCAAGCTTCTTACCTTTCTCCTTCCCTCTCTCTAATGATGCTGTGAATCTAACAGTTTTAAAACGAGTGCTTGAGTAAGTACATAAGCACCATGTTATTTATTTTCTATAATTAACTAAGGAGTGGGGACAATACAACAGATGCTATAAGTGGAATTTACTTAATGAAAGCTGCTTGCACTATTTCGAAGCAAATTTAAAGAGCAGATAGGTTAAAAAATGCTTCATAGGTAAAAATAGATAGGTAAAAACTTCTTCAAAGCAGTCTTCCACAACAGCAAAAGCGGGACAAAAATAAATTGCAGTCTCTCAAGCAGCAAATGAAAAAGCATAACCCTCAAAACAGGCTTATTGGTTAAGAGGTTTGATTTTATTTAATTAGGGAAACAGATATGATATCACGTTAAAAAACACAGGCAGCGGAACCATCCCAAATCCAGGTAATAAGTTGTCAACAACAAAAAAAACAAACCAGAGAGTAAGAATCCTTTAATAGTTTTTATGTAGCATATATGAAGTGTTCGCATCACTAAACACACCTCTGCTAACAGGTGATGACAATCTCAATCACTTCGAGAAAAATTGTCACATTTGTTCACTACTGAAACTGTCCAACAACCCCTAGTCTCTCACCATAACTGTAAAAAGTTAATAAATTAAGCTGCCCAGGAAACTAACAGTTAAAACAGACTACGTATTCTGGGAAAATCTGCACCTGTTAAACTGAAATACATTCACAAATTATCTAAACCTTATTTGATCACAAGTGTCTTGTCTCAGATATGTGCATTCACCCGAATCAAAATACACCTTTAACTTTCCTATTTTCCAAGTATCAGGACTTCTCTCACAAAATACATTTTTATTTCACCTCTCAAAACTGAGCAAGATAACCACTGTCAAGACATATTAAAAATGGTTATTACTGAATTAAGTACTGGTTTCCAACTCTAGCCCAAACCCCCAAACAACTAGCTCTAGCTAAAGAGTAGCTTCTCCAGCCCTCTTTACTCTCTTACTAGAGACCTGTTGATATTAGGAATAATCACGTCCTCCAGTCACAACATAATATTGTGTATATTCTAATATGCTCTAAAAGTTACACACAAACTTTTCAAAACTAACACCAAGAATAGAGAAAGCAAAAATCAAAATTTTGAAGACTAATCCATGTAGAATCACATCCACTGCTCAACCAAAAACCGGCCACTTTTTACTGTCAAATGAGGAGCTTTCCTTTTTAAAAAAAAAACAAAAAAAAAACACAAAAAAACACACAACCACAAAACCAACCAAACCAACAACTCTTCCTTTTTCTTGCCTGTTGTAACTGCATTGAACAAGACCACCGGTGGCATCAGAAATGCCACCGCTCACTAGACTCTGACAGGAGGAGGCCTCCTCCATATCCAATGGGCTAAGAAGATCGAAAGTGCGTTCAAAGAAACTCCTGCGGGACAGGTAACCAAGTACTCTCATAGCAAGATCACACCAAATACTCATCTGCTTCACAAGAAGCATTAAAAAGCTCAACAGCCCTTTTTTTACTCCCTCCACCCTCCCAGTACTACCAGTTCATATTTGCTAGTCATTAGGACACCTAAGATTCCAACCTCTGGCATGTCTTCGCAGCATCACCGAAGACCTTTGCAGAACGGCGGAGAAGCCCCTTTATCTTCACAGCCCTTAAGTCTACAGGGGAGTTTCAGACATTTTGGTCTCGCAGCAAAGAAATGGGAGATGCGAGATGAACTGCACTCCATATTGATTCTTAATGCAAATACGGTGAAATAACATTTCATTTCTAAGAAGGCAAGAGTCTTGAAAAACCTTATGCCCCAAGCTTGGGATCTGGATTTTGGTTTTAGCCATTTTTTCCTGAAGTCGATAGCCCATTTGAGTCAGAAAAGCAGTTTTTAGATATCTTTCTGCAAGGAAGAGTAAGAATGATTGCAAAAAGTAAATCAAATAAGCAGACTGCATGTAAGAAGAAAAAAAGAAAAACAGCAGAGAAATAAATCTCGTTTCTAAACGAGCTGTAAAAAAACCCCTTGTATGTGCAAAATAAAATACGAAACAAGACACATTTGCGTGTACGAACGTACACATGTAAGTCAGCAATAAAGTATAAAAAAGCATCATCTTTAGCACTATTTCGTATTTCTGCAACTGCCATTAAAGGCATACGCTTAGCAGGGAGCTCAGTAATAACTACTATTGTGAAAGACACGAAAATGACAAACTGTTAAGTCTTTATCTGCAGTTGATCGAAAGCACAATAAACTGCACAGCTTTGCTTTCAATCACTTCTAAAAAACCAGAAGGGCAGAAACATCCGAACAGCCTTCCCTATGCCATTAACGCCAATAGGTTCAAACGGAGCGAGAACGGGAGAAACCGGCAGACGGAGAGGACGAAGGCAGGCACGAGTTAACAGCGGCAAAAGGGAAGAGGAGATTTAGGCAGAAGATGGGAGAAAAAGGCAGTAATTGCGGCACCGAGAGGCGGGGAGGGCCTGGGCCCCCGAGACTGACCTGTGCCGTCGCTGGCGGACACGGAGAGCGCCGGTGAGGAGAGTTTAGGCCGCTTGGCTGAAGGCGGGCCCGGCTCCACCACATTCTCGGCCATTTTTAATTCTTTTTTAGACAATCACTCAGAGCAGAGAGACGGTGGGGGATGAACCCCAAAACCTTCACCTTCTTCTCGGGCCCCGATTCAGCTGAAGAACAACAATAAGGCCGAGAGCGAGCGAGCAGGATCTGGCGGAGGAGGGGGGCCAAGTTCCCCTTTTTCTGCCCCTCGGGCTCCGGGAGGGCGGCAGCGGAGAAGCGGGGAGAAGGTGGGAGCTGGGGCGGGGAGGGGGGGGAAGAGGCCTCTTCCCCCAGGCGAAAGGGCTGAGCGAAGATGGGAAGAACAGGTAAAGCCCCCGCCAAAAAAAAAAAAAAAAAAAAAAAAAAAAAGAAAAAATTTAAAAACAAGAGGCTGGTGGGGTTTGGGTTTTTTGTTTTTTTTTTTCTTCCCAGTAAAATTAATCCCGGCTGTTGTGGTGCTGGTGCTTCCTCGCCGCCGCCACCATCATCATCTTCATCCTTCGGGGGGTCTCCTCCTCCTGCTGCCTCCTCACCGCCGCCATCAGCCTCTTCCTCCTCGGCGCCGTCCTCCTCCTCCTCATCGCCACAAGGAGGCGGGCGAAGGAGGGGAGAGGAGGAGGAAAAAAGAAAAAAAGATCACCGTCCTCTAGCAGCAGCTCCTTCCCCCTCCAACACCACCCTGCAAAAAAATACCCACCGCCAGCGACAGGGCTGGGGGGGGGGCGGCGTGGAGAAAGGCAAGGCGTGCGCGGGGTCCCCAGCTCCACTCGCTTCTTCCTCGCCCGTCGCTAATGGCTGCAGAAAGGGGAGCTAGAAGGATGAGGAGGGTGAGGATAAGTCCCAGGAGTCTCCGCTTCACATCTTGTTGTGCAGGGAAGGAGGAGGGGTTGTTGTCCTGATGGAGGCAGCACCGATCGCGGGATGGGAAGGTGGGGGGCGGGTTTCAACACCCTCTCTGCCCCCCCCCCCTCCCCTCCCTTCTTCTCTTCTTCCCCCTTCCTCTTTCTCTCGCTCTCAGTAGCAGGCTGCCCCCCCCTCCGGCGCAGGCAGAGGGGCCGATCCCACAGCAGCGGCAGGAGGAGGAGGAGGAGGAGGAAGAAGCCGGCCCCTCCCCCCCTCTCTGCCTACCTTCCCCCCTCCCGGGCGGCCGAGGATGGCTGCGAGCGCTGGCGCCGGGCAGGGAGGGGGCTGCCCGCCTCCGCTCCCCCGGACCCACGGGCTATGCGGGGCGCGGAAAGCGAGGGAGAAAAACCTCGGCCGCGGCTCGGGCGCGGCGGGGACTCCCTCTTCGCCTCTGCGAGGGTGGGGAAGGAAGCGAAGAGGTTGGTAGCCGGGGCGGGGGAGGCCGGTCAGCGACCCCTCCGAAAAGAGGAGGGGGAGTAAAATGAAAATAATAAAATAGAAGAAAAATTACGCCGGCGGAAGGCGGGGGACTCGCCCCGGGGTGGGTTAAATGGCCGGGAGGGGGGGGGGTCGGGGGCCCGCGGCGGGGGGGGGGGAGCGGGGGAGAGAAAGAAGTCGGGGAAAAGGAAAAGAGAGAAAAGGAGAGAGAGAGAGGAGAGAGAGGGGACGGGCAGGATGGCGCGGGGGGGAGGGGGGGGCTGTCTCGGCTCCTCGATTCTCTCCCCGTCCCCTGGCCGGGCCCCTGGGTCTCTCTGCGCTGCCCTCCCCCTGTCTCGCCCCGTCCGGCTCGGCCTCTCGCTCTCGCTCCCTCCCTCAGTCGCTCACACATAAACAAAATGGCGGCTGTTGTTTCTTCACTCTCCCGAGTCCTCGGAGGGAAGCGAGCGGCGGCGGCGGCGGCCGGAAATGAGCCAAGAGAAAAAAAAGGGGCGGGGCCCGGCCTGGGGGCGGGGCCCGGCGGCGCTGGCGCACACAATGGAACGCGGGGGGGGGGGGGGGGAAGGGGCGGAACCGCCCAGCCACCGTCACGAGACCGCGCCCGCCCAATCAGCGCCCGCCTCTGCCGCGCTCTTCCGCAAACTCCCCTGGCTCCACCCCTTAAAGGTAAAGAGGTTTTTTTGATTTAAAAAAAAAAAAAAAAAGGCTCCTTCTTCCTCCTCCCCTCACGCTCTTTTTTGTCGGCCGAAAAGTGCGTGGCGGCGACCCAGGGGCAGGCAGGGAGGCGGCGGCTCCGCTCCGCCGCACTCCCCGGTACCCGCGGCCCGGTGGGCTGAGGGGCCGAGGGCGGGGGTTCGCGCCCCTTCCCGGCGGCCCGGTCCTGGCGCCCGCGGCGGGCGCGCGCCCGGGGGGGGTGGGGTGGTACAGCCCCCCCCCCCCCCTCCCCGGGCCTGGGAGAAGCGGGGATGGGGAGCAGCACCCCCACCCCTGGGCAGCGGCTGCGCAGACCCGGAGGCCCGGCGGGCGGTGGGCGTACGAGACGCAGAGACGCTCGCTATGTACTGCTTAACGCTGGCATGCGAGAGCGGCCGCAGGTTCCCATCGACGTTTCAAAAAAGATAAAAAATAAATCACAAGCCCCCCCCCCCCCCAATTTCATGCCAAAGAGTAAATAAGCGCGCAGAACGCAGGCTCTCGTGCCAAACCGCCCCCGCGTGTGCTGGGGAAGGGGGCAGGAGGCGTTAGGTGGTACAGCCGTGCTCCCGAAAATGCGCCCACTCTTCTGAGGCTGGGCACGGGCTGGCTTTCGGGCCGTAGGCAGGTCCTCCGTAAGCCTTCCTGGCCCCTGAGCCGTTTCGGAGCTCAGGATTACTGAGGCACCAAGAGTTTTCCTCAAATCTTTTAAGGGGTCATCAGTCATCATCAACAAGGAGATTCCCCATCCCGGCTTTTCCCTTCAGAGGTGTTCGGGCTCTTTTGGGCCGCACACCTTTATGGGTTAGGAGAGAAGGGAAACACGGGCCTGTGTATGTTTTTAATGGAAAAAAAGCAGCTTCGTTTGATCCGAGCGGGGCGGTTGCAAGGGTTTCTCTTGCCACCCGCCCTCAAGTTTGAGCCCTCCGCAGTCCTGTGTGTAAGAACCGAAGCAGGTATTTGGGATGAGCCTAGCCTAAACACCAGAATAAATACCACGGGTGATGAGAGAAAGCATGAGTGGAGATTCACAGCCCTCTAACAGCTATCCACCGGCTCCCTCGCATACTCCCACGCTTCGACTTCCCTTGTTTGGGCTTTATTTCCAGCAAGATTGTTGTTGTCTCCCCCGGCACAAAAGGGAAAATGCAAATAGGATTACACTCAAACTGCTCCAGAAGCGCTCAAAGATTGTATAGGTATTAGCCTTCCGGAAAAGTCTTGCACACTGCCTATGGCTCCAAATCCCTATGTTTTAAAGGAGAGGTGGAAGGAGTCTTTAAAGGAGAGGTGGAACAAACAAGCGATAGGAAAATAGTCTGGAGAGCAGAAAGTCTCAGAACGAAAGCTGTCGGGGTTAACAGCATCAAACCTAACATCACCACCTTAGAAACGGTGCTGTGGTTCTCACAGCTTTTTTGCCTCTTATTGCTACTCAATTCCCCCAAATATTCCAGTTATAGAAGCCTTGTATTACCTCAATTTATTTATTTTGTCAGATTGACTGTTTCCCTTGCTTGTGAAGCACTTTTTTAAACACAGCTGAGACTAATTTTAGCTTTTTCAAGTCTCCTTAGAATTAAAATTGACTGAAATAAGTCTATATAAGGTTTTCAGACTCTCTAGAGGCCCTTAATCCATTGTTCAATACGGAATTAGTGCAAGCTTTATAAAGACACCAAGGTGCACGTAAACACCTAAATGCTTCTAAAAGTCGGGCCCTTACTAAACAACAAGCTTGGAGAAAAGCAGATGTTTCAAATAAGAGTTTTGTGACACTAGTTCCCATCTAGAGACTTGGTCCTACCTATAGTTGCACATGTGCCTAGCTTTATGTAGCATATAGTTCCACTGAAATCGCCCTGTACTACTCGCCATAGTAAAGCTAAGCACATGTGTGCTTGCTGGAGCGCAGCCTGAGAGATAAAAGTTAAAGAATGGGGTAGTGACTTGCTGCTCTAGAGAGTGTCATATGGATCAGTTTTGTTAAGTACCAGAAAAATCTGACAAACAAAATAAAGTCCTTTTTTTTTTTTTTTTGGTACAGCTTCCCCTCTGCTCTGGCTCCCTGTTTATCTACCCTTCAAATGAGTTCAGGGAAGCGTGCCCAAATTGTAGGAACATACACCCTTTGGTAAGTGCTACCAAACTAGCATGTATCGTCTGAATATGGATTACAGATATAAGTAATCAACAGATATATTAGTAAAACTACACCTCTGCCTTACAAGCTTCACAACCAGTAACATATCTTAGTTCTTTGCATATTAGAAAGTCATATTCAGTTAGCTTTCCGTATTATAGACTTAAATGCAAGCTGAAGTATATGAAAAATAAATAGAAAAAAATGCTACTTGTGGGGTTTTTTTTTGAAAAAGAAGTTAATCTAATACAAGAAAAGGAGGAAGAAAAAGAAAATCCCAGGAAAACAGGGTTAAGATAAAACTAATATATATAAAAAACAACAAAAAAAATCCTTGCAGCATCTGTTAATTTTTCTAAAAACACTGCAGTTTTCTTAAATGAACTTTAGTATGTACACACAACCAACTGTTGCTAAAATGCTATCTGCCAAAATAATAACATACAGAATTACTGGAAAGCAATAATAGAACACAAAACATACTAAGAAGAAAATGCATAAACCTATACAAACAAAACCAGGAAAGGATTAAAACAAACCTATTTACCCAACAACTGCTCCTGCTTGCCTCAGTTTCCCCATTCTTACAGCAAGGATGGCAGTATTTATTCCTTGAAAATAATGCCCAGAAGAATTAATCAGCTCATTATTGCCAGTAATTACAGCAGTCATTATGGACTTTGAGATAACTGGATGAAAGTACTGTAAGTCTGATTAAAATGAGAATCCACTCAGGAGACCAATAAGAAGAGGAATGCAGGGCCTTGAACTTTTATCATGGGATCTCGTTTGGCCTTAGCTGGCACTTACTGAAATCTGTAAGTGTGCCCAGCTGTTCTGAGGGCTTCAAGGAACAAGAGAAGATCCCCTTGTACTGCAAGGGTCAATGTGATGCCCACAGCTCTCAGCATCCCAGCATCAGCTAGAGGAGGAGGCAGAGGAAGAATCATTTTCCTGGGTGTGGAGGGAGCCAGGGCTGTGGCTTTCCCCTTCCAGCTGCTGGACGGAGAAGCAGCGTGTGACCTCAAAGTCACCAGACCAACCTCCTCCCCTCCCTAAAGCCGTTTGGGAAACCACTTACACTAAATAAAACTTCCCCGCTCCTCTTTGGCAGGATTTGCCCTGCAGCCCTGAGGCCACACAAGCGTCTCTGAAAGAGGGGGGCTCGTGGGACAGGAGGCAGGGGACAGGGTGCTCCCATCTTCTCAGCCCTGTTTCTGCCTGTGGTTTCCAGCTGTATTATCTTTTTTCCCTGAGCTTTCCAGGGCTGCTGCCTGTGCCCAGCAGGTAATTCGTCCTGTTCCCCAGCTACCTCCTGCCACCGCAGCTCTCTGCTCGCACAGCACTGCTCCCCTTCTCCATACCGGCATGGAGATCTGTGTGTGGAGGGTCCTTCCTGGCACAGGTCAGAGGGGCGAGGAAAGGATTTAAGGCTGCAGTTTTTGCAAGTAATGCCAGGGTGCAGCTATATTTCTGGAAAGCAAGAGCCAGCTGTGCCGGAGCAGAGAACATCACTCAGTGCGGCGTCAACATTAAAACCCAGCAGTGTTTTGATACGAGACAAATTTTATTAAAACCATAAGAAGCAACCATCCAATAGCTGGTTCTTGCATCTAGCGTATACATAAAAGAAAGGGCTGGCTTTCTGACAGCAAGCAAAATGCTTTCAGTCCTCAGCCCCAGAAATGCAGGCTTCCTCAGTCACACAGTTTTCAATAGCTGCAAACAGAGTTATGTTGCTAAATGTTAAGGGCTCAGCTGTTTACCAGAAGAATGTTTCCTCCCTGGAACACATGGTTTTGCTTAAAAGACATTCTCCCAAAAACCCACTTCATTTCATTAGCAAATGCAACATTATAGCCCTAACAAACATGCCGTGCAGTCGCTCCTTGCAGAATGAAACAGAAAAAGTAGACAAAAATTGACCTCTCAATTTAAGAGAGGGACAGACCTCTGCCTAGGAAACACCGCAGCTTTGAGGTCTGGTGATAGAGAGCTGAATCTTGTGCTCTGAACTGTACGTCTCTCCATACATCGTTTTCATATTCAGGTTCACGTGGAAAGCACAAATGTGGAATAAGAGCGAGAGGCTTGCGTGCTCCCCCAGCTTTACCAAGGGCTGGCCAAATCTCTGCCTTCCACTTCCCAGGCTCAGCTCTCCCCTCTGTAACAGGGAGTTGGTGCTACTCCCCCCTCCCCTCCCCCCCCCCCCCCCTTAGGGAAACCACGTCCGAATCATTAAATGAAAATATAATACTCTCATCTCTTCTAAAAAAAATTACACTGAAATTAATGCATTTACATCAGCAGTTGATTTATCCCAGAGTATTATGGGGACACAAGCAAGAGGTTCTAGAGTGAAAGTATAGTATTTCTAATTAAGAGCCCTTGAACTTGCCACATGCTTTGAGCTTGTGGAAGGTGAAAGGATGGCAAATTTCTGAAGAACTTGGTCAGCCCAGCACTATATTTACAGTAATCTGCTAAAAATTATCATCGTATGATGGAGCTCAAGCTAACACGGGAAATTTGTGCTGAAAGAATTACTGTTGCTGTAACGACCCAGAGGAAGCACGCTGTTCACATTCCTCTTACTTCTTTTGACTCTGGTATCCAATGGGAAAGTTCTTGATAAGCTTTATTGCACTGCAGAAGGTATAAACAATGTGCTTTGAAATCTGCTGAGCTTAAACCCCAAACTTATCTTTTCATTTGTTTCCTGAATTGTCCCACAGATACAAATCCACTGTCCACACATGCTTATAAAGAACAAAATACAATTATTTCTGTTATACCTCCCCTTCCCTTGCTCTTTTTTCACAGTGTTCCTTAATTCAGATTATTTTTTTTACATGCTACAACATTCTTATATATACTGAACTGCGATGTGTTGTTTGATGTCTGCAATCAAAATGCAAAGAGGGAAAAAGCAGCATTTTTTCTGCTTTATCAGTTTTCATGCTTCAAGATATAAAGTGATTCCTTCGATGGGGTCAGGCAGGAATTTACGCTGCGGCAGAGAAATGTACTGAATCAAGAGGTTTTCAGTACAGAGGGTATTGGCCTTCTGATGGAGCTAATGGGACCCTGTTGTTCACGGGATAATACACTTAGGTAATCAACACAATCTGAGCTGTTTTTACAGTTGCCATGGAAAAAAAATTTTCCACAGGAAATATAGGTCTAGTTGGTTGGATTTTTTTTCTTTTTCTTTTCTGTAAAAAGTTCTTGTATTTTCTTGGCTTTTTGGTGTGCTAGAAATGAAGGCAATGCCTTCACAAGTGCTTTCCTTCTACACACAGATAAAAGTCAATAATTAACCACAAACACCAAAAGCCAATTGATTCTACTGTGTCGACTCCATGTAAAACAATAGGGTTAATCCTCAGTTCCTTACCTTACTAATTTATATGGGCTTATCGCTTCTCTTCCCAGAAGTTCCCTCTTGAGCCCTCATGTTTCAAAGCCCATGAGGGTTGTTTTTTTTCCCCTGGTCTCTTCTAGCAAGGGATGCCGACATCAGGCAGCCTTGGCCTTTCTGTCCGCATCCTTTGACTGCCCCGTACACGAGACCTGTGAGCTTCAGGGAAGGGAGCATCAGCTCCTGATGGTGCTACCCTATTAGAAGCCACCAAGAGAGCTGCAGCAGCCCCCAGCAGCACGCTTTTCCTCCCGGTGCTCTCAACGCTGCCCGAAGCCCTGGAAAGATCACTTCTGCAGAGCAGGGCTGGTTTATGAGCTGGTTTGTGCTATTTACTCCAACCTCTTTCGCCATCTCAGACGCCTTCCGTTCGATCTCAGGACACGCGTGGGAGAGGGATGCCGCAGCGCACCCAGGATCAGGTGCACGGAGGCGGATGCAAAGAGCCTGCCGGTGGGATGTCAGGGGAGGGCCGGTTGCCCAGTCCAGTGCAGGCACCGCAATAAGGATGCAACCACCTGGGAGTAAAGCTGAAAACTTTTGAGGCGGCTGGACAGGCCATTAAAAAGCTTTCATACACCGGCAGGCCCTGATGAGAAATGAAAGTCGTGGCTGGCACGATATTTTGGCAGCAAGGGCTTATTTATCTTCCTTAGAACTGAAGAAACATTGAGACAACTTTTGGGGGAAGGTAGAGAGCTTTGCTAGTGATCAGAAAAGTAACAATTTCAAGGCTGATGTTGCTCCTCTTTTGTCAATGTTTATATGACTGCAAATTTGTTGCTGTTTAAGAACCAGCTTCAACAAAGCTGAACGCAAAGGGTGAAATGGGCAACCAGCAAGCATTGGCCCCATGTTTGGGAATGGACAGAGACGACTGTGCCTGGCCACGCTGGAAATGCTCCTGGTGCCACCAGGCTCCCGGGAACATCTCGGCGGTGATGTCTCAAATAGCTGCTCTGGCAAAAGGGACAGTGCTGCTGGGCATGTGGAGATGAGAACCTTAAAACACCAGAGTGAGTAGCCTAGCGAAAATTCTGGCAGCTGGATGTGCCGGTTGTCTTGGCAGCTACGCGGGGGTTTTTTTCTCGTTGCTCTGCTAGATGTAGGCATCCGAATTCCTACTGAAAAGAAACAGAAGTGCCCGAGGCCTCTTGTGATTCTGCAGTTTGCTGGTTCATGTGCCTTCCTATCTGTGGCACTGCCACAGATATATAAATATACATTTGTATATTTATTCACCTCAGGGGTATGGAAATGAAATGTGTTTTGTTTAGAATATTCAAGCCATCCTGGCATATTTAGCCCCTGCAAGAAAAACCTTTTAAAATTACTTGTGCTGAGGTGAACTTCTCTCTTTTTGCAGAGGAGTGCACCAGCTGCCAGGTGAGACACGTGTGGAAGATTCCCTGTTCCCCTGCAAAGAAGCCGAGCCAAGGGCTACCAACGGTGGCCTGACACTACGATACAAAGGGCAAGCGCATCTGTGCTGGTGGGTGAGTATCCTGCATCGGTGCACAACGGGTCTGTGGATTCCTCCGGCCCTCCTGGGTATTTCAATTAAAAGCCGGGGAGAAAGTCCAAGAAAATGCCTAAAATGGCTTGAGTCCTTCCTCACGATCTGGAAATGGAAGTCGGCAGTGACTTAACTCCAGCCAGCCACCAAACCCCTCCCTCCCCGACTCTGCATCACTCTGTTCGTTCCCAGCTCCTCTCCCGCGTTTGCAAACAGTCGGCAGTGGAAACAGTGAAGCCGCCTGGCTTCGAATGCCAGGAACGCACGAGCGGTATGCGACTGCAGCAGCGACCGTCATCCACCCGTCCTGGTGTCTAACTGAGGAAGGAGTGATTAATATCTGACAGGGACATGTCTTGATTATAAGCAGAGGAATGATTTTAAAGGAGGCTGCTGCCAAGCCTGGAAACAAAGCCCAATTAAATCCTGCCATTTACTTAAATTGGCTTCAAACCAGGCCTCTAACATTTTCTCCAGTAAAAAAAAAAAAAACAAAAAACCAACAACTTGTTTATAGTTTTTTAAGCCAGTTCAGGCAATGTCTTCTGACCTCCTCACAGAGCTAACAGATAGCAATATCCATAAAGAACGAGATCAACTAACTGAGTGGTCAGGAAAGCTGCGTCCCATACTCACTTGCGGTGTGATGGCCTCTGTAATAGGTGGGGTTTTGCTGTTGATTCAGTTGTGGTTATGCAGTTGACCTGAATTTGAAAGAATCAACCCCAAAAGAACATTGGGAACAGAGGGAGTGCGTGCTCTAATGGTGGGTGACTCCATGGGTACCAGCCCGGTTCCTTCTCACTCCGTTCACCCCCATCCTGTGCCAAGTGTGAGGTCTCAGCCCTTCTGCTCAAAATCTCTAACCATCTTGGTGCAAATACCCAGTGGAGAGCCTTTTTGTGGGATTTCAGCTGCTGCTTTCCTTCCACCACCCATCCATCTCACATAAAAGTCCATCAAGACTTGCTCTTCACATGGTACATAACCCACGGGGGTTGTGATCTCTCCTGGTATACAAGAACTACGATAATGCAAGAAATAGAGAACAGAATGAGATGCTTATGATCCCAGAAATGTGTTATTCAAAAATCTTACAGTTCAAAATCTCACCTTCTCTTTCAGTTTCCTTCAGTTGCAGCTCTTCCCCCAAGGACTTTAAAAGACTCAGAGCTCTGCACGCTCGCAAGTGAAGGCTGAAGGAGGATAAACCATCTGGTGTGAGGCCCAGGATGCCCTGTCCTCTTCTCCTTGGTGATGCAGCGTGGAGAAAGATGTCCTCCAAAAGTTTGACTGCTTCTGAGATGAAGCCCTCCGCGCCCCTCGTTCAGCAGTGCCGCAGGGTGTCTTTGGGAGGTGCTGGAGACCGAGCGTGCTTGGAGATGGCTTTGTTCACAAGGGTGTGCGAGGTGTTGGCTGGAGAGCTGCAGAGCTGAGCTGCCTGCATGTGCCTTACCCAAATTTACTGCTGCCCTCAGGTTTGTGACCTCTGTTACTGTTCAATAGGGTAAACCTACCTTGGATATTCCCTGCAGAGGTGATTAAAAAGGATGAGCAGATGAAAGCACACCTGAGCAAGGATATCGCTAAACTAATTCATTATTTTTACTAAGCTAATTAAAGGCAGACCAACGAAGTGATCACACTGAGATCATGATTAAGATCAAATCAATAAATCAATAGATTCAAATGATCGGTCATCAGATTATATATCCGTCTATCAATCAATATGATTTGTGAAGTTGCCACTGAAGGAATTACTTGGATTTAATCATGCCTAGGGAGATTTTGAGGAGGAAGCAGAGTCTTTTCAGGCTAAAACCCCAGCAAGCTTCCCAGCAGATGCAGTGACATCCCCCCTCCCGGTGAAGAACGTACGTCTTTGAAGGATATAGGGATATATATCCCCCCCTTCAAAAGATGTATCTCCCCCGCTTCAAAGGGAGATGTAGCTGTCCATCCTTGTTTGGATTTTTTGCCAAGCTACATGACCCAGGTCATGTGGTAATCTTGTCTTAGCTCTGTTTGAGGAAGCAACGTGATAGGTATCTCCACGGTAACTTGCCTTTAACATATCTTCCTTAAACCTTAAGCTTATTTTTAAATATATTAACATTTATTATCTGTATATTCCCCATTTCACATATGGCCTGGTTTTCCTCCGCTGCTAGTCAGGGCAAACCCAGCTTCTTCTGAATAATCTTGTTTTCAACTCCAAAGATTGCCACCCTAATTCATTTACAACTTAATTTTAGCAGTCCTCCAAGCGTATTTTTCCCACCAACACATCCGTTCACCCATTCATGCTAACAGAAAACTGGAAAAACAAGAAGTGAGGGAACCACTTCATTAAAAAAAGGTAAAAATAAACTATGTAATTTTATCTGCATCATTCCTCGGGGTTTTTAATTCTTGCCTGAGTTCCTTTGTCATGCCCAGCACAGCACTGAAGGCTTCCTCTGGGCACACAGCCTGGAGCCTGGCATGGTCCCGGCACAGGCTGCAGCCTGCCCAGCCCAGGGAGAGCCTTCGCCCGAGTCCAGGTCATCCTCCTCTGCATGGGTTATCCAGTGCAAGGCAGAGAAGTGAGGCTGGTGTTTTTATTTTGGGGAATAGATAACAGAAAAGGAACCATGTTTCCTGCATCATTATCATTTGTATAGGTGTAACTTCTGTTTAGATCGGGTTCAGGCTGTACGGCTGGCGGGCCAGTTGTGAACCCTGGTGTTTTGGATGGTATCTGTCATCCAGGTCTCTCACAAGCTGTCACATCAGCAAGTGACCTTTCATTTTACCTGATCATACCTTTTATATATATATGTAAAAAATAAAATATAGGCATATATGGGAGGAAGCCGTGTCAGTAAGGCAGATGACAGTCTCACAGCGGAGGTAAAGGAACCATAACGTGCCGTCAGCAGAAATCAGCTTTCAGAAAAATATCCTGCTCGACACCCTTTCTCCCGAGTACATTTTCCTTGTGCTGGTTCCTCCTCCAGCGTTGTTAGCGGTTGTTAAAATACTGTGGACTTTTTAATGGAGAAGAATTGGGGAACTAACTTCGGATTAATTTTTTACTTACTCATGGCTTCTGACCTAAAACTACAAAACACGGTAATATTAATCATTATTTGACCATTAAAGTTTTCTCAGGAACGACTCTACTTTGGGCCCATTTTCATCCCATGACCTCCAGTCCAAGCAAGGGCCAAAACGTATTTGAATTCCCAATTCACGGAGGCTCCAGGCTTGCGGGTGTTGTGGTGAAGGCTTTTCACATTTCTTTGTCACCAATGTGAATTATAGCATGCCTGAGGCGAAATGGGGGCCTTAAAAATAAAAAATGAAAATGTAAAATAAAAGATGCTCTTGTTCCTCTTTTGCGGAGACAGCACAAATTGGGAGGTAAGCTCTACACAGTGCTCTGGCAGAAAGCAATTTCCTGATTTAGGGTGATACGGAGTTGAGGATTTTGAGTGATCTCATCTATATGTATATTCAGTCTTTCCAAGATGCTATTAGTAAAGATACCCAAAATTTGAATGTCTTATTTTATTTTATAAAGCACCTTTTGTATTATTTTTAGGGAGAGTTACCTGTGTTACTTGCAGCCTGACAGAGCTTGGGGTCATCTGCAGGTTTAGCAAACCTAATCTTTCTTCTTTCAGGCAGATAATTTATATGAAAGCCCAGTATGGGCCTGTACCCGGGATGGATCCTGGCTCCCCCTCACTCCATACAGCCTTTCGTTCTGAAAATGAATCACTGCTAAAGACCAGAATAGCACAGGGTTTTGCCACCCGTCCTTGACTAGTTTGATCCAGCGAGTTTCTCTGCTGGGTCTAGGAGAGCATCACATGAGACCGTGCTCAAGCCTGGCTGGAGCTGAGCTGTGGCACATCTGGAGCTTCTCCTTTCGCCCCAGAGCCCGCTGCTAGTCTGCTTTAGGAGGAAAAGGGGTTGGTTTGGTATGGCTCCCTCTGGATGAGTCCAGGCTGGCTGCTTCTTGTCTCATTGCCATCTCCTAGACATTTACAAATAAATTAATTATGTATTCCAGAGTGTTAATGTTAAGCTGACCAGTCTGTGATTCCCTTGGCTCCTCTCATCTTCCCTTTTCTGTTGATAGGAACTCCTTCACCCTTTTTTAATCTTGGGGTGCTCTGACTTGTCCATCACAAATTCCCCAAATTAACCATCAGCCGTTCTGAGGTAATGCCAGTCAGTGCTGGGTGAAATTCCTCCTGCACAATGAGATTGAAAGCATTTACCTCATCCGGGTGCTCTCTAACCACTTCCTTCTGCCAGGCTTGCATCTCATTCCCTTTCTTGCCTGCCTGCTCAGCAGCAATATATTCACTGAAGACTTATAATAAAAAAACTTTAGGTGCTTTGACTTTATTTATCAGTAGTATCTGCTATTTATTAAGTAGCAGACCAGCACTTTTCCTTACTCATCTTCTTATTACAGCATGAGATGAAGTCCTCTGTGAACTGTGCCCCGTGCTGGAGTTAGGAGTGGCCAATGCTCTTTTTTTATCGGTTCATGACAGGGAAGGTTGCGCGGAGCAAAGCTGGTTCGTTCTGGCCTCTGTCGGGTTTTTAATATATCTTTTTTAAGTTCTTCAGGGCTCACTCTCAAATAGAAATCTGGGCTGGCGAAGACACTGAGGTCACCTCCCCTCCCCAGTGCTTGTGTTAAGCCTGGACGACTCAGTGGCCTTCCTAAGGCCACATTTCTGAAGGTCCCCTCCCAAGATCCCAAATCCTCACACCTGCCCAATGACTCCTTCACCAAGGGGGCCAGGCAGGGAGGACCCTGTCTGTGCAACTTCCCGCCTGCTCCCCAAACGGCTCCCTGAGAAGGACAACGCCGACCCCCGTGTCGGGATGCTCAAAAGGCAACCCTGGCCCCCCTTTCAGGATGCTCAAAGGACAACCCGGGCCCCCTGTTGGGATGCTTGAAGGACCACCCCGTCCCCCCCTGTCGGGGATGCTCGTGCTTCTCCCAGAGCTGTGGAAGCTGGTGATGCTCTAGGAGGCTGAGGCTCCCCTGCATCCTTTTGGAAGCCCCGTCGCTATGGCGACTGTGTGCAGCTTTACGACTTGTTTGTTGTCCACCTATTTCAATTGGAAATGCTTTGGGAGCTTTTATATTTTCAGTGATTTTAATTCAAATCGCTAGTGGGTGGTTTTGAATTCAAGAGGGAAAGGATACACTGTGAGGAAAAACTTCCAGAAACCTTTGTGGGTCTACTGCTGCATTCATTTGTTTTTTAATGGTCAAAAGAGACTTTTGGTTGATTTTATATCTGTTTTGTGTCATTGTCACAGCGCTCTGAGAACATTGGAGAGAAAGAGAAAAATCTTTACTTCGCCCCCTGGTTTGGGTGCAAACCGCACCAAATCGCTCATTATGACCCAACCAGGGTGGCCTGCAGCAGCGAGAGGAGCAGCAGGGCTGCCCAGGCGCTCCCCTGCCCCAATTCCCGGATGACTGCCAGGAGCCTGGCAGGACGGGCCGGGAGCGCTTCAGGGTCTGCAGCCTAAAGGCAATTTTGGCCTGGAGCAGACCTCTGGTTGCCCAGAGTGGGGGCGGGGGATCCCCCTCTTGGTGCTCCCAGCTCAACTAGGGGACAGACAGAAAGGAGAAGCAATGAAGGTGAAGCCTCAGCATGTGCACATGGTAACTTCGCCCATCTTCGCTCGCTTGCAGATGCTTATTCATCATGGAGGGACATTTCAGACCCTGACGGTTGCTTCTCCTGGGTAAGGAGTTAATGCTTTTGCCTGCCAGATCGTAGCGCTTCTGATCGGATGACTATTGCAATGAAGGATCACAACTTGCATCTGCATCCTTCTTGGCCTGTCCCCCACCAGGGTTTCTGCCTCTGTTTGGCAGAGAGAGTTTTTATTCCTTGCCTTCTGCTTCTTCCTCCATCTGCTCTGACCCCCTCCCTGGCCACAGCGGTCCCCCCAGCGCCCCCGCCAAGTATCTCCCTCTTCAGCACTTCTTAGGAGGTGAAGAGCTGTTCAACATTGACAAATGGTAGTGCTTCTGCATTTAATAGTAATATTTTAGGGAGGCGTTTGCTTTCAAAGGCATTGAAATCTCTCTCTCCACCTTTGTTGCCTTTCAAACTTTCGCATCTGGGTGCTGACATGGGAGGAGCTGTTTGGTTGGAGACTCGTTGTTCCTCTGTAGGTTTGAGATTATCAATGAGGAAATCTTATGTCTCAACAAGTGTTTTAATAAGAGCTACCAGGTGACTAATAATAAAAATGTACACACTTGAAATCAAGAGGTTATTGGGGAGAAAAATGGAACTCTGCTTAGAACTCTTTCAAAGAAAGAAAATAAAGACTGTGGGTTTGGTTGTGTTTCCATGTAGTTTGGTTACTAACGCTCATTTGTTCTGGACAGTCAAAATAAACTACTGTCTTTTTAGATTTCCTAACACTTTTACTTAGGGAGCATGGCACGATGCTCTTGGATTTGGTCTTCTAAACCAGCAGCATTCTTAAATAAAGCTGCTTATATGGCAAAGGGCTTCCTAGGTACTTCGACAGCAGGTTTTGATAAACTTTTCAGTTTTATGGGCAGAACCAAAATGTTGGGAAGCTTTTTGCAGGAGTCCCTGTGGGAATGACCTTTCTTTGTCATCTAGCCCTCAGTGTGGTGCTGGGAAGAAGTTTGGGAGAAGTAAGGAAGGGATGGGTTTGCACCCAGCGCCCCAGGAGCCGGGGAGCTCACCAGGATGCTCCTCTCCTCCCTGGGTGAGGGGCAGAGCCATGATGGGAGCAGAGGGTCACAGCAGCTCACGCTTCCAAGTCACTTTTTCCAAAGGATACGCTGGGGACAAAAAAAGGGGTCTGTGTTGTTCACCGTCTTCAGTCACAGCCAAGCCTTTGCAGGCAGCTTTGCTCCACGCTGCTGAGCTTGCTGGCGATTGCCGCTTGCCCCAAGCCCACCCGATCCTCCAAGCACCAACTGCAATCCCCTAGGGCATGCTCAACTGCGGGGCGGTGGCTGCCAAGACCCCCCTTGAAGGAAGCCTCTTCCCTATTTATACCAGCAAATACCCAGCAGAAGCCGGGCCCAATGGCTGCACCCCTCCTCAGGATAGCCCCCACCTGCAAATGGGAACGCAGAAAAATGTCAGTCTTCTCACCTTGCCACCCATTTGAGACCAAGGCTGCCCCTCGGAGAGAAAAGAAATGAAATACTGAGATGGCACAGAAGTGCTCAAAGAAAGAGAAAACACCACCTTAAGTTACTAGACAGCGCAAATACAAATGTGGGAAAAGCTGGCTGGACGCCTGGAATAACTAGGACTGGTCCGAGGTGCTTCAGCTGATCACCCCCCCAACATCGAGGGCCCCAACACCCATCAGCAAGTCGAAGGGGAATGGTGAGTGCTTTGAAAACCTGCAAACGAGGTCCACCCCTTGGCCTGAGGTTCACAGGGAGCAGCACATGGTATTTGTCCTCGCTGAAAAAAGGAGCGACGAAAAGTCACCTCCCTGTTCCGGTGGCATCGTGTTGACTTTCAAGAGGCTGTTCCTACCAGGGACGAGCATGCCCACGTTGGCCCAGAAGTTATTAAAAAGCTATTCCAAGCGCTCTGGCTGGCTGCATGCATCAGCGACAAGACTATTAGCATCAGAGGAAATCCCAACTTTTGTTAGGAAGAATGTAAACAACTGCTGTTCACAAAAGAGCTGCTTCATTCAGCATCCAGGAAAGAAAAAAAAAAAGAGGGAAAAAAAATCCCAAACCCTCTCAGGCCGTTGCTGCACTCCTGGTTTCTGCTCAGCACCATCCTGCTCCAAAGCAGAGGGCCTGAAGCCTGTTTAGGGACGAAAAACAGGGAAAAAGCAGCTTAAATGCAGCATTTCACATGAAAAAGGCCTGTGTTCAGGTTTAGATGACACCTCACCCCAAAACCAGCCCCCACGCCCCATCAGTCAAGCTTGGAACATTATTTCCATATATATATATATGCTTATAACAAAAGTTATAAGTGGACACGGTGTTTTGGGAGCTTCCAGAGATCTGGGATATCTGAAGCACTATAATATGGGAAGTGTCGAACTCTTTGCAGTCCAGGGTCCCATACTGGAATTACACCCACCCACCCCACCCCACCCCCCACGCCATGATCTTGTGGCAGGGCTCATTACGTTTGCTCAGCATTGCCCTTATCCTCTACTGTAAAGAAAAGGAGTCAGTTTGAAAAAAATCCTTATTTTACTGCATTTTCGTCTTAGGGAGTTGAAAAAACAGCAGCTGAATTCAGGACAAAACAATGAATTATCACATCATTGAGGGGTTTTTTTTTTTCTTTCTTCTTATCAACAGCCTGTCTCCAACTATAAAAGCAACCATCTTCTGGTCACCCATTGTTGCTGAAGGACCCAGTTTCAACCTATCACCAGCCCAGCCCCAAACCACCATTTCACTGGGCTGAGACACAAGCTCACCCTGCAGCAGCCCCTCAGATGTTTGTTTTCTGGAGCTACAAGTAGGCCCCCGAGGAGTGTCAGCAGGATGTCCAGGAGTGGACGGCGATGGCCGAGGCAGGTTCTGCGGCTGTTACTAATCCCAGCTTTCACGGCACCGTGAGGCACGAAACAGTTCCTGGGGGACCGGGGGGTTGCTGTGCAGAGCAGAGGAGGACACATCCCCCACCCGCACCGTTTAGCAGCACATGTGCCAAGCAGGGAACTCATTTGCAGAACGCTGTGAGTGGGAGACCTCAATGATGAGCATGTTTGGCCCCTTACTGCCCATAGAAATCTCAGTTTTGGAGTCACTTGTGTGACCAGGGCAAAGCAAGGATGAGTTGGGATGCTGCAGTCACGTCCCTGGGCAAATATCTAGGCTCAGCACCTCCTGAACACCCTGTGGACATTTTAAACCCAAGCACCAGCCAGCAGCCAGTGATATGGGCAGCACATGAATCAGTTGCAGAACTCAACAGGATTTTGAGCTGCCTCTCAAGCTTGCCCCTACCCTGTGATCCCTGTCTTGGTGCTTTCCTGAGCGAGGCTGACCCCACAGCCCTTTTTACTCCAGTTGGGAGTTTATTGCTTTTAGGGATATTGAGGGTTACTGCCTCTCTAGAGAACTGCAGTATCCAACGGTGGCAGATACTGCTGTCACAAAATTGCACGGGCTCAAGGTGAACTGGAGCTAATCTAGAGGCCCCCCCCTAAAACCTCCCAGCTAGAGATTGTCTCTCCTGTTGAGCTGGTGCCATCTCGTAAGTCCATGATAGAATCATAGAATCATAGAATGTTTTGGGTTGGAAAGGACCCCTAGAGGTCACCTGGTCCAACCCCCCTGCAGTGAGCAGGGACACCTTTAACCAGATCAAGTTGCTCAGAGCCCCATCCAACCTGGCCTTGAATGTTTCCAGGGATGGGGCCTCCACCACCTCTCTGGGCAACCTGTTCCAGTGTTTCACCACCCTCGTTGTAAAGAATTTCTTCCTTATATCCAGTCTAAACCTACCCTGGTTTAGTTTAAAACCATTACCCCTTGTCCTGTCACAGCTGGCCCTACTAAAAAGATTTTCCCCATCTTTCCTGTAGGCCCCCTTTAGGTACTGAAAGGCTGTAATCAGGTCTCCCCGCAGCCTTCTTTTCTCCAGGCTGAACAACCGCAACTCTCTCAGCCTGTCCTCATAAGAGAGGTGCTCCAGCCCTCGGATCATTTTTGTAGCCCTCCTCTGGACCCGCTCCAGAGGTGTCCCAACATGACAGACATGATCCGGGCTGGCACACTGGAGCCGCAGGGAGAGCCGAGCGCTTGTGGCTCTGCAGCACCCACGCTGCTGCTGCTGGAAAACATCACCAGAAGATGGGAAAGGCCCCAGCAAAGGCAGTGGGAGGGCTCCAGTGGCAGCAGAACAGCTCGCTCCCTGCTCTGCTGCAGCTGCCTGAGGTCGCAGCAGCTCCAGGGTGATTCATCCCAGACCGGGAGTAATTGGTGCTGGCTGCTGAAACGCCGAGCCCTGAAACTTCTTTCGTCATATTCAGCATTTCCCACTACATGATATGCAACTTTGCAACATGCTCTGCTTGGTGTTTGCGCTGCAGCAAAGCCCTTAGTTGCCTCCTGGTCCCAGCAGCAGTGTGTCAGTGCTGGGAAAGGAGCAGGCAAAACAGATCTTGCAAGAACAAGGGAATTACTTTCACTTGCTCAAGGAAAAAAAAAGAAAGAAAAAAAAAAGTAGTAAGAGGAGTGAATAATTTAAAGCAGCAGGTTCCAAAGTGTGTTCCTTTATTATAGAAAAGCCTGAATCATCTATGGGCATTGTATGGGGGTTGCAAGTGTCCAAGTGAAGGCAGGGAAGTCTTTTCGTGCAAGAAGGCGCACGTACTGATGGCAAAACAAGCAAACCAGAATTTGCTAACTGCTTGCTGTGGTTTTGTCTGACGGGGCTCCTTGTCCTTGCTCAGAGCTGAGAAAATGACTGCCCTGGGGCTGCCTTTCCCCAGCAGACCTCCACAGGGCTCGGAGGACCGACCAGCGCCGGGCTCTGACATGCTCTAAGGTAATCTTATGGAGAAGAGCTTCTACTGAGAACATCTAGTATCACGTGTTTTAAGACGTTCGGTTGCCTAAAATGTTGGTGAATTCATTTTCCAAGCCAGGCATTTTGCCCAAGGGCACCTGGAGAGATTTATCAGAGCATTTTTCTCCCTGCACCACCACCTCAGTCACCCACCCTGAAAAATTTGCCCCCAGAAATGAACAGGTAGAGGTTGCAGTGATTGTAGTGCTCCTGATGGGAGGCACCAAGCAGGTGCTCTTGAAGATTGCCAGGTCTTCCTTTATTGCAACCAACCCCCCAAAAGTGGTTGCAGCATGAGCCCCCCAAGCATGGTACAGTGCATTTGCAGGGCTCGCCCCCTGTGCCGGCAGCCAGCTGCACCCTGCAATTTGCTGTAGCCTCC
This sequence comes from Gorsachius magnificus, assembly GCA_034008185.1. Taxonomy (NCBI): domain Eukaryota; kingdom Metazoa; phylum Chordata; class Aves; order Pelecaniformes; family Ardeidae; genus Gorsachius; species Gorsachius magnificus. The sequence continues at coordinate 162,224,714 of CM067081.1, read as the reverse complement.
AAATCATCTTCAAAGGTGATCCTGAAAACCCCTTTGGCAATTCAGCAGTGGGGAGTCCCCCATCCTTGGTGCAATGTCAAACCCTGTGTCGGGCTGTGAGGCTCCCACACCTCTGGCAGTAAGAGAGACCTCTGCCAAAAACTCCCAGCCCAGCAGCCAGATTTATGAGTTGGTGGAAGGCTGGACCCGCTATGCTTTTCTCCAGCCATAACCCAGAAATAAGCCTTGCCATTAAGTCCCGGTTGAGATGCATGGTGCAGCGCATCTCTTGTTTGAGCTACAGCTCCAGCATCTGCGCAGACTCCAGCCAACGTCTTCTAGGTGATGTTTTCAAATTTCCTCTCAGTATGATGAAAGACTGGAAGTTCAATTTATTAAAAGAAATAATCTCAGCTCCTGGAGCTGAGATTTCGATTTCATCACCTCGCTCTGGGAGCTGGGACCTTGGCACAGATGGATAGTGCCTATCTGTTAATCCAGCACCAGAGAGAAGAAAGGGTGAGAAAGCTCGTTGTTTTGTAGCAAACCAAAGAGAGAAATCATTTCGGAGCCCTGCTCCTACCTGAGACTCAAAGAGCGCTGATGCATTGAGGCCTTAGAGTGATTTTTTTGCAAAGGTCACGGAATGAGCAGAATAAAAATTGGCATTAAATTCTGTGTGACTACAACCTTGATGCAGAGTCACTGCGAGTGAAAATCCCAGAGGACATGAAATGCTGTTATAGTTGTACTACAAGGCTTTGGATATTTTTTTTGCTCTACCCCTCTGGTGCTTGATGTTCCTGCAATTAATTTAGTCTGTGTTTATAACAGTGTGTGAGCAGAAGGAGGGGACAGGGATGGGGCGTGAAGCAAATTGATTTTTGCGTTTTCCTTGTATGCAAACAGTATGACCTGTTAAAAGAAGAGCTTGCATTTTAGCCCCAGCATAAATCTCTCTTACATTCTGGGTAATCCATGAAAAAAAAAAAAAAATGCCCCAAAGAGTTCATTTTGGGGAGGAGAGGCACACAGAGGGACCCATGTACAGTGACGGGCAGCAGACCATGAGGTCTGAGGCTGTATGTGGGGATGCTGGATGCTGGCACCGGTGGTGGGTGGCTGCCTGGAGGCTCCCCAGTGGGATGGGAAGCAGCTGCCCAGGACAGACAACCGAGGAGGGGAAGCCACTGATAAATTACTTCTGATCTCGCCGTGACTCACTACAGAAACTTCCCAACCTTAGTTCGTCTTTTCAAGACAGCTTCGCTGACGACTGAGTCGTGGCATTTTGGGTTTTTTTAAACCAAACTTAGAAAGCAACCCAAACACATCAGCACTGAATAATTACCGTGCATGTTTAGCACCTGCATAATAAAAGCGCTTGCGCTGCACTTTTCCAATCTGGAGCGCCGTAGACTCCAAGTAATCGTTTCTAACCCTGTGCTACCGATGTTCGCGTTGCTTTCCCAGGCCTGCAGATGAGAAAGCCGAGGCAGAGGGTGAGCCCGACGTCCTGGAAAGGCCGCAGAGTCAGACTGAAAGAGCGCGGGTGTCACTGAGATTTTCAGCTTTCCCTGCTGCACGCAGCCTTTTCAGGAAGGCAGAGCCAGGACTCATTGCCTGTATTTCTCTCCCTGCTGTCCCTTTGAACACCGTTCTGCAGGCAAACATGCCCATGGGCTAAATATCTTGAAGCTCATCCTTTCCAGTAGCTGTACATTACCTTGTCTTCTTCAAGCTCCCCTAGGGCTTATGCTGCAGCTGAACCCAAAGCAGTGGTGTGGGGAAAAATGGTGATGGAAATAATTTGAGGAAAGAAGGAAGCTGGAGCAGCTCTGCCAGTTCTTATATCTCCTCCTAAAGTTGGCATGAACATGCATGGCCTGGAGGAAGCACATACAGCCATGTTCCTTGCTCACAGCAGTTTTGAATGGGGGTGGGAGGTCCTGTCACCCCGAGAGAGAGCAATTTTCCTGGCGGTGCTGTCGGAGGGTTGGTGGGGCAGCCTGGCACACTGTGGTGCCTGCTGGGATGCTCTCCACGCCGGTCCCTGGAGCTGCTGGAGATCTTTGGTGCTCACCTCCCATAGCCACCTACCAGCTTGCCGGGGCAGGCTGGCACAGGGCCTCCTCTGCCAGTGCCTGCAAGAGCACGGGAAGTGAGCAGGGTCATGGCCGGGGAAACGGGGAGGTGCGGAGCAGGGTGGATGGACCAAGTGTCCAGCACGTGGCGAGAAAATTGAAATCCCCTGAGGGGATGGGTTCCTTGCTTGGAAGGCTGTTTGAAGGGCTGGTTTAAAAGATTTCTCCAGTGGACTGAGGAGGAAGAAGAAGACATTTCAGATGCTCGAGGTATAGCACATGTTGCTTTCAGGTATGTTCATGGGGGACTTAGGAACAGCTTGATCTACTTAAGATGCAAAAGATAGTCCAAGATAGACTGAAAATTTGGAACAAAACTGAAGGACATTATGTGGTTACAACCAGATAAACACTCTGTTCCCCTTTCAAAGATAAGCAGATTTTACTGCAGATCTTTCTACTTTTTATCCTCATGTTTTGTACTTCTGATGAACTGTTCGCTCAAGAGAAGGAAGCCCCTCCATGTCCACGTTGCTGGGGGGAGCTTCTCCAGGTCTGGCTGGGGAATAAAATGTCCTCCTTGAAGGAAGTTATCCATAATCAGTGAAAAGACTTCTCAAAAGCATATGGAGAGTCTTTTAATAAATAAATAAATGAATAAACCAAAACAACCTGGTTATGTTGGCCCCACAATAAGGAATTCAGGCTACTCTTACTTTACTCCACCAGCAGCTCTTCAGCCCTGCTTTTTCAATGGCTGGGAATGGAAACACAAATTTGATGTCTGTCCTGGTTCCAGAACCGTAGTCAGTCCAAAATGTAAAACCTCATCGGTTAATAGTTTTAGATTTGCCCTTCTTCAGTTTCCAGCCTTTAAGCATTTCCTCACCAGTGAAGTGCCAGTGTTCAGCCACCCCAGCTCTCGTCCAGAGGCACCTTCTCAGGATGTCAAAGGTTTGCACAGTCAGACGTTGGATAAAACCCTGCTTTTCAAGGAGCCTCTCACAAGCCGTTGGAGCTTTCTGAGCCTATTTTGTCCAAGAAAAATTATTTTAGATTCATAATAAGGAGTTTATTCCAGGTCTTTTTTCTATTTTGTATGCAATATTTTAGTTCTGGCTCTACCCTTGCCAACACCATGGGCTGCTATTTTGTTGTCATTCCTGCTAATGAAGTAAATAGCTTTGCGTTCCAGCTCATGATAATAACACAGCTATATTCCTAGCTGGCCTTGGCCAAGACAAGCTATTAAAATGAGTTTTGTTTTGTCAGGTTTCATTTTCTGAATCACCTTCAGGAGGTGTGGAGCTGGTGGAAAGGCACCAAACAGGCTGAGAGTCAAAGGCAGGAAAAACATCTGAGACGAACCCACTGCGCCAGGCTCCTCTGGGACAAAAGCAATAACGTTGCTTGTCTCCTAATGCCGTGCAAAGATGTGTGTGAGAAAAGGCTCTGTTTTGTCTGTGTGTGTGTGTTCGAAGTACAGCCCCCTCCCCCTCTTTTTTTTAATCTGCCACTTGTAACTCACAGCAAAATGCCTGTGCAGACTGTCCACTGGCTTTTGCTGCAGGGGGGTGGGCAGTGGAAAACAGTGCTGGGCTTTGCCGAGTGCTTCCCCCATTACTGGAGTAATTTTGCTGAACTGCGTCTGTTCTGATAGGGGGAAAAAAAAAATTATTTCACATGACTTGAACTCTGCAGCCTGATATGATCATCGGAAGGCTTTGACTGTGTTATAAATAACTTTTCATGCTAGCACAGCTTTGTGCAGGCTCCTCTATGAAGCGCCTACCTTGGCAGCCACCGTCAGCAGCCTTGCCTAACGTGGAGGCATCCATGATGGCAGTGGCTGGTGGGGATGGTGGGCTGAAGACATCATCATTGCATTCACTGCGTGACGCTGCTGCCTTTTGCTTTGCTGAGGATGAGGAAGGCTCCAGCCCTTTCCTCTCCCCACATCCACCACCCCGCACACTCCTTGACACAGGCTCGTTTCTTTATCTGTGTAGGGTTGCATCCACGCCTGGATCCTATAGGACCTTGGTACGAATCCGGCATTGCTCATTGCACAGGCAAATCGTTTTTGAAAGGGACCAGCAAATTTCAGGGCAGCCAGGAAAAAAAGCCGTCTCCTCAGCAAAATAAGCCTCTGAGCGGCTGCCGATTAGCTGCTGCAACAGCTCATGATATCAGGTAGTGTTTGAAAGCCAGAGATTTATAATCCAGGGTCACATAAAGTCTATGGCAAACCAAATCTGTGATGAAAAAAAAAAACCATAATAAAAAGATTCAACACAGGTAGTCTGATAAACTGTTAATTTTACTTAGGATAATTACAGTATTTACATCTAGGTAGCATTGACAGTTCAGGGCTTTGATATGCTCTGATGTGATTTATGGGCAGCAGAAAGGAGCTGGGCTGAGGTCATCGCCGTCGCCCCAGGAACGCTCTCCATGCAAAGCTCTGATGAGCGTGTGCAGATACAACCAACCACAGCCTCCTCCCATCTGAAGCACGGCATCTTTGTGGGCTGCCATTCAGGGATGACCCTACATCGTGCTGATTAAATGCTAATGAAGATACAACATTTATAGACAAGCCAAAGAGCTTGACAAAGAGCCAAAAATGGTGTACTCGCCCCAGAAGAGACAAGTGGTAACGGAGAAAGGAAATGAAGCTGCCTCATCTTCCAGGATCTGCTTCTGGTGCTTCAGTGGATGGTTCATCAACAGCAGCCACAGCCCCAGATATAAAAGAGGCCACCAGCATCACCCATAGCTCCATTCTGCCATGCAACCTACAGCATTGGACTGAGGAAACAGCTGCAAGACAAGCAACGGCCAGGGTTCTAATGTCAATTTTCAGCACAAATGCTGCATCTGCTTGTGTTTTTGAGGATTTGCTGTGTCCCTCCCTCACGGATGCCATCCTTCCCCTCAGAGGTCTCCAGCTGTAAGCAGGACAAGCCATGTCGGTGAGGGAATGGTCGCAACTCAGGACAGAAATGTCACGAGTACAGTGGTTGCAGAAACAATAAAAGCAATTTTTGAGAGATGTTGTATGTAATATGTGAATAGAATAAGGATGGGATTAGGTCTCAGGTTTTAAAGGCAGGTAGCATCTGGACCAAAAAGAGGAGACTGTGGTTTGGGTTTATCAACAGCTGGTGACTGTCTGAAAAGAGGCTGATGCTCATGGGTGACACCAGGAAGGACAGGGAAATAGGTAAAAATGTCCTGAAGCATATCCAGTACAGGCCTTTCTGAATTTTACCCTCCAGTAGACCCATTGGGATTCACATTTACCTCAACCCTCTCAAGAAGGTCCCACATGGATAAAATGAAATCTGTCCTAAAATGCCTGAAAAAGGATGGGGCATCTCATTCTGCCACCTACTAGAGAGCAACACCTCTTTGCCATCTCACCACCCCACAGGAAAGGTACACAAGTGGCACCAAAAGACACCCAAAATATCTGCCTGGGAGGACAAGACTGGGTTGTTCCTCACACCAATCCCTTTAGGGAGTGGGTTATCTTGTTGGAAGGTCTCTGGAGAAATCAGAGGCTCAGGGACGATCCTCACAGAGCTGTTGTCTTCATAGACTTTCATCTCTGAATGGTTCAGAGGTCAGTTATGAGTATTTTAAGTGTTCAGCCTCTGTTTAGCTGAGCAGGGAGATGGATGGCTACTTGCTCCACATAGAGCGGGGGGATACAAGAGCCTCAGCACCTGGAGCCAGCTCCCCCCCCCAAAAAACCAAACATGAGTGAAAGGGGTTTGTGGCAAGCATAATGACTTACACACTGCAACCGTACAAAACTGAACTCATGCTCTACAGAAAAGGCTGCAGCTCTGGGACGAATTTTGGCAAACATACGCCCTTCAAAAAATCCACAATACCGACTGTTCGGGGGCAGGGGAGGGAAGTACACAAAACATCCAAGCCCATGTTTTTCCTTAAAAAAATCATAGCATTTCATGTCTAAAATGTCAAAATGAATCATTTCAATGCATCTGATACAACAGGGATGAAGAGACTGCTCCAACAGCGCGCCACCTGTCTCAGCGAGCGGACAGGAGACGACACCCCTTTTGACTTGCATTGTAGCTGACGTCTTCCAGGACATGGAAGAGGACGGGGGATGAAATGGATACCAAGCAGGCTGCGTCACCAGAGAAGAAAACCTCCTTTAATCCCCTTCCCCAGCACATAAGCATCCACTTGAAACCCAGCACAGGAAAAAGAAGAGGAGATGAGAGTGACTGAGGAAGAACAGCACAACCAGAAGAAGACATGATCTCAAAGGTGCTGCCATCTAGGATCATCTGCCCGTGACAGCAGATCAACTGAAAATACCTACCTGATGCCCCGTGGACAGAAAATCCTGATGTGCCAGGGTCACACTGTTTTGCAGTCCCACCTTGAGTTTTGATACCTACCATGCTGGCACCTCTGGTACCTTCCCAGAGGCAAATGCCATGCCCTCTGCCTGGCTTATGTGCTGGAGCAGTGGGGCCAGGGCTCACCTTTCATGCAAGGACCAAGAAATCAGGTGACTGAGCCATGTTCACAGTCATACGGAAAGAAAAGGCAGCAAACAGGCAAAATCCAGGCTGCTGCAGCAGAGCAGATAAATTCAGCAAGGTGGCAGGCAGTGGTGCGTCCCCACGCCCAGATCTGGCCTTTCCAGAATCAGCCAGTGCTAATTTTCAACAGATTTTTAAGTTGCAACCTCATATGCTTTTTTTTTGTTTTTTCTTTTGCAGCTGGGACCATTGCCGGTGATGGCATGGTGTGAAGGCCCAGCAAGCTGCGCCGCCACAGGGCTGAGCTATGGGCAGCATCTCTTTCCACATCCAATGGGGAGAGGCTGGAAAGCAGCCGAAAAAAAGTGAGACAACAAGGCCAATGTTCTACTGTTGCGAAGGAAGGAGTTAAGTGAGAGAGAGACAAAACAGACCTTCCAAACTTGTTGCTTGTCTTCTGGGATTGGCTGCAACTTCAGCCCAGGGGGAAAGGGGAAGAGGAGAGCAGAGCACAGACTGGAGCGAGCAGTGGGGAACGGGGAGGCGGTGGCAGTGGGGACAAGTGGCGCGTGGAAGCCATCCATGTGCCTGAGACACCCGGCGGTGAGGTGGTGCTGCATTGGGGAGGAAAACGAAGCAGCGTGTAGCGTGCGTGGCGGGGGGGTGGCATGGTTCCTCACAGCAGATTAAAGCCGGCAGCGATGTCAGCGGAGTGAACTTGTGGGGAAAAGCAAAAGCAGGCAAGGAAAGTTTGCTTTTCCCACAGATTTTGGGGGGAGGAGGAGAACAGGGCAAGCAAAGCAAGGAATCATAGAATAGAATCATAGAATCGCTTTGGTTGGAAAAGACCTTTAAAATCATCGAGTCCAACCTTTAACCTAACCCTGCCGTCCCACCACTAAACCATGTCCCTAAGCACCTCATCCATCCTTCTTCTAAATACCTCCAGGGATGGGGACTTGACCACCTCCCTGGGCAGCCCATTCCAGAGCCTGACAACCCGTTCTGTGAAGAAGTTTTTCCTAATGTCTAGCCTAAACCTGCCCTGGCACATCTTCAAGCCATTCCCCCTCGTCCTATCATCTGTTACCAGGGAGAAGAGGCCGACCCCCACCTCGCTACAGCCTCCTTTCAGGTAGTTGTAGAGGGCGATCAGGTCTCCCCTCAGCCTCCTCTTCTCCAGACTAAACAACCCCAGACAAGGGAGACAAGGGATGCTTCTCCACCCACATCCTCCTCCTCCCCTCCAGGCCCCTGGGGAACCTGTGATAGGAAAATAGCCTCAGCAGTGTCACCTCCTCCGTCTCCTCTCCACCTGTGGCCTGGGGGTCTCTGGGCAGCGGTGCCTTTCACCTGGGCTGGGGTAAACAACCTGGGGTGCCAGTTCTCGGTGAGCGCACCCAAAGCCTCACCGTTCACCACCGAGGGGCTCGTCCCTTCACGGGGTGGCAAAGCAGCTGCCGTTGGGAGAAGCACGGAGTTTGTGGTGGGCCAGGGAAAGGACCAGCAGTGGGCTAGCCGAGCGCCGCTCACCGGCATCAGCTCCGCACCTTGCAAGCGGCTCTCTGCTCGTCCCACGATGGCACCACGTTCCTGCTGCCCAAGAACAAGGTGGGAGCATTCCCACACTGCCAAGGGGAAGAGCTTGTGCTCTCCACCAGCACCTGTACTGGTAGCCCCCGCTCGTGGGGATGTCTCCTCACCTGCCTCCTGATGGGAGCAGTGTCTTGGGCAAGCACAGGCAGTGATGTAGTCTTGGTCTCTGTCTCTGCCCATCTCTTCTTCACGTTATCTTCCCAACTGTTCTCCCCTGCTCCTTCCTAGCTGAGGGAATGAAACCCACGGTGGTGTCTGTCAGGGAAGGAGTGTTGCTGCCATCCTCTGCCCTGACGCCTTTGGATGAAGGGAGTTTTCCAGAAACAGTGCAGATCTCCCCTGCTGTGGGTGCTCCCCTCCTGGAAGCTTGGCTCTGCCTGTGCTGGCTCACACAACATCATGGTGCTGCTTGGGTCATCTTCACATCAGCTTTGCTAAGCATTTCGTGGCTCCAGACTACTTGGGGATGCCATTAACACCTTCACAAGAAGCTAGTGGGACAGGACTGATGGATGCTGGCATCTTTGTGTGCCTGCATGCACAGATGCAGATGGCTACTCCTGCCTCCCCTCTTGAAGGTGTATTTTCACATGTGTGAGTTGGGATTCACCGTCATACCTGACTGCACAGTGGTGGGAGCAGCTCCCAGGGCTTTCCCATGAGGGGTATGGGCATGGGGCCACCCAAAGCAGTTGCAAAGCCTCCTCATCCCAACCCAAACATCTGCATCTCCACAGATACTCCTTCCCCATCTGACTGAGGCAGGAGGACGCAACCGTGAAGTTCGCTCCATGGTGTATTGCCACAAGCCTGGCAAACTGGTGGAGCCTTCAGCCATTCCTCTCAGACAACAGACACCTTTCGACCAGCAGACTCCTGACGGCCTGCCATTAATGTATGGCCCATAAGGTGATTTTGAGGGGGAAATTCAACACCCTGAGTCTCGCCCTCAAACTGCTGCTGTTTGGTTCCTGTCCCTCGCCTCCTACTTCCGCACTGCCCAACGTGCCATCTCGGCGCCACAATGTCCCAACTCTGGCATTTTAATGCAAGAGCAGCAAGGGATTTGGAGTAGGAGGCACAGCCGATGTCACACAGCACCTGGAGCTCATTGCCTCCTTTCCAAAAGGAAGGGAAGGAAGCCGCTGTCTGGTCATTTTGGCCTGCCCAGAGCGCTCTCCACCAGAGCCTGCTCAGCAATGCAGCTCGCCTCAGCTGGCAAACTTGTGGAAAGCATCAGAAATGACAAAATTGCCCTCTGTTCCGCAGCAGGTCTACCAATGGTTTGTTTTTCTCTAAGCTGGGCAGCTGCAGGACACGCTACTCTCTGCAGTTTTAACTGTCGTGCCTTCCTGATTGTATTTTCGGTTTGACAGCTCAGATGCCTCTTCCATTTATAGGATAGGCAAACGGCACTGCTGTGGTCATCGTTTCTCCCCTACACACCTACCTTCCCCCTGGGATGCTTAGAAATGTGTCCGGCCCCTCCTTCCACCCCAAAAAGCTGCCTGTATTTTGCAAGAAGGGGAAACTGTAGTAGAAAACTATTGTTGCTTCAGGAAAAAAGGCGGTGGGAAGGAATGGGCTTTCCCCCTCCCACCAGGTCTAGGAGAGATGGAGGCCAAACCATAAGTGGGGACGGAGCAACGCCAGCCTGAGCGAGCAACCACGCCCTGGGGAAGTGGGGCTTTGTGCCTCTGAATAAAATAGATACCCCTGACCTTCCCTGGAGGCTGCCTGTGCTGCGGAGCTTCTCTCTTGGGTCGCTTGCTGAGGCTTTTCTTTCTCCCCCCAAACACAACCTTTACCGTGTGGCTACAAAAAGAGGGCTGCCAGCAGCCCTGTGCCAGAGCTGCTGGGGGTCTTCACAGAGCTCAGGCCCTTTGCAGTCAGGGAAGAGCAGCAGGGCCATTTCAAAGGGCAGCAGCTGCAAAAGGATTCTTTCCCAGGTCTGTAGGCATTTGCTGCTTTACAGTCTGTATTCTCCCATTTGAAATGAAATCTGAAATAAAAATTAACAGCTACGGCTTTACGTGCTGCACGAGAAGAGAGGTTCAAAGGGTATGGGTGGAGAGTGCTTGTACTGCCATTTGGAGGGGTCCATTAAAAAAAAAAAAGCAATAAAAAAATGCAAAAAGAAACTGTCTTCTTGCAGGCACAGCCTCAAGCAAATGCACAGGAAACCACGGAGCAGAGGGAAATGCCTGCGCTCACGCGTCTGTCCCCAGTCAAAAACACACACTCAGGGCAACATGCACAGACTGAAGGGAGACGAACCAGAGTGATGGAGCCAGACCCAAATCAAAATTCTCAAGGAAATAAATTCTCCAATCAGTGAGTATCTGGGTTCCAGGTCCTGAAAAATCAAACACTGTACACAACATGGAGTATCATAAGCCGGGACACGAGACATTTTACTCAGCCAGACAGGACACTCAAATGAGAGTTCAGATCCCAGGGAATGGCATTTAACCTGGCTATGCCGCTGCCCAGATGAACGCTTCTCTTTGTTGAGAAGATCAGCTTTCCCTCCACCCCTCTTCTGTTCCATTCCTGCCCTCATCACCAAAACCCCTTTGCAAATTCAGGATGAGCTTCCTACCAGCTAAACCTGGTAAATAAACTGACCAGCTATAAAATCCCTGGATTCTAGTTGTCCCTTTTTTCTTCTTCAGGGTGGAAAACAGCGAACTGTATCATTTCAGATCACTGACACCAGCTGGTAAAATAATCCTGACATTTGCCTGCTGCAGATTAAGGGAAGCCCCAGCAATTACTGAAAACCCTGCAAGTTTTGGTTGTGCCAATGACCAGCTTTATCCCCTATTGCTCCAGCACACTAACATTTAACGTCAGCTATCAAATTTCCCATCCTCAATAACCAGCAAAAAAGCGTTGATCCAAAGGTGGCATCGTGAACAACCAGTGAAAGAAATTTACTGTATCTACCGCTGCTGACATGAAGGGATATGGCCTCGTGTAGCAGAAAGAATTTTTTTGACCTTGTTTGAGCTCCCAGCGTCTGCTGAGGCTGGCAACATAGGGGCCAAAATTTGATGCAGTGAGGACGACACCAGGCCATTTGGCACAGGAGATACCAAACAAAACATTACGTAGTTTCAGAGTAACAATTTTTGGACACTAAGAACTACGTCTTGGCTTGCTTGAACTGGGAAAATACCAGTAGAAAGCCAACCAAGAATTAGTTCATGTGTACCCTGCTTATTTTTAGCTTTCCAGCCAATCCAGCACGTGAATGTCCTGAGTTTACTTTCACCTGACACGTGAAAGGGCTTTATGAGCACTGATAAAAACCAACATGCAGTTAATATCCCCCAAGCTAAGCAGATGGGGCTGGGAACAGTTGGTGAAGTTTTCCTCTGTAGGGGAGCTGGTCTAGTCAAACTCGAGAGCAGGAGCAAGAGAGAGTAGTTTCTAATAATGACGCAACCCCTCATTGTCATCATTTCAACTCAGCTGCGGGAAAGCATGTCCACATGACACGCTATTTGCATAAATTACACTTAGCCAGGCCAAGTCCTGCACCCAACTGCATTGCATGATGGAGCTTAATGCCGACCTCAGCAAGCCAGAGGCGTGGTTCTCAGTTGCGTGGGAGTAAGACCAAACCCACAGTCAAAAACTGGGCATAGCAACAAGAAGAGCTGCCCAGCTTAAGAGCTGTCCAGCTTAAGTCCTCAGTCTCCAGACAATTCTCTTCCCTCATTCACTGAGCACCCGCTCCTGAACACCGGACAAAAAAAACTTCAATAGGAAGCTCCAGCAAGATTTTATTCCATGGTATACAATAGGGAGAAATTAAGATTAAAGAAGAATCGTATACGTTACTGATTTTTCAAGTTGCTAAACAAGCCCATAGTGACACTGAGGCTGATGACATAAGAAGCGTGGTTACCATCTCTCTAGTGCCCATACCTGCAAATAGAGAATATGTTAATGCTTTTTAAAAAATGATGTTTCATACTAGTGCTGATTTGGGCAGATTTATTCTCATTCTACCACAGTGTAATTAACACGCAAACCAGATGAAGGTGAAATGCTGTGGTACAGATGCCTTAGGAAGTTCTCCACATTTCACTGTCCCCAAAAGTCTATCCAGGCGCTAGTTAGAAGAGAGACTGAGCAATGCGTAATATCCTACACAAGAGACCCTCGGTATCATCATCTTTTGCCATGAATCCCACTTCAAATACACCCTGCGTGAAAACAAGGCCAAAGCCTGTCATAGCCCCAGACGTGTTACTGAGCACCCCCAAGAAGATACTCATCCATGTCTCCATTTCTCATCATGCTGCCCATGCAATATTAAGTCACTAGCCAGGCAACATGGGCTCAGTTTTCATTAAGTGTCCATTAAAACATCTTAATATCAAAACTCTGGTGCTCAAGTTGTCATGTCAATGATGATTTGCACAACTAATTGTGAACCAGATCCTAGAGACAATCGTGAACAGTTATAGTATCTGGTTTGCTTTGTTTTAATCTGGACTCTGGTTAGAATTAATATGTACGTTTGGTTTTTTCTTAAAGTGGGTGGGGAGAGGGAAAATCCACAGTTAAGAAAAGATTAATGGATAAATGCTGCAGGATGAAGCAAGTGACAGGCAAACTTCCTAACTACTCTCAACATACAATTACCTCTCAAAACACAATTACCCCTCAAAAACTCATCCATGGACCTCCTATTACTATTCTAACAAGAGATCTTTGAAAAACACAAAACAAAACAAAGAATACAGGCATTATGAATAAATGGGCCAATGGCTACATGGATATTTGATTTCCAGATGCTAGGAAATCAGCTGTATTAATCTCTGAGCCTATTAAGAGTTATGAAACAAATCACCAAGATACAGAGGGACCTGGTAAGATGTCTGGCACCTCAGCAAAAATGCTTTGGAACACAAGCAGCTACAATTCAGGTCATTTTCCAAACCCAAATTGCTCAAGCGGCAGTATAGTATTCACCTGAGGCTTCACATTCAGTGAATCCCATTTCTCTTCTGCTCTCTGTTCTTCAGAGAGAATGTCAATAGAAATCACTACTTTTTAGCAACTCCCACTTACCCCACAGCTATTTGGGCTTCCTTCATAGCTCATTTAGCACCAGGTGACTAAGGAAAGGTCCCTAGACAGCAAGGTGGAAAAAAACCCTTTCCCAACAGCAAATATGCCCTCAGACCCACAAACGGAAGAGGGTACGCACATATCTGACATCAATTGTTGTATTAACAGAAGGACAATTGGATCTTTCGTCTTGAAATATGTGCAGGATACCTACTTTTGGAACTCCCATTCCCGGTTGTCCAGTGGACATACTTGGCGAGTTTTGAGCCAGCGGGAGATGCAGTGGAAGTGGAAAGCATGCTGGAAGAGAAAGTTCAGATCACGTCACTTCAGAACACATGAATGTATCTCAATGTGAAAACTACCCATGAAAGCATCATGGTGAGAAGAGAGTAGCAAGTATTTGCAGGCAAAGGTGGGCAGGACTAATCAGCCAGCTCACTGGTAAACACCAAGGAATTGATCCACATTTTCAGAGAGGAAGGGAACATTAGTGAAATGGCAGCAGGGAGCCTGTTCCACAGTGCATGCAGTGGCAAGGGACTGACTTCTGATGAGGGAGAGAACGCAGAGTTTAGCAGCTGCTAAAATTGGCAGAGCAGATGCTGATAAGAAGCATAATCAGAAAGACAAGAAAGAGGATTTCACAGCGAGTAGCAGGGATGATATGTATGTATACATGCTGAAGCTTTCTGCCAGCCTTCTAGACAAACCAAAGCCTGAATAAAAAGGAACTTGAAAAATTAGAAAGAAAAAAAAAACAAACGCCCTTTTCCATACCCCATACAGCTACTTAAAAACAAGGTTCTACTTGTGGTAACTCTTGCACACAAAAACATAATTTTGACACTAGAATATTCTGACATGGTTAAAAAAGTTGCTCGTCCTCTACAAACAAAATTGCAACATTTATAATCCTGTTCCAGCATTATCATGCTGTAACTTCATTCCACAGCATAGTGAGGATGGGACTGAGGAACAGGTAGTTATTCCATTATGGAAAATTTTATCTTCCAACTCAGGCCCAGGCTAGCTAAGAGGTATGCAAATTTAAGTGCACATGCTAGTGGGACCATGTACAAAGGAGTGCATACGGCAACAAATTGAAGAGCTGGAGGTTATAAGCTAGAACCAATTTGATCTTCCTCCAAAAGGGGAAGCAAATCACCCAGTTACCCCATATTGACTCCTTAAATCAGCCTGCACAAAGACAAATCAAGCATGCTGACATCCAAGTAATCCTATTACCAGGAAAAAAAGGCAGAGCTTCTAGGCAGAACCTTGATAAAGAAAATCATACTCAAAATTAAAGATCTACTATGCTTCCAAAAATATGGGTAAAGGCCTATCTTCCTCCCTTCTTTTCTCTGTCTTCCCTATTATACCTCTACAATTTTCACTCTTTCTTATTTTTTCTTCGAAGTTCTTTTTTCTGAAACATTTTTTAGAACTTGTTTTGTCCTGAGTCATGAAAAAAGGCGACAGCATCACCACATATGAGCTCCGCGATAAACCAGTTTTTCTTACGTTGCAGACGCCCCATGCAACTGTGCACTCTTCAGAGGTAGCTGATGCTTGGTTTGCTTGACATTCTATGCCTGTGAAAAATAAACATTAAAAACATATATGCAGGAGCAGAAGATGTACATGCAACACCCAACTGGTAGATTTCTTCATAATAGCAAGGGGGGGGAGGGGAGAAGAGCTCTTTGTTTTGTTGCATTTATTACATCAGAAAGCATCAAGAGCTGTTGGTTTAATGCGTACTGTTTTCCCAAAAGTATCAGATCAAAATATACTTCATCCTGCTTTCCTCCCTCCTCTACTTTTTAGTGTTCTAAATTCCCAGAGGGCACGAGCACATAGCTCATCTAACAGTAACATGTATCTGCTTTCCAAATTTTAAGGATAAATATTTTTCTTTTGTTCTCTTGTGTTTTAATAGATGCCTTTTGATGATCAGTTGCAGTAGCAGAGCCATAAGTTTACTGAAATGTCTTACCCAGGTTTCTCTAAATATAAATTCACTGTCTCGTCAGACATTTTGTACTGTCAGTTATATTTACAAATTAATTTGCTCATGTAATACTACAATTTGCCGGTCTCTCTTCTATAGTCTTGTGACAGGTAAGCACAGCCAAAAAATATACAATAGAAAATACAGTTCAAAATTTATTTTTTGAACTTTTTACACCTTATCGCTGACTGCCTAGGATGATCCTCAAAAAGATAAATACTATTTGGGGTATGTTTTTCTATTTGTGTCAGATGGCATGGATGAAGGAGATGAGAAAGAGAAAAGAAGGAAGAGCAGCACTGAGAAAATAAACCCAGCAACCTGGTTCTCCATTCTAGAGCCTGAAAAATCCACTTCTGCTCCAGCTCAAGAAGAAAATTCAGGAGAAAGAAAAAGATACTTCCAACTCCTCCACAGCAAGCAGCACAAACCTACGAGACTAACATTTTACTTCCTGCAAAAGGATGCCTTCTTTAAAGTCAAGCACAAATGGTTTAAGAAACACACGCTGACAGACGATCAGCTTCGAACTCGATACACAGGCTTGTTGCTTGCTTGTTTTGCAGATCTTTTTTTCCTGGCAAAGAAAATGTCTGAATGAGCTCCAATTCTCTGTTCACTTTTTCTGTGCCCAAATATGCTCAGAGGAAAAGGAATTTGATTCATCAATTAAAGATTCAAAAACCCCACAGGTTTGGCTGAAAAATATTATATTTATTTGCTCTGTCCTGTTCATCCCTTTCTCCATTTTTCACTCTCACGTGCGAAGATGAACAAATGAGCGAAAGGCCCATTTTTCCCCAAGATGTGAGAGAGATCAGTTAACCTTGGTCACGAGAAACTACTCAGAGCAAGACTGAGGTCTAAAGAAACTCAGTAGCAACAACTGTTCTGCAAAATTTGAATGAACCTGTATTTATTACATGGTTTACAGCAAGATACGGTGTACTACAGCAGGAAGTCCAAAGCTCAACCCTTGCCCTGCCTATAGCAGAGAACAAAATCCAGCGCACCTGAAATGTCTGATGTTTTAATTTCTTAAGCCTTCAATACATACAGCAGTAAAACTAAATCTGATTAAGAAAATGGAAGATGCTCAAGAACCTTGAAGAGCTTCAATTACTTTGGACATTTGTTTAAAATTTGACACCCAAGATTGCTGTAACAATTTTACTGTTACTGCAGTATAGACTCATGGTCTTGCTGAGGATCGTGGGGCATAATATATTAAGTTTTAAATATCTGGCATGAGTCTGTACAGTAACAGAAAATGGTGAGAAGATGAGTAGTAGGAAAAGGAGAGGAAATTCATTTGAATGAGGAAAAGTCAACTGGTGAGCAAACTTTAACTCAGGAAGTCTCTGCTGAAAGCAAGGAAAATATTCCAGCACACAATATACTCATCTTGTTTCCCCAGGTTTTAAAGGATTCTGAATTTTGACTAGGAGTGAGAGAGAAGGTGGTTCAGGTAAGGAAGAAAAGCAGCACTAAAATTCATTTTAGCGTTACTCAAAGACTTGCTGACCAGCAAGTAGAGCCTAAAACATGACAGTCCCAAAAGCTTAAGAGGACAGATGAACTTTTGCAGAAATAGCTGAGGAGGAGTTCTCTGGTGGTGATGTAAGGCCCTTCCAACAAGACACATGGATTTAACTCCCTCATCAAACAGGCTGGAGACTACTGCCTTTGACTGCCAAAAAAGGGCCTCCCAAAAGCTGAAGCACTTTTTGGTCTCCGACTTGCCTCACTTCAAAAAAGGACAATATATCAACAAAGAAATAAAACACATGAACATTCTCTGACAGAGAATGAAAGCTGATGATTCTGCCTCTTGAAAGCAAGAGAAGCTATTTACTGGCTGCTGACCCAAAAGAAGCGGTAAGAGTCAGACAGTAACAGGTACTGGAGGAAAACTTAACGGCTCTTCTTTGGCCTTGCTTTTGACAGTGTCTGGAGGTGAGGGCAGAAAGATACAGCTAAAACCTGAAATACCTGTAAGTAATTGTGAAAGATGCAATGGAAGCATTTCAACTCAGGGAGTTACAGAAATGCTTATTATATAATGGTAACTTCTGAATCTTGGCATCTATTAAGAACCATCCCTCTCCCTATACATTTTCTATTGCAGAAAACTTCTGTATATTTACGTAACATATTTAAATATGTTAGCCCAAGATTTAAGTAGCCATAATAGCAGGTAACAGAAGTCAAGTACATGTCTTTTGTTCACAACTACAGTAACAGCCCAACACACTGGTAAATTTGATAATAAGACCTCTTCAAAGAGGCTTCCGCTTGAGCAAGGGTAACCGCTGTATGGGTTCCCCTTTCTCTTTACATGCTGCCTTCTAAAATTATGTCATGAAGGGATCGACTTACTGGGAAGAAGAGAAATAAATACACATGGCTTGGCTAACACAACACATCATGTACTCACTCAGAAAAGACAGAAAAAACACATAACCAGGCTAATAAACTTGAAGTACACTTGTTACTTGCCCTATGAGGAGCGGCTAAGGACTTTGGGCTTGTCAAGTTTGGAGGAAAGGAGGCTGAAGGGCGACCTCATTGCTCTCTACGGCTTCCTGAGGAGGGGAAGTGGAGAGGGAGGTGCTGAGCTCTTCTCCCTGATATCCAGTGATAGGACACGTGGGAATGGTTCAAAGCTGAGCCAGGGGAGATTTATACTGGACATTAGGAAGCATTTCTGTAGAGAGGGTGCTCAAACGCTGTAACAGGCTTCCTAGAGAGGTGTTCGATGCCCCAAGCCTGTCAGTGTTTAGGAAGCATTTGAACAATGCCCCTAACAACATACTTTAACTTTTAGTAAGCCCTGAATTGGTCAGGCAGTTGGACTAGATGATCATTGTAGGTCTCTTCCAATTGAAATATTCTATTCTATACCCCTGAAATATAAATGAGCTCTCCAATTTAGTTTTTCGAACTTCAGAGGAATTTCAAAATTTTCCCCTTGCAATTTTCTCCTCTCTCCAGTTTCTTAGGAATTACCTTCAGATTTTACTAAACACTTACCTTAAGTTCCCCCCCGTCATATCATCATATGATTCCTTCTACTTATAACCCCCTTGTATGACACTATTTCCTGTTAGTATCACATTCTCAAAATATATGTACATAGCTATCGATCTTCCACTCCTACTTATGACTTAGCAAACTATATATACTTAGTTCTGTTCTTTTATTCTTCTCATAAATCCAAAATCATTCAACCTGTTAAGCATCCTGATGTTCTTCAGATTCTAACTGATTTATCTTTGTGAAGCTGGAACATCAAATGCGGTACTTTGCATCTTACTATCAAAGAAAGGGGATGGTATTTTGATGGCACATTTTGCACAGTTCAAAACTATACCGCATACCTTACTATGATATTACATTCCACATTTTAGACCAGAATGTAATTCACTGTAATAAACACAGTGTTTAGTTAACAATCCTCAGCTTACCATGTTGCAATGACAGCACCAGAGAGCAAGCCTTTGAAGAAATCAAGGACACTACTCAAGTAAAATCTAAATAGGACCTGGGTCTTTCCAGAGAAGAATTGAAAACAAAACACTGAAAATCTACTCATTCCTTCTGTACATTGAATACAAACCATATTGAGGGTGGGATTAATCCTTTGACCATATGATTACCAAGTCATAACGTACACGCATGAGAAGAACTGCATGACATCTTAACATGGTTATTTCCTAGCTTTTGGATGCCTGACTTTATAATGTTAACAATCTTCCCTCAGCATGGCTGGCATTACTTATCACTCTTTTAATGTTTCAAGGTTTTTGGTTTTAAATTAATTGTGTTTTCTTTCCTCACATTCTATTAATTTTTCCTCAATTTCCCATCTTTTTTTAAAAGTTTTACTTTGATCTGTAACAAGGAAGTAAGTAAATCTAGAGCTAACACTGATCTCGGAACACCAACGTAGGTACCCCTTCTACTCTGTATACTGTCAACTTTGGTCTGCCGTTTGCAGTCCAGGCTTTTTATAACATTGCTCATACCCAAACTAATAATGTGTTACGCTTGAGCAACTCAAAAAAGAAAAAAAATGTTACCTATGTCCTCTTCCTTCACTGTTTTTCCTAATCTACACTCTCAACCCCACCCTTTTTCAGGAGGATTTTTTTTTTTTTTTAAAGAACTGACACACGAAATTCACTACTGGAAAATAACATCTGTGCAGTCGTCTTCCAGCGCTTCCATATCTCTCCTTCATCCTCATATGTCCTATTTGCTATTTATAAAAAAATATATAATATATGCTATTTATAAAAAATTTATAAAAAATAGCAAATATATGAGACTGTATTTGGTCTCTCATGGGAGGCAGTATTAATTTTGAGGCATATTAATAGACTGAAACACACCAGCGTCCATTATCTTACAACATATCCCACTTATTGTGAATAATTATTTTGAATGACAGGATTTTATCTATTTTTTCTATACATCTGTAAATCCTATAACTGTAAGTTATGTTCTAACAAATCCTTAGGATTCCATTTCCCTGACAGCGACATGCTTTCCTCTCTAATATATCATAAATCTGAAAGACTAAGTGGTAGTCCAGTGTCCACCTCAACTACTTTTCAAGATGGTACAGGTTAGAGGTACTTAAAAAGGAAATCTTTATGTCAAAGGACCCTGGCGTATTTCATAACCCCTATTTTCACTTGCTTCTCTTTATTGTTGTCATTCCATTTCTAATAACGAAGAATAAACTGAAGCATGGATAGGCAGCAGCTGGCTCAAAATACAAACATATCTGTCCCAAAGCAAAGAAGTGAACTTGCTTAACCCATTTTCAGCCCTGTCTTACAGTGTGTTTTCTCTTTATTAAAAAAAAAAACAACAAAAAAACTTCTGAAAGTAATTTTGTAATTATTATTTAAATATGATGTAAAATCAGGTGCATCTCTCACTAGTTGTTACTACAAACTTGAGGTCTCGTTTTTCTGAAATGCTTTATTTTTGTATAGGTTTATTGACAGTAAGTTACCATTACTAGTAGCTCCAAGGGCTACTGCATAAAAACAAAGTGCAACAAAACTATCTGGGCCATTCCCAGACATGGTAGCTGTACCTGCTCTTGTTTTGGAGGGGGTGTCCACATTTTAGTAGTACTGGCAAATTTCTGTCTGGGATATATTAAAAGGTCTTCTGTCCTTCATGACCCAAACAAGATGGACAGTTATGGTGCCAACAATATCTTGCTGGGGGGGGGAAATGGTTACTCATTACCATATCTAACTCATTACCAATCCTTTATGGGCCTGAAACCAGCCACTTCATGTATGCACTCCTATTTCACAACAGATATTTGTAAACTTAATTCCATCAATTCCACTTTAATTTCCTACACAGCAAGCGTATCTGTTAATTGAACCATCTAGATTATATAGCAAAAACTCAAACCAATATTAGCAATACTTTGCTTTTTATTTTAGCATTTGATTATTCTCCATTGTAAACGAACAATTAATTCTCTAGGTGGCTAGAAAATTCCCCATACTATAACATTAAGTAACTTATGGGAGGTAGTTTCTGTAGAATGAGGATTCAGATGAAGACACTGGTCCAAGCCTTTCCTGGTCAGACACAGAAAGCATTACAAGATTTCATCCTAATAAGGGTCATCAAAGAGTTGATATCTAAAGCAACATCCCCAACTCTAAAATCTAACACCTCTCTTTGTGAGCAATACCTGCCAACACTGAATAATTTTGGTTCCTCCTCTTTATTATTACTCCTTACTCCGGCTCGATGTCCGGATGGAGACCGGTGACGAGTGGTGTCCCTCAGGGGTCCGTACTGGGACCGGTGCTGTTTAATATATTCATCAATGACTTAGACAGCGAGATCGAATGCACCCTCAGCAAGTTTGCAGATGACACCAAACTGAGTGGTGCGGTTGACATACCAGAAGGACGGGATGTCATCCAGAGAGACCTGGACAGGCTGGAGAGGTGGGCCTGTGTGAACCTCATGAGGTTCAACAAGGCCAAGTGCAAGGTCCTGCACCTGGGTCAGGGTAACCCCCAGTATCAGTACAGGCTGGGGGAAGAAAGGATCGAGAGCAGCCCTGCCGAGAGGGACTTGGGCGTGCTGGTGGATGAAAAGCTGGACATGAGCCGGCAATGTGCGCTGGCGGCCCAGAAGGCCAACGGTACCCTGGGCTGCATCAGGAGAAGCGTGGCCAGCAGGTCGAGGGAGGTGATTCTGCCCCTCTACTCTGCTCTGGTGAGACCTTACCTAGAGTACTGCGTCCAGCTCTGGAGCCCTCAGCACAAGAAGGACGTGGAACTGTTGGAGCAGGTCCAGAGGAGGGCTACTAAAATGATCCGAGGGCTGGAGCACCTCTCTTATGAGGACAGGCTGAGAGAGTTGGGCTTGTTCAGCCTGGAGGAGAGAAGGCTGCGGGGAGACCTGATTACGGCCTTTCAGTATCTAAAGGGGGCCTACAGGAAAGATGGGGAAAATCTTTTTAGTAGGGCCAGCTGTGACAGGACAAGGGGTAATGGTTTTAAACTGAAGCAGGGTAGGTTTAGACTGGATATAAGGAGGAAATTCTTTACAACGAGGGTGGTGAAACACTGGAATGGGTTGCCCAGAGAGGTGGTGGAGGCCCCATCCCTGGAAAAATTCAAGGCCAGGTTGGATGGGGCTCTGAGCAACCTGATCTAGTTAGTGGTGTCCCTGCCCACTGCAGGGGGGTTGGACTAGATGACTTCTAGGGATCCCTTCCAACCCAAAACATTCTATGATTCTATGATTCCTTTTCCTCTTTGTTCCATCCCAAATACACTCAGCAACATCACCTCGTCTGTAGATGTGGCACCAAGTGATTCTACTCTTTACAAGGAAAGAGTGAGGGAAAAGCATTATGCTGACAGGTCACAAAAACAGATTAAAGGACTTCAGCATTACATAAAATAGAGCTTAGTATTTGCACTATGAAGATTTAGCTCCTAACCGAAAGCTGCATTTGCTGAATTATACCCTCAACAAGGGAAATTTCAG
This sequence comes from Gorsachius magnificus, assembly GCA_034008185.1. Taxonomy (NCBI): domain Eukaryota; kingdom Metazoa; phylum Chordata; class Aves; order Pelecaniformes; family Ardeidae; genus Gorsachius; species Gorsachius magnificus. Next base: position 162,202,374 of record CM067081.1, on the reverse strand, counting down.
CTGTGCATCACTTACAAGTCAAAACTCTCATCTGTTTTCTCCAGCATTTACTTACATAGATCCATAATATGGTTTCTGCAAATGGCACAGTTATCAACCACAATGTCCCATGCCCACAGAGCTACTGCGTTCCACTAGAGAGAGGGGAAAAAAAGAAAAAGAAAAACATAGTTTTGACTCAATTTACAGCACGCAGAAATCCTTGTTATTCTGCAAGATCCCATGTATTTTTAAAATGGAAAAGCTGGGATATTAACAAAAAAAATCTTAGCAGCCCAGAGTAATTCTTTATCATGAGTTCAGAACCTTACTAGAAAGCAGTGGTACCTTCCTCTCACATACCTCCCAGACCCAATGTCTCCTTCCAACTTCAGAAAAAACAACGTAAGTCCCACAAGTCCCCTTTTTTTTTGTGAAACAAATGCAAACATCTGCATTTCTATTCAAGATCCAGAGGCAAAGATGCAGCTCATGTCACATCCTCAATTCTGATGGAAAGGACAGTGCCTTGCAGAAAGGCCAATCCAGACGCCATTTCATTAAGAGGAATTTCATTATTTGCTGCAGTTTGTCTAGTAATCACTCCCCCAGAGCAGCTGGGACCAAGAGCTAAAATCATCCCTAATGCTACCCTTCCCTGACTCATGAACAATCTCCTCTGCAAAAAGGTTACTAAGCAATCACCTACCAGCAAAGCTGAATATAAAAATTTGAAAGTACTACCAAATTAACCTTTCAAAGACTTTGTTTATAAAAGAAAAACAAACAAAAGCAATATCTCTGTCCCATGCTACTTCAAGGGAAGGGTTGGCTACAAATTTCCATGACAGTTTTAGAAAACTGATTCAGCATGAGGACTTTAAGACAAGCTATGCAGAAAAGCATAGCACCTTTTTATTCCTCCCTGCAAAAGACCATAATCAGGTCTTTTGTAAATTCATTAAATAGGTGGTCTTGCCTTCAATATTCAAAGCAATCCAACAGCATATTAGTAGCCAGGATAATCTTCATTTACTACTTAATTAGTCTAGATATTTTGCATTGACTGTACTACAGTAAGCCTCCTCTACTTTATTCCATTTACATCTCAATGTTTTCATTGCTTCCCCTCAGTTTGGGATTCTGAAGGAGGAATGCAGATTGCCAAGTATCAATAAGCAGAATGAATTTTGATAAGCACTTCAATTTTTCATGAGTACTGATATAAAAAGTCACCAGAATACTACTACATCTTTCAGTAAATGGGTCAGTAGGGACTTCATTTTTTCTCCCTGCCTTCTAACTTCAAGTCCAGCCAGCCTTCTGGCTGAGATACTCATGTCTCAAGGACTTAATCCACATTTCAAGGAGCTAGGATAAAAGTTTCCAGCACACTCATGTACTCAATCTCTTATCCCAACATAAGCTACTCTTGCGACCCACAGACCTGTACTGAGCCACACACGCAACAAATGCGCCTTGGTACCTTGCTGGGGAGGAGAAATGCCACTGACACATAAACGGTGCCGCTTCCTGCTCCTCTCATGTGCTATTATATCTGTCATTTCCAAAGAACAATCAATCACATCACCCAAACACCTCCTTCCGCATAGACCTGCAGCCCTGTACAAGGATAGGGGTTTCCATCATCACTGATGACTGCTGCGTTTCAAGCAAACGACACCTGGAGACTTCCTTCAAGCAGGAATCACTGTTTGGAAATGTTTGCTGATATCCACTCCAGGGGTCATTTTTTTCTCAAATTCTACCTTAGTACAAGCCCACACAGCCTCTCTACTTCCTCTGCACCCTCATACAACAGGTTTGGACTATTACCAGGATCCAGCTGACCAACTGGTGGCACTGAAGACCTACGGCTGTTTTGGGGATGCAAACAAAGCCAGGGTGACAGATGAGTATTTGCTGACTATACAGACGTTGTTATGGCTTGATTTAAAGAAGAAGAAAAAAAAAAAGCGGCCACACAAATTTGTGCAAAGCGTCTTACAGAGCACATGGGGCAGCTCGGGTGACTGAGCAAGAGCGGCCGGCTACGGAGGAAGCAGCACCCCACGCCTGCTCCCCGGCCTGAGCTGCCCAGAGGCTCCACGTAACGCAGCCCGGCCGGGAAGGGCCACAGAGCAGCCGAGGCCCGTCAGGGCGGTAGCGCCCGAGGGGAGCGGGCGGCGGAGCCCGCTGACAGGAGCAGCCCCCTCGGGCCTCCCTCCTCCCGCCCGCGCGGCCCACACCAGCCGCGCCCGCTGATTGGTCAGCCTCCGCTCCACGTGCGGCGGCCGGCCTCAGCCATTGGCCCTGACGCACGCCAAGACTCCCCGCAGCCACCACCCCTCCCACCGCGCCGGTGAGGAACCGGGAGCCCGGCTCCGTGAGAGAAGCGGAAAGTCGCCCTCTCCCCCACCCCGCTCGCCACCGACAGGCCGGCCCCCGCCCCCGGCCCCCCTCCCTCTAGGGCCAGCTAGAGGAGCGCGCCGGGGGGAGGGGGGGGGGCTCACTTTCTTCACTTCGAAGCGCTTCTTGCCGGCGCCGCTGTTGGTGCCGCTTGGGGTGTCCACATCCATCGCGGCCGCCATTTTGGATGCGTGAACCACCCGTCCTGCCCCGCGCGCATGCGCGGCGGGGAGGCGCACGGGGAGGGCGAGCGGAAGGGGTGGGCGGGGCTCCCTTCAGACCCCGCCCCCTCTGCCCCCGCCTCTTCGCCAACAGGGGCGGGGGGCCGGGAGTGCAGCGGGGGTCCCCCCGCCGGCGGCGGGTGGGGTGGGGGAGGAGGTGCATTTAAAGGGGAACGCACCCGCTGGGGTGGGGTCTCGCCCTTGTCGCCCGTCAGGCGAAGCTGGGCGAGGGCGCGCGGGCGTAAGGGCCGAAGCGCGGCGGGAGGAAGCCGGGAGGGCGCGGGGCGGGGGGGCGGCGGGTGACCAGCGGCCCCGCTGCGCGGCTGCTGCCGGAGCGGGGGCCGGCCCTGCGCGGCGGCAGGCGGCCCGGGCCCCTGGCGGGAGGGCGCCGGTGCGTAACGGTCGGCTTGGGTTTTACTTTCGGTCCCAGAGCTGCCTGCGCCCTGCCTTGTTCTCTTGCAAAGATGGAGGCGCCAGGCACGGGAGCTGGCGCTGGGAAACTTCCCTCCCTCCCTTCCTCCGTCAGGCCGGCTCGAAGGACTTTTCTGAGAAGGTGAGTAGGAGTCTTCCCCGAAACGTGGAAGCCCAGGGGGAGACGCCCCCCAGCAGGACAAGAGCAGGGCTTGAAGCGTCACCCAGCTTCGCAGGTCCTTGCAGCTGTGCGCCCTGCAGCCTCAGCCCCTGCAAACCAGCTTCTACACCACGTTGCTGCAGGGGTGCAGGAGGGAGGAGGTGACAGAAGCGCAGAGAGGGCGTTCTTCCACACGCATACAGGCGAGCAATATCTGTACTGCACCAGCCGTAAGCCTTTGGGCCAAACAGCGCTGTTCCGGTCCGGCTCCATCATACCCACCTTGCTGTGTGCATGCAGCTTTTACCTGAGATCCAGTGCCTGCTGGGATGGCTTGAAATAAACTTTAAACTAAAGTAAGGGCCTGTGGTAAGAGCAAGATGATGCTGCCATGGGACGTTTTGGAATCCTTTTTGATGGGATTCATGTTTGAAAGACATGCAACGCTTGTGCCTGGAGTTAAGCACGTACCTAAATGTTTGCAGGGTGGGGCTGAGCCTGAAGGTTACATACACACAGAGTAGGGGTACAGTTGAAGAAGAAATGCTGTCTCATTTATATCCCCTATAACACCTCTAGTTACCGACATGGAAAGTTTCCATTTCAGTTAACTGCCCCTATCCCCAGATGCTGCTCGGTTGTGGTGCGTCTCTTTTTGATAACAATAAAATGGAGCTGCACAGATTCAGATTTTTTATCCTGTTGCTCCTTGTTCAGGACTTTAGTGTGAAAGGCATTGCAAAGGAGTATTTTGAAAATGGGAGGTGGGTGCCTGAGAGAATTGATTTTTCACTTTCAAGAAAATAGCTTTTTTCACAGCAGAATTGGCAAGGTTGTCTTTTTAATAGAAACATGAATTTTAACCCTAAATCTGTATAGTAATGTCCCCAGTAGGAGATTACTCGGTAGGAATCCAGGACATTCAACAAACGTGCAGTAGGGCATATGCATACTAGAGAAATGTTAACATTAATTTTCACTTTAAATGACTACTGCAATATAAAATTATAGTCTTCCCACCTCAGCTGATGTCACCATAGGGAGATGGTTGCCAATTGGTGAAAGCCATGCAGCCAGCACTCATATGGTCTGGATTTATCTTTATCTGGCAGGAAAAAGAATATAGCAATGCAGATCTTGAGTTAAGTCTTGCTAAAAAGGTGATGGTGGTTTTAGAAAAAAAGATAACAAACATGGTGTGGAATAGAACATGTATCTGCATGCTTATTTATTCAATATTTACCGATTTGTGTATGCAGATGCGTAATACCAACAATGGGACATGCATTAAGAGATCTCCAGTGTGCTTCACAAAGTGCAATTAGCGATGGTATTCCCTAATAGTCCTGCACTTCATAAAAAGGTCTGAGCTACCCTTTTACTGTACATGAAATAATCTGCTTTCTGTTGATTTTAGTGCCACCTCTAATTTCTTTCCTCCTAGGAAAAGTGCAGCCCCTCAGACCTGTTTTCCCCCTCCTAGGGCTATATGTTAGAGAGAGGTGTCAGTAGCTGCTGCAGAAAGAAAGGCTGCAGCGTCTAAAAGCATCAGCCTCAAAAGAAATACAACACTGTGGTCCAAATTACCAGGGATGCTTTGAAAAATGGATCATTTTTCAAATCACTGGGACACACGGGGAAAAAAGGAGACTGCCAAGCTGAAAAGGCAGGGGGACAGACTAGGTGACACATTGCGACTGCTCTGAATATGGTTAGTCCCAATTAAAATGAGACAAACTCCCTCTCCCAGTTGTCAAAAACTGTTCCAAAAGGCAAGGTATCAACAGCCTGGTGACTCCAGTGCAATTACCTTCCAAACCCGATGTCTTTCACTTTGGTTATTGTCTTTCTCCTTTACAGTCCTTCTGTTGGTGTGGGTTTTTTTCTGCAGCTGCCAACATTGTCCTATGTGGGATTTATCCCCAAAATGATCCTCCCCCCCCCCCCCCGCCCCAAGTACTACATGCACCCTTGGAAAGCATGTGCCTGTCTGGACTGCTGTGGACCTGCTAGTGGAGGGGCAGCTCCTTGCAGCCCTGCCTCTCCACAGCTGCACCCACGGGGCAGAAGGCCTGGTGGCGGTACTGGCAAAACTTGTTTCTCCAAGGCGCCAGAACAGAGGGATCCACAGGGCAGGGGGAGGATCCCCCCCAGAACTAACAGAGTCAGAAGGAAAATGCACTCGGGAAAGGTTGCTTTGCTTTTTGGTCCTTGATGCCCAAGCCTTTTGCGTTCCACTTCCCAGCCCCACACGCGAGACGAGCGGTGTGTCCCCTGCTAACACGCCTCATCCTCGGCGTGCACACCGGTGCCACAGGATCTCTCGGGGGGCACTCGGGGCCCTCTCGGGGACGAAACTGTTCTGAAAGAGAGGAGAGAATTGCAACGCTTTCAAATGCTCTTCAGAGCAATGCCTTTCCTTTACTATACAGTCATGAGAGTAGGGATGGGCCTCCCAAGACTGCCAGGAGAAAAGAGCCAGGGAAAAAAGGGAGGTGGTCCCTTTCTAAGCGCTTACAAACCTCAAGTTTTTCTGCTGCCTTTCTGTGCTTCATCCTCTCAGTGATGCCTGCTTAAGGTGTGATTTCAGTGGTGCCTTAAGCAGCGTCAAGCAGGTATTACCTGGTATACAAGACTAGTTCCCGTTCGGTGGTTGCAAACCAAGGAGTAGAAATCAAGCGCATTTTATTACTTTTTAAAGAACTGCTAAGGCTGGCTGGCTGTCCTCCGGTTGCTGATGCTACTAAAATCATTTCAGTTGACTACGTTGGGATTTCTAGCACCCTTTGCTTTTGGATGCCCAAACCCACAGAGAGCATTCACAAATGACTGTCGGGGCAAAACTGAATCTGCCATCTTTCCATGTTGCCACAAAACTTCTCCAAGTTCATGAAGTAAGCAAACAACCTCCCATCAAGGTTCTGTGGCATCCCCAGCTGATTCAGTGTGCTTGGCATAGGAAAGCTGAATTCAAAGAACAGAGCCAGAGGGGTAGATTAAGCAATATATCCCATAGATTTTTGGACCAGGCTGTGCTTGGTTTCTGCAGAAACCCAAACCCCCTGCCTCTGTGCATGCTTTCCAGGTGATGGTCATGTTATACGCCATATAGTACCCCTGGCTTTGCAATCCATTCCTAAAACCTCAGGAGAGAAATGGAGCCTGCAGGCCCCAGTAATCCAGCTAAGAGGAGCAGATGAAATTCTGAGAGGAGCAGGTAGTACCCTTTCGTGGGATGGTGACTAATGGTTGCTTTTCCTTTCTCATAGTATTTCTCCTAAAGTTGCTTGATAACTTGCAGATAAAATAACATATAACCATCGTGACAGCCTGCAGGTAAGTAGGTGCCTGCAAAAACCACGATACTTAATGATTGTGCCCAATCTGCAGACAGCCTTTCCCCACACATGAAAAAGAGCAGCTGTGGACATGGCTCTGGGCTCAACAAATGACACTGTCCCCAGGGTGGGCACCCCAGCCCCACATCATGCCTGATGATCATCAGCAGCTGATACACAGAAACATGATCAGGATCAACAGACCCCAATGCATTACGGTGCTGATTCCACTCCGCTTCAGGAACAGGTTTGACCCCATCTCTCCTATGCATCAACCACCCCCCATCACCCCCCCTGCCCCACACTCCCCATCCTAATCCTTGCCCCCGCCAAGTACCTCCACCTCAGAAGGAATCCAACACCAACCTCCTCCCTGCCACTCCCTTTGCCACCCTTCTGGGCGCCAAGCTGCAGATGCTGATCGCATCTGGCTGTGCTGCCACCTCCCGAGAGAAACCAGCATCCCAGCCTCTGCTCAGAGGAGAGGACATGTTCTGCAGCCAGGCCCACAGCCAGCGCAGAGGTTCCCAGGGGAGCCAGGGCTCTCCATGCCGCCTGTAGCCTGCGGAGACGAGACGTGGGCCCAGGAGTCACCATACCTCTAGGTCCAGCTGCAGCCTGGCCACCTCTTTTATTCACAAGGCTGATGAAGAGGTGGGAGGGTGAGAAGGCGTACAGCGACCGAGACAAAAAGTGCGCGCAGTGGAAAGAGTGAGGGCTTGAGAAGCAGTCCTGCTTTAGCCTGAGCTGGGGTCCTGAAGAGATGTCAGAGGCTGAGGCTGTAATTCCGAGAGAGAGGGGAAGCCTTCCAGAGGGTAACAGGAAAGTGGCAGCAGGGGTGTGATCGTTTTTAACCTGAATATCCCAGAGCTGCATGAGGTGACAGGAGGCTATGGGATAGTCCAAGTGCAGGAGACAGCACCGCTGACCATGCTAGAAGCATCATTTGAGTACCAGGTCACAGTCTGGAACTCCTTCGTTGCTTAGACAAGAGTTTTCAAAGTGCCTTTTATCCTTTTAAGGAGGATGCAAAAAAAAGGAGAACCTTATGATAGCTCAATATGAGTAGTTATATGCATGTAAGCAACCTTGGAAGATGCTGCCAGGCTAATTAACAGTAGCCAGGAAAAACCACGAGAGTAACCAAAGTAGTAACACAAGCTTGCCTGCACATAAATCAATAAACTCCTACTGATTTGGGAAATCCATGAACCTTCAGTAACACAAGGAGAGGCAGTTCCAGACTGCTGTGTGGGAGACACTAAAACACTGTTTACACATACTCTTATCTACAACTTCTCCCTGACAGGC